>CM020041.1:9732500-10982500 GCA_009769605.1 Bucorvus abyssinicus
GCAAACTCCCAAGGTCAAGGCTACTCCTTCCAGGATCTCTCTGTGAACCACCGCAACCTAAGTCTGGAGGGAGCTCGCAGAGAACTGGCACTCATGCCTCCCTTGCTATCCTCCTCCCCAGGACCAAGAAGCCAAATTGTACACAGCCTTCCTGTTATTTAATCGACAATCCGGGATGTTGGGAAAAGCACTATTTACCACCTTTAGCAACTCTCCCTGAAGGGATAATGCCTCCAGTGGAAGAAATGAAGTTGGCTCTAATTTACGGCTGTCCCTCCTGGAACATAAAGTGTCCCAGGAGTAACAGTTCCTAACAGTGAATCTGGGACAGTCACAAGGGGAAGTAAAACCTGACGTCAGGTAGAAGAACACTGTAAACGCAACTGTTTCTATGGCTGTTTAGAAGGGCAGTGTACCTCCTTTGAGACCCTAAGCATAAGGTGATCATAAGGTAAGGTGCAGAGCTATGAAAGTACAATATGGGAAATAGGAGAGGCGAGAGGAGGACCTCTCCCTCAGCGGGGCCTCCCACCACTGATTCAAGGAAAGAGAGGAAAGTTTCTCCACGCAGCACAAGCCATGATCAACAGAGTAAGAATTTGCTTCACTTCTAGAAAGAGCCACTTCAAAATACTTCACATTCCTGAGTGGTGCTGCTGGGCTTCTCAGTTGCTTATCCCATTTGCTTACAAATTTGCAGCATTACACGGAAAAAGGTGAAGGGACTCTTAAGACTGCGGATCATGCAAATGGCACGCGAGAGAGAATGAAGGGGAGAACAGCAGCAAGAGGGCTCAGCATTTATCCAAAGAAAGCCAGACCCATTCCCCATGCTTCAGGACTTTGATTTATGACCCAACAGCTTTGTTTCCCCAAAAACAAAACTTCCCCAGTAGCTTATTTCCACCCAGCAGCCCTGGCCACTAACATTAGGCACTTCAGCACTTCAACAGCTGAAGAGCCTGCAGCCCTTTGAATACAAGAGGAGACACATCACATCGACCTTTCAGAGACGTTGCTGGGGTGTTCTCAAAACACAACTTCCTTGTCCTAGCTCTCCCGTTCAAGTTTCAGCCTTTCTTCTCCCTCTTTCACAGCAAACAACCAGGCACCCTCCTCCCCAGCCATCAGCCATACAGAAAATACAACCACTTACTCCAGCAAGCTGCATTTTACCTTGTCCTCCAACTCATAGGAGGCACTCTCTGGTCTCCAGGACCCTAAGCCTACAATTATTCTTTCTTGAGGGAGCCCAAAGCTTCTCAAAAGACTTTCTCCAGTGAGATATCTTGGCTCCACTTGCCATTTCAGCTCTAACCAACCACCTTCCAGAAACATAACCATCTGAAGCTGAGATTCCCGCACTACCATCTTTTCACTTGTACCAGACCAGAGAAGACCCAACATAGGACAAACAGCCCATCACCTTCTCATCATCTTCTCAATTTGTGTGAAGAAACAATAAGCAGGTCAGAAAAGTCTCTACCGTGTAATAAACTGCATATGTCTATTGCTCTGCCATTTGTAATCTTCCTTCTATGCCCTGATCTCAATCAGTTCTTCATCGAGAAGGTCTTTGTCCCAGAATAGGTCTTGGCTCAGCTATGAAGCACAGAAAACACACTGTCCTATAAAGGAAGGAATTACAGTTCTCCAGGAGGCAGGAAGAAGGAGGCTTTGAAAGACGTCAACGTAGATTTGAGTCAGAAGTTGCAAGTGACATCATGACGTGACCTTCCGCTTCCTCCTAATCCACACATGTACATTAGCACAAACGGCATAACAACACTTCAAAAATATATAACACCTTTTATTAGGTAATCTCCAAGTTACTACGTAAACATTAATTAAGCTTCTTAGCACCCCTGAGAGGTAAGCGGCTAAATATTACATCCTTCTACACAAATGTGTCTGTCTCAAGGTCAGTCCATGGAGAGAGCAGAATTACAACTCCCATTCCTCTCTGACTACTAGGCTGTATTCCCTTTGCTGGTCTAGTTTGCTCCAGCATTTCATCTGCCTCAACTGGATGAGCTGGTGGAGTCGGAATTTCATCTCTGGATTAGTGTTAGAATATCTAAGTTGTACGATTGCACTCCCAGTGCAGACAGCTTATGCTCCAAGGAGATGGTTTCCAGCAGAAGGCTTGTTGCACCAGGATCACACTCCGCTGATTACAGCAGGTGCAGCTTGGCCCTGCAGGTTGTTATGAGAAATTTTCTTGGGCCAAAAGTCACAAGACAACTTCCTCATACCTTGGAGAGCTAAGGGACAAAAAACTCTGAAGGCAGGTATGATAACAATGCTGCTTCCCTAAAGGATCGGTCTTGGGCATGCAAATGAATCCAGTGCGAACAAGTAACTGTGGTTGTAGAAGCTCCTGGCATTTTGTTTCCTCCCACATTCAGGGTACTTGAGAACCTGCGTGACCAGTCAAGTTCTGCTGCATGTGATATGCCCCTGGCATAGGAGCTGGGCTGTGTGATAGTCACAGACTGGTCAAGGTATTTTTCATAGAGATTAAAGCAAGCAGGCGTCCCCAGTGAATGATCTGGTCACCTTAAACGAACAAATGATTTGGACGTTGCTCATGATTTATGCTTTTACGCTAAGGCAGCATTTTTATTACAGATATTCTGCTGAAGTAATTAATTGCCTTGCAGGGGGGCACAGCCTTCCTTCCATGTGGCAAACTTGTCACTTCAGACTGTTCTTTGCTTGTGACTACGTTAAAAGAAAAAGAAAGAAAAAGAAAATACTAACACTGCCAGGAACAGTCTGTTGCTCTCTACAGCATGCTGTGGCAGAAGAATTATTGTTGTACAGCTACGTTCATATTACAAGTATCTCATTCATACCCTCCTACCCCTTCCCCTGGCTGCCAATGCAAGGCAGACTAGTTAATTACATCTTTCCTCCTTAATGATGGAATACTTGGAAAACTTATTGATCCTACAGAACACAATTCATGACCTAATTACAGTGATAAAACTGCAAGATTACCATCTTGCCAGCTATTAACTTCTAGCACTGATCTTAGTTAATTAGAAAAGAGATAGGTGATTTCTACGTTCTTCATTTGCAACGTAACAGCACCATGAATGAGGAAGGCTGCCAAAGGTATGCCAAGCAATTTCTAGCCCTCAATCTACTCTCAACTCTCAACCTACTACTGATCCTGCCCAGGAAATACCAGACACATTTAACACTTTAGCTTCATTTCTTCAGCCATTTGAGTCATTTGCTCAGTGGGACAACTGTGTTTAATACTGTCAGTTCTGCAGATGTTTAAATGTGGAACATGAACCTCCTTTTCTTTATCTGTCTTTTGAAGAATTGAGAAGGTTAATCTATGTTCTTGTCTTCAAGATTAAGTCTTCAGGCACTCTCAGTCTGGACTGGGGGCTAAAAAAACAAAAGACGGTCTTTGATTTCCAGAGCTAAACTCACCCTCCCCTTAACTGCAATGATGGGTTGGGGCAGAGCAAAGAAAGAAAAACCTCTTCCCTCACCAGCCCTTCACTGCGCTTTTCCTGAAAAGGATGTAGCCCCACCTAAGAACCAAGCTTTGATTTCCTTCATGGCTGCTCAGAAGACTGCTTGTCAGGGTCATGCAATAAATCTAGAAGATGAGAAACTAGGAATTTTCTACCCTACTCGGGTCTCGTCTACACAGGAAACAAGTCACCAGAAAAATAGGATGTGCATTTATAGTGCGTTACCTATGCCACAGGGACTTCCTGCATGTCCGCTGTAACGCGCAGTGTCTTCGTTCGGCTTCCTAACTGAAGTAAACTCCTGTGCACAGACGCAATCTCAGTGCTCATTAGAAATGCCCACAAGAGTTACTGACATAGCTGCTGTGATGCACGCTGTCATCCCCACGTAGGTAACCCGTTTGATTTTAGTGTTATGACTGTTATCCTCAAGATGAGGGCATAATTTCTTGGCTTTCTGCCACCCAGACAAGTCTTTAGCAGTTGCAACTCTAAATGGGGTGGTCAAGGAAAAACAGCTTTGAAGTTGGGCAAGAGTGACCAAACTGAGATTTCTAGTAATACCAGGAATTTAAGTTGCTACAGTCATATGAAGTAGAAAACAGTCCAGCAGTGGGTAGAAGCTAGCAAGTATTAGGGGTTAGCGTGGTGTGGAGCAGACCTTTTTTTTCTCATGTTACAGCACAAGCTCAACAAACCACACCGACCTCTCCCTTTAGGTGCCGATACCAAAGAAACCTTCCGTTGGTGAGAGGCAGACAGTTAATCCTTTGGGTACCACTGCTGTTGAGGTTGCTGCTGACTTGCCCTGAAGCAGGCTACCAACGCACGCACACACCATGCACAATTACTCAGCATAATAGGGCTATGATGTAAGCATGAGTCCACACCAGCGAACCTGGTACGTCTCTGATGTAAGGCACCAGGCCAAGTGCTCTCGATTTCACCTTGCCATCAAAAATGTGCAGCTATTCCCATGTAATCTGGCTTTGCTGAGCGTCTGACTGCTTAAAGGGAAATGTGAGTGACACAAGAGGAGGAGGACTGATGCAGTCTCATAGTACAGCTGGCACTAGGAAAGCAGGAAAGCTCACCCCATGTCAGTGCACACTCTAGATAATCATTCAGATCCTGGCTGATGCCAGGAAACTTCAAGCTGGGAGACATATCTCTTGTAGGAGGCTTAATACAAAAGAAACCTGAACCTTGCAATACAAGTTTATGGGAATTGAACATTTTTTACATAAGGAATCTTCCATATATTCAAAATTATTTGATTGAGGACAAACAAGGCTCAAAACACCTTTGTGAGATAATACCTCCCCTATTATTTGCTACCACCCACTTTAAATGGTGGCACAGAGTTCTCACGCTGTTTGTTCCAGAGCTCCACACTTCTGCACCCTTATTGCAAATGAGGAGGCTATACCTGCCTTGCAACACACCACCAGTAATACGCACTTGAAAGGGAAGCACCAGACGTGCGCAACATCTTTGAACACCTTTAAAGTACTGGGTTCCCCTGAAGAGAAAGCACCGAGTAAGAAATGGAAAAAGTTTACTTCTACTTTAGAAGTTGCTGAACTGACAAGCGCTTTGTCATGTGACTTTCTGAAGTATTTCCGCTGTTACAGGGGGAGCCTATTCACAAATATTGTGGGTGATCGGTTCCCAGCAAGAGAGATTTTGATGACATATAACTCATCAGAAGGAGGTTTTCGGATTCTGGAGCTATTGTGTTGGACGGTCCATGATGAATCAGTTTCCTGCATTCATCTCAGTCTCTTCCATAACATCCTCTCTAAAAGTTTACTGCTTTATTGCTTACGAACACACTTTCTCCCCACACAGGTCCTGCTGGGAAAGGCAGTTTACAATCTCTGTGACATTTCAATGAGAAACTTGTCAGTTGAGCATGCAGGGACTTACAGCATCTCTAATATCTTTGCAGAAAATGCATAATCGTGTTAAGAAAAAAAAGCTTTAAGAGGTCTCAGAGGATCATACAATTTCGCTCTTCAAAAAGAATTCTCTAGTCAGGAAACTACCACTACATTAAGGCATGTGCACTCAAATAATTGTATCAAAATTTGGTAAATATTACTAATTCTGCCAGTAAAGCATTAATTTTTTTGATACAATTATTTGAGTGCACATGCTAGATGAGAGTATAAGATGTAAGAAGAGAGCAAGAAAAAGTACTATTTTACTTGAAGCAATCTGTCTAGCTTTTCTCTATCTTAAAAACAAGAAAACCAAGAGAGAAGTAGGTTGGTAAGGTGACCCTAGGGTTTTACAAGCAAATGCACAGAAATGAATTCACAGAAACAGCAAGTGGGTAAGAAACCTGAGATACCATCTCTGAAGTAAACATGCAATGGGCAAAAAAATTAGCTAGAGCTAGATTATGCTACTGTCTTAAGGTTAAACATTACTCAGAATTATCCTGGAAACTATATTCTTGACCCAAGTCAGAGCTGCACAAAAACCAATGGAAAAACCACACAGTTATCAGCAGCCACGTAAAGCATGGTCAATCTATATACAGCAGGAGCCCAACGCGGTTCAGAGCTTTTTTGCTAAGCAGTGACATCGGCTGCTATCTGGACCATCACACAAGTATGACAGAAGTTCCACCCTTCCAACTATCTAGGAACTGTGCATCACAGTCTAGTGAGTTCACTGCCACTTCAGGAGATGTTTCCTAGAACCCAAAATAAAGGTACCCGTGTTAATAATTACTAAGAAAAGTTTACTTCAAGGCAGGAGACACATGAAAACAGGGGGAAAAAAATATCTGATTAACTAAAATACTTGTTCTATGAACAATTTTTTAAAGTGGAAATTACTTCCATTTTGCTCAAAGCAAGGTCCCAAAGAGGTTACCTGGAACAACTTATCTTCAGGCACAAACCCTGTCAACTAAGATTCCAAGTAAGGCTCAACAGGCAAAAAGAACACATGTGAGTAAAGCTATCTGTATGTATCAGAAATTCAGCTCTGACATGAAAAAAAAAAGTATTGTTAACATTATATTACTATTACTACTACTAATAATATGTATTTTATGCAATTCGTTTTTCAAAAAAAAAATCTCCAAAAACACCCAGTGAAGACTGACAGAATGTGTTACCCATTTTACCCACAGGGAAGTGAGGGGAAAAGAAAATGTCTTGTCAGAGATTCCACTGTATCTGCAATGGGACCCCACAGTCTCAGAGCACAGAGCATGGGGATTCAACCAGTAGGCACCACACATTTAAACTGATGAGAAATAAACTAGTTTTTGAGAATCACTTTGAATCAAACAAGTACAGAGGAAAGTGCCTGTTTGGGAGGACAGGGGAAATAAATCTCAGACGAGGAAAAGAATTCAACAGCCTAAGGAGGAAGAGGGAAATTGCAACTGCCTGGCATTGATCATCTCAGCATTCACGCTACCTTACACCTGATCACCTGAGAACTGAAAAAGGTCAGAAGCCTTTGACGTGATCTGTAGTCACATGAAGAAACATCCACTCAGAGTGCTCAACAGAGAAATCCAGAATGCAGCTCATAAAGGATGAACTAGGTCTAGAACAGTTTATGAGAAGTATTTTAGAACCAAGTTGCCTAGCATACTTTAGTAAATTAAATAGCTGAATGACTGACTGAGAATTCAGACTCAATCAGAAGGAATCCAAAGACCATCAGACAACTAACTGATCTAGTGCAATTACAGGCACATTTTTCCAAGATAACAAAGTAAAGCTGCACAGAACCATATACACATGTACATTCAAAGGAAAACATGATTTTTACTTACATTTCAGTGGCTATGAATCCGGTGAGCTCAGACAGGAAGAGAAACAGTATGAAGAGACAGCAGCAGACAGAGACTGGAAAAGAGACAAGGAGAGGAAAAGGTTAGTTTCATGTCTTTAACAAAGATAAAAACTGTTTTCACACAGGCATACTGTTGCCCTCATGGATAAGCCACCCAGACACACACGAGAAATAACGCTGTCTTTAGAGACAATGACCCAGACGATGCCATTAGAGCAGTGACTTCAATAGAATGCCAATACCCAATATCCTGCTGGCTATCTTAATTTTTGGGCTACCTTTTCCATTATTTTTTCCATCTCCTCATGGGTCCCGAATTCTCCATCTCCACCACTCAATGTTGGTCTGCCAGCTGCTTGGCAATGCAACTTCTTTGGAGTCCTTGCTCCAAATGTAATTTTATTACTACTAAAGCCTCCAAAAGGAAAAAGAATCAGCATCTCCTGCTTGCATACACTCAGCTATACACTGGTTTGTGGATGAGGAGACATTTCATTCTTTGTCAAGTTCTAATGTTACACTTAAGTCATCTCACACCCTGCACTACCCACTAGACAGAGCTGGTACAGCAGATACATGGCGGTCATTGACTAGTCTAGCCAGTGCCTGAAACTTCTCCCATTTCTCCCTTTCCCAATATACTGACTCTTCAGAGAGAGCAAATTCCCAGTGAAAGAACTGCAAAGTACTTTGAAAACAAGTCCTATGTCTTTTCTAAGAATGACAACCTAGATTTAAAAGAGGGGAACCCAAAGTAACTGGCATATTACTGGTTACTCTTCATCAGGAAACTATTTAAACCGTTGTATAGTGACATTCATGCAGCAGTGATGGTCATTGACCCACAAGGAGGGGCTGGAAGGAAAGACAGTTGTAAATCCTATTGAACAGGGACGATCAGAGTAGGCAAGGATGTGCCAACTCAAGAAGACAGAGCTGCAATGTGTATTTGTATTAAATAAAATACCCAAGTTGACCATGAATCACTATACGAAAGAGTAAACCAGGAAATGGCGTGCTATTCCAGGGCTGTGACAACAGGAGTACAATCTGGCTCACCCCTCAATCCCAGCAGAGTTGCAGTGACCAAGCACTCTTTGGAAATGACCAGTTGACCACAGCCACTAATTAGGATTGAGAAACACGTAAGAAAAACACTGTTCCTCAACTTTATTCCACATGACCTATACGGCCTGAATACCCCTTCAGAAATACCCTTCCTTCAGTAAGCTCAAGCAACAAATGGCTGAGGAGCAATTTTGTCATACAACTGAGCCTGTTCAAACTCCCTTGGTAGAGAATGAGGTAGGCAAGGGAAGGAAAGAGGAAGTACTTAAGGCAAATACTGAGAGAAACCCTTGAGTAATCCAAAGCCTTGTGCCTCATTTTTCAGATTAGTCAGTTTATAGTTCTGAGGAAAGAGAAATGCGTTGCTTCCCCTTCCTCATCAGAGTAATTTCAAGGGTGGATTAATTTACTGATCCTCTGAAAAGTGCAAGGAATTAAAAGAGATGCCAAAAAATCCATTAGCTAGGATAAAAAAACAAGAGAGAAAACAGAAAAACAAAGGCCAGTAGGAAAATGGGAAGTAAGAGGGGATATTCGTTTCTAAACAGAAACCTCAGATGGTTACCCGGTTGCTTCCAAGCCTTGGCTGTCAAGACACACTGCTGTAACCCAGCTAAGCCATTGGCACAGTGCACTATGCGCTGTGGAGGAGGAGAAAGGTCTACTTAAAGCACAGCAGCAAATTCTTATGAGAACATATGCACCTACATAAGAGTACAAAAAAAGTAACCCAGGCACAAGACTAGTTAATCCAGTGTTTCTTACTGCTAATCACCAAACAGCAGAGACACAAGGGCTCTCATCTTTGGCAGTACGCAAGGGAGAGCATTTGACATAGACAGAACCCTTTCTTCTTTAATTGCTGCCCGTATTCCTCTCTGCTTGTTATCAACCCGTAAAGGTTTTCCACAGCATCAGCTACCTCTCTCTGCTCTCCAGCACTTTTCTGCAAGCCTAGTACTACTAACTGCAAATTCTCTCCTGGACCTTTCTCTCTCTTCCAATGCCTTAACTTTCTTCTCTGGCATTTACATCATCATCAGATTACCCTTTCTTTTTCTGGTATACAAAGTATTTGCTCCCTCAAGTCCATCTTCCAATTCAGCTCTTGCAGTGAAGGCTTGTGACAATACTTACCCAACACAGTGCAGTAAAATATCACTAACCTATATCTAAAAAATCCTGCAAGAATGTCCTGAAACACTTGGCAGAGACTGACTTTCAAAGCTCCTCAATGCTTTTGCCCATCTTCAAATTGGATAGTCAGTTTTCAATCTGTAAAAGAGATTACTGAGGGTGGACATGAGAGGGGTACATAAAATCATGAGCAGCCTGAAGAAAATGAATGGGAAACAACCACTCACTGTCTCTCCCAGTATAGGAATGGGAGGGAACGGAGAGGCTAAAAAAAAAAAAGGAGGTTTTCCTTTACACAACACCTGACTAAACTCTGAAAATTCTTGACTATGGACGTTAAGGATGTTTAACAAAAGAAGTCTATAAGATTTCAACAAGGAATGAGAAGAAATCCTTAAGAATCCTTAAGAAGAAATCCTTTGAGGGCTGCTAAACACAAAGAAACCACCTCTAGCTCAGGAAGTTCAGAACTGACCGAAGCCTGGCAAAGTGTTTAACCTGTCCTCATGCTCTTTCTCAGGTATCTGCTGCTGGCCACTCCAGGCAAGAGACAAGAGGCTGCACAGACTTTTGCATTGACCTAGCTAGCACTCATCTGTTAAAGTCTCCTCATACACACGTTTTCAGGGAAGGGGGTGTCGTTGGCATGAGACTTTCTGTGAAAGTCTTACACATTATCCGTCTCTAGAGCAAATGGTTTGCAGATGCAGAATGTGAGCTCCTCTCCTTACAGTGGAGCTGCAGGCATATACGATGTTCCCAGCATAAAAATTTACACAGAGAGTGCTTCAGCTACTTATTTCATAGCAAAGGCCTTTACTTGCCTCCGTGCAAATACATAGTTCCTGCCTCCCACATTTGACAACTATATTATATTTGGAAAAGTAGATTAAGGGCTAGGATCAGACAAGTCATGTATAAAGCTTAGCTTAACTGCAAGAGCACTGTGATGTGCCCACAGAGCTCGAGGGACCACCTACAACAGGTTTCTTAAAACTCTAGTATGATAACACGATTAATATATCAAAGGTTGCTGGTGTTGGACATACTGAAACACACTGCTGGTTGGCTAACAAAACAATAGCAAATTCTGACAAGTTTTTTTTCCTACACCAGCTTCAACAACCTGACCTTTTTGTACATATCCCTTCTGATACATACCCCATCTATGTACATTCCTGGCTCTTCCTCCCCACTCCACAAGAAATTAAAGAAACACAAAGTGTTTTACATATCATACAGACTGAGAACGTGAATCCATGCCTATATTAAGGCATAAAATTATTAGTATTTATTATTCAATGGAGTAAAATGCTACAAAGCGCAAGGAACGGGTCTTGTTACAGATGCCATGTGAATCATAACTTTGATATTTCCTGATATGTATTTAAAACTCCAACCTCCAAACAACACAGAGTATTTCTGGATAACATTACCATGTGTGCAAACAACATGTGCATGCAAACTATGCATCCACACTGACCGTTGAATAGGAGGATTGCTGCAGCAGCTGTCTGAGTTGCAGACCCCTCTCTCAAGAAGTCAGACTGCTCCTGTTCAGTCAGATACCAACTGACAGCCAGCCAGGGCATGTGCTGCTGCTGCCTACATACCCAAACATGGCCAAGTGGTCACCACATTAGTCAGGTCTGTTAGAACAGCCGTGTGCTGGCATCACAGACACACTACACAGGGGTGGGAAAGCCTGCAAAGACTGGCACGAGCATCTGGTGGAAGAGGGACAACAATGGCATGACTGGCTGAGTGGCACAGGGATCGCAATGCTGCCTGGAAGAAATTTATACTGAGGAAAAGGCATGAGTAACTTCCGCACACATTTCAGAGAAGTCCACAGCAGTGGGTATGTTGTTCTATATAAACCTTACTCCAGTAAACTGCAGTGAACCATTCTTGGTTCCTTCATTCCTACGAATTTTTATTAGCTGGAGGGGTTGCTACACAGATCTGAAATATCTTGTATGCCACGTTCACTGCAACTTGGAAATTATAAAACCATGCATAATAGAAGGCCTCAATAACCCTCCAGTTGGCTTCTGAACTTGCTTGCATTTGAGATCACCTCTTCTCCACCGAAATACCCTAAAAGCTTACTCTCCTTGAGCTGTTTCTTCCCCAGAAGAGCTGGACACTTTAGTCCTGGTAGTCAGAAGTGGAGCTGGTATTTTCCATCCCCCTTCTGTAAACTGATCTATGCCTTCTTCCCTAATAAACTTCAAACTTTTTTGTACAATCCAAAAGCAACTGCAGGAATCCTGCAGTAAATCCATTCCTACTCCAGCAAGCCTTCAGCACCATGATACTGAACTAATGTTCCAGCAGAATCATGTGGGAAGGGCCTAAATTAGTAGTC
The DNA here is from genome assembly GCA_009769605.1 of Bucorvus abyssinicus. Classification (NCBI taxonomy): domain Eukaryota; kingdom Metazoa; phylum Chordata; class Aves; order Bucerotiformes; family Bucorvidae; genus Bucorvus; species Bucorvus abyssinicus. The sequence goes on from CM020041.1 coordinate 9,744,399, forward strand.
AACTACTACGGGCTATTTTATATCTGCTCTGTAAAACTTGGAGGACTTAAGAAAGCCTAAATACAGTTGCAGCTGTAGTCGTTTCACATATTTACTAGACCATAAAAGACTTTTTGAGAGGCAGAACCTTCTCCTGTCCTCAAGCCCCCAATGTTATTAAAAGCTGACTTCCCTAAAGCATTTATCATGAAATCATGCAACCTTTCCAGGTTTCAAACTGGCATGGCAATGGGCTGGTCTCATTCACAGCCAAGATTACTGGCTTTCAAATTACAAGTTACAGGCTTGGTCAGACAGAAAGCCCATTAGGAAAGCTGCACAGAAGATCCTCACATGCAAAGCCACCCCATTTGTTGGCTGCCTGCGTGGTTCAAAAGCTTCTATCAGCCTGTCTAAAAACACTCTGACAAAAAGAAGGAGAACCAGTTAGAGAAGAAAATCAAAGCCTGAGAAGCTGCAAATAACAATAGAGAGAAATAAGTCAGCTAATAATTTTAAGTAAGAGTCACAGCCTTCAAGCCTTCCCACAACAGACTTATCACTTGAGCTGTTTACTGCAGATCAGAAAGCCCAGCACTGGATGGCCTTTGATGGTTTCTTTGTTTCTAAAACAGTCTTTTGCAGGTGATTCATAATAAGACAAATTCTCAAAGCAAGCCCAGTTATACTGTGGGAACTCTTAGTTTCCAAAACAGAAGAGAAGGCAGGATCACTAACAAGTTCAAAGTGTTCTTTCAAGACACTAAATCTCATGCACCTCTAAATTAGAAAACAGTTTTATTCAAGCCCTTTGTTCACAGTTTCATCAAACCTAAAAGGGAGTCAACATACAAGTAACTCAGCGGTCAGGAGAACACAGAGGACAAGGACTCTCTGAAAGTAAATATTTAGAGAAAAGTGCTATCTTCACTGAAGCACAGAACAGTTGAGGCTGGCAGGGACCTCTCTGGAGACCATCCTGTCCAGCTCCCCTGCTCAAAGCAGGGTCTGCTAAAGCAGGTTGCTCAGGGACGGACCTAGTTGTTTCGAGTATCTCCAAGGATGGAGACTCCACACCACCCTGGGCAACCTGTTCCAGTCTTTGACAATCCTCATAGTAAGGAGCAAGGAGTTTCTTTAGCTCACAAAGGGCTTTCCTTTGTGTTCATTGATTCATTGGCACTGACTCAGTTCTATTTGACGCCTGCTGTCACCAAGGGATATGACATCACTCACGTCAGCAATGACATACAAGGCTACTGACCCATCTATGGATGAATGGAGCAGAGCTACGCGATCAAAGGCAGTCACTGTTCAATGGAACAGAAAAGCTACATTAGGGCATCTAATTACAGGCCTGGCAGGATCAACCTGATCAATGTTTACCACTGCACACAGTGCGCTCACTACGTATAATTGTGTGAAATTGCATTACTCAGCCTACAGCCTTCCTCAGGAGGAGGAAGGAAGGAAAAGGGGCCCAAGGCAAGAGATTTGTATCAGTCAAAGTCTGTGTATTGATATATGGGAGTGAGAGTGGATCGCTATCAGCGGTTTTCTGACCAAGCAATTTTTCTTCTTTAAAAGCATGGTAACTAAAAACAAAATGAGATCTTTGCTCGTTAGTCCCATCACAATATCAGATGAATCCCCTGAGTACACTGTGAGAGAAATATATGTTTCCCAAACCACACTACTGCTGGCCACTGCATACTGCCACCCCCACTGCTCCTCACTGATCCAGAACCTGGATTCCCTGTTTGCAGGAGTTTGGTTCCTCAAGTCTGGGTACATTAACTGTGAATGCTACTGTTACCAGCTGTTTTTCAAACTGAGTGAATGCCTATCAGAGGGAGGTAAAGAAATCTGCAGTCATGTCTCCCAGCAGTGTTTGGAGCAGACTCACAGTTTCTGTTCATAGGAAGACACAGCAAAAAGCTCTCTAGCTACTTTGGCAGCTAGCAGAGTAGGTATTTCAGCACTAGCTTTGAGGAGCTCCCTTTGACGACAATACATCTTTAATAGTTTTTGTTGTTAAGATTCTGGATCCATGCAAACTACTCTGCTGTATGACCTGACAGACTGGGTCAAATGAGCTGTCTCAGCAACAAAGGATACCCTTTCCAGTGTTCAATAGCTCTCAAGAAATTCCCTTGAGACAGAGAAGCCAAATGATCTTTAATTTTAGACTGGGGTATGCAAGGACATCAAAAAGAAGTGTTACTTATACTTACTAATAGCCCCTGTGTATGTTGGCTGTGTAAGGTCTTTTGGCACCTTCCTGTAGATGTCAAACCTGAAAGAGGAAAAGCAACAGCCATAAAACACGTGGAACATTTCAATAGACTTCATGTCCCCACAGGGATGAATGATGCTGAAGTTTTTCCATCCAGCTTTCCAAATTTTTTCAGTTTGCAGAAGAATGAGCAGGAAAAACAAAACAAAAAATCCTTTTCCTTTTGTACAATTATGTAACCGCGCTCCTTCTTGGCTCCAATTTCCAAAGTACTTCTCTCCTCCTCCCTCTGCCTTGCTGTCATGGATCTGTGCAATCTGAACTGTGAGAGGTGTCAGGGAAGAAGTCATGATGGACAAGTTTATAGACCACCGTAAAATGGAAAGGATACTCTACAAACACCCAAATAAAAAGGCCTGGCAAAAAACCAAACAAACGAGACACAACCTATATTGCCTCTTGTAGTTTGTATCCTGCAGCAGCCAGAAATCGACAATACCAAAGTCAGAATTCAAAGTGTTGAGATGAAAAAGCTACCCTGGGACATTGGGTACACAGGAGAAATTAACGCAAGAAGTTTGCTACTCCCCCAGCAAAATCCAGCTTTAATAATAGACCGTTGTTTTGATTCAGTCATATCTTTTAATATCCATATGGCTCAGCTTTGCTATTTTAAACTTTCTGTGGTTAAACTTTCACTGCCCTCATGATGTTAGTTGTATTATTTCCTACAACCTTATGTTCCTGCATGTCCAGCCGCAATGCAGCTCTGACATCAGTTTTTCCACCACTCAATAAAAATTAATTAATGCATTAAAAACACACACACACCCCCTAAAGAAGGAAGTGACTGGTTCTCCCCCGAAACAGACTTTTTTCAGATATACCACAAGTGGGTGAGATTTGATGTTTTTTCCAGCCATGTAGAGGCATGAGAGACACTGGCTTCCAAATTTCTATTCTATATTGCATTAAGATGAAACATCCCCATGTTTATTCAGTAGTTCCTACAACACCAAACATTATACTGAGATATACTAGATCATCTTTCTTTTCTTCACTCTTCATCTGTTGAGATCACTTAGAACTTGGAGGTACTCCGGGTAAACAAAACAGCATCTGCCTTGCATGAGATTAGAAGGACACTGTCACTGTGTTTCCTTCAGGAGTTGAAGCTGGAGGAAGGAAGGGTAAGAGAGGGAAGGGGAGCAGGTTTAAAGATAGATTACCTGCCCAGCTCAAGTCCTGAACAAGCCATGAAATCTCTTAACTGTTAGAACAACCCACTGTGATACACTTTGTCGACAGAGCATGCTGCACCAGACACACATGGAGCTCTGTATTTCTAGGACTCTACTCACTGCCATCTTCTAAATAATTAGTAATATTCCTGAACCTAACAGTCCATTTATGGCTCTCCCGCTGCCCTGAGAACATCTGGAAAGTGCTGTTTACATTCTTTCCACATACACTGAAGCAGCAGCAACAGATGGTAAAGCAGCCCAGAGTAACTGATGACATCATGGTCTTGCATGCAGAGGAAGTAGCTGTTGGTTCCTGCTCACAGCCCATTAAACACCTAAAGCTGGCATCATCTCACCGAAGTCACAATAATAGATTGACAAGGATAAAAAAGCTGAGAGAGAAAGAGAGAGAGAGATCACATGAACACGCAAGAGCCTCTGAGTGTGAGTGAATGGTTAAGACATAGGAAATAGCTCCATGGTGGATTCAGTAGAAACAGCAGCATGTGGATACTATAAAAGGAAGTTTGTTCTTACAATGAGAAATATTTACTAGTTTGATGACCCATCACAGGATTAAAAAAAAAAAAATCTAGGTTTTTAAATAGCTCAGTGGAAAGTTGATGTCATGGCAGGGTTCTCTCCTCTCAAGAGTGGCATTTTAATCACGTAAGTAACACCCAAACCCCACAAATTAAGTCCTACATGGTGTAAGTAAGCTAGTATTAGGCAAAAACACTACAGAATGCTCCCAGCCACACCTAATGTCTGGCTTTAAGTGCCTGAAAGGCAGTTCATCCTCTCTGTGCTATTCTGCTTCCCATCTCTTCTACCACAACATTATGTTCCCTCTCTCCTCTGCTACCATGACACACATCTAAGAAGTTTCTAAGTCTCTGGATCCGATTTGCCTGGAGTTTTGAGAAGTCTGGGGTCTATACTTACAGGCTGAAGCCTCCCTGCAAGCATAGCACATTCACAACAGTTGTTACATTAAGTGATCCTTAAAGTGCATTAAGGACCTAATGTATGAGAACAGTGTACACAGCCTGCCAGGCGAAGAACATCAGGCAAACAGCATGCCAGCCTTGAACTTTACAGTCTAGAGGCACATACAAAAAAAATACGGAACAACACAGGAGAACTGAATAAATCTTTATTGGCTCTGTTTTGCAGAATTAACACACTTTTAGATAAGGACAGACACTATGAAGTAACACAGAATCAAGAGCAGACAACATGCAAAAGAGGCAATGAGAGCAGGCTGGATGGTAGGGAGGAAAGAGGAAGGCTCAGCTGAGATCTTATGGATGAACACAGAGCTTGAAGGATGACATCCAGAACCTGACTCAAGCAGCAGAAAGGAAAGCAAGCAGGGGAGGTGTATTTAAGCTTGCAGAAGGATGCTGAAATGATCACAACAATTAACATTAGCAGCAAGGGAATGGAAATAGATAAGTATGGAATAAGAGACAAACACCGCTGGCTAGATTTTGCTGACTGACATATGATACCTGTAAGTCCAAGAGACTACCAGACCAAAAGAAAAAGGACTAGCTATGTGCAAGTATCCTGGCAGAACATTCCTTCGCTTGAAAAAGACATGCTCTGGTTTAGGAGGGTCTGTACTTTGGCAAAGGAAGAATACTTTTCAGGGTCCCAGGCATCTTCCCATAAAGCATCTGATACTGGCCACAGCTTGAGAAAGTACAATTTATTTCATCTGATCCAGGATCCTGAAAACAGCCGTTGGGTTTACACATTCTGAGAAGGGCAAGTTGGAAGCCCAAAATGACAGCAAGGCATTGAACTCTGAAGGGAATGATGGAGATGTTGTCATGGCCAGGGAAACAGAGCTCTCTTGTTAACTCTGGTTTAAACTCTAACTTAGAAGACGATACCAAATGCATAGGAATCAATGACAGCTTAAATAGTATGTTTGTGACACACCAGAGAGATTAAATCCCAGCAATAAGTAGAGGACGGAATACCAAAAAATAAATAAATCAAGCAAACTTCTCAAACAAATCCATGAAGTTAACAAGAGTTACTGTAACAGAAGACCCTAATCTCCAAAACATCAGAGATTTGGGAAAGCCATAGCCCTTATCAGACCCAAGGGTTAAAAATCTGATTAACTTCTAGACTCCACTAGACAAACCCTTCTTTTGCCACCGGCTTTCAGAGGATCACTTACACTGTCCCGGGAAGAGAAAAGAATGAGAATTAGACACAGATGATTTGTAATGTATGAGGGAGGAGGCCATGGAGTTGTATGCACTGTAAAGGGCAACAGGTTTTACTTGCCCTCAGGTCAGATGTTCCTGCAATCACCTGCAGTAAAAATTCCAACAAGCCTCCAGGTTCTTGAGGCACTGGTCACTTGGAAGAGTGTTTCCACCCTTCCAGGGTACAGAGGGTAGCCTCATGCTCCATATATTGCAAAAGCTGCCTTACAGATTTCTGATAGTGGTACATTCAAAGCAGTGGAAGGTATTAGTAATGCTGGAGGAAGTCTGGATATTCAGAAAGGTTATACCGACCAGCTCATAACGCAGAAAGACACACTGTATGTACTACACTGTGACTATCCACTTTGATAGTCTTGTAGTCATATCCTAAACAACCATGAGAAACCAGGGTGTAGACTTACAGCATGTTCACCGCCTTGCAGTAACTGCTAAGTGAACTCTCTTAACCTGCAGTCCTGCACAGCAGTTCACCCCGCTTTCACACTGGGATACATTACTTTACACTTACAGCATGCACATGTACAGTTTCCACAGGACAGCCAGCACGTTACTTATATATAGCTTTTGGCAGCTTTCTTCCTTTGCTCAGAAAGCGGATACTCGTAAGGCAGAGTAACAGCTTTGAGTTAATCAACTGACGGTAGCTGCAGAGTGGAAGCAACAAACTTTCTGCTAGGGAAGTTCTTCCTCCAGGTGACAGGTCTCCTCATCAAGGGAAGGCTGGACCTTGCAATACCAAAATACAAGGCTAAAGATAGAACTAGGGTGTCACCAGTATAACAAAGGAATTTCCTGAGACATCTAGTGCATCTATTGTCTTTTCTTTCAATGGACAGCATGGTTGCAAACAAAGATATAAAAAAAGGCTGTTTGGCATTGTCAGAGTTTTGCAGAAACCAACATTCTTAACTACATGAGGGAATGCTACAATACCTTTTTCTCAATCCAGTGCTGAAAGAATGTAACAGAAAACTTTCTCACCTTCTTGATGGGAATGTCAGCAAACTGGTAAAACAACATAGTAAAGAAGAGCAGCACAAGGATCCTAAATAGGTTCAAAGGGAGAATTCACAAACCTGCTAGGTCTGAGGCAGAAGTCCAACTGTCTGATGGACGGGTGTGCAACAGTCCTCTCAGAAACACAAAAATTACATGTTCGGTCTCACCTTATTGCAGTTGCCCAAGCAGACAGTGAGGTAAAACTGCAGATGGGCACAGCTCAATGGAACTGAACAGAAGCATGGCAGATTTCAAGTGCCAGTAAGTATTAGGACTTCAAAAGCTGGATCTAGCTTAGTATGGGCTGTTGCTATTAAAATTTTTTTCTTCAGACAGGTGTATATGCTCTTCATGTTCACTTCTCAGGATCTCCTAGAGCCACAGAAAGCTCAAAGTGTTTAACAAGCCAGAGGCAGTAATTCTCATCTGAGTGGGACAGCCACAATTGTGTCCAAGACAGGCTATGCAGAGGCAATGGTAGGTCATACCCAACAGAATGAAGCAAGTTGACATCATCAGCCTTGGGGCAATTCCTGCCTTTCCTTTCAAATCTATCTGATTGACAGCACAAGATTGGTAACAAGGAGGGAAGAAGATGACTACCCAAACACTGCAGTTTTTTTCTAGAGTAGATATTTCAAATGCTTGCCCCAAGAACTAGGATGAGCTCACTCCCTCAGCAGGAGCTGCTACAGGCAGGGCTTCCTGCCAGGGCATGCTTTACATACACCTGAACAGTTTCAAGTCTGGATCTGAAGTATTTCAGGAAATGAAGTAATAAATACATTATTTCACTGAAGATTACCACCCCTCCAAAAAGAAAAATCCTCTCTGACATCTGTGGAGTCTGAAAAGAGCTTCAGTAAAATACTACACTAACATCTCTGTAAAATGCTGTTAACTTTTCATGAACAAGAAGCAGAGAACTTAAGAAAATTTTTAAAAAGTGAAAATAACCAGATACTGGTTAAATTTGAATGTCTTGTAGCAAAGGGAAACTCTGGTACCTAAAGGAGTTCATATCACAGAGAAGGAAAAACACTAATTACTCCTTCAGTTTACAGCACTTGTTGCAACCCTCAAGCGTGCCCAATGCTCCCTGGCACAAAGGAGTAACATCCTGGCCATGTCACCTAGGGCAGACATTCAGGGCGCAGCATATAAATCTCCCTGTACTACTGACTGACTGCATGGAGTCTCTGCAGAGAGACAGTACGTGCTTCAGGTCTGTCTGTGGAGCACCAAAACAGAATTCTGGAGTGAGTAGCAGTGGGATGTTTTCTTGTACCTTTCTGCAAGGTCTGTTTTTACTGATTTAACCAAAGGGCAAGGGAAAGATTGTTTTGCAGCTCTTGGAGTGACTGTATTTTGGATTCCAGTTAATCAAGCAGACAAGCAAAAGTGCAACACACTCACATGTGGCACTTGGTCACAGAAAAGAATTCAGGCACCATAAGTCAGCATCAAACAAATTAATTTTCATCTCTTTCCACTCAGATGATTCAGAAATTTAGCTTTAATGCTTACATACAAGGTAAAAGCATTTTTGTTCTTCAGGCAGCTTATGTTTTTTCTCCCAGAACTGACTATTTAAACATTAGTCGTCCTTTTGAAGCATACCAGCTCTATCGTAGGTACTTCTGCAGCACATACTGAAAGGGGGGGTGTTTAAAGGACACAATCATTCATTACAGCAAATTGCATTTCTGATGTCAAAGATGATTAAAAAAATTTTTAAAATCAATGTTACGGCTGACAGGCCACCTTTAGCACAGGAATGGTGGCATAAATACATCATGCCATCTTGCTTTAGCAGCAAGGGTCCATGGCTGTGATTCAGGTGGTAGCATGTGGGTGTTGAAACAACACTTGATTCTCCACCTCCCATATAACCAGCATTTAGAAGTGGCTTCTATTTTCCAGCAGATAGCACATTTGAAGTTGAGGTTGCTAATTCCTGGTGACATTACTCACTCCCAATAACAAGTCCGGTGCACAGTGAACAACTACCTTAATTTTATTACAGCTCAGTAGCTTTGAGATCTCCTTGAAAAAAAGAGACGGCCTGGTGCTGCTGAACCAATTTGCTTCACTGACAAGTGACTCTACTTGAAGTGACTTGCAAGAACACTCCATTTAACAGCAGAAAGGTAACTTCACTATTAACAAAACAACTGTACAGCAGATTTGACTAAACTAGACAAAGGGGGAATTATCGAGTACAGAGATGAAGAGTTAACTTTGAAAGTACTCTAAAGATTATGTTGTCACTGCAATAAGAAATCCGAAGAACTATGGAGCCAGTGTTTGTTTGCCAACATGCTGTATGTTGGAGACCCAGTGCTGGACAAGTGCTCATTCATTATGAGTAGGGAGCAACATCTCCATCATAATCTACCAGATACTATAACGTCTCTCAAAGAGAAGAAAAAGGGTGTGAAGGAGATGTGCCAAAAATTTCCAAGATACAGGGGAAAACCCAGATAAGAAAAAGCCAACTGGTAAAGACTTGCAGCCTGAACTGTCCCAAAGGGCTTTTAGGGGCAGCAAAACTCCACCCCTGATTGCTTCCTTATTGGTGAGCAGCACAACTGCTCTCAGAAACAGGGGGGCTGCAGATTGAAAAAGAGAAAGGCAGAGGACATACCTAGATTGAAAAGGAGAAAGAGACATACACAGAGGGACAGGTTCGTTGTCCAAAGAAATGTAGAATAATACATCTTCCCAAGCTGAGATGGCTTCATGGATCAACAAAAGCCCTTGGTCAAGGGCTCAAGTTTAAATAACAGCAAAAAGGAGCAAAGAAATAATAAATTCTGTCTTCAGAGGCAGTCGGCAGTTCAGTGGGAGGCTGCAGGACGTTGATACGAGCTGTATCACTCAGACTTCCCTTGTGATTCCCTCTTCTCACACAATATTTACGTATCTGCAAAACAGGTTAATTCACTCCCAAGATAGCTGTGAAGTTGGAAAGCAGGAACAAGTCTGCCTTTTCAGAACCTTTTCAAAAACACAACTGCGTCACTCTGAAACCCCTGACACTTTTGTGTACCCAGAAAGCAAGCTCTAAAACCCGGTACACCAGCTAACACAGAATTTCTAGGCCAAGCTGTCTGCTCTACAAAGTGAAACAAGATTAGTCTGACCTTCTAAGAATTACTCCATGCAAGAAATGTTCCCTTGCCACTGCACAGGGGAATACGAGCCAGTTAAAGCAGTTCTCAAAACTTGCTTCCTCTTCTGCTTCCACCCATGTGCTGGTAATGTCCTTACCCGATTTGACAGCAAGTAACACAGCTCCTGCAAACTGGAGATACGTTCAAGTACAATACTGCTGCTGGGTCTTCCCCATTTGTCAAGCCTTTCTTGCAAACAGAAGAAAAGTGGATGAGAGTATGGATGCAGGACTCAAATATCAAGAATCCGAGAAGGCATGACATCAGTATTTCTCCACACATACTCCAGTTCCTGACTAATGTAACAAAGCACTTGTCTGTTCCTTACAAAGTCCATTCATTACATTCTCATCATTAAATGACTGCTAGAGAGAATTTCTATCAACTTGCCACGTTCAAGAACAGATGACAGAGGTATCCCATGCAGAGCAGACACATTAAGTTTGAAGAAACTCATTCTTCAAAAAAAAAGGTGGTTTTTGTCAAAAGAAGATAAAGTACTCTATTTCTTAATTGTACTGGGCTTCTTTTTCAGGTGGATAGAAATATGCCGCACGGCACATTTCTAGGAATGTACATTCATTCACAACAACAATCCCAGACTGTTTTTGATTAAAACTACATGCACTGTGGAAGCTACACAAAGAGCAAGGCAGCTGCCAAACCCAACCTTGGACAGTCAAGCCTATGCCAGCACCCATTTCATCTTCAACAAGAGTCATCTTGAGGCAGCTCTGTCTGATAACAGGTTAGAAAACGTCTTCTCCTCTTTAAGAGGATCTACCATTTAGACATTCTAAATAAATTCATTTTTAGGCCACATCCCTCTGAATTATACCAGACTCTTTAATTACTTCATGTAGACATCACTGAATCCAGCCAAACCCCATTTCTATTCAGCTGCCATTGAAGAGACGAATCATGCTTAACATTGAGAAGGATTAATTTTCCCTAGAGACAAGGATATAACCTTGGGATTTGTCTCTCCACACACTTGTGCTCTTCCTCTTACCATTTCCTACCTGCTGCCTTGAACATTTCTGTTATATCACTGTATCACAGACATACAATTCAGAGAGCAGAGGTGGTTGGTTCAGTCACCTTTTTTGGTTCCCCACGGGAGCTATAGATTTGAGGCAGAGACAGACAACCAGCTCTTCCCACAAGATTTGTATAACTGTATCTATTTTTAAGTTCGTCATTTCACGACAAAAGAGGTGCATTAGCAGTTCAGGAAACCAAAGTGGGTGTGAAGTGGGGAGAGGAGAACGAGCAACCTCAACCTCACTTCAGGAAACACGTTTAAGTGCACATGAAATGAGCTGGAACGATAGCTCTGAAGAGTTTTCACCCAGTCCTCACTATGGGCTACCACACTACTTTGCTCATATTACTGCTGCTACCACCTCTGGAAGAAGATTCCCTAGAGGCGGCAGAAGAGTTTACAGAGTATGATTCATTCAAGACTTGCTGCTATTAAGGCTATTAGCAGAGATACCACTTACAGTTGAGAATCCAGCAATTCACTTTGCATTAAATGCTTTACCATTACCAAGGAGGGCATGGGAAGCAGAAAGAAACTCAGTCATGATAAATTTGTATTGGATTAAGTCCATCTGACATTCAAAGATGACTGCACACAAATAGACTCCATTTTCTCTCTCCCGGAAAACTTCAGCAGAGTTTGGAGTTGCAAAGGGGACATCAGAATGTAGTCACCATGTCTGTCTTGGAAGCTTCCTTCTGCACCCCAAAATCAGTGTAGCTTGAAGGCAGAAGGGGAAAAAAAAAAAAAGAAATAAAGAGGCCACACTGGATATCTTCTATATGAAGTCATGGAATCAAACGGAAGCTTTAAAGAGACAGTTGTCAGAGCAGCATCATTCAGGCTGGAGACTAATAGTACAAGGGAAATGTCCTTCCTCTAGTACCTCAGTGGTATTTCTAGAGAAAACTTCCCACCAAAGGCATGCTGGTTTGTGTCAAGGAGCATTCATATCTTTGTGATCTGCTGATTGCTCAGGCAAAGCGATGTCCGTCACCTAATCAAAGCTTAAGAATCACAAGTACAGTGTGTAAGAGAAAACCTGCTGTCCCACCTGCTCAAGGTACTGCAGGGTCTGTATTCACCGACACATTTTAGAGGTTTCACGAAGCATCTCAGCAAAAGGGCTGGCTTACAGCGAGCACCCACGGAAGCATCCAGTAACTGGCACTCCCCACCCACCTCCCCATACACCACCACACAAATATGAAGTAAAGCAGATTCTCAGACTATAGCTATTAGATTGAGAAGGGAAGAAATTGCCGCCTCATGACTTTATCTCTTTCTGCTTCTTTAATTGAGACAGACATTAAAAAAAAAAAAAGATATTACATGGTACTAGAAAATCTAAGAGAAACTGGGAAGGCATATAGAATACTCCAATGCTACTATAATAACAAAAGATTTCAAACCAAAAAAATCAAATCACTTAGCTAAGCTTAACAAAAAAAAAAAAAAAAAAAGCTTTTTAACAGGCAGCAACTGTTCCTCTGTTTCCTTGGGTCAGTGCTCTCAAATAAGGACTCTGGGACAATTCATCCCCGCTTTGTCAACAAAGCTGCCTTAACAGCTTCTGAGTGCTGGGCAGTAGGAGCAGGCTGACCACAGCAACTGACAGCACAAGCCATCAGGCACTCAGCCCTAGGTAGTTCTTAACCTCCTCACAGGCCATTCAACTTAAAAAAAAAACAAGCAAGCTTATACATAGGCACTCACTCCACCAAAACACAGACAGGTAAATAACACAGAGTGGACTCTTCTGGCTTTGTTCCTTCCTATGAGCAGATCAGACACGGTAAGATCTTTAGAAGCAAAGCTGTTACTTTTGTATAATGGATAAATCTAAAAAACACCAATTTAGTTTTTGAAGTGACTGTTCAAGGCAAGGGAACAGTAAAAGTAGAACAAATAGCACAGCCGAGTCAGGTTTGCACACATAGTGCTCTTCTGGTTAACAAAAGACCATCTACTTTTCATTAAAAAGTAAAAATAAAATCCCAGGCACCTGTCTGAAGTTGTTGGGGGGAATTGTATTGTTCACAGTTGTTAAAACCATAACTAGAACTAAAGTGACCAGGACGAGAGAGAAAAAGATTAACCTCTTCACTTGTTAAATTGATTTTATTCAACAGTGTAACAGCCGTCTGACTCCTAGGGTATGCAGAGATGGCCTGAAAGACCAGTTACCCCATTCCACATGCCTAACAACAGAACATTTGAAATAATCAAAATGATAAAGATGGTCCTGGAGAACAGCTAGTACCTGGGACAATGATGATAAAGGAAAAAGTGGGCCCAGACTCCCCTCTGCCTAGTGACCCTGAGAGGGGTTGGACATTATGAGACTTCCCTGGGAGTGCGGAGAGAAATGAGCAGATGGCTGGGCAGATGACGCAGGAGGTTACTCAATAATTTTGTGGTTGGATTATGCACCTCAGGTGCTTGAAAGCTGCTACCAAAAAAGTCAGACTTGGTCTGACTAGCAGTTTGGAGCAAGTCCCTAAATTAAGAAAGTATGGGCTTGAGAGAAGATGTAACCCCTAAGTAGGAGGGCTGGGAACTTCTAAACAAGAGAGGGAAGCTGTCTGAACCATCATGTTCCCTCTAATGTCAGAATACAAGTCAGTCTCTTTCTCGCAGCTACACCAGAAAGAACATTAAAATTAAACGACAAGATCTACAGAGTAGGAGTTCTGCCAGAACTAAAGCAGTCGGGTTAAGAACAGCATGTTTTTTAAGTAAAACCTCTCTTACTTTACTCTAAAGAAGCAGTGACTTCTCAATGCACTTCCTACTCCTTCTGGTCCTTGCTGTACATGTGCTGGACAAAAATCCAGAATTTTGTTTCACAGATCTATCAAAGAAACAAGAATATCTATACCCCAGTAAATGCACTCTAAAACAGTCCGAAGGAAGTAGAGGTGCCTTATTCTAACACCTTCCTATACATGTACAGACATGTATAGGAAGTACTAATTATTCTATTTTTATGGAGAATTATTAGTTCAATATTTCATCCTGAAATCCTTTCTTTAGATCATGTGGCTTTTCTTCCTCTCCAAAGACAAGTGCGTGCTCTGACAACTCTGCAATAACTCTTGGCTCCTACACAATCCAGCACAGGTAAAAAGTAGTAAATCTTCCAGCAAAGGAGGAGAAATCTATCACCCTGTTTTACAGGGCAGGAAAATAATGGCAGGAACTCAGCAGCAGAGGAAGAAAATAGGAACTACTGACTCTGAGTGCTTCATTTTGGATTGTTAATTCTCTGTTTAAACGACATTTCTCTGTTTCCTGTCTGCTGGTAGATGAGAACATAATGTGCAGAGAGCAGCTCAGGACAGCTTCTGCGACAGCCCCGCTGTGATCCTGCGGATGGGATGCAGCAGTGGGAGCCAACAGACCTGAATTCTGTTCTGCTCCCAGCACTGACTCACTGCGCAGTATCTGTTCCAGTCAATTAAATCTTTCTCCTTCAGCTTCTTCATTTTGCAGAGTAACATTTGCCCCCCTTTCATCAAGCACACTGAAAACTACAGATGAAAAACTCTGCAAATATATGAAGTATTACTAATCCAAAGTTCCAACTTCTTGGAAGGTCTGTACAAGGAAAGCTGCAGGAAGATGGGCTTGTGAAAACAAACTAGATGTGCACTGCAAGAGACTAAGAGCTAAGCCTTGGTTCAGTAACAGGGCTGTGCCTAGAGCACATGTTTACAAACAGTCTTGATCAGGAAAGGTTTCATGACTTGGGACACAAACTTTGAAGCATGTGGAAAGTAAAATAAGGGATCCTGCTAACCTCAGTTTCACACATAAAGTATACATTGAATAAACAAATATCAAAACTTGGCCCAGAATGCGAGTTGGAGATGCAAATACAGATTCAAAGCTGGACTAAGAAGCCAATACTTGTAAATACCAAGCAGTTATTAACACATTTTATAAGATTAACACCTGCGTAACAGCAGATAATATACAAACATCACTAAGTAATCAGCTAGTGCTCATTTACACACAATAGGACATTAAACACACATACCGCAGAAGTTGAGCTTTAATGGACAAACTCTTGAGGCTTCAAAAATCACATTGAGAACTGTTTCCTGAACTACTTTGAGCAAGCTCTGATATACAAAGGATTAGATGAGGAGGTAGAGGGGCTATGTGGTTTTAAACTAGTTTATCTGTACCTCAAGCAGGTGAAGACTGCAATTTTCAAATGCTGTATGACTTTTCACTCACAACATTACACCAGTTTTCAAAGCAGGATCCTCCAGACAATTTTTTTTTTTTACCTGCTGACTCCACACTTAAGCTCTGTAGTGAAATGTAGGAATAGGTTTCCTTGCCAGGCAGCTCCTCCCTCTTAATTTTAGTTCCAAGAACATAATGAAACTAACAGAGGAAGTTTCTGAAACAAGGAGGAGTACTGAGAACAAGAAAACAAGGTTAGCCAGGAGGACTGTCATTAATTATATAATCCAGCCTTTGGGTAACTGGACATTTAGGGAAAGGGGCTGAGAGAACGTCAGAGGCATCAGCCTCTGCAGCATTATGTCATCTGGTTTACTAGTTACTTAGCAGGTACACGATTTGCATAGAAAAAAACCCAACAAACCCATTTATTTCTAGGACAAAAGACTATGAATCCCCACAAGACCTGTAGAAAGAGGGCACAAAAATTGAATACATTCTGCTCTTGTTTAAATTGATTTCTTTCCAAAGAGCTAGTTCTCCTGTTTTCTCCCTTCTGCCAGCCTCCCCAAATCCATTGTGCTGTCCTGCATAACACTTTTTCGTCACCCACATTCTAAATTCTGTGTTCTTATTCTTTCAGTGAGTAAGAAGCTTGTTTTCTATTGCCCAGAAACACACAGCAATTGCTATTGCTGAAATACACCAAAAATGCAAACTGTTTCAGGTGGCACTGAAGAATGGAAGAGAGGAAGCAGTACATCTTTCTTGGTTTTTTGGTTTTTTTCAGAATAAAATGTTTGGCTTGAACATATTTCAAAGGCAATTAGAAGGAGGAAAGTATTTATAATCTCAAATACTCAGTGGTGGATTCTTGCCAGCAAGCATTTTATTTCCTTTTAGGCAGTGAAGCAGGTGTCAAAATGAAGGATGGAAGAGAAATGTATTTTTAATGAAGTGAGCAAACTATGCTCTGCTTCATCAAAACAGGAGAAAAGTGTCATGAAGAAAAAATGTTCAAGTAAGGGAACTGGTATTTAAAGGGATCCAGCCCTTCACTGGATTGTAAGCAAGAGCAGTTGTGCTTTTGAGTGGTAGTACTGTATTCTGGAGATCAGAGAGAACGGAGGTAAAGAGAGTGGGGAAGGATTAAACTTATATGGCTGCTCCCCAAACTAAGTAAATTGTTCAGATACTTGAATGTCATAAGTAGACTGTAACCCTTCCTGTCCCAGAGCCTTAATCCCCCTTAAGCTTAGAGATTCTTGCTCTTGCAGCTCCCCAGCACCTCCCACCATCACATCCCCGAAACACTTCCTCCAGTGCCATCCCTCACCCATTCCCTCCTTTGTGAGTCCCTAGTCCTGAATATCTCTCCCTTTCCCAATTTGAGACCTGCCAGTGCAGGGTTCCTCCACCTCCCGCCATGTACCTCCAGCTCCATCTTGCTGCCCACAGCTGATGGTTCCCAGTATTGCCAGTGCTACTGGCCTCAGCAGCCGGCTCCTCAGCCCTCACCGCAGTCCTGATCTCTAGCAGACACTGAACAAAATTCAAAGTTGGACTGTGATTTCCAAGAAATTACCTACACACAACTCGGAGCACAACCAGGACACAGCTATGGAAAAAAAAAAAGAGTTGTACCATAGTCTTTCCTATAGCTTCTAGGAAACACAAAACATTAAGAGTCTGTTACTGCCTTGTACTGGTGAACATCTTGAAATAAGATCTGGTAAGATTAATTCAGCATCAGAACCATGTAAAATCTATTTGTGAAAGCTGCCTTCTGAAAAGGTTAAGTTCCAGCTGCACTAGGACAACACGCATATCAGAGTTTTGTATTAATCAGCATGAACAAATATAACATCTGGGGAAGACAAAAAAAAAGGGGCATGTGTGAAAAAAATCTGCTCCATCTTCATAAGGCTTCCCCAAAAAGCACACCATCCAACCCATACCTAACTGCATGACAGAGAGATTTCTCCATATCAATGAGGAAAACTCCCAGACATCTGCTAGGCTCACCATCTCCTGCTGCACCAGGCCAAGAAAACCATCCCAAGGAAAAACTATTCAGCCTGCTCTGCGCCATAAGTGAGCAAGGCAAGGTCCCCTTGAAACAAACCAGTAACTGAGGCTCAGAAAGGGATTGTTACATGCCTGAAGCTGACAAAAGTTGAGAATAGCAGAATCCTGACTTGAGAGAGCAGGCAATGGCATTCACTGCTGTAAACACGCACACCACCAAGGCTTCCTTCTCCTCCAAAGGAACTTCCATAGGACAAAAGCCATTTTTAATACGCAACATTTAGGGGCAAAAAACCATACCCTTTCCCAGAGTGCACCCAGCAGGGATTCAAATATATTGTACTTTTTCAGTATCTAACCTATCAATAAACCTGCACTGCCCAGGTCAGGTTCTCCTATTTACAGTTCCAATTGAAGGAGACAGGAATTTCTGCATGTGCTTCTCCAACTCAGGCCTATTCTTTAGTTGCATATAACTGTATCACCTACAAGCAAGTACAACTCATATGCATCATCTGGCTTCCAAGTGAAGTTCCTGGTTTTGACTTAGTTTCCAAGAAGCATCCATATTGATGCTACCCCACTAGAAAAACATGACTCATACAGACCCAAAATAGAGCTGCACCTTGTAGTTGGGGACCAGGTTTACCAGCGTTTGTTACTGCAGATATAACTTGTTATAATGCAGCAGTCAGATTTGGATTTCAGTTCAGCAGAGTCACATTTGAGTTAGAGTGACGTGGAATCTGAGTGAGGCTCTGAGGCTCCACCTTCACCAGAAAACACAAAGTCTTATTTACATTACTGGCTGCACTGGTGTTTTAGTGGGTTCAACAACGTTGCTTTATTCACAGCGCACAGTGGTCTACAGACATGGACAGCAATTAGGAAGCCACGTGATTTGCCTTAGGATGACTGTCAAATAAATACTAAGCAGCCATGACTGCCTGAAATCCCGTTAGCAGTAACACATGGCTGTCCATACTAACATAGCATTTTGAAGGCTCTCCTATTAAATGCCAATCTTTCTGCCTTCTCTGGATTAAACTAACTACATCCAAATAGCCTTAAAAACTAACAAACAAAAAAGAAACATCCAAACACACACAATTCACGTGCAGCAAACTGCACTGTCTGACTTACTGCAGTCCACTTGTGTGTGCCTGCCATGATTACTACTAAAAAGTTCAAACATTCCAGAATAAGGAAAATTTTATAGATCATGGCAGGATTGCTGTTAATTTCTTGCAGAACGAGCTTTTGTTGGGGTCAGCTGGCTCCATGCAGGAATACCTAGACAACAGTTCAGGGCTTGTGCTTGGACAGAAGACAAAACATATGATTCCACTATTTTTTCTTTCATGGCAAGACCATTCCTTTCTCACTACCTCCACCATTTGAATTACAAGCCTAAAAAATACACCTGCACACTTCACAATACAAGCTCAACTACTTCCACAGCTTCTCAGTCCAGGCTGGTGCTATTGCTTCAACTCTGTTTACAGTGTGATTCAGTCATTTTCACAGCAATGAACTATGATGGCATGAAGAAAGCATCTGTGTCATCAACGAGTGAACAAAGGAGCACAGTTAAAGCTCAGAAGAAACAATACAAAACTCTCCTACAAAGTCAGACCTTAATACCTTTGTACTTAGTCAGGAAAAGGTTTCCACTCCAACTATATTTTAAGAGAAATAATGTCTTAGGGAGACTTACGAAGAAATTTTTACGCACATGCATGCTACGTATAATCAGTTATTTGTGGCGTAAACATCAATAGACTCTGTCTGAACAACTCAGCTTGCCCATCTGATTGCTGTGACTGCAGAATAATTTCTCAGGTGCCCTCAAAGGGCTATTGTTGAAACAAAGTTAGTCATGGCACTGCCTGGCACTAAAATCAACTTTGGTAATTACGTAAGGTGGCAGCAATACCACTTGGAAGGCTTGTTTACCAGCGACATTGCACAACGTGAAGTGGAACATGTTGGCCAGACGTGGCTGCTGTTCAAGATGAAAATGCACTTGAAGAGTTACCAGGTGCTCTGAAACAGGCAGCTCTCGCTTCAGTAGCTAGAGAGAAAAACCACAGGTCCCTGCAAAGCCTAGAGAGGCAAATAACTAACACAGAAGTGTACAGCCATTAATTATAAATGTAGACATTAATTTAGGAAGCGATGGCTACCAGCTCAATCACAACAGGTCTTGAAGATTTTGAACAAAATAATTGTAAAAATGGCAACATCTATGGCTGTGTCACCATGCACAGCTTAGTACAGGGCACATGCAAACCTTTTTGATATGCCATTGCCACACACAAACCAGTAGAAACAACTCATCTAATCAGGAAAGCCGTATCAGTTGACCTTAGCTGTTTTTTCTTCTCTCTTGTTCTTCCTGCATTGTTTCAGCCAAGAACACACCTACCTGCTGCTATCACCACTGTGTACCTTCTATAGGAGAGGCACCGTGAGCTCATTTGTTAAATTTCAGCAAATAATTTTGCCAAATGAACTAACGTGGGTGTATGCAGCTAGTTAAACACCGTGCTGGGAGAGAGCAAGCAGGTGGACAGAGTACAGAGCACCACGACCCAATGAGAAACGCAGAGCTGGTTGGGACTCCACATTTAGACCTCCAACCAAACATGTCCATTTCCACTTAGTGCCAAAACATCACAAAATCACCATTTCTGCTTAACAATTGGCTTAACACAGGCCGAACAAATCCCATACAAGTTTAAGTGAGATTTGAGGGGTTACAGAAAGATTTTAAGTCACAACCCTCACAAACATGTTGCAAGAGAAGTAGTACAATTACGAAAGACAGCTTTATTCCTTCTTTTCTTAAGACTGAAGGCTAAAATAAATCTATTTTCCCTAGGTTCACAAGTGAATGAGAAATTGTTGTCCAAGGGATTGCTTAGTTCGGAAAAGATTTTTCTCCTTAGATGCCAAATTGCCTACAATCTACTGGTTTGCCCTCACTAATCTGGTTGGGAATCAAAGGCAGACAGATCTCCCATTGCTGAAGCAGCCTGTATCACCAGTTTTGCAACTGTGTCAGACGTCTTGAGCATCAGCTTGCCTACTAGCCATCACAACTCTCAAGTCTAAATTAAATCCAAACATACTGCCTCTCCTAAAAGCAGTAAGGTTGGAATTGTGTCAGCTTAGGTTAAGCTGGGCAATTTGATTTAGAAAAGACATACGGGAAACGAAGCAAAGACCTGCCTGTGACCCAAAACCAAGAAAAATGTTGTTTGTATCTCAATCAGAATATACATGTAAAAGTATCATTTATCATAGATGTGCCAAAGAACTGCAGGGGCCCATTGACTAAGAGTCTTTTTCGCAAAGAACTTCTACTCTAAATCGGCATTTAAATCTAAATCCCTTCTAAGCATGGTTCCTTTCCCATGACCTCCAAAATCAGGTATAACATACTGTTATTTCATTCAGTTTATCAAGCTCTAAAAAAGCAACAAAAGTCCAAACAAACACATTAATGAAAACATCATGACGATTAATTGTGGGAAATAAATTCTGAATTTCTCAGTTAAATATAAAAACAAGGATTCACAGATATTTGGCACTCTACGCCAAAAATGTGGCCAGGGCACAATTGAGAATTGTCCACAAATAGAACAAAAACTTGATTGCAGAGTAGTCTACTTTAGTTTTTCTCAGTCTCATCAGTTAAAGCTACCAAAATAGTTCAGAAGTTTCAAGTATCAGCTACAAACCCATCAGTAACTCTTTCATGCAAATAGGCAGATGTCAAGAAAACCCGACAGATTCAAAAGAACTTGCAGGAACATTTCTCTCTACCATGTCCACATCCAGCACACAGGAGTCCCTTCATTTTTACTTCTGTAATTCTCAACACCAGAGCAGTCTGAAAGCCAGCTCTGGCGTTCGCTGCTGAAGCTAAGCCTCCCTGCTAACATGTGAGGAAACCTTCCGGCTCACAATCACCGTTCAAGATGACCCAAGTTTACAGCTTAATCTAATTAGGATTTTAACCATCCACAGATGCTGCAAGTACCCAGGTGACTCTGGGCTTTAAAGGCTCAAGGGGTAAACATCCTTTCAGCTCCAGCCATACAACGTATAATCCCTAATCAAATAGGTATGAAGCTCCTTTGCTCTAACAAACCAGGGGAAGAGGCAACAAGGAAAAATATCTCTCTCTCTTGTAGCCAAATAGGTTTTAAAAAAATAAGAATGAACAATGCTTCCAGAAATACAAACTGATTTAGTAGTTCTGTAGGAGGGCTGGTGTCTCGTGATGTGCACTGAACATACCAGGCTCCAGTCTGGAAGCTGAAAACTTGGTTCCTTACCAATATCACAGCAGGACCGTAGAGATTAGTGTGAATGAAATGCTTTGAAAAACGAAAAGCATTAGCTAAGTACTAAGTATTATTAAAACCCTAAAGATACTTGGGACAGAATAATTATTATTCACTTTATAAATTACTTTACTGTGAACATAAATTAAATACAATTTATTTTAGCAAAGGGAACCATTGATAAGCCAAGAAAGAACTCCTACAGAAAAAAAAAGCACAAGTAACAGACCAAGCTACTTCCATATCTGGTACCAACCAACATGCCTCAGACTCTGATCCGTGGAGACAACTTCCAAGAAATACGTTCAAGCGCTTTGGGTTCTTTGGTCTGGCCAAATATGAACCCGTAAGTCTAGAGACAGGAAAAGATATTTAGCTACGAGGACACAAAAGTTTTCTTTGAGTTGGTGAAGAACAGGGACTGTTTTGGTCACGGGCTGTTTTCAATACTTGTCATTTGTGTCTCTGTCTTCTCCAGATGAGACTGTGGCAACCTGTTCCTCATGGAGCTATTTTGTGTGGAAACAGAGCTGCAGTCCCGAACTTCTAGCTGGTGCCCCTCTCTGAACTGCTCTTAACTGTCAATGTCCTGCCACTTTAAAGTACCAAAAATAAAAGCTCTAAATGAGGTGAGGATACAACAAAAAAAGAACTTGCCTTCCCAAATGCCCTAGCACAGCAATTAACAACAGCGATTCCTTCAGATGCTTTAGCAACACAGACCTGTGAAATTTGTGGCCTCCAGAAGAACACAATGCCTTTCCACTTGGAACCTCTGAATTTTGGACTCTAGAAGATACATAGGGGCAATCTTAAAAGTTTCTTAACAATCCAATCCTCTAACCATGCATAGGCATAATACCAACTTTGAAGTGTGGGCGAAAGACAGGGTGCCAAACTGTGCCTGCCAAAGAGAACATCCAGTTGAAATCTCTGAAAGAAAAACCTTGTATTTTACCTGCTGAAAACCATCACTACTTCATTCAGAAACTTACTACAGGTGGTACCTTATTTCTGTAAGAGCAATGTATTGTATGTTCTATAGTTGTCAGGAAGTAACTGTACATTTTAAGTGTAGGCATCACACTTCACTTACAACAGTAGAATTTTCCAATCTCAGCAGACTTTGTTCCACTGACTGCACAATGAACAAAAAAACACAACAGCTAAAAGCTAGTCTCTAACTTTTACAAAGTTTGGTCCTGGCCCTGTTCATCCTTCTAAAAAAGGAAAGTGGTTTGTTGCACGTGACAGTAGTTTCTCTGTGCCTTTAAAGTTCTTGTTATCAACAGCAGTGTTTTAAAAATTCAACTTTGCAGAAAAATTGAACTTCAGTAAGCTTATGTTATCTGAGAAGGTGCTTTGAAGTGTCTATTCCAATCCTCCAATCTGAATGACAAAGAAGTTATTTGCAGTTGTGAGTATTTAAAATGCAGATCTGAACTGATGCCTCTGTTTTTTTAACTCTTTAAGACAAACTCTGCAACTCAGCCTTTACTTAATGTCTTTGTTCCATTCCACAGTGAAGCACTAGTGCTCTCTCTTAAGGTGATTGCTTTTGGTGAACCAATGTTTCCACACGCACATTCTGAGACCCAACAAAAACACATTCTCTTTAGCTATTACAAAGTGACAGCCACAACCTGGGATCGCTTATCGTTCATGTATTGTACAAGTCTGAAAATAAATGGCAATGGGATTTGCAGCTGTCTCCAAAGCTGAAAGATTTTTTCTACAAAATTTTACACAAAAGCAGCAATGAGGCTCTGGGCCCCAAATCCCACATGATCCAGCAGATGCTGTTTCCAGCTTCAGCAAGTTTTCATTCAGAAGCAAGTGCCTCCATGTTCAACAGTGCCCCATGGATCACATATAAGATCCTTTTAGCCTGTATAAATGAGAGGCCTGATTTAGAATTACAGCAAAAATACAACACATAGTTTTTGTTTGGGAGAACTAAAAAATGAGAAGCATCAAGCAACAACCATATCTCTCAGTTCCCAAAAACAATGTGCTTTTTATTGCAATGCTAATGCTCTAGTAAAACCTACATGAGAAAACTCATTTGTGCGTCTTCCCCACCTATAGATTTGGAAAGTTACAAATCTTTGGTTCAGGAGTGGCTCAAGAAGAAAATGAATCCACAGTTACTATTTCGGCTCCATTTCAGTCAAAGGGCTCTTTCTTGCTTGTGCTTTAGTACCTGAAACTGACTGCTATAGCCCACGGGATGCAGAAACCCCACAGCAAGGCCAAATCCCACAACTCACACCTGCTCAAAACGCCAAAACCAAAGGTGGGGGTGCCAACGTTGTTTCCGCCACACCAGAGCCATGGTGCAGGGCTTTTCTTGCACGCAGCCTCACTGTAACTAGTGGCCTCCTAAAGCTGCTCCGGGAGCCCAGGAACCTCTGGGAGGAGAAAAGGCCCAGCACCTTCACCCCGACACCGGCTGCAGAGGCCTGTGTAACACCCGCAGCACTGACCCGCGAGGCACCGCTGCTCCACACGCCCAGCCCGGGGGAGCTCGAAACTCCACACACCTCCTTCTTGCTTTGCACAACAGCGTTATATAATGACAGCCACTCGCTGGGCAGAGCCTCCCAGTTTCCCACGTCCCTTCCCTGCCCAGACCTACTTCTTCCAGCCAGCCATCCCTCCTCCCTCGGGCTTCACCTCGCCCGCAGCCGGTCACAGGCCCGGCCCTCGACTCGTTGTTGCGACGCGGCCTCGCGTAACCGAGTGCTCCTGGGCGGGAAGGCGCCCGCCCGCCCGCGCTGCTGCCCCGGACAGGGGCGGCGGGGCCGGGGGAGGCCCGGCAGGGAGCGGCAGCCCCGCCGAGGGGCGGGCGAGGCCGGGGCGGGCCCCGCGGGGAGAGGTGTGCGGTTCGCCCGGCCGCACTCACCTCCTGAAGTCAAAGGGCATGTTGGTGGCGGGCGCCGGGCAGGCTGCGGGCCCCGCCGCCCCCGGCCCCGGCTCTCGCCTCGCTGCCGCCGGCTGCAGGGCCAGGAAGTGACGGGTCCCGCCGCCGCGCAGCACCAGCCCATTGGGCGGCTGGAGCCGGCCGTCGCTTCCGCCGCCGGGTTACGGGCAGCGGCGGGAGCGGCGGCCGGCGGGGCGGTGGGGTCGAGGGCTGCGGCCGGCCCCTCGGCCACACCGCGAGTTTCCCCTGCCGACCGCGCCCCAGCCCGTTGCCTCGGCAGCACCCCAGCGCCCACTAAGCTTTCCGCGGCACCCCATGGCCCCAGGGGTGAGGGGCCCCCACAGCTCCGAAGGGCCCCCTCGATGCCCACAGTGCCGCGTAGCTCTGAGAGCCCTGCCAGCACCCCGTGGTGGTCTTCTTAGGCCCCTACCGCCCCCTCAGCTGACCCTCTTGGTGCCCACAGCACCCCAAGGGCCCTCTCAGCACCTCTCCAGGCCCTGGCAGCAGCTGCTGCCCCACAGCCACAGAGGTCCTGCCCTCCGGGGCAGCCCAGAGACGGTCCCGCCCGGTGGAGCAGGCTCAGCCCTGTTTGGCTGGCTGTCCACAGTCGCTGCCCGCCTTAGCAAGGCTCGTTGGAGTCTGCTGGCTCCTCTGCAATGATCTGAAGCCGCCTGCAGGCCTGGGCTGTGCCAGCCCATCCAGTGGGTCTGCCTGGGCTGCAGGCTGGAGTGTGGCTGCTCTCACGGGTCGGTGCTTCAGGTTGTGTTGGGCATCTCTTGCATTCCCAGCATTGCAACAGTAACAGCTTATGTTTGTGAATGCAGTGTAGTCTTCTCTGTCTGGAGATTGAGTCAAGCCACGCTGACAGACTGGCTAAAGTCTCATGCTTCAAAGTGCCCATAAAGAAAGGAAGAGCACCTCTGCACCACTGAGATGAGCACCCCCATGTACCCCTCCCCAGTAGAGGATGAACTACTTTGGTGCCAGCATGGCTCTTTCACTTGCTCTTGAATGTCTTTTTGCAGTTATATTGGAGGCCAAGGAATTGAAATAATAAAAAGCTCCCCATTCTTTAGGCGAGACATTTCCCCCGTCTCGCCATTTTGCCTGGGTGCTTTTGTCTGCATCCCCGCCAGGCGTAACGCAATGCACATGGCTAATCCCGCACTGCTCCACACACCACCCCGGGTCCTTCCCTTAATAATGCCTCCAGCTAATAGCAGACTCCGGGGCTTTCGGCTGCAGGTAGTGTGACCACTGCTATATTAAGAAGTGCTGTCACTCACACATGGTGCACGTCAGATTCCAGTGCAGGAACAAAATAGAGCTACTCTTGCCTTTTAAATCTAAAAGCAGGGCAAGAGAAAGAGGGAAATGACAGTAATCTAAATGTGTTCTGTGCAACATACTGCTCTTCTAATTGATTCTGCAGCTTTCTTCCTCTTCCTCCTGCTATCATCATATCTGTACTTAGAGATCCACATCTTTTCATTTTTCCTTTCACCCAGAAACTAGGCCTATACCTGAATAAAAAAAATAAACTTAGCTTGAAAGAAGCAGAGAAAAACTCCCAAAGAGTCAGAGTTGTTACTCAATGCCATAGTCTTTCAAAGGAAGAGGTAATAATTCATGCTGAGAATATTGAAAACTAAACAGGAGGAATCCTGAGGATGAGATAACAAGGCACAATCCCTCAGAAGCCCCCAGGGAATAGAGGAAAACACCTAATTGTTTTTTTTTTTTATCTCAGACATCTAAATTGTCCAACTGCATTGTGCAAGCATATTCAGCCGATTGTTAACTGATCAGCCACAAAATCCCTCTGCACTTTGCATTGTGCTCCAGAACTGAACAACCCTCTGAAATTAATGAGACAATTCTCATCTCTCATGAGGTCAAACCAATTACACAGGCATAGCCAGCGGGCACTATCTGTAGTGGAAAAAAACAAAACAAAACAATGCCTATCAAGTTCGAGTTACACAACCAAGTGCTCGTCTAGGCTGCTGGCAAAGCCCCGATATCATTAGCTATTATTAACTGTCTTGTGCAAAGGCACCAACTCTCTCAGAAGCCAAGAGAGCGCTGAAGTGGTTACAAAAGCACTTCACTTGTAGAGCAGACAAATCTTGAGGTGGCCTTGAAGAGTTGTTCCTTTGGCAGGCTTGAGCTCAAGAACACAACACAGTGAGAGCTCACGTTGTGAAGATTTTATTTGCAACTGAAAGGTCAAACTCTGAAGAAAGTAATGGGCTCAGAGCAGCGCCAGGACAGCTTTCCAGCTGGGTCCAGCTCGCTTACATCCTTGCCAAGGGAAGACGACGTTAATGCCCTGAGATAAGTTCCTCGTCACAATATTGTTTCATTACATAAGGCTTCTAGTGAGCCTGAGATAAGAACAGGAATTTGTCCGCAGTCCAGCTGGGTGCGGCTGCTTAGATCATGTTGTGTATTAGAATGGGAACTAAAAGCACGGGTTTATTCGAGGTGGTTGTCACTTCATTAGAGCTGGAATGAATAAACTGATACTGACAACTGATTTAAAAGTTAACCCTCTTTTTCATGCGAGCAATGAACTAACGTTTTCCTGACAACAGTAGCCCTAGAACTATCTACTGTTTCTCTTCAAATTGCATTAAGAACATTAATTGAGCCAAACTGCTACTCTGAAATCAGTAAGTAAATATTTTCAGAACTCTTTTATCAATAAGAAACTGAAGCAGAGGGATGAATTGACGCACCTAAGACTACTGAATAAGATCATTTTCAGCTCTAATATTAGCAAACAAATCCCTTCATTCCTAATTCTGTGTTCATAATTCTTGCAAAAAAGAGTATTTTCCTCATTCCAGTTGACTTCTAGATAAATCAGATCATGGATGACTCTATCTGGATTCCTAACTAATGCCTCAGAGCAACAAAACTGATACCTCCTCTCTAAAAAAAAAAAAAGGCAGCCAAAACCTGCTTTATTTGAATCATCTTCTGGAAATTTACTCCATAAATTTGTTGTTTTTCCAGGTTTCCCAGCTATTCCTAATTTCTAGATGATGTGCTATTCTTTACTTTTCACTTCACATTAATACAGTTTATATTAATCCTTGATAATTTTGATTATCTCTATGTCATAATCTCAAAATCACCTCTTTCCCAAAAAAGTGTAACCTTGATCCTTACCCATTCAGAGTAGGTTTGGATAATGTAACATCTTGTACCCTCACGTCTGATTTCCTGTTTCGTTTTGTTTGTGATCCCTTCCACACGGCTGAGTTTTATGTTAGCCTCTGGCTTGTGCTACGGCTCTGGCCTTGGGAATGTGTTCTAAGTGCTGTGACTAGGGCCTGAGCAACTCTGTTTGCTAAAGGTAAAGCTGGGGACACACAGTCATCGTTTAGGTCAATTAGGTTTTGTTCATCAACTGGGAATGTGCAGTCACTGTTCAGGGAGGTGCAGT
Organism: Bucorvus abyssinicus; assembly: GCA_009769605.1. NCBI lineage: Eukaryota > Metazoa > Chordata > Aves > Bucerotiformes > Bucorvidae > Bucorvus > Bucorvus abyssinicus. Next base: position 9,772,287 of record CM020041.1, read on the forward strand.
GCCTATTCCCTTATGCTCCTTCTGCTACTGAGTGGTGGTTGCTCCCAGCTGAAGTGTAGCTTTTTGTTTGGGATGTTGTGGCAGGGTACGCACCCTGACATTTTACCCCTGTGCATTTATTCACAGGATGTGCTTGTAGCCCTCGTGTCAGGGTGGGTTGGGGACTGAAGTGAGCGCATTGCTTTGCAGGGCGTGTTTACTTGATTATGAGTTGTATTCTGCAGGGTGTGTCGCTGGCTGCGTGAAGCATTAAATACAACTGCCGTTCAGGAAAAGGAAAAAACATTTTAGAGAATGAAGAGAAAATGTTATAAAGCATTTAAAAATATAAATAACAGCATGTGAGGAAATCTTTCTGAAGGAACAGGATGTGTGTGTAGGTGAAGAATTCATATACAAGTGCTGTGCTAAGTATAATCAGCAATGAAAGCTCAGCCCTTCCTCTTAGGTTTTTAGTAAACTACATGTTGACAGAACTTTCCAAATACCAAGGAACAAAAAAGTAAGCTTTAAGTCCTGCTGCAGTGAAGTATGTGTTTATCATTATCACATATGTTACTCTGTCCACCTATTATTGTGAGGCTGGACTTTAAACGGACAGTAGAATAAATTAGTATCTACTCAACTTAGTCCATAAGGCCCTTCTTTATTGAGTATCTGAGCTTTTTCCTTAATAAGACAACAACTATGTCTCTTCTTCCCTTTCTATATGCAGAAGAAATAATCTGAGTATTTGATAGATCATGGGGCTGGGTACAGCTGCCGTGCGTATGTTTGAGTATGGAGAAGGGGGTCTGTGCAGCCACATGGCCTCTTCCTTGTCCTGTGTCAGTGGGCAAGCACATCTTTGGGCCATCCTAAGGGGAATCTACTGCTCTTAAAGTCCCTAGAAATTTTACCCTGTTTTTAATGTGGTTTCTCATGTTTGCTTGTTTGCTTTACTTTTGGGTGCCAGGAACTTACTATGGGAAAGTCATGGTGAGCAGAACATTTTTGTATTTGGTTTCTTTTTCCACTGTGGAAATAAACTCTGCAAAGAGCTACAGCTCCTGTCACAGGCTTACTTTATGCTTTCACAGGATCCCTATATTGATTAGTGTTTAGTGTAGTTCAGGAGACTGCAAACACATGAAAGGTCATGGCCAAAGGGAGATGCAAGTTAATGGTTAACTAGAGGAAAATCCTGTAGTAGAGGACTTTGAACACTAAAACAGAGGCCAAATCTCAAAGAGATTGGGATTAGCAGGAAAAAAGAGTCGAGGATTAGCACCTGATTTTCAAAGGGGGATGCTCTGTAGTGAGTTAAATACCTAAAATCCCTGCACACTGAAGAGGAATAGTTAGGAACCTAAGGACTTGAAGTGCCCTTAGCTAGTACACCGAGTAGCAAGATGCCTGCCTCAGTAGGAAATACTTAAGAGAAGGGCACATCTGAATATTTCACTGTGAGGCTCTCATACAGGACCAAAAAGTGTTTGCTTATGGGTTTATTTAACACATTTGGCATGGATGCCTGAATCAATCTTCTCAGTGAAAATATGCCTGGGAGATAAGCCACCCCCTCTACTTTAAATACTCACGGAGTGCTGAAGAGCACTGCCCTGGAAGCCTGTTCTGGACCTTTGAACAGGGAATGCAGTGAGAAACTAGGGCATTCAGGGGAAGGGAGGAAAATGTGCTCTGCCCCGCTTGTGAGAGCTGAGCCACAGTGTAACCAGGAGCACAACATTTCCTGTGTCAGAATAGGGTGCTTGGTTAGGGCTCTTAGCTGGGAAACAGTGGTGATACTGGGACTGGGATACTGGTGAAGGGGTCTATGACTTACTAATGCTAAGTACCTGTAAGCACATAAGCATTTCTGAGGGTTCCCTGTGTACTTTGAGTCCTACCCAGTCACAGCATGCCTAGGAAATTGCGTCCTTACAACCCTACTGACAAAAACCCCCACCTCATCTCTGGGTGGACTTAGGCAAGAAGTAGCTGACAGAATACAGCCCACCCAGAGCAGTGGGTCTGCTGGGCACAAAAAGGCGCCAGACCTTTTGGCGCCTACAGAAGCTTTCACCAGAAACTGCAGGCAGTTACGGCATCTGACAGAGCTGAGGAGGGGAGGCAGAGCTTTCCTGGGTTGCTCTCATGAGCACAGGCGCCAGCAGTCTGCATAAGTTGCACTTCGGTGCCTGAGTGCTATTTTGGATCTCTCCCAGAGACCTTGCACTGGCGTGCTCTCGGTGGGGAGTCAGTGTGAAAGCTCAGCAGGAGCTGGGGATGCTAAGTGCCTGGCTTGCTGCATCAAGAATGACCTTCTCCGAATGGGTGGCTTCTTCCTAGGTATGAGCTGTGGAAGCCAGAGCAGGCATCCAAATGCAAGATCAGGCTGTACTCAGGTTTCTGTCTAGCAGGAGGGAATGTTATTCTGTGGCCAGCAATAAAAGGAAACGGGCATTTTTCAACAGAATAAGTATGTGGAGATTCAATAGCACTGGGTCATCACAAAGGCTCTCAGGCAGTAAACAAGTTAACCAACCCAAACCTTGACAAGGAAGAATTTTTCAAAGGCGGCACTGGAAGCTTTGCTGGAGGACTTGCCAATCCTCCTGCAGCACTCTGTGGGCAGCCAGTCATGCTACTGCAGTTTACCAGCTTCTCACCCATCATCTGACCCAATGGAACCGGCATACACCAGTGTGCGTGAGATGTTGAATAGCACTTCACCAACTTACTTCTGGCATGCTTGTCTGCGCTGCCTTATCAGCTTTCTCAGTGGTTTTCTCTAGGTATTGTGTGGTGTTTAGAGAGCTCAGTAAGCACAGTGGGACATTCAGACAAGATATACGTACTCCTTTTCCATAATAAGGATATGGATTTTTAATTGCTGCTTCTGTGATTTGCTAGCAAGCTGCCTCTTCTGCAGATGACGCTTGTGTTGTCATCATTCTCGCTTGGTCACTTGGAAGTCCTGTGATGGTCAGTGGGCTGGGGAGGCTTTCTCAGTGCTAAAGAATCTGTTGCAGAAGTCAGGGCGTGGGTAGATAAAATCTCTTATAAAAAGGTTTATTAACCCTCTAACGAATGAAACCAGAGGTCATTGTCTCTGGCCTTGTGTTGGTTTTGCCCAGAGCCCGTGGTCTCTGCATTTCTGAATTGTCATTGTTAGGGTATGGTTTTTCAGTATCTGATTTGAGTGGGGTTAGTTTTGGGTGGTCAGCTTCCGATGACTTGCGATCCAATTTAGCATCTATCCTCGTTGCTGACTTCAGTGATCTGCCGTTTGGCCAAGTAGAGACTGCAGACTGGTCGTTATCTCAAAACGTTGGCTCCAGTATGTATGAGATGGAGATGGAGTGCTGTAAGTACACAGAGCTCGCAAAGAAGTGTGGGAAGATACAGAAAAATGAAGAGAGAAGCTGCTTGAGAAATGAATGCCCAGTGGAAGCGAATCGGCAAGAAATGAGAGCAGATATATAGGCAGTCTTGTGCAGGAACTTAGAGGTGAGGATAAGAAGTTTCAGCCTATGGCAGAAGCTAACAGGAGATGCACCAGGGGAGCCAATTCATCAGAAACAAAGCTCAGGTGAAAGGTCCCTTTGAAATGATAGTGTGCATCATTAAAAATCACTAAACCAAAGTGACTTGAACAAAGCAACAGATAAACACAGAAAACTCCCCTTGCCGTTAGAGGGAGCCAGGCCTAGCACTCTCCAGACTCCACTCTCACCAAAGAAGACTCCGTTCATCCCGTCTCCTGTGAGGCCACTTCATGGTTTTCTTGCTGAAGCTTCTCACAAAAGAGCGAGCAAAATACCGCCCTCCTTTGCTGTGATGATAAGCCTGCAGTGGTGGTTAGCCAGAGTTTATTTTAATGGGGACTTTTTACTTTTTTCCTGCACTTGAAATTTTATGAACGGAAAGGATCAGTCTGACTCAGAGACTGGGCTACTTCAGACATTAATCTTAGCTGCCATATGTTAATGTAGTTGGCTCTGCTGCATCCTATGGTGTAAAGTAAGATGTCTGTACCCTTTCATCTCTGGTGTCAGAGGCTACTGAAGGGAATATGTCAGAGACATGGGCAGATTGTGATTGCCTGGCGTGCAATCTAGAGGCACTTGATGAGATTCTGTGAGGAAGAAGGCCTAGAAAATATCCGTCTTCCTTCTCCTGAAATCCATATTTATCATTCTGCAATATTGGTTGCCAAAATGATAATGTCCAGGGCAATTCTTTGCTTGTGCTGACTCTGAAATCTACATACACGTTTTGGTTATCACAGTATTGAGCCCAAGGTAATAAACCTTGGAGTATTGGGTTGGGTTCAGTGGAACAGTATTAGCCCTTTCCCTTTTGGTTGGGTTCATAGTATGGGGTATTACAAACACATAATAAAGATGACTGTCCGTTGACCATGCTTTTTCCAGCACTGAAACATGGTCTCTCATCCTTTGTGTTTCACTTTCTTCCATTCTCTCTCCCAAATGTTTCCGTTCTACAGTAACTATTTTCAAATGTTATCCAGTCCTCGCGGGTGTACACTCAAAGTATGGTGTTTCCCTGCCCCTTTCTCATCTTCTTACTCACACACTCTCTTCTCTGAAATCATCATGGGAACAACCCTATGCAAAAAAAGAGAGAAGTTTCCAATTCTACTTATTTCAATGGAATTTCCTGCTGCTGTTTTTCCATATCAGTGGATGTTTTTTTGCTAGTGACAGTAGTGTAAACAGTCAGGAGATGAAAACTTCATTACAAGGGCATTCGTAAAGGCTACATTAACCTAATGAATGTCATTTTCCTGGATTCCCTCTGAAGTCTATGTGCAGGGAAAGGTTTCCTCCAGAGGCAATTCAGAGCAGTAACGTCATTCCATGGAGAACATAGGGTATCCAGTGAGATTAACACCTTAAGCCCTAAAAATTTAAAAGCTTAAAATTATTAAAATCCGTTCTTGTCTTCAGAGAAATTACAGCAGACATATACCTAGTCCTGCTGTTTTGTTTGTGCTGACATGGAGAAAGATGTTCTTCGTTGGGTGAGCACTGGGTTATTTTATAGGACAACATCCCTCATTTCTCTTCCCAGCTCTGCAGCCAATGTTCTAAGCAGTTCTGAGCGGAAGCCCTCTGGCCTTAGTTTTTCTGCATGGGAAATTATGTAAGTAATTTGTTAATTAGTATGAGACTTTCTCCAGGAAGACAGAGATCTGATGGACAGCTGATGGACATTAAACTATAGCTAGCAAAGGCCTAGAGTTGAGGTATTGGCTTGTGATAATATGGATTAACAAATCATTACAGATCCCTTCCGCTGCACGAGAAGCTAGACAAATGACTTTCCCACCCTGCAGGGAAATTTTCTGTACCCTTATTACATTTTTCTATTTCCCCACTACAGGCGCTGAAACAGCGAGGCCGATGTCTCTGAGCATATGACTGACAAAGGGTACAATACGTTCACTTGCTGTCCAGAGACTCGTCAGAGTGACAAGTTGGAGCTGCGAAAATAGAGATGACTCATGACTGAGGCTTCATGTAAATGAGGAACATCTTCTGTTGCGTCCTGTTGTACCAATAAGGCCACGTAAGTTCACGTCAGTGACGTTGCGTTCCCGTGTCTCCTCTGTCTTGAGGCAGGGAAATGGGGTAAGATAGGCGTGGTTCCCCCAGAGAGGACAGTAGTTCAAAACAGGTAGTGAATCTGAATGTGAAACCCCTGAAATGAAGATTTTTTTTTTTCCCCAGCAGCAATGCCCGGAGAGAGTTTGCTGTTGCCTTTTGCTGTCAATCGAAAAGTGTCTTGCCACTGACTGTAAATTCTGAAGGGGAGCCAGATCAGGGGGAAGCAGTGAATTTAGGCAAAGCGTTCTCTCCCTGGGAATCAATCAGTTTCCGTAAGATTTATGGGTCATCTGTAACACAGCTAATAAACTCATTTAGCTTATCCAAAGCACGAGAAAAAGTCCTGCTGCGAAGTGGCGTAATACTGCATGCCCTCTCCTAATGGCCTCGTGTAGGCAGCGCATCCTAGGCAAGAGAAACAAGGAGGAGTGGAAGTGTGAAAAAGCAGCGCAGTTGAATTGTGTCTATCCAAAGCCACAGATACTGTTATTCCAGGTGGAGGGCCAAATTCTCTGACTCACCCACACAAAAAATCACGCTTAAGTTTACTGAAGACAATGGAATTAATCTAGTGTAAAACTAGTATGAGAGAGAAGAATGTCAATCTCCAAAATGTTGGCCTCCTCTAGCTGCCTTATTTCTAGGGTGCCATGACACGTGTATGTGTGTTGCTAGCAGATATAGCACAGTCCAACTTCTGCAGGTGACTGCAGAGAGCCAAAAGTGTGAAAAAGTCAATAAACTAGAAAGGATTTGTCTTGCATTAGAAATATTGTTTAAAATCAGAAGGAAGGTTTAATTGACTCCCGTGGGAGTTTGTTTGAGTAAGGACTTAGGAGCTGAAATGAGAGAGTAAAAAAAGTCTTCCTTGCTAGCCCAGAGCTCACAGAGGTGTGACTCCCTTTATTTACTCAAATTGTTTCAGAGCCCATATCACTTTTCTCAGTATTCAGCATGTTTCTTCTTAGAATGATTCTGTTCCTTTATCTGTAGATATTATCTGACTGGAACACTGTACCAAATTTTTCTCATCCATTACAGACATCTAATTTGATAATGCTCCAGTACATTTAGTTGTTTACCTTTGTCTCATTTTTTTCCTTTTCTAATTGGTTCAGACATCACTCTGTGGCAATAGTCCTACCTATTTTAACCCTACTTTTGTTACTACTGCAGCTACAGAATTAATGTGTGCTTTGACTTCCAAAGAAGTCTGCAGTAATCTTCCCAGACAGGTGATGAACTGATTCAACTCTCATTTCTCACTGAGTTTAAAGGTCAGTCTTATGATGCTAAGAGTTCCTCCATGAGCTAAGTCCTTTATATATTTTGCTCTTTCATCGCTTGGTCTCCATTCTGACCACAATGTAATGGCTAATAACTGCGTTCTTTTGGTGGTGTATCTCCTGGTCCATTGAAGGTAGGACTTTTTTCTCAGCAGAAAGCTGACTCAAAGCTATGCTGCCTTCTATCCTTAGAAAAAGTGAGTCACTAATGGATTTTTCATTATAGATTCAAGTACCATAGACTGAAATTTTGTCCTACCAGTCTAGTTCTGAGGTAGTGTTGGAAGTCTCTTTGATTTGGTATTTTAGTTACGTCTCAGTGAGGCTCTGTGAGATGTAAGAGATGCTGTACAAGAAGCTGTTTTGTATTATATGCTATGAGTATTCCCATTAACTTCAGTAGTGCCACGGTTTCACTCTGTGTGCTGAGTCCTTCCCTAGCTAAAACCCCACAAAACTACCTTTACACCTGCATGTTTAGAATCTGCTTTCACCCAACATAAATAGTTTACAGTGGTTTTTCAGAGCTCTATGAACACTGAGGAGGCTGGGACATAAAAACAATAATAATATGAAATATGAAAAATAATATGAAATAAAATAATATGAATCCCATTATTACTACATTAATATAGTCCTTTTGTTCAGGCGACACTGATTTGGTGATCTTTCAGACACTCAGTGATGGTTCGCCAGTTCTCACGATGATAGAAAGCTAAACACTATAATTTCTATGTTATAAACAAGGGCATTAAGATTGGAGGAGATTAAGTTGTGATAGGGAGGCAATGGAAGAATTGTGGGTGGATCCCAGGAGTCCTGTACTTTTTTTTTTCCAATGCAACAATATTTTGTATCAAAAGATTTTTCTGTAATTACAATCACTGCTATTTGAGTGATGTCAATGTGAAAGAGCATCTGGCAGAATCTGTGTGGAGTTACAACATAGCTGGCAGTTCTCAGGAGGGTACCAGCCTTGGCCTCTCCATGTTGTGTGCTGTTAAAGTAGCTTTGCAGGGCATTTTGGGGGGGAAGTCTGAATCTCTCCGATACTGACAGGAGCTGTTATTTAAAATTGTACAATGAAAATGCAGAAGGGATGCTGTTAGGGTGGTGGCTTTGTTCTTCATTACTCAAAAGTGGATATGCTGCAACGACAGTTTGTAAATCTTAGTTCCGTTCTCACACTACCCAATAACCTTACAATCTCTCTGTCAACTTCCTGAAGACCTTGGGAAGCTATAATTTGTGATAAAAATGGGAGTTAAAATGTTACGTGTGTATCAAAGCTGAAAATTTGTGGCTGGCTGACCTTTTAATTTCAAGCAAATGCACTCATTTCCTTTACGTGGCTCACCGTTTCCCTCTGAAGCTTGGCATCATAGGAAATCCTCCATGATTGTTCTCCTTAATCAGTGGCTCCATTATGCCGGCTTCTGTTCCTTTCAGTGAGCAGTGCAGAGGGTCCTGCCATGCTCCTAATGGGGCATCGCTCTGTGCTGTCAAGCATCAGTGCCCCAGAAACTCAGACATGTCAATTCAGCTGCCATGGATGAGAGAATACTGCAAGCGGTGTGTGCTAAATTCAGCGTGCTGTCAGAATAAGGAAACAGCCCCCTGATTTTTTGTTTGGGAAAAAAGAATAAACAAGCACTCACTGGATTTTGCAGTGATATTTCCCAGTGTTTGTGATTAGGCTTAGATGAATAATGAAAATGAAGAGTTTGTATATTTAGATTTTGCTTCATTTCCATCTGTGGGGTAATGTCATTTGTTGTCATGTCACTGCTAATATTTGCATAGTCATCTGACAATTATAAAGGTGAATGAATCTTTAGGACAAATAACTTCTCCAGAAATAATTCTGAAATAGCTACTAATTATGGGTAGCACATTGTTTTTCCTTTTCTGATTTATTTCTCTGTCATCAGGTCAAGGAACAGAAGTTCTATGTTGTGACCATACACCACAAACTGCAGATGGTGTAGCATTTGTATTCATGGCTCTTGCTAAAAAATTAGGCAAGTATTTAGAAATAAAAGATGTATTGGCGATAGCTTAAAACAGTTTGTGAAATAAAAGAAAGGCTAAAGCTGCCAAAAAGATCATTTCGATTGGTAACCTCTACTTCCCAAAGCGTAACATAAACAAAACATAGTAACGGGCTGATGCTCAGGAAGAGCTGATAGTTCACCAAGTCTTATCTTCTGCTTCCTCTTGCGGCACAGTGGTGTTGACATCATGTTCCCGCACGTGAAATATGCAAAAAGCTCAGGGTTCATAATTCAGTGTTGGCACAAATAAACAATTTTTGCTTGTTGCTATTGATTTTCTGCTGTTCTGTTCTGCTTTTCTCCAATAAAGTTGATGTCTGCGGGAAGCCAGGTAATCAGTCAGTCTCTGCAGGCAGTTCACAGTACATCCAGTTTTTTGCTCTCCTGTTGCATGGCTTTCAAGTGCATCTTGCAATAAAAGAGATAGAGCAGTGTCTGGAGGACTTTCGTCGGTCTGTAACCCATTCCTTATGTAGAAAGTTCCCAGAGAAGACCGAGAGGTCTTGTATGACAGTATGGTTAACAAAAATGGAGTAACAACCCCAGGATACAGCTTCAAGCATTTATACTGGAGTCAAATCTCTAGGGAAATGAGGTTAGTGGCGGCAATGATGATAATAATAAATAATGCACGCTCCCCTTGGATCTTGGCTGACTATCAAGACAGACTTCCTGATGATGAGATGCATATGTCTGTCTCCAGTCTCTTCAAGGTATCTGCAAGGCACCATTTTTTGCAATTACAAAGAACTGCAGATGAGAACATACACCATAAGAAGTAATCCAGGAGCATTTGTCCCAGACTTTTGTCTCTGATTTCCATAATTGTTCTCATCTCCACTTCTCAGACATTAGCAAACCAAATCTCAGAGCAGCTCTGTCAAGTGCTGACAGTGGCAGTGGCAACCCAGAAGCCTGGAGGATTTTGGTTTTACCCATCATGCTGTGCTTTGTCTGCATTAGGATGCCACAAGAGAGGTCCCTGTCGTATCATGCTAGATATCACTGATGGGGTCACTGAATAGATCTCCTTTGCTTCCAGTAGGGACTGGGACTCTGCAAGAGACGTTACCAAGGGATTCTTCGGGAACACTGCAGAAAGCGCCTGCCCCAAACCGTGCACAACCATTGTCTGGGGAAGAGGATTTCTGCCGATTACTAAACCTAACTGACGCAAGGCCACAGCGACGTTCGTGGCTTTTCTGTTGGCCTCGTTGCTGGCAACGCCACGCTGCTTCAGGTAGAAAAGAGGAAGGGCAGCCCTGCGGGGGAGCACTGGTTCGGTTCCAAAAAGGCTGGTCTCACCCCAGACCACTGCTCTCCTCCCCAGTCATTCAACTTCCACTGGCTCCATTTCTCCACAGTAAAATGGGACCAGCTGTGCTCTCCTTCCTCCCAGGTGCCATACGGGCCATTCTGGTTTCTAAGAAAAGAACAAAAAGCATCTCAGTGCACTGGCATGTCTACAGGGACACTTTCATCACTGTTGCAGGGGACACTGAGTTTAATTCTAGAGAGTCATTAATCAAGATAAACAGACTTTGGCAATAGCAGCACAGACCTTCCCCCAAAACATGGACCTACAACCCTGGTGTGTGAAACAAACAAAATTCAACCCATCTCAATGCACTCAGGTATCACTCACAACATTTCTTCATCTGCTAAAAAGCAAATGGAAGTTGATATTTGCCCTAATTTAGGATTAGAATATACTTCTGCTCACTCCTTTCTAATCACGCACTCACCTGAGGCTGGACTGAATGTTTGTTTTGCTTGGTTGTTTGTTATTCTTTGTATATTTGATAACAAAGACACAAACACTGTTTGGCCCATCCTCTCTAACTCTCTGGCTGATTTTATGTTGCTGATTTTCGTAATTTTATCATTGCTCTGTGACATTGAGCTGTTCAGGTTTAGTCATAGGTGCATTTATCACTCTACATGACTTGTTTAAATAACATACAACTGAAAGTAACCTTTGGTCAAGGCATATGGTATTGATTCCTCTTTTCATAAGCCGCTGTTAATCAGTGTTGTAAAATGGAATGACTTTTCATTATATTAATGCTAGAGACTGATTCTAGATCATTCCCCATGAATTGCTTTGTCTCACCTATGCTAAGAAACGAGCAGGACGTGCCCCTCCAGTCCCTTCTAGAAGGGAAGGAGGTTTCTCGAACACAGAGTACACTAGCAGGGCAGCATGGATGAAGCCTGGATCAGCAGATCACTCTCAAATGAAATTTTAAAGGAGATTTGTACCTAATTTCTATTAATAGCCCCTGCAAACCTTGACAATCTCATCCTTAGACTGCACTGAACTGTCAAATAGAAGCAGTAGATGGCATCTTAGAGAGTCACAGTGAAAGTGTCAGCTTCCCAAGCCTGTGAGATGCCTGGGGCTGTGACAATGGTGGCCTGGATCAGAGCTCTCTGTTGTGCCTTCAGGAGCATTTGAAAGAGGAAGGGGAAAAGAGTGATGGTGGCACCTCTAAGGTAGCCCTCTCCCACAGTGGAAATTGCCTGGCAGACAGAGCAGCTTTAGGACTCCACTGGATATGCCTCTCAGCTCATCTTTCTATCTACCTATGTATAATGCCTTGGTACTGTAATTGCCACATAAACCATCAGGCATCACTTTTCCCAGAGGATTTTTTTATCAGTCTTTGAAAACAAAGTTAAATATAACTATCCTTCTCCTACAGACAGAGAAACTGAGGCACAGAGGACCTGAAGGGCTCAACCAAGGTTACGTAGCAAGTCACAGGCAGTAAATCACCAGGTGTCCTGGTTTCCTCTCACCCTAGAAATCCCCAGAACTCGCTATCTCCTATAATAAAGCTTAGCTCAGGGTCTTATTTTGAGATTTAATTAATATGCAAAGTAGTTTGATCCCCTTTGATGAAAGATTCTATGTAATTTTCTATCATATTTTAATGTAATACCTTTAATTGTTCTGCAGCAGTAAAATGAAATACGGATAATTCATTTGCTATTTTTAGGGAAAAAACCAAGTGCTTTACTCCAGCAGTTTTAGGTTACAGTCATTTTCAAGAGAAGAGTTGTGAGATTTCTGCTGCTTTTGAAACATTTAGAAAGTGAGGGTTAGCAAACATACAGTGTGTTCTGGGATACTGGCTTTGTAGGGGGGAGTTCCCCCAAGAGGATGACTAACAGCAGGATGTGGGACATAATTTGCATGTTCTCTGACTCTGCTGCAATCATTTGTGTATTGGATACTTGAATTATACATTACACAGAAGGTCGCCCACTTGCCAAGCTGACAGCCCTGCTGAAAGGTGCATCGCCCTGGGTGGGGGCTGAGGGAGGAGGGCTGATGTTATTTCAAGAAATGGTTAGTGTTGGGTTCAAAAAGAAATAGGTCTGTGTATGAGAGGACTTGGAATTTGTCACTGAATACTTGGGGGGTTATTTACTCATTCTGTACTACTCTCACTTTCAGGTTTTTTGCATCTGCCTCTGTTCTCTTCCTGTGGTGGATTTGATGCTGTTGATAGGTGCCATAAATCATCCCTACACGCTCAAATGCTCTCTCTGTACGGGAGCTTCAGTGTGGGCAGTGGCAGATCTCCCCTGCTCTGCCTCTGGTTTTCCTTAGGGAAACAAGAGGGTTCCCTGTTCTCATCGCTGCCTATTTGCACTAGGTTTCTTCACTGACACATAGACACCAGCGGGTGCTTTTTCTACTATCCTGCTCAGAAAAACCGACTAATAAAGACCCACAAACTCATTTTTGTAGATGACCTCTCTGGGAGGAAAGATCTGAACAGCATGTCCCGTGGCAGCTAGCCTCTCTGAGAAATTGTCTTCCACATGTTAAAGTTTCAATGAGAGAAATACTGATCACGTATTTCCCCTTTGAAACATTATTTTCTTCTGTCTGTACTGACCGTAAAAAACAAATGAAAAAAAGGAAATGATTCAAGACTAACTGACAATGCGCACTCATCTAATCATCTGATTAGCTTTCTCGCTGATTGTCACACTACCTTGCTGTGCCTTGCCTTAAAAGACAAGGTGTTTGGGCAACGGCTGTGTTTTACTTGCTCATATGTGTGTACAGGTCCCTAGACCCTAACTCAAGACAAAAAGGTCGTTGGTAGTTGATGCTTTGTGGGCTGCCCGCAGTGTGCAGACTCTGAAAGTCACTGGCTTGTCAGAGGTTTCTGAGCCATCAGATCACAGTCAAGGTATCCGGGCTCCTGTGGGTCTGCTGCCAGTCATGGACAGGAGACAATAGAGCCAGCAAAGCCAGGGCTGATGGTCGGTCAGGCTCTGCTGGTGCTGCACGCTCAGGTGCACTCCCGAGCTCTTCCTCCCAACCAAAAATGTTGTCTTTAGTAACAAGTTCCTGTGAGCTGAACTCATTCCTGTTGCTTTCTTCTGCTTAGGATTGGTTAGCAGAGCTAAGCCAGCAGTGAGGAATGTGTGCGGGACCTTCAAATGGCAGCACTTCTCCACTTGTTTTTCTTGTGTTATTATTGTGGCCCACAATGCCTCTGCCATCTAGCACTGAGCCCCGCTTCTCATCGTACCATTCAGAGATGACAGGTGCCACCATTACCCTACTTGGTCTCAATGTCTGAACTGAAGCTGCAAAACCTATGGAATGACATTTTTCTTTCCCTGGACTGAGCTGGATACCATTGGCTGACCGTCAGGGCTTTCAACATAAAATGACGAGTAATGCTAGATCTGTTTTTCTTATCTAAGACCCAAATGCCTCCAAGGCTGATGTATTTCTGGGTAGATGACCATGTGCCTCATAAGCAATGCCAACAGAAATCAAAACCTCTCATCTCCACTTAGAGTTACAGAGGCAAGAATCTGTTCCCATAGCTGCCTTCTCTCGTTCTCACTGAGCCACACTCCTGCCTGGTGTAAATCAACCTTTTTCCATTGACTCTAATCCACTATGCACAAACAGATTTACGGGAAGACTACAAGCACTGCACTCCCAACCTTCCCCAGGTGCACTGCTTGGCACAGCCGGGGAAGTGGCTCTATGGTCCCTGTAGTCCCTTGATGGCTTTGTACAGTGCTCTGATGAACTGCGGGGGAGCTGCACGCACTTACACCAGGCAGACACTGGCCTGCAGCAGTAATTCAGGTATTTTGTCACTGACACTTTATAAACAAAAAGTCATTGGTTTCAGCATAATACGCCATCCTCCTGTTTCTAAGTAAAAGACACATCATAGAGTCCTCAGGGGGAGAGGTTGTGAGTAATAGCAATGGCACAGAGCCTGCATCCCAACCAGCATGCCAAGCAATATTCCAAGAAAATATTTCCAAGTTACAGAAATTGCATAAGAGCGATTATTATTTTAAAGTACAGAAAACAAAGTCCAGTTTCTAAAAAAGCAAACACATATTTTTAGCCTTGCTGGTCTCTTGATCTTATACGCTAATGGGATCCATCTGCGCTGGGACTGGCTGACGTTCCTGGTAAATAACCTTTTACTGCAACATTCCAGATGTTTCAAAGGCTTCTTTGCGAAGAAGTGTTTGTCTCCCTCCCTTTCTGCCTTTCCTGTCCATGTTTACTTCAGCAATGTATCTTTTATTGAAAGAGTGTTTGTTAAAAACAGCTTGTCAGGATTTTGCCTAATCTTCATTATGATTCTTGCTCACTAGCAGGGGATGAAAGCTGACATTCCACAGTGTTAGTGCTGAAAGACTAAATTGGAGATTTGAGAAGGAAGGTAAAAGATTTAGGAAAAAAAAAAAATTAGGTGGAGAAGTATTTCTACCTCATTTTGATCCCTCTGAGGATTCCAGCTATTGAACAGACACATTTATGTTGGTATTGAGAGTTTTTAATGTGACAAACTTGTATGGAATATACAGATGTGCTTTATAGCAACAAGATACTTCCCTACAGAGAACCTTTGCAACTCATTATGGAAAAGTGTCCTGTGGTTTTCTTTGCTGCCCCTGCTGTGCTATATCCTGGAGTAACTCCCTTTCCTATGCAAATGAAAACATCCCTGGACACAGGGATCAACTTTTTTATCCCGGATGAGCTAAGATCTGCCAGGATGGTGGAAGGAAAATAAGGGGATTTTAAACTATCCTTTAACCTTTCTGTTATCTCCTCCTAGAGTCTGCTGAAATCTTATGTGTTACAGCTTCATTAATGCGGTAAGTTGGGCTCAGGTACAAGTAGATAAGAAAAGCTGTGCTTCCAGTGTCAAACCTCCTCTTCAGGTCTCCAACACGATGTCCGTATCATCAGCTAACGGTTTGCTACTCAGGAGTCAGGAACCCTTCGCCGTGTACTCTCCAGTGGGTAATTCTTTTGTTTTAAAAAGCTTCACGTCACTCCTGAAGAGTAAAACTCTGGAAGGTAAAGGAGAGTCTGTCTTTTGGATTCTGAAGGCTTTGGGGTTGCGAGGCTCTGTGGTGCTCTGCTGTGGGCATTGCAATTGCAATTGCAGCAAACTCTAGTTCTTCGGGGGTTCTGCAGGCTGGTGCATGGCGCAGAGCAAGTACAGGGTTTTTAGGAAGCTGTTCCTTTGTTCTTTTGTTACCCGTTATCAAATTTGTTTCATAACAAAGGCTTCCTGGGCTTGGGGGTTTTGTGTGTGTTAATACTGGTAATATGATTTAAATATTCTGATGATTCATTTTCAGTCCAGAGAGCTGAATCAGCCATGTAGAACATAACTTGCTTCTCCCAAACCGCTACCTTTTCCATTCTTTCTCGTAATTTCTATAAGAGGATGATTCATGCTCCTCTTGTATTTACCATTTGAGAATGTGCCTGATTCTTCTAGCCAATTTCACTTCTTGTTCCTCTTTTTCAAGAAAAAAAAATAACAGAGTGTTGAGGAGACCAAAGTGATTGCTGATGGATGTGACATATCCCACTGGAGGACCTGGCACATGAGCTAAGCCTAAACTGGACAGAGAGGAAAAAGAGGAAAAAATACCTCGAGTTATTAAATTGATCAGAGGCCAAACTGTGAAATTCAGCCCCTGGCTCACATTTCCCATGTTTTCGAAATTCTGGGTGTTCAAGTGAGTGGTTGTGTTCAAATATTAACTCCAGTATAATGACCTTATTTTTGCATGTTTAAAAGAAGTCCCTTATTTTATTTAGTTACTCAATTCTAATTTGTTTTTTTTTGAAGCCTGATTATGGTTGTGACTGGCTCAACCAATTAAGGGGGTTGGGGTTAATTATTGATTTACCTGATTATTCTATACCTGACCTGTCTATTCTCAGAGACAGCCATAAGATACGTTAAGAACATAAGGAAATCTTTATGGCAGGCCTTGGGAAAACACCTGGACTCTTGAACCCACTTTCCATCTTAGACACTGTGCTTCTCGGCATAATCTTGTGGTAATGAGATCGGTTTTAAAATCAGAGGTCATCTCTGCCTTCCCTCTGTTGCTGCCAGTGCGGCCCCTCGCCAGACCCAAGGCTGCCTGCCTGCTGCCCCGGGTCGGGGCTCGGCAGGGTCCCCGTCCACAGGAAGCTGTGACCATTGCGGAGCTGTCTGGCTGCTCATCTTGTCCAGGAGCTGCCAAGCTCAAAGGAAAGTCTTCCCCCAACTTTCAACCCCTTCCATTTTAGGGTTCCTCTCAGCCTCCGCTGCTTCTATGGGATGCCTTCTCCCTTTATTGGGAAGGGAGTTTATTACACCACAGCAGCTGTAAAAAAATACTCTCTAAGAAGTGTATTCATGCGAGCGTCCCTTTGGCTGGGCCTCTATCTAAACAAGCTCAGCATTTTGTGCAGCGGCCGAGGTGAAATCACAGCTTGTGATGGGCTCCAAGAGCCGCAGGGCGTCTCGCCGCGCATGTGGCCACCCCCCACATGGGAGAAACGTCCCATGTTTGGGCAAATTCATTTGAGCCAACGCTGCTGTATGACTTCACTTCTCATTCATTCCCATGAAGAAACAGTTTGTCCAAAGCTTTGGAGAAGGACAGCACAAACACTTGCTAGACTCACCTGAAGGTTTCACAGCAAGGCAATGAGATCAGCTCAATGCTGAGTTTTATCAAGTCAAATGGAGCATGAGCAACATGGACATGTCACTGGTGCCCATGACAAGGCATTTCATGGACAAAGAAATGGGTCGTTAGATTCCTCTCCTGAGTATCATACCCTGTCCCACTCGAGGTGTCACTCAGAGGACACTACACTGTGAGTCACTTTGACCCGTATGTTCTCATATACTTCTGAAAACAACAGAGAGGGCCAAAGTTTGGCTTTTTCCACAGCCTAAAGGTTTTCGTATTCAAAACAGTCAAGTGTTATTCTCTTCTGTGACTAATACTGTGTTTTCACTAACCGCTATTACACACAAACATCACCTCACTCTATCACATGAGAGAATCATGTCATATTGCAAATATTTTAACAAACTGCATAGAAGAAAATGAATAAGCAGTTCTCATTTACTGATACGGGGTTTTTTTTGAACAGTTACGAATGAGATACAAAGATTGGCTATAAACAGCTTGGAAGCTTATACTAGGAAAGCACAGAAGAAGGTAGATGAATAACAAAGGGACCCAGATGGAGTGTGTGCAATGTAATATCCACTGGAATTTCTTTGTGCTTTGCTTCCCTTACAAGTTTCTTTATTTTATTACATCCTCTTATGAAGTGTCACTCTTGGGTCTCCACACTGAGTTACTCCATAGTCCAAGAATGTGGGAGTCGTGGCTTTTGATAACAGAAACCTCACGTTATTTCAGACAGTTTACGGTGGCTTTTGCTGTCACATGCTCCCCTTCTGTCTCCTCAGCAAATAACCCCTTTCAACGCCATTAGATGGTGTGGCAAATTGAGACCTGGAGGATGGTAGAAATGGTGCAGACGAGGAGCATTAGTACCCCAGAAGGGCTTGACTTCTGGACTCTTGATTCCCTCACTTAGCACAGGACTTCAGGAGGAGGCAGAAGCACCTTTCTATCACTCTGCAGCTTTCAGCCCTGACAGTCCTAAATTATTCCAAGCTGCCTCCATCCACCCAAAGTTATTCTTGAGTCTGGAGCAGTTAGTATGCATAGGGGCTCTGAGCACAAAACTTTTTCCCAGACAGGGTTGCTGGGGAAATCCCACAGTAGCTGGTTGCACTGGCTTTACAGACCCTCGCACCCATGAGCTGGCGGGAAGAGATGTAGCTACGGATAATGGAGAACAGGTTTGCGCTCCCTCCAGGACAGGTAACAAGATGCCAGACTCCAGCTATATCCCTTCCAGCTCTGCTCCATCCTAATGGGCACAAGCCAGAGTAATAATCCCGGGCTCAAAATCAGCCCCTCTGCCTTTCTGTTGGTTACTGTGTGCCACGTGCATTTACTAAGCCTTCATCTCCCTGTAAAGACACCGTAGATAAGAAGAATAGAAGAACAACCTGCAAATGGCAGTGCCTTAGCAGCTCTTTTCTCAATCCTTATGAGAGCAGATGGTTCTGGGAATGTGAAGCTCGTACATAGTCACTGCACCCACAAAACGCTGACATCACATGACTAGCAATAAATGCAGCTCTCGTTGCTGGATAGGACAGCACGCCTCTCCCTGCTTCTTGGTGCGAGGTACGTCATTTGTTTTCTATTCAAATTCACCCTCCTCCCACGGAAGCCTTGCCTTACCATACTAGCCATTAGAGGATGTTACTGAGAAAATACTCATTCAAGCAGTAGGAAGAATAATTTCCCCTAAGTATATTTTTATTGCCTTTCATCTTGAAATACGAGAACTTCACAAATACAGTGATTTTTTTGAATAAATACCCTTATACCTAGTTCATGGCATGATTCATAGCAGATTAATAGAGGCAATTAAATGTAAGATTAAATTGCCTAAGCCATTTGATCTACTAAGCTGATCCCGGTGCTGTGAACTGTATCAGTGCCACTAATTCCCAGAGATTTTCCTTTGGAGGCAGGTATTTAATGATTTTGAATACCAAATCCATGGTATCCCAGACTGGCTGTCTAATGCCTGTAATCATGTTAAAACGCAGCACTAAGCAACTTGCCCGAGGCAGCTCGGTGAGTCACTAGAAGAGAAAGCAAAACTCCTGACTCGCATTAGCTGCTCAAGCAGAGGTGGAGTCACTTGCAAAATTATGATGGGGGACCGTCCACTTGCAGTCTTCGCAAGTGTCTTGGGTTTCAGGCCATGAGATGCTGTATGTCACACCCTGTGACAGGCACACACATGTACGGGGTCATATGGTGCCAGGCGCTGTCTGGGTGCCTCGGGCCACGTAACCGAGCCGCAGATGCAGACCTGAGTGCAAGCCCCCAGCTGCAGCGCGGGGCTGGCTGCGGGTGCTGACACATTTGGAGCTGGCAGCCTGTGACATCACAAAGTGATGGGGAGCTTATGGCTCCGCATTTAAAATACAGCAGAGAAAGGCTCGTGGTGAGGAGCCTGGAGTTGAGGGAGTGACCATTATGGTCCACGCTTGTGTGGGAAAGGCACCCACTGCTGCCAGCGCCTGCTGTCCCCCCATCTGGCCACAGCCCGGGGGGCAGGAGGCAGTGAGCAGGCCAGGGCAGGCAGGCGAACAGGGAGCTGAGATTTTCTTAGGCAGGGCTGAGAGAAAGGGGCTTTCCTGATTCCTCAATGTACTTCTGTACCCAGGATGTGTCCTCCGTCAAAATACCTGAGCCACTACACCAACTATTTTCCACTCGGCAAGAAACAGTTGCGCATTGAACACGGCACACAGAAATAAGGCCATACCAGGTATTCCAGCCTGTCTCTCCAAGAGCGAGACCCCAGCCCAGAGCTGGTTTTCATGCTGTCAGAGCTGACCCTTCTGCCTCCCCTTTCCCCCACCACATCACCTCCAACATTAAGAATTCGAGGCAGTCTGAGCACAGCTAAATCCTGACAAAAAGGTTAAAACTCAGGACTTAAATGCATAAACCAGAATGTTTTCGTTGTAGTATGAGTCATCAGTAATTCTATATTGTTTGTATTCTATTTTAACCTTTTCTTTGTCCCCTTCCTTCCTTTCTTTCTCTTTCTTTCCTTCCTTCCTTATTTCCTTCTTTCTCTTTCTCCCTCTCCCCTCCCATCTTCCTTTCCCTTCTGTTTCTTGTGCGTTTGTGTCTCTCTAAGATCTGTCCAAATATTTACAAAAGGAAGTGCTGGGTTGTGAAACTGAATTCGGAGAAAATGTTACACATGCTGAAGAAATGCATCCAGCACGGTTTCCAAGTGTTCCCACGTGCATTTTTGTTCTGTCTCAAGATTGAGGCTTGACCCTTCCTATCTTTATTCAGACTGGACTTGCACCGAGGGCAGTGAGACCCATGCTCTCAGGTCAGGTCCAATGGTGCCGTAATTCTGGCTTTGCTGGAACGGTTCAGGACTGATTTTGGCCATGAGTGACTAGTTAAGAAGCTTGAATAACCAGTATTACTGGATAACTGGTTTATGCAATGGGCCAGGTCCAGGCCAGTTATCTACACTTGTCGCCAAGTTGCTAACAAATTGGCATCAGTGTCGGTCAATTCAGGAGCCGTCTGCAGCCCATTATTACCCTCCGAGATAAACAAGAACCAGGTTGCACTGGGAGACCAGAGGTCTCTGGAGAAAGCCAGCCAGGTCTCTTGTCATGCGGACACAAAACCGACATGCTCAGCTGTGACATGAAGAAATTGCCATGAAGTCATTTTCCCAAGAAGTCCCTAATGCCGTGAATGAGGGCTCACACTCATGGGGCTCTCACATCATTATGGATATGTAATATTTTGGCAGAGCAACGTGGGAACTGTTAAAGCCCAGGAGACAAAAGGGGCTGAACACTGGCAGTGGGTCCCATCTGCTCAAATCTAAGCATCAACTCCCACCCCTACACTTCATGCTCCCCCTTTCTATTATTACCCTTACAATGACATTGTGGCTGAGTGCAAACAAGGATTGTTTTGGAGGAAGGGGTTAATTTGGTATTTCCTAGCTTTTGTTAAGACAGGAAATCTTACCCTTAAGAAAGTCATTCAGGTCAGAGTGAGCTCCTAAAAGCCACTTCAGCCCTGTTTTGTATTTTCCTTTCTTTCATTATTATGGCAGGTTTATTTAAGAAAAGAAAACAAAAATGAGCAAAGCAAGGAAACAGCTAGTCCAGGACTGTAAGTGATTAAGTGCACACTGCCACATGTGATGAATTTTTTTTCTTCATGATTTGCACTGGGTGTAAACAAGACCAGATTCAAAAGTCCCATAATTACATAAGTCCATCAAAGACCAATTATTATTGTTGTGGCAAACTCACCTTTGCGCAGAGGCTTCAGCTGGATATCTTCCCTGCACTGTCTCAGAGCAGCCGAGGTATCTGGTCCACAGCCTGTATGATAATGGTTACATCACGGCTGGAAAGGTGGTTGTCATTGAGAGCACTCTGTCGCTTAGCTGTGCAGGTGTCAGACATGGCAATTTCTCTCAACATGGCAAAAATCAAGGTTGCCAAACTGGAGGGGAAAAATCTGTCTTTTAGCTTTGTTTTCCATGTAGGACACTGAGAAGCGTCTGGGACAACAAGAGAAAAGACTGTCAGTGGCATTGGAATACCGGTGTCGGTGAGCCAGGGCTGGCTGTTCCCACTAAGGAGGCGCTAGGGGCACAGCCCCATTAAAAATACTGCGTTCCATTAAAGCGTTCAAGTGAAGCCTCCCAACCCGCGCTCCTGCTTCTGGAACACACCAGGCTTTGTGCTGCTTGGAGGAGCTCAACATCCCGATCAAGTCCCCTGGGAGAAGGACATTCCCTGCTCCTGACTCCGGCTTTTCCTCTGCGGCTGAGCAGAGTTCTTGCCTCTCCTGTACTCCTGCACAGCGATGCCTTAAATCGCTCCTGTGTCACACTCCAAAGGAGTAAAGTGAAGAGATTCCTGGGCATAGACCTATGGTAATGTCAACATCAGGTCCATATCAAAAGGGTGAAATTTTCTCTAGGAAAAGGTGATCAATGAAGTCCTGTCTTGTGGCCAATCTGCTACACTGGTTTCTGCTGAAAAAAGCTGGCAAGAAATCAATCATTGATAACTCCTGTTGTTCAGCTCCTTAGAGGAATCTGGGTAGGCTGGTGTTTGGCAGATGATGTGCAAGGTCACCAGAGCTTGGCCATGGCACGGTGTTGCAGCGATACCACATCTCATGAGGAGCTGTCTCGGGGCCGGCGGCATGGCCCATGCTCTCTGGCTGCCTCCCACGCGCTCGTGGTGAGGAGGGTCCTGTGTCACCCACCAGCTGGTGGGCCCCGTGATTCACACCCAGCGATGTGCTGTGGACGGCTATGGGGTCCAGTAACAGACTGGGTAACAGTGTGGTTGAGCGGAGTCGTTCCCGGCACTGAGTGTTTCTCTCGCGATCTGTTTCCAACCCGCTGTTAAAAGAACAACAATAAATACATGGAATGAAAAGTGCAATCCTGTGTTTATTTGTAAGGAAGGTGTTGGAAAAACAGATTCACTTTGAGGCTGCAGTTCTGGCAACCCCCCCCGCTACTCAGCAGAGCAGGGACAATCCTGCAACAAGAGGGTGAGCCAGAGCTGGCACTCGCCCGCCCATGCCCTTCCCCATGTCGTCTTCTCCCAGCCCCCTGTGGGAGGCTGGAAAGCCCTGGAGATCTCGGCCAGATACAGAGCCCGGCTAGTTTGAGAAGGTCTGAGCTGGATAAAGACTGGGGGACATCGCTGGGGGACAAGATGGGACGTTTGAGGAGTGATGGTTGGCACCGAGGCTGGTGGGACAGGACAGTGGGAGAGGAGCCCTGGTGTGAGGGGGTGGATGGAGAGGTCTCCTCAGAAAGGAGCAGCTGAAGCAGTGAAAAGAGAAAACTGCTGAAAGGGGCAAGGAAGGATCCGGGCAGCTGGGGCCGGCAACACGGGGGAGAGAGGAGTCGTGGGGAAAGGGCATGGGGAAAAGGGCCAAAGCAGGAGGAGGTGGGGGCAGAGGTGGCTGGGGCCAGCAAGTAGCTGGGAGCTGGTGGGACTGGGGAGGCACTGCGGGAAGGCAGGGGAAGTAGAAGCGGTGCTGACTGGAAGCCCTGACTAAGAAACACCCGAATGTCTTGTTGTAAGCCGGTCGCCCACGAGGAAAAGAAAACTTTTGGGAAGTGCTGCATTACCAAGGAGGGAAAAAAGAGACCTCCCACTCCTGCCCTGCTGGTTACTGGGCAGCCCCAACTTCTGGGGGTGTTCACCATGTGGAAAATGAACTTTGCATGGACTACAGGTGTACTACATTTTTTCCTTCCACACAAACCATGACAGGAACGGCTCTCAGGTGTTTACATTATAAATAGATATACAGATGTTTACACATACGTGTTTAGGTGTAGGTATGTCTGTACAGTATACTTGTCTATGCATGAATACCAATATATGTATGCATATGCTCGTCTTATGTATATTTTAGGAGAATAAGCAAGTCCAGACCCACAGCTCCACATCCCCCTCACTGCTGCTCCAGCAGCTTCTGCTCTGATTTCTGTGGGAAAGGGGGGAGCAGCCAGTGCTGGGGGGACAGGAAAAGGACTGCCCCAGTCCCAGCCAGGCCTGAAGCCGTGGGGCAGGGGGCAGAGAGGAGGCGGTAGCGAGGTGGCCCAGCCCCACAGCACCTGTGCTGGAGTGGTGGGCACGGGGGGGGGGGTGTGTGTGTGGGGGGCCAGATGTGTGGGTAGCCATGTGTATGTCTGTGTATAGGTATGTATGGATGTACATGTCTGTGTTTGAATGTGCACACATGTACATGTTTGTGTGTGTATGTGCATGTACGAATGTGTACGCACTATATAGGTATGTTTATGTGCGTTTATATACGTATGTGTGTAGTACATACATGCATGTCTGTAGGCATGTATGTCGGCACCTGTACGTGTTTATGTGTATGTGTATATATTTTTATTATATGTGTGTGTATATATGTGTATGTGTATATATGTGTGTGTGTGTAGTTAACTGCTTGTGCGCACATGTGTATGTCTATATGTGTGTGTATGTGTTCATATGTATGTGGTACCCGAGTGTATGTGTGTACATGTACATGTATGTGTGTGTGCATGTAGCTGGATGTATGCACATGCGTGGGGGTGTATGTGTATACGCACCTCTGTGTCCCTGTGGCTGCACGGGCACGCGGGCGCGCTCCGGCGGCCCCGCGGCACATGACGTCATGCCGGCGAGGCTGGGCGCGCCCGCGCTGGCGCGCCGCCAGGTGACGTCTTCGCTGGAGCCCACGTGACGCGGCCCCATTGAGAAAACGCCGGCCCGGCGTAGCGGCCCTATATAAGGCGGCTTGGGCGTGTGGGGCGGACTGGGTCGTGCGGTGCTGCGTTCTGCGAGACACCGGCACCTCCGACACTGACCGCGCTTTTCTCCTTAACCTCCCTCCTTCCTCCCCTCGGCGGAGCCGCCATGGTGAACCTGCGGGTGTGCGCGCTGGAGTGCGAGGCGCTGGGGGGCTGCTGCAGGAGCGCGCCGCGCAGTGCCTCGTCCTCGACTGCCGCTCCTTCTTCTCCTTCAACGCCGCGCACATCCGCGGCTCCTGCAACGTCCGCCTCAGCACTATCGTCCGGCGCCGCGCCAAGGGCGCCCTGGCCCTGGAGCACGTCGTCCCCAACGAGGAGCTCCGCTCCCGCCTGCGCCAGGGGCTGGTCCACACCGTGGTGCTGCTGGACGAGCGCAGCGCCGACCTGGAGCTGCCCAAGCGCGACAGCACGCTGCTGCTGGCCCTCGGCACCCTCTGCAGGGAGGCCCGCGGCGCCCGCATCTGCTTCCTCAAGGGTGAGTGGCCCGGGACGACACTGGCCCCCGTCGGAGGGGAAGGCCGGGAGGGCGCAGCCAGCTCGGCAATGCCCCCTGTGGGACTCGGTTCGCCCGCTCCCGGCGCAGCGCTCACCCGGCGCCTCTCTCTTCCCTCTGCTCCCGCAGGAGGTTACGAAGCTTTCTCGTCCGCCTGTTCCGAGCTCTGCACCAAGCCGGCCGCTCCCACCGGGCTCAGCCTGCCCCTGAGCGCCAGCAGCGCGCCCGGCAGCGCCGACTCGGGGTGCAGCTCCTGCGGCACCCCCTCTACGACCAGGTGAGCGAGGACGAGCCCAGCCCGGGGGGGGGGGGGGGGAGGGCAGTTCCGCTGGATGCGTGCGAGAGCGGGGAGCATCGGGCGCTGCGTTAAGGCAGCCTGGCGCTTTCGTGCCGAGCGACGTTAACCGGGTGTCTGTCCTTTCTGTTCTAGGGCGGGCCAGTGGAAATCCTGCCGTTCCTCTACTTGGGCAGCGCTTACCATGCCTCCCGAAAAGACATGCTGGATGCTTTGGGGATCACAGCGTTAATTAACGTCTCGGCGAACTGTCCCAACCACTTTGAAGGGCACTACCAGTATAAAAGTATCCCCGTAGAGGACAACCACAAGGCAGATATCAGCTCCTGGTTTAATGAGGCAATTGATTTCATAGGTAAATGAGCTCTCTTAACAGTCTGTTCTTTTTTTTTTCTGGGGTAATGTACCCTGGGAGGTGATTTTTGGGCATTGTTCTCCCCAGTAAAACCTACATTTGAGATTGGGAATTTTATTCTGCAGGGGAGAGGTACTCAGGGAACATTTCCATTAATTTTATTCTACCCGGAGGAATAATCTTATCTTCACAAAGCTGTTTGAAATCTTGAATCAAGAGGCACTGGTTTAGCAGAAAAGAGCTAGTGAATTTAAGCGGATCAGTGTTAAAGTAATCTTGCAAGACTGCTAAAGTGACCTGGAGGAGCTATTAGGATAATTGGAATTGGAGCCCAGAATGGAAATAGCTAGACTGCTGGTTCCCTCAGGACAAAGGCTCTCTTTGTCTCAAAAGCATCGAGTGCACCTATTAGGCGAAGGAAGGGATGGATTAAAGAAATATAAAACAGCAGCCTGTGCTTTCCCACCTCTGGAAGCAGTGGGACCTGTTTGCTAACTGTGTATTTTAATTTCAGATTCTGTTAAAAATGATGGTGGAAGGGTATTTGTGCACTGCCAGGCTGGTATTTCCCGGTCAGCAACCATCTGCCTTGCTTACCTCATGAGGACCAACAGAGTCAAACTGGATGAAGCCTTTGAGTTTGTGAAGCAGAGAAGAAGCATCATCTCCCCAAACTTCAGCTTCATGGGGCAGCTGCTTCAATTTGAGTCGCAGGTCCTTGCCCCCAACTGCTCAGCAGAAGCTGGTAGCCCTGCTATGTCAGTATTGGACAGAGGAGCATCAACCACCACAGTCTTCAACTTTCCAGTCTCCATCCCTGTTCACACCTCATCCAGTGCTTTAAACTATCTTCAGAGCCCCATCACCACTTCCCCGAGTTGCTGAAAAGAGGGTGAAAATATGGTCAGAACTCAGACGTACTGTCTCAGAAGTGCAATAACTACAGGGACAGTGTCATCAGTCACTTCTATTTTGTGGGGAACCATCCATGCATCCCAGAACAGTGTCATAAACAGAGGAGCTCACCCAAAGCCAGAGAACTAGGTGTTACTCACTTTTCTGCTGACTTTTAAAGCCAATATCTGGATGTCTACACAGAGATCAAAGGACACTGTCTCTCCCTGAGTTGTTCCTCCTTGTCTTCTGTCTGTCCTAAGCCTGCTCTGTGTTTAGTAGCATGCTCACCAGTATTCCCATTCCTGGACACTTTGAGCAACACTGATGCTGTACACTTTTATATGACAGTCCTATTTATTTATTTTTACATTAGTGTATTGGGTTATTTTGCCTTCACAAACCTAAAGTTTCATTTCTAGAGAAACCAAATACCTCAGTATTTTTTTGGTACTGTAATCCCATGTGTATAGATCTGTTGGCTCTTGTTTCCCAAGCACTGACGTGAAAGCACCAGGCGAGTGCTTTTTTGAGTTGCCAAGGGTTATATGTTTGCTGGTTTATTTATGATGTGAAATAATATATTTCTTCTTATGAAGACATAGTTTTGTTACATGATTACAACTTTTTTTATACAAACAGAATAAATTATGATATTTCTATTGAGCTGGATGATACATTCTTTAAAATCTTGCATTTTACAGTCCCAGAACTCCTGTGGAAGCTCCCAGGTGAGAGCTGTAAGAGAAATCTGAATTTTCAACTCTGCTGACCTCACGTCTTGACAGAACTAGATGGAAAATGGGTTTAAACAACATAATTGACTAGAAACTACTGCTGCTGAACCTGAGCTTTTCTTTGTCCCCATATATTACATGCAGTGGCAGAGAGCCAAGGCTGGCTTCCAGCTGTATGGTGGATTTGCTGCAGTGGTGGCCACAGGGCTGTAACAGTTTGAACCAGCTGAGACTTGGGAACAGGGCTAGAGTGAATTTAAAATAGTCCTTCACCTAGGAAGGTGGAAGAAGTTTCCTTATTGCTTGCTTACTTTTAATGTTTCAAAGGTTAAGTCTAAAAATTAACCTGTTGGTAACAGATCTCCCATGCTTGTGCATGCCAAGGTGTTTTCTTTTTCTGTTCCATCTCCTTGATTCCTTTTTGCCGCTCAGGCTGTCTCTGCCTGGAGTGAAGTATTTGGCTTGATGAGCACTCTGTAAACAAATCTGGGCATAACAAGAGATCAGGTAACAAGTCACTTATTTTCTTACCCAGACCCAAATAAATTCTCTGCTGCAGATTCTCACTAGAGTGACTCTGATCTGGCATTTCAGTTGAGGCAATCAAAGGACTTTTATGTAGCATATCAAAAGCCAGGCAGGGGAGCTCTAACAGACCAGCACTCCTGGCAGCTCACAGACAGGAGCTGTAGGGCAAGGGTGATGGGCAGTAAATGGTGAGGGGTTAATGCTGTGTTGTATGACAGAACTGCATATATCCATGGTGTGCAGCAGGATGCACGTGTGGGGAGCAGTGTTGCAGTGGCATAACCTTACCAGGGAAAGCTTATAGGGAAGATGCAGTTGGAAGCTTGCTTTCCTAGGCAGGGTGGGAATACTGGTAACAGAGATGGATGCTGAGGAAGCACTAGGACATGGTGTGCCCGACATCCACTTCAGATGTCCACTACCAGTCCTTGCATCTCTGATATTCAAGGAGTCAGATCCTAGTTTTGCCCTGTCCGAAGTGGTTTTGCTTGGGCCAATACAGCAGGTTATGACTCCAAATGAAGGCTTTTAACAGTTATGATCCTTTGCTTATACATGAGGGGTTTTTTTAAGCATAAAGCAGCTGTGCTTTGTCACATAACCGGAGACAAGCAAAGCACCACAAACTCCTGCTGAAATCCTGCAAGTTACCTGGAGTATTAACGACGCTAAAATCCAGGACTCTTCTCCTGGGAGAAGGTGCCCTTGAAGGATGGGATGATGCACAGCTGCGTCTGAAATTCTTACACGTGCGCTACCCCTCTGACGCAGCTCTGTCGTCAGCACTATGTGGCAGCCACCACCAAGCTTCAACCTGACACAAGGAATAAAAAAAATGGAGCAGCTAAAAGGAGGAGAGATCCCTGGGCAAGAAATGAATTAGAAACCCTCATTTTCCTAAAGTGTACATGAACCTCAAAGTGAATATTCCTCCGCAAAGTCTGTCCCATGCTGCAAATCCTGCAAAACCCCTTCATCCATGGAAAGTCCCTTGGTAGGTTGTGCAGCTCCGTGGGATTGTGCCTACCACTGCTCTCCCTGTAAAGCATGCAAAGCTCTTCTGAATACGTGAGCCTTTTTACACCTGCAGTAAATGGTGGAACAAACTTTAACCTTCAAAGCAAAGCAGAGCTTGTTCAGTGGAAAAATACAACCTTGGCAGCCCTGGCCGTGCAACTGATTAAAAAAAAAAAAACCTGCCTGTTAATCACAATTCAAACAGAAATCCGCTCCCCGTCAGCTGGGGGAGCTTGTTTATGTGTTTCTTGGAACAATAAAACTCATTACCTGGCAGCTGATCAGCTTTTATAACCTAAGCAGGCACCTGACAGAGGGGCACAAAAGAGAGCTGCTTCAGCACAGAGCCCGTTGGGGAAAAGCCAGCCAGTGACGGCAGAGCTTCGGTCCCAGTGAGGCACAGCATGCGCTTCCAGATCTGTGGATGCGACGTCCTTTCCAAGTCTTTATCGTGATCCGGCTGCGTCACCCTAATCAGAGTCTCACAGTGCTCAGAGACCACAGACTCCTGCAGACTCTCTGTGGGACAAGGTCACGCACAGTCCCAAACTGCTCCCAGTCCAAAAAAGGGGAGGTTAAGGGGACAAGAACAACAGCGAAAAGGGAGATCAGAGACATGCAGATGTCACCTCAGTGCCACAGCTTTGGGGAGGTGGATGGGCTCAGGCTGAGGGGTTTGCTGGGAGCAGGGAGGGAAGGAGAGGGGTGGCTGTCGAGATGGGGAGCAGAGGAGGAGGAGGTATGATCTGGGCAGGGGCTGAAATGGGCAGTGAGTGGCAGAGTCCATGTGTGGCAGAGCTGGAGGACGCCTTGATGATGCAGATGAGCTGAACTTTGCGCATTGTGGATATGATATTGAGGCATTTTCCCTTTTTGCCCCTCATTTATTCTCCCTGCCTTGCTGTTTTGTTTGTTTGGGATATCAAGGCACATGGTTCACCCTGGTTTACAGCTTTGAACTCCCGTTTCCCCCGACTCCCACACAAGCTGGCTGCCCTCCACGCTAGTGGGTCTCTGTCGAGACCCTGCCCCTCATATCCAATCCAAGACCCCTAGAAACCCGCCACACAGCAGGCATGCACAGAGCTTTCAGCTTATATAAACCTGTCGCTCTACAGTTGCATGCATCCCCATGGAAACCATGAGGAGTTTCCCCTTGGTGAGGACAGCAGTAACATCACTTCCTGGTGCTGACAAACCAATTTGTCATGAAGTGATAAAAGGCATGTTTTGTGTTTGCAGGAACTGGCTCTGGGCTTTGTTCCTCCCAAGCCAGAGGCTGCTCACCCGCCCCAAAGGCAAACAATGGCCATTGTGCCCTGCAGAGCAGGGATTGGGAGACACTGACAAGCCCTTCAGGCCCCCAAAATGCCACAGCCTGGACCACTGACACCCCAAAGTTTACAAAGCTTATCCAGAAAATGCAACTCATGGCAGTGTGTAACCCAACACAGCACGTGGGGCTCCATACAGCAACCACGGATGGGTCCCCACAGCCAAGGGACGTACATGGCCAATCCACGCAGGGACACAGCACATGAGCCACGCGTAATATCCCCATCAAGATGCAATACCCAGGGGATACAGTATACCCAGTTATCACATGACGAACAGACACAGAGCTACAGATTAGACGTCTCGGGTAATCCCCTTGCCGCAAAGCTTTTGCCTTTCTTTTGTAATCAGCACTTTGAAAGGCACTGGGTGCACTCAAGCTTAGGGACTATCCTGCATTAGTCACCCCCGGTATCAGACTAGCAGGGCCACAAGTATGTGTTGCGCTATTATGTTGAAAAAAGAACATTACATCCAGATCATACACAGGCAAATCTAGTTTGCCCGGTTACCACCTGAGTTTTTTCCTCCGTCTGGCTCCAGGGCAGCAGAAAGGGCACGAAGAGTCATGTGGAAATGGTGGTTAAGTGCGGCCCTGGAGACCCCACTCCCCAGCTCTGCAGACAAGTCACAGTGCGGTGGGGAAGGAGAAAAGGTCATGGTGTGTGACTATCTAGTGTAGTTAGAAGTCTCTACACCTCAGGCATCATCTAAACCTGTCTCTTACCTTTTCCCTTGACCAGCAACGTTGTCTATGACAGACACCTACACACAGTGTAGCCAATAAGACTCCACCCATGGCTTTGGCATCCCAAATCTGCTCTGATCCACGGCTGTAGGGAGGTTGAGAACACAGCTAAAATCCAGGCTCAAACTCACTCATGCTGAAAGAAAAAATTATCGCTGAGGTTTGTGCTGCCTGTGCTCTTCCCACTACCTGCTCTTTACTCCAGTGCAGAGCCAGCAGCCATGGCTGATGGGGGACGGGCAGCCCAGCTGAGAGGCACGGACAAGGTGCTTGGCCAGGTGGGTCCTGTTAGAACCCACCAAGGCCATAAAAGGTTAAGTGGAACCAAGCAATTAAAGGAGGAAAACAAGCCTGAAGGGAGAGACTTGAGAAGAAGTAGGACTTGCTGATATTCTGCTGGTTTAATTGGCATTGCTATGAGGACTTTGGCCTGGCCAGCTGCCCCTGCTAGAGGCCTGGCTAGTGGTCTGGCTCAGGTCTGTGTGTCAACTGTGAACAACAGGTCAGGCTATGGCCATGTAATGCTGAGGGCAACCTTCAGGAGATGAACCCAGGCACCTGCGAGGAAGCAGCTGAGTTGCTCTGCTGGTGGAGTGAGTAAGGGATTCCTGGTTTTGAGGGCTATTTCCCACTTTGGAAGTGCAGTTGTACAAACCTGTGCCTGTCTGGAGAGCAGTGCCAAGATCCTACATGGACCTGATGCCGATAATCTGGCATGGAGCAAGTTGGCTCCATTGTTGCAAGGCTACTGGCCAAAACCAAGGGAAAAGGTGTCCTTTGTCCTTATGTGGTGTGGGACAGCCTGTTCTCCAGGGGTGGGGTCTTTTTTTTTTTTCTCCCTGGGAGTTTTCAATTCCAGGGTTTTCCAGATGCCGCATGGGGCTGTGCATCCCTCCTGCAGCGCCAGGCTGTGTGTGCCCTTAGTGCTGAGCCTCACCAGCACCTGTGGCATGGCTGAGGGCTGGCTGAGGTCCCTGGGAGGCTGCTGGGCTGGGAGTTTCCCGAGCGGTGCTCTCAAGCTCTTGCATTTGCATGAGTTTCCTGCTAGACAGAGAAATGACTCGGTCTGGGCTTCCCCTCCTTGGTGCCACTGGCAGGCAGGGGAGTGGGTGAGATGAGATAAGCAGCGTTGCCCATGGGCAGCTTCTAGCTCCCCTTCCATCTGCTGGGGCTGGTGGTGGGTGGACGTGTCCTCCAGGTGGGGTCTCAGCAGTGATGTGCTGCTGGCTTGGAGTCTGAAGGGTTGAAGGTGTTTAGAGAGCCAAAAGCGAAGACACTTGTGAACATACTTGGTGTATGGGTATGGGGATGAAGCACAGCTAATAACAGTAGACATTAGTAATGCCAGTACATCCTCCCTAGATCTTGTTTGGTGGTCAGGCTGGGTGAGTCAGGGCTGTGGGAACAGTCATTTCATCAGACAATTAATTCCAAAATCCCTATTGTATAGACCATGTTGGGGATATCACAAGTGCCACCAAAAATGCTTCATTTCTCTTAAAAGGCTTATATATGACACCAGTCCTCTCATTTCAATACCTTCTGGTTCCTAAACTATAGGCCATGTTTAAAAATAAGCTCCTGGAGGACTCCGATATGATGTAGTAGCCTTCTAACTCAGTAACCAGTTGGCTACAAATGAGCACTACACAAGTTTTTTAAATTATAGTCTTTGTTTCAGAGCCAAATGTAGGTCCCACCTGTACTAAAATAATAAGCTACAGTGTGATTTTCCAACTTCTAATTTTGATATAATTTAATTTTATTTGAAAGGGTTTTTTTTTCCCCAAGCAGTTGTAGCGGAGATGTCCAAAAATGGCTTTTTTGGGTGTTTTACATACTGGAAAGAGGTGGTTAATCTTCAGAGTCTTCCCTAAATTCTTTTCAAAATATTGTTTATAGTAAATTTGTTTCCACATCAGTATCTTCTTGTTCTTTGAAATCTTGTTAAGGTTTTGTTGATTGGGAACTGGGTCATAGCCCTATGTGGTTTTGATGGCAGGTTCTTCTAATTTATGGAGGACATAAACTGCAGATGTTAATTAACTCTAATGGTCCTTCCCGATACTCTCTGATGCCTGCAGATCAAGTAGTAATTTCTTTCCTTTCTTGTCTTCTGCAATGAAATGTTAGTGATTGCAGATGTATATTTGAGGGCTTTTGCATGGTAAATATTTTAAAACTTACATCTGTGTGATTGTTTGCAATCCCGTATGCATGTACAGTCCTTACGTATAAGACACACACAGAAAGGTGCAAACTTTACTGCTTTTCAGTGGTTTAAAGCACGCAGTGCTTGTTCCCTTCGCCAGGCAATGGGGACACCGTCGATATAAACAAGTGGCATAAACTACGTAACCATGTCTGGTGGGTCTTTCTTTTTTAATCATGCAAGTGCTGGTTTAAATGTTACATTACAGGATGTTTTACTGGTCTTTGTTTTAACAAAGTCAGCAGTCCCCCACGTGTAGGCTGTGATAGCATCAGTTGTGAACTTAGTCTGTGTCTGGGTACATGCGGCACTTCCTCTGTGTTGCTAGGCTTTGCTGCTGGGAGATCAGAGCTCTTGGCTGATGGTCCTGGTGCCAGCCTGGCAGGATCCTATAACTGGGTCTAGCTGCTTCTCCCACTCCCAGGTCTAGCTGGATCACATGTGGCCCCTTGGAGGGGGGGAGATGACCTCTGGAAACATCCTTAGGCCTTGTTGGCAGCTGAGTAGGAGGAGTCCAACTGCTCAGGACACTAACACAAACTACAGCATGCGCTGAGATTTAACACAAGTGGAGTGGGATGGTTGAAGCTGATGGTCAAATGTTGAAACCCTGTCGGCTACTGTAGCTTGGCTGGAACCACTGTTGTGTCACTGGGATGCTTTGAGCTGAAGGATTTCTGGCTGCTGTGCAAGGAGCCAGCTGAACAGCGGATTGCACGGTATCGAACAATAGTTCCCACCCTTTTCTACTGACTGGGAGGAACAGAAAGGAACAAAGCCATTTGCAAGGAGAAAAAAAATCCTTTCGATCTTGTCTTTTGCTCTTCCCACTCCTTTAGGACAGTTTCCTGCCTCTTGGAGCCAGAAGACATCTCAGCACTGAGCAACCCCCAGATTTCAGCACCTTCCTCTTTATTCTTGTCCACAGGCGCCAACGAAAATGGTAGTTTATAACGGCCTTTTGTTCCTCTCTTTACAGCTTCCCTTCCAGACTCCGGGGATGGCTGACGTCAGGGTGCTACATTTGGGCTTGTTATACTTTTATCTGGTGTTAATGCCTTCCATGAGCAGCAGGAATGTGGAGCACAAGGCGAGCTGCCGGGGCGGTGCGGGGAGAGGGGCCCAGGGAAGGCAGAAGGGAGGGAGGCAGGCAGCGCTGAGTTGGGGTATGGCATGATGCTGCCTGCCCTGCTGCCAGGCACCAGTTGGTTTGCTGGAGAGAACCGTGGTCATTTATGGCCTTGTGCGGGGAGGACCTGCCCACTGGCACCCTGTCTGTCTGTCCAGGCAGCTGGCAGAGCTGTACATGGCACCACAAGCTACGCGCTGGGCTATTTTTAAGATGCCTGGGCTGCATCCCAAGTATAGCATGCTCTATTTCTGGTGCAAAATGATCTTCCTGGGTGGGAGACGAAGAGATTTTTTCATATGAAACAAACGGGTTTGGGTTTGGAGGCAGTGAGAGAAAGAAACAGCTGGGCGCGACTGGAAGAGAGTCATAAAAAAAGCAGAGGGTGCTCGTGGCCATGAAGGTCTTGCCCCAAGGGAGAGCTTTGTGCTCGCTGCTGCTGTTCAATGCTCATTGCCAATGGCTTGCTCATGGATCAGGAATCAAAAAGGCCTGGGTTTGGTTTACAGCTGAGGTTTATTGAGGACACCGGAGGGCTTTGCATTTGTTTGAAATAGGCTGCTGGGGGAGTTTGAGATTCTAAAACATTTAACAAGGCTGAAAGGGATGAACAGGGATGCTAAATGCAGAGCTGTAAACTTGATGGTTGCTTTCACCAGTTTTGGACCTGCCTCTCACTCCAGATCAACTAGATGTCAAGGGCAGCAGAACACCATTTGTTCAACAGCTTAAAGAAATTCCTAAAAAGAACTAGCAAATGTAGTTGTTTGTTTACTACGTGCCTTGTAGTGATACCAAGAGGTCCTCATAGTGCTGCAGGCTCCCTTACAGTGGGATGTCACATTCATGGGGTAACAAGAGGAAAGCTCTGCTCCTGCCTCCAGGTGCTAGAGCAGATAGACCAGGCCATCACCCATGCCCTGCCAGGCTGCTCACTGTAGGATCCAATTTTACAGGTAGAAACTGGTGTGCAGGGTCATGGACTAACTCCCTGTGGCTGTGGGTTTTGCCAGTGCAATCTTCATACCTACATCTGAAACTGGAGGTCTGAAGTGTTTCATTTCTCACAGGTGAACTTGTGATGACACAAAGGCTTCTGAGAAGATAGAAAAGGATGTAAAAGAGTTTTATTTGAAGCTTAAGAAGAATTTGCCATTCTTAATTTCTCAGCTACCTTCTAAGGACTCATTCCTCAACTGCAAGTGGCACAAAAAATGCCATGACTGTGACACTAATCATGGTGCTAATCCAAGTCCTCTTCTCTGAAACATACTGCTCTGTTACCTCTACTCACATCTGCACCAGGCAGACCTTTTCCTCCATCATAAATTCAAGGTGAAAATATTTGATATTTCCAAAGCTCAGCACAAGACTGATAGCTTTTCCTTTGAGATGTTCTTTTGGAGGAATATTTCTGGTTTCTGGAGACTGGATGAAAATTCTCCACTTTCTGATTTCCAGTCAGGGCTGATTTAATAAAATCTCTGTATAAAATATGTTGGCTTCCAGGAACAGGACACAAAATACTTGTGTGTTTTGATAGTAGGCAGCAGTGAGTAATAAATCAAAGTGAGAACTAGGTATGTTTGCAGGTAGAGACAATCAGATCTAGCAGGCTGGGCTTGAGGTGATGTTTCTCATCAACTTTTTCTGGTTACCAAGGGTAGCAGATGTAAAGATACAAACTGATTTCTAAGGCCAGAACAGACTATTTTGATTATGCAGTTGAAGTCCTGCATAATGTAAGCCAAACTTCTGGTTGGAAAAAAAAGCCTGGTCTTTAGAAGGATACTGTCCTGAGGAATGATTTCAAATGATGGAGATGTAATTTCTGTAGAATTTCTGGGTAGCGTTTTAGTGGAAAAACAGATAAGTGTCAGGAACCATTGATTCTCAAAATGGTTCTGTGAGCTTTCACTAAGCCACCTCCTGTTTTTCTTCCTGAGTTTCATTTTCTCTAGAATGAAGACTGATGTTATGCCTTGATATTATCAGATTTTATTAGGCTGCTCACCAGCTGGTGACAGACAGGAGCAGCTCACTGGTGAGAGCACACATCTATTTGGCTTTTCCTGGTGGAGTACATTGAGCATTTTTAGGGTGCAATGGTCATGAGATCTTTCATTCTTATCAATGAGATAAGGACATGTCCTTAATGTCAACACATTTTGTCAAATTTTTGTGCTTAGAGGAGTTGTTCTTACTTCCCAGGGGAGCTGGGATGATGGGCTTGCAGGGAGGATACAGGTGACTGTGGTAAAGGCCTGGCCAGCGTGGAGATGTGGCTCCTGCTTGGCTTGGAAGTGGCCTTGGAAAGAGCAGGTACAGCTGAGTGCAAGAGTGGAAGCAGGATGGGGAACAGTCTGGAGTGGATCTGGAGCAGGAAAACCCCAGACATATTGCATCTGGTGTGGAGTGATGAGTGGAGTCTGGGATGGTAGGGTTTTTTTAGAGCGAGGAAGAAGGAAAATGTGTTTGCCTTGTGGTGGGAAGAACCAGGAGCAGAGCAGGAATGGGAGGCATAAGGGGGGAATGCAGATGGGAGCAAAGGGGGGTGTGTGACATATGATGTCACTGGGGAAGTGGGGGAAGCAGAGGGTCAGCAACTTCTGTGTTTGTGGCAAGAAAGAAGATGGAGTTACTGAAGAAGCAGCAAAGGCAAACTGAAGAGGAAGGAAAGTTGCTTCACATTTGTAGTGGTTTTCTCTTGCACAGTGAGGTAAGGTCCTGGGTAAAGAAAGATGTGGAGGCTGGCAAAAAAAAAAAAGGACACCTGGATGGGCAAACAAGGAGGGTCTGTGAAGCAAGATGGTGAAAAGGCAGATGCTGCAGGCCATCAAACCATTTGGTGAGGAAGAAGATAGAGTTGATACAGGAGAGACCCAATCTGCAACAGGGGAAATAGTCCCTAGATGCCAGCAATGCTTCACAATGTGATGAAGGATACTGAGAGTGAGCTAAACTTGCAGATCATTGGGCAGAGCTCCATGATGGAAGAAACTACAAAAAGAGGGGGAAGAAAACAGTGTATGAAAGAATCAAAATATATTTGTAATAAAGACAAGGAAAATGAAGCAAAAAGGATGGGGCTGGGAGCAGGCAGATAGCTGAGTGATCAAGTGTAATGGATGGAGCTTCCTCCACTGCATTCAGACCAGGTTGAAGGGGGACACTGAGTGACAGGAGAAAGTCAGGCTATTTGAACATGTTTTAAAGAAATGTTATCCCTATTGTGCAGAAGGGAAAAAATTACTCCTCCATTTCTAAGGAGGATTGTAGCTTATCTAAATCAGGACAGAAAGGGTCCTAAGGTGAGAGATGGGGAATTTGCGTTCCCACTTAGAGCTGAGCACTCAGGTCATGATGGGGTCCTTCAAGGAGAGCTCTAAGGACTGTTTCTCAGGGAGGTCTCCATTCAAATGAAGTGGTCCATGCTGAGCTGTACAGTGCTGCAGCTGGATTTCTCCTCTCTTGCAACTGGGGCACTTCTCTTCCATCAGCAGGTACTGCATGTAGTCTCACTTAGTTTCTTATGAAAGTGGGAGGCACAAAAATGCAGAGGGAACATGCTGTTGAGTGCAGGTGAAGCTGCAGAGCGGTGTGCCTTCTGTTGGTGGTTTGAGGATCCTATTGACCGTTTACACTGGAGAGCCTCTTACCCACAGTTGCAGCTTTGGCTTGTTGCTCCATTTCCCCCTTCCACTGCACAAGCCAGTTTCCCTTCTGAAAGACAGTTTAACCCCTAGAGAAGCTGATTCTCCCTCCTTTTGCCCTTCCCACCATGACATAAGTGGGCATAAGATACCACCTCATCAGAAGTAGGACCAGTTGCTCCAGGCTGTTCCCATAACAACCT
Organism: Bucorvus abyssinicus; assembly: GCA_009769605.1. NCBI lineage: Eukaryota > Metazoa > Chordata > Aves > Bucerotiformes > Bucorvidae > Bucorvus > Bucorvus abyssinicus. The sequence goes on from CM020041.1 coordinate 9,810,154, forward strand.
GGCTTTCCACCAAATTGCCAGTCCTGGGTCTGGCCAGTGATCTCCATTTTCCCATCCTCTTCCTCCACTTCAGGCCAGTGATGGGTCCCTGAAAGGCAGCTGAAGGAATAAGAAATAGCTTTGCGATAAGGAGGCTGCCTGTGGTGTCTGGCTGAGCAGCCACTTGTCACAGTGGAAGGTGCTGGGCCATGCTTGCAGATGCACCACGCTGTTTGCCCTGCTGCCTGGCGGCTGCTGTTAATATGTTTATCCTCTTCCTGAGCCCTCGTGCTCCAAAGTTCAGATGAGGTGCTGGAGCTCACTGGCTATAAAAAGTGATGGCCCAGCTGGTGTTCCAACTGCTCTTTGGGAGCGGCTTGTGCAAGTGGGGGTTCAGAGCCCGTGCTGGGAGCAAGGCTTGTGTGGGTGCTGCAGGGTCAGCTCTCCAGCTGAGCAGCAAGACCTGTTCCTCCCGTGCAGTGTCTGTGCCAGCGTCACTGCCTGCACAGGGGCGTGTTGCTGGCATGCTCCTTGCCGGGTTCTCCCTGTGTATGGGCGATGGGTGTGCAGCACGGGGTGTGTGGTGACCCCTGAAGTGTCTGCACTTCAGCGCTGAGGGCAGGGAACAGCCTCCTCCTGCTGTGTATGTAGTGGAGGGGGCCATGCCGGACCAGTGGCCACCCAGCCCCTCTCTGAGGACACAGAAGGTGGGAGAGGAACCAGCTGGGTGTGCTGGACTTCTCCTCTCACATGAAGGTAGAGCAGCTGCTCACCAACAGCCATGCCCACCCTTGGAGGTGCTGCCTGTGCCAGGAAGCCCCTACACGACCCTGGGGGTCTCTGGTGAGGGAAGACTTTGTGAGAAGCCTGGCCTTTCCCCGAGCCCCCGGCAGCGGCGTGCAGCCCCTGGCCCCCCTTAGCTCATCCCCAGCCGCTGGCCGCAGCCAGCCGCGTAGGCCCACGCGTTTCTCCTCTTCTCCCCCGGCCCACGGAGCGCGGGGCTGACCGTGCGGGGCCCAGCACGCAGCGCCTGTGCCGAGGGAGACCGGGGCCCTACGAGCCTTCCCGCCGCCCGGCCGCGCAGCACGCCGTGACGTTGGCGCCGCAGGAAGGAACAGCGAGTTCCTGAGGGGACATTCCTGCCATAGCTCCGAGGGGCCGCCGCGGCCCCCTCCCGGCCGCCGCACGGGAGCCGTCTCCAGCAGCTTTACTGAAACACATTGCCATGGCACCTTTCCAGACCCGTATTTCTCCTCACACGCCGGGCTGGAAGCAGCACCTCCCCCCACCCCCCCGACCCAGAGCCTTCATCCAGAGCCTTCTCGCAGCTGCGGTACTTTTCCAGGGCGCGGAGAGCCCGTCGGCTGCCCTGGGGGAGCGGGTTGGAGAGAGGCCCGGCTGCTGCTTGAACTTGGGCTCCCCACGAGTTGAAGGCATCCATGTCCTTGTTGCCCTTCACCCCTCTTTCTGCTCCTTATGTGCCGATTAATGACTAACCAGTGTCCAGAGATCACTTCTGGAAGTTACCGGAAAGGTCTGTTGCTCGCCCAGCTTGCTCGCTTTTCTGCTTGCAAACATTCTCCTTTTGCAGCATTTCTTTCATTTGCCTTACAAGAAGGCAAATTCTTTTTTTTGGCCGGGAGTACTTCAGCAGCTGTAGGAAAGTTAGAAAGAGGGGACGTGTGCTTGTCCCTGCCCCATCTGCCTTCTGGGGCCAGGCTTGGTCCCGCCAGCTCAGTGTAGTGCCACAGATCTCTGTAGTATGGATATTCTGCCCTAGATAGCAGCAGCGCTAAGCTGTCCCAGGGGTTTTTACCCACACAACAGACACCAGGTCCTCTGAAATGTAGTGCTTGAAGGCTGAAACTGAAAGTTCGGATAGAATTAGTCACTCCTGTACCCTAGTAACGTTGGCGAAAACCAGCCTCAAACACCAGCGCAGGGAAGTGTTTTTGCAATCCCAGCAGCAGCCCTTACGCAGAGGGAGCTGGCGGGGGGAGTGCTGAGCTTCCTCCTGCCCTGTGCACCCCACAACACGCTGAGCCCCAAGGTGTGAGTGGGGTGATGAGGGTCTGATGGGGATGGCACAGCCACCCTCCTCTGTCCATCGAGTCCCAACTGGTGTGGGGGCTTGTGTTGTGTGTCTGCCTTGTGAGAGAGCCAGCACAGCCCTGAACGCTTTGGGTGACATCCCCGTGGGGTGTCAAACCCAGCAACCCACCCTGAGAACAATGTTCGCTTGGGAAGCTCTCATCTGCTGTGCTGCCAGCATCCTCACCCCAAACTCAGCTTGGAGGGTCCGAAAATTTGCTATTCTCAGGAACATTTCCAGCCGAGCTCCAGTGTCTTTCGAGCCCATCATCGGCCACTGCCTTCCCCTGAAAAGTTGAAGCTCTTCGCAATGTGAGCTGCCGGTGGTGTTTCTCCTCTCCCGGCTCTCTGCGGGGGTGCAAGGAGCGGGCTGTGGGGGCAGGGATGGCTGCCACGCTCTCCCTGCAGCGCTGCCAGGCTGTTAACATCGTTCCAGATTTGCAGGGTTCACGTCAGCGCCTGAAATGAGAACCGTGCCGGGTTTAACCACCGCAAACATAGCAACGGCACAGCAGTGCTGGCACAGTGCAAAGAGAAAAAAAAAATAATAAAATCAACGTGAAACAAAACCGAACTGGTTTTTCAGGCTTGACGGGGCTTCTCATGCAGAAAAAGGCAAAGCTTTCAGGAAATGGATGTGGGCCATGGAGGGACTATTATGGATGTTCTGAAAACTCCCACCCCTTTCAACAGGCAGCGTTTTAGGCAGTGCTGCTCTGGTCCTGACAGCTCAGGGAACCTCCCTGGTCCTGCTGTCCTCTGAAGTGGGCTGTGCAGGCAGGCTTGGGCAGGAGCCTTAGAGCTGCCTCTTCTGCTTTGCCTCCTGCTCTGCCTGCTCAGCACTGACCTCCTGTTCACTGCCATCTTGGTATGGCTTGGAGCCTCTGGTCACAGGGTTACTGCACGTGTAGGCATCTGCTGTCTTCCTCAAGGCCATGAGAGACATCAAGGGGAGTAGTAAGGAGGGTTATGTACTGCCCCAGGAGAAGATATGGCTTGGGACTTCAGATCGTGAGGGTTCCTGAGTACTAGGATCCAGTTCAGGAGAGGGGGCAAAGTCATAGAGAGCTCCAGGGAAACATGAGTCCACATCTATGTCAAATCTACCGACTGTCTCCATAAGGGGGCCAACCAGTCTTCTGTGTCTGAACTGAGGAGCTCGGAAAGGGGGCTCCAGGCCCACATCTATGAGAGAAAAGACAAGTTCTGCAAATAGATGACCTCCCTCCTAACTCTGCTGCACCCCAACCCTGCAGCCTTCCTGGGTAGGACATTACTTTGTACCTCATGTCGGTCCCTGCCACCCAGAGATGCCAGTGCTTCTTCCAGTGCATGGAAACTGGGATCAGAGGCCAGGAGAGGGTCCTGGCTCCATGCAGACTTGGCACAGGGAAGTCAGTTATTGTCTGTGCAACGTACTTTTGGGAGGAACCTGAGCATCATTTGCATGGCAGAGAAACTGAAAGATGAGAGTGGGTGCAGATGGGCATGTCAGGAAAGGCAGCCCTCACACTGGATCATGTCCTCTGCTCAGATCAGTGTCTTGCCTCTGATGTGGATGGAAACAACATGGCCAACATAGCCAGCTGTATGGTGTGGGCAGGGAGGGAAGCAGAGGGAGTCCTGATGGACCAGCTGATGCCCTGCAGCAGGAGCTGAGGTTAATGATATCATAGCTTCAAATGCTATTAGTAGTTAGAAAAAAACCCAGAGAGTCCTTTAAAATCCCCTTGCACAATTCAGCTCTCTTGACCCTTCTGGCCATATATTCTCAGACTTGCTAAATGCTGTGGGACATAGTGTGTCTTTTTATTGCTCCTCTGTTGACCAGCCATTTATAGCCTCCACCTCTGACTGCTGTGTCTCATATTTGAAGCAGCGCAAGGGCAGGATGGATCACCTTTCCTTCTCTGCCTCCTCCACATACCTTGGTCATGCTACCTCCAGCACTTCCCCTTCCACACTAATGAGCTCTTTTGGCAGGGTAAGTGCAGCCCATAGTGCTAATTTTATTGCTGCCTGATCTTTTTTCGGGACTTTACTGGCATTTGCTGGGTAACGTAAGCCCTGCCCTGCATGTGCTCTCAGCCCTGGGAGAGGTTTGTCGCAACTGTGCTGTTGCTGTGTTGCTTTTGTTACTGAAAAACTCTGCTCTGTGTGGTCTTAGATCTGCATGTTCCCAGGACACCAGAAACGTATGCTTGGACAAGTCAGGGCTTTCACAGTTGAAACCTAGAAGGAAATCCATACTGCAGAGAGAACTAGGGAGGAGAAAACCAGATTGTGGCTCACTGACCTGCACCTTCGGAGCCCTGAGGGGACATTAACAGGCTACCTGGAGCCTGTTACTGAAGCAAACTCCTTCAGGTGCCTCTCTTCAACCAAATTCTGCAACCTGGGGAGGAAATATCTGCTCTGCCCATGTGAATGGGCCCTCTTGGGAAGCAGTTCCCCAGCCCAACAGTGTCGATCCGAATAGCAGGGCTGAACAACCAGTGGCTGTACCTGGTTATCAGTAACAGTTCTCCACTCTGTTAGACATTGCACCAGCACAGTGACCACCACATGACAGGTTTCAGTGATCTCAAGCTCTTATTCACACAGTAGTCACATCAACTGTAGAACCTGACGTGCTTTATCGAGGTGAGTCTCCATCATCTTTACACAGAATGAGGTGACTGAGTCATGAAGTAACTTGTTAAAAAATCATCCAGAAAGTCAATGAATGAGAGAGAGGGAGATAGAGAGAAATGGGGCTCAGGTCTCTTGAGTACCTCTGCCACGTTCCAGGCACCAACTGCCAGTGCTTTTATCAGCTTCCTCTCACTTTGAAATACTCCTCAGCACATTTTCCACCATTTCTTTCCATTTGAAAGGAGAGGTAATTAAATCCTATGACTTACGGGAGTGATGGAGTGACTCATGCTAAGGCAAAGCAGAAGTTGCTGTCAGGCACCTTACATATCTGGACATCCATCCCCATGTCAAACTGTTGCTGACAGTTCTTGAGGTTGCTCTGAAACCAGCAACACTACTCCTCTATTACATGGCATTGAGAGATGTATCAGCAGTAGTAACAGCATATCTTCAAGGTGTGATGAGAAAATGTCATGACCTGGTTTTCTAGAAGGGTATGTGAGAACCCTAATAAATGTGATTTGACTTGTGGTTTTTCATCTCCTGCCTTAGACTGTTGTATGGCACTGCTGTCACTGTCAAACTGCTGTTTATCCCAGAGAGGTGGACGTAAGCCAGTACACCCACAGAAGACACAGTCCCGCCTTCAGAGAGATTCAGCTTGCCCAGCTTTGCTGTCACATTAGCCGAGAGGGGTTTTTTTTAGTTTGCTTCTCATATGACAACCTTTAAAATAGCTACGGCAAAATGAATAAATAAATAACTGCCAGTAGTTTAAATATGGGTATCTTGCTCATCGTGTTCTCTAGAAGTATCTTCTTTCCTACATAGAAATCTTTTTCCAAGCTGAATTTAAGGAGCTGGGACGCTCATCTGCGATTCCTGGATATCATGAGGCCAGAACATTGTTTATCCGACTGGGCTGTGGGCAGTTGGGAGCTGCCACAGAGAGGTTTGCTGTGGACTGGGGAACAGGATGAATGGGTTCAAGGAGCAGCTCTCACTAGGGACAGGCTGCGCAGAGAGCACGAGTCATGGAATCATAGAATCATTTGGTTGGAAGAGACCTTTAAGATCATCGAGTCCAACCTTTCACCCTGCACTGCCAGGGTCCCTAAACCATGTCCCTCAGCGTCACATCTACACGGCTTTTAAACACCTCCAGGGATGGGGACTCCACCACCTCCCTGGGCAACCTGTTCCAATGCTTAATGACTCTCTGTGTAAAGAAATTTTTCCTGATATCTAACCTAAATTTCCCTGCCGCAACTTAAGGCCATTCCCTCTCGTCCTGTCATTCATAATATGGGAGAAGAGACCGACCCCCACCTCCCTACAACCTCCTTTCAGGTAGTTGTAGAGAGCGATAAGGCCTCCCCTCAGCCTCCTCTTCTCCAGACCAAACATTCCCAGTTCCCTCAGCTGCTCCTCATAAGACAAGTTCTCTAAACCCTTCACTAGTTTCGTTGCCCTTCTCTGAACCTGCTCCAGCACCTCAACATGCTTCTTGAAGTGAGGGGCCCAAAACTGGACACAGTACTCAAGGTGTGGCCTCACCAGTGCCGAGTACAGGGGAACAATCACTTCCCCGCTCCTGCTAGCCACACTATTTCTGATACAAGCCAGGATGCCATTAGCTTTCTTGGCTGCTTGGGCACACTGCTGGCTCATGTTCAGTCAGCTGTCGACCAGCACCCCCAGGTCCTTTTCCGCTGTGGCAGTGCATGTACGCTTGTCTGTGACCACTGAACATAAAAAGCATTTATTTCAGAGTATATGCCCCAGGCCAGAAATGGGCATGTCCAGCCTTGAAATATCTCTAGGGTGAAAAGTGCCGTAGAAATATTATCCCGTCATGCTTGGACCAATAAAACTTGGAGCTGTGGTTGGGAGGTATCGGGTACCACTCCACGGGTAATAACCATGTTCGTAAGTAATGGCATGCTCCTCTCCATCGCTGTGTGTCTTTGTGCCATCTGCTGGGCACCGGCTAGGATGGCTCCCTGCAGCTGGCAGGCGATGGCTTGACTGGTCTCTGGGGGACAAAGCTCTGGGACCAGGGGTGGGGAACTGCCAGTGACTTAATTTCATGTGGCCTGCAGCTGCATAGGGTTTTTTTTGGGGGGGTTTTCATGGTCTTATCAGATGACATTTAGATGTGTGTTGATGCATGACCTGCCAGCAATGTCTGAAATCTGAAAAGTCTGCTCTGGACTAAACAAGGATGTCTTCTTCCTTCCTGCCCAGTCCTGTCCTAGGGAAGATTGTTTGCAGAAGACAGCAGTGGAAGGTGAAGGGATGTCTGTGTGCTATCTCTCTTTCCTCCACCAGCAGGGTCTGTCGTTACTCCAGAAAGCCTCCTCGTACTGAAATCTTTCCCAGAGATGTCAACATCTCGCAAAACACTGTAACAACGTGAACGTGTTCAGCTTTGTGTGGGGAGGACCCCGGACCAGCTCACTGGAAGGATGTTGTCCTTCTTCAGCTGTTGCTGACTGTCTTGACATCATTTTTGTGCATCCAGAGTGCCACCATTAACTTCCAGAGGTGGACCACGAAGCACTAGCAGAGCTGTGCGTGTGCACGTGTCCAGCAGCAGACACAAGTGACACAAGCTAAACTGAGAGAGAAACTCTTTCACTGGCCGGGAGTGTTTTCAGTGCAAACCTATCCCTGTAAATCCCTCTCCCAGTTTAGACTTGGAAAAGTTTTTCCTGCTGCTAGAGCTGGATGGGTGGTTTGTAGGGCAAAGCTCCCCTCTAGTGGGAGATCCCAGCAGTGCCGGGCACCGAGTGCAGCCGGGGCCAGAGGTACCCCACTCACCCAGGGCTGTGAACAATCCAAAGCAGAGGCAAATACTGCATATCTGAACATAACCAGCACAAGAGAGTCCTTAACCGATGAGATTGTTTGTAATGAGAACAACAATAATGATGTAATTGAGCTATCGGGTTCTTACAACTGTGTTTTCAGAGCATTTTCAGCCTTCCCTTTATTTTCTTAACAATAAATGTTTGGGTGACCTTATTGCATCTTTTCATACTTAAAGTGGTCTTATAAGAAAGATGGGGACAGTCTTTTTAGCAGGGCCTGTCATCAACAGGACAAGGGATGATGGTTTTAAACTAAAAGAGGGGAGATTCAGACTAGATATAAGAAAAATTTTTTACAGTGAGGATGGTGAGACACTGGCCCAGGTTGCCCAGAGAGGTGGGAGAAGCCCCATCCCTGGAAACATTCCAGGTCGGGTTGGTCCTTGGGGCTCTGAGCACCCTGATCTGTTGAAAATGTCCCTGCTTACTGCAGGGGGGCTGGACTAAATGAATTTTAAAGGTCCCTTCTAACCCAAAACATTCTATGATTCTGTGATTCTATGATAAGTGGCTGTTTAATTCCCACAACATCCTGAGAAGAGAATTCTGTATTGTTGTTATCTGCTTTTTACAGAAGGAGGAAATGCTCAAAAAATAGAGGAAGGACCTTGCCTGGTGAAGTCATCCAAGGTAAGGGTTCAAGTGATGCTGGAGGGAGCATCACTGGAATCAGTTGTGCTGATCTGTCACACCACTCAGCTGTTCTTCACAGAAGGAACAGGGTTTTGTCATTTTGCAAGTGGCCCTTAACAGAGTTGTACGCTGGAAAATGTAAAGTGACTAAATGTGAACTCTTTGCTCTTCAATGCGAGGGGCGGGGTGGGGGCACTCAGAAGTGTCCAAGTTTTGAATCAACAGCATGCCCTAACACTGCAGGATACAATCCAGTCTGAGTAGTGGGAAATGTGGGGATTTGTACCAGGCCTGCCACTGACAGACCTCAATGAAAACATTATTCCTTCTATTCCCTGGGGATGGGGTTCACTTCAATTTGGGGACCAAGGTTTGTGGAGTGCTCTGAGATCTGCTGATAAAATTGTTACAAAAGCAGCTAAGCATTATTAGTATTACTGCAATCATCAGATTTTTGGAAAAGAAAATATTTTTTTTCCAGGATCACGCTGTGACAGAACCAAAAATATCACTGTGTTAGCAAGGGCCTGATACTTGTTACTACACGCTACTCAAGCCAGAGTATCTTCTGCACCCGTGTGTCTGCACCTTCCCCATATGTCATGCGAGCATCTCTCTGGCAGCACAAGGGGACAAAGAACTTTGAGATTTTCTCCATAACTGCCTGCCAGTGCACAGGCACCCAAGGACTGGCAGCACAACTGCGCTGTGTACAACTATAGGGACTGGGCTGAGCCCAGATGTGCCCTGGGCAATAGCTCCAGTGCTCTGCTTGTGTAAGGGCTGCTCTCATTTCGTTTCATTCGGCATATTGAGTTATTATTCCAGTGCTTCCAGAGCAAGGTCTTACAGGGAGAGGAATGCAAAGGGCATGTTTTGTTACTTGCTGAAGTAATTCGCCACCCTGTTGCAGAGAGGATGTGGACTCACATAACCCCTGTCTGATGTCTGTGCCTAGACCAGTGCTTAGCTTTTGAGTTAAGCATGACGTTCTCCTATAAGCTTCTGCAGCAGTGAAGCCAAGGGTGACCTAGCCCGGACTGGACCTGCCCCTGCAGAAATGATTAAGGGTGTGTGCATGGAGCTGGACTCCAAAGCAGTGTCTTCCTCCTCGCTTCTTGTTGGGCTGCACCATGCAGCTGTGCTGACCGGCTGACTCACAGTGCAGATGCTGTGTCCATAGAGCTAAGGTGTCAGAGCTTATGGGAGCTAAAGCTGTCTTTGCTGAAGGCTTTTGGTTCCAGTCCAATAACACATGCTGAGGGTTAGCACTGCCTGACAGCTGCTTGGTGGTCTTGGGATGAAATGAGCTGGCGAACCTCATCTTGGTTCCCAGAGGAGACAGATGTTTGTGTTTTAAAAAAATCATTACCACAGTCATTGCTATCCGGACTGCTTCTTGGCAACAGAAAATTCATAGCTTGAGTAAGCATGGAAGAATAAAAAAACTTCCCTTCAGGTCAGGATCGATGCGTTTTGGCTCCAGATCTGCTTGGAAAATCTTTGTGCTATTGCAACTGTGGAAAAAACGTTATGAAATTTAGCCTAATTAGGCCTTCATCCAGAGCACGACACCGACACAGGAACACTACGGGATTATGTGGGGCCTATTTTGGACAATGCGGTGCTAGATAGCCCCTTCCCTGCTTGAGACACTATTGAACCTTACAGGCTGGTTTTAAACATCAGCCGTGTAACACCACTGCCGCAAGTGGCTTTATCCCTCTTTTATGGAGGGGAGCCTGCACAGAGGGACTAAAACAATTTGAAAAAAGCTGCCCAAGAAAACAGACAACCTCTGAATTTCATCTTCCAAACTTCAGCTCTGTGCCATGACTGACAGGTGAGGTGATGCCTACCAAGAGCCCTGTCCTAGAGGGGCCGGATAGCTGTCAGTGGGAGCTAAATGGGAAGGAGCCACACAACAACCCTGTAGCCTCCTCTCAGGATTTCTGTCTCTGCCCCTCAGAGAAGAGTTGTCAGGCTCAGAATCGCAGAACCATTTTGGTTGGAAGAGACCTTTAAAATCATAAAATCCTACCATTAATCCAGCACTGCCAGGTCACCACTAAGCCATCTCCCTCAGTACCACATCTATATGTGTTTTAAATACCTCCAGGCATGGTGACTTCCCATGGACTACCTTCAGCCTTCTCTGAGTGCCAGTAAGTGTCCACTGAGTGACACAGCATGACCTGCCTGGGGTTCCTCCCCCACCTGGGGACAGCCCAGCAGCTACTTGAGCAGAGGTGGGAGAAGCTTTAGATAAAAGAAGACTGCTCTTATCGGTTGGGAAATTCTTGCTGGGACAGCAGGAGCTGTGATCCTGGCCCAACTGCAGAGGACGAGATGGCTGAGTGCTGTGGTGCGCTGAGTGTGTCAGCCGCCTGGCTCCGGGGCCCCTTTCCCTGGCAGTGGGGTGATCACCTGGCAGTTGGCAACTCTGCACTTGCTGCCTCTGCAGTCAGGTTCCCACTGCACCTGCTCAGGTGGAAGTGATTTCCCTGTTATTAGAGGGCTGGGAAAGCTGCCCCGTGTGCTTCTCGCCCTCCTCAGGAATGAGAGTATTGCTGGGAACAGACAGAGCAAGACGTCTCCTCCCTTTTGCTTTGAGAAAGTCTGAGAAACCAGTGCCCTTTTGTTGTAACGGCTGGAGTTACTGAGGGCTGCAGCTCGCGTCCTGCCACCAGTCCCAACTTGCTCAGGATCTACCATGAACACTCAGCAGTTCTTCTGCATCGAGCTGCTGTTATTATTGTTACAAGGGTTATTATTAGAAACCCAAGCCACACTAATGACCCCAAACGTGGTGGTGAGGTGACTATAAACTGCCGTGTGTGAGAATAGCACCGTCGGCTCAGGATGCCACTTTGACGGTTGCTCAAGTACTAGAGACTTTGTCATGTTGCTCTCACGTAACGGAGAAGATAAAAAATGCATTAGCAGTTAGATAAAGAGTATCCGCATGTCACGTACTCCCCCTGCTCATGCTCAAGGAAGACATCCCTTCCTCAGCCAGGCTCTCAACGCATAACCATGGTGTCTGATAAGGGGCACTGGGGTGGTGGGGAAGAGGGAAGGCAGCATCGCAGGGTTTTTATGAAGTGATTTCACTTGCTGAGGACCTTGTCTTCCAAACATCGGTATCCATACTGAGGGCTTGAAGCAGACATTGTTAATTGTCCCCATGTATGTTCAACTCTTACGTATGTCTTTTTCATCAGATTCTCTACAACTGACAAGCTTTAAATAATACCATGTTAACCAACCTGAATACTATCCTCTTCAAATTCTGCATGCCCACATAATAGAATAGGCCAGTTATACAGAATTCTTTAAGTTAAAATGTAGCTTTGCCTTTATGGAAAAAATACAACAGCCAAATGAAACATGTACTTGTTGTCTACAAGACTAATAGGAAGCAGAGCTGCATCATTAGTTACACACACAGAATATGAAAATAAATTCCACTTTGTGCCAAATGGCCAGGGGAAATAACAAATAATAATTAAGATCTCTGTTTGGCAGGCTGAAATGGGTGCATGGTGCAGGCACCTTCTTCTGCAGGCTGCCCTGGGTGCAGACACCTCCCTTCACAGCTGGGATGGGTGCTCGGGTGTGGACACCTCCCTTTGCGGCGGACACCGACGCAGACACCGCTCCTTGCAGGCGGACAGGGTGCAGCCACCGCCTCTCCTTCGGGAGAGAAGCCGAGCCGAGTCGACGCGGGCCGTGCCGTGCCGTGCCGAGCGGCTCCGCTCCGCCCCGCCCCGCTCCGCCCCTGCGGCCCCGCCCGCGGCCGGCGGTTGGCGGTGGCGGCGCTGGGCGGGACGGGCGGCAGCTTCGACTCTTCGGCGCGGCGGGAGCGCGGTGCTGCCCGGCTGCCTCTCTCCGCTCTGCGCTCTGCTCCGCGCTCCGCTCCGGCCGCCATGGGGAAACGCCGAGTCCGTCCTGCGCGGAGCCGCCGGCACCGTAAAGTGCGGACGGCGCGTCCCTTCTCCCCGCGCCTCTCCGGGACGGGACAGACTGGCCGCTCCCCCAGCGCTGGCGCTGCCGCATGCAGGGAGCGCATCGCTGAGTGCTTGACAGAAAAACCAAAGGGGCCGCCCCGCGGTGTCCGTCAGGGTGGTGAGGATGTGACAGTGACATGCGAGGTGACGTGCACGGGGGTGGCAGGTAAAATGCAAGTGTTTGGACCGGGTGGGCTGCCGTCGTGCTGCAGAGAGGACAGGCGCCCGGTGGTCTGAGACCCTGCGCCCGTCTCTGCAGGTTACCGAGCTCCAGAGATTGTCGTGGGGGGGGGGTTTATTTTGTCTCCCAGCAAGAACAGTAGCAATAAGTGTACTTTTCATCCTTTGCAGTTGCTGCCCGGCAGCAGTCCTGCCCAAATCCGCCCGCTGGAATTCAAAGGTCCTTTGGCTCCAAAACCGTCTGCCATCCCAGCTTGCTGGCTGGGAAAACAAACGGGCTGGCGCTGCCGTGCAGCGGGGTGTCAGGTTCTTGTTGCCTTTTATGTGTCTTGTGCGCGTCCAAAAAGTCCAACAGTCGGCAGCCTGGTTGGCTGGATTTGAAGGGAGCTGATAACTGAATTCGCCAACCAGGACCAGGTGCCAGCACTCCAGAATACAAATAAACCTGGCTAGGAGTAAGAAAAGTCTTGTAAGCTAACATGAAGCGTTGTCATTGTTACTAGTATTGCTATATCGTAGTGAGTTTCAACAAGACCAAACTTGTTTCTTGTTAACCTCTCCTTGGCTTCAGGCCTTTGGGATCAGCATACTGTTTTCCAGCCGTGTGTCACTTGCTACAGTTTTATTTTGAAATAAAACATTGTCATTCTTCACACCTGATTCTTAATGGCAATGTTAGATATTTGACCAATTTCTTTGGCATTTATAGCTTGATCGGATTTAATGACTTCTTTCAAATAGCTTTAAGTACTTAGTTTTGTTTTCTTCTGGGGAAACCCACAATATTTTGCTACTGAAGGTGGGAAAGCGTTGTCATTTACTTGATGTGTAAGTTTAGCAGTGCAAGGTGCAGCAGAGTAAGCTGTGAAGCTGCACTGCTAGATGCTCTTGCCTGAGCCTCTGTACAGGTGTGTGTGGTATGGAGGGGAGGGAAAGGGCCCTCTGGGGCTGTGCCAGGAACCTTTGGAGCATGAGGCTGCATTGCCCTCCTCTCCCCTGAATGGCAAAGACATTTGCAGAGATCCACTTGTCCCACGTCGAGCAGGTTCAAACTGATGCCATGTGCTACCTGCCAGACTTGGGTGTCTAAATCTGCAGTAAATATTCTTACTGCAGAAATGGGTAATTGCAGGTAATGGGCAAGTAAAAAAATACCAAACAAACCAAATCAAATGACTTTGAGCCTGGTTTCCTAGTGGCTGTTGCTGTTGTGTGTGGAGCAATGCTGAGTTCAGGAGTCAATGTACATTAGGGAGGGCCTCTGCTCTTCTGCAGGGTGTTGCCAGCCCAGTGGATTAAGAACTGATTGTGTTCCTAATGAATGAATGCTTTCGGTGCAGGTTAATGTTCTGCTGTAGCGGGTTCTCATGTTTCTTGTACTTCTTTCTCCTGGGAGCTGCTAATGTTGTGTTTGGTTTTGAGGTAGTCAGTCACATCAGATTTACGTTTGCTCTGTAATGGAAGATTATTTCTAACTGGGGCATAACTGTGGTCCCTAATATTTGTTGGCTTTTGTTTTGAAATCAAATGTCAAGTCTTTGATTATAAAGCCAGTTCTGCAAAACAGTACCTGAGATATCATTTTTAAAGTTAATGCACTATCAGGCAAGTCAGACCTCAGTAATACATTATGTCAATAGCTACTTCCGCACTCTTGTTTGCTTAACAGAGAAGGTAAATAAATGCTTTTGGTGATACTTCCAGGATTGGGTACAAGGATTGGAACCGAGATGGAATTAATTGTCAAGGACAGAGAAAGAAAGAACATACATAAATCTCAGCTTGCTCTCCATTTGAATTTCTCCATCTGCAGAGTATAGGTGTCAGAAATCAGAGGAATCACTTTCCGAAGCCAGTAGCCTTATCTGCGTTCCAGTTAAAAAACATCAAGCTGATTTCTATACCTTTCCTATTGCTGAAGTTCCACATGCTCAAGCCACACACCTTCTCCAGTAGTGCTTCCATGGGGCTGCCTGCTGCAGCCTCTGCAGCCTGATCTCTGTAAGGGACAGGGAAATTTCAGGGATTGATAAGTGTGAACAAATCCAAGGCGCTGAGCACCCTTTTTGGGATCCTGTGCAAGTGGCACCATTCTCAATCTATGCTAAACTGCACAAAGAGGTGCCCTGGCCAACAGGTTCTGTGAATTCCACCTGCAGTAGGACTCGGAGTCTGGTGAGTTGGTGGCAGTACCTGATTTGCTGTTTCTGATGTCAAGTAATTCCCACTGGAAGGGCTAATCTCTCTGGGATGAGAAAGGGAATAAATAATCTCTGTAACAGCGAGTGTGTTACTGCTGTGGCTAGGAACTCTGTTCCTCTGGAGCCTTCCGAGCCAAAGCCCATATTGGTCCTGGGACATTTATAAAACGCAGAAAATGTTGGGGAAACATTTAACTACTCGACTTCCACCCATGACTGTGAATTTCTGGTTCTGCTGGAGCAGGGACCCAAGAGCATTTTTCCTCTTAGCTATGTTTGAGGTACCAGTGTTTGGGCACAAAGCAGAAATTGGGATTATAAAATTAGTAAATCCCTAAAAAGTGGAGCTGTCACTGAGGTGTGAGAGTTCTCAATTTAGAAATACTGCTTGGTACATCTTTTATACAGAGCAGCAGAGCTGGGGCTTGGGCTCAAGCTCCGCGGCAAGGTAAGCTGTGCAAGATGCAGCTGGCTAGGAGAGCTCCGGGTGGGCAGAAAGACACTGGCGATGGGCGTCTGTCACTAGAGGGCAGCCGGGATTAAGAAGTCAGCACTGCTACTCCATAACTGCACCAGGAAAAAAACCACAGAGCTGAGTAAATGCCAGGAGAAGGACACTGTGAAGCCAGTTGCTGAAGGGATTGAGCCTGGTCAAAAGTCGAGCAAGTAAGCATGCAGCAGCTGGTCCCCAGGAGAGGAAATCTGAGGAGGACACAGCTGAGTGAATTCTTACTCCTTGAATGTCCACATGTGCACATGCCCCTGCAGAAGTCAGAAGGTGAGCACCAGGGGCTGATGGCTTGTGACAGTTTAGCTGTGTGCATAATGTAAGCACATGTTATATCTGGATGGATGTTTAATTCTTCTGCTCAGAGTGTGGGTGCCTTTCCTGGCATCACAATTTCAGGTGGACATGGCTGGGGCAGATGTCCAAATGAGATGCTTTGGCTGAGAGTTTGCCTGAGAGCTGTACAGGATGGCTGGAAATCCCAGGGTCTATTTCAGCTTCTGGAGAAGTTTGCAATGGACAGGCAATTCTCCAAGGAGTAATCATCTCTTCATCCAAAGAAGTGCTCCTTTCAGTGAGAGTCTAAGGGGAGCTTCTGGCTCCACTATGTCACCTTTCTTTTTTTTATTCTTTTTTGTCTAAATCTTCCTTCAGAACATCTGAGAAACGCAGTCCCATCCAGGAGCAATGTGCATCCTTCTGAACAGTGGGATGGCTCTCAGTGTGGGAGAAGCTTTGAATTATTTGCATCTTGTGCAGCTCCACAAGGTCAAAAGCCACTGAAAGTTTTCTTTGCATAATACAAGTTCACTTATTGTCTGTATTAAACAATCATCCCCTGATTGAACTCTGTTAATGGTCTTGGCGTGTAAAACCAAATTGCAAAGCTAGGGAGTGGTACAGGCCTCTGTGCTGAGCTACTTTTTGGCTGTTGGTCTGAAAACTCCGATTAGGTATCAGCTGGGCTGGAGTGCTCGACATGCTGCTTGTATTCATGGGTAGATCACAGAAAAGATTGCAGATGTTGGCAGGTGTGTACAGCTCTCTTGTGATGCTTAGTCTTTCTCCACTAGATCAGCAGCTCTTCCATGTCTGATGAATGTGGCTTCTGTCCTTCCTTTCCCATCCTTCAACAGGGAGCCCCCTCTAACTCTGCATGTTCCTGTGTCCGTGCTTCTGTCTCTCCAGCTTGGAAGCATTGTCCTGCCCTCTGGAGTATTGTTGTCAGTGTGTGTGGTCTCCCAGTAACTCCCAGCACATACCTCTCAGCACCTTTGCCTTGTGGCTCATCTGGTCTTTGAGATTTGTTTTTGAGCCCCATAACCATCTTGCAAGGGCTTTTGGGGGCACCGTTTTCCCTTTGCTCTGGAATGATGCAGGAAGGATGAGCAAGACCGTTTCTGGGCTTAGACGGCCCCAAACCCTCAAGAAAGCCCCGCCCAGGTTGGCATCGTCCTGGGTTGGCATCGCCCCGGGCTGCAGCTCCGCCGGGGCACGGAGCTCAGCACCCTGCCCGCTGCTCGCCTCTCTCTGCCCGGGGAGCAGTGGCTCCGGGCTCAGCCCGTACCTGTGCGGCTGATGCAGGTGGCGAGCGGAGGTGGAGCTGGCTCTGTGGATTTAAGGGTAAAGTTTGGCTGGTATCTTGCGATTCACACTGCATGTGTTGTCCTTACCGCTGTGCTTTGTTACTCCAGTCACGGTACCCAGCTGCCAAAATGTTCTGTGCCACAGTAAATTCCCACCTGAACGGCGTTTGCTTGCATTGCCTGTCATGCATGGATTAACAGTAGTTCCATTTCTGAGTTAACCTGCCCACGTTTGGCTCCAGGCGGGCTCAGTTAGCTGTGAGGAAAACAGCACATTCTCTTCATGTTAAGCATGGTTTACTCAGACACTTTGATTTCACACCGCCGAGCCTGTTTTCTCATTAACAGCCTTCTGCAGGAGTGCAGTTAACACTCCTCAAAGCGCTGTGGACGGTGCCAAATTCAGCTCTCTTGGTGCCCTGGGACTGTACTGTACACGATAGCCTTAGGTGGATTTTTTACTTATGAGCTACGTTTATGTGGATTATCACAAAGGTAACAATATGTATGTGTTGTGTTTCCTCTTCAATGCACAGTGCAGCTTCAAATCAGCCCAGAAGTTTGGGCATCTGGGATTGCCTGCAGCCCATCTCCTGTGGCTGCACAGAGCTGTGAGGCTAAGGAAAAGTTGGCACTGGGTAGTGATGTCTTTTTGCAGACCTGGAATAATTGTGGTTCAGATGCTTGCTGGCAGGTGCCTTTGTGTTGCTCTGGGACAAACACAAAGTGCCCTGTGTGCTGGTTCACTCTGTACCAGACCTTCACTGGGCAGGGGACCATCCTAGGAGAGGGACTCACAACACGGTGGCACCGTGCTGTAACTCACCTGTGGCTTAGCAGCCTAGTGAATAAAGGCGAGTGAGAGGTTTTCCCCTTTAGAGTGGAAAAACTTGAGAGATGGACTGATGTAACGGATGTTACTTCTGCATGGTTCTGAAATGCCGGTGACAGGGCTTGTTCACAAGGCTTCTTCTGTTTGCTTGCTTTTTTCTCTCCCTCTTGCACGCTGTGAAATGGCTCAGCCTCTGTAACAGCCTTTCTTCCAACATCACTCTTGCTGCAAACCCACCACTGTAGGCTGTTAAATACCTGCACAGTTCTACCCTCCACAACTTGCTCTGGCTTCTTCTGCAGCTGCTTTTTGGGAAATTAGGAAATGAAAGGAACCTAAAATCTATTTTCTGTACAAAAAATGGACAAGTATGTTAGGACCCAGATGAAGTGACTAATTACATCCCTGAGGGGAGATAGGAATGCCCTCGTGGGTGTGTTCCCATTATGTCACCATATTACCCCCTATTTGGGGCTCTTCAGTGGGGGCAATCATCTTCTCTGCAGGCTGCTACACATACCTCACTGCCCTGACTAGAAAGGAGTTGTTTTCAGAGTTTGGCATTCAAATAGGACGGTTACAAATGCCTGCTCCTGCTTTGAACTGGAACATAAATGTTTATAACTTCTGTTACTCTCTTGACAGTATTCCCATTAATTTAGTGCTGAGAAGCCCTTTTATTTCTGACTTCATCTGGGTACCAGCCTGAAGTCTGTAGAAGTTGCAGACTTTTTCCCCAGCAAGGACAGGAGCTTTGGTTTTACAACCCTGCCCTCAATTTGCAGAGGTGAACTCTCTCACACAGGTACCACCTTCTCTGTGCACCAATTCCCTTTCTGGCTGAGATCACTCCTGTGGATCTGAAAGCCCCTCAATGAGAGTGTTCTGGTGGTTCCTAGGATGCAGGGACAAATCCTGCAATAGAGGGCAAGGGTAAAAAGGAATGAGAAACTTTAGGTCCTAAAATGATGCTTACATTCACCCAACCCTCTATTGTCTCTATTTCTGGGTCTCTGATAAAACTAAAACTCAGTTCTAAATAATGTGCCATATTTCAGCAAGGAAAAGCAAGACAAAGAGGCTATTTAAAGCTACCGTCTTTCCAGGGCTTGGCTCACAGGCTCTGCTTCTTTTGTGTCATTGTGTCTATGGAAAACACATACAAGAGGCTAGTGAAATACAATGTACACTTCTAAGTACGAATTTAGAATGCATGCAAAGGTCAGATGTGGTGCATACTTGGGTTTGGGGAGATGGAGGCTTTGGGCTGATGCAAGTGAACATGGGTTTCTGTAATGCAAGCAGAAATATTATAAATGGACAGTGGAAGAATATGTAGATGCAGTTTACACGATGTACCACAACCTATACTATAGAATAACCTGTATAGCCTGGTCCTGGGTGTTCTTTTTGGGTCTGAGGTTGAGACATTATCTTCCACTCATAGCTCTGCTCTGTCTTGTTTGAATCTTGGATGAGTCTTTTACACTGGCAGTACCCTTCAGTGTCCTTGGTGTACAATGAGGCTGGGAGTATATACGTAAAACGTTTTGAGATCCATAAACATAAACGCCAAGTGTCACAACTTGTAAGGAGCTACAAAACTATCACAGAGGTTGCTAACCTGGAAGGTCTTTTTTCTGGCAATGGGATGAATACAATAAAAGGACTTGCTAAAAGCTGCACTGCAGGGAACTGTAGTTGCAGGTTGTTTGAAAGGATGGGGCATGGGTGAGAGGCTGGAAATTCCCCACAAGGAAAGGTGACCACAGAGGGATATGTTGGAGAATACAGTTAACAAGGTTGTGCTGCACTAGGAGGGGAAGAACCTGTCTGAATACTGGACATGCACAAGCTGGAGAGAGCCTGTTGTAAGAAAATTGAGCAGACTTTTTTTATGGACTCCTTCAAGATTCAAAAATCCTGAAGAGCTTTGTTAGGAGATGGGGCAGAGTTGGGATTTTTTGTTGGTTTTTTTGATTGAGGTTTTTTTTGGGTACTGGTACATGTGCCCCTGTGCTTTTCTCTATAAGAAGTTACAAGAGAATCTCAGTGCTATGAAAAGTAGCTCTTACTTGTCCCTCAAAGATGAAACCCTAGACCAGCACAGCGAAGAAGGCAGAACCTGACAAAGGAGTGTTGCTTAAATTATTGGGGAGAGGTCAGTGGTGTTTGGGTATAGGGCTGTGGGGCTGTATTCCCAGTAAAAAGGAATGCTAGAGGGGGTCTAAAATGCAAGACTGAGCTCAGGAAATTTGGGGATGGGAATGGTGTACACTACACCTTGGATCACTGTGGCTGCTTCAAAAGTCGCATTTTCAGGGCACAATATTCATTCCAAATGTTATATTGCATATCATGACAAGATCTTAAGAAAATCCACAGTTGTGGGGTTGTCTTATTGTCCTTATGTGAAGGAGAATTAAGGGATGAGGTGATACAACTTATCTGTAGCAGTTTATAATACCTGTTGTGGATGGAGGTGTTCTCCTGGTTGCAGCAATCCCCCAAAGCTTGGGAGAGTTCAGGAGTCCTGGCCAGGATCCCTGCTGTCATCTCTGAACTGTGCTGCCTTCCCAATGCAAGAGGTATAAAAACATGGCATACATTTTAAAACCTTATCTGTGCCTCCTTCAGCATTGTGATGGATTTTTGGCCCTGTTAAAGTAATCTTCTGTGAGGATTTATCTATTTTTCATGTGTCAAAGATAATTTTTTTAAAGAAATTCTTCATGCTGAATTAATTTGTTCTCTGTCAAACCTGTTTTGTTTTTTCGCTTGAGCCCTACGAGTGGGAGAATCCAACTCCCGGAAATGTGTGTGCATCTTTTCTCCTGCATGTGGCACTCCTGTGCCAATAAATTCAAACCTTCAGCCTGTAAAATACTCTGAAGAAACACAGCCCTCTGTGTCTCAGATGCACCCAGCAGGGATGGCTCTGGACCTCAGCGTGGAGATTCCCCTCTGTGATGAAGTTCAGACCAGCATGGGTCCCTGTTTGAGCCATACAAGGTCTTGTCAATGAGAGTGAGGACAGGCATGGCCTCAACACCTTCCATTTGGGCAGGAAAAAACACTTGTCTTTTGGGAGATATGGAGCCCTCCCTTCCCTCGCCTGTCCACTTGTGCCTTGCAGAGGGGAGCTGAAGGCAGTGGAATGCTGTAGGGACAGGAGCTGTTTCCTTCCTTAGCCAGACTGGGATAACACAATTTGTCTCTTGGGAGATGAGTCTGTATTGTAAAGCAGGCTGGTCAGAGCCTGTGAGCTGCTCTTTTCCTTTAGAATTTTGTTTTCTTTATCCGTACCTTTCTGAATGCTAATGGGGCTGAGACAAACAACCCTCTTAAATGCAGTGGTAACATAACCCAAGTATAGGGGTGCTGCCTGGTCCCTGTCCCTCGGGAACAGTTTGGATTGTCACAGCCACCCCTGGCCTTGACAGGGCTGTCACAGCTTCTTAGGTTTGGAGGGTGCTGGTGGGGAGGGTGCTGAGCGCAACTCACCAGGGATTAACTGGACCTCTCATTCTGGTTGAGGATTAGATAGCTGGGTGCTGTTGGTCTCTTCATCATGAAAGTGCATTCAACAGTGATTTTAAGATGCTTCAGGGCTTCTGCTGATACGAGGGATGCTGACTCCAGGTTTACTCCTATCCATACCTGTGTGCACACAGAGCAAAGTAGGGGAAAGCATCTATGCCATAAGCATAGCAGGATTGGGCCAGGACCTGTGCCATGCAGGTGCTGATGATGGTGAAGTTTGCAGGTGGCAGCAGGGTTGTGGGCAGAGGGAGCAGCCTGGGTGATGGAGAAGGCTGGAGAATATGAGGAGGAGGAGGGAGGGTCTTTCACTTCTCTCATTCAAGTCACACTGATGTGGAGAAACAAATACAAACCAAGCTGTCCTGGCTGTGCTGGTGGGCCATGCTGCGGCAAGTGCCCTGAGGGGCTTCTCCCCTTCCCCAGCTGCATGCTTTTGCAGGCGCTGGGTGTTCTTTGTTGGTCTGTCATGCTGTGACAGTGTGACAGCATCAGTCAGGAGTGGGAAGGTCCCTGGGCACTAGGTGTGGAGAGCACTTGGGATGGGAGCTGGGGGTGAATCAGGTTTACGAGAGGATGGAAGAGGAGATGTAGAATAAGAGAAACAAGTTCTGTTAAGCTGCCTCGTTTTCCCTATTTCTGCAGCTAACCTTTTGATTCTTGAAGCAATAAAAAAAAAAACCCTCTTCAAAAAATATTGCAGGGTGTTTCTTTGTGTGCTTTGAGTGAGCTGTTCCTCATAAACCAGTGGCTTTTGCGTAAACACAGCCATGGCAGGCAGAATTATCTGCTTTTTTGCAGCTGTCAAATGTCTTCACTCCCCCAGTAATGTATAAACCAGGAGAGCGAGGCTGGGAGAGGCAAGCCCTGACAGAGCCTGGATTCCCTTCTCTGCCAGCTACCCCATTACATCCCTCCCTGGACCTTGCACCTCTGAAGGGAGAGGACTATGTGGACTCTCAGTGAGCCTGTCACTGGATGCCTGGGGCTGGGTGGTCATCAGATGTGACCATGAGAAACATCAGATTGGCTCCAGGGAGTCCCAGGCTGAACATTATGCTGGTCGAAGATATGAGAGAGCAAGGGAGGGACACTGAGGAAGCCCCCCTGGGCCATGTCTTTGGGGAAAGTACATTCTCAGGACTAGAGATGTGCAGTTGGAACGTGTATCGCTGGCTTCCCTCTGCACTTTTAATTGCTAGCCAGTGCGCCTCCCAGCAGAGCTCAGGGTGGCAGCAGAAGCTGTTTATTTGCTAATTGCTGTGTCTCTGCCCTCTTGTCGCCTGCAGTCAAAGCTGACATGCTAAATCCAGTATCTGCTGGAGAAAGGGAGACCTCCTTTCCAGCCCTGTTGGCTGGGTCTGTGGGCGCTTCTTTTTTTTTCAGATAAAACGAACAAAAATTGTGTATCTCATGATGGCTCTAAGCTGGAGGCTCCAGACGTGGCACAGCACAGACTGCCTATTATAGGCCATTGTTTATTAAAAAAAAGAATAAATCCTAACCTTGCTATCTTGATTACGGGGGAGAAAAACCAACCCTATATAAATGTGCCAGAAGCATAATTGGTGCCAGTGGAAACCAAAAATGACCCTTTTTTTTCCCCCTCCACCCACCTTTTTCACAATATAGTAGTTTGCTGGGAGGGAGCTTTTCTTAGGCACTGGAGGACTGCTGCCGGGATCCTTTCTCATGAACCAGTGGAGCCCTCTCCAAAACATTACCAGTCTCAGATGCTTCAGGGGATGGTGAAAGGGACCTGGTAAAATTCCAGCTGGAAAAATGCACCCTGACTTTCAAACTGTCATTTGAATCCTTTTGAGACTATCTTAAGGGTGGTAGTAACATGCCCTAGAAGTACTTATGAAAATCTTGTTATCAGCATCTTTTATAATGCCAGATCATTCTGCTATTTAAGTAATTGTGCAGTCTGTTCTCTTTTCTGCCTTGCTGATTACTGGCCATGGGGAATGATACCGTGTTATCAGCTTTGCCTGACTCTTCAGATGTGCTGAATGTCCTGTTGTGCCTGGGCTGATGGTGAGAACAGATGGTCCCTGGGTGCCTTTCCTGCCTCATTTGGAACTGGTGGCTCTCACATCTCAGCTTCTGTGTGGCCCCTCAATCCTGGGAAAGGGGGAGAAGAGCCATCCAAGATAGCCCCTACACAATTCAACTGCTAATGCCTCTTCTTCTGCAAGACCTTTTTCTGGGCTGGTGGCTCTCTCACTACCATCTAACGCACATTTAACTCTGCCAACCATCTTGATGAAGGTGTGACCACAACTGGTGCTGTGCGTGGTCTGAGTGAGCTTTCCTGTCACTGTCTGGGGGTCAGCTGATTGCACAGCCCCCTGTTAAGCCAGGTGACCTTCAATGCCATCATGAGTGAGGTAAAAGCCAGCACTGAGGCGACTGCACAGATTGTGCTGAGCCTTTGTGGTTTGCACTGAAAGCTTTTTGTGGGAGCCCCATGGTGATGGCGCATTGAGTGATGTATTCCATGGGAGGATTTTTTCAATGAAACACAATATGCTTTTGTGTAATTAAATGGTGTCTTTTAAATAATTTCCTCTAACAAGTCTGTCCACACCCAGACAAAAATAAACATTTTGAAAGGCTGCAAAGATAAACACACAAAGGTTATCCTTAAATGCATCTTTTCTGCCCCTCGTCACAGACACCTGTTCCACTCCCTGGACAGGAAGAACAGTCAGGCAGGCTGAAATAAGATTTACAGCATAAACTTTAACTATTATTGACTTTCAGATCTTTCATTTCTTGGCCTTATTATACTTTTTAATCAGTGACTTTATTGGAGACAAGAAAGGGGAAGCTAGGACTCATTCTGCTGCCTGCTTGCTCTGCCTTTTTAAGGTGCATGCTTTCCTCCCATCCCTTTGAGGCTGGTGTCTATGGGGATAGACAGGACTGGCAAGCCTTATTCTGCATGAAGCACATCATTAAGTTGTTTTATTTTCCAGGTTTGCTCTCACCCATTTTTTGGAGCATGGGTTGCCCTTGAGCTACCCAGACCTCTTTCTGCATGGGTGTAGATGATGCTGGTGGGTGAAAAAAAGTGAACTTTTTTTTTTCCCCCCATTTTTGTCAGCTTGGCAGTAGCTACTGCTACTCAACAGCTGCTGTTGTCTTACTCCTCTGAAGTTTTCCCAGCTTTTGTTCGGGAATAATTTGGGGGAGAGAGAGAGGGTTTTTAATCCCTCTTTCCTCAGCCTGTTTTCTAGGCTGATGAACCAGTGATCAGCATGGGGAGCTGGTCTTTTAAGGCGAGGAAATTGCCCTAATGAAACTGCCTGCTTTTTTCTCCTTATCCCTTCCCAAACTCGTTTGCTCCTTTGCCATTTCCCTTGAGTATGTGGTTTCTTTAACAATGTCTTATGAAGGGTCTCATCAAAGATGGCATGAAAACCAAACTGTGCTGTCAATCAGCGCTCTTGCGTGGCCTCCTTTACTCACCCGTCCCCTTTCCCTGGTGAGATTTGTTCAGGCTATAACCTGTCTCTGCTGTGAACCCCAGATGCGGAAGTGCTCTGCTTTTACTTAGCATTTTAATTAGTCTGTGGGGCGTTGGCACCATGTGGAATGACTTGTTATTCCTGGATGCACTTTTAACTAGAGCTCTTGTTCTCACTATCCTGTAGCGCTTAATTTTTTTAGTTATCACAAGCTTCATCTTTTTACTGGTTCAGGAAGATATTCCTCTGAAAGTCGGCGTTTGTTAGCTGAGCTGGATGATGCATTTTTTTTCCCCAAATAACCAAATCACTTCAGTTTTTTCTACTTCATATGCCCAGCTCCTGATCACTAATCCCAGAAATGCACTATGGTAGGAAAGGTGTAGCCCAGTGACAGATAAGCTTGATTGATGTAAATAATTTATTTACTCTGTACCCTCCTTTTCTTCTTTAACTGCTGGAGATCAGGGTGACCCACAGTCATCTGAAATTATCTGCAAATGATCTCCTGGTTTGACTTTGTTTTCAACTACCTGTCAGCTATAATGTATGGTCACACTCCACTGGCTTCAGTAAGATTATGTTCTGTAGCTTTATATAATTTTTCTGCTACACTAAGTGAAGAAAAAATACAGGTATTTTTTCTATTTACTTTTTTGTGTGATCTAAGCTCTGAATATCAGATTTTCCCCCACCCCTTTCCCTACTGATTTTGTCTTCCCTGAATCATCTTTATTTATCTTATGACAGACTGCCTCTGCTATCTTTATATTCTGACTTTTTGCTGGGAAATTGCATTTCAGTTGTTGCCATTGATTTGCTCATGGTTAGCTGGGCTTTTTTGCCTCTTTCTTTGATGGCAGAGTGTTGCCTGGGGTTTTGTTCCAGAATTACTGTGACCCTTGGGACTATTAAATAGGAATGGTGCTGGAACAAGAACAGTAGTTCTGTCTTTCCCATGGCCTGCTCACAGCTTTGGGGACACTGTGTCCCCTTGACCAAATAATTTGACCACAAGAGGTGACTGAGCAGTGAAACTCAGGGCTGAGGTAGCCTATGAGCAAAGTTTGCTTTTTGTCAGTGATCACAGTCTGTGTGGCCGTGATGTGGACCCTGATGTGCTGGTTGCACTGGGAGCTCAGATGCTGAGGATCTTTGGTGGCACTGGTGACTTTGCTGTTGACTCTTGTACCAAAACTGTTGGATGGTCTATGTTTGGCATGGTACCAGGTTCTTCCTGGAAGAGCTTGAGTATCCTGAAGGATATTCCTTCTCTTCCTTCCCAGAGGTTCACCCAGGGGACTGCAAACATGGGTTAGATCCTGGTTAGACTCTTAGCTCCATCAAAGGAAATATAAGGAGGTAAGGGAGCTCCAGGGAGCCTGTTTTCTGATGATCCTGTGTAGTTTGCTCCTCCTCAGTATAACCTCACCAGTCTTTGTGACACAAGAGCTTATGCCAGAAAACCCTCTCTTGTTATACTTGGGTCCATGTTTCTCCCTCAGGGAGGTTCATCTGCCTCTGTCTGATCTGTTGGTAGGCAAAAAAAAATGAGCACATATGACCAACATTTTTGCTGGCAGTCTTAATTCAAGAGAGGGTAACGTGAATTATTCCCAGGACACAAGCTAGCACAGCCCCTTAGCAAGGGTCTCAGCAGAGCAAAACCAGCCAGGCAGATGCAGTGTTGTCAGTGTGGTGTTAACGTATTCCTGGCAGAGGTTTGTGTTGTCTAAGGGGTGGTGGTTTTACAGCCTGTGGGAATCAAACTGCTGCACATGGTTTGAAAATTGGGGGGGGGAAAAAAGCTATATTAGCTTTTTGCTTGTGATTTCACTGGCAACCCAGGAAGCTCGCAGCTGACGGGGAATGTCTTGGCTCCTGACCCTGGAGTGGGATGGGGGTATTCAAGTAAAGCTTTCTTATTTCATCTTTATGGTAGTGACTTACTTGACTTTATTCTTTAATTGTAGTGTCTTTAACATGAAGCTTTGCAGATGGACAATTGACACTAACAGAGTGTTAGGGGTTGAGCTTCCGAGTAGAACTCAAGGTCCCTAACGCTCCTTAAATCCCTTATTGATATAGGGGAAAAGGGAAACAAAACTCAAATCTCGGAATATATGGATGGGAAACTGAAACAAACTTTTAATAAAAATTCTAAAATACTATCATATCACACAACTATATATTAAATGCAAAACAGGAAACAATACAGTAAGGGTTAACACACTGCAAAGGGAGGAAAAGGGAGAAACTACAATTATGGCCGATTGGCCACAGGCCAGGAGATGACGTCACGCGAGGATGGCAGCTCAGGAGATGGCGTCTATCCAAAATGGCGGCGGGCCAAGTGATTAAAAGTTTTTAACAGCTTAGGGAAGTATTTTAACAAGTTCACGGGGAGACCTTTTTCAGTGTCTGTAAAAGAAAATTTCAAGGACACTCCGGACCGAAGCGGCTTCAGATGCGAAGGAAGAAGCGCTCGCGGCCGGAACGCCAAGGGGGGTGAGCTTCCCCGCGTCTGAATCCAGTGGTAGATTCTCGCCGAGTGAGAAATATCTCTTCTCTTACCCGATACGAGAGAGAGATGCTGACTGAGTCGAGCTGGGCGCCGATAGACAGAACCAGTTCTGAGTTAGGCCCTGGGTGGGGGGGCAGGCCGCAGGCTTTCGGCCTGGACGGCAGCCAGCCCTCTCGCTGTGGCTCTTTCTCCAAAGCTGTCCGGTGCCCAAAGAGGAGGAGACTCCTCCTGGCTGCAGGTTTAAGGAGTATCTGCCGGAAGAAATCTTTTGACCTGCGCTTTTAGCCGATGGGATGCCGGGTTTATGGAACTTGTATGAAATAATCCCGATACTCTATTGGGCACATTTCCAAAACAAGGAAGTCTTGGCTCAAACTGGGACACAGAGCAAGGTCATTTTGCTCAGTTAGTGTGAAGAGATCGAACCCAGAGTTTGACAGGCCTTAGTCCTTGTCAGGTTTCTGTGCCAGCCTTTTCCCAACTGTAGATCTGTTCCCAGTGAAAGCAATGGAAACGTTGTCTCGTGAAGAGGCTATTTCTGGTTATCGGGTTCTCTTTGGATCAAGGTACAGAGCATTCCTGCTGTTGATCTTCTCTACCTGAATAGGACGTCCTTCTAGCATGGGCTAAAGTTGACTTGTTATTTGGCTGCTGGGGTTGTGCTTGACGTAATGCCTGGCATGTTTCCTTCAGGTGCAGGAGGTGGTGCTTGAGAGCATCCAGCGGCCTCACTGGAGTATGTGACCTTGAACAAGGTCAGCTGCATTTCTGTGCCTCTACATTTTCCAGCTATTAATGAGGACACCATTGACATTGCCAGTCAATTGCCTGAAGCGTATTGAAAGTGCTCTGAGATCTGCTGAGAAATAATGTATGCAGGTATATGTGAGGTATTTTGGTTCAGAGGGACTGTTAGCACTCAACCCGGCCTCTGGCTTGACGCAAGCAATACACAGGTATTCCTATCTGGCTTCCATGTTACGCAGCATTTCTTCTTGTCTTGATGTTTTGGTACAGAGAGAGGTATCTGTGGGGTGAGAAGGCTGCCACAGACATTTTCCAAGGTCCCAAACGGTCTGAAAGATAGAGTAGATAAAAAGGTGGTGTTGCAAAACTAGCACTGGACACTTTTTGCATTTAAATAGCTTTAAAAATTACCTCCGTAGGGGTAGCATCCTCACTGCCGTCACCAAATCCACTGAGTGCAGGACTAGGCTCAACAACTGATTTGATTCCTGATGAATCATCGTTTCCACTACTTGTTTTTCATAATAGCTTTTGCTAATCCTCTGCTGCATTTGCATTTGCTTAGTGCTCACCATCCCCTTCATCCATGGGTACTAGTCATGAAGTGTCAACATCCTGCCTGTGTCCCTTGTGATGCTTGGTGGAGCTGTAAGCACAGGAGAAGATGATCTTTGGCTGGTGTAAATTATCAAAGCTGTGCTGATATGAGCGAATCTATAGCAATTTACACCAGATGCAGAAATGCCTGCAGGATATTTCATTCCTGCTGGCTGGACCAGCAGAAAGCTGATGGGGGAAATGGCCTTATGCAAACATACCTGACCTAAGTAAGACACACTGAGCATTTCTCTGCTCCTTCGTTTTGGTCTGTAAAGATTTAGGAAAAAAATAATCTTTTGGGCTTATTCCTGTATAGAGTTAGGTGTTTTACAAGCTCTGTACATCCACTTGGACACACAGCCTGTTAAACTGGTACCCTAATACAGATGCTCCCTGGTAGCACATGGGATGTACTTCTGATGGAAAGGATTGCCAGGTTAAATATAGTTTAGCTACTTAAAAGATTAAAAGTTCCCCTGCGTATTAACCAGAAACAGAGTTCAGCTCTGTAATTCTTACTTATTCCAGCACTGATTCTGCTTGGGTTCCTTGCAGTTGTTAAGGGGTGGGAAGGCAGAGATTTGTTTGGGTTCTGCTGCACTAACCTGATGGTGCTGTGTCGGAACAGCAAATGCTGCAGGAAGAAAAAGGCGCCCAAGTCAAACCTTGTCATGATGAAAGCAGATAATCCCTTTTGAACTTAACCTGAATTTGCAAAATGTCTCCACCCCAATGCATGTCACCAAATCCCTTTGAAATGGCATCCATCATAAATAACTTTATTTCATTCTACTCTCCATGGAATAGCAGGGGGGTGTGTGTGTTTCTCCCCGCTGCTCTCTTTCATTCAGGAGAAATGTTGCCAGTGGGCAAACACTAATCCATCCTGACAGCTCTGCCCATCTTCCTGCTTTGGTCTGGCATCCAGCAAACAGCTTGATTAAGGTCCCTGGAGCTTTATTAGTGCAGCTTGTTGCCTGCAAATTAATCAACAGGTTGCATGTGCTCAACTCATTGCTGGAGCTGGTTGGGAGTGTTCTAGGTTGCTGTGGGCTTTGAATCGAGACTTTTGAACTGGCTTTTAAAGATGGTGCAGCAGAAATAGCCCGAAGTGGTGTTACAGTCTTGATTTCTTGGGGCAGGAGATGAAGCAGCCCCGTGGGCTCTGCAGGT
Source organism: Bucorvus abyssinicus (assembly GCA_009769605.1). NCBI lineage: Eukaryota > Metazoa > Chordata > Aves > Bucerotiformes > Bucorvidae > Bucorvus > Bucorvus abyssinicus. The sequence goes on from CM020041.1 coordinate 9,839,744, forward strand.
CCTGCTAATCCAGCTTCCTGTCTCTAACAGCAGCTTTAGACTTCCACTATATTTCTCTTCGCCATTCACCCACCCCCTGAAAAATATCCATTATTTGTGCAGAAGACAGCCAGATGAAACCTGTACTTTGCTTAATTATCCATAAGTCAGATGTCCTCTGGGCTCCTCTGAAGTGGAAGTGCATGCAGGAATGGGACCTCCTTGCTGTTTTGAGGTTTGTTCTGGAGCATGCCTGAGTTGCCTGTGTGTTTGTATTCTGTAGTGTTATCTTTCAGGCTTTGGGCTTGCTCTTTAACTGTTTGCTCTCACCATACTAGGATTAGGAAAAAAATAACCATATAGTCTTTATGGTTTACACCTGAGCTTTGGTAATGAGCAAAATATTCAGGGAGCACACACTGAGTTTTCAGGTGTCTCTGCAGATACCAGAGTGGAGATGACTGATGTTGTATGGGTATAATGGGTTGAATATTCTCTTACTATTTCAAAGATCACAAGATTTCTGTCTTTTTGCTTGTGTGTACCTGGGGTGACCCAGCTCCTTACCTCCATTTTCCATTTCTATGCATGACCTCTCAACTCCCTGTTGCTGGTGGCCCAGTTGGTGTATTATACCCCAGTGTGCATGCTCATTGCCATTAGCACTGCGTGTCTCCAACAGACAGAAGGGATGCTGACCACTCTCCCATATGGCGCAAGCCCTGGGGGCCAGCCACTCTCTGCGTGTGGAATTACATTTGATCTGATCTGGACTTCACCCCACAAAGAACAATGGTGAGAACAGCCTGAGCCATGTAGTTTGTATTGATTATTTTTAGCAACAATCAAAGATAAAAGAAGAATGTGCCTATACAGCGGTTGTCTCCTGTCTCAACAGGAGGAGAGCAGCCAGCAGGAGAGCTGCCCAGGCCGGTTGCTCTGAGCATGTTCCCCCAGGAAGGATGTGTTTTCTGCAGTTTGCTCCAGTTGGAGAAGAGCAGTGTGTGGTGGGGAATTTGCCAACCCTCTGTCTTCAGCAGCTGGCCAACATCTGTCTTATGGATGATGTAAAAAATTCACAAAACTTGATAATAATTGTCATGCCTATTTTACCAGAAGATTTTAAAGTATTTTATTCCTTGATTTGACTTTGTTGCATCCAGGTGAGAGGTTTTGTCACTCTGTGTGCCAGTGGGGAGGATGAGAGGCACAGAGAGCAGATGTGATCTGCTCCAAGGGTCTGGAGATGGTGGCTATTACTGTACTTGTGCTGTGAGCTCCTTTCTGACCCCTCCATGAGCTCCTGATGCTGTCTCACAGCAGAGAGCTCTCTCCTGCTCAGGACACAGCCCTCTGCCTGGGGCCACAGACAGTCTGTGCACTTCTACTGTAGGGCTTTTTCTCCTGCCACCTTCTCTCTTTTCTCTGACTGACCTTGGGCTCGCTTGTAGGGAGCTGATTGTCCAGTGCAGATGTTGATCCTTCAGCCTTACTTCCATGCTGGTGATGGCAATTCTGTGACAGCCAGAGATGATAATGGCAAAGCTGCTTGCTGGGGAGTTGAAGACTTGTGACTTAGTGCTTTGTGAGTTTCTGGCCTCCAGACCCATCCACACACTGTGATTGCAGCAGAGCTTGTAACAGCAGCAGAAAACCAAGAAGTTAAATACTTCTGTTTTGTTCCTTTACCTGTGGTCTGGCTCTTCACTGCTTGCAATAACCAGTAAAGGTAACCTGTGTGGGCTGTGAAGGGCTGTTGATCAAAGAGGCAATGATTCCTGCCTCAGAGCGATGTAAATGAATTTGCAAAGCCTGGGGACAGGGAAAGTGAGGCTCCAGGTTTGGTTCCTCAGCATCTGTGGGTTTAGCAGCTTGCGGGGAGCAAGAGGCAATCTTGTAGATACCTGCATCCCCAGTAAGAGCTCCCTGACAGGAGGCTGAAACACCTGCAGGCGCCACGGGTCTGAGCAGGAGCTCACCCATGTTGCTGCCTAAGGACCTTTCCAGGTATTAGCAGAAAAGCATGTGCATAGAAATTGCTTTCTCTGCCATTTAAAATGCTATAACAGTAACGTGCTCTTAGGAGGGGGTTCTTTGTGGTAGACAGAGGGAAAAGCAGCATTTCTGAAAGGAGATTTTAAGTCAAATGACTTCTGATCACTATAGTCTTGAGGATCTAGGGAGTCTTGGGAGAGCTGGTACCAGGAGAGCTGAAAAAAGTTGCCTTGTGCAGGGGTCTTGTTAGTACAGTTCAGTGACACTGCTGAGTCTGGCCTTTACATCAGAGGCACTGCAGCTGGTTCCCCAGTCTCCCAGAGGTGAAGACTTTCCCTATAGGACAGCGATGAAATTCCATCTCTGTCCATCCTTCAGGATATTAATTTCTCTGTTGATGAAGGCACACAGACTCAATCTCTTGTCTCCCTCCCCTCCGTCTGCCAGCTAGGAATAATAAAAAGAAAACTACAAACCTGTAGGCTGTGGGGTTTGGTGGGGTGAAAGGGGACAACGCATCAGCTCAGTGTTCTGCATCGTGCCAAACCCAGCGCAGCCGGCTGGGGTGCATCCCTACATCTGAGGTCTGTCACATCCCCAGCCGCTCCTGTTGTGGTGACTGCTGGCCTTTGCATGGCAGCGAGACAGCGTGGTGGCAGCTGTGACGCATCGATCAGCCATGCCTGCTGCCGAGCACTCATTCCTGTTGCCAGGCAAAGAGGGGTGACCTTTACGGAGAAAAGGGGGACATGATGGGGAGAGTGATGGGTGGGTGGGAGGCAGTGGCAGCCCTGGATGGGGCTCCCGGGGCTGCCCTGTGCAGGGGGAGTGGTTCAGGTCAGGCTGGGGGTTTGGATGCACAGAGTGAAGCCGACAGTCCCTCCCCACTTTGCTTGATTTCGTGGGTGCAGAAAGCCCCATCCTCGCCTGCCTACTTGGATTGAGATGAAGCTTTCCCCGGTGGGGCCTGCCATCTCTGTAGGAAGTGATACCTGAATTACCAGAGGAAGTAGCAGGATGGTGCTTGGCGAAATGCTATTTATGGGCTGCTGCAGATCTGACTGCATTACCTTTGGTATAGGAAATTTCAGGGCACTACAGCCTACCTCCACCATGCTCAGCCTGATGTGAGCCACTGAGCACTGGTCACCTGCAGTGGGGATTTGGGTTTTGTGCCCCTGACTGTGACTCGTGAACAAAATTGTCATATTGACATTATTGCATGGGTTTTCCTGTGACTCCAGAACCTGGACAGTGCTCTGCTCTGTTTGCTGACTCTGGAGTAAAACCTTGGGTGGCTTCTCTGGAAAAGAAAATCCTTTCCAGGTGTTTGAGGTCAGTATAACTGGGGGAATGATTATGAGCCTCTAAGTCTGGATTGGTACAAATGGCACCATCAATGCACTGAGACAGAGCCCTGTGGGGAAGGGGTGAGGTGGAACAGTACCAGACATAACCTGAAATGACTTAACAAGCTGCTGAAGTTTTTAAATGCGTGTGTCGTCTTTTTTTTTTTAATTTAAATTTCCTCTGACATTTCCTAGGCTTCATCACTCAACGTGAAGCCAAGATCCATGTGAGTGTGTGCAGTAGGATTGTTTTTTAATTTTATTTTAAATACAGATGTCTGGAATAACTTTTTTGCACACACTGTAGGAGTGTAAAGGTTTCTAAGCAACATCATTTCATGCTGTTTGCATTAGAGAATGTAAAACAGGGTTCCTTTTTTTAAAAAGTCTCTGCAGTGCAGGCATAATTACAGGATCCCATTATGCAGCATTGTGTCTACGGTGAAGCCTGCCCTAATGGAATATTCTGCCTTGTGCTGAAGCCTTACCTGCTTTTTACAAAGACACTTAAGGACTTAATTAGCATCATTATAGACTACCACCCCCTCCCTCAATCCTGTGCATGAAGGGATAATGATGTGTCCAAGCTAGTGTGTTCGCTTCCCATGGTTAGCAGAACCACATGGAGGGAGTGTTTTGTAGCTCGCGACTGCTATCTTGAAGTGAACATGGGGGGGGGGGGGTGGAAATGAAAGCATTTTCTAGGAGCAATAAATACACTGTGTTTACTTGGCCTGATCTTAGCCCTCTAGCTGGCATGGCGTTTGGGAGATCCCCATAGAGCAACTCCACATAATGCCTTATGTGCTGCCCTGGCTCCATTATCTGACCAGCTGTGGCACAGAGCAGTGCCCGGCAGCCTTTGTGCTCGGCTCTGCAAGTGTGTGCCGCAGGGCACCCACATGCTCCCTGATCTTTGGAAGAATCCCCAGGAAACAGCAAGCCCAAGTCTTGCCTTCCCATGATGTCCATGTGGAGGTGCTGCCTGTGGGCAGCATCTTCCCTTTAACTGCATATTACATATGTGCATGTACATGTGTGTATGCAGTTCCTGCCCGCTGCCTTTGCTGGGTAGTAGGTGTTGGCACTGTGTTGAAAGCAGACATGTTCGATGGGTTGAAGTGACAGGTGATGGGCTTGAGGGCATGTTGCTCTGGTGCCTGGGGAAGCTGGAGAGCATCATGCTGCTGCTTCGTGACTGCAGCTACAAGAGCTTCTGTCAGCTGGATGGTCAGTTTTGAACCCTAATGCTTCGATAGCAAACAACATTTGTGCTAAGCTGCCCAACAGATTTTTATAAACATCTGGGGGCTTTTTTGCATTTTACGAGATGAAGAGTGTTGGCTTTTGTACCTGAGACGGGGCCAAAGAGGTTTTTATTGCTGGTTAGGTAACTTCTCTGGCACGTTGTGTTAGGAGCTGTAGACATTATTAATGAGGTGCGTGTGCACTGTGGTGCATGTGTTTTTTTGCGTAACGGCTGTTGCTGTTGTGCCCCGTGCAAGGATGTAGCAGTAACATTTTCCTATAGGCATACAAGTCTCAGCCCCCTTCGTCTCTTGTCTGTTCTGTGCTGTCCTTTCTACCTTACCTGCATTAGGTTGTGCTCCTCCAGCAAGTTTTCTCTAGGATTTTACTAACATCTTGCAGGGAGGAAAATTTACCCATAATCTCTGCTCTTTGTACTTCTTGGTGTCCGTGGGAAGGGGCGCTATGAGAGCAGTTAGGGGGTTGGGAGCTGGTTTTGTGGGATGTGGCACTCCTGAGCTCATAGCTTAGCTGCATTCAGAGATGTTCCTTGAAGGCTCGTGGCCTCATCTCTTGTGGCATATAAAGACAAAGAAAGAAAAGGAGCAGTGAGGCCAATGGATTTCTTGTGTTTCCCTTGACTCACTTGGAGTCTTGAATGTCACCTGGTTGCTCCCTTGCCTCAGCAAATGATGTCCAGCCTGGGCTGATGCAAGGAAGTCACCCATGCTGCGGGCAACCTTCAAAGCCCAGTGCTGCTCCTGGGTCTCAGCCTCTCCTTTTCTGCTATGCTTATCCAGGATGACTCTCCTGCATTGCCCACTCCTAGTGAAGACTGCTGCAGTGATGCAGAGCCTGTTATTTTTTACAAGAGCTATTTGGGGGCTTCTTTGGATCTTCCAGCCTCTGCCCTCAAGTTGCTGTGTGCGATCCCTGCTCAGATAGCTGGGGACATCTCCTCAGGCCTTCTACCCTGCCGCACACAGAAGTGCTTGATGTAGCATGTCCAGCACGGGAAGGTGCAGACAGTCCTGGGTCCCCAGCACAAAGTCTGTCCAAGTTACAGCTGTCCTTCGTGCTTTCCAGTGAGATGGCCAGAGGTCTTGGACAGTGCTCATTTCGTTTTGCTTCATAAACACTGCAAATGGTGCCAGATGGGGCTTTATAGGTTCATATCCTCTGCCCTATGCTCTGTGTATTTTAAACAAACCTGGGAGGGTCTGGGCTGGATCCTTGTTTTTTCTTGAAGGAATTGATGCGGGCTTCAGAGTCTTCATCCATCTATCTTCCATATGGAGATAAAAAGTTTTGGCTGAACACTGCTAAATGTGCTGTCATCTATCACAGCGGAGGCGGGATTGTGTCAAGGAAAAATAATCCACCATCAGGCTTAAAGGAAGAAGGAAAAAAAAAGTAAGATTTTGAGTGAAACACATTGCTTTTAAAAATCCAATTCACTCTTTGCCAAGTCATTGTTTGGTTTTAGACTTGTTTCACATGAAAGCAACCTTTAAAGGTTACTTTTATCCCTCTTTAATGAGCTGTAGAAATGAGCCTGGTCTGCTACAGGGCAAAGGCCAGGGGATGGGACTACATGTGGAGCTGATGCATCCCCTTCGGAGCGGCTGTGTGAGCTGTACCACTAGCTCCCTGGCTGCCAAATTCTGTAGCCAGCAGCTTTCAGCAAGAAAAATCAAAGAGGATCACTGATGTGTTTCTCTCCCCTTGCTGTGGTGGAAATATATATGTTTCAGTATGTGTGGGAGGGAGAATATATGTTGCATTCTGGATTGTGGGGTTGTTGCCTTGGGGGCCAGGTTTTCCAAAACCCCTCCTGTGCTGAGCTCTTTGGAGATGTGTCCCAAGGAGACCTCTTGGAAACCTGACCCCTGCAGTGAGTGTTAACCATTGGCAGACCTGGCCCCCATCCTGCCTAGGTGATCAAGGGGAGCCCCATGCTCCCTCCCCAGGTGAAGCACCAGGTTCTGGAGCCCTGTGCTGCCCCTTCTTTCGTCTCTCTGCATTGCCCAAATGTGTGAAGGTGACAACGAAGGGTGTCCGAGCACCATTGAAATGATGGACTGTCCCAGCCCTGAGCAGCAGGAGGGCTCTGCTACAGGGCAGTGTAAGGGAGAGGTGGGGAGGGTGGGCATGGCAAAGCTGCTTTGCAGTCCACGGGCAGGCTGTGAGGAGCACAAGTGGGGCTCCTTTAGCTCCCAGCAGCAATGTGGCTGCATGAGCTAACAGGCTAAATGGGGACTGACAAAGGTAACAGCAGAGCCTTTAAACAAGTCTCATCCCTGTGTATCTGCGGATTGCGCTCTTCCTCTGCCTGCCTAACTGCAGGTAATCCCTTCTGCCCAGGCATCGTGCATGAGCGGCACGATGTCCCCCAGGCCAGCTGGGATATGTCCCAAACTGCAGTGCAGCCCTTGCAGTCCAAGGGATGCTACATTTTCTCTCTGCTTCCAACAGAGAGCTATTAAAAGACCTCTCTTGTTTGTTTTTTTTTTCCTGATGTTTGTCATGTTGCTTGAAGCTTTTAGGGGAGACCTGGCTGATGCAAAAAGAGCAGCAGCAGGAAGTAAATGAGTGGTGCCATATACAGAAAACCCAATGCGCTTGTGCTTCCGTGTGGTGTGGATGCAGCATTCTGGGATGTGCAGTTTTGGATGAGTCACATCTGCACTGGGGTTGAAGGTGGCTGTGAAGAGCTTGGTGCTGGATGAAGATGCTTTCTGTGCACTGAAGGGGGGTGATTTTCACGTCCCCACTGGTTGGGATGCTGGCAGCAGTTTGCACTTGGCTCAGAGCTCTGCCGCTGGTCCTTGTCACCCTCTGCAGAGGTTGTACACCCTCTGGCTCCTCATGGAGCTAAGACTGAGGGACTGGGCGGTCTCTCTGAGCCGGGGCAGCAAGTCTGTTCAAGGTGGCAGTTATTGCTAGGTCTCCTGATTTCCAGCCTGTGCCTCCCTCTGGGACACTTACACCTGCTTAGCATGGCTTGGGTGGGTTTTGAACATGAGCAGGTAACTGGATGTGCTGCTGCTGCTTGTGATCACAGTGTTCCTGGAAGCTGACGGCCTGCTGGGTATTCGGGAAAGCAGAGAAGAGACTGCCAGCTGCTCAATTCTTGCTCAAGAGTCCTCTGTCTCAAGAAGCTTGAGGCAATGCGGCATCTGTATGTATGGATGTGGTTTCACCTCTCCTTTTCTGCCTGCACGCCGCTGTCCCTCAGCATGCTCTGGGCTTTCTCTGCTTATATTCAAGTTGCAGGTTTTAGAATCCCTCCCTGTGCTGCTCTTGCAGGAGCTGGAACTGGTCATGGCTGCACGTTCCTCCTCTGCACCTTCTGGTGCCTCCTGTGTAGGTCAGAAGCAGGGGCTGAAGGGTATTTTGGTCCCTCTGTGTTGGCTGCCCTGAGGGGTTTTTTTGTACTTTATTTTTTTGTTTTTCTCCGTCAGCAACTCATGCACTGTGACTGTGGGGTCTCTGTGGGTGACAATTGGGAAGATTATGCCTTTCTCACACTCCTGATTGTCTGGCAGGTTATCTCCATACTTCCTTAGAGAGAGCACTTTTGGACAGCGTTTGCTTGGCCAGTGGGTTGCCCCAGGCCAGTGGGGGACATGGGACAAGTGCTGTATTCACCCAAGTGACAAGAGGGTAACTCCAGGTATCACAAGCCATGGTCATGTTGCATGAAACTCCGTTCTAGAGCAGGGATGGAAACAGGAGAAGCAGCAGGCTGGGTCCAATTACAGGCAGTTAGTGGCAGAGCTGCTGTGGTCTTAGCTTCCCTGTGCATTTCCAGATGTGACCTTGCAGAGTCACAGGTCCCCTGGTCCCAAGAAGCTGGTGCTGGGACAAGGGCCTCCCCATCAGTAGATATGCCATGGTTTCTGATACTATTTGTTGTCCTTTGGTGGATGAGTCTTGGTGGGACAGAGAAGAGTGAAATGTGATGCAAGATACTAGAGCCTCTCAGCAGAGGGTTTTTGATGCGGCTGCAGATGCCATCCTATGGGCGTTTTTCCTGAATCCCCTTTCCCAGCAGTAGAACATCTCCATCCTCCTTATCAGACCTCTTTGTATGAAAGGAGGTTGAGGGCTGTGATGAATTGCTATATTTGCTGCCTTTGTGCGATGGCTGACATGTTCTTCCCCCTGCAGCAGGACCAGTCGCCCAGGCCTGCTCTTCACGAGCAGGATGTGGTGGCTTGGAAAGGGGCTGTCTGCTGGGGGCCTGCCAGCGAATAAAGCGCTCTGGGGAAAATCCCTATGAACCAGAACTGAGGATGCTGCTGTTCTCTACAGACGTGTCAGAAGGCCACTGGATGCAGTGGGCAAGGGAGAACAACTTTCCTATGGGAAAGTAAAGACTTGTTCCATTTTTAACCCTTGCTAATTGAGTCCAGGGTGAAATGTGACCCCAGGTTACATAGTTGTAATGCCTTCTCTGTGAGCTGGGCTCTGGGCCCTCAGGAGGGGGAAGGAGCAGTAGTTTGCTGGTTTTGGCCCAGATCCATGAAGAAGCGAATTTTTTAGCGGCTGTAAATAAGGAAAATCAAGAGGCAGGAAGTGGACATCTCCTTAACAGACATCGGAGCTGACAGCCCAGTGCATGGCCTTGGGGACACCTGCCCAGGCCAGCATGTGTGGCTCAGGCAGAAGAAAGCACGAGAGAATGGCAGAGGGGTTTAGGGTCCCTGGTGGGGCCACAAGGCGGGAGCACATCTGTGTGGGAGCCTCTGTCCTGGGAAACGTGCACTGGCCCCGGACTGCTGTAGCAGGAAGGAAGACAGCCCAGATAGGCAATTGTTTTTGGCAGAGGTCTCCTCTCCCCGCTCAGTGCAGGTATAATGAACTTTCCATGCTCGGCACTGCAGACACTCGTGGATGGAGTTGTCCCGCAGAGGCAGGGAAGTAACGCTAATCCTGTGCAATTAGCAGGAGCTGGGCTGGCTGGGTGCTGGTGCTGTTAAAAAGCAGCCCTGTGAATTTGGGAGCCCTGTGGGCATCCCCAGTGCCCAGGGAAGAGCTGGAAGTCACACTGAGCACAGGCACCTCGTAGCAGCAGTCTGCACCAGAGACACATGGGATCTCTCTCTCTCTTGCCTCTCATTTCCAAGAGGCTTCATAAATGGATGGTTACACTAAGACAACAGTCATAAATAGTTTATTTGAGCCTTGTCATTAAAAATAGATGGCTGTAGCCTAAGGGTGACGTGTGGAGTAACTTGTGCCTGCTGTTCTGCTTTGTTAGGAAACTTGGAAGTTACTGGTTTCTAAGTACTTCTGTTTTTTTTTTCTCCCTACACTTTTTTCAACCTTACAAATATTAAATACACCATGTCAGGCTGGTTTTGTTGCAGTCTCCTAAGAGCAGCTGCCCATTGGGAACTTATTCTGTCTTAAGGATGTCAATAGATCATTTTATCCTTAATGAGGAAAACAATGGACATGAGTGTAAAATGAGAACTTAGGAAAAAAGCGAAGCAAAGACTTAGCAACAGTCAGCAGCTGCTCTGGACTTGCTTCTTCGAATACCCTTGTACTAAATTCCCTGTTGTCCACAGAGGCTTCGAGGAAAAAGAGCAGGGTAGACAAGACCTGAGTTTTTGGTGTTAAATACTTCCAGACCACCTCAGGCCATGAGGAGGGAGCAGACCAGCTGCTGGTAAGGCTCCAGATGTTGCCATTGGGAATAGATATCCCATGGGAGCTGGCTGGCTGTGAGCTCTCTAGAGTACCTTTCCATTCTATCCATGTGGGGCAACTTTTATGAGTCTTGTCCCCCAAAATGGCATCAGATTCATCTCTTGAGACTACCCAGGAATGTGGAGTAGGGGAAGAAGGCATGGCAAGAGGTCAGTGGAAAGGATCCTCAGGTCCGTGCACAGGTCTCCAGACACAGGGTATGTTTCAGGTTGATGAGAACTGGGCAAGAAGCATGTGTGTTTGTCTGCCATCTCTGATGTTTCTCTGGGCAGCTGAGCAGGCTTTTTCTTGGAGATTTTGTCATTGCTGGAGATCCACACTAGGAAGCTGCACAGCCTGGATGAGACAGGCTGGCTTTGGTCCCTCATGGTGGCTCACAGACTTCAGAGCAATGTGGGCTGTGTGGAGGCACATTGGCTACCTCTTAAACTACCAAGGCTGCTCCACGATGCAGTGCTTTTGAGCTACTGATCATCAAAATGACAGTGCCAGGAGAGCTGGAAGGGGATGAGGGAGCATGTGGCAGTGGGGTGGCTGGAGCAGTGCAGGGGCAGTGCTGGTGATGGAGAATACAGGTGGAAGGAAGTGTGGCACATGGTCCAGAGCACAGCAGTGACAAAAGGGGGGTGGCAGGGGGGTGCAATGAGTGGCAGAACCCCCATCACCTGCAGGCAAGTGCTGGGGAAGTTTCACATTGCTGTGTGGTGATGCTGCCGGTGTAGGTCATGTTGCAGTGTGCAGAGCTTCCCTGAAAAGGGCGAGCCATACCTTTTGTTCTTGAAGACAAAGGATCTCTCTCTGGATCTATTCCAGAACGTAATGCTTTGGCATGGAACAAGAAATTCTCTCTTAACCCTACTCCCCTTTCAGCCCAGTAAACAGGAGGCGCCGAGCAATCCACTCACCTCTTCCGCCTCTCGGAAATCCTGGGAAATAAATGTTTTGCTGCTAGTGCAAAACAATTAGAAATGGGGATTTTTGCTTTCTTGCTGGATGTGCCTTTTCCCACTTTCTTGATTAATCTCGGATGCAGATGCTGGTCGTTGGCTGCACAGCTCAGGATTTGCTCAGTGTTGCCAGGACTTGACCGGTGTGTCTTGTAGCAACAAAAGCAGATGAAACATCTGGTCGGGGTAAAAAAAAGCCATGGAGCTTCCCGCCAGCTTGTCTGGGAGGGAGGAAGGGACAGGCGAGTGGAGAGGGCACAAACAAGATAGTGTTCAGGGTGGAAAAATGTGATCTGGATTCTCCATAACAAACTTGTCTGCCCCCCTGGAGGCAATGACTGGAAAGTCCAAGCCTCCCAGTCCCTGAGGATGATGAGAGGCAGTTTGCAGAAAGGCACGGGTGGGTGGGAACGTCCTCCCCATATTCTCTTGGGAGGTGTTGATGAGGGCCACTGCTGTTATAGCTGATTGACTGCTGCTGAGCGGGGAAAAAAATGGTGATGTCAGATGAAGGCCATCAACCAGGCCGGGTGATGGGGGCGTGCGATGCTGTGACACTGTGCCACGTTGAGGATATTAATTCTCAATTAACTGTTATTGCTGAAAAGCTGTATTGTTCCTCAGGGAGGGACTGACGACTGACGACTGTCTACATCATCTACATCATCCTCGTTATTCCAGCTGGTGGTCACTGGGAACAGACTCCACTGGCGCTGTTGTGGGTGGCAATGGCACAGCATCTGTTGAGTGTGGCTCCTGGGTGGCCTTGCAGTGGTGGCAGCCCTGTGCTGACCTTGACTGATGTGTCAGACACGCATGGAGCAGCCTGGGCACAGCCGAGCAACCTCCGCTACCAACCTGTGTGCAGGTTAATTGTGTTCCCTTTGAGTCGTTTTGAGTTGAGAAGAGCATGTTCAGGGTGATGCAAGGTGATGTGGTTTTTCAGGCAGCACCTGGGCCTGGGGGAATTGAAAGGGATGGTCCTAGCACCCTGCTGGGGAAAGGCATGCTCTAGTAAATGAGCAAGTGGGATCCCTGGGGGCTAATGAAGCATTGTGGACACCAGCAGATGCATTTCAGACAGGTCCGTAGGGACAGATATACTGGGAGGTGACAGGAGCCAGGGAGCTGGTGGGATAGTGGCATGTTCAGGACTGGGAAACATTGCTGCGGAAATGAAGTTCACTTTGTCTAGAAATCTGTTTTCACTCTCTGCCTGATGGAGCCTATGACCACCCTTAGCTTCACTGGATGGCAAGGGACAGTTTCTGTAGGACCCTTTTCCTATCTTCCCAGCAAGGACCGTGGCTGGTGTCACAGAGTGGTTGCAATACTGGACTGTCTTCAGAATCTGACGAGTCACCTTGCAAAATGTGAACTAAGTTGCTATTTGCAGAAAGGCTTTGTGAAAAAGATGCTTAACCCAGAGGAAGAGCTCTGGTGTCCAGAGCAGTCAGCTTTGAGTGAGCAGTATGTACATCTTCATGTGAAAGGGTGGCCAAGTTAAGCTTGTCTCTGTAGACATCAAGGGTAAACATAAATTTAAGACAGGAAAAAAACCCAAGCCAAGCAGGGAGGTAAGGCCCTTGCCCATGACCACAAGAAAACCAGTGTGCAGCTGTAAAAAGGGCAACCAGTTCCTGGCAGGCAGCTTCACGCATGGGTCCCTTGAGCGTCCTGCCTGCCCCAGGCTGAGCTGCCAGTGCCTGCGAAGGGGATGAAAACACAGCAGAGTCAGCTGCCCAAAGTTTCCTTCCTGATGCTGCGAAGGATGATCAGTTCTTCCTCAGGACGAATCACACTCTGGCGCTAAGCAGCTAATCCTGCCGACTGTGGCTGTCCCCTGATAAGCTATCCCGCCAGCTCTGATTAGTTTCCAGCAACTTCATTAGAAAAATAATGTTAGAAGCAACTGGAAGCCAATTATGTCTTATGTGACTAATGTTGTTAATTATTATTACTTTTGTCAGCTTCCCTAATCCGCCAAGATTCTCCCATTAATAGACGTTACTAATTTGTACCTTTCAGAGCATTTCCCCAAACTGTCCTCTATTTTGTGTTTTCTGCAGATTAACATTTTATTTAAAGTTAATTATCTTGAGCTGTAAATTTCCATGGTGTCCTATAAACATCAAGCAAGCTTTGCAGTCTGGGTTATTTTTACAATGTGTCAGGCACAGAAACACAGGATAATGGTTTGGGAATGCTGGAAGACATATGATTAAAAATGAAAATTGGCAGATAAGTGATTTGGAATAGCGTACCCCTCTCCATGCAGGAGGTGAGGATTGTGCTGGGTATGGATTGAGGGGAAAAAAAGAGGGTCAGAGTTACCCTAAATTACTTGCCCAGACACAGAGGGGTCTCTGGTACCTCTCTGTGCTCTGGTGTAAGATGGAGTCATAGCTTTGGAGCCAGTGATTTAGGACAAGGAGTTTTTGCATAGACACAAACCAGTTTAGGGACCATTAAGACCGTAGGCTGGATGTGGAGGAAAATCCTTCGATCAAAGGTTTTGTTATGCTTCCTTCCCCTCTGTTTTTTCTTCCTCCATGACCAACTACTCCGGGGCAATCCAAGAGATCCCCTTGCACTATGCTGGATGCAGCATCTTTTCCTAAGGCAGGAGCTGGGCTGGCAGATGGGCCCTGCTGTTGTGTGGTTGCTAGTGGTGCCCTTTGCAGCACCTGGCGCTGCTGGGCAGGACGGTTTGAAAGCAGCCAGCAAAAAGCCTGTGTTAAAAATGGGTTGAGGGCTCCAGGCAATCTCTGGAACTTCAACATGTGTTCAGGCAAACTGTGTGCATAATTCAGCACATTCAGTTGTGTTAACAAAGCTCCTTGCCAGTGAGCTGAGTGTTTGTTTGGAGATGGCATTGTGATCCCTGTATATCTGCACAAAGATTATTTTCATTCCTAAAGAAAACAAACCACAATACTATGGAATTTATCCTATAGAAGCAGCAGGAGGAGGTTGGGGTTGTCTGAGCACATCATCGGGGGCTTTGCTTGTTGTGTTTGGCTTTGAGAGGGATTTCCAGTGTGACTTTTTGGGGCAGCAGTTGATGCTCGTCCGTTTTAGCTTCTTCCTTTGATGGAGTGACAACTCATGTCTGTGCTGCAAAGTAGATCGCTCAGGGTTGTACCGGGGGTTGCCAAGGGTAGGGGTGGCACAAGAGGGGCTCACCTTGTCCAAAATGCTCTGAGGCACTGGGTGGTCAGTAATTTTCTTTTTTTAAAGCACATAGAGTATTTTGTCAATAAAGACATTGCTTTCTTTTGTGCAGTTGAGGTAGCTCCCGTACAGCTGAGAGCAGACTCACGATGCCCTTTGCATTGTGCCTGATTTACTGTGTTTCTGTGGTCGGGTCACTTGGCTTCCCGCTCTGCTGCAGTTCTCCACCTCAAATTGGCACCATGTAAATTTATTTCTCAGTTTTAATTTTGAGTGCAACTTTAATGGAAATGTTAATTTTCAGCGAGTACTTCAGAGTATTGTTAGGGGAAAATGGTCTCAAGTTTTCCATATGGTTATCAGAGAGTGACTGTAAAAAAACCCAGCTAAAACCCATCCCTCTACTAGATCTAACAAAGGTCGTAACAACAGATAGAATAAAAGTACTTTGTAGTCAGTTAATGTTTCATGTGATTATTTATGGTAGCTTTATGACCATCCTATGAGAAGTATCATAAACTGTGATTGGTCACTGTCAGAAAGCCACTGCTGAGACATGTTAATGTTGCAGTTTCTCTGCCTGAGGGGTTGTGCTCTGCAGCCCTTCCCGGCTCTGCGTGTGTGGCTGGGCATGTTCACAAAAGCTGCACTTGCAATGTAAAAAAGAAAAATCCCTTTTTATTTATTTATTTTTTTTCTTAACTCCCTCCTGTTGAGGGTAGAAGACTGATGAGAAGCTCTTGCAGTGGCCTTTGGGGGTTGTGCCTGGCACTGTAGGAGCCAGAATACAACACACAGGTACTGAGCAAACACCTGGGCAGGTTTTCAGGCAGAGCTGTTGATGCTGGTCAGCACTTCAGATGCATCCCTTGCACTGTCCTTGCAGCTTTCCACTGCTCTGGAAAGCTGTATGCCTGGGGCATTGTTTAGGGGACTCTTACACTTGCAGTGGCAGGGGAAGGATGCTCCCTCTGTTATGGGGCTGCTCCTTTTCTGCCTCCTGCTTCCAGTGTGAGCTTAGATGGATCACTTATTTCTGCTCTGCTTTGGTTTCCCACCTCAAAAATGGCAATAAAGCCATTGCCAGCTTTGTACACTTAAATTCAGAAATCAGCCCTACAGACATGCCTTGGACAAGAAGGTGTGGATGAAACGAAGTCTCTCCTCTCTTACCTTGCAACCAACTGGCTTCTCGTGAGTGGCCTGTCCAGAGCATGGAGCTGACATGACAAGGTTTTTAGGAGGTAGTGTGGTAACAACAAGGTGCGATGAGCGTTATGAACTGCTCAGAGTGGCTGGTTATTTTGGAGAGGGCAGCCCAACGGGGTGCCTCCTGGCTATGTTCTTGCCACTGCCTTGTACGCTGGGACCAGCATGGGAACACAGGGCAACTCAGCCTTGCCTTTTCTCTTAAGAAGAAAATGTTTGCTGGAAAGTGGTATGTTGGCTACAGATGTTTTCTGTCTCTCTTCCATTGAGGTCAGTTGGAGTTCTGCCAACACGAGTGTGTGTCTGTGGAAGAGGCCAAAATACTCCTGCAGATGAGCACTGTGGGACTTGTCCATGCACTCTGAAAGATGGTAGTTTGGCTCTTGTAGCATCGCAGCACAAATACAGCCCGAGGCTGCACTGGTGACATTGGTGCAAATTCAGGGTAAGAAGGTCTTGTGTAGCACCAGTTGTCCCTCTGCCAGTCTGGCCTGGTCTCTGTGGAAAGTTGGAGGTGACTCATTTCCCCTATGAATTTGTGAGCTCCTCTCTCTCCCCCCTTTGGGCATCTTGCTGCTAGCACTGGTCTTCTGACCTGCCTGCATGATGCTCTTTGCTTTCTCGCTCTATTTATAGGGATTTTAATAAGATATCAATTAAAGAAATGAAAACAAACTGAAGATGCCTGTCAGTGGAAAATCTGGAGTGAGGCAAGGTTATTGGTAGCAGTTGTTTAAACTCTTGTCAGCTCTTTTTATAGATGGTCCCTGTTGCTGTGGGACAGCTGAGCTGGACCCATGTGCCCGAGCAGCTGGTGGCAGCCCCTGCACATGACCCTGCCCCTCTGCTGGGACCATCGTTGGGTGGCTCCCATCTCCCCTGCTCGTTATAAAGGGAAGAGATGCTGATGAGAGAAATGAGCTTGAGGGAGTCCCTCTTCATAAAGAACATGCTGGCTAGAGACTGCTAATTAGCTCTTGTGATTTAATGTTTTCCTGTTCGCATGCAGTGTGTTTGGGGGAATATGGTATTTATGGTCCTGTGGGGAGGATGTGAGCTGGCATGGAAAGAGGAGATTTCTGTTCCTTCAGAGCTTTATGATCCTCTTTCCTCTCAAACTCCAGCTGTGGGGAGACCAGGAAACTGGAGGTTTGTTTCTGACTGAGTGAATTAGCATCTGTCTCTCTAAAATCTCTTCCTCTAAGTTTTGCTGCACCCTAAGTATTGTTTCGGCTTGCTGCCTTGCACCTCTGCAGTGTCACATTGAGAGAGCCTCCTGCTGCAGTAAGAGGCCATCCCAAACAGTCAGCAGTTCCCAAGTCTGTTGGTGTGTTCAGCTGTCCCATGGCTTCAAGCGGGTGAGGGTGAACATGCATAAATCCTCCTGTCAGGGTCCCTCCTGGCCAGGAACTCCTCTCCTGACCCTGTGAGCACTGAGGATGTGCCAGCTGCCCACATGCTCCCAGCATCCCTGTGCCCTTCTTCCAAAGTTACCTGGAAGCAAATTATTTATCTTTAGAAGTCCGAGCAGCTTCTGCTCTCTATTCCCAACATGGTGACATTATCCCTTGTCTGGTGTTATCCCTGGGGAGCCTGTCATGTACAAAGCAAGGACTTAATTGTCTTTGCCTAGATAAAGTCTTAGCCCCACTTGTCCCTACTGTTACTGTCACCTCTTTCTGATCGTTTCTGCTCCTGTCTTTATCAGCTCCAGCTGTGGCCACCTCTGCTCCAGCTGCCACTTATTTGTCAGGTACTTCCTCTTTCTTCCACTTCACCCCCTCAAAGTTACCACACAGAGCAAATCATCTACTCCAGCCTTATTAAGAACACAGGGGATGTGTATGTGCATAGCCCCGGGGCTCTGTTTGATATTGTTTAATCAATTGAGAGCAAGGGGAAGGAAAGCGCTGAGTTGAGGGAATTCAATAGGCGCTGTTAAAAAAAGATGTGTCCGAAACCACAAACATAATCTCATGTGACATAGACATTGTGATCTGGGAACTACAAAGGGCCAGAAATAGCAGCCCAGAAACATTAGTTCATTGTCAAAATGGTCCTCACTCCCTGGACATATGATTTATATGGAGCAGAAACCAGGGCAGCTCTGCTTTGCTGCTTTAGGCAAGTGAAGAGGAATGAAAGACCAGTGAAAATCCGTGTGCTAGGCTTAGCTCTGGGTGCTTCTGTAGCATCAGAGAAAAAGCACTGCTGTGGTCTCCAAGCCACCAGAGTGGCTTCCTCATGCCTACATTAGAAAATCAGCCTTCAAGTCATGCTGTGGCTGAAATGCATCTGGTGCCACTGCCGCTTCTAATTTAGGAATATCACTTGGAGGTTACCAAATAAGCAATACTTTGATCCTGCCTTGGCATTTGCACAGCCAGCAGCATCCTGGGGGCTTGTGCTGGGTGTCCTTGCCAGCTGTCTCCCATTACCATTTCTGTCCAGGAAAGCCAGCCCAAGACCATCCATGGGAAAAGAGCTGTGAAGGAGAACCAGGACAAACGGGGTTCACAAAAGGCCCTCAGGAAAAGGGAGCTGGGGTGGGGGGTGGAAAGAAGTGTGTTTCAGAGGTTGGTTGCAGTCTGGATTATTTTCTGTTTAGACTGTCCCAATCTATGCCAGTCCCTGTATATCCTCTGGTACGCTGTTGTCCAGCAGCTACCTTGGACCAGCCCTGGGAAGCCAAGGACATCAAGGGTGAGGAGCTGTTAAAAATGTGAGGTTAAAACAAAAGGTAGAACAGGCAGTATGGGTCAGCATGAGACCCTGCTCCACTGAACTATCTTCTTTTCATCTTGTTCTTTTCTGTGGATTTTTTTTCCTCAGGATACTTTTTTTCATTTTTATTTGGATGCCTGTGTCTGAGCAGATCAAACAACATACTTACATCATTACAAGTCAGTGAGTCACAAAAGCCATGATGACTCTATCTTAAAAATAACCCCAAAGCCCTAGTGCAATTGCTGTGCAGGCTGGGATGCGTTCTTGCGTTCCCCAGGGAAAGCTGGAGGCAGACTAGGGGAGAGACCCGGGGAGAGACGGTCATTCTCATGAATAGGCTTTGATGATTTTTTCCTATCTGCTTTTTGTCCTCTTTGCAGCTCAGCTTTGTGCTCTGATGTGAGCTCAGTGAAATGGATGTTTCCTTTCAACCCTCCTCCACCACCATTCCTTTTGTCTTTTGTCTCCTCTTCTTTTACCACATCTTTTTTTTTTGGGGGGGGGGGGGGAAGTTTAGAAAGATCTCATCTGTTAATAAAACCGTGCCTGCTCTGGCCACTTCAGCATTAGTGCAAAACAAATAATGTTTCACACGCACAGCTCTTTTCTCCCCTAGGCAATAGGAGAGGGTAGAAGAAGAGAGGCACGCTAATTTCGTGATGATGCTCTACTGACAAGTTTTGCATCAAGCTTGAATTTGGTCCGTTGATAACTCTGCAAACTCGCAGCTTTGAGTATTTGGGGAAATGGAGTGCTACCCTGCAGGGTGTCGTATTCCCCTGCCCAGCACGGGGACGCTTGAGTCTCTGCTTTAGGGATTGGTGGAGGAGATGCAGAGCGTGCTGAGCAGCTGAGGATCTCACCCTGCCTGCAGGGCTGGTGCAATTCAAGGGTGCTCCAGACAGTAACAGAAACACAGGTCATGGTGCAGCTCTCTCTTGGAGTGATTCCCTTAATTTCTTCGGATATTGTTTTGCCCATTTGTAAAATAGGGGATAATGCCTCTCCCTTCCTAAACTGCTCAGTTGTTGAGTTCTTTTGGATGTCTGGACACGTGGCACTCTGAGATCTTCCAACGAAAGAGACTCTTGTGCAGCAGGAGTAGTTTTTCTGTAAAGTGTTTTTTTTTCCTAAGGCAGGACAGCAAAGCACATTCCTGTTTATCTATTCCTGGACCAGGAATGGGTAACAGTGGTGGAGGAGGGAAACAGCAGCCCCTGTCCATGGGTGGGGGTGAGCAGTGGTCAAACATGCACCGAGTGCGTCTCTGTTGGTGCGCACTGTGCCATTTTGTTCAGAGCCTGCTCCTGTCAGAGCTGAGAGGGATTTGTCTGAGATTAAAGGGGGAGCTGGAGCACCCAGCTGAGCACCTGTGGTCAGCAGGTCAAGGGAGGTGATTCTGTTGCTCTACTCTGATCTGGTGAGAATTCATCTGGGGTACTGTGTCCAGCTCTGGAGTCCTCAGCGCAAGAAGGACGTGAACATGTTGGAATGGGTCCAGAGGAGGACCACAAAAATGATCAGAGGGATGGAGCATCTCTGCTATGAGGACAGGCTGAGAGAGTTGGGGTTGTTCAGCCTGGAGAAGAGAAGGCTCCAGGGAGACATTATTGCAGCCTTCCAGTACTTAAAGTGGGCCTATAAGAAATATGGGGACAATCTTTTTAGTAGGGCCTGTTACAACAGGACAAGGGATGATGGTTTTAAATTAGAAGAAGGAGATTCAGACTAGATATAAGGAAGGAATTTTTGACAACGAGGGTGGTGAAACACTGGCCCAGGTTGCCCAGAGAGGTGGGAGAAGCCCCATCCCCAGAAACATTCCAGGTAAGGTTGGACTGAGCTCTGAACAGTAGTTAAAGATGTCCCTGCTCGCTGCAAGAGAATTGGACTAGATGACCTTTAAGGTCCCTGCCAGCCCAAAACATTCTATGATTCTGTGCCTTGTTTTTTCCTACCTGTGAAATAGTTGCAGTACAGCTGCTCTTGAGACCTGATCCATCAATGATATTCATGACTTGTTTTGAGCTGCTGATCCATTGATGTCCTTTTGTGACCCTAGGAGTTGACCCCAGTAGGAAAAAGACCATGTGGGGTGAAGTGGCACATACCATCACCTGCATATCTCAAGGGACACATGCTGGTGGCCTCAGCTTTATTTTCTTTGTGAGTGTTATCAGACAAGTGTGGTGTGGGTAAGTGGCTACCCAGAATAATCCATCAATAATAAGCTTAAGCATGAGATGAAGCTCACTTTTAGAGATGCAGGAAAGTTCAGACACATTTAATGAGAAACAGACATAACAGGTCATAAGTAAGGTATTCTTTAATTTTATTTTTTGTTGATATTTAATATATGAGAAATAAGGTATGGAAGTGCTCTTGATCAACCTCCTCTTGGTTTTCCTGTTTCTGATTTTTTTTTTTTTTTTTTTTTTTTTTTTTTACTGCTCAGGGCAGAAAGTATGACTCTTCCAGCTGCCTAGTTTCAAGTAACCTTCTCTTAATACCTCTGTGTCTTCCGTGGTATTTCCCACAGCTCTTCATGGTGACTCCTCAAAACCTCACTGCATAGCCAGACAACGGGTGGGTATTTCTTTTCCTCTGATAAGTGATGGTAAAAGCACTTCTCAGATGTGTTGTAGGTAGTTGGAGGGTGTGCATACCCTTGGAGATGCAACTATATATTTGAAGAAAAAATCCCAGACCTTCAGTCCAGAGCACCCTTAAAGCCTCTGGAAGATTTTTTTTTTTTTCTCCTTCCAGAAAGCTCAACTCTTTTAATTCAGAAGAAAAAGCTGGCTCCCTGAGCTCAGCCAGTGTATCTGCTCTGGCCATGGGCTTTCCACCAGCTGAAGTACATTGTGATCGTCACCTGCACTCTGTCTTCTCTCGGCTCTGGGCTTTGGCCCAGGAGAACTATACATCATACTTAATTGTGTCATATTGTACTGGCTGCTTTTGGGAGGAATGAGACTGATGAACTCATTTTGCCTCTGACCTGAGCAGATAGAAATGGAGGTCTCCAGATGGGCAGCCAAAGGGTTGTGCTGCTCTTCTACCTCACTGAGATCTGTGTTTTCGAGGCAAAGCCTTAGATCCCTGAGGCGTGAGCTAGACCTTTGCTCCTTCCTCAGATGCTGTACAAGGCAGTGAGCGCACCCAGTCTACAACCCAAGTGGAGTTTCTTATCAGCTGCCCACTTCAGCCTGAGGGCTTGCTTGATACTGAGCTGGCGCTGAGAATGCGTGGTGACTTCCAACCAATTGTTTAATGTACCATGTTATCACTGTCCTAGTAACTGCAGTAGTGCAAAATGAAGTGAAAGCTCCAGCTTTCCTTGCTATTGTGTTCCCAATTACTCCTAACCTCCTCAGTGTTGTGTTGTCCTTTCCTTTGCTTTCTCACTGGGAAAGCTGTTGCACCGACTCCCACCTTTTACCTGTGCAGGTGAGCCTCAGACTCTTTCCTTTCTGAGATTTCTTCCAAGTCTTATCCTTAAATTAAAGGACATTTTGCATAAGGACATCTACATAAAATTTGCACTGAAAAATAAGAGCCGTTTGCCCCCAAGACTGTTTCCTCCCCCAACAAAATATTCCTCCTACTTGAAAATAAATAATTGTTGAGAAACTGTGATTCTTGAAGTGGGTCTCTGTGATGGTGTGTTTTGTCCAGCTGGGTCACTGGCCAGCAAGGGCTTCGGGCAGTAGTGCTTCTCAAAACTAATTCTCCTGAGGATATGGGAGTTGGGCATTCTTCTGTTTCTTGCACGAGGCTGTCAGGCATGTGATGTCTCTGAAGAGATGTTTCTCTGAGTAGTTATAAATTATTAGCAGCTGCAGCTAATTAATCTCAAGGGTTTACTGGTAAGATTGTCCAGCACACATAAGAAGAATGAATACTTGGCCATTTTTTTGCAGCTTGCAGTCTGGATCCGCTGGTTACTTAGTATGTGAACTTGAGCAAGTCATGTATCCCTTACAACTGAATTTTTCCACAGAATGCTAATTCTGGTAGCTCTTACCAGTTTTTTGTGGACCACTTTGAACTGTACCAAATGAAAAACATAAGCTACTAACTAGGCTTAGCGTAATTCCATAAGTAGTGTATCTTTTGACATGGTTATTAGCTACAGATAAAAGTATCATTCTGTCTTGGTAGTGTTATTATTGGGATGGGGTTTTAATCTAAAACTGTGAAGTGAGGTGAGACTTTTTCAAAGGAATTTCTTCTTTTGGATCATTCACTGCCCTTGAAGCTCTAGATATTGAAAGTCTGTTTGTGACATGGCTTTTATGTCTTTAACTGGTGGTTAAATGTGGAGAGGAACCAAAAGTGTCTTAGGATTCTAAATCTACCTTGAAAATACATGGACTTCAAGTATATAAATTACCTAAATTTTTTTGGGGGGGATAACATTTTAATTAAGTTGTATGCTGTGTAGTAGCAGAACATACTGTGATCAGACTCAGAGTCAGCCACAGTCCCTGATCTACCCACATATGCTAAATGTATAGAGATCATGTCTTTACCCATGGGCAGTTGGCATTCTGGATAAGGACCTGCCTCTGAGTCAGCTCTAATGGTTTCCATTCTCCTGCTCAAGCAATAGTGGCGTACGCTTCTAAAGTGAAAAGCCCTTCTGGGTTGTGTTGCTCTAGATAAAGTATTACATGCTGTACAAACCCATAGTATGCTTCATAGACTGATTTAAAAACCACGTTATGCTCTCAGCTTTAATGTGCTTAAGAACAGCCAGGACCCTGACAGCTTGCTAATAGGAGTAGTGATTTGGAATCGTTATGTGCAGAGTGTATGTGTCTGGCAGAACAGCCTAAATTGTAGCCTCTGTGAGAATAGTTGCAATTAATTACATATTGCTGCGAGATTCTGGCCTGGATTCCTGCCTCAGTCCCACACAGGGGACGAGCACAAAACCGACGGGGTGGTATGAAGCAAAACAGAGAATTAGGAGGGTGAAAAGCTTCCCTGGTGATTAGTTGGGCAGGGTGGAGGGAGAGGGAAGGAGGGGAGGGCAGATGAGTATTTGCTAGTGATACCTGGCCTGAGAAAAGGTGCTGGCACCTCTTGTAGGGCATGGCTTAGGACATGACTGTGTGTGCTGTTGTGCCCTGAGACCAGGAGCTGTCAAGCAGGAACCGAGCTCTCGTCTTGGTTGTACAGCTGCATGAAATGGTGGGATTAGAGCAGAAATGCAAACACACTTTGTTTTTCCTCACTTTGGTAGACTGATCACATTTGAGCTGTGACATCTCTGTAATTCTTGTTATTGGCATAAGCAATGTAGGATTTGCCTGTCTTCATCAGTGGTCTGTTGTGATTTGTTCCGGCAGAGGTTTTATGGAGGTGCTGGAATGCCCCAGGGATACAGAAAAGCAAAGCTGTTTCTTTCAGTTTGAAGTGCCACTCCAAGGAGCAAAAGCTGCTAGACCGCAGCCCACGTAACTGAGTTATTTATGATGTTCATTTCTGGGGACACGTAGTCCTTTGCCCAGTTGGAGCTGGACGGGCCTGCAGAGAGGTGCTTCTGCAGGATGTTCATTTATCAAAGTATGTGACTTGACAAGCAAACAGTTGCTAACCTGCAGGACTTTCTTGACCCACTGAAATCCAGAGCAGTACTCCCACCGTCTCTGAGCAGAGGTTGTAAAGAAGCAGCAGCAAGACCATTGCTCCTGCAGTATGATACAAGGCAGACACAATATTTCTGGAACCAGCCACCTCTGGATAAGTTGGTTTTTTCATGTCTGCCTTATTCACTATGTTCCTGTCGCTTTTCCTTTTGAGTTGCTTTGCATTGCTGCTTATCGGCCTCTAAGTATGTCCATGTGAATTACAGAAAAATGGGTTATGCTTTTAAGTATCTCAATTAACATTTTTTTAAAAAACACATTTTCCCAGAATATTCTTCACTGACATGATAGTAACATCTAAAACCTGTTTGTAGAAGCTGATGTCTAAACAATCTCATTGTGCTTAACAGTTGATGTGTAGATGTCTTTCAGAACACATATGGCCTCAGATAATTAACCTTCACAGCACCACCGAGACCTGTAAAGGTCTTGCTGTGAGCAGCAGTGAGTTAGGTGAACTGCCTCAGGTCAGAGGGAATTGGTGTTGGAGCTGGGATTGGATCCAGTCCTCCTGAAGCAGTATGAAGTCTGGTTCTTGAGGAATGTCTTTAAGTACATCTGGAAAGTTGGTTTGTATTTAAAAAAATAAAAAAGCTATTCATAGCACAGCCATTGCAGAAACAGCATCTATTTGTTCAGTGTTAAGAATAGGAAGTTTCTTAATGGCCTGATAGAAAGGCTGCAGGGAATTTTCCTTATAGCTGAAATCCTCTGATGGTTATTGCAAACCTCTCCAATGTGGTGGGTATGTGTGTGTACTGGGAAATTGAATTAGAGCTTCTTACTTCTAAACAGATCCAATGAGACTTGGGTATCTTCAGCTGAAACTCCACTGGGTAACTGCAGGTTTGCCTGTGTGAGAGGTGTCTGTTCTTCCCTGGTCCCAAAGGCCACCAAAAGCATCTCGCTGGCTTCCTGGCTGATAGCCACAACAATATCTCAGGACACAGGGTGGAAGCCAGGCTGGGATGCTGTCAGTATGAAATGTTGTGGTCCTTATAGCCTCGGGAGGAAAAACACTGTAATGAGAAAATCTTAATTTCCAAGGTTGCTGTGTCAGATGTTCTCTAGCACTGAAAAACACCTGCATCTCTTGTTCCCTATTAATTATTAGAGATGTTCCTCTGACACAGTATAGGGATGAATTCTCTCCTGCGTTGATGGTTTATAGCTGGTTCACTCCAGAACAGCTACATGGTCTGCAACTTGCTTCTCTCTAACTGCCTGCTGAGATGTGCCAAGCCCATGTCATCTAGTGACCACATCACTGGTCACAGAGGTGGATGGTGCTTGCCTCAGATCATCTTGGCTTCTGTGGGTTTTTTTTTTTTGGGGGTGGGGGGGGGTGGGAGGAATTACTGGAAGTTTCTTGTGGAAAAAAGATCCCTCTGTTTTCCTACTTGTAAAATGGAAGTTCTGCTTCTCTAAATCTCATAGTATTTGCCAAATGTTTTTAAACAAACTGATGAAAAGGGGATCAGAGGAGGTGTCTTAAGGGATATGAATTAGCTATTGGCTGACCTTCATCTGGAGTTAATGAGATGGAGAATTAATAACCCCATGGGTGGGTCAAGCTACACTAACTATGGACCTCTTTGCATAATTGATGATCCCCTCAGTGCAGAGATCCTCTTGCCAGTGTCCTGGCTTGGGTTATGAATACTCAGTCACCTGGTGCAGCTGTAATTAATCCCTCTATGCCCATATGGAAGGCAGGTGCCACAGCTTTCCATTGGGGATTTGATCCTGTTCTTGCTCCTGGTGTTGGGTTTCCCTGTGGGAGGCTGAGATGTGAAGGCAGGAGCGCTGCCTGCTCAGCCCCCAGGAAGGTACTTCAGTGTCTGAGAGCTGAAACCAGAGCCAGGACCTGCTGCTAGGGTCTGAACTGCCCCTTGGAGAGTGGGTGTGGGAGCACCTGGGGATTTCTCAGCTGCTGTGATGGAAGCAGCCCTCCAGCAATAAGCAACTGAGGAAGGTATCTGGGCATGTATGGCACGATGTCTCTGAGGAACGAAGCAGGGAGAGGGAAGTACAGCAGCTTGCAAGGTAGGAATACCAACTCTGCCCTACAACTCCGTAATTAACATCCAGGTGTTTGGCACAGTGGATACCTGTTGTGTTGGGAATATGTGCAATCCATGGGAAAGAAGGTACAGAACAATCAGATAACAATTACAAAGAGGTACTTAAAACCTCTGGCATCTTGTCTCAGTAGCTGTAAGGTCTTGATGTTCTGGACAAATTTTGAGTTTGGAGAAAAAAACCTGTGTAGTTTCTCCTGCTTTTACAGCTTTCTCCATTTGCAGTTGGCCAGTGTGCCACTAAAGCAGTGGGTGCCTTCTGCTCTGGTAGCAACTGCCTTGTGCTGGGGGGTAAAACAGTCCTCCCAGGGTGTTTAAAGTCTTTGGTGATGAAAAGGGCTAGACAGACTGTAGAAGTCACTGTTTATGTTCCAGATAGAAAGTGCAGCACCCAAAGCTGAGTAATGACTCTGAATTAAATCCCTCTGGGTAGGCTGATGCACCTCAGTGACAGCAGTGTTGCTGCCTAGCTTTCCACCAGCTGGCAATGTGGCTCTTGGTTGATTTCGGTTGCGTTATTTCTAGATCCTCCATTGTAAGTACCATCAGTCCTTGGGGCAATACCTGCACTTTTCCCCACTAATTGGACTGGCAGTGTTGGAGCATGCAATTTCTGGCTTCTGCAGAAAGCCTGGGTGCCTCTGCCTGCTCTCTTCCCCCAGCGCTGTAAGTCATGGAAAGGTCTAGCTCCAAGGAGATGCTTTCTGGACTAGGGCCAGCTTCTTAAGCCAAGTTTACTTCCTAGCAAATGAGGTGGTATTTTGCCAGACTCTAGTCTCTGGGCCCAGCTACTTGCTTCTCAACTTCTCCAGTATGCTCTGGTTTCCTGCAAGGAAATTGCTGATGTTTAGATCTTGTCTTAAATACAGTTTTTAAAAAAACAAGCCCAGTTTGTCTTTACACTGTGCCACTTATTCCAAGCTTTATTAGGAACAAGATAATTTTCCTGTACTCTGTCCTGGTCAGGTCAGACTTTTGCATTTCTGAGAGGTTCAGGGCATTCTGTTTTCCCATGTTTCACCCAAAATGCATCCAAAGCCTGCAGGCACATGCTCTAACCATGCGTTGTCTTAGCTCCTAGGAAGTGGGTACATGTGATTAGGGGTGCAGCCTCCCCACTCCTGGGTACGGAGCAGGGAGATGAACCGAGAAGACCACTCACGTCCCGTTTCTTTGCTCTGTCATCTCCAGAATTCCTTTAATCCATTTGTGTTTTGTTGAAGGCTGTTTGGAGACACTTGGAAACTAACTGATTGTGATTGATCTATAAATTATCTATCATATGCCTCCCTCCTGATAAGCATCCTGCTGCAGGAGAGCCTGATTGGCATTCATGTGATGGGCATGGTAAGAAACTTGAAGAGAATGCCGCAGGACCATGGTTCATTGGTTAGAGCACTTCATCTTCATGGTTTATACCGAGTTTTGTGTTAAGACACAACTGTAAAAGTGATAAATATGCATCGACCCAGTGCCTCGTCGTGTGCTGTGTAAAAGGAGATAGACATGTGTGGTTTCTGAAATTCTCTGCCTTCCAGGCCATTAACATCTGACTCATAGAAGTCAGACTTTTCCCCCCCACTCTTCCTGATCAAGAGAAACTATGCGCACTTCTGCTGTGATGGTGAGCGTGTCCTTTCTGGAGCTATTTGTAGGCTTCTGTGTGCAAAAGAGCATAAAAGAAATCCTTTTCAAACTTGGGACTGTAAGCTCTTGCTAAGAAAGCTCAAATTCTGAAGAAAAGAATGCTGATTCTATCAGCCCCCGAATCACCAGCAAAACTGTGTCCTTCAAATTAACAAATCCTTGCACCCATCTCCTCATGCACAACCATGATTTGAGTGAATTTCCTTCTCACTGCAAGACTAGTGACCTCCTCCAAAAGCTCTCTTCATCTTGGTTGCTTTTTCCAGGAGCCGCTTAGATACATCCCATTTCTTAGAAAGCAAAAGTCCATGTTTTAAGAGCATCTGCACAAGGATGTGTTTTCAAGAATTAATTCTGCAGTTTTTCTGTAGCTGATGGTTTCCACAGTAGCGGCAGGAGCGAGAAGGCACAGAGACACAGAGGTGTTGGGCACTGTGTGTCAAAGCCCAGGTTGAGGGCACAGCTCCTTCTTCACGAAGGTTTGTGGGGTGCACGTACACAGAACTGGCTCTTGGGTTTTAGACTCATGCTTACAAAAATAGCTCTCCCAATGATGCACTGGTACCCTTGGAGGCAGGCTATCTGTCTGCGTTTCAGAGAGAGGGTTCAAAGCACTCTTCTCACTAGGTACCTCCCACAGCATGCCCAAAGCCTGCAGCATCTGCTCCAACCATACGCCTTGTTGTTGTGGGTATGGGCTTAGCTAACAGCACAGCTTCCCCTCCTTTCAGGAAGAATCAGGGAGATGAATACAGGAGGCCACGTGTGTCTAATTTATTCATTCTGTCATCTCTCTGGTTTCAGCTTATTCCCTTCTTGTTTTGTTGAAGGCTGTTTGGAGACACTTGGGAACAAATCAGTAAGAGCACAGTACATGCTGTGCACTCAGTGATTAGCTTTGATGCAGGATAAACATAGTATCTCCAAGTAAATTTATTTCTTTTTGGTGAATTTGTTATCTGGTTGCAGCCAGGAGAGGCTGAGCCCAGTGAAATGCAACATGCAATGATATGGGGTTGGCTGTGAATTTAAAACCTTTTCTTGCCCACCCAGGCATCACATTTTTATATTTCTTTCCTTTTTTTTTTTTTTGCTTCTTTTCTGTTCCCAGAATAGTAATCAGCTGGAGATCAAGTTTTCTACCCACTGCTTTTCTTGGAGGAGTTGTGTTGGTATAGTGGATGCTGCCTGTGATAACCCCTCTTCCAAAATATTTGACATAGCCAAATTTGGAGTTTCTCATTCCTTTCGTTTCCCCTCCCAATCTTTATTCAGGGAAAAAAAGTGAGATGTGGGTGAGTCTCAAAGGGCACCGTCCAGGAACCTCTGCCCTGAGTCTAAATGAGCCAGAGGAAAAGGCAGGAGCTGTGCAGAGCACTAGCCATTTGGGACTCAAGTCACAGGCTTGCCTGGATCATTTATTTCAGGGGCTTGACATTTCCACCTCGAAGGAGGAGTTCAGAGTGTCTGTGTGTGTTGCAGGCACACAGTGTGCTCTGCTCCTTCTGTGCAAACCAGAGCTGCTCCTGGCGCATGCACCATCCCTCAGCCAGACAGCCTGCTGCTGTCAGCTGGCCACGTGTATCGCCTGAGAACTCAGGTGACTTTGCTCAGTGATGCACGTGGGAATGTCCTCTCTGCTTTTTAGGGTTTTAGGGTTTTTTTTTTTTTTCCCTTCATTGATAGTTTCTGACACTTTTGAGAGGAGCCAGTGTTAACACTGTGAGAAGAATTAAACCACCAACCAAAAATCATGAGAAAAATCTCACGGAATCCAAGAAGACTTGTTTTCACTTAAGTCAGCAAATTCTGTAAAGAATGAGCAGGAAACCATGATCTTCCCTATCGTCAGTTATAAGAAACAGCCTGGGTCCTGTGAGCCGGGGGCATGCCATGGGGCGTGTGTGGGTGGGGTGGCTCAGCACCGAAGAGCTAGTTCCTGGGTCCAAGGCAGATGGGACACAAGAAGCAGGCTGGGTCTTGCTCTTACGGTTCATCCCCTGCCCACCAGCCAATGTGGTCTCCTGCAATCTAAGCAGCTCTTAATCTTTTACTCCAGAAATCAGGATGGGTTTTCTTGTTTTCCCCCTAATTTTGTTTTAGGAGGAGTGAAATCTCTGCTAACCTGCCAACCACAACACACAGCGGAGTGTCCTGTTGCCTGTGAGTCTAACCCAGTCAGCCCTTCTCTGGTCAGGGCTTATCTCTGAGCTTGGAGCCTGGCCTGAGGTTTTGATAATTTTGCATTTACTAGTTAGAATACTATAATAAACAAGCAAATAACAGCCTCTTTCCCAGACACACACGCACACATATACATGTGGAGTAATGCTTAATTGTTGCCATCCACAGGCCTGGGGGCTGTTTATATACAGCACTGCATGTTTACATATGGAGTTCATCTCCTCAAGTGAAGACAGATTAAGCAGCGGGGTGAATAGACCAGTTATGTGAACTATGAGATTTCCAGCCTAGAAATACTGCCAAGACCAGCCAGACATATTGGTAGCACAGCAGTGTTTCTCATTAATGTACATGGAGAGTTGTGCCTTGCTGATAATGCACAACAGTGTCTTGTTGGAAGGTTTGGGAACCCGTCTGGGAGGAGCTGTCAGAGCTGTGTTCCAGGTTGGGCTGAGTCTTCTCACTTTCCTCTGTTTTCTTCTCTGAGAACCTTTCACAGAAAAAAACCCCATGCAACTCCTCATAATCAACATCCTGAAATCTGTGGGAATATTAATATGTGAGTGGTAGAGTCTGCTGAATAGAAATAAGATTATTACAGCCTGTCGTTCCATGCTGTATGTGGTTTACTGGGTAAGTGGTTGTGGTTCCCATCTTCCATCCCAGGACAAGTTATTTCCAACTTGAAAATATGATTACCTGCCATAATTGTATGTGGTGGTTTTCTTAGCTGCTGCAAGTGTTGATGCTGATGCACAGATTTGTGGGTTGGCTTCTTTTGTGTTCTATAGGGAGCACTCTTCTTATTCTCCCCAGTCTCTGCACTTTTAACAATTCACCTTTTCTCAGAGCAACAGGGTTGTGGCGGTGCTGGGCTGACCTGGGACTCAGTTGCTGGTTCTGCTGGCAACTTCTAGGGAAAGACTGGACAAAAGAAAAGAACCATTTCTGCATGTTCCCACTCCTAATGAATTTTTTTCCTATTTTTTTCCAAGATAGGGAGTGGGGGAAAAGTGTATTATTGGTCCAAATACTCATTTATGGCAGACTCTGGAGCAGAGGGTGTGTCTCCAATGTCTGGCACAAAAGGTTACAGTCACCATCAACCAAATAACAAGAGAGACCACTTGGTCTCATTGTTCAGGGACCAGCGTCAGACGGGTAAAGAAAAATCCCAGCAAAGCCCAGCAATCCCTGGTGAGCTATACTGGGAGGTGCCTTTGTGTTTTCCCTTGGAAAGGGCTTTGCATCTTCAGATTGGCACTTGGACTTCAGACTGGCTCTTGCTTGCTGCTTGTGATGTGTACCTCCAGGATGACGTGGGTTTTGCCCTTACTGAAAACACAGCTGCTATTTTTGGCAAGCGTGCACGTGTCTCCGTGTATTGGAGTTGTGGGGAAAACCCTTGATAAGGCACACAATCGTACTGCAGCTGCTACGGCAGCGGGGGTTTTGTCTGCCACTGGCCAGACAGTGTGGCTGGTTCCAGTGGTGTTTGCATTGGGACCTTCTTGGCTTTCTTTGTGTTGGAGGAGGAAGCTGGCAAAGGGCTCACATTGTTCAGAGTTGGAGAACAACAACTTCTGGCTTGGGTGGGATCTGGCTGGGGCTTTTGACTTGCTCCATCATGATGGACTGATAGGAATAGTGCATTAGTCTGTCTTGGAGGATGTTCAGAAACTAGCAAACCTCTCCTTCCCTGACAGCTCCTATTTGAGCTGTGGGTTAGGCATCAGATGAGCAGAGATACCCTTTCTCTTACCTGGCTGAAAGCACCTGCCCTTTACCTGTAGAAGTGCATAATAGCAGTGTCTTATGAAATGGTAATACTGAAAATTTCTGCATATTTTGAGCCACTTTGCATCCCATTAACAGCTTTCTTACTGACCTTTAGTGACTGATCTACTCACAGATTGTCATTAGGATCAATATGGGTATATGCTTCTTGGAGAGCTAAAAAGCTGTAGCTGACATTATTTTCTCCTTCACCGACAGCATTTCCTGAGGGGGGTTATGTTGCTTCAGGATATGAGTAATATGGGTCAACCCATCCCAAAATCAGTCTGAATTCCTTGTAGTAACTGTCACATCTACAGCTGCCGTATTGTGCCTGACTGCCGAAATGACAGAGAAGAGATATCTGTGATTCATGGAAGGAAAAAAGAAAAAGTTAAGAGCTTGGACTCAGCATAGAGATACTGCAGAAATGCCCAGGAATAAGTAAATATTGTTTTGACCCTGAAATGAGAGTAATCTGCATGGAAAGACCTTGCCCAGCAGGGCAACTTGGATTCAGAACAGTGTCTGGAGATGGACGAGGTGCCCAGTTGCTGCAGATCTTACATGGTCCTGTTCCCGCTGAACAGCAATAAGTGTCCAATGTCTGCCCACCATTGCTTGTGTAGAATGGCCCAGGATGAGTCCAGGAGTGTTGTCCACCTAGCTGAAGTGTATCTGGGGAAATATTTATGTTATGTTGTTAATGACTGATTCAGCCATTTGGAGAGCTGTGCCTCACTGCCATCTCCCTGTCCACTCTGCTGTTTTGTTTTGTTTTAAACATATGTATTCCTCTTATCTGTCCAAAATCCTGTTGAGTTACCTCTGGTTCTCATCAGCAGCTGCCTGTGAGTCTCTGTGCCATTCTTTATGGGTTCCCTGAGGGTTCATTAGGTGAAGGTGCAGTACACAGCGCTCTGCTGTAATCTTGCCTGAAAGCTCAGCAAAGCAGGGTCATGGGAAGCTGAGAAGCTACAGGTAGGCTTGGGCAACACAAGCGCCCTGAAAGAGTGATATGTGACTTATGTTGCATGTAGAAACTTGATGGTGCGCTACACAGGCAGAAGAATTACCTTACCACTGATGGGTATCCTCCCTTACAGGGAAGACAGCAGCTACTTTACTGAGCTAAGCCATTAGTGTATAAAAGCATACCACGACCAAAAGCTCTGTGTCTTCTGAGCCGTGTCTGGCTATGTTATATTCCTTGAAAGTGAAGGCTGGCTGGGCTGGCAGCTTCCACTCACAAAACTCGACCAGATTGCTTTCAGTAATATCAGAGCAATAGGAATGTGTTTTTCAGGTAATGCATTCACGAACGCTGGGCTGCGCTGGCTCATGGAGAGTGAGCAGTGCTGGACTGCCCTATGCTTGGAGCGGAATTGCAAAGCTCCACCTTGGCAAGAAAGTCCTCTTGGCCGTTTAGTATTTTTTCCTTTAGAAAGGCACAGTTCTTATCTTGTGAAAATATAGACATTTCTCTGTAAAGACAGAATTTCCCAAGTTAAACATCCTGGCTCATCTGCTCCAAGTAACATCCTCCCTTCGTTATTTGGGCTTATTTGCTAGACTTTTATAATTATTAAATAGAACATGAAACAGTGAAAATACCACTTGATAAGATTGGTTCAACTTTATAAAGATCTTAATTTTGTGAAAGCACCCTTCTGACTTGCCATCCTCTGCCTGGAGTTGCATAGCAACTACCTGCCCTCTTAGGTCCTGTCTTGAACTGAATATTTTTTGTGGAAAGATGAACTTGACTTAAAAATAGATATTTTGACCCTGTTGAGTCATTTTTCACTGGAAAAATATGTAGTTGGAGTATAACTAAACTTTTCGCAAATTTGATCTGATAATAGACATTTCTTGACATTTCTAAAATGTTTTGGTTTGAGACAGCTGGACTAAAAGTAAGAGCTGGACTGAGTGATGTTCCCATCTCATCCAGAGGTTTGAGGACTTGCCCATGGCATGGAGGACAACGCATTATTGCAAATTACTCTTTTGCCCAAAGGATGTTCCCTTGCCTGCCCAGAATAAAACCTGCTTTGACAGGGATCCCATGGAGGTGTGAAACATGCAAGTGTTTGTATGGGATCATCCCTCAGGCGAGCTCTTTAACCACTGGGTTAGGAGATAAAAGAGAAACTCCTCCAGCTGTTCTGGAGGACTCTAATCCTCTGGAGTCTAATCCTTTGCTTGCCTTTGCCAAAGCTTTCCAAGTATTTTGCTCAGGGACAAACAAAACATTATATCTGAGTCTGATTAAAAGTTCTCATTTTTCAGTCCGTCGGGGAGGAGAAAATAAAATGCTTTTGGGTCACTCTGAAATCACACTGCTTATAAATGGGTTCTCTCCCTGGGCCCGCGTCCTGGTTCTGCTGGGACAGAATCCTAGGTCTGCCATGGTGTGCAGGCCATGAGCAGTTTGGAGTCAGCAGGGCAGCAGGTGTATCCCACACCATGAACATCGTGCTCAGTATAAAGGGGGAGGTTTGCTGAGGAGAGGGGAGCTTCCTGCTTGGGCTCCTCGTCTTGCTTGGGCTCCTCCTGACCTTGGTCCTCTTCCTGCTCCTAAGGACTGCTCTCCAGTTCAGTGTGACCACCATACATGTGCTGGGCCAAGTATATGAGTATAACTTTGTATACTTTGTACTGGCATTTGATATTAGCTTGGTGGTTTCATTAAATCTGTTTTCATTTCAACCCCTGGGCCTCCTCTCCTTTTCCCCGTCCTCTTCTCGGCTGGGGAGGGGTCATCGGGTGATGGAGCAACTCCTATAGTTTAGCCCTGGATATGGGCTAAAGTAGACACCCTGTTTGCAGGAGCCAGAGCAAAGCACTACTGATTTGCACAGCCCTATTTTAAAATACATGGACAGAGCAGGGAAAACCAAGGGAAAAGATGCCTGATGGTCTTCAAGTGCCTTGTAACCTGAGGATGCTCCACAGCCCTGTTAAATCTCTCTTTGGAGAGCCACTGTTTCCACTTGGCATAGGGGAGGTGGGGGTAAAGGCTATCTTCTGAATATTGAGGGACACCAGTGGAAGGAGGCAGCAGGTTTGGAAGAATTAAGAGGAGGCTGATGAGAATCATTTGGTTAAATGACAGCTAATGTGGGGGAGATGAAAACTTCTCACAGATGCTCATGGCAAAGGCTAGCACCTGATGTGAGTTATACCAGAGATGTTTTTCTCAACTTAAAAAAAAAAAGTTTGTCTCTTCTGCCTTTGTGTGACCTCCTGAGTTAGCACCTCAGGTCCTCCAGGGAGGGAAATAGCTGCAGTCGTGGGTTGTGGGTGTAAATAGCCAGTCCCCTGCTCTGAAAGAGCTGAGTTGTGCCTGACAGTGAAGGCAGTTGGCACATCCCTAATTAGTGTCATCGCTTGTAGCTTTCAAGCACAGCTGCTTCTCCTTCCAAACCCAAAGGAACTGTGGTGCTAGCAGTCGTATGGTCCTACAGTGCTCTCCTCCTGCTGCCCCAGTCCTGCCAGGAGGAGCATGAGGCATGTGTGCTTCTATCCTTGCTCTTCTGGATCTGTACCCAGGTGAAGGGAATGGGTCTTGAGAACTGCAGTAGGGTAAAATGGGATGGATGTTTCTTGCCACAGGAGATCTGAAGTGCTCGACGTAAGGAAGGTGTTGAGTGTCCCCATGCGTTTTGCACTGGTGATGAGACCAGGCAAAATCCCTAGAGAACAGCCTGCTGTTTGTGGAGAAGCCATTCCTGTCTCTGAGTTGTGTGAGCAGTGATAGGGAGGGATGTTGTCCCTGTCTGAGCAATGCATTGCTTCACCTGGCCCTCTCTTCTCTCAAAAACATGATGGGTGGTATTTGCTGAGGCTGTGTGAGGCCTGGAGACTTGTTCATGCCACAGTGGCTCTTCTGTGCTGCCCACAGATAAAGCAGAGAGGTGAAGCCTCTGCTTGAGTTCCTCTTGGGCTGGTGTGGATTTTACTCTCTGACAAGAGCTCAGCCAGAGCTCTTATTATTGCCCATAAGCCTCTCTCCATCTGACTTTCTGCAAACTGTATAAATATCCATTCATAACAGGACCTTCACATCTTTTGTACAAATATGTTTATTTCTAGTTATGTCTGTTTTCTCTCGTGGGATTCCTCTGTGAAATCCATTTGGTAAATGGGTTTCTCATCCCCTAAGGCCCTGCAAATATCTTGTGCAACCTCTGTCTTTTTGTTTTGCCTTATACTTTTTTTTTTTTTTTTTTTTAGGTTAAACAGATAACCTCGAGACCCAGTGTGACTTTCTTTCTCTGTTAGTCCTTTTACAAGATCACGGGACTCTGTGAAATATGTATTCTTCAGTGGTTATGAAGAAAAATAAAAATTCCAAATATCCCTGAGGAGGGGAAATAAAGGCAGCAGCAGGGATTTGTTAACATTTAGGCAGAATCAGCCAAGAGACTGACACTGTCCAGATGGAAAGACACACTTTCTGGCTGTAAAGATAACTCACTAAAGGAAACATTAGCTGTGGCTGCATTGGCGATGAGAAACACAACCACTGCCAAGAATTCACCCCAAGCCCGGTGGGAGCTGCTTCTTTCCCTTGTGCTAAGGGTTCAAGTTTACTTAGTTGGGAAATATGCCTAACATCTCCTGAAGAGAAATGGTGCCCCATTGGGTAAAGCACTCATGTGGACTCACAAGAGCTGCGATGGTTTCTTGCCTTGCAAGAGACTGTGGATGACCTTAGGGAAGTGGTGTAGGTATCGGTTTGCTGAGATATAAGTGCCCAGCTCCCTGCTGGAATTACTGGTACTGCTCCACTAAGTCCTGTACTGCTCCCCAGCTAGGAGCTGTTGGTGGTGCCCAGGATATTGGAGACAATAACAGTGTGTCATGGAAAACTCTGTGCCAAATATCTACACAGAGTGCTGGAGTCTACTCATTCAGAGGGTTTTTTGGTATCTCCGCTTGGTGATGCCCAAAAGCATAGCAACGTAGGCGTCAGATTTTATCATCGTGAATCCCTGCAATAGGTATTTCAGAACTTCCCTTAGGAGGATGCTGCTTAGCAAAAGGGTGAGGTAGCTGTGAACAGAGAGCAAAGGGTTTTAGGTTTGGTTGCAGAGGTTATAGACAACAGTGTTTGCTTGGCTAACCCACTCTGAGCTCGCTTCACAGTGGGAATAGCTGAACTGGCTGTGCTAATCATTCAGATGCAGCCAGTGGGCAGAGGATCTGATGAAATTATATTTGTCTGTGTAGTTTTCTTTCTCCAAGATATTCAATAGCCTTTTAAGCTACAAAATTAACTGCGCAAATTGAATACATGGCTATGGATCAAGAATTATTGGCTTCCAATTTAATGTGGAGGTGAATACAAGATGTATTCCAGTGTGTATTTAACTCTCCAAATTTAGACCACCTCGCTATGACATCCACAGCCCATTAATTCACTTACTCAGAATGACTGAATTCATCACAGTCATGGTGCTTGGTTCCAGCTAGTGGGTGTGCCTCAGACTGTAGGTGTTTCACAGCTTTTTCTTTGTTTCCATGGCAGGGATAGATACCTTAATGCACTTGGTTTGGGGTGTTTGAGATTTTCCTGGAAGTCAAATTGAACCTAATGTATAAGGCAAAGTTAACCTAATGTGTAGGACAAATTTAAGACCTGTTTTGGGGTGGGGTTTTTTTTTTTTTTTGGTGAAGTTGGGTTCTTTGTTCCACCCAGGAACCTCCCTTTGTTAACCAGGCATGGCAGTTTTCTCTAAGTATTAGAAGTTGAATCTTGAAACTATCCTCTATGTGGGATCTATTTTGGTTTGGATTTTTATAGAGGTTTATGAATTTTATTTTTTCTCTCTAACAGATCTAGATTCAAATATTCTTGATCATCTTGGCTTTACAGGCAAAATGACGTAAGCTGTGGCACTAAGCATGTACCTTCTCTGCGAAAACTAAGATCTTGCGTGAGCGTTTGCGAGGGAATGAGGATAGAGGTACTCTTTTCTTTAGGTGGAAGTTTTTGGAGTAGTTTGCCTGTTTCTGAATGTTACAAAAACAACACCAGGAAACAACCTTCTGATGCCACTGTATATCTGAAATGGGATTCCCAACCATGCTTCCCACCAAAGTGGTAACTGCTCACCACAGAGTGTTTCAGGCAGATGCTTCACACAAGCTTTGGCTTTTCCAGCCATGGCTGAGGCTGGAGCTGTATCAGAAGATCAGGGCTATCTTCTTCTGTTAAGTCCTTTTAAAACTTCACCTCAATCCAGACTTCTTCTCTCTTTTGGGTCAGGTCACTCAAAATCATCTGTCACTTTCTCACAAATTGAAAGCAGTCCAGCAATTCTGCTTTTCTATTTATGAATTTTTCTATTGTCCTGTCAAAGCTGGTTAGGATCTGGCATGCCATGAGTTCACTGTTGTCTTCTGGCCCCCTTGTTAGGGGCATAATTTGTCATGTTGAGATCTGGAATGGGTCCATGTTGCACTTGCTGGTGCTTGGTCACCCTTTGTAGCACAAGGGGCAGAGCTGGGACAGTCCCACAGTGGGAAGAGTGGTTTTACTGTGTGCCAGGGATTTTTTGGCTATTTTAATATTAGATTTTTCTCTCTTCTGTGTTTTCCATCTGTCATGCCAGAGAGGCTGTGTAAGTAACTCATAAAGATGATATCACTTAGGAAGAACCTGGACTTCCATCAACTTTGAGATCTCAGGGGAAAGTAGCATTTGTTTCTTGAAAGGGATACTTCTGCCTGACAGAAATAACTGTGTGATGTGGGTCAGTGCGACTTGACTGGTAGTGCTTCTAGGAAGGAATAAAACAAAAAATGTTACAAGCCAACTCTGAGGTGTTTTGTCCAAGTGCCAGGAAAAACGAAGAGGAGAGAAGTGATGGTGGAGAATACTGCAGATCAGAACTGACAGAGAGATGAGAGCTGCTATGGGGATGTGGGTGAAAGGATGGATAGCTGATGTTTCTTTTTAAAGGGAACCTAGTGGGGAGATAGAGGAGGGACCGGTCAAAGTGGCAGGCTGAGGACAACACTGTAGTGATGGTATGGTTGCACATCAACAGGGCCAGGGCTTGGTTTGCTCAGATTGGGAAGGGGGAGGCCATGGGAATGGACTGCTCTGTGAGTGACAGCACTGCTCTGCTGGGCTTTACAGGAGAGATGGAGACATACATGACTGATTTGCTATACAATCTCAAGTGGCACATAAAACTGAGGCTGCTCTGGGAGGAGAAATTGTTGAACTTGCTAACAGAAGGCCAGTCTGAGAGGGTTTTGCAGGGCCTTTTGGGGAGTCCACAGGACAGGCGGGTGCTAGGACAGGCTGTTGGACCTGCTGAGGTTTAGTACTGGTCATGTGTGAGTTGGGAAAGATGCTTGATTGTAAAGAGCAGAGCTGTATCTGTTAGCAGTAAAACATTTAACTCTCTTCAGCCACTTTAATTTGCTGTGTTACATAGCTGACCTTCCACAATAATCCGTAGGCACCAAGCACCCTACAAACAGCATGCATGTGCCTTCAGGGGAGTTCATGCTTGGCTGCAGCCACAAGAAAACCTTTTGGACTAGTTTGTTTATTGGTAGATTCCCAGTGGTGCTAGCCTTGGGATTTCAGCACCAGGCTGAGATGCAAAGGTCCCTTTCCTTCTCGAAGCAGAGGCTCGTAGTGCTACTGCCTCTGAGATGCCGTGGTTACTTGGATATCTGGGAATCATCTCTGAGGCTGTGGAGGAGTGCACAGGAGCACACACATCTGTATGTAGTGCCCCACAGCTGTAACTCACAGGTCTGCCCACAAAATGTGTTTGTAATGGGCTTCCTGGGGTTGTCTGGGTTTGCTATCTGCTGGAGAGGAAAGAAGAGGTGGGAGCTAGTCTGTGTGGCACTGCTCTGTGCCAGCTGATCCATGTATTTTGCTGTGCCTATGGTGTGTGTGAGGAGTCTGAGAGCACTTGGATGCACACACTGCAAGAGGAAGGGCAGTGGGCTGAAAAGAGGCAGAAAATTGCAGGCTGGAGTAGGGGAGAGAGCGGATGAAGCTGAGGAGGAGGTTCTGGCTGTGGCCCAGAGCCAGGGCTGACTACAGCCTGGCCAGCAAACTCGCGCTCTGGACAGAGGCTCATGAGTTTATCTGTGGGCAAATCAATCTGCTATCTTAACACCTGTCCCTTGTCCTTAGCTGCTTCAAACCTTGGCTGCTTCCCTTCTACCACACACAGTCCATGCCACGTGTCCTCATCTTCCCTTCTTCTGCCTCTTCAGCCCACTGAAGGCATGATACTGGGACTGCTTGTGAGTAAGGAAGGATTTGTGAGAGTTCCTTGTGCATATGCCCTTATGGCATTGAGATGAGTTTCCAGGAGACAACCTGAAAGCCTTTTACCTGCCACTTAAACAGAGGACACTTGACACTTCACACATGCTTTCAAACATCAGCTCAGCAAAAGACAGGGGGTGGTTCCTTGACAGAACATGAAACAACAGTGTTTGCTGGAACCTTTTAGCTGAGCAACCTTTGCTGGGGTTTGGAGTGGAGCACATGGACAGACCCACTGGCTCCCTGTAGCAGCAGATCCGTTTTCCAAGAGTATCCAGCTCAAGCCAAGGGAGTTCCCCCGACCACCTGGTCTTTGCTGACAGACTTGCACTAATGGCTTTCGGGGCTGGATCTGAGCTTGCGCCAATTAGCACTTTTGAGCTCCAAACTTATGATTTGCTCCAGATGGTGTGTGTGAGCTGCCATGACCTGAGTTAGCCAGTTGCTCAGCTCAAGATCTTGTTCCTGGCGTTTCATATGCAACCATTCACAAAATCACCTCTGGAATATGGAAGAAGGAAATGTTGGACTTTTGCGTACTCCAAAAAGTCTGTGTTTCTGCCCACTTCAGGTTTTAATCACTTCCCAAAGAATGTGTCAAAGGCAGAATAAAAAAAAGGTTGTTGCCCCAAAGAGTTTGCAGCTGAATGGAAGTATTCTGCTGGAAGGGTGGAGGCTGAAAAGACTAACAGCAAAGTGTGAGTGATCTCAAGTTCAGATTGCAATGCTGTTTTTTGTTTAGACTTAGTTTTGCTGCTTTCCCTCGTGTTTTCCTAATGCCTTCTGAAGGGGAAACGGATGTTTGTGAGGAATGT
Source organism: Bucorvus abyssinicus (assembly GCA_009769605.1). Lineage (NCBI taxonomy): Eukaryota > Metazoa > Chordata > Aves > Bucerotiformes > Bucorvidae > Bucorvus > Bucorvus abyssinicus. The sequence continues at coordinate 9,880,567 of CM020041.1, forward strand.
TTGGAGGAAATGCTGGGAGAGGCTGATGGAGCAAGATGCAGTGCCAAGCAAGAGATTGAGAGCCATGGCCTGGGATGCAGGAAGCTGCTGGATGAGACCAGGTAAAGAAGCAAGAAAGGTGAAAAACATTTTGAGGAAGGGAATTTGCTGCCTTTGAGGACTCAGTGTTTTGGCTCTGCTTCTGCAGCATTCTGCCTCTATGTGCTCTCTGTAATCTCTTCATCTACCATCTTCTCCTCAATGTCACTCTTGAGAAAACCGCTGGTATCTCTCAACATGAAGGTCTTCTTTGGAGCACTTACTAATCTCTTAAAGTTTAGAAGCTCAAGAGAAATAGAGAAGATCAGCAGAGAAATAGAGAAGATCAGCAGAGAAATAGTCCATTGGTAGCCGTGAGCTGTGGGATCCAACTAGCTGTCAGCAGGGAGGAAGACAGGGTAATCATTTGTTACTCAAGGAGTCAAAAATAGCCTTGCCTTTATGCCTGGATCTGAGGCTACTAAGTGCCTCTAGAAACAGTGCGTATGCACGAATGCTCTTGGATATTTAGGCTCTCTAGTCTTCCCATGCTGATGTGCAATGTGTATGCATCAAGTACATAAAATTTCTCAAAGTAAAATTAGCCCTTTGGGTCTTACCAGCACTGGCCTTTGCAAAGCTAATCACATACTAGTGGTTATATTAGTGCTTTTGCTGGACTTGGAGAGGTAGGCTCTTCCTCGCTGGGTCCTACAGCTCGTGGTTTGCATGGCTTGTGGCTTGTGCTGTGCCTCCCTCGGAGGAAGCAGCCAGGCAGTCCAGGTTTCGCGTGTGCTCGTGCAGGTCCTACAGAAGAGCTCCTTTGGGGCGTTAGTGACATGTTGCGCTTTCTCTCATTTTGTTTATGTGCCGATAAGCTCAGAGTAAGCAGCGGATGAAGACGCACAGTCTATTTATGGTTTTAGCTGAGATCTTCCCATGCCTGAAAGGCAATCTGCCTGACTTAACATTCCCAAGATGCTGCCAAGCACAGCAAAGCACAGAGGAAGTGCCTCCTGCCTGCATAAACAGAAGGCCGGCAGAAAAGAAAGCCAGGCTAATGGTTTACGAGGCATTGCAGTGCTGAGGCTCTAGTTGTGTTTGGCCTAGAAGCAACGCTACAGTCCCATAAATCAGTTGTTTTCCTCTAGTGAACTCAAGAGTTGGGATTGAACCCTACAGCATGCTGTGTTCTTCATGTTGAAGGTGACTGGGGAAAGAGTAGAGGCACTGACCCTTGTGCCCTTCTTCGCAGCGTATAAAGGAAGTCTGAAAATGTGCTTTTTTTTTTAAAAGCTTTTCTTCCCTGTTTGTTTTTCCTGAGTAGGGTAGTCCTGATTCTCTGCACGCTGACAAGTAGAATGTCAGAAGCAAACCAGAATATTTTCATTGAAAACGGCAAAGAAAAAGATTGAATATGAAATCTCTTTAGCCTGACCATCTCTCTTGAAGTTAAGGAAAGCATCCCTTGCTCTCTTCCATATTCCTTCTGTGCGTTGTCTGTCTGTTAAGGGTACTTTCTCCTCCTCATTGCTGAGTCTGCTGCTGTTAATCTCATCCCTATCAATTTTTTCTGGACCGCCGAGAAATTTTCTGGCCACACTGAGGAGATGAGACATGACAGCCAAAGGGAAGGTCCCTGACCTCCCCCTTGTGCCCGTGTACCACACGGGTAACGTGGTGTCAGTGGTGTGATCAGGCCTGCAACGTCTCTCCCCTGGGCAGCTTCTGTTTCAAGGAAGTGAACTCACAGCCACACAAGATCTGCAGACACACAAGTCTCCAAGGGGAAAATATGGTGGGCGGATTTTTGAAAAGGGCTACGATTAATCTGACAACCTCTGCAGCTATAGACAGAGAGATGTCTGATAAAGCTGCTTGTTGTGGGGAGTAGGCAGAGGGGAGGGATTTTCACCCCAAGTGTATTATAAAAGATGTGGTAAAGGCTCTCATGTCCTGATGGCTTTGTTGAAGGACTCTCTCCCTCCAGCGGGGAGGATGTGTTCATTGGTATGTATAAGGAACTGGGTATGTGCTGGGCTACACAGACACAGCCAGAACTGTGAGGAAGACTATTTCTGGCACACCAGGAAGGGATTTCTTGCTTACCTCTATCTCTGTTAGAACAGACTGGGTTCTCAAGTCCTGTTCATGCTTCATCTTGTCTGCATTCAGACAGTGCACGTACTCCTTTGGCAGCACATCTGTTAGATAGCTGGCCTCTTGTGAGGCTTCCTCTCCTCCTGTCTAATCCTTGATTTTATGTTCTTTCTGGTCACCTTAGTCATCTCTTTCCCCTGTTGTAATTCTTCTCCTTGTTGAAACATTGCACTCAACAGCTAAGTTTTTACACACAGTCCTTCATTTCTGTAGGTGCAGCCTGGAGAGGGTGTGGGGTTTATGCCCATCATGTTCACCAACAGTTCAGGCATCTCGAAGGTGTGTGTGTGTGTGTGTGTGTAGCCTGCAGTTAGATTCAAAAAGGAGGGCAGGATATTTTAAATAGCTTGATCTAAAATTGATACCAATCTGTCTCTTTGTGGCAGCATGCTAAAATAATAACATTTCCAGGTAGGTGAGGAAAGCTGCCTGATGTGAAATTTGAGTGTCATCATGACTGACATGGACTTTGGGGCTGTTCCAAGGAGAAGACATGTATAAGTAAATCCTCTGGCAGCTCAGCAGCAGAGTGGTGTAGTGCCTGGGTAAAGATTGCAAGAGGTGGGATCGCAAGAATAATAAAGCACCAGAAAGACTCCGTAGCAAGGAGGTGCATCTGTGGAATATGTGTCCAGCTCCAAAAATCAGGCCCCCACATGTAACCGAGCCCAGCACTGAGAGTGCTCTGAGCAGTTCTGGCCCAGTAAGTTGGAGCATGCCCCAAAACAAGCTCTGCAAATCATCCACGCAGCTTTCTGGTGCTGCCAGTACCCCCAAGCAGGAGGGACATCATGGCTATGCAGCATGTTTAGTAGTCACAGCATTCCCGGAAAGAGGGGAGGATGCCCAGGAGGCAAGACTCGTTTTGCAGCCTGTGGTCTTCCATGCTTTTACTCAAAAATTATTCAAAATCTCAGACGGCAAATAGGGAGGCACCTGATTCAAGTGGTTGATTGTCTTTTTCTGAACGGTTTTGTTTCCGCACTGTTAGTTTTACAGTCAGGCAGAATAAGAATGTAAAGAGGAAATTACTGTCAAACAGACCTTTCTAAATTGTTGTCAGCGAGTGGCAGGAGATGAGCCAAAGAGATCCTGTTCTTGTCAGGCTCATTCAAGTAACATGCTGTCCTCATTCAAGGAGAGCCCTTGTCTTTTTTAGCTGTGTGTAGGTTGAACCAAATAGTAAGTCATGTAAATGATTGATTTGCTTTACTGCAAATGATTGAAATTTGGCAAAGTGGCAGGAAAAGTAGCGTGCATGGCTTGAAATGGATGAATAATGAATGGGGAAATTGCTTGTGAATTGTAGCCCCTGATTTTTCAGCTGAAGTCCCAGGTCTCCATTATATACTGGCCTGGCTTTATAACACTCAGGGAGCAGAGATGAGCTCAGCCATGAAGCCTGCGCACAGGCAGCATTAGTGATGCACGTGTCATGCTGGCTAATTGATCACCTCTTCCCACTGTACCTTTTGCTGCACATTTGCACATGCACTGATGCACCTGCAGACCCGCAGCAGCAGCCATGGCTGTGAGCAGCTTTGCAGCTGGGACCACCTCCTGGGTTAAACACCATGGCAGGAATCTGTTGATTTACAAAGCGTGAGAGTTTTCAGTCTTTCATCTTATCTTACACCAAGATTTTGGGGTCATTTTCCTGGGGCTGATGGTCTCCCTTTCCTTTTTTCCACCCGACAAAGTTGGTTGTGCTCGTCTCCATTTCTTGCTGTCAATACAGTGTTAGAAGCAAAATAATAGTCAGCCCGAATCCTCAGGATGGTGAATGACTGCGCTGCTGGCCTCCCATCCCAGTAGCAGGGACAGGACCACAATGAAGGATGGGATCTCAGGACTGAAGCGTGCTGGCCCAGATTCAGATGCCCTAATTTCCACCTTTGTCTCTGATGTTTGCTGTTGGCAGATGCTGCTGAAAGCTGTGGGTCTTCCCACGGACCACACTAAGCTGGGAAATTAGGCAGAATTTAGGTCAGCTGAACCTGGGCCAAATTGTGTCTAACTATTCATTTGATATGGTTCATTCCTTTGAGGACTCATATTCCTGCTGAGAACGTGGCATCTGCTTCCTGGTGAGAGCAAGAGAACAGGCACTTCCGGGTCAGCAGATTTTCTCCAGCTGGATGGAAGAACAGTCTCTGTCCTGGCCTAGGGAGACACTAAGGTACCAATTGGGAGCAGGGAGACAAGAGATGTGTATGGGCACAAAGAGGATTAGGTGAGATGATGTATCAGCAATGATCTCTGCTTATTCCAAACTGATAGTCTCAGAGTTTCTTCTTACCTTTTCAATGGTAATTCTACTTCAGATAAATAATCCTTAGGCATTTCCTCACACTTTCATTCGGCGTACATAAGATGCTTTGTGAAGATGGGGATCATCATCTCCATTTGCATGTTGTAAAACAGGCCTTCAACCAGGCAACACTGATGCTGTCACAGACCCCTGCTCTCACAGAGATCATTCTTATATACTTGCCCAGGTTCCATCCACAGCTCACCTTTCTGGTCTGCAAACAGTTAAATTGCAAAGCTTCTGAGGAGAAAAATACATGCCTGAGGTCTGCAAACATCATTGGAAAAAGTTTGGTTTAATTTTAGTACAGTGTGCTGCAGGGAGGTCCTGAGGTTATGGTCCAGGATTTCCAGGGATTAAGTAAAGTAGGGCACAAATTACTTGGGTCGTGGAAGGTCACCTACTGCTATAGACTTGTTTCACAGTCCTGTGTGCTCTGTTTCCATCAGAGCTGATGCCCTGAAGCTGTAGGAACATAGGACATTTCATCAGCCTACCACCTAGGACAGAAACCCATTTCCCCAAAATAGTTCGAAAATGTAAAAAACCTGATTTTTTTTCCATAGAGTTTCACTGAAACAGTGGAGGAAGTTTGGGAAGGGCATCCATTGTGGTGCTGGCTTCAGCCCTTTTAGGAAGGTGCTCTCAAAACACTGTGGCTTAATTAGTTAAATGCATTTTTATATTCTGCAGAGCCTGAATCTGACATGGGGCCAGAGACTCACGTCGTAGGGTCTTGTCCACGTTGCAGTGTGTAGCTGTGCTTCTAGCAACATAGCAGCAGCAGACAGCTCGTGGAATGCTGCCTGCATGAATATCTGTTCAATTTCTTGGCTAGATTTTGGACTGAGCTCCAGCCTGCCACAGCTCCACTCTTGTCCCTTTCTAGTCAGTGTAAAGCCAGCTCAGACATGGCTCCATGAGCTGCAGTTGTGCTGCTGGTTGACTACTCTGCAGCCATCCCTGCGAGTGTGTGGTATGCTGGCTTGGAATGAATTCCCCAGCACTTAAACAAATGGGGACATCATTAGCACAGAGCAACAGACAAGATGAGGATGTTGGACAGGCCAGCTGGAGTGTGTGAAGGCAAATGGAGTAGATGGGAGGGAAGGAAGCCCTAGAAGGTGGCTATGTTTGTCTAGACAGTGTCTGTACAATGTTATTTTTTTTTTCTCCCAAAGCTTACCCCTCGTTGGACATTAAAACTAAACTTCCTTCTGTGGGTTGTCAGTGCAGCCTTGGCTCCAACCCTGATCTCACAGGGTGCTCCTGAAGAGAAAGCCTGTAAGGCAGCACTGAGAGAATTCGCCTTGCTCCTTCCTCACCTTTGGTGAGACTGAAAAGGAGAGGATTTGGGCTGAGTCCTGCTTGGAAAGAGGCTAAAAAGCTATTACACCTAAACCAAGATACAGTTGCTTGTTGTTCAGTTGAGGTGACAAAGTGCTTTCACAACTTTTCTTTCTCTCCTCCTCTTTCATTTCTGTCTGTTCTTTAGAGGCTTCCCCTGCCCTCATGGCTCTGTCCTGCAGGAACATGTCACCTGAATCCAGCCTGTGTCTTTCAGTTGTGGCTTCTGAGTGCCATCAGGGACCTGGACGAACAGCCCCCCATGCTCTGGAGCAGGAGGGGCACAGGGTTCTGGAGCAGCCCATTGCAGCCTGGCCTAGGCTGGGACCAGCATCCCCTCCTGGGGCTGGTCTGAGCACTGTGGCCAGACAGGGTTGCAGGCGCTGGTACGTGACAGAGACAGCAGCCCAGTGGGTGGGGGACTGTTTGTTTTCAAGACAAATAATTATGCACCTTTCATGGGATGTGGAACATTTTTCACTTTGGTTTCCTCCCAGAGCTGACACTGGGCTGTATCGGCTTGACAGCTGTCAGTCATAGTGGTTTGATGTGCCAGTTAGCAAGTTTCATTAAAGGTTTTGAGATTGGTTGTGAGGTCTGTGTTGGCAAAAGCAATCCTGTTCCATTGCCCAAAACTTAACCTCCTCCTGTCCATGCCAGATTGGAAGGTACTGGGGCAGTACCCCCACTAACAGCTCCAGCAGCCTGAAATACTTGGGTATATCCTTTTGCTTGGCCCCTCTTCTTCAGCTCAATAAGCCTGTCGGTGTCTCTCATTTTTTGTCTGTATCGTTTTCTCATGTTTTTCCACTGTTTTCTGCACTTGAAGAGAGCACAGTTCAGTGTTTTTCATAAGAGGAAAAAAAAAATTCCATTTCTGAGATGCCATGTTTTTGACCTACCAGTTAGTAAAACCTCTCCAGAATTGTCCAAAGCCTTGCTGTAGTCTTGTCTGGGATGGATTTTAGCTCAACAAGAGAGCATTCCTCATAATTGAATCAGTTTAATGCTTAATTAGAAAATTTCTATGTTTCCTTGGGGAAGAATGAAATGCACTGTAACCGAGGGCAGGCCAGGCATGACTGTGCTTCAGAGCCCAGCATGGCTCCCCCGTGAAAATGCAGCGTGGGAGAGCAGAGCTCTCTGGAGATGTGAGCTGGTTCTTGCTTTTTTTGCCCTCTGTTCTGTTGGGCAGAGAGGAGGCTGGGGAGCTTGTTCTGAGTTTCAGTATCTATGAGGTAGCGGCTGGATTGCAGTCAGATGCCTTGCAGCCCATGGAATCTCCTTCCTTGGTTGTCCTGGCTTGAGCAAGAGGTAGATATTAATTTTAGAAAATAGTGTTTATTCTGTCAGGCTCATGAGAAAACTCCTTATGATAAGTGTGTGTAAAATAATTGAGGGCTGAATAAAGAACAATAAAAATTAATTTCCTTAGTCAACATACTTGCTGAGCACTGGAGTAAACACACTAAATGCTAGTCGCTATGGTACTTTCAGGTCCTTTCCACAAATAGCAGCTCAGGCCAGCACATATATTGTCCTTTTTTTAAAAAAAACCCCCACAGATGTCATAGGAATAATCATGCTGCAAACTCGCACTGACTAATTTGCTCTTTCTTGAGTTACCAGCTCTGCTGTAACCTCCAAAGTGATGTCTTTGAGACTGAAAGTCAGCCTCTGTCTGTTGCTCCCAGCCCCATCGAGTATGTTTGGTACTGCTCTCCTTTATTTCCCCCTGAACAGCTTTGGCCATGAGAAGTCTCTCTCTTGCCATTTCTATAGCTCAGAGCTACTCCCAGAAAGCCAGCATTTGATCTTTGTCCAGAGTCAGCACCAGGGAATCTCAGCCTCTGCAATCCTCCAGTAGGAAGAGCTGGATGTTGGGACAGTTACTACAGGACCTGAACACACTGATTGCTAAAACAAACTATTGCTTTTCATTGCATTATGTGGGTAGTGCTCTAAAATGCTCCTCAGCCAGGGCATTTATTCTTACCTGGAAATCTCAGGCAGCTCAGTGACGTATCTCTGTCTCAGCTGCCAGGCTGATGGTGAGAGAGATCTTTCTGACCTTAGTCCAGACTAATTTCCTATTAAGCACTGGCCACTAGAGTATGACTTTAAAGATCAAATCTTTGTCCAAGCATGAAAATGAAACACTTTTCAAATGGCCTCCACCACTTAAAGTTCTGAGTACTTAAAACAATATGAAAAGCTAAACCCATGCATAAACTTGCAGCAAGAGGTCTGGGGTGCTGGTGTAGTATCACTGCAGCCCTGTGCATCTGCAGCCTCTACAGAAGCCCCTACCTGTCCTGGGCTAACAGGGAGAAAAATGCAAATTTCTCCTTCACAGCCTGGTGACCTGGTGAAATCAAGGGAAGTCAAGGGTAAATCTCAGGAGGCCTGGTCTTTCCCCGGTGATTTCCAACCAGAGAGCTCACAGTGCTCGCCAAGCACATGAGGTCTGATCTGCCTCCTACTACACTGAGCTGTGATGAGGAATGACACCCAAAGGCAGGGGCTTGAAGGTAGCAATCCCTGTCTTCCAAAGCAGGAGCATCCTTAAATTCTTAGGGTCCCGCTGAAGTTTTCTTTATCGTGGGTTTTACATAACTCAGTGTTGGGTAGATGTTGAAATACAGTCAGAAAAGCAGATATTATCATCCCTGTAGGGAGCCTGGGGGAGGGATGCCAAATCCAGAGGTGGCAGGTGCTGAGGGTTTCAAACAGTGATGACAGCAGCTCTGCTGGTTGCCACGCAGCTGGGGCATCACAGGTCTTCCTGCTTTTCATTGTCACAGTCTGAAAATAGCTCCTGGATAACGCGCTCCCAACACGAAGTGATGCGCAGGGCTGAGTACTGCAAGACAGTGTTGAGAGCTGTGCGGAAGCTGGTGTAGGAGCAGACCAAGCCACCTATTCTGATTGTACTCCGAGAGTCTAATATTAGCTCACCTGTGGGTATGACAGCTCTCCTGGCAGGCAGCAACCAGGCCTTTTTTTTTTTGCTCTCCCAGCTCCTACAGTACCCTTAAGGCAGTGACAGCCCAATTATCCAAGTTTTTCCCATCTTCTCTGCTCCTGTTGGCTTGTGCTGCAATGTTCTTGTGGAAGAATCAGTGTTTTAGCAGGTGGACAAAGGCTGAAGCAAATGGTTTTTAATCAACCACCCCCTTTTTGGGGGACAACAAGTATTTACTGAAATGGTAAAACAGCATCCGTAACTTCACAAGGCAGCAGGCTTGTCTCTAAGGAGCTTCGGTGGGTTTTTTGGATGCCATAGATATGGGCAATTATCTCACAACAATCTTGGCCTTTTCCCAAGGGCATTTGTACTTGCTGCCTGTTCCAGAATATGCAGGGGATCCACAGATTGTATTAGCTACCGGGCAAAACAGGACCAACTTTTCGAGTCCTCCTGAGCATTGTGCTCCTCTGGACAAGATGGAACCTGATTGTCCTAATCATGTTGTTTAGTGGTATTGGGGACCATGAGTGACAGTCCCATCTTGTAGCCAACAAGGTGGCCATTTGAACGCAGTGATGTAGATGGTGTGGGAAACGTTTTATTCAGTGGGGAAAAAAAGGTGCAAAACGTGCTTTGTGACCCAGCTGGTTGATGTGGGTGTTTTTAGGAGTGGTTCCTTGCTCTTCCGAGTGGGGCTCCATGGTGAGCCTCACTTGGTGTGGGCTCAGGAGTGAGCAGGAGTGAGTTTTCTGGAGAAGAAAACAACAGAGATTGCTTTCCATGGATGTGATCAGAATCTGGCTCCCTTGATGGGGATTTAAAACCTGGTCTCAAACATTGCTAGTGGAGGTATTCCTTTTAGTGGAACCTGCTAAAGATCTAAGCTGCTGTATAGTAGGTGATTTTCTTTTTTTTTACTCTGCAGATAGGTAGGGATCCATGGCCCATGGGAAAAAAAAGCCACTGGCTGGCAGTACAAGGAGGTAGGTAGGCAGCTAGGAGGGTGGGAAGCTCAATGCCCTGTCTCTTTAGCAGCTGTTTCCATAAAGGACATTCTTACACTGCTAAGAAGCAGCCTGGAGACCATCCTATCTGCTCCAGCCCGAAGGGCAGTCCAGACTTGCCTCCTCTTGGAAGTGACAGTGTAATAAAATACTTAGGTGATAAATTAAGGTTCAACAAGACCCACAGAAAGGGAAAGATTCCAGTCCCCCTTTTTTTTTTTGACTTGACCATGGGCAGATTCCTAGTGAACACAGCACACTTCCAAGTAGGGCAGTGCCACAGATTTCAGTCAGTGCCTTGTACCCCTGTGCTTTGAGCTGCCTGAGGGAGCCTGACCGGGTCCCTGGGTCAAGCAGGTGTCTTGAAGGGATCCAGATGTTTTGGGGGCATGTACAGACACCCACTACTCCTGGTAGAGTTAGCAAAGGATCAGCAGTATGGTGGGAATTTCCCTGACAGGAATGAAATAATTTTGTCAACCCACTTGCTTTTTCTCCCATCCCTTCTTATTGCCACCCTGCTTGTGGGAAGATTCCTCAGGTCAGGAAACTAAGGCTTGAGGAGTCTTACTGGTCATATCCCAGCAGGACTACTCCTACTCCATTCCCATAGCTGGACACTTGACCTATTTGCCTTGGTTCCTGTGGGTATGCATGTATGGCTAAAAGTGGGGTGTAAACCCCATGAAAATCCGCTTGCAGTTCAGCAGCAATATGAGTTGTAAAGCACCAATGGCTTTTTTTTTTTTTTGCATGAAAGAAACTGCATGCAAGAGAAATTGTTAATTATCACTGCACACATTTTTATTGCCAAAGCTTTGGGTTGTTCTGAGTGGAAATGGGAACTGTCTGTGGGTGTGTGGGTGGATAACAGATACTTAAGAGATGTTATAATTTGTATTCCTGCTTTTGCTTGGCCAAGACTGTCATGGATCTGCTCTGGTTGTCACAGGTTCCTGTAACGGTTAAGCAAGGCTGTTGTTTGGGCAGCGCTGGGTTTTGTAGAACAAGAAAGAATTTCCAAACCTGCCTAAGGAATTGGTCACCTGGTGACAGCTGTAGGAATTGGCATCGTGGAAGATATTTGCTCATCTGTAGAGCTGATAAGCTGTGTCTGTTTGGCCTTCTGTATATCTTCAGTATCAAAGGTATTAGCTGCAGGTTGTACTTCATCCCAGTGTTCCCCCTCTCCAAGGCGGCACACCTTGGCACTTCAGCAGCATGGCTGTTTTTTCCCTCTGGCCCTGAAGTGGGGGAAGATGCTCTGCACCTTTTCTTTCACCTGCACCCTCCTGTGCCTAGGAGCTGCCTTAACCCCCTCCTGCCAAAAATGCCCATAGCCAATGTGATGGAGAAGCACCCCTTTGAACACAAGCCCATCCATAGCAGCCATCACTCAGCCCCTCTGCTGCTGCCATGGCACACTGCGGCAAAAAAGACACAGGGTGCCTCTTTCCTCCTGTATGCTAATAGAATGCATCAACACTGAAAGGAGCTGCAAAAATACCCTGAAAATGCCCTCTGTGGGCTGGGAGTTTGGCCCCACCGTCACTGAGGACTTCAGCTCACTAGGGCTTTGAGCCCCCACTGAAAGGGCATCAACAAAGGAGCCTCACAGGTTAAAAATAGGGGCTTTTCTGCCTGGTTAACCCCCCTTTCGACTTCATTTGTGGGAATGGCTGGTTTGTGTATATGTACTTAAATAGTGGTTGGGTGTGCTTCTGCATCACTGGAAGGAAAGGGAAACGCGGTGGAGGGGGTGAAATGCAGCCCTCCACCCCAGCTCCATGTTGGGTTGTTACTGTTAAAATATGACTAATGCTAAAAATAATTCTGGCGTTGCTATAGAAACTTGCACTGTAGCTACGTGTGAACCTGGAGAGCATTGTACCCTTCTCAGTACCTTGTTTTTCTCTTCCTCTCAGCCATGCTCACCCCCAAGCAGGATGAGCACAGGCACACCAGACCTTGCCTGCTCCTTTGCCCAGCCTTGCTGGCTTGCCACAGCATTTTTTGTTGTGCCAGGGGGCAAGACAGTAGGTCACTGTTTAACCTATCCTCTGTCTATCCACTTCTGTTTCTTGCAGCTCCCTCTGACATAGTTTTTGAGTCCTTGGTTTGTTACCTGGTTTGTTGGCTGCCTCCTGCTCCTTCCTTATGTCTGGTGAGACCTTAGGCAGCGCACGCAGGGAGCGAGAGGGATGGATCCCATTCTTGCTCTTCCAGTGCCTTGCTTGTCCCTTCTCAATGCACTGCTGGGTTTTCCTTGCTTTCTTTCTGTAGTGGAGGAAGAGAATCTGTTGTAAACTTCCTTTGGGTCTAGAGATGAAAAGGACTTTTGTTTTTGTTAACTTCTTAACGCTGCCCCAATCTGCCATCCCCATCTTCCTGTCCCTCACAGCTTTGGTAGCTAATTTGCAGGAAGCTGAAGTCTTCCAGGCTTCTTAGAAGAAACCAGCCAAGGGATCAGTTTACATTTTCAAGCTGGAATGACAAATGCTGGAAACTTCCATTCAGTTTGAAAAAGAAGCTGGGATTAACCCAGAAACTGAAAGATCACAGCCCCCAAAGGCCAGTCTGGCTTCTATACAAATTACCCTCCAAGGCAGGGTGAAGTTTTCCCCCCAATCCTGCCATGGCTTTTTTTTTTTTTTTTTTAGCTTCATTGATCACCACAGCTGGGTATTTAGGAAAGAGCGACGGCATCTTGTCTCTGCTCCAGATTTACAGCTTGTCCTAAACTTGAGGTGGAATAGAGCAAGGACTGTGCCAGCCCTCAGGGTTAAATTCACTGTCACGACAGTATCTCACAGTGGTGACCTGGGAATGATGCAGAAGAAAACAGAGAGAAGTTATGTTTCCCAGAAAAAAACCCAACACTCTTCTAAAATCCCTTTCAAGACTGTTGCTTTGAAAGTCTTTTTCTTGGCCTGGGAATTTTAAATGGGTTTTGGGATTGTTTTTACCTTGGACCTGAGGGTTTGCATCCTTCTAGCACTGATGCAAGTCAATACCTGGAGGTGATTCACAGCAGCAGAGGGTCACCAAGTTGGGCAGACTTCTGGAGAATCTCAAGTCCTACCTCTGCTCAAAGCCAGGTCAGCAAGAGCTGTGCTTGTGTGGTAACAGCTGCCCCAGCCCAGGAGACAGAGGAACAAGCATGGTGAGAAATGAGATCCATGCTGACAGGATGACTTTCTGGATGTGGACACATTTAATCAGACCATTAGATATCTACAGATGGTAGGTGTGACTAGGGGTTGGATATATCTTCACACACAAGGTTTCTTACGCTGCTGGGCCCCGTTTAACATTTTCCATTTAACAATGCTGTACTGGATTAGACGAAGCACAGAGCCAGTGCACCTTTCTTTAGTTTTGTGTATAGTTACCTGAGTCTTTCCATTCTTTGAAACCCTGTACTGGTCTTTATGATTTATGAGCTATCTCACTGAGCTTTGGACCAGCAACTGGAGCATTAGCTGGATGATGGAGGGGAGAGAGCTTCCCCCAGCTCTGGCTGAGGCAAGGACCCTGCTCTGAAAGAACATGTGACTTGTTCACATCCACAGCCCATTTCTCTATGAACAAGGCTTTCGGGACTGGTCCATGTGGCCTCATACTGGGAAAACCATTTTGGCCATTGTCCTTCCAGTGCTGGAGAGACAAAAGGGGCCTGCTCAGTGCCAGGCTAGGGAGGGCTGTTTTTTCTGAACTGTTTTTCAGCAGAGCAGCTCCTCTACCAATACTCAGACTTGCGAGGGTGCCAGAGAAGGGTTAAGAATAGAAAGAGAGATGAGGCAAGCTTCTGGGAACTTCCCCTTCCACTGAGGCACACAGGAACATGTGTTATTCTCTGCCCCTTTGGCAAACATGGACAACATGACTCTCCCCACCTACGCACGCTTGCCAGCTGGTCGTTTTTCTGCCTGTCTTTCAGCATCAAGCTGGTCAAACCTGCCCCACAGCACTCCACCAACTCCTTTTCCTGGCTTGGTGCCACCTCATTCCCCACTATTCAGTAGGGGAGAGGGTCGTTCCCTCTGCAAGGAAGGGTCCTACGAGCTTGATGTTGCAGTGCAAAAGGCTGCACAGTGAGGAACAGGTTGTGTCCCTTCCCATCTCTGCATTAGACGGGTTGTACGCAGCACTCTTTTGTTTAAAACTTGGCAACTCGATGTTGCTTGCAATCAGAGGAGCTTTGCTGTTGAACCATCAAATAGTTTGGTTAAATATCAAACTGTCATTCAGCTTGTCCAAACATCATTGAAGCTGGATGGAGTCTTGTTTAGGATGTGGCTTGACGAACCAGAATCCAAAGATCTAACATGTTTTGTGGTTTTTAATGTGACTATTGGACTTGATATTCCATCTTTTGAAGTCAGTGAAAATAGGATTGAGCCCTTTTGCCATGCTTAGGGCAAGCAGATTTGGATAAAATAGGAACCAGCCCAGACCTATGAATCAGCCTCGGCCAGGATCTCTTGAGAAGTCTGAGTCAAAAAACAAAACCAAACAAAAACCCAACCTAGGCTGGCTTTTCTTTAAGTTGTTTCCATTTTCATAACCATCTGCAATTTCTGATGTCAAGCTCCTGACAGACCCTGTCCTGTGGGAATTCCAATCTGACTGGAAGTAGGAGCTAAATCACAAGGAATTTGTTCACAAGATTTATGGCCAGTGGTACGGATGCCAAGGATTTCCTTGCAGTAGTACCTAACACTTACATGCCTAGCATTTGGAGTATGCATAGTAATTAATACACAAATATACGCCGAGTAGGGACTGAACAGCCAAGCATGAATCTGAACTCCTTTCCTTGGTGAAATTACAATGCGCAGGTTCTGACTTAGTCTTTTAAATATATAACTGGGACACTTTCATCTGGATGGAGTATTGGGAACTGGAGTTGTAACTTGAGTTCTCCCTATTTCTCCTGCTGATTGTTGGAGGAAACCCAAAAGGTACAGAGTTGTATTTCCTTCAAAGGACTTTGGACAGTCAACATCCTAAATGTAGGATGGAAAACTCCATGAGAACCAGCTCTCTTGTGGTATCCCAGTGTTTGGTGTCATCATCCCATGTAAGTATAAATAAGCCCTTCTAGAAGGCTTGATTCAAGTTCAGTTCCAAAAGTGGCCCTGGTCCAGCATTTCTGTTGAGACAATTTCTACTCTATTTCTGGCAAAGTTTCCCGGCTTTAGTACTCACTGGTTTCACTGATCAGTAATCCTGGACTCCTCAAATCTGGTGGCCTGCGTAACAACTCTGGTAATTAGTTTGGCAAGGAGGACATTGCTAATGTGTCATTCTAGTACAGAGTTTCAAAGAGAGGAAGGAGTCTTTTGATCTGAAGGAATGGGGCTGGCCTTCCTACAGAACTTCATGTGCTCTCTGTATTTCATGTAGGTAATATATATGTGTGCTCTCTTTGCCTCAATTTTCCATTTATAGTTTGGATGTACTAACACATTGCTTCTATCATACTTCATCAGTCTTCTTTAATTAGCTGGTAAGATCATCAGGGTAAGAACATTTAGCACGTAAGGCAGCTCCAGTACATTTAATGAATAATAACAAATGCCAATTTTCTTTTCATCCTCTCTTACAAAAGAACGTGCTATTTAGCTGCTTCAGCAACCTGCCCTAGGCACTGTCACAAGGACAGGGGTCCCAAATGGGCTTAGCCACCGCAGCCAGCATTGCAGGCTGTGGGTAGACTCTCCAGCAGTATGGGAGTGCTTCTATGGGCTAACATCACTTCTCTCTGGACGTGACAAGGGTATGTTCTTCTCACTGCACGCATTCAAGCTTTGATCTGTGGTATTTCCAGATTTTATGTGCTATTATCCTGCCTGCATTCTACTGTATGGAAACAGAGGTGTTCTTGGGTGCTGTAGGCAGCTCAATGTAATAGGTTACAAGTCAAGGCTGGGATATCTCAGCTGGGTCTCTTGCATTTCCTGGCATTGGGTTGTTTGTTTTGCTTGGGCAGCCCTATTTCACTGTGTATTAATTATCACACAAGGAATGGGGCTCAGGGATACTCAGCTTCTCTTGCAGAACGGTTTGAGATCAATGGAAGAAAGCTGTCATGTCCTAGGAAGGAGTTGCATTAAAATGGTAATTTTTGGTGTTTAAACAGGATCTGATGACAGATGGGATTAAATGCAAAGCAGCTTGTTATGAGGTTTTAATAACTGTGACAGACCTGGGAAAAGTGGTGTAGGGTGTGTAAGTGATCCAGCAAATGCAGGAGCACATGATGCTGGATGACAGCTGATAGCATTGCCCAGGAGGGAGATAAGATTATTTAGCAAGAAATTGTGTGAGTGTTTTGAGAAGGGAAGAGGAAAAGAAAAAACCAAAACCAAAGGAGAACTTGACATACCTACTATTCTGTCATCTAACAGAGCTACTCCTGACAGTACAGTGGCCTCTAAACATAGTGAGGAAAATACGTCAGTGTTATGGTCAGGCTGGGAACTAAAGGAATAAGAGTATCTCATTCCTATTAGACTTGGATATTGCAGAATTTGCATGTTGAAAACCAGTGAGGTTGTCGTCTCCATATGTCTTCCCTAGTCCTTTCTCTTTCTTGTGGCCCTCTCACCTAGGAGCCAAGGAGGGGATGATCTTCACAGATAAAAAATCTGGCTTCATGCTCTGTGGAGAGCAGTGGCTGGGCCATGCACTTGCAAAGATGCTGCTATGCGGTATGGGTGCATGCAGGGATGCTCCTGCCTGGTTTTGCTGAGGAAGAGACTTGTGAGGGTGGAGGTTCTGGCTTGCTTGCTTGGAGGGATCCACTCTCAGCTCCATGATTTCTGCTGTCAGAGAGGAAGGAATCATAGCGGCTCACAGAGGCAGTAGGATCTATGTGTGTCTGGAGCAGTCACACCTGAGTGATAAATGCAGAAAAAGAAAGGCCATACATGAAGTGTGGAGATGGGTGAGGGAGAAAAAGAGCCCTCTGCTCACAGTGGAATAGAGTTGGGTGGGAGAGGGTTGTGTTGGAAAGGACCGGCATTTCTGAAGGGCAGAGCTGATAAAGAAATGTCTCAAGGTAGTTGCAAGGCTTCTTTGTCTGCCCCTCTGCCTACCCTTGCTGTTGACAGTGGTACTCTGATAAGGCTGCAGAAAAGCACCCTTGTCTCACTAAATCTGGTGTCAATAAACTAAATGTCATCAGTAGCCCTTGTTCGGACCCAGTGCTGTTAGCAACCATGGAAGATCTTGATATAGTTTTCTACTGGGCTTGTGAATAGCACATTTTAGGCTCCATCACAACACTTTGGACTTGAAGGAGCTGGGGTTTGCAATGACCAATAAACCAGCAAATCATTGAAAATGAGTCTGTTACTGGGTGTGTTTTGGCCCATTAATGTTTTGGCCTGTTGCAGCTGCCTCAGGATGCAGCCTCATGGCTATGCTGCCCCAGTCACGAAGCATGTCCAAGATCTGAGCTAGGAACATCCCAAACCCATGTGAGGCAGGGCTGCATCAGCTAGCTTGCAGGAGGCTCACGGGTTGCTGCTATGACACAGTAGAACACAGCTGCCTCTGCTTTTAATATGAATTCGAGTTTCACCTAATCAACTGATGTCATTTTGTAGAGTGCATCCTTTATCTAGGAATGTTCAATATGGTTCCCATGAGCTACTCTTGTGCGCCAAGAGAAGAGGTGTCTCTTCAGCTGAGGTCCCAGATGCATTCTACTTCAGAAAACAGGATTTAGTTAAAATAGTGATCTGGAGCTACCCAATTTTAGCAAGTCTGGAGTCCTGAGTGCTGGGGAGCTTCAATGACTGAGCACAGCAGGAAGTGTGTTAGCTCTAAGCCTTAAAGGCTGCAGGCATCTGTCCTTATAAATAGCCTCTCTCTATGCATATATATAGATATATATTTTTATATGCATATATACTTATATATCTTTTTAGGTAATTTGAAATCTTTCCTGGTCTATGGAAATTTCTAAAAAGAAGTTGTACAGCCTTCAGCCTGCTGTTAAGGAGCAGATGATCTTCTGGTGTTAGGGTCATTCTCTTCCCTGACCAACTTGCTTTCATCTTCTGTATTTCTTGCATAGGAATTTTTTTCCCTCTCATGCTATATTCTGCTGAAGACAGCTACATGGAACTGGAGTCTCAGTTGATCTTTTTCCTCATTTCCACCCACAGAAGTCTATTTTTTTTAACATCCTAAAAACCTTGGTAACAAGGTTATCATGGCTTTTGATTTGAAATGAATTTTTAAAAGAAGATCTTTTATTCCTCACTTTCCTTTTCCAGATCTGAACACCATCACAGAGGTAAAAACATGTACCTTCACCCAAAAGACTGAGAGGGTTTCAAAACCCGTGTTTCCTTTGGTCTCTTTCCTAGCAGGGAGTTTAATCAGGTTTCTTCTTTTCCTCAGACAAAGTCTGGTGATTCAAAGTACTTGAGTGAAGGAGAAGGATCTGCCTTTTACTCTCATTCAAAGCACAGTGAAGCCAGTGTAAACCCTCGCATTAACTTCAAGGGATGTTAGCTCAGACCTCTGGTCTGCAGCTATGCAACTTTTATCCCACCATTAGCCCTGGGCTTCTGATGGGGCCATCCAAGAACAACCCATTCTGTCTAGTTGCGTCAGGGGTAGCTGTCCTTGCTGCTCAGTACCAAATGCCACCTATCAGAACCTATCCCAGAACCTCCTTCCCAACAGGCAGGTCTTTACACCCTGCAGCCCTATGGCAGGCAGTGGTGGCTGGCACAGCCTTAGTCCTTTTCCTTGTGCCATGCTGGGGCTCGTGACCATTTGCCAGCCTTCAGAGTTAGACTTTCTGAAGTCCTGATAGGGGATAAGGGATAAACACATGCAGAATTGGGGTTTCTTTTAATGGATGAAGATTCCTCTTACTGGAAAGCAAGTAAAAATAACACAGAGAATAGTCTGCAATCTGCAAACTGCTCTCTGAAATTAGGTCTGGATTTTTAGTCCCTCAACAGAGGGCCTAAAACGTATGTCAACTTTGCATGCCTGCGTGATTCTGGCAAATGCAAGTGTATGTGAAATGCAAGTTAATTGTATTTATGGGCCTCGGTGGTTTCATTGCTATTAGTTCGCTTTTGAGAGAAAACAGTTTTCTTTCCATGTGATTAGTACTTTAAGGCGATCTGAAGTGGGTTTCCTGACCATAGCATCTTGTTTGGAGCTTTCCAACCCAAACCTGGCTTGAACACCTTGAAAGTTAAAGTGCAGAATCACGTGTGGAGCAGGCTGGACTGTAGTGATGTGGGAAAGGTCTCAATAACAGCCAACATTGTGAGGTGCATACAGCAAAACAGGTAGGGCTAGAAGTTTACGGTGTACCAGGCAGAGAGGGACATGAAAATACCAGGATCACTGAGATCTAGACTTACCTTCAAATAATAGACAATATCCCTGTGCAACAACAGATGAACTGGGGTGGCAACTGGATGTACGGGAGTTTGTAGTGCTAAAATCTGAACATCGTCGCTCCAGGTGCTTGGTGGATGGTAATATTGTAGGGCAGATAATGCAATTTTACACAGTTTCAAGCAAACCTTCCTGACTGCTTTGCACAGTTGTGTGGATGGATGAACTGAACCAGGAATTCTTGTATTACCATGAAGTGACTAAGGCTCATGAAAAGAGAAGGCAGTGTCAGCCGTTTGTGTGACTGCACAGCCATTCAAACATCCTGTACAGGGGGATGACTCAGGATATCAGTAACATCACAAAAGGATTTGCCTTTGTGAAGAAGTCAGGAATGGTCTGAGATCATCTAGCACTGGCTCACTCCCTTGTAAAGTCCTACGGTTCGTAAGCAGCGTCGGATGTGACTAAGGCAGCAAGGTGATGAGTATCTCTGCCTAGTGCCCCCCAGGTAACCCCACGTTTTTGGAAATTGTCAGCAAAGTCTGACTAAATGAGCACAAAGTCCTTTTGGATGAGGGTGTGGGGGAAAGATTTCTTGCTTTTCCAGATTCTTCCTTCTGTCACAGCAGCTGTGAGCTTTCTTTGCTTTAGTCCTCACTGTGCTATCAGACCAAGGGAAGACCCAGCCTGCTACCCTCCAGCAGAGCTAGCAGATACGCGAACAGGAGGTCAGATTCCGGAGGCAGCCAGCTTTGTGAATTAGACCTTTCCTTCCAATCTCACCCCGCAGACTGCATTTGTGATTGATCTGGTATTCTTGAATCCCATTTCCATGAATTAATCTCTAACAGCATCCAGAAAAATAGTGGAAATTAACTGACATTGGTTTTCATTTTCCATTCTGGTAAAAAAAAAAAAAAAGGTAATTCCAGTGGCCAGAGCAGCTCTCAGGGTTAATCCTGATGGAAAGGAAGCAGGATGTGGGCTCCAACTGGTTTTAGACTCTGCCCTCAGGAACTGAGATTTTGGCAATGGGAATTTTGGCTGTTCTGTCTTTGTTCCATTAGCATCCTCATCTCCCAAAGGCTTTATGTAGAGGAAGATGAGGTTTTTAATTTATGGCCATGAGGCAAACAAACTCCAGAAAAGGAGAAGGGCCATACAAGTTGACGGCTATTGTCAATATTTCTTGGAGCCCTGTGACTTTTACCTATCCAGCCACATTTCTAGCTAGCAGGTAGTGTAGCCACATGCATAGTGTGTGTAGGCACCCTGGAGTCAATGGGACAATTTTTCACGGAATGGAATGGTGAATTCTCTCTTTTTAGGAAGAATATTTCAACTGAAGAGTAGCTCATGTTGGGATAAACACTTCAGGGTTGTTCAACATTGCCTACTGGAAAGCTGAAAGGCAATGGCTAATAAAATGTGTTTTTAGTTAAAGAAACAGAATGATAGTTATCCTGCAAAACCTGAATGAAATAAAATAAGGGGCATCCTAGAAAAGAATGACTGATCTCACCTGGTAAAGATGATCTGGAGCACCAAGGAGAGGTACATCTCATATACAGGGAACATGAATGCACCCAAGGAAGCTGAGGTAAAAGTTAGAAAGGGAAAAGGAAAGTGAAACTGTCTTCTGAAATACGTTCCACAAATGAGGATTTTATGGTTTGTAAATCCACACTGTGCTACCATCTCTGAAGTTGCTCAGATGTAGCTGAGGTCAGATTTTGTCCCAAGAGAGCATTGCAGTTGTGGTAGCTAAAATACCTCTCCAAGACTGATGCTTGAGGTCATCAGCTAATGACACAGTGGGATGGTGGGAGCTGCGGTCTCTCCTGAGATGGGATGAGGACAATGAACAGTTCAGTAGGCAGCAAAGGTGGGTACATTGGCACTTTCTTCTGAAGCATCTGAGGAGGAAACTGGGTCCCTGCTAAGGAGCTCCTGCTCTCTGTTCCCTTTTCTCAAGCAGTTACACTCCAAACATCATTTGCTGTCCATTGTGGCTTGCTCGTGGCCGTGCTGCCTCACCTGTACCCACGTGCTTTCCTGTGGTAAGGGGTAGGTGGGCTCCATGCGGGAAAGTGACACTGGACAAGCCTGTGCAAAATCCACCAGCTGTCCCAGGCATGACTATGGCTGCTGAGAAGCAGGAGCATGAGATAAATGTCTCTGATGACTACCCATAGGCAAAACGTAATTGAAAAAAAAAAATTGTTTTTTGAAGGTATTTATGAAGGAGAGAGATGTTGAGGTAGAAAAGTGTTCTCATGTGGGTACTCGTGTGAGAGTTGGCAGCAACAAGGGAGCGACAACCACTTAGAACAGAGTAATAAAGAGCCTGAAGGAAATTGTGCATGGAATATGTGGGGACTGTTAAGAAAATGACTGTAAAATCGACTGCTTTGTTACTCGGTAGCTCCCCCCCTTTCTTCTGGGTTGACATGTTGCACGTGGTTACCAAACTAACACAAACTGTCAGCTGAATTTCATACCGCCTTGTGCCCCCACAACAACTAAGTCCCAATCACTGACCCTCTACTCCAGGGGACGATCCAAGATGCAGGAAGAATACGACTGGGTGATTTCAGTAGTTTATAGGATCTGTAATTAGAACATGCAGGGAGAAGCACCCTGACCTGGTGCGCGCTCTCCTGCCTATCACAGCAGTCCAAAAAACTGTTGCTGGGACACTATGGGATCTGTGCTCTCCTCTGTGAGCAGAGCAAAGCATGCCTTGCTAATTATGAAGTCCTGTTTCCAGAGTGGTGTTAGTGTTGATGGGAAGTATTGAGGCTGCTCTTGGAAAAGGACAAGGCAGAGCTGTTCTGGCACGTGGCCCCTAAGAAGGAGAGGAAGTAGCACAAGCTGGTAGTTTTCAAGTGGAAAGAGATGAAATTAATGGGGGAAAGAGTAATTGTTCCTAGTTCAGAAGAGCACGTTCCAGACGGTGGGGAGGAAAACCCATTTTCAGAGAGGAGTGTGGCTGGGTGTTTTTCAGCTGGAGTATCCTGAAAGTAGACATAATTGATTATGTCCTCTTGGAGGTGAAACCTAACATAATCATACTTAAAAAATGATGGTGATGTAAAGGCTTTTTCTACTCAATTTTTTTCCTTATCTGATCCCCACCTGCAGCTGGGAGTTGGCTTGTTTTTATTGTGTTGAAAGATCGAGTTTGCCTGCGATCCCTCCAGTAATGCTTGCAGCAAGGATTCCTTCCAGATTGTTGTCTTTAGTTTTCAGATACAGCTGCATCTGTGTGACAACTCAGCTTTCTACCACAGGCATTTTCAGTGACCAAAATAATAACATTGCTTGAAATTTCTAGGGACAAAACAAAGTAAGCCAGATTTCTAGCAGTCAGCATGATAGCAAGCCTTGCCATACTGCAGTCTTTGAAGAGGGCGTGCATGTCAAAGATCATTTGTGCCCCACAGGGAGGACAGAAACTTCCAAATGCTAAGATGAGGTTGAAAAGGGAAGGCGGTTGAAAAGATGAGGTTGAAAGAGAATGTTTTTCAGATTTAATTTGGGACCAGCCCAAAGGATACCCATGAGAGAAGCAGGGGGAAGGAAATGTCAAAATATAGCTTTCCAGCAATGCTGATTCTTTTGCATTTTGTAGATAATGGTTAAGAGAACATCTTTATTTTTCTGGTACACCAGACTTGTGCTTTGTGCCCACAGACATAACTTAAATGCCATGTCCTTGCCCAAAGGAGCCTTGTATTGAACTCTTTATTTCATAGAGACACGTGTCTGGTGATGATCAAATTGCACTTAGTTTTTCTTTCCACTCATGCAAGCAATTACTGTACATGACATGAAACTGGGACAGTTGGTTGTATTGTCGAGTTCTCAGATTCTTCCATCTCTGCAGATGCTGCCCACAGGGATATTCCCCAGAACATAGCTGGGCATCTCCTGCGAAGTATCAACATCAAGCTTTAGTAGGGGAGTTTAATTCCAACCATCTCTGAAGCCTTTGCATAAAGAGCTCCAGGTGGCTACAAAGATTTATCCATATAACTTCTTAAATAGACCCAGAGTCTCACCCGTAAGTGGAGTTAAACTCTGGTGCAACGTCCTTTAGAGAGGGAAGCAGTAAGATGCGGAACAATGGCCTGCAGTGATCTGTGGCAAAGGAGAGAGGAGGGACATCAGGACAGGGCCAGGGAGAGCTGGGAAGAGGCTGGAGCAGTGGCAGATGTCTCGGCAGGCTGGCAGGGAGAGACTCTTCCAGGTGTGGGGAGGATGTGATGGGGGTAAGAAGCCAAGCCTGTGAGCAGCAGGGAGGTGCTGGTTTTTCTTCCGGGTGTATACCCATCATTCTGCAGCGGCAGTGAGCTCTGGTGGAAATGGGCTGGTGTCAAAGTGGTCATGAGCAAATGGCGTGGGACTGCCGCTGGTGAAAGCTCTGTGGGGAGCCTTTGCTCTCTTCCCCATTTCAACCTTTGCGTAAAGCAGTCTGTGCAGGCACCATTTCTGTGGAGAGGTTTTGGACCTTGTCAGATGGGGAGCCATGTCAGGTGTGCTCTGGTTATTGAATGTGACTTTTATTTAACATTCAAATTGCAGCCACAAGGAGAATTTAGCAAGATTCATGTACCCAGGGGTGGGCTTCACCTAAACACTCCAATGTCCTGATGTGAGAGATGTCTAGAGAATATGAAAAGAAATGAGAAACCAGGTTCAAAAGCATCTGCAGGGTGCCAGGAACAAGCAGGTGGCTGCATCTGTGGGAGAGTCACTGCTTTCAGTTGCCATTTGTTATTTCTCTTCCCCAACCATGAGCATTTGTGACCATTCAAGGCTGATAGGTTTGGTTTCCAGGTCATTATTTCTTGTAACGCTTGCTCTATGATGCATGTAATTTCTGTTGGCGTCCTGCTAGATAAGTGGTATATTTTCAATATTAAAACAGGCAACAGCATACATCTTTCTCAGTCAAATCTGCTTCTCAGTTCTGGCTGTATGGGAATGTCATCCTCGTTGAGTGTTTGTCTGCCTTAAGTTTCTATGGCCTTCTTATTCCTGTGTCACCTTGGTGTGTTGGGAATAGCCCCTGCAGCAGTGTTTGTAGAGAGCAGGACCCCAAGCTCTGACCTCCTCTTGGAGATTTGGAGGATAAGTAGTTGTGTGCAGCTGCAGATCAATGTTTGCACAAGGAGAGCAATAAATTTCAGACTCTCACGTCATGAAATCGTGCAGTTTGGTCTGGGATTCTGTCCTGATCTCAACAATTGTTTGTTAATAGTTAAGAAGGCCTTGACAGATTCTTAACTGGTTAATAAATAACTGAGGGAACAGAAGGTTTCTTTTCTAAATTACAGATTAGTTTGCTTTATCTTTAATGATGTTCCTCATGTGCGCCTTAAAAAATTTCTTGAGAGCGTAAGTCAAACAGCAACAAGCTAGTGGCATTGAAAGAGCTTGTGCTCTTTTCTCTGTGTTAAGCCAAGGCAACTTTGTTTTAGTCACTTGCCTTCTATGAAATATGCTATAGGATTCAATATGCTATCGTAATTAAAGATTGAAAAGGCCTGTGGAACTTGGCCACAGAGCCTGTCCTCTTGCAAAATCCCATTACGAGTTCCAGGTGATACCATCTCAGGTATGAAATACAGCCAGAAGAGATCAGCTTATTTTCCTAATAGCATTCCTGAGAACTCTTGCTCATGAATCTGGGGTTCTGCAATTGATTTTGTTTCTCCATATGTTGGAACAGCCCTAACGAAGCGCGTTCAGTCTCTCATCCCCCTGGAATTATTTGGTGAATGTTTCTTTCATCTTA
The DNA here is from genome assembly GCA_009769605.1 of Bucorvus abyssinicus. Classification (NCBI taxonomy): domain Eukaryota; kingdom Metazoa; phylum Chordata; class Aves; order Bucerotiformes; family Bucorvidae; genus Bucorvus; species Bucorvus abyssinicus. Next base: position 9,905,565 of record CM020041.1, read on the forward strand.
GATCACAGACAGACAAGCATCAGCTCACGAGGTGTCATGTACCAGCTACTGAACACAGAGCTGTAAGAAGCAGAAAATACAGGCTCTGCTTCTTTAATTAGTTCATGCATCTGCTTTGTTAGCTGATCAGAAGTCCAAGAACATAAGGAGTATTTGGCCCAGGACACTGATAGCCATGCAGTGAGATCATCAACAATTCTTTCCAAGCGTGATGGTTAAGGAGTCCTCCTCCTAGGTCCCAAAATAGACTTCCTATTGAAAACCCAGATAGTTACACTATTTCAGTAGTACATAGCCCCTTCTTGCCATTACACGAAGAGTTCTGAACCTTGGTGGGGTTTATACCCCGAAGGACATGACTTTCAATAGACCCTCACCTATGGCTGACGTGATCTCTGTGCACTTGCTGTCTCACAGCTGTGCAGATGTGCCCCTCATAAGCTGCAGCTTCTCTGTTCTGATAGATCTCCTAAAGGGCAAAGATGGTCCAGGTGTCCAGGAGACAGGTTTGTTTGCTGGTTAATGCAAAGGCTTGAATAGCGTGTGGAAAGGATAAGATCAAAGATACTTGTGTTGGCTTTTAGGATGCCTTGGAGAAGGTTATGTTGGGATGTGTTAGGAGTGGCAGAGAGAAACTTATCTGTCTGTGAACAGGAAAAGCAACATGAAACAAAGATTGTGCAGCATGGGATTTTTTTATAGTGAGTTGGAGTCTTTTCTCCAGAGGGAAGACTAACACTCTGCAGCCAGCACGGATATTTTTGTAAGCAGGTATGGCCATAGGGAAAACATCTGAGACACTGGATGCGCATTCTTGCTACATGTGAGGTGTCTCATTTTCAGAAACAAGAGCAGCACTCTTTTCACACATTTTATTTCATCCATTTGTCTTTTGAATGTCTGACTACATTAACACTGTACCTTTAGCAAGTCTGAAAAGCAGCTCTGCAAAACGGCGAGCCATATGCATAGAAGCACGGAGTCTCTCCTTCCCACCAAGTTGCTCTCGACTGGCACCAGTCCTGCTCAGAGCGGCACTGCCTTTGCTCCCCCAGCACAAACAGGCCTGATCACCTGACGAATGGCCAATGTTCACCACTGTCCTGCTTGGTGTTGGACTTCCCAGGCTGGGATGGGTTGAACTGGCTAAGGAAATGGTCTTCTGAATCCTACTAAAGATGGGATGCTTTGGGGAAAGCCCTTTTGTTGCAGGAGTTACTGGTGCTTCACATGAATTCATATTTGTAGCCTGGGAATGTACAATGAATAGGAATATAAAATTAGCTCTATTATCCAACTTAAGTCTCATGCAGATGATGGCAATGCTGTGTTCTAGAAAATAACTGATCCCCTAGAAATATCAGCTTCTGTTGCCTGCTACCCATATTAATCTGTCTTTGAGTTAGGGTTGCAACCGTGCTCAGCACTCAGAACGAGAGCAGCCAGTCTGCTCAGTGTAGTGTTTGGTTAAGAATAGGATAATTACATTTGTTTAGTTATCAATATGACAAAATCAAGATCTGGCATGATCTTCTCTTAACCCTAACAGAATGTACAGACTTAAGTTTAATACCAAGGACCCATTCCAAGCTTACCTGCAAAAGGCAACGGGGAGCTCTGGATGCGTGTGCCATGAACACAGACATCTTTAGGGTGAGGCAACACATCCTCCTCTTTTACCTCCAACTCTTCTGAATCCCAGTGAAGACACTGAGCTTACCCTATGAAAAGGGCCCTTTCTAGGCCTAATTCAAAGGTCAGAACTCGTTCTCACCCTCAGCTTTCCTGATGAACTTTGTAGGACGTAGCAGTAAATCCTCTTCTAAACCCCAGTTCTGCAGCTGGGAGTTGGACAGAAAAGCAGCATGGGGAAAGTGCACGCCTGCTCCTGGGTTTGTGAGTGAGAGCTGCATGGATGCCTTGGGTTAAGAACAACAAGGACTGATGATTGTGGGTTATGTCCACATCCTGCCTACTACAGAAAGATATGTTTAGGGCTCCCTTTTCCAAGTGTGTCCTTTCTATCTTTAGGTTTGGGGTTGGAAATGTCTTTTTCTTGAACTGTCCGGACACTGTAGTGCAGGTGCTCTGGTTAGGGATTTTTTTTTTTCAAGGGCTGGTGATGCCAGGCTGGGATAGCCAGGGCACAGTGTCTCTCTGGCACTGGGAGCATTTTCTTTAGTCGCTATTGAAATCAGACACTATGAGCCGCCCTGCAGATCATATTTAAAGCAATAGATTTATATCATAAACTGTTTGCTGGAAGCACTGTATTATTCCTAGTCCTGTGCCACGGCTTACCTGATTGCACCTGCGCTGTGTGCGAGCTGGACCAGCTTGCTTTCTCTGGTTCACAGGACTCCCAGGGCAGTTCTATTGAAACAAGCAGGGAAGGGGGTATAGGTATATTTTCGCAGGGCACAAGGGTGGTAACAAGCAGCAAGGGCTGCAGGCACCTGAATCTTGCCCTGCTCCTGAATGCTTTGTATCCTGTGCCCCGGAGCCGAGATACGGAGGCGAGAGCAGAGAGCCGGAGATGGAAACAGGCTGGATGATGCCACATACCAGCGGTGTTGTTTGTCTCCAGTCCTTGCATACCAGCTGCATCGTTGTCCCGAAAGGGGCACACCGTTAACCCAGGGCTGGTATGCAGGCAAAAGCACGTGTGCAGGCACACCAATGCACACGCTGTAATTGTCAGGCATGGAGATGCTGATCTGTACTTTGCCTGTTGTCCGTACAGTACACGGTCACGTGAAGTATGGCTCAGGGAAAACGGGAAACCTGTCCCAGGCGAGATGTTTTAACTCTCCAGCTTTTCCTTATCCTGGGAGGAGACAAGTGGCACTAAGGGCTCCACCTCATAATTAAAGGCATCAGCGATGAGAAACATGTACAACAGTCATTCCTAATTAGTAGCTGCGTGGGTTAAATGCCATCTTGGTTTCTTCTTGGTGGCAAGGTGAGCAAATAGCAGAAAGCCCTTGGCTGGGAGAGAGGGAACAACTTAGTCTGCAGCTTTCTCCTTCCCCATTAGGTGAGCCCTTTGAAGTCTCTGAGCAACTCTCAGCCCATTAATTCCAGGCAGTTTTCAGTCTGAAGTGCATGGCAGGTACAAAACAAATAACCAGATGTCAAACTTTCTGCCTTTCCCTGGGCTGATGACCAGAGGCTTGAGCGCATCTTGCAGGGCCTTTAAATACATAAAAATACTCCGTGTGCTGTTTTGTTTCTCCCCTTTGCCCTCCCATTCTGTGACTTCATCTGTCAGTCTTTGGAGACCAAGGGAACTATTCTTGGAGACCATCCTCATCCTAGAAATCATAAACCTGGCAGCTACCCTAGCCTTTTCTTCTTGGACGTGACCCTATCTGAAATGCTTACGGCACATCAAAGGAGCCAACACGTGCTCCCAAAGGGTCTGCTCTCTATTGATAACACAAGTGTCCTGTCCTCATGCATCAAGCTACTCACAGCTTCTGCTCTCCCTGCTCAGTCACTTTTTACTGCGTCCCATGACCTGGGAGCTGCCAAAAGCCTTGCATCTTTGAAAGGGAATATTTGAAAAATAAAGTCAGGCTAGGATAAATCACAGGGAACAACATTAGCTATTGAATAATATGGATAGGATAAGTTAGGTTGTACAACTAACAGTTCTATGGCTGGGCTTTCAAAGACTCCTGCAGCCCAGAGTTCCATCTATATAAAACAACAGCTGCACTCTCTATTTTTTTTGTTTATAATTTTAGAAGAGTCTTTTTGGTTCATCCCCATTAGCATTTCCTTAATAGGGATCCTTTCTCCTCACCAGCCCTTTTAAAGATTAAGAATGGGACAATGGCTGCTAGAGGAGGAACTCACCTCACAGTCTTGTCCGATCTTCTCCACCCAGGTGCAATTGGGCAGAGGCAAGAGAGTCCAGGACACCAACCACAGCCTTGGGTGATGGCTCAAACACAGGCAGGCTGGTCTCTAAAGATTCCTCTTGGGCTTTGAAGGAAACTAAGTTAAGTGGGGGGTATATTAGTAGTTTTAGTGTGCAGACTACATCAAAGCCCTGGCAAGGAGGCAGGCTGGTCCCCAGGCACCGTCAGGAGTGTGGCCACGTTGGCTCCCAAGGAACCTGCATTTGAGCCTCAGCCCCTCATGCCCTTTGCTAGTGAAGGCTGATGCAAGGCGGCAGGCTGCTGTCCTGCAAAAGCAGGGGTTTGAAGCACTGTGGGCAGGATGGGCTAGGGTAGCTGCAGGCTATGTCCTGCTCTGAGTTATGCCACTGGAAACTCGGAGAAAGTGTGTAGCCATGGCCTTGAACCTGCCCACATGCTTCACACGCACGAGAGAGAGGCAAAGGAAAATGTGGTGCAGTCACTTCAGGGGCACCGCTTTGGATCTATTTGAGCATATTCACTGGGAATTTGTATTGTTTGGAGAAAAAAAAAAGGTTAATTTTTAAAACTACTATTTATTTTCACACCATCCAAAAAAACTGTGCAGGGTGTGATCCGTGCAGAGAAGAAGCAGCATGATGGAAGCAGTTACTTTTCACTCTTGCAAATCTTGCGCTAGATGCCTTTGCTGGCACAGAAAACACCTAAGGGCAGGGTTTTACCTCACTTTGAGAGGCTAAAGCCACCACTTCCATGGGAAGATGCAATCTTGCCTTGTCCTGTGCTCACGCTGGCTCCTCCCATCCATGTTAAATGCGTGAACTGATTAGATAAGTGACCTGGGTTACAGCTAACCTAGGGGAAAGAACGGTCAGATTAAAACAACAAAGAATTCGTTTCACCAGTGTTGTTGGGTTAGATCGACTATGAATGTTCATGAGAGCTGCAGCCTGCAAGACCTTGGGTCAGCAGCAGTGTTCACAGCTGGGCTCATGGGAGCCTTAGCAGAGCAATGCATGTACCTGGAGGCTCCATAGTCAAGAGGGTTGGTGGTGTTCTCTCTCTTTGTGTTTTGGGGGTTTTTTTTAAGTCATCTTAATTAATTAGGCAGCTGATGGAATGGCAGGGCAAGCACATAGTGCAAACTCAAAGCTGCACAGACTTTCGGCATGGACCTGATGCATAGGCTTCTTCGTGTACCCTGGTGTCTCGTTATCATAATTAACTCTGCTCTGAGTCAACTGAAACATCAGCAAGTAGACTATTTTCAAAGCAGAAGCGATTTTTCCACAGCAAAGTTGATATCAGAGCAAGTGAAATGCTGAAGAAAAGCCTTTCCTTTCCGTGATCGTTCTGAGTTTTTGAAGAAAAGCTTTGTTATTGTTGGGGGATGTTATTTCTTTTCTTGTAGTTGAACATTTTGACAGAGAATTCGCCTCATTTTCATTAATTCTTTGTCAGGGGAAAAGTCAGCGTTTTCTCAGTGAGAACCCACTGAAGCAGAGAAACAGGGTTAGGTAAAGGAGCGTGGCTAACGCCAGCATAATTATTGAGGAAAAACCAAAATGTGTAGTGAGCAAGTGCCTCTTTAGTTTAGTGCTTTAACAAATTATCTATATAAGCCTGAGTTATTAATGACATTTTATCTAACTTCAGTTAGTTTAATTCCACACTGACCCTGGGCACAAACTTTGCCGAGGAACTTACTTGAATATGGGGACGAGTGTAAAACTTCATCTGTTGCAGGCTTTGCTCAGTGAGTAGCATTGATTTGTGTAGGTAATGTCAGTCCTGTGAGACTTTAAATGTTCAGGGTTGTGGATCCAAAGCCTCTGAGCAGCAGATATTGGGTGAGTGGTAGATCTCTGGGACGATGGAGTTTGAAGCATGGGCAGTTTGAATTTGGTACTGGGAAGATCTGCAAAGCAAAGGATGAAAGCTTTGTTCCTTTGCACAACGTTATTTCCCCTGTAGCTGGGTTTCAGGGGCCTGGAGGAGGCTGTTATCAGAGCAGACTCCAGAGATTTGGGTGCTGTGTTCGGATCAATTACCTAAAGGGAGTCCAAGTTCCTTTCCTGATTTTTCCTACCCTCCTGCAGATAACCTGCAACTTGCTGCAGCGTCTTTAACACTGAAAACAGCTTTTGTCTGGAGCTGCTGGACCTCCTGGAAACCTGGCATTAATGAAGAGGTCACTGTCCCCCATCTGTGGGGAAGTTGGTGGGGTGGATCACTCTGATAATGTCCAATTTCCACAGCAAGGAAATGACCCTCTAGCAGTTTTACCTTAGCAGTCAACTGTCAACACAGGTGGCGAATGGGTCAGGGAAGCTCAGGTGTCTTTGGACACCATTCCTCAAAGCATGATGATAGGTAGATGTAAGCTCTCCTTGAATCCTTCCTCCTGGAGATTTGGGGGGAGAAGGACGTGCTCCTATGTAAACGATGGAGCATGACCTCGACCAGTGCTTTGTCCTCATTCACCTAATCCATCCCATGGCTGCAATGAGCATGGCACAGCTATAAAACCGTAATCTTTTCCTCTCTAAAGAAAAAAACATTCTGAAAACATCTCTACATAGGCTGGAAGGGCCCATGCTAGAGCAGCAGGGAAGGTTTTCTCCCCTGGTGTTTGGCAGGTGTGGTGGCTGCAGCGACCATGATACAGTAAGAGTGCTCATGAGTCACTTCTCAAACACAGAACTGGCAAAACAGGCTGCACGAGGCCTCCTCAGTGCTCAGATATTGTAATTACGATGGCCTAGCTCACTGGAGGAGGGCAAATGCATGATTATTTATAAGGCAGTGTTAGTGCAGTTGTATTGTCCTAGGGAAACCCACAGCCGCTGGCATGACACGTCCATGGCCTCACTGGGGAAGCAGAGATGAGCCTTTGCTGTCCTTGCCGGGTTTGCCCTGGTGGCAATTCAGTTCAGCACGAGTATTTGTGGTTGAGGTGTTCTCTTGATGGTTTTCTCTTACCTTTTAATGACCCGCTTCCTCTTCAGCAAACCAGTTCTCCCTTCTGTTAAATAAAGCCTTGAATGAAGATTTCTGGTAACTGGGAAAATACCAGAAATTCCACTTTGCTATAACCACCTTGATTTTATCTTTTTATGGGTGATGAGTTGTCCCCTGTCTGAGGCACGTGGGTTTTTGCAATGGCCCAGAGCTGTTGTTCGTATGTGCTGCGAGAGTCTCTGCCTGTGCAGTGCCCGGTGCTGCTCAAATTCTGGCTCCAGCCAAAGTCTAAGCAGAGTCTTCTGCACAGCCCGTTGCTCAGGTTGGTGCACATTCCTGGGAGTAGTGACTTACCCTTTTATAGCTCTTGCTTCAGCTGCATTTTCCCCAGTGAGTATCAAGAACAAATCTTTCCTATCATTAACTGCCCAGTGAAATTAAAAGATGGTTAAACAACAGTGTCTGAGTTGGAACAAGGGGAAGGTAGAGCCGCATGGCATGAGTCTGCTGAGAGCTCGCCCCAGCCATGCTGACCCATTGCACGGCCCAGGAACGGTGATTGTTGAGGACAGCAGATGAGCTCTGGCAGCAGCAGCTGCAGGTAAAGGCAGTTGCTATGCCTGAGCAGGTCTGGGTGAATGCACGCAGACACCCGCATCACACACACTTCGGTAGCTCCCATGACTGCCTGCCGTCTCCTCCAGGGCTAAGCTTGTTTCTGGCAGGTGGGTGCTCAGCCACAGCCGGTTGGCCTGAGCTGATTGATTCACTGCGCAGGGGTGGAAGGCCATGGGGCAGGAAGGGGTGGTGCTGCAGCCCCTGTGTGCTTAGCTAGGGCTGAACATGCCGGGAGTTATGGTCATCCACCACAGCTGGTCCACGGCACCAACCTGTTACACACCTGTGTGCTCCATGGACATTAACTCTATGGTGGTGTTTCATTCCCCAGAAAAGGCTTTGAGATACATGCTTTCTTCCTCGGTAAGGAAAGATGTGTGGGTAAAATAGGAAGGATTTCTTTGTTCCCTGTGGGGTTGTGAAAAGCATCCACCATGAAAAAGACACTCTTGAGTTTAGACTTACAGCAGCCCAAGCAATTACACAGCTGTATCTAACATCTGCAGCTCTCAAGAAATCTTTTGGTTCCTTATGCTCACGTGTTGTCTTTTCTGACAGTCACAGGTGTGTGTGCAAGCATGTGGTTTATTTACTCCTCCTAAGTTAGTTGATACTGTCTTTTAAACCAGCGCATCCTCAGGTTGGACTGAATTCCCATTGACTCCCACTGGATAAGAAGCATGTTCTGTTCAACATCACATGTGGTTTTTTGAAAGGAGAGGAGGGTCAGAGTGGTGTCTGGGCCAATCCCTCGTTGCCAGAAGAGCCACATTTAGCTGTTTTTATCTCTAGAGACCTCTTTAAGTCTGTTTTACATCTGAGGATACTAATGCCCGTGAGCCGAGCAAAGCAGCAGAGGGAATTAGTGCCAGAAAGGAGCAGGGTTAGGTTGTGTCCTGTTCCCAGAGCTAAGCAGGGACCAGCCCATTCTCTCTGAGCTTGTGCCTGGCTGCAGTATGTGTCTGAGGAAGGCTGTGCCCTCCTTGGAGCACCTGTACATGATGCCTGGGCTGCATTTATCCTTCCTGGACTCTGCTGGTGGCTCACCAGCCTCATGGTGGGCTGCTGCGGTACGCAGTTGTTCTCTGCAGCAGCTCTGTGATATGAACAGCCACTCCCCAGCCCCCTAACCTCTCCGCTACACATAGAAAGGGAGGGAGAGGAAGCCAAGAAACATCTTTTTGCCCTGTGTGACAGTACAGCACCCACGCAACAGGGCTGTGGCTCTTGCCCCGAGTCCTCACTGCTGCCAGGCTGCAGAGTAACCAATTGCTCCCAAGTGACAAGCCCTGTCTTTCCATTTTAAGCCTATTTGTGAAAGGAGGGCTATTTAATTTTTTTTTTCTTCTTTTGATGCCAATCTCTATTGTTTGAGGAAACTTTTCCTAGGAAACTGGAACTGGGGAAAAGGAAGCTCAAAGACAGAGCAGCCAAACCCTTTGCAGGAATCTGCTCTCTTCTGAAGGTTAAAGCTTGTCATTTTTTGATTTACTGGAAATGATTGGTGTTTCCTTTGTTCCCCTTTGCGGTGGCTGCTCTGATAAGCCCTGAGGGATGCTTTCCTTGGACAGATCTGAAACAATTACAGCACAAGAAATAAGGAAAGTAACCCACGTCCTGTTTTTCCTTATTCCGTTTCTTGTTAATCAGTAATTTGCCTTGTTTCAGGGAGAGACTCAGGAGTCTGCCTTTCTAATTGCTGGGGACTTCAAATGGCTGCAGACCCAGAAATACCATCCACTACAGACCGCTGTGATGAGAGCGTGGCTGAACGCACTATGTGGTCTGACCTTTTGGGTTTTGGAGAGCTGGCTTCTGGGACTGACACGGCTCAGATGAGAGTTGTCTTGGAGCCCAGTGTGAAGCTTGCTGGCGGCCCAGAGCCCTTTCCATGTGCAGTGCAACTCTGAGTCCTTTCCAGGACCAGGGTAGAAGAGTGCTGCAGCTCTAGGCTGTGCAGGACTGTGTGTGGCCCAGAACTATGCAGGGAAATGCTGTAGGTTGAAGTCCACTGATAAAGCCCCAGCAATTCTAGGAACAAATATCTTCTACCAGACTGGTGCAGATGGTGAATGGAAAGGGTCTTGGCCAGCCCTCTCCTGCCATGATATGTCATGTGAATTGGTGCTGATGTGGGGAACCAGCTCCAGTCCTGTTCCCTCCTAAAGTGCAGTCCTCTTGCACCCCAGCAGAGCTGCTCAATGCGGTGCAAACTTTGCTTATCTGTGCCAGGGGCTTCGCCACCTGGACAAGGCTGAAGGCCCCAACCCATATTCCTACTGAAGCAGTAGGAGACTTTTCTAGTGACTTCTGTGTGCTGTGACCAGCTCTGTGACTTCTCTATGCCTTGGTTTCCCAATGTAGAAATGCACCTCCTTGAAGTGCACTGAGACTTGTTTGCATTCTATGAAGTGCTGAGATGTGTGGGAAAAATGTGGCATGAAAACTCCTCCTGAGAAGGCAGAGCCTGGGCACTTGGGACTGCTGTTTCTTTGAGCTGCAGGGACGAGCCTGTGGGCAGCTTTGCTTGCAAGCAGGAAGAAGGGGGACCACTGTCTTGCTATTTTGGTAGAGCTTAGATCACTAAGAACTTGAGGGGACAGTAGCTGAGTGACCCACTTGTCCAGTCCTCCTCCACTCTTCCCTATAGCTTTGTGGCCCAGGCCTGGCCATGATGACCTGCTCCATGCTGTGCTGGCTGCTGCAGCACAAACACAAGCCACCAAGTCTGAGGGAACATGAAGAGCCAGCAGCTGGTCTACTTATCACCCTTGTGCCTCTACCAGCCTGTAAGTCCAAGCTGCAGGGTGATGGCAGTACCCACTGAGTTGCTCCAGATGCCCCAGAAACCTTCCCTGTTTTGTTTGGGGTTTTTTCTTCTATCACATAGCTGACAGTTGGATAGTGGGAGCAGCTGGAAGGAGATACCCAGCAGCACTGTTCATAAAAGTCCAGATGAAGGATTGAAACACCTGCTAGCACCAGGAAAAATGTTTGCTATGGGACGTTAGGAATTACACCCTGTAGTGCACATGGCTGCTCGCATGCATAATTTCCTCATCATTGCCAGTTAAAAAGGCAGGTGATGGATTGGCCAGTGTAAGCCAAGAGCATAGTGAAGGCAGCAGGCTCAGTCCCTGCCAGGCAGTGGAGATGATGTCTTGCAAACTGTTTGTCTTTAATACCAAGAGGTATCACAAGCATTGTGAGACATTGCCTCCTATTCACTGCACGGAGCTATGTAATAGGTGCTGCTTTCTCTTTTCTTTAAACAAAACCCTTCAATAATGAAGGACGCTGCACGAATGGGTCCTTCTGTTCAGAATAGATGTGGTTTTAAAATACACAAAGTGAATTCAGGGCCATCGGAACATCAGTGACAGATTTTTCTGTTGATTTTAATCTCAAAACTCAGTGCAGTTCCTACTCTGAGCAAACCCAGTCCTGGCCAAAATATTCCACCAGTGCGATGAGCTAGAATAGGTGCACGATGAAGAAAGCTGTCTGCCACAACCAAGAGACTTGGAGTCATGTATCTGTTTGCCATATGAAGCTGGTCCAAGGGGAAAAGAACTGAATTAGCTGGAAGATACAGGCATTGAATGACTCTTCCATGCTATGCCTGTGAACACAGATTTCCTTCAAGAAGCTGCTGAAGTTGATAGCTGCAGAGCTTCTACCACAACCTCTGAGATCTCTGAGCTAGCCAAGATGGTCCAGACAACCCCGCACAGCCCTATGCCAACATGTGGTTCAGTTCACTTGCATGTACATCCTCACCCCTCAGCACATCCAGGGGCAGCAGCAGCTCTCCTGGATCAATCCTGGCTCATGTGCACACAGCTGAGGTGTCCTAGCATCACCCCACAGGTCAGCCCAGGAAGCTCTGCCCTGAGTCTGTGTTCCTCCCTGGTCAATGTCACCAGCCTCCTCAGGGAGCTGTGTCTCACCTCACTGCTCTGGATGTGCTGCCTGGGCACTGAAATAAGAAAACTTACTAAAAAGCTTATGGACATTGCAGATATTCCTGCTTGGGGAGGCCTCATTTTTCTCATAAGTCTGTGTGAGATGCTTTGGAAAGAGCTGTTTTCCAGACATTGCCAACCCCTTTTCCTGGGAAAGGCAGCTGCCAGGAGAGCACGTTGGCTTGGGCGTGTGCTTGTTGCTTTGGAAAAGCCAGGCCACTACCTTACCACTCGTTCTTGTGCTGGCTTTGGTGTGTGCCTCGCAAGGCACTGATGTACTGTGACATGCCAGTGTGGTCCTCATTTGGGAGAGTGCAAAGCCTGGCTTGGGGCTCAGCATTTTTCAAGGGAAGGTTAAAGGTCAAGCCAAAAGGCTGGTTCTCTGGCACCGCAGAAGAAAGGCTCTAATGTCCTGTTAAGTTTCGTAACATCCTCGTCATCTAAAATTTCTTTGAGCCCAAACCCAATCTGGAGGCATAATGAATTCAGTGTTCTCCCTCCATTAGACAGCTCTGATTTCTGCAGTTTTGTAAACATCCCCAAGTCCACGTGGGGCTGTAGTAGTTGTCTTTCAGCTCCCTATCTCAAAGTGTCTCTCAAAAAGAGAAATCCTGTATCCTGCTCCAAGTCAGAGAGAAAAAGGCATCAAGATTCAGACCTCAGCCTTGTATATGGGAGAAAACTGACCCAGATGCAGGTGTAAGGTCTTAACTGGTGCAAGTTCACTGCCTTGAGTGCCCACAGGACGTAGTCCTTTGAGTGAAGTGCAGCCTGAGCCAACGGTCTGCCTGACAGCACCCATGGGGAACCCGAACGGGCAGGCAGGTCCCCTTCTGCACACTCCCGCACAGACGTGGATGGGTGCACTGCCACCAGAAACCGTCTCTGGGGAACTTCCCTGCTCTCACAGTTAGTTTCAGGCTTGGGATCCATTACTAGAAATCCTTACAAGTTAAAATGTAGCTAAATAGCCATAAATCAGGTCCCTGAGTTCACGGATAAAACAATTGCCAGGCTTATTGTGCAGCTACCGTGGCATTACTGCTGATGTTCAGGAGGGCTGGCACTGCCTTTGACTGATGTCTGTGCTATGAGCTGAGATGCACTTACTGCCCCTGTTGTTGGGTGCCCTGCGCCAGGAGCTGCAGAGACCCATGTGGAAGCAGAGCAGAAAGTTGGGTGATGCAGAGGTGTGTGTTGGTTAAAAGGATGGATTTTTGCAGCCAGCTGATAGAAAGGGGCTTCCTTGTGAACCAAAAAGGAGATTTTGCCTAGTACATGCAGCACAGAGGCAAGATTTAGTAACTGAAGCTATTTTTTGGAGTCTCTTTAATACCATATTTCATGGCTGCTGGGCTGTTATCTTCAGTCTGAGTTGTTGAGTCTCATGGGGGTGTTTTGGGTTTTTTAATAAAAATATCCTGTCTCTTTATTTAATAGCTGAGATAGCAGGTTTAGGCTAGTATCTCCTGGGAAGTCTCTAAAACTGGTAGCTAAAAAAAATCAGTAGATTTTAAGAATTACTGATGCTTTATAGAACATGGATGTGCATTTAATTTGCACACAATTCTGCAGATGTAGCACATCTTGGTAATTGTTTTCTCCCCCTTTTCATTTTGCTAATAAGAATGCATGGAAACAAGAATGTCATTCATTAGGAATCTTTCTGCTTTGTTCCTGTTGCCTGTTCCTTACGTGGCCTCCTAACCCTCTCCCAAAGGCACTTGGAGATCTCTGCCTCTGTTCCTGCAAACCGAGAGTGCCAATGCCCGGTGTGATGAGTCAGACAGGTCTTCACACCGATCATTCCGCAGTGGTTTACTATCACTGGTTACAGTGGAATCAACCCTTGGTTTTTTCAGTCTCTCCACCCGAGCTCCAGCACCTTTTCCCCATAATGGTGATTCTGAGAAAAGGCTTGGCTGGACAGTTGCGGGTGCCATCACTGCCATGGGTGGCACCAGAGGGCAGGGCAGGATTGAAACCTGCCCGTCTGCCCATATGTCCTTTCTGCCAGCTCTGCAAGAATACTGACACTGAATGATGCCCTTAGACTCGAATGTGAATAGAAACTTTGATCCTGCTGTCATCCATGTTATGTCCGAGGGAGCTATGTCTGATTTTAAAGTCCTCATGAGAGATGAATCAGACGTTTCTCAGAAGGGTTATTATTGTTACGGTGGTTATAGGTGAGTGCACAGTAGCCCCAGCCACGTACTGGGAATCCCTGTCATGCCTGGTGCTTGACTATAGAGAATAAGACAGGCTGTGCCCTAGAGAGCTACCTGCCCTTTAGGTTACTGTCAGGGTATAATTTGCTTTTTGTTACACACAAGAAGTTTCTACTAATTTCTATACTGAGCCTTTTTGACAAAAGGTCTAACCTGAAGCCTCCTGCAGAATTTTTTTTTAAATTAAAACAGCTACTATGACTTTTTTTCATGGCAGGAGAAGCGACAACTCTCTAAGCTACCTGCTATAGAAGAAAAACCAGGCACCATATGCAATGTAACTATTGCTCGCTCTCTCTCAATCTCTCTCTCACAAAAATGCCGAACTATGGGAGAGAATTCGTCCCACCAAACGCCCACTAAGCACATTTTTAAAATCTGGTTTCTCAGCCTTTCAGGAAAGGAGAAGCAAAATCTAGCTATGTTCTTCTTGCCTGCTGGAACTGGGACCCATTTCATGAAATCAAATTGCTAAGGAGGAAAAAAAGTATATCCAAGGCAAAGATGCTATTCTCAACAAAGAGAACAGTATATGCAACAGCTTCTGCAGCATTCCTGCAACATGATGTCTTTCCCTGCAGACTCTCAGTTAGGGATTGATTGTCTAAGCAGAGAATTGCCCGATTCAGAAAGGCTTAAGGCATACTTCATGAACTGTTTGCTGAGAGGATGAATAGATGGGCATGTGTGTATATAAATCTATAAATCATGTCTTGTTCTGCCCCGGAGAGGACAGCTGAGATTGGATTCTTTGTCATTTGATTTCACATTCTCAGGGCTAGGGATAAAGGCAGCAGTGTTTCGCACGTGGGGTCAGGATTTGATGCCACAGCTCCAGAAAGACAATCTGTGGAAAACAGGGAATAACGTTTATTGTGAGAGCTAGAGCTCAAAAAGTATATAACAACATTCATGCTGCTTCGATGTGTTCACAGTTAAGGGCAAGTCTGGTGACTTTCCCTCGTTTGGATTCTCCTCCATCCCAATGGGCTTTTTCATACAAGCGATGCATGGGTTCTGGTTTGGAACCACGGGGTGTTTGGTGGCAATGGTCCTCTAATCTATGGCTGTCCATTCCAGTCCTTGCTCCACCATGCCCATTGCTGCCTCTTCCTGCCCTTCTGCTCAGAGATGCTCTGCTCTGTTTGTGCTGATTTGGCTGGACTTTTGGACAGGCTTTGCTCCACTTTGGCACTGGTGGGTTTTGGAAGAGGGGTGTTCATGATGGGAGTTGGCACCAACCTTAGAACACCAACAGGTGCTGCAGAAGGGCCCTGTGAGCACCTATGCTGTGACCAGGGGTCCTCTGGGAGATGCTCTGAGGAGGGAGGGGAGAGTTCAGTAGCCAGTTTCCCTGAGGAGCTACCACTTTTGTCCCCCAGAGAGCCCTCCTGCTACCCAGGCTGGTGGCCTCCACGCACATTGGGGGGGCCAACAGAATTGATGCTTTATGTGGCCCCCTCCTTGGGGCGAGCTAGAGGAGGAGCCCATAGGAGGGGCAAACCTGAATCCCTCAGCCAAAGCCATGTTTTGTGCTAGCTGAGGCTGTGCCTGAGGGTTATCTCTTCTAGGAAAGCCCCTAGAGAAGAGCTGTCAGGCCACACAGCAATCCATATGGTGCCTGTGAGAGTGAGTGGGAACCTCTGCGATCCCAGGCAAACATCACAGTGAGTCCATCTCTCCAGCAGCTCTGGGTGAAGCAGGCACAGTTGGTGGGGTGCAAGCTCCTTCGCTGAGCACGGTGTGCAGGCAGTGGGGGCGAGCGCGCAGGCGGCATGGCACAGAGCGGCGGCAGCGAGGCAGGCGCTGATCTCACCGTAACCAGGAGCACCACGCTGAGCCCTTGGAGAGGTGCATCCGGCGTGAGCTTTGAGTCATCTCTCGCGTTGCTTGTGCTGGGTGCGCTGAATGAAACGCAGGAGGTGTGCAGAACAAAAGGCTTTGCTTGTTTCTACGTGGATACTCTGCCTGCCTCGCTGGCTCCTGCGTGTTTTTCCTCCAAGATGACGTGCTGGTGAGCGGCTGCGTGCCATCCCCTGTGCGGCCCGGCACAGCAGGTCCAGCCGAGCAGAGCTGGAGGGTTTTGGTGGGCTGTGCTCTGCCTGCGGGCCATGTAGAGCTCTCCCTCAGCCCATCAGGCAACAGCTTTGTGCCTGGATAACTGGCAGGCAGCACGGGCATCCCCTGGGCATAGAGCTTCCCACTTATAAATTAACTACAAGCCATCAAGGGTCAGCTCCCTTTTGTTACAATATGTGTGAAAAGGTTGGGAAGATTGAGCAAGATAACAGAGATGTTTTTTTCCTTGATAATTTTCTGTACTATCCAGTATCCCTCTGCCCCCTCCTCCTATTTAATTTCAAGAGAATAACTTCCAAGTAGAGACTTAAGAAGTTGGTCCATATTCAGAAGGTGTTAGAGGTAGTATAGGTGGGGTTTGTTTTGGTTTTTTTTTTTCCCAGGAGCTCCTAAGATGTAAAATACTATCAGCTGCTGCCTGTAAAAGTGGCCTTTCAGTCATTGCCCTGTCTGGGGAAATGAGTAACAGGTGAGAGAGCTCAAAGCATGGGCAGACGTCCTATGTTTGTGTTTCTCACTTGTCATCCCTTCCCCAAAGAGCTCCCAGAGTCCATCCATTGCTGTCTGCCTGCTTCATCTGTCAAAGTGACCTCTCTTCCTTTACTAGGGAAAAGTTGATCTTTAGCCAGCCCCAGGAAAGGCCAGTTATCTACCCCAGATGCGTCCCAGTTCTGACAGGTTTGCCTTGGCAGCAGTGTGCTGCTTTTCAAAGAGCTCAGAAGTAACCCTCCTGCCAGCAAGTGTAGATTGTGGGGGGGTTTCATTTCTTTTTCTCTCTGGGGAGAATTTCTCAGTCTCCCAAAATCTTCATGTGGAATTTGTGTCTCTTAAACTGCATCCTCCTTGCCTGTAGAAATACTGCTCCCTGCTAACACCGGACCAGGGACTGCGTGAACAGTGCAAAGCCAGACTTCCCAGACTCAGAAGGCAGCGAGCTGAAGGGAATGGGATAGCTGTGGAAATGGGTACCCCGTCTCCTCCCTGCCTAGTGACCCTTTGCTAAATATGGGGCAGTTTATATTTACCGAAAGCAGAGGGAATGGAAAGCTCAGGGGGGTCAGGAGTAACAGTTGCAGATGTTAGGCTCTGGGTTTGTTTGTTTGGATCTCCCGAGCACACTCTGATCCCAAACTCTTCCGCTCTGCCGAGTGGGACTGGGTAAACGAACTCTGGCATTTTTAGTCCAGCCTGAAGTGGACAAGTATCCCCAGCTCCTGAGTCACACGTGCTTCCATTTCCTCCAGGGTGTCTGCTCATCGTCCTAATTACTTGTCACCCTACCTGCCAAGCACAGCCTCTGTCCCTGGAGGTGGCAGGTCCTCCTTCAGCTGCCCCTGCCTGGGCTTCCCCGTCAGCAAATCGCTCCCAGGGCTGCTGAGTCAACATGGCTTTGCTTGTCAAGACTACATTACCCTGCAGTATTTGGGGCATGGGAGAGGAGATCCCCCAAGGGCTCTTATTTATCTTCTGCATATCAATGTTTATCAGAAATTATGCTCATTTTCTGAGCAGTCCCAGTGTACAAATCTCTAGGTTTCCTGTTAGTACTTTCTATTCCTCATGGTTCTGAAAATCATTCCTTACCTCTCATTAGCTTGTGACTGGTGTATAGCACCCAGAGTCTGTGTCTTGGTAGTTCTGATAGCATGTCCCAAGATCAGCCTGTTGCATCCAAAACAAAGTCCTTAGGCTTTTCTTCCCCTATTAAAATAATAACTTGCACTTATGTAATGTTCTTCCGATCTCCCGTGCGAACACTAGCTAAGCCTGCTGTAAGACACAGCCATGTTTCTGTGTTCCTGATGAAGAAAGCAAGGCAGAAGGAGGGAAACTAATTTGCGAAGGTCACACAGGAAAGCAGGAGTAGCGCTAGGACTCTAATTCAGACAACCTGCTCTTTCCCTCCCGCTCCAGTTACTGCTGCACAGCACTACAGTCCAAATTAAGAGATTATAATGCATAATCCATACTGGCGTGCCAAGAATGCTCTAAGTCATATTACACTGTCACATAAAATGATGACTCATTTGATAACACAGCCCACAGCCGGTTCCTTTATGTTAAAATTACATGGACAAGACTGAATTTAAAAAGAAAAAGGAGAGCTTGTTTTGTGTGTAGTGAATGCTGAGCTATAGATGCTTTCATGGTTTTTATTTTGGCTGATACTGAAGGAGCACTTGTGAGTCTGTTTGTTGACAGTGGTGCTTGGGACCAGAGATGCTGACATTCCACTAACAATAATAGGAACTGCCTCTGTTTGTTTCTAAATTGGAAATTCTTCCCTACATGGGCCCAACCCACCCTCCGCCCCCACTGAAGGAAAGGGCATTCGTCTGGGACTTTCAGAGGGAGCATCTCCCAGCAGTGCTGGTGCCTCTGGGGCTGCAGGGTTGGATCTGTGTTCGATCATTGCCAGAAGCCCCTCTTCTCCCCATGCCGTATGGAACAGATGGGGAACAACCCAAGGTGGTGCTTTTGGGGTCTCTGGAGAGAAAGTGCTGTTTAGGTAAAGCAGTTAATAACAAGTCAGAACAATCAGCCCAACTACACTCTTCCCAGAAAGATGCTTTCACTGAGTCTCCCCATTTATGCCTCCTTTCTGCTGGCCCCACTCTCCTTGCTCCTCCCCACAGCTTCATCGTCCTTGCTGCAACCCTGGTTTCTGCCTGTCGCGACTGTTTCTGCTGCCGTTTGGGGACTGTGTTATTATACTTACCAAAGCCATTTGGGATGTGGCTTGTGCAAGTGGCATTGAACTGTGTTTTGCTGCCCTGTGGTTTCACCATTTCCTTTTCCGCTTTCTGCCTGGGCTGTAATTCCCGCGGCTGAGGAATCCATCGTGGAGTCCTTTTTGCCAGGAATGCCCACACGTTCTCCGGCTGTGAGTTGCTCTGGCATCTCGTTAGATGATACACTGCCTGGCTGGCACATGTCATAGCCACTTGCTGCACTTTGAATATAGAAGTGTGGTCAGGACAGATGGTTTCTGCTTCTTTTGAAGCCATGAAGGGCTTGTTTGACCAAGGGACTGGTCCATCTCTGTGGGTTGCATTTCCCTGTCTGCATCAGATCCTCTGGGTCACTTCTGGCCCAACACCGTTCT
Source organism: Bucorvus abyssinicus (assembly GCA_009769605.1). Taxonomy (NCBI): domain Eukaryota; kingdom Metazoa; phylum Chordata; class Aves; order Bucerotiformes; family Bucorvidae; genus Bucorvus; species Bucorvus abyssinicus. Next base: position 9,924,412 of record CM020041.1, read on the forward strand.
GCCCTATCTCCCAGAAAATGTGGTTTAATCTCCCCAGCTTTGGGTAAGTAAGCCTCACAGCAGCCAAATCTCCAGCAGGCAGTAAGGACTTGATCAGGAAACAGCTTCAACTGCTGCATAGTCAAGGCCAGTTCAAGAAGCTCTTTGAAAGATTTTCATACTGTTGTGCTGGAAGCGCCTGCTTCCCTTGATTTCTTAGAGGGAAAAAAAAAAGTAAAACCCAATTTCTGTGCATGACCTGTGGAGACCCTGCGCATCCTGAGCTAGTGCTGAGAGCAGGGGAGGAAAGTAATTGCTTTCAGCAGTTGGAAGGCGTGGGTGGCAGGATGGCTTTGAGCGGTGCGGGAGGATGCTCCGTACACGCATCCCTCCTAAACAAATACCTCTTTAAATGTGTATTATGGGAATTCAGGGAACAGCTTTTTTTCGTTTTGTTTTGTTTCTCTTCAAGTAGGATCAAGGCTTATTAGTTCTTTCCTTCCATAGGTGAGGTGCAGAAGCTGGGAAGTTCAGAGAAAAGTAACATTTTCTTTTATCAGCCAAATCTGCTCTCTCCTGGACAGTCACTTCAGTCAGCAGGATAAAGAAAGGAAACACAAGGTGCTGGCAGGAGCATGACTTCTTCGGGGGGAAGTACATAACAACATTCAGCACAGCTTTTAGCTGTGCGTGTGTCAGTAGGAAGGAATTATTTCCACGATGCTGCTTGGTTTATCCATGCTGAATACGTACTTGTTGAAGAAGATCTATTGTATGTCACTGATGTGCATGTCAGAGTAACTGTACTCTTTTAGACATGGTGGGATTTGCCTGCTAGAAGAGCTTGTGCAGTCGACTCGTGTATTTTTCTAGGGTATCTTTCGTCTGCAGTCTCTGAGAATTCCCAGGGAGCTCCTGCTAAGTAGGGGAGGAGAAGGGAGGTTTCAAGGTGAGATGTGATGGAAGTGATTTGGACAGTCTCAGAGCTCCAGACAGATGGGGCTGAAAGAGAAATGGATGCTCTAAGCATCTACTCAGATTTAGAGTCAGAGAGAAAAGAAAAAAAGGAGAACTGAAGGTGCAGGGGTGTGAAACCGGAGAGAGAGCTGACAGCCCGCAGGCTGTGGAGCAGGGTTATACGCAGCTCCAGAGGGAAATGCCTGCAAGCGGCAATCTGGTCTTTGGTAGAAGACAGAGATTTAGGAAAGTCCACAGGTTTTCAGTGGAGCTCAGCTGCGAACAAGACAGAACTGGCCACTTTGGATGCAGAGGTGTAAAACTGGTGCTCGGTGGGAGGCAGCCAGCAGCAGGGGTGGCTGCAGCTTTGCCCCCGGGGCCAGGGCAGGTGCACCCCGCAGTGCAACTGCAGCCAGGGACGGGAGGAGATGGCTCCGCTCAAGCACAGGAGGGCTGGCTGCCCGGAAGGGGAAAGACAGGCAGATTTTTCAGTGTTTTATCTCACTGTTTCTGAATGAGATGAGTCTGTCATAATTTACTGCCATATGTTAGGTAGACAAGAATGGCAGCTGCTAACAGTGACACCTTCCATCTCAAAACGTCTTTCATCCCCCAAAACTCGAGTCCCCAAGGGATTTACAAAAACAATGCATCCAATTTGATGCCGTAAGGAGAATTGCACCTCAGGCTGGTATTGATCAGTGGAAGTTTAGCTGTTCTTTGTAAGCCATTCGTATCTCTAGAAACATTTCCTTTATACAAGTGTGTTTATGTGAGTGCTAACGGTCCCCGGTGAGAGGCCTGGCCCGTGTATGTCAGTATAGCAGGGTTTGCATCATCTCCCTCCTGTGACAAACCTCAGGTGGAATTCATCACATATTTGATTCAGAAAGAAATTCGTCTTTCTCTTTTGTGCCATATTTTAAAGGCCTGGGTACACATCCGCGCACAGTAAGATTTAGAGGTGATTAAAGTGGGCTGGGAAGCAGATGTCTGACAGCAGTGGAATACAGAACGCCTTCCAGAGCCTTTTTCCCTTGCATGGTATTACTCTGATTTTACTCCACGGATCCTACTAAGATGAATTTGATATAGGAGGTCATAGAAAACGCAGCGGGAGGAGCAGCAGTACAGTGTGTGCAGCTAAAAGTGTCCAGTCCTGCGAGTGGGATCCAACGCAGTGTTTTGTGTCTCCTCTGCTCCAGAGTCTGCTAGTGGCCAACGAGGTGACCTTATACGTGTCTCCTGGGTTTCATCACTTATAAGGATGTCACTCACCTTGTCTGCGAAATGGTTTAAGGTCTAGAAATAAAAAATACTAGGAAGGAGCTTAGGTTCTGTTACTATTTTATAGCTATGAGAATGCAGATTCCAAAGCAAATGACACAGGCACGCGGGTCACCCCGTCCCTTGATCAAAACAAGGGCGAGAGAGGGAAGGGGATTTCTTAAGAGGAGCAGCCATCTGTCAGGCTTCCAGAAGAAATTACTGAAGTGTGTTATCAATAGTTATCAAAACTTGCTGGAGCGGAAAGAATTTTAACATGCTAATGAGCTTTCATTTGTGATTCCCTGGCTGGGGCTGTGGGTTTCCTTTCTGCGTCTCTCCAGGCTGAGCAGTGACTTTGCATTGCCTTTCAGTCCCCACTCAGTGTCGGATTCTGGTTCTCTTGTACTTTCTCCATGTGGTTTCTGGGGAGCGTGAAGTCATCCTCACCAAGCTATTTCTCATGCTTATTGTTTTACATTGTGTGAAGCGGGTTGCTTTAACAAACTCTACATTTTTACGATGCCAAGAAGTAGGAGCATTGATTGCATTCCTGGAGGCTGCCTCCGTGTCCTAAGGATGTGCATTTCCATTTCATTGTCTTCTATTTTTACCTTGGTTTTGGGGAGGAGGAAGGGCTGGAACACCCTTGGGACAGGCAGCGACCATCTCTGGGCTGGTGTGGTTGGGGTGTGGAAGGGGGGACGTGGCGCATCTCCCAGGCAGCCCCCGGGGGTGTGGCACACGGCCCACACATGGCACGCACATGGGCTGCCCTGGCAGCCCCCAGGCAGCCGCAGAGAACCCCCTCCGCTGCCTCTGGTGTTTTAAGGCTCATTTAAGCCCTAAAATAACAACTACCACTCCCTGCTGAGGGAAACCGGCTGGGATTAGACAAAGCCTCTCATTCCCCGCTGTCTAGTGAAACGAGGACTTTCCCCTCTGTGTAAATAGGATGACTTTGCTCCCCTTCCCTTCTCCCTGAAGGGGAGTGCTGTGCTTCAGCCTGCTCGCTCCTGCCCTCTGACAGCTCCGGTGTGGTTCACAGCTCAGGGCACCACAGGCAGTGGGAGACATACGCTAACCTAAGAAGACAGCGGATGGGTGCAGGCACTTTTAAGAACAGCTGCTGGTGTCTCATTTGATAATCCCAGTTTTAACAAATCCATGCGATGGCAAAAAATAGTGGAAATTAGGTTTTGCTGTCCCCTTTCATCTCCTGACCCGTTCAACATGATGTAGGGATTAAAGGCTTGTTATTTTAGCTTCCCTACAATAGATCAGAGCCTGATCTCTGCCAGACCATTGAGCTACTGGTGCTTGGCTCTCCCCCTCTTTCCACTTTTTTTTTTTTTTGTGTGTCCCAGGACATATGATAGTCCCCAGATGTGACATTCTGCTAAGGGACTGGATGGATTTTCCCAAGCACTATGCACCGCAGCATCAGCCCGATGGGTTGGTTGCAGCAGGTTTTGTAGCTCTGATGCTCCCATTTCTCCACTCTTAAAACTCTGAAAACTGCCTCAGCGAAGAAGGGCTCAGCAGCATCACCCCTCTGCAGCACAAGTGCAACCAGGAAGAAAAAGGAAGCCCTTGCTCTTCTCTAACGGGGCTATAAATGTGCTTTTACGTCTGAGATCCGAAGAGAGAGAAACTGTGAGGCAAATCTTGTCGATACTGCAGGCTGCCGGCTGAGGTGTCTTTCGTCACCATGGTATTGGTGTGCTTCAAACTAGTAACAAATTTGTCACTCCTGCTAATACCCTCAATTCCCAGATGGGGAAGTCGATACAAAGTGGTTTATCCAAGGTCACCCCTTAAGTACATGGCACGGGGCGGGGGGAAAGGGGCTCACGTTTATTGATTCCCAGTGTTTCCCAATGCAGCTTTGTATCCTTCGGGAAGGTTTTGCTGATAGAAAGGTCTGTCCTGAGCATAAAGCTGGAATTGCCAGCCGTGTCATCCTGCTCTCCAAACCTTTTTCTGTCCAAGGGAGAAAGAATATAGTTTTTTCCTAAGGGGGAAAGAAGAACATTTTTTTTCTAAGGGAGAAAGAAGAAAATTTTCTTCTAAGAGAGACAAAAGGTAGTTTCCCGGGGTCGCTGGACCCTCTCGGAAAGAGCCGAGCCCGTGTTTACCCGACGCCCCGGCTGGCAGCTCCTGCAACAGATGCCAGCCGCTTTTCGCCGTAGTTTCTCATCCCCGTTACGACCCCGCGAAGGGCGGAGCGTGGCCGGTGCCGGCGCGGGCCCCGCAGCCCCAGACGTTCCGGAAAGGCACCGGGGAGGGGAGAGGGAGCGCGGAGAGGCGGGCAGCGCCCTCCCGGACTCGGCGGCGGCTCCGCCGGGGGCGGGCGGGCCGGGCTGCGGGGCGGGGCGGGGCGCGGCGCCGGGGGCGGTGCGGCGGAGCGCGGCGGCGGGAGGCGGGCGCTGTCCATGGCCCTGCGGAGCGCCGGGCCGCCCCGGGCTCCGCCGCGCCGCCGAGCGGAGCGATGGGCAACACGGTGCACAAGACCCTGGCAGGTACCGGCGGGGGAAGCGAGGCGGCGGCGGGCCGTGGGGCTGCGCTGCCCGCCGGGAGGGATGTGCTGCGGGCGGGGGGCGCGCCCTGTCCCGGGAGATGCTGGGGACGAGCCGAGCGCGGCGGAGGGAGCGACCCGGGGTGGGCGGCGGGCTGTGCCGCCCTCGGGTCCCGGCCCCGCGGCTCTGCGGAGCAGCCTGGGAGAAGCCGAGTGTTCAAAAAGCCAAAAGATGATTATATTTAATGGTCTCCGCCGCGTCGGGCACCGGGGCGGTGATGCTTGAGCGTCGGGGTGCAGCTTCACCCATGTGAGAGCCAAGAAGTGGGTGAAGTGGAGCAGTTCTCGCAGCTGAAGCAGTGATCCCCAGCCTTTCAGTCGAAGCCTTTTAGGGGCTTTCTTTTTCATTTCCCCTTCTTTTAATTTACTTTTTTTTTTTCTTTTAAATGCAGCTTTTTAATGTGGAGAGGTGTGGGTTGTTCAGAGTCACCAGAGGAAAACTATTTGAAAACAGGTCTGAAATATTTGGTAGATTGCCCTGGTTTTAAACTGCCTTTTTGGTGAATTCTGTTCTTACACAAGAGAGGCACGGATTCTTTCCCTTTTCAAGTTCATAGTTGTGGGGCTTTTTCCTCCTCAGAGAACCAGTGTGTAATAAAAGCAATTGGTCTCTATAGAATCAACAGTATTGAATTACTGAACCCTTGCCAGTCTGTATCTTCAGCTACTTTGCTTTTATTTTTGTTCTGCTTTTGCAGAGTTCCTGCATTGCATCTTCTGTACTTTGGTCTCCCAATTAAATAAAAAGGGTATTATTAAACTTATTTAAAGAAGCAGGAGGTCCTATTGAACACATACACATGCCTCCCTGTAATCAGCCAGGGAGCTGAATATAGAAATAAAAAGAGGAATAGATTTGCATTTGGATGTGCCATATATTGTCTTTGCAAAGAGAGGGTGCTTGGGACCTTCAAGGCACGAAAGAAAGCTGCTAGGCTTGTGGCTCAGCTATGAGCCTGCAATTAGATTTCTGGTTGCATCTCCTTTTGTTCTTTATTACATTTAAATGTGAAATTAGTTCCTTTCACAATAAGGAAGTTTTTGGTTTTTTTAATACCTCACTAACTGGCAAATAAGGGCTTTGTAAGGAGAGCACGACCTTGGAGAAAATTCAATTTGTGGGTTGGCTTTTCAGCTAGAGGCAACATTAAAGGGTATATGCAAAAAACCTGGGAGAGCTAGGGAAATATCCTTGGGTCGGGGAAGGTTACCTTGGTAAGGCTAGAACTTACCAAAGAAAAAATATCTGTACCTGCTGGGACGTGGGATCTAGCTGTGAGCTCTGTTCCAGAAGGCTGAGAGTTGTATCAGCCCTTCTGCCTATTGCTAGAACAGTCTCTCCTGAGCAGCCTTCATACACACAGCCTTACACACGTGAATTTAAAAAAAGGGATGACATCAGTTGTACTGCAGTTCTGTGATTAAAGAGTTCCTAGCGGTGCTTGCAAAAGAAGTTGTTAAGAAAGAGGAAAAGTTTGATGGAAAAAACTGAAGGCTTGATTTATGTAGACCTCCCAACTCAAAGATTGTTCTGGTGGCCTAGAAAACCTCCATCCTGCCCTTCCAGGTGGAGACTGTCTGTAAGGATTACTTTACTGAGGAAAGTCTGTTTGCAAACATTTGTCAAATTGCGCAAGGCAAAACCGTGCAGGACACTGGACTAATGCTGTAAATGTGTCTTTCCCCCGAATTCAGCTGCTCTCAGTTTTTAGAGAATAATGATAGTCAAAAGAAGCTGTTAACCTGTGGCTGCAGAAGAGGTTTTGGATGTTGCAATTTGGAAGTTTATAAATGTATTTTGGCAAGTTGGACACAATTCCAGCAATTTTTCATATTGATGTGCTCGGATGCATTGTTTGTCTTTCATTAGCCAAATGGCATTACAGAGGGAATCAGGTTTAGAACGGTTCTTGGAAAAGTCCTTCTGAAAATTATAAAGTTCTTCCGGGAGACTGAATTATTGGACGAAATCCTATTTATAAATGCTATGGCTGTTTAGAATTATTCACAGATAATCAATCAGAATTAAGTCTTTCCTCTTTGTCCAAAAAGCACCTCTTTCTTCACCCCAGCAGACTGAGCAATGCACTTCCACTCTCATTTTAACTAACAGAGGAATTGCTCTCCCCTGGCCCAATGGGCTGAAGTAATTGCTTAAGGAAAACACCAAATAGAACACCCCCAAACACCACTACCTGTGGTGTTAAATCATTTAACTGCAGAAGCCTACAGATGTTGTTGCCCTTTTGTTGTTTCATTCCCCGTAAATAGCTCAAGGTAAAATTGTCTTTCTGTTCTGATCAAATGTAGAAGAAATGTGGAGGGATCTTCATCATTTGGCTCCTGGAAAAGCTGAACAATCAACAATTCAGGTTTTTTATAGAAATGGAAATACTATTCTCAAATAGTGGAATTCAATTTAAAAGCCTATTGAAGGCAGTTCAACTCATTTTTATACCTAAATTTGTTCAAATATGTTTTCTGTGCTTGCTGCATCTTTAAATGCTTGCACAGCCTCTCCCTTGCTCTTCACATTTCCATGTAATGATACAAGAGCACACGCTATCGGTGCTGGAGAAATCTGTATCGAGAGCTTGGGAAAGTTGTGTTTGCTAAGCATCTGATGGTTAACACACAATGGGTGAAGGTTTGTCAAATTAACAGTGAGGTTTCTAACCAGAGCAGTATTGAAATGAGTAATAGGCTCGGGCTAATGAAAGGCAGCTTCTATATTTGAACCGGTTGAGGAGGCTTTTGAATGGAAAAGAGCTGAGATGTGTCAGATACGCTTAACAACGGTCCTGAGGTGGTGGTGGAAATTGCTCTTATCTAGATGACAGCTAAATGATACATGACACATTCTTCAACAGGCCAGTTGCCTCCTGCGGCTGGCCTGACCCCGGGCGGGGGTTGGATGGTGAGCAGGACCTTCTCACCTTCAGGCTCCTGCATGGTGCTGGCTGCTGCTGCTCAGTGCTACTCTGTTGCTGACCCTTCATGCATCTCCAGAGGGAGCATCTCCCAGTGCATCTCCAGTGCAGTGTGGGAATTCACGCTTGGATGTCGATATTTTCTTGCCTCCCTCCCCTTACTGCTGCCCATTGTTTGAGGTGATGTGCGGGCAGGTGGTTAGGCAAGAGTGAATTCTTTATTATTGAGGCACACCGTTTTTCTGTCTCCAGGTGGTAAACTAGGTGTGCAGCATTGCAGCTGATGGGCGGAACGTGTCCTGACCTGCAGAGTGGGCTGGGAGGCTGCACGGATGTTGGTGGTGGATGGGTTGCATACCGACATTGGGCTTTATGCTTTTATCTACGGTGCTCCCTAGAGGAGCTGCTCTCTTGAGTTAACCATTGGTGAGCGAGGCAGCAAGCAGCACACATCTGCACCTCAGCTTGTGGATGGTGCTAATTTCTCCACGCTAATTGCTTTCCTTGGAGATACTTTGAACAGGTCTCATAAAATGGTTAGGAGCCAGATGGGGGCATGAAGCCTTCCCTGAAGATGCAGGGAACCCAACGGTACATGAGGACTGGCAGGCTGGGCGAGGTGAAAATTCCCCTGACCTGGCGAAGCCCTTACGTGTAGCTGCAAGATGCAGGAAAAAGCGAGGAACAACATCTAGGAGAGCTGAGCAGACAGCAAGTGTCGTTGTGGTGCACGGCAGCTTCTCAGGGTGGGGTGAGCATGGACAGCTGCTGGTGTGCAGGGCAGGTGGGGTGGACCGGCAGGCGGGAGGCACTCGCTGACCGAAGCACGAGCAAAGGACTTTCCAGTTGGGATCCAGCTGTTGATCCTGGCCCAAATAGGGTCATTGGTATTTAACAAAGGAGCAAACTGCCTTTTAAGAATCTGGCGGGGATCTGATTGCAGTGCTTCTCCCACAGCCTTCCTCACAACTGCGAGGAATACCAAGTATGAGTGGCATTTGTGTCTGGTAAACACAAGGGAGAATGGGGTTTGTTCTGGCAGAATTGACTTCAATTTCTTACTTGCAAGAAATTATTTCGTACTCTTTAAGAAAAATGTTTTTAATAATTAACCCTTTCTGAGCAAGTCATCCTAGGTTTAGACCTTCACCAGGCTGATGCTCCCACCTGCCAACCTTTTGCTAAACGATGATGGTCATGGGGTCCCAGTTAGAGTAGAGCAGCAGGATTTTATAGCTTGTGGGTAAAAGATTATGTTTCTATGTGTCCTTTTCAAAATACCGATGCCTGTTACCATAATACACACACTTGTTTTGTAAGGAATGAGTAGCAAAGATCATGAAGACCTCTGCCTTTTCCAGGGGCTAAAATCTCACCTTCAAGGAGCGTTTTGGTTTAGATTTGTCTTCTGGTCCCTCCTCTCCCTTTAGCTGCTAAGGATCCACTGTAGGAGGAGTTTGTGTTATTATGAGTAGGGAATTAGTTCAGTAAATTGTTCGGTTTGGTTCCAGTCTGACTTCCACAAAACTGCAAAATAACACTTCAGGTTGTTCTGGTTTGAGTGAAAAAAGTACCTGTTCAGACCAGTTTTTTGGTTTGGGTTTGGTTCAACTCTCATCAATGCTGATTACAAATGTTAATCCTGCCTCAATAACAGCCCTATTTTGCCTGGTTTTCTGCCTCTTTTAGTCCGGTAGTTGAGGTTTCTAGAGTCTGTCGTTGATTTTGCTGCTGACTTCTTGTGTGACCTTTGAGCAAGTGGCTTTATCATAGCCTTACTTTGTATGTAAGGGAGGTAGGAAACGGTGTTTGGCTCACACGGGTATACGAGAGTTAATTAACTAACATGCAGGCATGAAGCATTCCCAGGAAGAAGGTCACAAAAGTGCAAAAAACCAGATTAATTCGCTGCTGCTTTTGTAGCTTTCTGCTTTTCCACTCTTCAAAAGGAAACCTATGAAACTGCTCAGCCTTCACTATGAGTTAGAGCTACAAGTTGAGATACAGGTTGATCATATACTGAGGACTATCTTTAACCAGCCTCTCGCAGTACATACCCAAAAATGTGCTGCAGCCAGCTGGCATGATTAATTCAGTGCTACCATCAGCATCTTGGCTGTTGAGACTGGAGAAACAACTGTACTCGAATCCAGGAAGGCATAACCTGTGAGGCTGGTGCTAAGTGGAGTGGTGTGTCCTGCCCCATGGCCAGTGTGCTGTCAGACACACACAGCACATTGCCAAGTGTGTCATTAAAGCAACAGCTTTTTGTTGCTCTCCATTCTCACGCTGGATAGTCCTGGGCAGGTGCCCTTTCCTCTGTTTTATTGTTTACGCTCTGGTAGGGAATTGCTTTATTAAGAGGTAGGATATCTGGCAAGCAGCCCTTTCACTTTTGTTTCTCTAGATAATTGCAGCAGGATAGAAGGACCTGTGTGTCACCCCCTGACCCTACTGTAGATACTTAAAGTCACACCCCTAAGTCTGTGTGTGTAGGCAAAGCTTTCAGAGACCCCTCACTACAGGCAAAGGAAATCGCTGCTTCTCGGCACGTTATAATTTGACAACCTGTGAAGGTGCTTAAGTATGTTTAAGGGGTTTTAAGTTTAGGCATTCGTGTTTGAAGGTGCGGGCATTAATGCTTACTTGCCATGAAAAGGATGAGGCACCTTGAAGCTTATGCTGTGCTTCTCTTCCCATTCTCGTGAGGATCCGTTGTGTCTATCACGTTCAATGGCTTTTCAATTAGGAATGCAAATAAGCACCTTGGTCCTCATTAGCTCCAGTGGATTTAGTGTTCAAGTTCATTGAGTTTTGGAGTTGCACTTTTGGACAGTCAGTGTCCTGCTGCACCGTTTACCTTGAAAGGAAACATTTTCTTTCTCATCAGCATCCCACTGTTTACAGAGCCTATCTGTGTGGGTTGGTAGCTAAAAGAAGAGCAGGCTTTCCTAAGGTGGAGTGTGCATGTCACCGTGATGGATGTGGATTTAGGAGAGAAGCAGGGAAGCAAATCTGCTGAACCAGGCAGGGGTAGAGCTAGCGAGAACCCAGGAGCAGGGGCTGGCTTGCCCTCATGAGCTGCAAGCTGAGATGAGGCCAGGCGTGATCCCCTGAAACACATGTCCGATCCCATCTGAGTTTCTTTAAGGGGAAGGTGCCTGCAAACTCCTCACCACTTCTCTTTGTCTTTCTGTCTGTCTTACTGCCTTTGTTTGTCTCCTTTCTTGTGCCCGGAGCAGTCTGTCATCCAGCGCCTGCTGCTGCTTCTTGCCACGGCAGCCAAACCACAGGCTTGACTCACGACGTGCACCTTCCTTGCTCCTAATGAGCTCCTCGGCCACACGCTCATTTGGGGCTTTCCGGCGTCAAAATATAGCTTGGCCAGTAAACCGTTCTCCAGACGTTACTCACAGGGCAGATGCGTGCTTGCTTACTAACAAGCACAGAAAGAGGTGTGAGTCCTAAGGGCTGTCAGAAGGGACCTGGCTCCATGTCACACCTTGGGGACGCTTTTTTGACTGTGGCAGCTGGAAGAAGTTTCACCACAGGAGCATGTCCATGCTTTGCTCTGTCTTGTCATTTAGGCAGCTTCTCCACCCTTGCCATTACTAACCTGCTGTGTCCTGGAGGGGACTAACCCTGCATCAATGGTCCATATGTCTATTTGATGGCCCCAGTGCCCTTAGGTTATGAGGTCCTACCACTTCTCTGAAGACTTCCTCATCCCACCTCTCTGCATGCTGCAAATTCAGCAGGACTGCCCAGAGGCGTCAGCTGGGACGGTCCCTTCCTGAGGCTCCCGTAGATAAGGTGTGTGTCTATGGGAGGATGTGCTTGGTGGGAAGGAGATGCTGTTTTCGCTGGGTTGTTCCCTTTCTTGGTGATGGCTGTATTTTTGTCCCCTCTATATGTTAAAAAGCATGAATCACTGGCACTGAGACGTCTGGCTGAAAGCTTTATCTCAGCATACCTGTGCCAGCTTTTCCCTTGAGACCTGGACGCCCTGTGGTCTCAATTACTGAGCGCTGGAACATTAAATTCCTGGTGTCTGAACAGTTGAAGCGGGGCTTTGGGGAGGAGTGAGGAAGGGGAAAGTGATTTCTTGCTTGTTAATTTGCTTTTCCCTCTGTGTCCAGGGAGGTATCTTCCTCTGCTCTGTGTAAGCAGAGCTTGCTTTCCATCCAGGCGTTTTTTCTCTCGGTTCTTTCAGACCTCTGGCAGCAGAGCAGCTCAGAGATCTCCTACCGAGAGGATCAGACCCCATCCCTTTCCCTGCTCCAGCAGAACCATGTCTTTTTTTCCTTTCTACACCAACAGGACTGGTGTAAAGAAACCAAATCAGAAGATAAGAAATGATTTCGTGCTTGCTGCTGAAATTACATAGGAAGATTCTTTAAAGAAAAACCATTTAACTGCATTTCAAAGCTTTTCAGTGCAGCAAGGAAATCACATTTAGGATTTTTTTTTTAAGAGCTATTGATGCTTTGAAGGGAGAAAAACGGATGGAGTTGTGTTTATACAGTTGTTGGCTAGATAGTTGCATGTAATGGGTTTCATTTTCTCAGTTTTCTTGTTTCACCCTGGATATTTACATAATAATGAGACTTTTGTACTTAGAAATTGTCCTATTTTAACCATCCATTTGTCTGTGACTCCAAGTTTCTTGTGATTGCACTCCTGATGGCATAATGTCTTATGGCTATGTGGGAGAAATAAATAGACCACATAAAAGCAAAGCTGTTTTTCATTGCCCATGTAGCAACACAGGGAAGACAGTCAGTCAAGACTGGATTTCCTTGAGTGAAAGTTTTCTATCAGGTTTCCAAATGCCAAGGAAAAAAATTGTTTGATTTTTGTCCTCCTCCATAACTCGAATGTTAAATCTGCCAAGCCCTGCCTTGACAAGCCAAAGGTAAAAGATAGAGTGTCCCATTTGGCAGCAGAAATGAGGTAATTTCATTCAGGTTTATCTCTCTCTCCTCAGCGATGACTAGCACTGTGGCAACAGCTTTTCTCAGCCTGTTATCTGTTTTGGTCTCATTGGGGCACCAGCTTCTCAGCTTAACGTATTCTGTAATTTATGGAGTGGAGTTCAAAAGTTATCTCCTCGGCGTGATGCTAAAGTTGAAAGCATAATTCCTAATGAGGGGAAATTGCTATTTCTTGAGGTCTTGAACTTGACACAGTTGCATAGAGCTTTTTTATTTTTTCTTTTGGTTACAGAAAACACTTGGCACTTGAGATCTGTCTGATCTAGTGTCCTGGTGGTGGCCAAAGTTGCTGCTAAGAGGAGCAGCTGAGAGGCTGCAGTGAATTGCAGATTTTGGGGGAGGAGACAGGACCAGGACCTCCGAGCACTTGGTTTCCAGAAGGCAGCCAGCCAGGTTAACACCGATGCAAACAAAGCCTTGGTGGAGTGCAGTAAATTGGAATATCTGTATCACTGGAGGTCTTGAAGACCAAGTTTGTTATTCATCAGCTAGGAATGGCGTTAGTAGAGCTGGTCTCACCAGAGGGTAAAGGTAGGCTGAATAATCCCTGCAGGCTCCTGCCAAAGAGGTGTGCCCCCAGAAAACTCCTCTTTAAGGGGCTGTTCTTTGGCAGTCCTTTCCTCAGGATTCCGTCAAAACCTCTTGTGTACTTTATCCTGCAAAGTGAAAGGGTTTCTAAGTATGAAAACTGAAATTATTTACTAACTGGCAGTTGCTTCACTTTTAGCGATAAAGAGCATTGACTGGTATATTGTGTGGTGGCCATCGTGCTGGCTTATAAAACAGAGGTAACTTTCCTATGATGGGGACAAACTACACACTGGAAAGAGTGTTTAAGTGGCTCAACTTTTATCTGACGATCAGCATTGGATTTGCTGTGGAGCACGGCACCCCTTGGAACTCCATAGCTGGTGAACGTAGCCCTGTGCAGGAGGGGCTGGGGATGAGCCTGTGGGCATGTGGGCACACGGTGTGGGGTCTGCACAAGAGCCTTGTTGGCAGAGAGGGCTGAAAATAAAAGTTGAAGATTGAGACCATGTGTGCAGGGAGGGAAAGCTTGATGCCAGCAGAGCTTCCTTGCACTTGCATGGAAGAAGGCTTGCAGATAGCTCAGTATGGCAGGCATTTTGGTTGATCTCTCCTGGAAAGATGTCCTCTGAAGAGTACCAGGCGGATCCTCACACTGGCATCTGATTTGTGAGTCTTAAATAGCAATTACTGGGTGATTTGCCAGCAGCAGAACAGCACTGCTTGTGCTGCTGATGTGATCAAAGGGAGAGGGTGAGAAGGACAGATGCTTCATAAGTCAGAATTTCAAGGAAATCCATCTCGGTTAAAGTTTATAAAAACTGATCTTAGCCAACTGTCCCTATAGCGTGTCTTTAAATACCACAGCCTTGAACAGCAGTCGGTACTGAGTCATGCCTGGGAATTGCTGTTACTAGGGGATGTTATGAGGGCTAGGAAGAGACGGAGCAAGATACAGCCATACACACAAAAAGACCGAATGCTGTTAAGTATCCAAAATCAATCTTCTGAGTCTAGATGTTGTTTCCAAAAATGTCTGAGTGGCTCGGGGCAGACTTAGGCTGATTGCAGTTTGTTTTACCTGTCAGCAGCATCAGTTGTGCTGGGCTGTGGGTGCTGGCCTCCTGTGGACTGGCTGGGCAGCCGCCTCCCGAGGTAGGAAAACTTATCTCTCGCTTCACCTTATAGGTTCAGAGATCTGGCAACAGGTGCTTTTGTGTAAGACCTTTTGTATACGTGGAATGGTGCAGGAAGAGAGATTTTTTCTGAAATAAGAACACCTTCTTCCAAATTAGCTTAGTCTACTGTTTACGTTACCCGCTTTGAAAAGGTGTGTGAGCGTGCCAAATACCAGTGTCTGAACATATATACTGGCAGTAATGAATCTGCTGTCCATTTGCACCCTGCCTTTTTACAGAATAACTTTCATGTGTAGACAAAGGGAGCAGCTCACCTGCAGGGCTCAGCTATGCCCTCTGTTTGTTTTGCTATTGCGTAGTAATTAAGATATTAATTTATTTTAAAGAGTTCCAAGGAATGCCTCTGTAACCCTAATGTTTATGTAAGAGAGAAAGAGAAATTTATAATTTATTGAATTTGTTTGTGTTCTGCTGGGATTATTCATTGGAGGAACACACTAAGTGATTTTTTGTATCCTAGTAACCAAGTGTGGTTGCTTTTCCATGAATAATCTTTATAGTTTAACTTGACCAGCCAAACCTGGAAGGAGAAACTCAAGTAAATTAAATTTATCAAGGCACAGATAGCTTTTTGCAGGTGAGACAGAAGAAAATTTTTCCCCCTTCTTTTAAATACATAATAATCAGATTGACAGATGCTGTCTGGAGAGTCTGATTTTACCGAGTAGAACAATAGCAGAAGTCTGAATCGCTACCAACTAAACTCCGTAATTTGATTGTTTAATATTCATAATTAATGAATTGGTTAAAACAGTCCTCTTCTCCCTCAAACAAGCAATGTGATGGTTTCCAGCACTTCCTAATAGCAGTGCAGATTATTCCCCTTGGTGGGTGCCAGGGTGGGGAGCCCGGGCTGGGGGGTCCCCCATGGCTCAGAGTTCCTGGCTCTGCTGCCAGCTCATCTGCCTCACCAGGACAATGCGAAGCTTAGTGACTAAACTGCTTTGTGAAGCCCCTTTCTCCTGAAATGCCAGCTCCACATGGAAGAGCCAGAGTTTATCACTTTCTAGAAGTGTTCATATTTTTCTCTTTTAAAATTTATTTTGATTAAAAATTAGCCCCTTTTCAAAATTGAGTTTTGAGGGATCATGTTTCTTTTGAAATGCCTCTTGCTCTTAGATATATTAAAATCTCATTTTAGAAGTGAAACAAAAATAAAAATTTGCTTCCCAGCTTCCTGAACATGTTTACTGTTTCTTCTACCCTCTTCAAGCATTCAGCTGACCATCTCTACGCAGAGGGCAGAGGTACATTCTTCCCAGAGAGGTCAAAACTGCTTCTGATTTTAAAACAAACTATTTTCAAACCATCTTTTCGTATGCATTCTTATTTAGTAAATGTTTATACACCCATGCAAAAAGCTCTGCATTCCTATAAATACTGAATTCTACAGGCACGCCAGTAGAATCAATCACCAAACCCTGTCAAACAGCCCTTCGCTAGTCGCGTAGATTTTCCTTTGAGATTAGATTAATGGCACAGCCTCATGAGGCAGCCCCAGAAGGAGCGAGAAGCTTTCCTTGTGTGCCTCTGGATCTTGTCCATGTTTTCCCCCTTCCTGATTTGCTCCCTGTCTCTCGTGCATTGAACACGGCCTTGCATCAAGCAGCCCTTGTTTCCTCCATTGCAAGGGACCAAAGGTGAAGGGCAGAAACGTTAGGTAGGTCAGTGCTGGGGACCTTTCTGTGTTTATAGTCCTGTATTTTCCCTTTCTATGCCTGTATTCCTGTACTGAGCTAGACCATCACTCTGGAATGGCTGCTGTTGTGCATCTCCAGCCGTCGTTCATCGCTGCAGTCTCATCACCTCGGTTCTCTGCCCTGCCACGTCAATGCTCCTCCAAAGCTCTCCCTGTCTTTTTCGTAATCCTTTTCGTAATCTTTCTCCCTGGGGCTAACAGCGGTGCTGGGAGCACTAGTTGTGACTTGTCTTCCTCTGTGGCAGTGCAAGAGTAGCTGAAGGGAGCGATGTTGCTTTATAGCTTGCCTCTCTGATGCCTTGGAGGGCTGTGGGTTTTGGGACCTGAAATGCTCCTTCGCCACGTAAGTAACTGTTTCCTTAAAGAGGTGTCCAGGCAAGGCGTGGTTGGTGGCAGAGGGGGTGTTTGGGGTGCAGACACAGCACTGCCTGGGATCCACGCTAGGGAACAGCCCTTGGACTGTGGTGGTGAGGAATGATCAAGGCAGACATGCCAGCTGAGCTCCATCCTTTTGGTGGCCCCATACAACCCTGGGTGCACACGCTGCACTCGGGCTTTGCCTGATGACAAAGAGAAGGAATACATCTCCCCATCTAAAATAGTATGAGCCTGCCCTGGTGTCACAGGTCAGGGAGCTGCAGAAAAACATCAAATTCAGCAGTTACTGCTATGAGAAATGAGGCATCAAAGCGAGGCAGATGGGAAAGACAGGAGCAAAGGGCAAGGTCTTTAGGCACAGGCTTGTGTCTTGCGCAGTACTCGAGGAATACGATTCCTGTGCTGGAGAAGGCTCCTGGTGCTGCCTCTCTGGCTTGGAGAGGGTTCAGCTTGGCTAGGTCTGCTCTGGGGAGGGTCTGCTGGTATTGCCCCACCAGTAGCTCCTCCTTATTAGGGACCACCTCAAGCTAATAGGCTGTTTTGCAGCATCTTGTGTTCTCCAAGCAAAGGAAGCCATGCAATCAGAGAGCTTTTCTATGCCATTAATATGTGACAATATGGCACTGCTTGTGTACAGGTGAGGGCTTCTGGTGCTTTAGCAACAGCATGAAATGTTTCTACTATTGATCCTGCTTGACTGGGGTGGCCTAGAAAAAGGGGCACAGGAGGACATGTTGCTGTCTAACTGAGCTCTGTGTCTTGGGAAGCTGAGCTGGAAAGCATCCTTGAATTTGCAGCTGTGAGGCTGTCAATGGGCTGAAGGTTTGCTGGTCCCATGTCCTAGGCTCTGTCTGAAAAAGCTGTGCTGTGGTGCTAATGAAGGGGCTTTCTCATGGGGAACCAGTAGTTTTGAACGTATCTCAGTATTCACAGGAGTGTGGGAAGTGGAAGGAGTAACAAGGGCTAGGTCAGGGCAGGCATTTGGAGCATGGCGTACGTCCCAGGGTGATGCTGAGGACAGCCCCTTTCCCTCCTACTGCCTGCCACAAGCAGTGGGTTATTATTGCCAGCAAAGGGTAATGAGTTTGTCTTTGGTGGATGCTCTGGTCTGCCTGTCCATCAGACGCATCCCAAAGGGCATGCACACCTTGCTGTGGCACACACAGCACATCGGTGCTGGAAGTCCTCCATGGACCTGAGCCAACAGAGCTGTGCCAGGGTGGACATTGGCCACTGCCATTCAGATGATTTTCAGTGTTATTTTTAGACATCTTGAGTGCAATTCACTTCAGCCGAAGCCAATTCCTCGATGTGCTGGCAGACGAGGGGTTGGGTGGATGGGAGCGTGCTGGCTCGAGGGGGAACATGCCTTTCTGTGGGATGCAGGGACGTTTCGGGGAAGCCAAGCCTCTCCCCCTCTGCCAGCAGCAGATCACTGCAATAAAAGAGTTCCTTAGGAGAGGGCTTTCCTGCAGCTCTTAAGTGACTGCTCAGGTTTGGGCTTTCCAGAAGGCGCTCCATGAGCAGTGGTACCCGTAACACCCAGTGTCCAGAGGATTCGGAACGAAGAGAAAGGCCCTTGTGGGTCCATTTTGCTGACTTCAGGCTTACCATATATATGGCATCCCTTTTTCAGCGTGTTTCCAGTTTGGATGTCCCTGGAAGATGATGCAAGTGGCACTCGCAGCATGGGAGACAGTGCTGTCCCTTTCGAAGAAGCAGAGGCACAGCGTGTAGTCACGCCGCTGCCTGTGTTTTATTGTGGTCAGAACCACCAGAGGCTCTAAGCTGTCAACACCTAATTGTATGGGTTTTGTTTGGTAATAAAATTTTGTTCTACCAAAATAAAACCAGAAAAAAGAAAGAGCCAGAAGAACCACCCAAAGAGAAACAAATTCTTTCTCTCCACAGTTTTTCATTTGTGATTTATAGGTGTGTTTTTTTCCAAGTGAATCCAAACAAGGCCAGTGAGTGACTCTGAATTAAAGGTTGATTCGGTTAATTGGAACAAGAGCCATCTGGGTGGAAATGGGAGGTTTTAGACAGCTGTTTATATTGTATTGTGTTGGATTTATAAAATTTCCAATTCTGGAGTTACTAAGGAGTGTGCTGTTTGACCATACAGTGGGGGTTTATAGGTGTAAAGGGTCTATGAAGAACACAGAAAAAATATAACTCAGCTATAAAAATAAGAACAGCTTGCAGCTCTGCAGTAAACCGTTTTGAAGGTATTGACCAAGTGTGCTCTGCTGAACGATGGTCCAAGGTGGGAAAACATGACGAAAATCAGTACTTTATGTCGCCTGGTCCTCCCCTGTCAGGCAGGCGTCCGCGGGAGATCGCTGTTGAGGTTGCAGTGCTGTTTGTTTTCTGTATAATTCACACATTCGCCCCATCTCTTGGGAGCGATTCCTTCCTCTGGGGGTGGGAGCAGAAAAAGGCTTTGGCCACCTCCTGGCCAAAAAAAGCTGGCATTTATCTTCAACAATGCAAGGAGTTGTCTCTCATCTTCAGATTTCTTTGGTTTACCTGCCTTTATCATCTCTTGGCTGTGGCACCATGAAGGGAGGTTAAAGGGAAAAAATTGTTGACTTAGGTGTTCTGGGATCAAATCCCACTGGTGTTAAGAAGATTGACGTAGAGGCTTAAAAATAAACCTCTCTTGCTGTCCTGGTTGCTCAAATCATTTTTGTGTTGAAATAATTGAAGACTTTTCAGATGAAGGGGCTGAGGTCATTGTGTGTCCAGTAATGGTATGACTGTATTTCCTTTTGTTTGGACACTTTAATGTCTTGAAGTGGCTCTTGTTTCCTCTTATTAATTCCTGTAAATATCATGGAAAAGGATCTCACAGCTCAGCCATGCAGCAGCCAAGTGTTGCACAACCACCTGCCTCTCAGACTGACTTCATAGCTGAGCAGAAAACTATGCATTTAAAACAATTTTAACCAAGGAAAAAAGGATGCATCTCTTTTTAGTGGAACATTTTCCACTGTTGCTGAACAAGCAAAGAACTGTATTTAGAAAAAGTTACAAGTTGTTTGAGCATTAACTGAAACAGCCAACAAAATAAGTGATACTATTGTAATGGCTGGACTGTACATGGGTTGAGTGAAGTCACCAGCCCTTCAGATCACTTGGAAAGAGGGTTTAGCCAGTATTAAATTTATTGAAAATCTCCCTGCTGGGAGAGTGTTGGCCTCAGGCACCAGCCCACCCAGTGCAGGCTGGACTCAACCCCTGTGCAGTTACCTATAACCCATTAGAGCTCCCACCACCACAAATGCCTTTGTGCTGTGCGATGCCCCCAGGGAAACTAGCCTGGCGGAGTGGAAGAGCTGTGCTTCCCCCGCCTCCTGCCCCATTTAATTATAACCAGTTATTCCCATCTCTTTGCCCTGTTTTAGATTCTTTACATATTGTTTCGGAAAAGCTGAGTGGAATCGCAGCCTTTGTATATATAAAATATAGGATGATTGAAGACCTGGCCACATCTTTATTTAGCTTCCTCAGCCGTGCGTTCTTCCCAAAGCATTTTCCCCTCTCACTGCCAGATCACTGTTTAAACTGTGTGTAAATACAAAAGAAACTGTGGACAACGTTTAAAAATGCTGCACCATGTTGGGAGCAGGGCTTGCTGGAAAGAACAGCTTCCTAGAGGCCTTTTTTCCCCTTTTCCTCTAGTTTTGCAGCTCCCTTAGGACAGCTCAAAAGCCCTGTGTGGGTGCCACTGTTAAATCTAATGGCTTTCTGGTTATCCATCTCTGTTGGGACTGAAATAGCTTCACTGTTTTTTCTTTTAAACTGAATTCTTTCCTGTCCTTTGAGTGTACAGAAGTTGTGATTAGGAGGGGAAAAAAAAGAGACCCTTAGAACCACTATGAAGAGAGGAGATAAAGACGAAAGAGGCTTCTGGAATGAATTTGAAAGGGAAGTTGCAGGTTTGTTCCTTTTATCATAAGGTTTTTTTGTAAAAAGTTGAAGGCAGAAAGGAATGGCCAGGCTCTCCTTTCTGCACCTGTAGCATCACTCCGAGCGCTGATCTCACCCTTCACCTGCAGCTTTTCTTCCTCTGTGGCCCTGGCACTGGACAGGAAAGTTCTCTTGTGTTAGGGCTGAGCGTGGACGACATGCTCAGCTCACAGTGCTTCTTGGCTCGAGCATCCCGCACCCCACCGGGGCTGCCGGCGGGACACCTCAGCCGTAGCGTGGTACGGTGCAGACCCCGGGAGGGCTCCGACAGCACATCCGAAGTACTGGCCTTTCTCCAGACATGCTCTTTGGAGGTGGGAAGGGCATATGTATAGATTGTATATGGTCTGAATTCAGAGGGATGAAGATAACACAAATACTGGCCTTTAGGGTGTTTTCAGAGAACGTTGCATTGAAAGTGAAGCTCAGTTACCACTATTACGTTTCAAAACTTTTTTTTGTCGCTGTTTCACAAGCTGCTCTCCTGGTGCTGTGCCATGACACTGCTGGTCTGTAGGGGATGGGTGGGTTTCCTGCCTCAGGGAGACAACAAAATTCTTTCCCTCTTTTTGTTCCTGTCTAAGCTGGATTGATGGGCTGTGAGAAGGATGTGCCAAGCTTCCGCGCTCTTTCCATGAGCCCTGTATTGAAACCATGGGATGGAATAAAATTGCTGCTCTGAGGATATTAAAAGGGAATTCATTTCATTCTCCAATTTCATTAAAAGCCATTAACATTGGAATGACATGGTCACTATTTATAAATCCCCAGTGCAGATGACTTGGTACAGCTGGTCAGAGAAAGGAGGTTCAATGGAAACAAGGAGTCTATTTGCATTAATGGTCATTTCGTGCTCCTGTGGCAGCAAGGGAAGAGGGTGAGGGCATGGACCGTTTCAATGTCAGTGATTACACCATTCACATGTTCTTGTGACGCCAACAAATCACAGTCATAATTGGAAAAGGAAAACAGTGCTTTTTAAACATAAAGCATTGCTTTGAAAAACAGTTGAGCTGTTTATACTGTCTGTAGGGGAAAAAATGTCTTGGAATTGAAGAATTAATGAATGGAGAGGAATTGGGGGCAAGGAGACAAACTCAGATTAGTTTTTTAATGTGTGAAAAATCCTCTAACCAGGATCTTTTCTGCGTACTGTCATTAATCAGCAATATATGACGGGTCTCCCACAGACACAACAACAAGGTCTCTCCCTGCCTCAAAGTGAGAGCCAAGTGGTTGCCCCAAGCCTTGAGATACCAGCAGCACTCACTAACAGGGCAGAGTTTTGTGGTCTCTTGGGTTGCTCTTGGGCTGTGTGTTCGGTTTCTAGGAAACAATGAAAATAATAAATCACAAATATAAATATTTAAATCATTGACTGACAAGCTGAGCATATAGATTTTCATGTTCAGTCTCACAACCTACAAGTCCTCATGAACCATTTGTGGAGGTGCTTAAACAGACATCAACTGCTCACTTCTTGTTGCTTTTGATCACTTCCCAAAACTGGGCTTTGAACTCTGAAGTTTAGGACTAGAAGATAAAGTGAGCAGAGCAGCCCTCTGCGCTCCCCAGGTTAAACTTAACTTCCTAAAGAAGAACAGTTTTGCAAAAACATAATACATCAAGTGAGAGTTTTGCTCTCCTGGTGTATGAAATCATACGTGTTGCATGTGCAGCATACTAGTGAGGACACACTCCAAAAATTCCTGATAAAAGCTCTAGTGGCAGGCTGACCGTTTTTGACAAGACGTTTTTATCTTTAGCTAGTAGCCAAAAGTTTCATCTAGTTTTGCATCCCATATTTTATGACTTCCAAATCCCTGAGATCTTTCACAGCTCTTTGGCTCGTGAGCATGGCCTTCTGACTGACATGAGCCAGTGGACTTGGGTGCCGAGGCCATATGACGGATTTCAATAAGCTGTGCCATTTCCAAGGCTCCTCATCTATCAGGCAGCTGCTTTCATCGCATATGCCGAAGGACTTGAGGAGGGATTATGGCATGAACCCTGCCTTTTCTCCATCCCTCTCCTGCTCGCTCTCGCTCTGTCTCTCATTAACCAAGTCTAAGAATTTGTTACTAGAGTTGCAGACTCATTGACCCAGATTCGCTAATAATACGGGGGAGAGGAGATTTTTTCCCGTGCTTAATCGCTGGCTTCTGTGTATTCTTAGAGCTATTTATATGCAGGAGAACTAAAAGCCTGTAATAAAGATGGGGCCAACTTTGCAGCAAAACTCATGCATGCACACAGTGAGAGGCACAACAGGAGAGGGACGGGGTAACAGGGAGATGGAAGTGAGCGTGGGTGGGCTTACCTATGCTTGCAAACCCAGCAGTAGATTTTTTTGTATTAGGAGACCATGCTTCTACAGTCTGATCTACAAAACCATATTGGTTTAGCTCAGGGTTCCCCACTTTGCTCTGAAAACGCCACACCATTGAAGTCACGCGCTGGCTTTCTTTGTGTCAGGTTTAATTTCCTTTACCACCAGAAACCAAAGTCAAGCAGAAGGTCTGGGAGCGGGTTGGCGGAGTATTCCCACCCGCTGTGGGAGAGCGCTGGCTCTCCCCGGTCTTTGGGGCTCTGTGATCACTTCTAGGTCGTGGAATATTTGCTATCCGCACTTTTCATCCTTGGAGCAGGCCTTCTGTCGTGGTTTATTTTCTGCTTTGAGCCAGCTGGTGGATCTTGGAGAGAGACGTTGGTGTTTCAGCTGCACTTGCCATCTCTTGGCTCCAGTGCTAGCGTCACGGTGAGACATTCAGTTAACCAGGAGAGCCAAGGCCTCGTGTTGGCTTTCCTGTCAAGGTAACCGTTCTTTTAAATGATCTGGTTGTGTTCGTATGAGCTCTCTGTTGTTAAGGAAAGGACTTAATTTGAAAGGAGCAGAGGTGCAAGAGCTTGTTTCCTGAGGACAATGTGGGAGAGAGGGGATGGAGCAGCCTGGAAAATGCTGCAAGGTCCTGCTGGAATTGCCCATGTTTGCTCGATTGAGAAAAAGGATCCGAACAGAAGGATTTTGCCTAATGCTGTTGGCAAATACCTTTCTGCTTTCATGCAGGAATGCCTAGAAGACCAAAATTAATGTGTCATTAGCCTCTGCCTAGAAAAAAGAATGGATTTTATCATTTTTTTAAAATGCCCCGTAAAATGTTTGGTTTCAAGCATCAGCCACAGAAGCAAGAGGGTTTTCTCACTTGAAAATCCTTGTGGAGACAGGCACAGCTTGATTTTCCAAGCTAAAGCCAATCCCTGTTCTCTGCCAGGGATTTTTCTGTACTGTTTTGCAAAGAAATATGTTATATGTCCTTTAGATATTTGCATCGAGAGTTACCTCAGTGCCACAACACACCTTCTTTTAATGAAAAAACAACTTCTGTCTTTCCTCCTCCCCTCCTTCCCAAATTAACCTCTTCAAAAATGTCACATTTCCTGCAATTCACTACAGGCTCTTCAGTCTCCCCTTAACGGCTCAATTTCTGTATCACTCTATTGCAGGTGAACCATGTGGGGTTTTTTAACTCCCTGGAAATTTGTCTCAGGTTAAAGGACTGGGCAGGGAGAACTTTACAACCAAAGCAGGGCTCTGGACTGGTCAGGCAAACCACAGGAATTTAACAGGGGGATATTTATTAATTGTCAAGTTTTCCAGTGTTTGAGGCAGCAGGACGTTCGGAATTGAGGCTGTTTTTCTGTAGCAGCCTTATAGTGGATTTGGTAGCCCAACTTTACAAATTCACACTGGTCAGTGTGGAGTAGGTGACACCAGTGCTTCCCACAGAGCTCCCCGGCACATTTTCTGTATTTAAAATACCCTCGAATGTCCAGGCAGTGCACTAAATTTATATGTGAACAGATTTTTATCTCTTGTTCTTGGAAGATAAGATCGTGTTGGAGCAGAATCCTGTTTCTTGTTACTGTTCATGTTTGTTATCTGCAGTAACAGCCTAGCGTGCTTCTTCCAGCTGCCGGCAAGGCTCCAGCCCGCGAGCCCGCGGGCGGCTGCATCGTCTCCGGCAGTAAAGATGCAGTGGGATGAGCATGGTGTGGACTCTGCTTTTACTGGACCACACTGTGATTGACTTTTGGTCTGCGAGGGTGGTTCCTACAAGCCTGTGATCATGCGGTAAACTTGACCTCATTGTGCCCACCTGTTGGGATTTTCCTGGTTCTAAGCAGAAGTCACCTGCCCCCTCTCTGCAGATGCCTCGTTTAATGTTCAACAGGGTTGTTGCAGCAGCAGTCACCTAGCTATCTACTGTAACAGGAAAAAGTTCTAGTGGTACAGATAAAGCAGCAGCCATAAAGATAAGATGGAGGTGTGTTAGGTGGATTCCCTTTGGCCCGTGCAGCAAGCGTTAATGGATCGGTTTCGGGATGCGTGCTGCTACCTTTCAGCCTTTGAACAGGCCGGGGACACTGTGCTCCGGCTGCATCTCCTGTGAGCTGTTCACCCACGGAGTGGTGGTGCCAGTAATTTCTGTTCCCTTGACATCCTTATCTGGTATGCATCCCCGTTTGGCACTGGGCTGCCCCGTGATTTGCTTGCCTTGTAATCCTGCGTGTCTTTTGTCATGGATTTACTTGGAGGGGGTCCTCAGGAAAGGGCTGTGGGAGCCAGGGAATGTCTTTTGATGCAGCGGCTGTAGAGTAAATACAGACTGTGGATTTACCGTGGTGCATCGGGAGGGCAGTGCTCTCCTCCTCCTCACCTCCCTCAGTCTGCCCTCACAGTAGCTCTCTGTTGTGGCTCTGGTCTCCTTGAACTTTATTCTCTTCTCCCTCATTTTAGGGCTTGCTGTGGTATTATTCCTGCCTGGCTTGTCAGGGCAAGTGAAGACAGGATCAATCTGGCTTAAGGTCAACTCCACAGCTAAGCAGCTTTCTCCATCCCGCGCCCTGGAGAGCAGCAGCCTTGGAGAGGGCTCTTGTTCTGAATTTTGTCTGCTGCTGTCAGTGGGATTACAGTGCCACAGCAATCCCGATGCTGTGAGCAAATGGGTGAAAAAATTTTTTATTTTTAGAACTGGAACCATGATAAATATGTGGAATTTGTCCAGTCTGCCTGCTGTACCTTTTTGAAATGCAAAGTGCATGTTTGCTAAAATACCTTTCTCCAAAGGTCAGCATAACCTACGAAATGAATGTGCTGGCCTTTTGGAATGCAGGTGAAGTTCAGATGTGCAATAGCTACTTGCAGTTGAGAGCAAGCGTCCCCGTAACCCAAATCTATTCCAGTGCAGCCCATGTGACACCGTCAGGATGTGGATGGAAATGCTGCCTTACCAAAAGGGTTTCTTTTGCAGGTTTCAGTGTGGAGCCCTACTCCATTGTTAATCCTTCAGCTCAGCTTTGTCTTCCTTTTTCCTGCCTTAACTTCGTATGTGCTGAAGCCCCTCTCACGCCTGTGAGGGACTCGGGCTACGAGCATCATGTTTGCAGTTGGTTGAGAGTAGGAATGAAAAATAGAAAACTCTGGAATGAAAAGAAGCAAAATGCTGGATGGGACCTCGAGACATCACCCAGGGGTGCTCAGTGGGTTCATGTCCCGTTTGATGATCTAGCCAGCCTGATGACATGCTTACAGGGCTCAGGGGTTGACGTATTTGAGAACCTTACAATTTTTAATCCTTTTAGTTTCCTGTGGGGTGGAGGAATACTATTACTCTCTCTTAGGCAGGGAGGTGAGGCATAATGAGAAATTACTTGCTCAAAGAGTTGTAGGAATCTCATAGCTGAAAAAAGAAGAGTTGACATAACATCAGGCGCCCTTGGGTAGGGTGGCATTTCTGCCATGAGCTTGGCTGTCATTATCCCACTGATGGTCTTCCAGGTGGGAAAGCACAGAGAGGAGAGGGGAGGGTTTGGAGAAATAGCAGAGGGACTGAAATGTGATCCAAACGGTGGAAGCCAAGCCGCAGATTAGGGCATTTCAAAGGCATGAACATCCTGTTGAGCTTGCTGAGTCCCTGTCGGTACATAATGAGTAAAGCACATGCCCAAGATCAGCTTCAGACGTCTTTCAGTGGGAAAGTTCTGCCTCCCCTGCCTTGGATTTTGTCAGGCTTTATTCCTGATGGCAACCGGCAGGTGTTCATGCAAGGGGGGAATGGCGTTATAAATAAGTTATCCATTCATTTCCTTCTGGAGACTTTCCTATTGTTTAGCTACAATATGCTTTCCTGTTTTTAAAAAAACAAAACAAAGCAGAGCCGAGCCCTGGCCCCAAGTTCCTCTCTGGCAGGGTGGACCCAAAGCTGCGTTTGAAGTGGGTGCCCGTGTCATTGCTTTTCCGTCCGCTGTGCTGCTGTCACTGTCACTCCCACCTTGGTCCTCCGCGCTTTCCGAAAGCGGTGTGAGAAGTGTCTGCCCGGGAGCTGTGCTGGAGGGCGTCGAGTCCCGCCGTGCTCAGTCTTTACGCATCTCTTCTCCAGCAGGTCGATCTGGCAGGAAAGCTGGTGCTGCACAGGGGTGGAAAGCAGGAGATTCTTCCACACAGAGAGAGCAAAGGCTCTCCCTCTCCCAGGGGAGTTGTTTTTAACAATTTTAGATAAAAATGCAGCTCAGTGGATTATAAAATGAGGGCTCACCTATGCAGGGAGGCTGTTGCCCAGCAAGGCAGGGTGTGGTGTGAAGGAGCGGGACTGAGCCCCCTGGGTCCTGCAGGAGCCCCTCAGAGGCTGTCCCTGCAGCATTCGACCGTGGCTTTGCTTTACCCACATCCCAGCTGAAAGGCACAAACACTCTGTGAATCTAGATGAAAAATGGGGAACCGGTGTGGGAAAGTGTGGCCAGGAGAGGACTGCTCAGGGTCACTCGCCCAGCACTACGTACCAGCTGTATTCATGCCACCATGCCTCTCACTGCTGAGGAAACCCCAAACCGTATTTCCTCTGCAGCAGCAGCAGCAGCATTTGTCGGGAACATTTGCAGGCAGACACGTGGAGCAGCACCCACATGAGCTGCGGGTGGGTCTGTGCTGTGAGCAGCCATCTTCTGCATTTCAGTTCTTCAGCAGGCAAGAAATGAGATTTCTCCTGGGAATACCCAAGAGAAATACCCATACCTCTTGCGAGTGTGGCCAAGGCTGACCCTGCAGACCCAGGGAAGCCCCTCCTGCAGTGGGAGAGCCCAGGAGGAAAGGCTGGCCTGAGGCACTGAGCAGGGGTACTGCCCCAGGGGGGATTTAACACCCGGGGGGCTTCTCTCCTCCCCGTCTCCCCCAGGACTCTGCCTTCACAGCCCTGGCATGGAAATGGCCAAGCCCCCACTGGTGTAAGAGCAGGGATGTATTTATTTACATCAGTGTACGACAGGATTAGCCATTACCCTGTGCTACACGGCTATAGGCATGTACAGTACGAGTTAAGGGATACAAAAGACCTTTTACTCAGCCATGGTGTTTGCCTGTCCTAATTTAGGATTGTCATTTTTGACTTGATGCAAACAGGAGCTTTTTGCCTTTGTAGCTCTTTGTCTCCTGTTGCAGATGCCTGATTTCATGGGCTAATCCTGTGTTCAGATCTTGTCTCTCCTCTTGGTTGTTTAGAGCCTCTATTAGTCCAGACACAAATGCAAGCCCCAGCCTCTTGGTGCTCTCCCTGGTATGGTTTTCCTTGCAAAAAAAGGTGCCACAGCTGCAGCTCTCCTGCTAGCTTTCCCAGCTGAGCTCCCAGCATCTTCTGGTGTTTCTTTCCAAGGGAGGAAAGCATCAGAAAATCCTTCCCTTATCATGAAGCAAAGCCAAGGATTGCACGCAGGGAGGAAGCAGCTCGAAGGAAGGGCCAAGCAGGCAGCTTCTAAAGCTTCGAACATGGCAAAATATTTCAAAATAAATGTGTGCGTGTGATGCAGTTGACGTTGAGCACCCAGGATGCCTTCCATTTTTGCTTTAAAAATCTATAAAGCCAGGTGCAAGGAGGAGGAGGAGAGGTGGAGTGGGTGGGAAATGGGGAGATCAAAGTGCCTGTAACACTGTGGTGGTGGTCCGGGAGCCTGGAGCAAGACCCATGTGTTCAGGGATATGCAAAAGGGATTGTCTCCACCTCAGGGAACTTATAGCTAAGCCTTAGGATCAAAAGGGGAGCTTTTTTCATTTCTGCTTCATGCTTATGTGAACTTCACTTTAGGCCTCAAATCTGCTTTTCTTGAAATTGGTCTTGAAATTGCTGTTGACTTTAAATGCTGCAAGATCTCACCCATAAATTCTCCTTCTCCCATCTGTAAAACGAGGATGGCAGGATTTCGGTGCCATCTGTGGTGCTGTGAAGCTGAAAACAATCATCATTTATAAAGTGCTTTGAGCTCAGATGGGAGGTTCTGTGTAAAGGCAAGGCTTTGTGGGATGAAATGTTCCTTAAGGTGCCGGTTACGTCTGATATCTGAACCAGGGGCTGAGCTGAAAGTTTTGGAAGAAGTCTGGTGATGCAGAGGGAGTGCTCCAGCTGCTAAGTGTTTTGGTTTATTTGTGTTACTAAATTAAGGAACAGAGAAGGCAGTGGCTGCACGTCCAACAAAAATCACATCCGCATTCATCTTGAGCACCTCTGATCCGAACAGTGTTCTCAGAGACGCTGTGACTGCGGCCACCAGCTGGTGACTGAACACCACAGGCATTGCAAAGAGGAAACTCGGAGCCGCAGTCACAAGCGTTAGGCCTTTCCGAGTGCAATAGGATGCATCTGATGGGAACAAAAGGATGTTCATTTTCATCCAGCTTTGCAGGGCGTAGAAGGGAAGCTGCCTAACCTTTGCTCCAGGAACCACATTTGCCTTATATTTGCATAACGCTGAGGGCCAAATTGGTGCAACAAACAGCAGATGGTGGCCAAGCACAACATTTTAAGATTAAACAGTGCGGTTTCCAGTGAGTAATGCAAAGCACACGTGGAAAGCCAATTGCAGTTGCAAGGGCTGAGCTAACACAAAGCTCAGGTCAAGCACTTCTGACGGAGCTGCTGGTTTCTCTTTCTGCAGACACAAGCCACCAGACCCGCTCCGTCTCCAGCCGCCCCTACTACAGTTTGCCCAACAGCAGCCATGAGAGACGCTCGGTCCTCGCTATCATGGAGCCGCCGCGTTTCCACTCCCAAGCCAAAGGCAAGAACGTCCGTCTGGACACTCACTCCCGCAAGGCCACACGGAGGAACAGTTTCTGCAATGGGGTCACCTTCACCAACCGGCCCATCCACCTCTATGAGAAAGTTAGGCTGAAGCTGGTGGCTGTGCACCATGGCTGGAGCGGGGCCCTACGCTTTGGCTTCACCATTCATGACCCATCGCAGATGAGCTCTGACGAGATACCAAAGTACGCCTGCCCAGACCTAGTGACCCGACCTGGATACTGGGCCAAAGCTTTGCCAGAGAGGTTTGCTGTGAGAGACAATATCTTGGCCTTCTGGGTTGACCGTCATGGGAGAGTCTTCTACAGTATTAATGATGAGGAGCCAATATTGTTTCACTGTGGTATTAAAGTTTCTGGTCCTCTCTGGGCACTCATAGATGTCTATGGAATTACCCATGAA
This sequence comes from Bucorvus abyssinicus, assembly GCA_009769605.1. Classification (NCBI taxonomy): domain Eukaryota; kingdom Metazoa; phylum Chordata; class Aves; order Bucerotiformes; family Bucorvidae; genus Bucorvus; species Bucorvus abyssinicus. Next base: position 9,954,422 of record CM020041.1, read on the forward strand.
GTGCAAATATTAGGTAAGTGTGTGTTTTGGCCCATGGCTTGCTCTTCTGGTTGCTTTTTCCATGGATGCATGATCATGTAGAAAAGACATCATCTATCTGGTTGATCACTACTATGGGGCACTTAAGAAAGCTAATTTACTGTTGGTTTTGTACCTCCAATTAACCACTTGTCTTTCCCAGCTACCAGTTACTGCCAGTCCACCAGAGAACCTCCACCCATTCCCCAAGTGTTTCCTGGCACCCTTTCCCAGCCCTTCTCTCAACTCCTGTCCTTGGTCCCCACCTAGGCTATTTGACAAGCTGTTCGCAGTCATGATCTGACTTATCCTTCCCTTACACACGGGCATCACTGTATGTCTGCAAAGCACCAGCTGCAGCACAGGATGCAGCCCGCCAGCTGAAGAGTGGTGATGAAATGTAGTGCAACCTCCTGTGTGCTTCAGGATCCTTGTCACCACGTGCCACATATCCCCTCACCCCTAAGCAGATCGCTGCATTCAGATGGTGCCTGGCTGATTCACAAGCATCATCCTTGGGGAGCAAGGATGCTGGAAGAGGGGGTGAATTTGTTCCCATTAGCAAACTGGGCCAATCGTCATGGAGCGACTTTTGTGACTTCTATGGCACTGAAATTTCACATTAATTCAGTGTTAGGTGGAGTGTTTTGAACTGGTCTACACCACAGGGAATCATTTTAAAGTACAAGGGTGTTGCGCTTTCCCAGAGGCTCCTAGGAGCTGATTTAGTTTTAACAGCCGAACCAAGTTGCACCTGCTCAAGGGGGTGGTGCCTCCATCCTCACACTGAGCAGACACCAACAGTAAGCTGTGAAATGGTTAGTCCTTTGGGCAGGCAGCTTCATCACGTATTCTTCCCAATGGTACCAACTATTTTGCAGGCGAGAAAGCTACATGTAAACAACACTTTGCCCTGCCTGCCCTGCTTCAAATATGTAGTTAAGCCTTACCAGTAGCTTATCCTGTAATCTCAGTTGTGATGCACTCCAGCCTCTGGTGCTCAGCACAGGGGTGAAGGAGCATTTGCTGTATTGGCCAGTGCAGCTGCATCACCAGAGCAGTCCTTCTTCCTCATGAGACGATAGTTAGAAAAATAAAATGTAGCTTATTTCTGCCCTCCAACCCCTAGTCCTGCCTGCAGCATCCAAGTGTGCAGAGTGAAAGACTCAGCCTGAGGGCACCTATACTCTGATCTTTCTTTTTTTTTAATCAAAGTACCAAGCCTTACAAACTGCCCCATGGCGATGTTCAGCCATCTGGGGCATCAGGGGACTCAGCTACAGATGTGGTGGTGTCATAGCAGACATGGTTGTCTCTCTGTCTCTTCTTCCCAAAATTTTGCAATTCAAGAAAGCTGTGAAATATAGCTCAAATACAGATACACTAAATGCATCTTGCAGCACCACGAAGCCTGGATGTGTTTTACTCCTCTGTGGGAGCATTTTGTGCCAGATACCCTGTGCTTGCCAGAAGCACCTGGTCCAGCCATCAGCCTACACCGGTGGCCTCTCCTGCATGGGCTTCTGAGCAAAGGCAGCCTTTGCTTTGCAGCTGTTGGATGGATTTGGGTGTTCTTCCTTCTTTGGTGATTTTCTCCTCCAAGGAACAGGCAATCTTGGTGCTGGGATGCTTCTCCCCTCTGCATCTTTGGGAAGACCAGGTGTCTTCTTCATTCACACACACACTCTTAACTTCCGTGTGCTTTGACTTTGCTCAGCTGGTTAATGCCTTACCTTCGGGGTGAAGTGTTCAAGCTTCCCTAGGCAGTGCTGGAGGTAGAAAGAAGGGCACTCCTGAACCTCTTCACACCTTTAAATCCTCTCTCCAGCCTGGCATGGCCAAGGTGAAAATCTGGGAAATTAATTAAGAGTCAACATCCTGACTTTCCCTTTGCTGTGAAAGGGGAAAATAACTCTCTACTGTAAAAATCCTCTTTGTAACACCTACAGCAAGTAGCTTTTGTGACAAGCTCTCAGTTCAAGATCTCTGCAGTGGTGTGAACACCCCTGAGATATGAGGCTTGAAATCTTGTAAAATTACCTCTCTTGGACACGCCTATGCCTAGACACCTCACAGCTGTGAGGCAAGGACAAGAACTGTGAAAAGAATATCTCTTCATGCTTGTGCTCCTTTGCCCATCACTGTGTGGTGGATTCGTCTTGCACGAGACCTTTGGACAACAAGTTACTGAGATACTTCCTTCATTTCTAGAGCAACCTCAAAGCTATTAGACCCCTCTACTGAGGAATTTGTAGGACCACAGTGGTTTATAGTTTTTCCCAGTTCACCAGTGCAAGGAGCTACTCGATTACATGGGAACTTTGTAACACTTGCGTTTCCTCAGCTAGTGCCAAGATTTTCTCTGCTTGCTGCACATGCAGCTATCCACCACTAGCTGTTCATTAGTGGTTGACCTCTGGCTAATTTTTCTGTTGTTTTTTGATTCAGAGGAACAGAATTCAGATAATCTGTAGGCTGAAATAATAACAATTGTAACCATAAAAGTAGGCAATTTTTTCTTGACTCTAATGTCCATTATCACTGGGTTTATCTCACAGATAGCATGTTTGCAGAAACCATGACCACTGCCCGTCTCAGCACTGCCCGTCTCAGCACTTGCCTTCCGCAAAGCAACCATGATTCAGCCAACTTCAATAACAACGAATTGGAGAATAACCAAGTGGTGGCCAAAATTGCAAACCTAAACCTAAGTCGGGTACCAGGACTTGCGACAGACAACCACATCATCCCCTGTTGCCCAAACCGACGGCAGCGTGCCCAGGGGGTCCCAGCCTTCCTGGACACAGACCTGCGATTCCACCCCACCCGCGGACCTGACATAACCTTTTCTCAGGACCGTATGGTTGCGTGCACCAACTGGCAAGAAAGCAATAGGACTTTGGTGTTTTCTGACCGGCCTTTGCACATTGGTGAAAGCCTCTTTGTGGAAGTAGGACATCTTGGGTTGCCATACTACGGAGCCCTTTCATTTGGCATCACTTCTTGTGATCCGAGTACTTTACGGACAAATGAGCTCCCAGCAGATCCAGACTTTCTCTTGGACCGCAAAGAGTACTGGGTGGTTTACCGAGCGTTCCCGGTCCTCAACAGCGGCGACATTCTCAGTTTCATGGTCTTGCCGAATGGAGAGGTGCACCACGGGGTGAATGGAGCCAGCCGAGGAATGCTAATGTGCGTGGACACCTCACAATCTCTCTGGGTGTTTTTTACAATCCACGGTGTAATCAACCAGCTCAAAATATTGGGTAAGTGCAACCAAAAGAAATGATAGTGGGGAGCACATGGGTGGTGATGTTTCCTGGGCTAGAATGGGAGCTATGGGTTTGCACTCGTGGCATTGCCTTTAGCAGGTGCTCACCGATGTGAGTAAGCAGCTCCTGAGCTTACCTTGTGTTTGCAAACAAGAGCGAGCGAGATGTGGTAGCTGTCACATAGATATATGCAGCCTATATAAGTATCCAGAAAATCATGAGACTTGTGAGATAAAATAAGCAGCAGGTATGGAGGCAGGGATGGCTGTGAAGGGAACAGCTGGTTTGCAGAAGGCATGTTTTTAAAAGGGATTCCGTATAAACCCACTGTTCCAGACAACAGGTATTAAACTCCTGCCTTGGTAAGGATGATGATTTTTGTGAGCTCAGCTCTGGTTTAAGGGCTTGTGTTGCTGATGGACAGTAATCACTCCCCAAGCATTGCTTGGATGTCAGATGTCACTTTTGATCTATTGCTGGTGACTAGTTACGGTGCTTCTCCTTTCCTCTTGTTTAGGATGCTGTCAGAAAAGCAGAGGTTGATGACTTTGTAAAGCAGGTTTTTCTCATTTAAAGCAATGCGCTTTCCTATCTGCTGCTGACCTGACAGTGAGACAGTGATAGATTCAGGCTGCTGCTGGAGAGATCAGGACTGCGGACAAGTGGGTTTACACCCCAAATGATGGCTGTCAGATAACCTGGTGCTTTCTTCACTGAAGCACTGAACAGAAATCGTACAATGACATAGCGAGCTCCAGGCCCTGGTGGTCACGTCCAAAATCATGCACCTCTATCATTGCTAAGGAGCAGCACTTAACTCAGCAGCTGGACTTTCTCCTAAAGCACCATGTGCACGTGCAGTGGGAGCGACTCACTGGGCGGAGGGGCATTTAGCTGGGGATTGGGTGTCCATCGGCTCGGCAGTGGCTCAGATCTCTCCTGTGATTGCAGGCACTGTGCAGTCCAGCCCAGTGACCATCTCTCCCTCAGGATCCCCCGGCGGCTCGCAGTACGACAGCGACTCGGACATGGCCTTCAGCGTCAACAGGTCGTCATCTGCTTCAGAGTCATCGCTCGGTAAGGAGAGCCTAACCCTTGGCACCCGGCTGTGCTGGCTGTGCCAGGGCAGGAATCCAAGAGAAATCTGGGCTATGCAAGACAGCAGAGCAAGGTTAGGGGGGAAGTGTTACAGCTCCTGGGAGGCCAACAGAAATAATTGGAAGAAAGGCCAGGTTGGATGAGGCTTTGAGCAACCTGCTCTAGTGGAAGGTGTCCCTGCCCATGGCAGGGGGTTGGAACTAGATGATCTTTAAGGTCCCTTCTGACCCAAACCATTCTGTGAAAACACAAAGAGGTGGGAAGCTTTTCACTGTCTGAAGAAGGGCTGCTTGTTGCTTCCTGCTTGGTCAGTCTGACTAATGAAAGTGGTCCCTGCAAGGGCTGCCCTTGCTGCAGCAGCAGTGCTGCAGTGGCGGGGTGGGCGGTATTGTGTCTGGGGGTCTTACCGCAGCATTCTGCACTACCAAGGCTGTACTGCTGGAAGGATGCCCCTGTGAATGCTCACGTGCTGTTGTTTGGATCTCAGGCAGACAGCCCTGGGTGCTCTGCCTGGTACTGTCCCTGGCACGTGCCACCATTGCACTGTGCCACAGCCACCCGGCACGACTGGCGAGACGCAAGAGCACCCTGCATGGAGCACAGCACCTTTGGGGAGAGTGGGGTTCTGCTCACCCACACCACGAAATGGGTGTGCAAAATCACAGCCCTGCTTGGGGGGAAGCCCAGGTGAGCCATGCTTTGTCCCATCTATAGAAAAGGTATGGCAGGCTCTGCCTGGTGATGTGCCTGTGCTACCAATTAGAATACACTGGGGTTTGTTTGACCAAACAAACCAGGCAACAACTAGGGAAGGAAGAGGCTTAAAAAATTGTCTTGAGGGTGTGTGTGTTGTACATTGTCAGGTCTGCACCATCCTAGTACCAAATGACCTTGTTCCTTCCTCCTTTGCAGTGACTGCTCCCAGCTCTCCCCTGAGTCCCCCCATCTCTCCTGTCTTCCCCCCTCCGGAGCCATCAGGCAGCAGGAACGGGGAATGCACCGTTTGCTTTGACAGCGAGGTGGACACGGTGATCTACACCTGCGGACACATGTGCCTCTGCAACACCTGCGGTCTTAAGCTGAAGAAGCAGCTCAACGCCTGCTGCCCAATCTGCCGACGGGTCATCAAAGATGTTATTAAAATATACCGCCCTTAGCGCCCGCCTCGGGCTGTAGGAAGGGGGAACGCCGCTAGCAGTAACCATGCCTTTCCGTCCCTGCTTATGGGTTATCGTGCTGGTCAGTCGTTATCAAGTGGCTCGTTATCTGTGTTTCCTTATTTGACTGGTAGGGCACAATTCAGGGATAAAATTGAGCTGAGGATCACTTGGGGCCCAAAGGCACAGCTGCCGTGTGCCCACGGGTAAATCCAGCGAATCGTGGTCTGAACCCAACCCAGCTGCAAATGAGAAATTTCCTGTGCAAAGGCTCTTTATTTCCTCCTCCTTTAGAGAAGGAGGCTCGCTGTGGTGCGGATTGGGAAGGGGAGGTTGCCACTTTGTCAGTGCAGGGTATCACTGGGCTTCCTATCCCCAAAAACCCAACAGCTCTGGGCTGCTGCCTGGTGGTTGTGCTGCGGTGGAACGAAATTAGGACAGGGCCCATTGGGAGGGTTCAAAGTGGACAAAACTGATCTGGAAATGTCATGTTGATCTGTGTAAGGGGAACTAGCTAAGGCCAAGAGAGTAGCACAGCCACATTCTCATTTGTTTGGGTTTTGCCCCCCTCTGAACAGGCTTCTGGGGCACATAAAGAAGCTGGTCTGGACTTGGATAAAGCAGCTTTTGCTTTCTGTGGCAGAGCAGGGACTTTCAGCCAGGGAGGCTGAGACCCAGGGAGCAGTCATGGGATAGCAGTGAGGAGCACGAGCCTACTGAGAGCCCCAGCCAACTCCACTGCTGTGGTGGCAGTGGTGGAGCAGCGAGAGCAGCAGCGATGGGCTGTTCAGGCACTGCGTGTGTGGCTGGCTGCTGAAGCCATAAATCGTAGCCCTTGGGTGAGAGGGGCGTTCAGATGGGCACACTGAAATCCTGGCTTAGACAGCACGGGACTACCGCCCTGTGGAATGACGGTGTTTGTCGCCTCCAGGCACACACACCTGCATTTTGCTCTGCTCCTCTTTGCAGGTGACAGAGCTGCCATCTCACACCGTCCTGCCTGGCTTGCCTGCCCTAGCCCCTTCCCTTGCAGCCAGCGGCGCAGCAGGGCTCGGCCTTCCTCCCGTTCCATCACAGGGACTTTTTGGTGCCTGTGGTGAGAAATTCATTTCTGACCCAGTCCCAGCAGGCTCACCTTTTCTCTGGGGACTGTGCACGTGCTGATTTTATACGCTCTTTCTCCTGCCTTTCCAGGTTTCCCAGCACAGCTCCCAGCTACTTGGACGCTCACAGTAGATGAGACCTTGTTGAGATGAACAGGGATCTATCTCACTTGGCTTTGGGAGGAGGAAAGAACAAGGCTCTGGGACTACTGTTAGATGTTGGGACGTAAAAGGTAAATGGATTTCAGCTGTGCTCTTAGACAGCTACAAGCAGCAGCAACCTGGGTGAGCTGAGCAGTGTATCAGCATGCAGCCTTGGGGCTGGTGTGAGGAGTTTGGCATGCTCCTCCCTGCTGCTCCCACAGGAGCTGCCCTCCATTCTCCGTCCTCCACCCACTGCCCGCTTGTACAGCTCCTGTCCCATCTTTCAGCCTGAGCCTGGCTGGTTCCCAGCTGGTCCAGGTTTGTAAAGAGGGGAAGAGAGAGGATGCAAATGGGTGGGTAAGAGGGGGGTTGGTGTCATTCTAGCTCAGTGACCAAATGTCACTAAGATTTTAAGAATGGCTTTCTTCAGAAAGGTGCAGTTATCACATTTTAGTCCAAAAAAGAGAAAAAAAAAGAATAGCAACCCTGTACATTTCAGGGCTTCTGGGCACAGAGGGGCAGCCTGACGTTGGTGTCTGTTGCCTTGCCTCATCATTCTCCTCCGTGGTGCCAGTAGCTATGGGTGCACTGCCGCCTCTCTTGGCACTCTGCCTGGGTGGTGGTTTGGCAGTGCCACGCTTGGTTACCGACCGACACTCAGCCCTGTCCTGGCCTGCTCTAACATCAGGGAGAGCACACCCAGGGGAGCAGCTCCTCTTCATCCCACAGCTAGCTGTAGCTGCCAGCTCACAGGGTGTGGAGAAACTCTTTTTTGTTTCCTTGAAGAGCTAATTAACATCTTAATTAAGTGTATAAATGAGAGGCTCCTGCAGAGTGAGATGTCTCACCCATTGCCCTGCTGCATCGGCACAAGAGCCTGCCAGGTTTGCGCAGCCCTGTTTGGAAACTCAGTTGATGTCACCGGCTGTGCCACCGCCGAGCGTGCGCAGCCCTCAGCAGAGCCACCGGCACGGCGACCGTGGCACGAGTTCACTTCCACCTTTGCAAAGGGAGGCAGCGAGGGCACCGTTCCGCAGCTAGAGCCTTGCCCAGACCTCCCGGTTGCGGTCAGTGGGCACAGCACGAAGGGCACGGTGATGGCAGAGGACGTGAGCATGGGGTGAAAGGCCAGGGCTCAGCGCCTGCCCGCTGCGCAGGCTGCAGCGGGAAGCCTTTGCCTGGTGAGGCGTTCAAGGGAAGCTGTCTGAACCCCTGGCGAGCGGTGCTAGCTTGGATCAGGTTTGGGCTCGCAAACAGCAGCGGCCATTCCCGGGGCTGCTGTCCCGGTTTCAGGGCCCCTTTTGGTGGCTGCAGACAGCCGCCAGCAGAGCAGAGCCCATTTGCTTGGCTGACACCTCAGGACCTCAGTGAGCAGCACTAGTTGCATGCCTGGGGTGGGGTTATTGTTTTGGTGTAGCTCTCTTGTTTTTTTTAAGCTAGCAAGGAGAAATACCGAATCCACCCTAGGCTGTGTCCAAGCTGGTCAGGACACAGTGCGCAGGCGGAATTTGTGCTGTAGCAGCCTAGCCCAGTTTCCAGAAGGGCAGCATCCAGCATGGCCAGCAAGACGGCCAGCTCAGTCAGGGTCCGGAGCGTGGCCGTGCAGCGAGTGGGATGGGAGAGCAGCGGACAAGGCGCCCTGCCTATCCGAGAGCAATGGGAATTTTTCCAAAATAGGCCTCTTAGACAAAAAAAGATTTCCAAGAAAAGGTAGCCTCTTACAGATTTAATTGTTAGTACTTGTATTGCTATTTTTTTTTTTAAACAGTCCGATGATATATGATTTGTACAGAAGATCTGTTTGTGCCTTATAAGGGTGTCTGTGCACTTTTTATCCTTTTTAAAGCAACTTTTAAAAAGAAAAAAAAATTGGGGAGAAAACACAGATCAATGGTAGTTTTTTAGAATTTTGTGTTCACTGAGAATCCTGCTTTTTTTATATATATATATATAGGAGTGAAAAAGTGGTTATTTCCATGGATTTTTTTCCCCCCTCTCCTCCTAACCTATTTGTTTAAAAATTAAAAAGAAAAAAGAGGAAGACAGAGAAAAAAAGAAGAGATGGGGGAACACTTTTACTTTTCCCCTTTCCGAGACAGTTAGTTACTCTCTTATCGTTACCTTTATGATTCAATACTGTGACCTGTACATCATGTTTAAGCTGAATCAGATTCTGGACCTCTGTATTAGGCTTTTCAAGCAAATCATTTGGGGGACAGGGCGGGGGGGGCCATCGCACGAGGGAGGGAATTGTACTTCTACATGTCACTGCTCTATAGCGTTGTGTTCGGTGCAGTGTGTTTTACTTTTGTCCATTTACCTGTTTTACATGAATATAATTTTACTTGTTTATGAAGCAAATAAAACTTTGGCTTGTAAAGAGTGTTCCCGGACGTTTAAAAGCGTTTGACCTGGAGGGTGAGCAAATCCTGTAGTTCCAAAGCGTGGCAATACTGATACAATGGGGCTGTGACAGCGTGGGGACCCGGCTGGCCCAGGGAGGGGTAACGTAGATGAGCAGGAGGGCTGCTTTTGCTTTTTCGGTTTGGGTTTTTTCCACACACCCCCTCACTTTTTTTTTGTTTGGTTTGTAGCTCTTTATGTCACAAGCAGAGGCCAACAGAAGGCTGCTCTGTAAACTGTTTATATCCCAAAATGTGGCCCGCTGAAGCCAGACACCAGTCAAGAAGCCTCAGATGTGGTTTAAAGCGGAGTGGAAGAATTCATTCATAACTTTGCCCTGGCAAGAACACGGCCACAGTTGAGCATTTGCATGCAAACCCTTGTAAGCGACAGGTGGGAAGGAGCCCAGCAATGGCTATTTATGCCAAAAATGCCTTTTTATAAACTCTGCTGGCCCACTTTATCCAGAGAGCTGATCCTTGTGAGCTGCCAAGGGACTAATGCTGCCTGTTTCTGGCCACAGCGTGCCTTTGCACCACGCTTAGTGTGACGGTCTGCTCCAGCCACTGCCAGCCTGAGCCCCAGGGAGGAGCAGTGCCTGCACCCATCGCCAGTGCCCGCAGCCCCCCTGCTGCTCTCCTCCCTCCGCCAGCCTGGGTGCCACGACGCATGTACCAGCCTCCCACGGCCAAAGCCCAGCTCTCATTGGGGCTCTGCCATCTCTGCTCGTGGCATGGCCACACAAGTGCTGGAGATGTGGGCAGCAGCCGGAATCACTCAGTGCCAGGAGCAGCATGTCCATGGGGACATGGTGTGGCACCGTGTCAGCAGCAAGGAGCTGTCTGAGGTGGGACAGGCCAGCGTGGCCACGCTGGTGCAACACTCCAGGTTATGTCACAGGCCCCACATTTCTCCCCGGCCCCCTCATCTGCTGCTGGGTGGCAAGTGGCAGCATCAGGGTGGGTGCTGTGTGCTGGGCTGCTGATGTACAAGCCATGTGGGCTAGGTGGGTTACAGGAGTTGGGGGGAGCACAGCCACGGCTGCTGTCGGATGGACAGCTGGCACATCCCACTGACAGCAGAGCAGCACACCTCCCAGGACAGCTGCCATGCAGCACCCAAGACATACGCCAGCCAGACATGGGTTCACAAGGGTGCTTGAAACCAGTCAAGCAGTTTCTTTTATTTCTTAAAAAACAAAGCAAAACATCGAAAAAAAACAAAAAAACCCCCACCAAATTTAAAAAAAAAAAAAAAAAATCAGTCCCCTAATGGTGAAAGTATAGATATGGCATTTACACAGCTACAGCTATCTTCCGCTGACCCCCCACCCTCCCGCAGTAACATAGATTTATATGCGCTTACATAATATAGTGAGACACGGACAAACAAATGGGCTTCGCGAGCCTGGGAGAAGGGGCAGTGCACAGCGGCGGCCTCCAGCCTGCAAGGGATGTGCCAAGCCATGGGACCTCCTCGACACCCAGCTCTTCTGCCCCAAGCCACAGCAATCCACCACCCCCACGTGCCACAAGCCCCAGCCTTCGGGCTGGTGGTGAGCAAGGTGGGGCGGTTGGTCTTTGGGTGATGTGCCTTGCTGCCAAGCTCAGGGTGCTGTACCTCCCATCTGCGCTCCTCCTCACGAGATAGTGGGGAGCATGGCCACATCTGACGTGCGCTGTACAGAGAGGAGGCACAGCCTGGCAGAGGGCACACATGGCTGCCAAACCGGGGCATATGTTGGCTTTGGGGCGCAAAGCCCTGCCAGCCCAATGGCTCTCAGCATCTTCCTGCCCCTTTGCAGACAGAAGAATGGTAGGAAGGGGTAAGGCTGCTGGTGTCCACACCCTGCTGAGGGTGACCCCCTACTTGGGCACTCACCCTGCCTTCTTGGAAGCTCTTTGGGAACAAGGCAGCAATCCCGTCACGTGCTCAATGAGCCGAATACAGTACTTGTGTCAGCAACATGAAGCACTACTAGTTCTGAGGTTCAGTCTGGGAGGAAAGCAGAAATAGCCCTCACTGAGCATGGAGGCCACAGAAATAGTGTTATCCCCTCTGAGGGAAGGAGGGGGCAGTGAGGTCTCTGAGACAGAGAAAGGAGAGACATTTCTGAGAATAAAAGGCCACTCAGCAAAGAAAGAGCAAGGACACAGTGCCATGGGGCAAGGGCACAGTCTGTGAAATGTCATTTCCAGCCCCTGCATGAAACTGCCAGAGAGATCAGAGGACACAAGGCCAGCCCCTCTCCAGATACAGTGGGAGCTGGATTTGGCCACCAGGCAGCTCTGGCTTAACTCAACCTGTTCCCATTCCTTTCCAAAGCAAGAGGGATTTACTGGAGCAAGAGAAAGATGTGCAGAGACAAGGCAGCATTGTTTTCCCAACCTATCCTGCTACTCTTCTGGGAGCACATCACCACGTCACAATATGCCATGCAAGGAACTTTGTTATTCAGTTGGGTTGCAGATGTATTGCTTATTTGCCAGCTCAGGTGAGTCAACCTGATCAGAGGCTGATGTGCCACCAGAGAAAACCATAGGTGGGAGGGAGAGGAATCAGATGGAGACCAGGGTGCTCCTGGATATGAGGCTGGACTGGGATGGTCAGGGCTTCTCTATGAGATCAAACCAGGACTGGGACAAACTGGCCCATTAACCTCCTTGAATGACCCTGGCCTGAGGCACCATTTTCATTCTGTACTCAGACAGAGAGATCTTCAGCTCCATGTTTCCAGGGTAGAAAATAAGGGACAGAGAAGGAAGAGAGCATTCGGGGGAGTGGAGAACACTCCATCCATTCTGCCAGCCTCAAATTAGAGTGAAAACTAATTGTTTTCAGCAGTAAAACAATGTGGCTGTGGAGCTGCAGCTGCAGTGCTTAGCCTTGCAATTAGACTAGAAAGGGCAACAGGGCTTGGTCAGCCAGAAACCCACAGGAGCGCTGGGTTTAGAGCTCTTCCGGAGAGAGAAACGTGGCCCTGAATCCACAAGTAGCCAAGGACAGAAGGGAAGAAAGCAGCACTGGAGAATGACAGCTCATCCTTCTGCTGGGATAAGCAACACTGTGGGCAAGATTAGGCCTGACAGGCAGGAATGTCAGCATGGAAAAAAACCCAGGCTCTGCTTGACCTGAAGCTCCCCAAACAGCCCACCACTCAGGATGAAATGGAAGTACCTGGAAGACAGGCAGACGGGGTGACAAACAAAGCAAGGAGCCCCTGAGCACCAGACATGCCTCGCAGCTGGTTGTCATGAGGAGCTGAACTCCCACATTCTGGATTGCACTTGATAATATCAGCACCTACTGAAGGACCCACCTCCTGGCTGCTGCCCACCAGCCCAGGGAAGCTCTGTGGGTCATGGGAACCGGTGGTTCCCTATTAGTCCAACAGGCAGGGCAGTTGGTGTGGGAAGGGAAGCAAAACATCCTCTTTCCAGGGCTTTTTGGGGTCATTTTGGTCCTTTGTGCCTTGCATAGTATTCTTCAGCTACTGAAGCAAAACACCTCTTGTTGTTTGGCTGCAATACTGCAAGGGAGAAGCCTGCAGAGCGTCCTGGATCAGCACAGAGAGGACCTGTTACAGATGTGTCTGTGCACATATGTGTGTTTTTCCATATTTTTTTTTCCACCAAGAGGATGTTGAAATTAACACTTGTCGTTGTACAGCAGGGAAGGACCAAGGGATGGTCTCGTGGCATGCATGGGGAGGTGAGCAAGGCACAGCCCTTAATGGGAGCGCACCACCTGCGCCTACACATACACACAGAGCTACAAGGATCCCGTCCTCAGCAATCATTCCTCCTTCTTGCCACGTTCCCTATGGCTCTGCTACATGTCTGGGCTAAGCAACATGACCTACAACATTTAACTGTGACCCTGAGCCTCAGGGAGAGGCAAATCCTTTTGTGCAGCCACATCTCCTTCACTGGTACCACGCCACGCTTCACTTCTCTCCCTGGCTACCGCCATATTTCTTTTTAATTCCTCATACAGGTGGCAAAAATGTCTGTTAAGATCCATCTCCCCAGCACGGAGAACCACGGTATCCATCGTATGCCACCAAGTGTGGCCAGAGCAGCTCTGGCTGCATGGCTGGGCTGCCAGCATGGCCACGGAAGCCAAGTGCTCAGGGAGCCGTGGGGAGAAGGGCAGGTGGGAGCACATGGATGGGGAGGGGAGGCCGAGCTGCTTCCTCCAGGCTGCTGCCCACGGGCACCAGCTGGGATACGTTGGATCTCAATTACTATCTTTTTGTTTTTAAAGCCAGCCTCACAGAAAACTATAAATTAATCTGCTAATTAAATACTCAGGTGAGAGACCAAGGAACCTCCAGCTGTGCAAGCAGAGGAGCAGCTATGGCTTCTTCCGTAGGTAGTTGGAAGGGATCCAGCCCTCCCAGCACGGTCCCCCAGTCAGGACCTTGCAAAACCACCAGCCGCTGCTGTTCTTCTCACGAACTTCAAACAAAGTCCCTTCTTTAAAGCTGTTGGTCTCCTCGTCACCTTCAAAATCTGCCACTGCCACATAGAGAGCTTCTCTGGAGATGTCTGGACTGGGCGCTGAGGTCCTCTCCTTGGCTTCCCCCCTCTCCACTGGCTTGGATATGACCTTTGGGCCCACACCACTTTTCGCTTTGGCTTCATCGTGGATGGAGGCAGAGAGGAACGGCTTAGCTTTCGGAGGAACCAGCATGGGCCTCCCCAGCACTGGGGACGACCTGATTTCAGGTGCTTCCCGTGCTGGGGCCCTCAGCTCTACAGTGGGGCCGGAGGCAGGACACCCTGTTTTCTTGGGGGGGGGTGGTCTGCGGGGTGGCACAACAGGGCGCTGCGGCATGGGATCCCTGGCACCCGCGGTGTTTGCTGGGCCCTGGGGAGATTTGGGCAGTGCCTCTTTCATGGCATGGCTGTCCAGCTTGGGCAGGGGTTTGTTCTCTGTGCTTGGTCGCTCCTGAAACCTTCCAGAAGCCTCTGAGGAGCCCATGGCGTTACCGAAGGAGCTTTCACTGGCAGCGGTGTCCTGCTCGGAGGGTTTCTCTGAGCACTTTGCAGGTCTAAGCTTGCTCCGCAGGCTGCAAATGTCCAGTTTATCTTCAGCTGGAGGTGGGTCAGTCCGGGGGACTGCAGCGGGTTTTGGCCTGATCTGAGGTCTTGACTTCAAGAATGGATTCTGGGTGATGGGCTCAGCCTTGTCCTCCACAGACTCAGCTTTTGGCTTGGTTGGCTTGACAATGGGCCGAAGGTTTGGCTTCTTCACTTCCTTGGCTGACACCTTGTGTCCACATTCCAGTCCCATTTCATTTTTCAGCTGGAAGAGTTTGCCCTTCTCCGGTTTCAGCTCAGGCTTCTTGCTGTCCTTGGGGGCTGCCGACTGCTTGGGTGGGATCATGGGCAAAATCATGCCTGGGGGCTTGGGGGGAGGCCTCTGCCTCTCCAGTAACTCACCTTCTGATTTAATGATGGACTCCTTCCTGGGCGGCAGGCTGGGCTTCTCCTCTGTGTCACGGTCCGAGATCTCCTCATAGCCACCAGAAAAGGCTAGGTCCCCACTCTCAGGAGCCTCCTTCCCCTTCCAGTCTTTGGCCCACTTCCCACCACAGTCTGTACCATTAGGAGGAGCCTCTGGCAGAGGACGACACGGTCCTGTTGCTTCCTCACCAGTGCTGTTGTCAGCTGCAGTGTCATGGAGCCGGAGCTGGGCCATCTCGTTGGGTAGGGGAGCCAGGAAATTTGGCCTGGAGGCGTTGCTGGTTTTCTTGTACTTATCAATGAACGTGGCGGGGGCCCAGCCTTCCCTCTCCTCAATCTGAATATACCACCAGCCACTCAGGTTCTTCTCAATAACCTGCCAAGGGGAAAGAAAACCTCAGACATCCCTGCAGGAGCACTCTTCACACAAGAAGAGATGCTGGGTGTCTCTAAAATGATGTCAGGGTGGCACACAGCCTCAGTGCCTCTCCATCCTGGTAACCAAAAGCCATGCAATCACAGGACCGGTATCCTAAGAGGAGGGGAACCTGCTAACGACCTCTGCCAGGGAAGAGGACCTGCATGCCATGGGACCGAGGAACGACATAGCTATGTCAAGACGCTGCAGCTGTCACCATCCTGCCTGGGAGACAGGACCGGGATGCCGGGTACTGGTGGTGGCCACTGCGTGGCACTGTGGGAGTGATCAACTGGCACCGATAGTGCACGGATCAGACACGGTCTGGCCTCTGCGCTCCAGAAGTGGGGCTGGGACCTAGAAGGAGCTGACTGGGGCAGCCATAAAGGAAAAGTCTTCTTACAGAGGCACAGCTTACAGTTTGAAAAGCAAAATCACATCTGCAAGAGGGATTCTGCCAGCAAAAGTGGGTGTGCAAGGAAAGAAATTCTGGAGGGGCTTTTAACTTTACACCTGGCCTAAATAAGGAAAAAAGCCACTATCTCTACCCCTATTTGTGATACGGTTTTAATTTCCACTAGCTCAGACACACAGCACCCACACACTTGAGGGGACAGGAGGCCAGCAAGAACACCATGGACTCCAAAGTCTCATGAGCTCATATGGCTTTCTATCCCACTCTAGGAGAGCCCTGGGACGTTAACAGTCCACAGAAGCAATCACATGCACCACCATGCCCGGTTTCCACCCACAACACTGTGGTGAGCAGATATTCCCTGCCTGGAAAGGGAGCTCCTGCCTGAAACAGACCCCAGGGCAACTCAGCAGCACTGCACTGACATGAAGATGTGAGAAGGGAAGATGACTGTCTCACCTCTACTTTCATTCCTGCCTGGAAGCTGATGCCATCAGGGATGGTGGTCTGGAAGTCAGCAATGGTATAATATTCCTCTTCCACTTGAGGAGGGACAGGAGGTTTAGGCAGGTTCAAACCACGTGGCTATGACAAGAAAAAAACAACCCATCAGCGTGTTTCTACAGCAGGTGTGACAAGACCCACACAGCCCACCAGTCTGCAGAGACACAAAGCAGCATGGCCAGGCCAGGGAGGTCAGCTGAGGCCCATGCAGCATCCTCACCAACACAAACCAGCAAAACCATTTCCAGGCTGAGCAGAAAATTGCTCATTGCCAGAGCTCTTGATGACAGCGGAGTCACCCTCTTGGGAGGGAGGGAGCCAGTCTGCAGCCTCCCACTGGCACCCCTGCTTTGTGGGAAAGTTCATTTTAAAAAAAGGAAAAAAAAAAAAGGAAAAAAAAAGGAAAAAAAAGGAAAAAAAAAAAAAAAAAAAAAAAAAAAAAAAAAAAAAAAAAAAAAAAAAAAAAAAAAAAAAAAAAAAAAAAAAAAAAAAAAGGAAAAAAAAAAAAAAAAAAAAAAAAAAAAAAAAAAAAAAAAAAAAAAAAAAAAAAAAAAAAAAAAAAAAAAAAAAAAAAAAAAAAAAAAAAAAAAAAAAAAAAAAAAAAAAAAAAAAAAAAAAAAAAAAAAAAAAAAAAAAAAAAAAAAAAAAAAAAAAAAAAAAAAAAAGAAAAAAAAAAAAAAAAAAAAAAAAAAAAAAAAAAAAAAAAAAAAAAAAAAAAAAAAAAAAAAAAAAAAAAAAAAAAAAAAAAAAAAAAAAAAAAAAAAAAAAAAAAAAAAAAAAAAAAAAAAAAAAAAAAAAAAAAAAAAAAAAAAAAAAAAAAAAACAAAAAAAAAAAAAAAAAAAAAAAAAAAAAAAAAAAAAAAAAAAAAAAAAAAAAAAAAAAAAAAAAAAAAAAAAAAAAAAAAACAAAAAAAAAAAAAAAAAAAAAAAAAAAAAAAAAAAAAAAAAAAAAAAAAAAAAAGAAAAAAAAAAAAAAAAAAAAAAAAAAAAAAAAAAAAAAAAAAAAAAAAAAAAAAAAAAAAAAAAAAAAAAAAAAAAAAAAAAAAAAAGGAAAAAAAAAAAAAAAAAAAAAGAAAAAAAAAAAAAAAAAAAAAAAAAAAAAAAAAAAAAAAACAAAAAAAAAAAAAAAGGAAAAAAAAAAAAAAAAAAAAAAAAAAAAAAAAAAAAAAAAAGGAAAAAAAAAAAAAAAAAAAAAAAAAAAAAAAAAAAAAAAAAAAAAAAAAAAAAAAAAAAAAAAAAAAAAAAAAAAAAAAAAAAAAAAAAAAAAAAAAAAAAAAAAAAAAAAAAGGAAAAAAAAAAAAAAAAAAAAAAAAAAAAAAAAAAAAAAGAGAAAAAAAAAAAGGAAAAAAAAGGAAAAAAAAGGAAAAAAAAAAAGGAAAAAAGGAAAAAAAAGGAAAAGTTCTACAGACTACATGCAAAAAGAGCGGAGTCTTAACACAGCAGGGAGGCGGCACATGTACTCCAGCCTTGACCAAGAGCAGCCCCTGTGGTACATGGGCAAGATCCGAGGCAAAGAATATCCAGTGACCAAAGCTCCTTTCAGTGCTCCTCTCTGACTCCCTTTGCCATTGCTGCTCTCCTGCATCAGCTGGCACTTACTATGGTGAGATCTCGGCGAGGAGGTGGTCTCTGCCTCATCTTTGGTGACTCTGTGAAGGAAGAATTTCAGATGCTGTTGAGTTTCTGGCTGGTCACACCTATGTTCACAAGACAAGTGAAAGAAAAAACAGAAAGGCAAGGACCAAGCCTGCCCCATGGGCAAGGAAACTGAAGGAGGAATGTGTCTGCCTGCTACCCTGAGTGGCATGGGTCACCCAGGTTTTGAGGGCGTCCCACTGGAAGAGGAACAAGCTTTGCACCATCAGGTGCTGCTGGGAAATTCAGCTGAGGTCACCACATGAAACTGCTTTTTAATTGCAGGCCTGACAAGGAAGACGTGGCCTGCAGAGGGGTTAGAATGTCCCAGCTTCTGAGAGGAGAGTGTCTCCAGTCTGGGAGGAGGAGGCTTTTATCCCCATCACATTAGCAGATCCTCAGCAGGTCCCTCCCTGGGCAGCACTGTGCTCATGCCCCATCTGCCTGTGCAATATCACCTCCAGACCTTGCAGCACCTGCAAGCCTTCTGCCTCCCTCGCACCCTGTTACGTCACCCAAAAGCCTGCAGGAAAAGCTGTGCTGACACTCTAGCCACCACTGGCCTCCTCCCAACTGGACACTTACTGCGTCGGATGTCAGCATTGGGCAGGGGACGACTGTCGAATCTCCCGTCCCTTTGGCCAGCGAGCCCATCCTTCTCTCGGCTCACCGCAACCTGTTGCCGGGAGATGCCATCCAGATCCAAGGCACATGAATGCGCAGAGGGGCCTGACCCCAGCTTCTGTGAGAACATCTCTCCGTTCCCCTTTTTGAGGTAGGAGGCGGGGGCCCAGCCTTCTTGGCCCTGGTACCTGTGGTGGCAACAATGGCAGCGTCACTGCACAGAGCCCCTGCACTGCACTGGGGCCATAAGCCGTTCCCAGAGGAGTGACCCACTGTGCTCAAGTGGTGTTGAGCTATTGGACATCCCTGGAGCCAGAGCTCAGGACACACGTTACAGAAGGTACTGTGTGATCTGGGCAAAATGAGCTTGCCAGCTGTCATGCTCCATGGCATGTGAGCACCTGGAGAGCTCTAGCCATGACTAATGCTCCCATGCAAGCTGGCTGTAGCCAGCGGGCCGAGAGCTGGGAACAGTGCGAAGCCCGACTTCCTTTTCACCTCGGCAATGGTTCAGGAATGAAGCGCACTAGCAGAGGAAGCAGAAGGGAAAACCAGAGCACTACTGCTAGGATTGATGTACCTGGTCTTTGGGGACTGTGCGCCAGCAGCCTGGATCCCTTCCCTGCTCTAAACCTGCACTGTTTAGGAGAGAAACCAGCCCTGTGATCTGATTGGGAAACCACATCCGCAGAGTCTCCCTGCCATGCTGGAGGGTCCTGTGCCAGCTTCAGAGACTCTCCCCGGCTGGCTGGGCTGCAGCCACTATGCTCAGATGGCACCAGCTACTGAGCTTATAACTGCTCTCGTGGCAGCTCTCCTCTGCTTAAACAGTCAATGGACATTTTTCTGAGGTTTTGTTGATGCCAAGACCAGAGGTTCAATGTAAGGTTAAGAAAACTGCAGCATGTGCTCCCATCCTGCTCAAGTCCAGCTCTTTGCTAGACCACAGACAAGAGAAAATGAGCTTCCAGGAGAAAACAAGTATCAGCTCGGGACAATCTGGAGTCTTTGGCCTCAGCACTCCCTGCACAGAGCAGACTTGGCCCAGACAACAGCCCTTCTCTGCACGAGCCTCCGAACACAGCCAGAGGATCCAGCCTGGGGCCGGGACACTCACTGGCTTTCCTATCAGCAGCACATGACATAACACTAATGCTCTCACACCGGTTCCTTCGCATTGCTGGGCCATGTGAAGCCACGACACAGTGCACCTCCCAGCACAGGAAATGGGGAGATTTTAAAGCTGTTTAGCCACAGCTATGCTTGGCTGAAGCCCTGAACATCAGCTAGCCTTAGTTTGTAGGGATGGAGAGAAACGAGTTCGAGTACTCTGCCTTTCCTGATATCCCAGACTTGCCTTTGGACCGTACATCCCACACACATCAGGTCTCTGCTTTGCACAGCCCCAGCTGCAGCACCAGGGAAGAGGAAGAGGTAGGAATGGTACCTGATTTTCCACCAGCCCTCCAGGTTCTTCTGGATCACCTCCACCACAGCCCCTTTGTCCAGGTTCATTTCATCCTGGTCTCTTGCGATATATGGGTAAATAACGGTGTACTTCTCCTCTGTTGGAACAAAAGCACAGATTCTTGGAGATTCTGTTTTATGGAAACCTGGACTCAGTTGAACAACAGTTAAGTGCTTTTTTGTAATGGTAATTCCTGTTGTAATACAGGTGCAAACACACAGAGATACACAACCATTCAGAAGAGAAATGCCAGTGAAATCTATTTCAAAACAAACCCAGCTGCATTTTGAAATGTAAGTCTGGCCCAAGGGGAAGTTGACTAAAACAGTTGGTCCTCTCCCATAGGACTAGACTATGTTTTATATGTCAGCTCTCCTTTCACCTGCTCTTCACAGAAACCCTTCCATGCATCCATTTCATTTGTATTTCTTTCTCAGGGCTATTAAAGAATTGTCCTCTATACAGGGAAAGAAATCCCATGGGCATCAGGGAGTAACCCCACACATACAGATGTGGTCTCACACACAGCTCTCAAACCGCTCTACAACAGCAGGTCTACCAGAACTTCCCCATTCAACAGCTATATCCCCCAAGACATTGGTCAAAGGCAGGTGGAGAAGAGTCTGATGTCCTTTACACTAGACCAAACGATGGTAAGCAGGGACATGGATGCTCTTCCCTTCAAGAGGAAGGGGAGAAATCCTGACAGCCCTGTGGACAATGTATCAGACAAATAGGTTTGTCTGTCCACCCCTCTCCCTCACCTTGTCCTGTCCTCTCTGGAAGAAACCCAGGAAAGCAATTGCCTGTGCTTAAGCAGTGCCACAATAGGGTGAAGGTCATCTAGAGAAAGGTCCACCTCCAAAACCCCCACCTCTGGATATTCACATATCCCCACTGGGAAGGTTTGTCTTCTTAGAGAAGCACAGCCCTCAAAGGGCTTGGTTTCCCACCGCTTCACGCAAATGAGTCAAAAGCAGAAAATGTCCCGTCACATCCAGCAAACCCAAGCTGGCTCTTCTACCCCTGACCCCATCTGGCCACCAATCCCAAGGCCATGGCTCAGAGGAGTTTCACTTACAGGAACTAAGGCAGCAGCTGAAAAAAGTCTGCATACATGTGTTGGGAAAAAGCAGAAACTCCAGCCCTGTACCCAAAATAAGCCTCAAAAAGTGACAAGGAGCAGTTGATAGAGGAAAGAGGTGGACACGAGTGGGCCTAATGGAAGGCTGAGGAGCATGTATGGCACACATTGAGGATTGACACAAGCAAGGTTTGTTACATGCAAAGCAAACAAACATGCAGACAACAAGGCTCCAAGCACAAAACATGGGCAGCCGAACAAGTCTCTATGAAGTCCACCTTGACCCCATCCACTGGTGTACAAGTCCCCAAGAGTCCGACGGCGGCCAACGTGCCTGGGCAGAGACCAGTATCTCCATGGGACTGGGAAGAACATGTTGGGGAAGCAGGAGAAGGACAAGAGAGGACGTAAGGAGGCAGTACTTCAGGTCCAAGAGGAGACAGGGCTGACACCAGAGAGTGGCACAGAGGCTGTACTCACCTGGGGCCCTCTGGGGGCGCTCCCCAGTCTAAGCCCCCCTCCCACCTCCATCTCCCCAGATGAGGGGCTGAGCCAGCTACAGCACTGCTTTGAGCATGCAGTGGTCAACAGGAAGGATGTGTTCTCCAGGGGCATTTCAGCTCGCTATGAGCTCATGCATGCTCTTTGTTTTGCACGCATTTAGAAGACACGTGAATTGTCCTTTGCTCCTCCTCCAGGGCAGGTAAAACAGCTCCCTGGGGCCTAAAGGAGGCATTGGGATGGCAGGACTGAGTGTTCCTTGGAAGTGGCACCTTCAGCCCCTCTATGGGGGAGCAGAAAAGTCAGCAGGTATACTGCCAGGTACTAGCTGCCCTGCTCCTGCTGCAGCACTGGAGCAGTGGACTGGGCAGGCAGGACCATTATGGGCAGACATGACTGAACAGCACATGTGGGCTTGTCTTTACCCAGGCTTGTGCCCTGCCTAAGTCAGGGAGGGCTATGCAGTCCTGTGAGCAGCTCAGTGTAGTTCAGCAGGAATAAGCTGGGGCAGATGTCTCCAGCAGCTTCTTACCTTCATCGGGCTGCATTGAGAACTCATCCTGGGCACCATCCTGGGCCTCCAGGCAGGTCGCTGGCACCCAGCCTTGTTCCTCTGATGTGCTCACAAACCACCAGCCTGAGAATAAAACAGCAGGCAGCTCAGTCAAGGGCTCCCACCAACTAAAAATTCCCTCTCCCCCTCCAATCCACGAGCCTGAGGGGTTTTGCCCCCTCCTTACTGCCTACACGGGAAGCTGGGGTGACCCCAAAGCAACAGAGCCAAGCGCTATCCTAAAGGGCAGCGGGACAGGACAATACAGCTGAATGATATCGAAATGTACAGTTGCCTCCCCATGAAAAACGGGAGAGGCGCTGAGAACTGAATGGCTCCAGCCAGCGCGTTCGCTTCCCTTTTTTTTTGTTCCTTCATGGTTCATTTTCCCTCAGTCTGGGTCAGCAAGCCCAGGCTAATTAGCAGAGATGAATACACTGTCTGCAAATCGATAGCTGACTCCTGCTGTGCTCTCGCCTTCTGTACATTTGTGGAAACAGTGAATTTTAAAAGCTAAGAACAAATGCAGGATGAAAACACGAGCTCTCCCAGCAGAAATCTAGCCAGCTCCACTGCAGTCACAAGCAATTCTGGGCCACCCTGGGTGTCCAATCAAAATAAACGTGTGCTCCTCAGTTATTAAAAGCACAAAGTATTTGTGTCTTTATGGGGAAATAAAATAAAGACTGAGTATTATCCTCAGAACCTCACCAGAGAAATCATTTAGAAAGATAACTAGATTGCTGGGGAGGGAATCAGCAGCTACCTGCGTGGAAGGGAAAACCAGGTCTGACATCTGA
The DNA here is from genome assembly GCA_009769605.1 of Bucorvus abyssinicus. Lineage (NCBI taxonomy): Eukaryota > Metazoa > Chordata > Aves > Bucerotiformes > Bucorvidae > Bucorvus > Bucorvus abyssinicus. Next base: position 9,977,090 of record CM020041.1, read on the forward strand.
TAAATAAATTATTTTGAATGGGCTACGCTAATAGGTTTGACTTGCTTTTATTTTCCTCATTCTCAAACATAGCTGCTGGTGCAACTAATCCTCTAGGGACCAGCTCTCCAGAACTTTAAAATCTATTCTCACAATTTATCTTTAAACCCCCTGTAAGCAACTTCTGTTAACTTCAGAGAATAAATTCCCCTTTTCAACAAACTCCAGAAGCTGGGCCCACGATGTGACTCGATGTCTTTGCAGAGATTAAGAGCAAGTTTAAGTTCTGAAGCAATCAAATAGCTCAGCTGTTTGTCCCACTCCATGGCCGAGCGCTTCATTGTGTTCAGAAGCAGGAATTGCACAATGGGGGCTTTCATGGGCACCATGACAGTGTCCCCCTCTGGCAATAAAACACACCTGCCAGCTCTGGGAATGGCTTTTGTCCTCAGGACCCATCGGCCAAGTTATTCAGCATGAAGAAGCATAAAGCAGAGACAATAAATGATGGACGGCACCTGGCACTTAGCAGACAAGTAATGAGACCCTTCCTTTAGAGACAGCCCTGAAGTCTCATCTACACTCATACAGACAACCTGCAGACTGAAGCTGCTTCCTCCAAGTCCCACCTCAGCTGATCATCCAAGGACAGCCCAGTGAGATGCCTGGAGGCTGTTTTGCTTAAGGTCTTACTAGGAAAACACTGCCAATAAACAATTGCTATACCTGCCCCTGCTCCGCAACCCAGGGTAGACCCGAAACCCTGTGCCAAGCCAAACTCTCTGTACCTGATTCGTTCTTCTCAATGATATCCACCAACTGGCCCACGCACAAGCTGATCTCGGAGCTCTCCTGCTTCTGGTAGTCCGCCACCACGACATACTGCTCCAGCACCAAGGGGTCGACCGACGCAGAGTCAGCTCCTGCACAGGGGGGACAAGAACCAACCCGTGTGCCAGGGTCAGCACCGGCTCCCAAGAGTGTGGGTCACCACTCCCGAGCACCTGCTGGCCTGCGAGCAGCTCCGGGACACCCTGGGGACCCCAGCGTGAGAGATGTGAGCCAGAGACTTGGGCAGAGTGAGGTGGAGAGAGACCAAACCAGCAGCCAGGTGAGATGGGTACAGCCAGGTGAGACCTTTCACTTGCTACCCACCTTCCTGCTCACAGACAGAGCCGTCCAAGCAGCCCCACCACCGCCACAGATGTGCACAGCAGCCTGGTCCCTGCTGTCGGAGACAGAGGGGGCTCAGGGCGGACTCCTGTGCGCTGGCATCAGCTGCCCCACCGCACGGAGCAGCTCAGACCCTGACTCAATATGCACAACCTGCAGTGAGTTTCGCTGGTCCTGGCTAGAGAGCCTGCCCAGCCAGGCAGAGGGGTGTTTGCAGCACAGGGCAGCAGCCCCCCGTCATCGCTGCCCGTTGTTCCTCAGCCGCCTTCTCACCACCCGCCAGCACGGTCCGCACTCCCTGTTTGCTCCAGGAACTCTGCTCAGCTCCTCCTGCTGCAGATCCCCATCTCGTGTCAGAAAAGGAAAAAAACTACCCCAAGAAGGTGCAAAATGGCAGGATGCACCGGCAGCAAAGCTGTCCTTTGGCCAGGAAGGGGCCTGACAGCCGGAGGAGGGGCGGCCCGCCGCGGGGCGCTGGCCGCGCAGAGCCCGGCCGGGCTGCAGGTGGCACTGCGGGCTAAGGCAGGCACCGCCGGCAGCGCCGCCGGTCCCCCCGCGGCCCAGGACCGCGGCCAGGCTCGCGGGGCAGGGCTGGTGCGTGTTCTGCGAGCACGTTTCCGTGTAGGAGGGGGCTCTGCCTACAGCTGCCCCCTTCCCGTGGCGCTGCGTGCTGTGGCCGTACTGCAACAGCGCTTCCGCTGGCCCCAAGCTCGTCCCTCCGCGCCGAGCAGAGCGACCCTCTTCCCACCTGAGCACAGGGGCTGGCTGCGTGCGGGGAGAGCACGACTGACCGCGGGCTTTGCAGGCTCTCTGCCTGCCCTCCCTGCCCTGTCCAGCCTATTCAGTTCCCCTGAGCCGGGCGTTCGCTTCGGCTCAGCCTCCCGCTAAACCAGCCGCGATGCGTTCGGTTACCCAAAGCACCAGCAGCTCTTGCCCCACCTGCCTCCAGAAGCCTCCAAGGAGCAAAAAGGTGTCAGAAACTCTTGCCCATGACTCCCCTTGCCAAGCTCCAGCTCTGGCCTCCAACCCAACACTTCGCCTTGCGGCTTCACAGCCTGGCAGATGAGGACACTGGTCTATTACCCTGTTCTCCCCAGGGGTGCTAACAATTAATTAAAATTTGCCAAGTGCTTTGGGAATAGGATAGTGTTAATTATTACAGCAAAGTGATACGAAAGAATCACACACCTGATCATGGGTGTTAAGTTGAATTTACAGGGACTGGGCATGTACTCTGAGCAGGGAGCCTCACGTTTAGGGTCAGGGCAGACATCACATCCAGCCCAGTGCTCTAGCTGCTATGGCATGGCAGATACACGGGACAATTATCTCCCAATTCCTGAAGGGTGTGGTGGTCCCTTGGGCCTGTTAGGTGAAATGCAGCAAAGAGATTCAGACTACATTATCGGGAACAAATGTCTATGGCCAAGTGCACCTGCACTGGAAGAGGCCCCAATGACTCCTCATCTCATCAGAGGTCTCAGCCTGGCAACAGATCTTCCCTATGGGGGAGCCTATTGCAGGGCAGAGTTTTCCCCATAGAAAACCTAGGGTGGCAGACTCATCCCAAAAGGTTATGTGTATAGATGGACAAGATCTAGCAGGTCTTCAGCAATCTAAGATGCTTTGCTGCCCCACAGAGAAGTTCTCCTGTGCACAAGGTCACAACCTCTCGAACTGGTTCTGAGAAAGAAAGACCACAACAAAGATTTAAATGAACAACATATCTTGAGGACAGTCTTATTTAAAGGAAGAGGAGGCTAATTGACTGTGTTATTCTGCTATAAACAGCACTCCACAGAGCTCCAGGTGAGCTGGCCAAGTGCAGAGGATCTCTTACCTCTAATGAAAGCTTCCTCCATACCAAAACCCAGAGGTGGGGCACCAGACAGAATTAAAAATAACCCTCTTCAGTGAATGGTGGATGCTGGGACTATTTGTTCTACTTGCTCAATTAAAGGTTTGTACTTAAAGTGATCAGAGGATCTACCCAGCCCCTGAGAGAAGAATAACAGCTATAGGAAGAGAGAAGTACTTTCCTTTCTGCCTCCCTCGCTGTAATTACACCCATTGCTCTGAGGCTATTTGTAGTTTCAGCAGGCTGTTCTGGATCCTCCAATGTACCTATTAAACCAACAACAGAAGTGGTAAACTGAACTTGGAGGAAGACGTAGGAGTTAATTTCAGGAGCATCTTCACCTGGCATAATCATCCTCAACCACAAAAATACACAAGTTAACCACAAAACATCCTATATATGGGCAGACTTGGGTCTCTTAAAAATAGCAAAGGTGTAAACCTTACCATCTAAGCTGAGACACAGTACTAAAGCTCTGCAGCTGGGGAGCGGAGGAAGCATTAGCACAGTCCAGAGCCCACAAGAGTGAGTTTTGCTGACAGCTGTAGGCAGGAGCACAGACTGTGTATCCTGAACACCCCTCACTTGTGAGACTGGCACAAACAAGGCCTAGAGAAGGGATGTGCAGTCAAGAGACCATGGAGATCCTTGGACTGGATGTGCAGAACTGATGCTTTCCATGGATGCCATGGAGCCACCAAGGAGATGCATGCAGCTCTGCAAGCAGGGCCAGGCAGAAGCTGCTTCTGCCAGTGCATATCCCAGCTACCAACCCAAGGACTTCTCAGTACAGTGACCTTGCTCTCAAGCCACATCACAAATGGGTCAAGCCATAAACCTCTGCAGTTTTGTTTGACCAGAAAGTTGGACATTTGCCGAAAGTGTTGAGATACACAAAATAAGTATGGAGGCACATAGATACAGAGTTGCTTGTGAGACATTTCTAGCTTTTCCAATTTCTGCCTTTGCAGTCTGAGTGTCAAACGTGAGGACTTTCTTGCGGGGCTTGGACACTGGTGCCTCCAGAGGGAAACAAAGAGCTCAGGACTGACATAAGGGGGCACAGCTATTTGCTGTACACTCTAGCCCTTGCCTAATGCATCTTCAAAACGTCATGCTCTGGATAAAGTTTCTTCCTCCTAGCCCTATGGTCTGTGCTAATCAGACCCAGTGCCCCCAGGTCAGCCCCTCTTCCCCCAGACCAGATGAGTTTGTGAAGATCAGTACCACAAATATTACTTTCTTCCTGCTCTCATATGAAATGGGCACTAGATGCTGCATGTACTCTTTGCAAGCCCTTTCATCTCCACCAGTGGAGTTTTAGAAAGGTCCCCCTATGGCTGCTGTAGGGTACGAGAGCTGTGTTTTCACTGTCTCTCATTAGACTGCATACCATGGTTTGGGGTCTCTATGCCACTGCAGGTGCATTACATAGCAAGCAAAAGGGATGTGGCCACACAAGAAAGCATCTAAAATAAAACTGGCGGGGGGGATATTGGAGCTCTCTGCCAGTCTCCTTGGGCAACTCCACCCAAATATAAACTCCAGAGACAGTTTCAGGTTCCCCTGCACTAAGTCAGTGCTGCAACGAACCCATGACTCTCCATCTGTGCTTTCTGTTGAACTGTGAGAGGAGGAGAGAATAGAAACGCTCAAAACAGTCTTGGGGATTGATATGATGACTACTTTTAGATGTACCTAAATTAGTGCCTAAGTCAGTCTTCAGAGTCCCCGAGCCTGGGGAATAATCCACCCCCCTGCAAGCTGCAGGCTATATGGAGCCTGGGCCCGTGCCTAAGGCTCACAGTCATGTGGGATTAAAAATACTGGTAAAAAAAGTAAGCAGAGGAAGCAGGTTTTATTTCCAATGCTCAGGTTCACCTGGCCCTCCTCACAACAGCAAATGTCACTTGAGGCTCTTGGTCACCACAGAAGGTTGAGGGCAAGCAGCACTTTAACCCACTTCGCATCCCAGTGTTTGCTTACTGTCCATTTCAAAACAGGGCTTGCTGCTGCCAGTAGCTCAGGAGCACTTTCCAATGCTCTCCTGAAGAGCTGTTCACCCCTTCTCCAGCAATACTGGAAGAAATAAGCAATTGGGAAATTGCTTATTGGAAAATTCTCATGACTTTTGTTAGCAGCACCATGTCCCCTCCTCAGGGAGATCCCATATTGACTGAGCCTTTTTTTGTGCCTTGATGTATATTTGCTACCTCAAAGCAGACCTTACTTGAGGAACCGATGAACCATCAGGGACTTCATCAAGATGTAAGAGGAGTCGGGGTGACAGCAGCAGAACCAAACACTGTTTCTTCTGTCAGAAAATGCAAGACAGTGAAAGGAGTCTCTGAACCTGTCTGGCAGAAGGCATCAGCCCTTAGTAATGTTTCTGCATGCAAACATCTTTCCTTGATGGCTACTGCACATATGCCAGGTGCCATGGGTAGAACATCACATCCTGCCATGCCAGAGCAGGCTCTGGCTTGGATGTAACCCAAACTCTCCCTGTGCCCTCCCTCTCAACAATGCCAAGCATCCCAAAGAGCATCCCTTTGACCTCAGCAATATCCCTGTGTCACTTACAAACCCACCAGCCAACACAGTGGCAGAGTGAAGCTGCCCATAAACCTTCAGCAGAAAGGCAGGACGAAGCTGTGTACACAAACAGGAGAAAAGCTCCTGCTTTCCTAACAGCCAGCACCCTTAAGTTGAATTCTGCCCTCAAAGAACTGTTATGCAGCAGAATTTTTCTTCCTCTTCTTCTCAACCCTAGAGACATCTTCTTTTCTCTTGGCTAGTGTAAGTGGACGTGACTCACAGTGATCTAAACACACATTGGTCTCACAGGGAAATATAACACCCTTCCCCTACTCACCAAATGTTCCTGCTGACCCTGCACACAAGACAAGTTTTCACAATGAGGGAGACTGTATCTTTATTCTACCTCTGTTTTATTCAAAAGAGAGGACAAGAAAAAAAACTGCAGTCTGTTTTTCTTCCCACCCACAGGCACTTCCTTCTGCCTCCAAAGCTAGTTGAAGACCCACCACTTCAGCACAAGAAAGCTAGTACAAAAACTGCAGTCTGTGCTTGCAAATGGTTCATGAGAGCTATAAAATGGCCATCACAATGTGTGGCTTTGACAGATGCACCTTGCAGAGTTTGAGGAGAAAAGCTGTCTGAAGGTTTTCATCATATTGGTAAACGCTGCTAGTCAATCAGGAGAGCGCCCAGTTATGACCTTCCCAAAAGACAGACCAAAACCAGGAGCAGAAAACATCTGAGCTTTTCATATGCATCCTACCACTAGTTTCAGCTAGGGCACTGGGATGATGTAAGTTCTTGAGGGAGGGATGATCTGCAGCTCCAGTGGAAAAGAAAGTGGAGTCAAGTCTTTGAGTTTCCTCTGTACTTTTTCCCTCTCCTCTGAGAGGAACCCGCTCATCTACAAGTGAATTTGCTTACACAGCTTACGGCAGTGCCGCCTCTCTGACCAAAAACCTTTCCACAACCTATTTCAGCAGAATCTCCATGCAGCCAAGACTCAATCATTCCTTCCCAAAGACCCTCTCACTGATTTTATAACTTACGCAGTTCCAGTAGCTGAAAGATGCCTTCCCTAATACACAGACTAAAGGCTCTTCCCCTCCTCTTTCCTTCTCCTCTTTCTGAGAAGCTCAGATAACGAATAATATATACCAACCAAGGGGTCTTTCAGAGATGTTCCCCTCTCTTGAGGAACATGGGTAGAGCATCCCAGACCCAAACATCCACCCGAACGGTCCCAGCTGGTGCAATCGTGAAGCAGAACACACTGCTGCATCGCGAGACTTTCAACCTTGTGCTGACCACCATGCAGCTCAGACCCTCCTCTGGAGGACCCCAACCTTCTGTCTGCAGACCAAGCCCTGTCCTTCACCCAAGACCTGTGACACAGCCCCTGCCTGCGGAGCTGTACCGACAGCCAAGCACCAGCCCCAGCCTGCCATACCTCTTCTCCACTACTGGCCTGTGTCCACCAGCCACCACAGAAAGCTAAGGGGGGCATGACAGCTTCTTGCAAAGGGCTTACCCACCCAGCCCGAGCAGGCATCCCCCCAGTGAAATGCAAAGCAAGAGCAAGGGCCAGGTAGCAAGCGGCTGTTACTACCTCTCTGCAGGAAAGAAGCCGTTCTCTGGATAAACCCTGATGGAGGAACAAAATGATGGAAGACAAGGCATGAGGTGGGGAGGGAGATGAACTCAGGGGGGGCAGCCACGGTGGCAACAACTTGATTAATGAGTTAACGGGGAGGCCAGTACAGCATGGAGAGTTGCAGGCATCCGTCCCATCTTTGGGAGCACCATGGGAGATGTAGGGCACATGAGACCAGGACTTGAAGGCTGCAGTGAAATCCCAGGTGGATGGAGGGGGGACACCGTATTGGGGAGCCCCATAGGGGAGCACAGCAGGGGTTTGGCTCGCCATGGGGCCAGACCATCGCCCCGTTCCAGGAGACCATGGCTGTGGGTGAAAGGGGGAGCTGGTGGAACCAGCAGAGAGGAAAGGAGTCCTTACCAGACCTCTTCTTTCCAATGGGATCCCTGAAAAAGAGAAGGAAAAGCGTCAGCAGAGGGATGGGGTGGTTGGGTTGTTGGCCAAGTGACAAACCCACCCAGGAAAGCAAAGCCGTGCTGGCCCTGGCAGGGCCGCTGACCTCCCTCAACTGACTAAGTCTTCATGGGTGACAGGGGCATCACCTGCCTTGAAAACAGCCTGTCTCTCCCCTCCCTTCATTTAAGTAATTAAGCTTTCATCTTTCCCAGGGTGAGGCTCGGTTGCTGGCCTAGCCTCCTCTGTGGCTTGGTCTGACAACCACAACTCTCACCATATCGCTTGGTGAAGGTGGGTGGAATGGGACTATTTGGCAGCAGAGTCAGGAGCTGGGGAAGCCTAAACCCCCAAAAGTGCTTCCAGCACAGACCACAGCTCCCACAGAAGAGGATGCCAGTTTGAAGACAGGCAAAGAGGGAAATGCTGAAGTCCCTCCATGTCCCATGCCTCTCCTGGGGACAAGGATGGGGAACAGTTGGGGAAGAGGCAGTATTTATATCCCAAAACAGGACAATTCATCAGAGAGTTGTAGAAAGGATGAACACCAAGGGCTATGCAGCAGAAGTGCCTCCAGGACAGAGCACGCAGGAGCTATTGGTGGTTATGAGGAGGCAATGAAGTATCTTCAGCCCAGGCCTTCTCACTATGGCCAGAGCTGGCCACACTGCTGATGAGATGGGTTAGAAACCACAGGTCCCGGGTTCCTTCTCTTACTCAAATGTTGCCAAGGAACATGGTTGCTGAATAGCCTCAAACCCAGAGCACAGGCACAAATCTCTTCAGGCACAATGAAATCTGGGGCATTTCACGATGAAAAACCAAACACCAAATCAAGGAAAATATGAGCCAAAAAAAGCCTCAAACAATCATGGGTAACAAACCAAGACATCCAACCAGCCTGAAACCCAAACAAATGCACCAGTCCTGTCCCCAGCCCAACCACAGTGGTCCATGTTGCTACAAAAGGGCTCTCAACACTTCCACATAATTCACCATTGTGGCCCTGAAATGCTGCTGTAGTGTGGGGTGATGGTAACCAGCTTCCTCTTCACTTACGGAGGAGACTGCTTTCCCTGCTCCTCAAACTCACATACGTGACAGATCAAGACCGCCTGGCCAACATGAAATATTCTGGTACCAGGAGACGCATAGATCCTTGTTACTTCCAGGAAGTGTAACAAGTGCAGAGCAGGCGCTGGAGATTCCAAGCACCTGGAGATTCTAGCAATGGAAATTCCAAGGAGAACATACAGCTGGTGGTAAGGGGACCCTCCTGAGGCTTCAAGCTGCCTTTTCCACTGCTTGGAAAGGTGGCTGGGCCAGCCCAGATGGACCCCAGGAACCCCTTCATCTGCTTATCAACTCGGCTGGCGAAACAATCTTTCCCCCTCCCTCCCCTTGTTTTCAGGCCAAGCAGAGAAATCCCTCCATGCGCAGCAATAAAGCCAGCCAGAGCTGCACTATGCTTTGTTCTCTTTCAAGCTTATCTGCGTTTTCAGACCATAATTACTGCAGACATCTTATTCCCCTAGAGCAATGGGGTGATGCGGGGACTTGGCTGCCTTCAAAGACTGCTCACTCATGCTGGCAACGCGTCCTGCTTGCAATGCCGGTTCCCCCTTCCTTTGCACCTTAAACCTCCTGTTCTCATCCACGGAGCTATGAATGAAATGCAGCAAAGATGGTCTAGAAACAATGAGACATTGTTATCTAGAAACTGGAAACTGTTAAGTTCAGAGACCACAGACTGTGCAAAGACCTGAATACCATGTCCCAGGTGCAGAGACCAATGGAAGAATCTACTGGACAGAGCATCCCAAAGACGTTTCTAAACAGTGACTGCACTGCAGAGCTAAATCAGTGTTTATCAATAAGCCCCATTAAATTTGGCCCAGCTCAGCGGTATGATGGGGAAGGGAGGGAAAGCAAGGCCAGATGAGCATGCTGGAGGTCAGCAGGTGGGCATGGCACCCTCATGCTGACAGGAGGGCACTGATGGAAATAACTGTTGTTTTTCCCCCTGCCATCTGTTAAACCTATTACTGTAACTCATCCCCCTGCCTCCTTTCAGCGACTGCTCTGAGGGGGCAAGGAAGGAGCTGCAATTTCACTTTGCTGCTGGGTTGTTCCTGGCACAGATACAAAGAGCTACAGGTCTGAAGACCAGCAGCCCCAGCCCACCACCTCAGAGGGGACACGAGCTCAGACAAGACAGGAAACAGCAATAAACTCCTGGCAGCATCTCCTCCTCCCCCAATTCCCCTTGGACCAAAGAAAGGCACGCAGCACAGCTTGCACGTACAGCTTCCTGGAAACCGGTAGCTCCAGAAGAAAAGAAGGAGAGGCCACTCTGCCTTCTACTGTGAAACTCATTTAGCTCTCACCCCTACAACGGCCAGGCTGTGCTGATGAACCAGGCAGTCACAGGGCACCGATCACAGCTATGACTGTGTGCCACCAACCAACCCGGCCAAGCTTCCCAGGCGGTAAAACCCAGGACCGGTTCTCCAGCTGCTTCCCAGGACTTTCTCGGCTCCTTGTGAGAACACTGACGGCAAGGGTTCCTGTGTAACCAGAGTCTCACTAAAAGCACTGAACCGACAAGACAATCTCAGGCTGTAGTGGGCTCCATTCAGTGTCCTTCAAGAACCTAACAAAGGAAACCTACACATGGAGAACTCTTAGCAGCAATTAATAATCCCCATGCCACGTTTTTTAGGAAAAGAGAGTCAGGTTTCTCAAGTACCTTCTCTAATGTATGAAACAGCACCCCTCTGTATCCGGTCAAGGGAAGGAGTGAGATGGGGAGCACAAGGCTGCAGTGAGGGTATGAGGCAAAGGTAACAGTTTGGGAGGTAGGCTGAGAACAAACACAAACAGGCTGTTCTAACAATACATAGGTGAGCTGTTAAACTCCTTACTGCAGGATGCAGTCATCAGGGTTGTAATTCGGGCAAGAAATGTTAATTAAAAGCTGTTAATTATAAAACCAGGAAAACCCTGAAGGCTAGAACAGTGCCTAAAGAAGAGGTGTTACAAGCTTGCTTGATTTTAAACTCCTTCCTAAGGCACTCACATTTGGTGGCTGCTAGGCCAGGCAGACCGCTGTGTGCTGCAGGGAGGTGGCTCTGAGGTTGCCATGCAGAAGAGCTCACCTCGGACTCACAGGAAGAAGGTGCCCCAACACGTGGCTCAGGGACCTCAGTACCACCCCTGCTGCCCCACAACCCTGGCCACAGCCGGCTCACAGAGCAGGAGAGGAACAGTGGAGCAACAACACAAGGAAGACAACTCCAGCCAATCACACAGGAGCCATGATCAACATGCAAGATGAAACGGATCTGAGGTCACCATTCCAAGAAAATTTCTCCCATGGAAAAAAAAACTAGCTCCTGCAAAAAAAAATCCTTCTGTAATATGCTAGTGTCATCAACATAGCTATCAGGAGGTAGCTCATCTTGTAAGTATTCAGCTAGCTTGGAGATGTTAGCAAAGTTTATGCAGGCGAGAGAGACTGAGAAACGGGGTACAACAGAGCTCTTGTTTGGGAGAACTGATGTTTAGCAAATGCTCCACTGAGCCCTGAATGGAGTCCCTGTCCCCCATGCTGCAGTGCCAGTGCTGCCCCAGCAGTTAGCCACTAGAGAGTCAGCCAAGCTGAACCTTCGGGCTCAGAAAGCTGCCCTGTTTTAGCACAGAAAACCAAGTACTCTGTCCATGCAAGGGGCTTGCACTGGCACAAAGCACATTTTTGCAGAGTGGATTCAACCACTCTGCTATTTCTGTCTACTGTCATCTAGAAAAGACAGTTCTCAGCAGAGAGTGAAGGAGACCTCTATTTTGGAGCTGAGATCTAGCCAGAGCTCCTGGTGAATCTGCATGTAGGCATCAGAACTGCAAAACAATTAATTACACAAGCTGTAATTTGTCTGGATAGCGGGACACTGTTCAAAAGCCACAAGCCAGCAAGCATCCTCATGCAAACCAACGTCCATCAACTCAGGGACCTCTAGCTTACCAGCGAAAGGTCCTGGAATGGTTTCCTAAATGGGGCAGCCATTCCATCTTGGAGCAGGGACCTGACCCTCCCCCTTTTTCTATTAAATCCCCTGTCACCTGGCCCAGGAGTTTACACCCCTATTATCCCCCAATCACCACTCAAGGATGACAAGGAAAACTATTGCTCTTGGCAGTAAGCTGGAAGGAGGGGAGGAGATGCAGCCCCTCTGCTGGGGGTATGGCAACTGTAGTGAAACGCTTGCTGAGAGTGCAAACAACTCTCTCCAGCTTCTCTTTGTGGTGGTAAATGCCTGGTGGGCTCCAGGCCACCATGGAGGACCTGACCCTGAGCTCTGCTCATGCTTCCGGGCAGGCAGAAGTGAAGCACACATTAGCACCCTGGATTAAAATCCTCAGGGAGGCTCTGTGCCTGCCTACAGCTCACTGCCGGAGCTGGGAGGTATCACTGGAATGAAAATGTAGCTCCTCAGTGCTTCCTCTCTCCCTTTTCAACAGCTTTGGGGTGTATAACCGTAAACCGGGGCAGCAGAAGCTGCAGCCACCAAGACCCAGGAGCACTGGGAAGCTGAGGCAGGGACCCACCGCTGTGTCCAGAGGGCCACCCCCCCACCTGCCTCAGCTGCTTTTCTGCCAGGAGAGGACCAAGCCGCAGAGGCCACCTTCTAAAGCAGAGCACAGTCCTGCAGCAATGCTGCTGGCTGAGACCGCCTCAGGGAAAGCCGCCCACTCTCACTTCACACAAAGGGCTTTAAAGATCAGCTAAACTGGGAAAAGCAGCAGACCAAGCCACGTGCACAATGCCTTTCCTGGAGGATGTTTGCTTAGTGGTGGCAGAGGGAGGTTTCTCATCCATCTGCAGACTAGCCAGATCAGACATGGGGTTCCTCTGGTTCCCACCACCCCACGGCCCACCCAGCAGGCGGAAAGCACTGCTCCCAGGACACCTATTTGGGTGGTAGCAGCTGGGAAAGCCAAGCAACCTCAGCGAGCAGGGAGGAGCAGCAGCTGAAGTTCACCTGCCAACCCCCCAGCGGGGGTCTCCAAAGACAGGATGGGCACAGATGTAATCCCACGCACCACAGCCTCCCCTGAGACATGGGCTCCAGCTCCACTATCACCTGCTCTTATAGAGGTCATGCGCCCTTAACAAGCCTTCAGAGAGTCCTAGTAGCGGGACTGCTGCCCACCCCAATCCCATGCTAAGCCCCGACATGCTGTCTGAGCAGCCAGGGAACCCACGCCAGCCTTTCAGCCCTGCCCTTCCCTTTGCAGGAGACCTGCTGGCCTCAGACAGACTCAGCCTGTAAGGATCAAGATGTCTGAGAGAGAAGGAATTGAGGCCTTTTAAAGACTCAGGAACTCCTGAAATCAGTAGCTTTCAGAGTGTGAGTCCACAGCCCCAAGAGGGAGCGAGGAGGGGTGCTCGAGGAAATCTTTTAAGCATATTCAGAGATAGTAAATTTGCTTTACAAGTGCCTGTGCCCCCACTGGAAAAACTTATGAACTGGGTTCATAATCTAAAAGGTTCAAAACAACAACTTTAAGTGTCTTATATATGAGGGGATGCTCAGCTACCAAAAAGAAAACAATGGAAGATGTTCTTAATGAAGGAGGCTTCTCACGGCCAGGGGTATGTTCTGCACAGAGGACAGCAGCTCCACAGCCTCTGGGAAGCAGCATAATGAGGGCTCCTTCCCCAGCATGCCCCACTTGTACACTGTGGACAATTATTAAATAATCACTTAGGATCTTGCTTCACTATAGAGTTAACCTGGGCTCCCGCATGTCGCAGAGCCGAAATTCAGCTGGTGAGGAGAGTTAGCAGCTGAATGCCTTGACTCAGCAGTGGCTTTGTGCCCAGCCATTCAGACTTCCCCAGTCTTATTCCAGAAACTCTCTGCTGTGTCTAAAAACAGATTTAAATTGAAAAAGGGTGGATGGGAGGTAAGGGGAGTGCACAAAGCAGCTTCCCACCTCAACAGCCAAGCATCCTGCTGCTGGTCAGACCTGCTGAGATATGCAAGGAGCAGGAATTTGATGATTTCTCTTCTTTGAAACTACAGTTTTCATAGGGCTTCCATCCAACACTGGGGAGAAAAATCCCACTTCCCCACAGATTGCTAACTTTCTGGAGGATTTCTCTTTCCATAACCATTTCTCTTCTCCTTCCACCCTTCACCACTGCTCTGTCGAGTCACCTCTTTCCAAATGTAACCAATCCCTCTGGATTAAAGCCCCACTCTGACCCACCACTGGGCAGCCCTCCGAGGTGGAAGCAGTTGAGTTATCCCAGGCCAGAGCTTCCTGGACAGGGATCCACATCACAAGAGCCACCGATCACCACTGCCAGTGGAAACACCACAACCTCAATCTGCTCTCCTGTTTGAAGTGGCCCCTCCGGACAGGAGGAAGCTGGAAAGTTGGCAGGTGTGTGCAGAGGGGATGGAGAAAGGGCCTCACCTCCCTCCTCCTCCCGCCAACAGCTGGAGACTCCTGTCTCAGCTCCGCTTTTGCTGTGATCTACCACCCAAGTGGAAGCGATGGGGGAAGAAGGATGCACAAAGTCAGCTTTCAACTCTTTCCCTTTCTGCTCGGTCCCTATCCACTCAATCTCCCTTTCCACATGCCAGCAGCAGGGCTGGAGCTTGTAGAGCAGGCGAGAGATTGAGAAGGGTTGAGGAACTCAGCTTGTAGGGCTAGTAGCCAGCAGCAGCTGTTTTTGCTGATGGTCCAAACACTGAAAAAGGGACACTGAAGGGAGCTGCACTGCTGGACAGCAGGAGGAAAGCCCTGGCTCAGTCCAGGGAGAGCTCCAGTGCTGGGGAAAGTGGACACCACAGGGGCCCGGAGATAGATGCATGAGCTGTCCACAACCTTCTCTTTCCATTCCCAAACACTGCCAGATCTGAGGACTAAATTTACCCTTTGCAGTTAAACCAGAGGTCCACAGACTGCAGTCAACTATGGCCCCTGAAAGTAGTTTGACATCCTGGGGTGATGCGAGTTAGGTGGATCCTCTACCTGCACCCCAGACAAAAGCAGGCAGAGGGTGCACCCAACAGCACTCAAAGGCACGTCCCCTTCACTGTCACCAGCTGCCACTCCCCTGGGCACACTGCTACCTGAGGTGTCAGCTGTGGAAGCCAAAGGAAGGGCTGGGGAGGGAAGGGGAGCAGGAAGGCTCCCAGCCACAGTGCCACAAGAGCGGCTGCTTGGCTTGGCACTGAGCGTGCTGACCAGTCCTTTTTCCCTCCCTCATTCCCGCCTTTCAGCCACCCAGCATAAAAAGCTGCCTTTTTTTTTTTTTCTTCACTCCGTTCATGGCTTGGCTCCCTTTCAAATTCCCGGAGAAAAGTATTTATCTGCTGGATGAATGATGACATCCGGCCAAACCCCAGACACGCCATCACGTCTGATCCAGCCCAGCCATCTATCACAGCGTTCATCTCGTTATTGGTCAGCTGGCAGCATGCCAGAACTCGGGGCTCAGGAAAGGGCTCCCACCAATCTCTCCAGAGGAGAGAGGCAAGGACTTCTATTAATTAGCATTTTGAATTGTAGCTAATAAATACCCCTCTGGCATTCAGGCTGGGATAGGAAACATGACAGAGATGTCCTTGAGATGCTGTAGCATTTTACTGCTGGAGGCAAATGGGCAAGAGTCACTCACTAAGTCCCTCTGCGTGCTGCAAGCTTGCTTCACCTCCCTGGAGAGGAGCAGGTAGTGGGAGGGAGCACGACCACCACTGGGTTCAGTGATGCCTCATCCACTCTCCCACCCAGCACTGCAATGGCCAAACGCTCCCAAACACACGGCAGTTTTGCACCCGAGAGCTGCTCAGCAGTCCCGCACGACACTGTGGGATGTGCCTGAGGACAGACCCTGCAACACAAGCACATGCTTGGGATTGGACTGCGGGCTGGTGCCTCCGCTCCCCTTGTCTGTTGGACCCAAACCAGGGAGATGGCGGGGGACACGGCACTGATCACTGTTTGGCTGGATGGCCAGAAGCTACAGCTTCAAACACAGCAGAGCGCAGAGCTGCACTGCTCTGGGGCTGATGCTCAGCGCCCAAAGGTCTCCACATTTGAATGTGCTCCTTGTTCTGGCCACAGCCCCTACCCTGTCTGATTTCTGACTCAATCTACAAAACAAAATAAAGGTGAGGAAAGTGGATGCAAGACTGAAGCTGCCCTTCAATCCACCATGTATGAAGGTGCCTCAGCCACAGGCAGATTCCATAGCTGACTCCTTTTGCAAAGCTGCTCACCAGCCTCTCATGCAGGGCTCAAAGACTCATGCACAGGCAGCCCCCCACATCCCAAAACAGCCCCAGGGGCTGTTAACCCCTGCGATAAACCTCCAACCAATGTCCTTGCAGGCTCCTTGTGTCTTCTTGCCTCTGAGCTGCCACTGCCACTGGGGAATGACTGACAGGGTGGCAGGTTAAGTGGTGAGCAATAGCTGGGCAGGACGGATGAGAGCATCAGCCGACAGCAAGCAATTAGTTAATGGGCTCCAGGGCCCTCAGACCAATCTCATCAAGTGACTTTGAGCTGCAGGAGGAATGATGACAGGCCAAGCAAATAGAAACAGGAGCCAAAGGACGAAAGCAGGGATGGGGGGAAGGGGGGATTAAGGGAGAGAATGAAAACAAGTCGAAAACCCAGGCAGAAGATGTAGTTCACTCAAGCATAATACTTAGCTGGAGACCTGAAAGGCTCAGTGTTGCTGCTCAGAGGAGAAAAACAAAATCCCTTTATCTACTTCCACACCCTTCTGATACAGAATGATGTCAAATCAATTTACTGACTTTCCTCTCACAATTAATCAAGTCTCCTCCACTGTTCAACCTTTGGTAGAGCTGCACGTTGTGTCACATGCAGCATAAAAAGAGAGAGCAGCATAGCAGGAGATGGAGGAGGCTGCTCAGATTTATGCTGCTTGTGATTAGTAGGAGATGGGTGGCTCCTGGCCAAAGTAGCTCATAGTCACAAGACTTACAACCACACAGAGTTGCGTAAGTCACGCAAGATTCCTTGCAAACGTTCCTTGTTTTGCATGGAAAGACTCTGGAGTGTTGTTACAGATGGGGCTCATGGACATGGCTAAGGGAAAGAGCCTTTTGAATAATAAAGGCAGAGATTGTTAGTTACCATGTGAAATGAGGCTTTTCAGACTGACCATGTTTCTGAAACCAGCATTTGCAAGTGGAAGGTGGCTCAGGAGAAGACCAACACTTCATCGGGTCCCAGAGAAGTGCTTCCACTTCTCCACTGGAGAAGGCTACACTAGGAGCTGGCTGACTGGGCAGAGGTGTCCTCCTTGAGCTGCACAGCCCCCATTCCCTCTCCAAAAAAGCCTTCAAATCCCAGATCTGTGACTCACAGGGGGAACCACTGATGAACATCAGACTCTTACGAATACCAGCAAGTTCAAGGCAGTTTGTGTTTCATCGCCACCATGGCAGTGGCAGCCATCCAACCAACTTACTCTTTTGGCGGCGTCAAATCATCGGGTCGTGTCTCAAAGAACTGGAGAACCTCTTCGCACTGGGAGATGTAGGGAGGCAGCTGGATCAGAGCCTGCAGATGAAACAGAGACACTGGTGATGGGAAGCATCAAGACTGTGCGAGGAGCCAAGCGAGGACAGGACCTCAGAGTGCAGCGGACTGAGTCATGGCACCAAGCTTGGCACCCACACAGTCCCTGGCACAAAGGAGTGCAGAGCCAGGCAGGGGAGAGCTACAGCAAACACACATCAGAGTGGGGCAAGACCCAGAGAGCCCCCAGTTACACCCAGTGCACCACCACAGCTGCAACTGAAGACTAAAGGAGAATAAGCAGAGACCTTCCAGGCACTGCTTAGCTCAGCTCCAGCCTTTTGGACTGATGTGCCCTTGCAGGGTAAGAGCCAGCATCCACCCTCCCGGCCATGGCAGGGCTGTTTCCCAGCTGTGCTGCGGGCATGACGCCAGCATCCTTGGGAAAGGCTGGGCATTTATGCGAGGCAGACTCTCAGTGCTGTCAGTCCTGACCAGCACATCCCAAAAATGCTCCGCTGGGCAAGAGCAGCTCAGGATGAGGCAGGGAGAGAAGCAACAGGAGGCAAAAGCGTGGACACCAGCTTGTCAAGGCAAGGGCTGGAAGGCTGCTACGCGCACTGTCAAATGGCCAGAGCTATAACCTGCCTGTCCTTTTCTCCTTTCCCTTTGAGGAAGGGTTTTGCAAAAAGACAGGCTTCAATGGTGGGACTTGCAGGGTTAGAGTGGGTCTGTGGGAGCTGGGGGCAGAGTCTGGGCCAGCAATATTCGCCTTGGACCAGAGCTCTTGTAGATGCTTTCCAATGCGGGCTGCAGCAAGGGCTGGGCAGGGAAGGTAGGATGGGCAGCTGCCTGGCAGAGAGCCCTGCCCTGCTCTCTGCTCATGGGAGGGAACGGGCCAGGGGTGATGGCGACTGCAAAAAGTGAAAAAGACATGCGATTGACGAAGGACGATTTGAAATCAGGGAGCAGTGCTGCAGCCTGATCTGGAGCAGATATTTGACCAGTTTTCTACATAACTCCCCACCCCCTCCTCCATTTGCTGTCACAGCAGTCTCGTGACAGCAGTGTGGGCAGACCAAACCTCCACTCATTTCTGTATCAGAGAGAAAGCCACATCTGCAAAGTCCCGGGGTTACCACACAGATCAGATGTGGCTCTACATTGACCTAATTTCTGGCCCCCAAAAGCCCTTCCAGCCATTCAGCACACAGTCCTTCACTGCCAGCACAGCAGACAGTCAGACCACTAACCACGGGCCAGCTGTCATCAAGATCATGTGAGAGACAGGAGAGAGAAAACTACTCACTCCAAAGGCTTTTGGGTCTGGGGAAGGGCTATTCAAAGATCAAATTTTGCACGGATGCCATGCCCATGTGGGCACCACTTCCCAATTCCAAGCATCCCATGATCTACATAATTTCCCCTGTGCCAAAATCACTCTGATTTTGTGGCCTGGAGAAGGCTCTGCATCCTCCGATAGCAAGGGGTGATCACAGAAAACACCCTGTACTGGGAGGACAAAAGGCAAGATCACAGCTCATTTCTCAGGACGCCTTTCAGGAACCCTACCTAGAGCTGACTCAGCTGGCACAGCAGTGACCGAGTCAAACAGGCCATCCTGAAGCCTAGCTGGCCATGGTCTACTGCAGCTATGGCCACCAAATCAAGAATAGTGGTACAAATAGCATGACACCTGTCCCACCTCTGGCTCTGCCTCCCAAAGGAGCACACAGCTTCAGCCCATGGTGTTGGAGCCACAGCAAGTCACCTCACTCGCCTCACTGCCTGCAAGGCTGGGGAGAAAGGTCATTTGCCAAAGACAGACAAGCCTTGCTGCATTGAAATCCATTTTCAAGGGAGGGAGAAAGGATTATTCTCTAAAAACATTGCTGCTAGAGATCCACCCAGTCTTGCTGTGGTAGAGCATCACAGTATGGCAACTCCTTCATCAACTCTCTAACTACTTCTTTCTCAAAATCCCTTAGACAGGAGGAAGGCAGTTCCCACACCAGGGGGAAAAACAACAGATGTAAAACACAAAGAGAATAAACTGGAGAAATGGGAAGAAATTTCAGGCCTCTGCCTCCCCTCCCTGTCATTCCTAAGGTCTTTTGAAGTCTCATTTAGTGACTGGATGCTCTTACCAGTTGCGCTGATACTTTTGCTGCTTTTCTTGCTCATTACCTTAAATTGCCACATTTTTCAGTACGATGGGACCTGGAACAGAGCCCTTGAGCAAGGGCACTGCCTGTGAAAGCAGTGGTTCCCTTCCTTGCTCCTCTTGCCTACTTCCACCTCAGATCTCACCAACCTTCTCTCCAGGGCTCTCCCAGAGAATGAAGACACCTCACTTCTCTTGCAGGAGATGGCAAGAAAGCAAAAAATTTCTTACACAGTTTTCTGTGGGACTTTGTTTGCAACATATTCACCTAACCTCTAATTCTCCCCCAGCAGGGCCAAGCTGGAGGAGGTATTTTGTATTTCTGTTCTGCACCACCCTCGGAGCACGTGCAATGTCCACCTCCAACAATAAACAGAGCAGTAAGAGTGAGCTGGGACCCTGTGGCTGTGGTCTGCAGCACAACGTGCCCAAGGAGGAACAACTCTCTGCTCCTGCTGACTCCTTGCTCATTCCACGTCTCTGCAGCCTTTGGTCCCACACTCGCCTTCAGCTCAGAAGCTTTACATTTAAGTAGCAGCAAGTGGAAGGCCAGGCACTGTGTGTGTGTTATTACTTCGTAATGCATTAACAGGAGGAGGGCAGAGCAGCTCTCTAAGTGGGTCATATAACATCAGCCATTACATTCCAGCTGTTAAGTCAAATGGATTCATTATATTTTACGCCATTAATGGCATCATTCTGAAAGAGAGAGCTGCAGCATCTTATCACTTAGGGACTTTTCCTTCCCCAAAATTAAATTTACGGTTATGCGTATCTGTATGTAGCTGGCACATTTTAGTGACTCAGAAGACAAGAGGCTGATCTTGTCCAGCTGGATCCAAGCAGTTACCTGCACCATCAGCTTACCCCACACTCTTTGGAGCACATAGGTCCAAGCACACCCTGCACTACACCTCCATCACTGCTCTCATCTGCTGTCCTGGCCTGCAGTGCTTTCCACCGCAGCCCCACCGCAGAGCTGTCAAGACACATTTACTAATTCACCTTTATCATTGTACTTGTTATTCCAGCCATGACATCCCTCCCATACATCTGGCTGAGTCCCAAAACCCACAGTCTCCCCGACCAAGCAAAGCCCTAGGCCACAGCCACTGCTACATCTCCTGCACCTAAGGACTCTAATGGACATTTCACTATTTCCCCCATCTTCTCCCTTGGGTTTTGTGGTCTTTTGATATGTTTTCAACAGCATTCAGACTGGATTTTGGAAGTATTGGACCTACCTCCAGACCATTTCATGGCTGCTGCAAGTACTAGTGCACTTCTTGGACGTGATTTTTGTGAAAATATATTTTGTGGACTTTAGTATTTTGTTTTTCCTATAAAAAAATGCCCTAACACCATAATTTGTCTTAAGCACAGTCTTAAATTCTTCAAGAGTATGGGGCAAATCAGCCTTATCAAGGAAAGGACACAGAAATCACATGCGTTTTGGCTCTATGATGAGATGATCTCTGCTGGCTTCCAATAATTTTCCGCAGGTACAAGTTATCTTACCTCTGTGCAAGTAACTGGTTTGCATAACCAGTAACAGAAGTTACTGGTTTATGTCCCAGTTTGGGATCATCCCACCAAGAAAATGCTGTCTTCTATATAAAACAGTAGGTCTGTTACCAACAGATGGGAAAGGAAAGGCTCCTTGTGGAACCGAGTCCTTCAAGCCTAGTCCTGCACACAACCATTTCATTCCAAACTGCCTACCAGACAGGTCACAGTCAGGGAGTCAGGTCCTTTCCAGTCCATCTGGAAAGCTGGTTCTGGTTTGCAGCTTGAGAAAAGAGAAGAGAAAGGGAAAGTGCAGCAGCAGGGTGCAGACTGGTGTGGAGCTGAGCCACCCTGTACCCTGCAAGCCCGGGTCTCTAAGTTCTCAGTATTAATCATGTGGAGTGAAAAGCAAATTGGTGGGTTTTCATCGCAGAAAGGGTTTGGTACAATGGGATAGCCCACAGTTTCCATGCTCCCAGCACTGACATGCCATTATATACTATTAGTCCAACAGGACGGAGCCTGATCAAGGTGGCTTTATCTTTGGCTGATGCTAGAAACCTCCCCTTACCTTGCAGTATTCATCGATAGGAATCAGACGCTTGACCGCAACATCGCGGATGTGACTCCGGCGGAAGAGGATCTTTCCTGAAACAGGAGAGACAGAGGGAGAAGAGCAGGTCACCAAAATGCCCAGGAACACTCTCTCTTGAATTACCTTGTCAGGTCCTATTCCCTGCACATCCCGTCCTCACCAAAACCACTATACCTCTAGACAAGCATGTTCCCTCCCATGGACTCAATACCTTATTGGAATAAAGTACATTTAAAGTGTCAAGCATGTTCAAGGAGAGAGAAGAGGAAACAATTACCAGCAAACTGCATCCCTATCTCCTCTCACCAGTGTGGTGATGATGGCAGAGCAGCCCCTATCAAAGTAGGTGCCTGATACCTTCCAGTCTGCTGGCATGCAAGTCCTGGGTGTACAAGTCCATTGGCAAGTGTCAGCAGTCACCAGAGAAGCGGACATCCCTGAACCCTCCAGGGGACCCTTCTTGCAGGCTCTAGGTTTGTTCAGGGCATCTGGGTGTAGTGTGGGCAGAAGCCAAGCCAGAGGATTTCTCTCTGTGCAGCTCCCCCGTTGAACTGGTCCTCGAAGCCACAGTGTCAGGACTGCAGCTCTGAGTCAGACCTATAGGATTTTCCTTCCTGTCTGGCGTTTATTTTTGTTTTCCATTAATAGGATCCTCTTGCCACTCCATTTCCTCCCCTCCGGCCTATGGTACAGGCCTCTTTCCTTTGAAGTCTAATGAGTCCTAAATGCTTCAAGCTGCCTTCACAGAGAACAGCTTCTCTGGCTTTTAATGAGACAAAAGCCATTAGCAGACAACGAACCATACACAGTGATCACAAGGACTGGTCTGTGGTAGGATTTCAGACTCACACTTCCCAAAGCACCAGGAACTGGCACTGCTTTGCAATACAATCACCTGGAAAATTGTGTTTTGGGGAGACGGTGGGCGTGGTAATGAAGATCCCTCAAGTTCCTCCTGATATCTCCCACAGTGCAGAAAAGTCTCATCTCTTTTTGCCCCTACTTGCGTTTCCAATCTCACCACCAAACCCAGGGAGAGCAACTGATGTGCCTGTCCATGCAATCTCCTTCAATTATCAACAAGGTCATCGTGGAGCAACCCAGAAGCCAAACTCCTCTCACAACCAAATACCAACACACCCTCTTTGCAAGCAACATGAGAACAGGCGAAAGCACTCTGGAGAGTTACACAGCCCTCCGCTGTACCATGGCTAGCTTCAGCCCATACAGCGAGCCTTCGCAAGAGCTGCGGTGTTGCTGGAACCAGAGGCTGGACGCTACCAAGCTATCCAAGAACAGGATGTGGTAAAATGGCCACACGCTTATCACAATTTTAAATCCAGGGGTGGGCCACACACCCCCACTTCTCACTGACTTGTCCAGGATCTGGAATACGCATGACTTGCGCAGCCTACCAATGCAATTTTTAAGCCAACCCAACTTCAGCTTGGGAGGAGCATGAATCAGAACTTTATGGAGGAGTTAAATCTCCTGCTAGGCTCAGTTAATGCAGAATGCCTTTGAAACCAGACCATCCAAAGGAGCACACAGCAGTCACACTCAGTACTAGCTCTATACTCGCCCTCCAGTGAAATGCATGGGGTCAGACCAGCTCATACCAGAAGGACTGCTTCTCATTTATGTCCTGCTGACAGTGAGGGGCTGAGGCATTCATGGTGGGAAACGCTCTGCTCTGAGACGCATTCCTTCTCGCAGCCTGCCAAAGCCAAGTCTGGCAGTCTTTGTGATACAGTGAAAAAAAACCCACCCCTCTATTCAGTCTGTCTTTTAGATTTTTGCGGGTGAATAGCCTGGGAACGCAGAAGTTGTCTGGAAAGACTGGGAGCAACAACTAGGTCGGACCACTTTGCTTTGCTACGGCAATTATTTTCCATCAGATAAGCGAATGATCAACAGTTTTCCCCCGAGCTTATTTGCTGCATAGGTTTCTATTTGAATGATGATTTTTAAAAAGATGAATGGATCACAATAGTTTCGTTGGCAATTGTAAGGAATAACTGTTTTGGTTTTATGCTTACCCAAATGAAATCACTGATGGGTGGGTACGTTATGAATGCCTGAAATAATAAGCTCTGGGTGTGGGAATACTTAAATGTTTAACAAAGAGATGCTAGTGAATAATAATAAAAAGAATATAGTTTGGGGGAATAAATACATCACAACAATCGAATTGATCTTAAATTAGCCCAGGCACAGAGCAAATGAACTAGCAGGAAATCCAGCTCCTCTCTTGATTTGCTCTACAGCTAGTATTTTTCAACAAGAAAGTTTATTTTCTAACAAAAAGCTGGTTTTTAATCAAAATGCCTAATTAACATAATTGCAGACCCTTCAGTGCTGCCGAATACAGCTATATAAATCCTTGACTTGAAAGGCAAGAGAGCGCAGGAAACCGTTTCCCTCCTGGAAGGGAAAGATGGGCAACTGACTGGGTCAGTAAGATGCAACATTTTCCTAGGCATGTTTTTCTTAGACCATGTCTGCAAAATGGGAATAACAGTGCTGTCCACCAGGGCTTTTCACATGGCCAAAGACCATATAATGCAAGAGAAACGCATGACCTTATTCGTCTCCTATCTGCACCCCTCATTGCTGTAGCTCCAGGGGACTCAACGAAGGCGATGGTGCTCATCACCCATGCCTTGGGCTAAGCGCTCTCTGTTTTACACGTTTTTGGCTGCCTCCAGGAGCTTGTAATGACTCTCAGCCTGCTACTGGGTTACTGTCCTGCTAATTGTCCAGGTAGACTCTTCCTACCACCTACAGCAGACACCCCTTCATGCTGAAGGGGAGGAGAAGGCTCAGGGTTAGCACCTCTAGATCTAAAGGAAACCCATAGCAAAGAAATGGGCACATGGCCAAGGCAAGAGGGAAATTAAGTCTGATGACTGTTGAATAATTGGCCTCTTCCAACGAGCAGCCTGACACACAGGTACCATGCAGAGAAGGGCTTGGTCACTGGCCCATCTTTGGCATGGTGTAACCTAGCTCCAGGCAAAGGCAAACCAGGCAGAACAGAGGAGAAATGTCTGCACAGAAAGATGCCAGAAAAGAGGGGAAGGTCTCTGGGGTTTGATTTTCCACGGTGAAGTTTCCCAGTTGGCTGAACTGTTCACTCAGTAAATCTGCAGCATGAGAGATGCACAGTGACAGCAAAGGGGGAACAATCTCAGCTGCCTTCATGGCATCCTGCAAGAGCAAGGACAGCCTTGGTGCAGCTCCGATCCTTGACTCCCGGATGCCTGCTAACTCAGCAGAATTTCCTCTAAGATGAGAAAAATAACTACCAGCTCTACTTTTTCTTTACGAACATCCTCAGACAGGACTCGCTTTACACCTAATGGCCCCATAGCAGTGCTCCTGCCCTCAGGCTCAATGCTAGCATGAGGAGTACCAAGATGACATGTGAGGGAAGGCAATTCCGCACATCTCGCTGATGAGGTTTTCCATCAGCTGGTAAGGTCAGTGCTGCTGCAGGTTCCACTTCACCAGCTCCTCACTCCTGCCACAACTCAAGCACTCAGAAATGATTAGATTTTCTTATTTACATACATAATGTCATCCTTAAGCAATCAGAGCAATGAGGCTCCCTCCCTGCTAGCACAGGAAAGTGCTGCACAAGGAAGTGCAGTAAAATACACTGTCCTTTATACACACAAACAAAGCTATGAGCAGACTAAACATCTATCACCTGAGAATGTGCCAAGCGGGTTGGTTTTGGAAAAAGAAGACAGAGATAAGGCATCACTACAGAACAGCTGCCCTGGCATCCCCAGGACATGCCGCCTGCTTTTTCTGGATCTTGAAAACCTGTGAATACCTATGGGGAAAAAGCGGAGCCTCTGAGAAGGACAATGGCTCTGAAGACACTCTGTGTACAAGTTACAGTTCAGAAAGTGTTTTTTCTTCAGGAGAACATACAACACTATTCCAGCGAATGCAGATGCACCAAAGCATTGCGCATGCTTTGCTATACATCCGTTACCCCCCTTTCCCAGCAGAAGGTAGGTGCTTTGCAGGCCTCTGCTCTTTAAGAGTAACCTGGCAGTATTTGTTAATCTCCCTCAGCATTCTCACCGGAGAATTCTGACCAACACAACCCATCATTCAAAGACAGAGGGGAAAAAAAACAAAAGCCAGAGAGCTGAAATACATGCAACTCCTTAAAAATCAAGGCAAATGAAGTCTCTCTGCAGTGATCTTCAATGGGTGGTTGTTCTCTACCTACATCTCTCCAGCTATATCTGATATCATGTTTCATACACTTATTGGCCAGTTACAGCTGTTCAGGGGAATTAAGCAACGCAGAACAGATTATTGTAGGGTTGCCTTGGAGTAACAAGGACTAGTTTAATTTTTAAAAATGTAAGCCTCCATAAATATTTACACCAACAGGTCAGGAGAGTCAAAATTTAATTTCACCACCCAAAAATAACAAAATTATCCAGCTTTTTATGCAGTGGTTTCCAGAAATCACCAGGTGTTCTACACACAACACAAAAGCAGCTGGGTCAGGTGGAGGACCTTCATTACAGCGCTGTCCAGGAGAAGACCCCAGCCATCCCCTGTCCCCACAGGGCAGGGCACGAGTGGCAGCCATGGAGAGGATTCACCATGGGGAAGAAATCTCAAGGGCAAGTGATGCTAATTCTCGCCTTGCTGCTCTTCTCCAGGACCCCCCAGCTCCGTGAAGAAGCACCATGCCCTTCCCAGGCCATACATGATGCTGAGCTGATGCCTGGGCTGTGGCCAAAGCCAGCTGCGCTCTTCAGAGACTGCTTCCAAGCAACTGAGGCTTTTACCTACCCAAAGAAAAGATAAATTCAAGAGTAACACAGCAGCAGAAGCCACGTCTCCAGCTACCCTTGCTGACTCGAGCATTTGTGTAGTTGTTTTATCTCATTGTTGACGCTGGTTTGTTTGTACAGCCAAGCAAATACCAGTACAGGCGCTTCAGCACTGGGGGCACCAGCTGGTTCTCAGAGGGGGCCTGGGGAGGGGAGAAACCTGACAAAAAAATCTCAGCCTACCACAAAGACAACGTCTGACCACATCTGAAGGACTTCTGAGCTGGCAGCAAGTGTCCCGTCTCCCCGTCTCTCTCTTTCTTGCAAGCAGTCTGTAAAGACAGCTGTGGGCACTCATGCCTGCTTTTCCCTCTGTCTTCGACCCTTTCTCTCCTTCCCCTTTTGACCTGCCTGGCAGCGTCTGCTCAGCTCTGGCACTCAAACTGCCCCAGTGCTTCCATTTCCTCTCTGTCGCTGCCCTGAGCAACGGGCTGACGGCAGGAAGACAGCAGTGTTCTTCGCCCTGCTGGGCGGGAAACCTGGTAAACCACAGCAGAGCACCTTGATGCTGTTTCAAGACTCCATCAGTCAGTGGATAGAGATCACAACCTCCCGGGATGTGAAGCTCTCCAGTTACAAAGATCTATGTCCCACAAACAGAGCTGCACGCCTCCCTTCTTCCACGGGCACACTCCACTCCCTCCACCACTACTTATTTCCATCCACCATGGCCAGAGGCCCACCACACATCAGCAGGAGTTCATCCAATATGATGAATAGACAGCAAATCCACCCAGCATGTCCCTGTCAACGTCAGGCCAGCCAGCACTGTTCCACAACAGCTGTGGCAACTGTTCCATGCTGTACCTCACCCTAGGGAGAGCTTTCCTGTAAACGCTGCCATGTCATTGGCACGGTTTCCTTCAAATCCCTCCTTAAACCCTTCCTTTGCCACAATTCCTGCACCTTTTTTCCCCACAAAACCCAACTGTGCCAGTCCCTTCTGGCCAGAATACATAGTCTGGGCAGGACACAGGGTGACAATCTGCTGGCTTTTACTTCTTATCCAACAGCTGGAGCAGAGGTTGCCTTTATGCATTTAAGCTGCACATCACTGAGGTCGAGTCTTCGACAGCAGAAATAACATCGGTGTGCTGCCTCATGGCCAGCTGGGCAGGAGGAGGAGGCTGGTGCCCACCACTCACTGCAGGTCATTCCTTGGGGTTAGGAGCCATTTCCTCCATGCAGCGAAGCTGGCACCAGCCAGAGAAACTCCACTGACGATACTGCCCTGTCACATGTTAGGGACCAGAACATTGCCCAGAAAAACTCCTCTGGTGTCAGAAAGCTGCTTCTCTCCCAGGACTGGAAGAACCCCCTTTGCAGCTAATCAAGGCTGCTTTGCTTATCTGATCAACCGAGAACAAAGGGTGCTGCAGCAGCTCCGGAGGGGGCACTGCAAAGCCACCCAGTGTGACACCACCACCCCCGCCCAGCCATCCACCAAGGACTGCAGAGCCTCAGAAAACAGCTTGGGGAAAGGAATTCGAGTCTCCAGCAGCGTGAGATAGAGCAGGCAGGCCACAAGAGAGGTTTATCTCTCCAAACACACAGGTAGGGAAACAGGGCTCTGCAAATTAGTCCCTCCTGTGGGACTGGGGAGCAAGGAGCTGAAAAAAACAAAGCAGAGCGATTTCAACCAGCAAAATGATTGAGGCTCCTCTTGAGTCAAAGGCAACTGGACCTCCAGCAAGCCAGAGGGGTAGCGAATCTGAAACATATCACTCAGCCGACCATGGCTGTGAACCAAGCCAGGTATTTCGAGTGGAAAACCAGCTGTGCCTCTTGCTTTACCCCGAAGGACTCCCCCAACTCTTCCCCCGCCCCACCGCCTCGGAAAGAATTCACTTCTCTGCACCTTTCAAATCACATCCAGATTTTCCCTGGCACAGGTTCCAAATTCACTTCAAAAAAAAGGCAGCCCCAAATGTACCATGATTAATCCCAGCCCACCGAGCAGCCAGCTACGTGGGCTATTCCTAGGACGGGGAAGCAGGCGTGGGAGATGGTGTTTCCAGGAGCCCTGCACTTAGCATCTGTTTGGCAAAGTCCTGTGCTGTGCACGTATCCTGGTGAAAGGGAGGGGAACCTGTAAAGCACCTCTGGGGCTGTCCTGGGTAGGGCGTAGGTATGGAGTCCCAGACATCTGTGAAATGAAGCTGAATTAAAGTGCCCCTATGAAGACAGCCCCCTCCATTCTCATGGTTTGAGATCCTGCTGAACTAGGAGCCAAATGTTCCCAAGGCCATTGTTTGTACAGCCTACAGTACCATGTAACGGAGAAAAATATAAGGTAGGTTGTTTAAAGACAACTCAAAGGTCAGAAGCCGAGCAACTGTTCCAGTACAGCACTCTGCCTGGGGTAACACTGTCTGCACATCAGCAGGGTTAACTGAAACCCTGCAGAAAAGGCACCTGTACTAATTACAGGCTCCAAGCTAGCCTGGGACTGTCCACCCAATGTGCTACAGCAGAGATGCCCGTGTTGCTAGAGTGGAAAATAGGAATTAGGACCCCTTCCCCATTTCCGGCTCTGATGAAGACGCAATGGGACTGGGGAAAGTCAGGTACTGTAGCTAGAAAATGGATGAGTTGTCCTGCACCTCCTTCACGGGGCCTTTTGGGGAGCTATTAGCATCCCCACAGTTGTTCTGGGAATAAAACCCCGAAGTTTGTGGGTAGCACTGATGCCCATGCAGAGCAGGTTAGCAGGCTGGGAAGGGAGTATAAAGGAGGCATAATTCTGCTTTCTAAAATGATCTCACCGAACCCCCTTTCTCCTCCTCCCTTCTTGGGAGTTCACTATTTTCTGCGGCTAAAGCTTCCTAAAAAGCAATTTTACAGCCAAAGTTAGCTCAGCCTCAGGCAACCCCTCCTTGCCGAGGCTCACGTTTCCAGTGGAGCAGACTGGCCAGGATCTGCTCCAGGCCACTCGAGCTGTACAAAGTTTGGAAGGCTCCACTCTTCTTATAAAAGCTGTTTCCTGAAAGATCTGGCACAGCCCTTACGTGGCAGGCTCAACTGAGCTCATTTGTTTTCTTAGTTCATTCTTTCCTGGGGTCTCCATACCATCATCTCCCAGCCAAAAAGCACGTAACCCTTAGTGTGGACTCCTGCAGGCAAGGACAGAGCTGCCCAGCACGGCGTCCCCTGGGCCAGGCAGTGACAGGTCCCTTCTCTCTCGCCAACTGCTCCTGACTCCACTCCAGGGACGCAGTCGATGCCATGCATGGGCTAGGTGCTGCCAGAGCTGTTTTGAGGGGCCATCCTCAGCACCACATGAAGCTAGGCAGGCTGTGCCGGTGGCTCAAAGCCAGCAAAAGTAGCCAAGAGTCCACTTCAAATTCCCCTATAAGGCAGCAGAAGCTTTTCAGGCATTGTGGAGGAGCACTGCAATGTCCTGCCAGGCCAAACCGGACCCCACTGGCATGAGCGTGGTGCCAACACTCAGGAAGGGACAACCCCTGGCCCCAAACCTCAAGCGCAATTGCTCTGCTGTGCTTCGGAGGACCCAGCTTTAAGACTCCACTTCAGAAGAGCCGAGTGTGCTGAAGGTCTTGCACTTATAAGAGCCTCTTTTGATACCATCAGAGACCAACTTCAAAAGATCCAAAGTCTCTAGAAATTTCCAAGATGTCAAATCCTCAAAGCAAACATTAACAAAACGAAGCAACAGAGCTAGCAGAGTTCCTGAGGGCTGGGTGTTGTAACTACAGAGCAATCATGGATCTCTCTTCCTATTCCAGGAAACCAGCCTGACGGACAAACCTAGATGACACCTTCTCAGGTCGTGGTGGTGACCCTGAGCGCAGGACGCTTAGGGATTTGCTAAGAAAGCCAGAGCTGCAGGAGGTGCAGGGTCGCAGGAGACATTTTTTAGAATTACAGTGGCCACAATGTCTAATGTTACTCTACAATGGGCTTCCCGGAAAGCAGCGTACTTTCAGTAAGCCACTGGAGCCAAATCTCCACTGGTAATGAAATTCAGATGCTAAAGATGTTGCTCAAAATGGGATTGGGAGCAAACTACAGTACTCACAGAAGATCCTAGCAAGCCTAAACATGCTAGGGCCACATTTTGCTGAGAAACAGACCCAGGCTGTTCGCACCGAGCTCATGCAAATGGCACTCCCAGGCAGAGAGAGATGAAGTTTGGGTTCCGCTGTAAGTAACAAAACCTATTGCCATCCCAAACTGGGAAGGCCCAGAACTGCTCCAGAAAGGAAACAGCCTCTAGCACAGCCAGCAACTATTAAAGGAGCCTGCCCTGACTGCCAAGTGATGTCCTCTTTCAGAAGCAGACACAGCTTGCAAGCCATCTCACTAAGGAGGTATAGCTCATTGTGCTGCTCCAGAGAAAGCCACCGGCTCCTGACCGCTCCGTGATGCACAGCAAAGGCAGGAGGACAACACGACTCCCACTTCGTAATAACACAACTTCCCTGAAGCAAGACGACTTCTGAAGCTGCCCCATGAGGACAGGAAGATGCAAGATTATCTGTCTTTCCAGTGGCTTCCTCCTGCTTGGAGGTAGGACACCACCCCTTTCTGGGATCTTCCAATCACACCACCCCTTGCCCTGTGCCTGCACCTGAAAGTACAAGTGGTAAAGCTGCAGGTGCCCGCTCTTAGGTATCAGTAGTGTCTCTCTTAGTTATTGCAAGCCACTGCAGAAACGAAATGTCACGAAAAATTTCTGGGAGAAGCATGGACTAGCAGTTTTCCAAGTCAACATGTGGCAAAATCCTGTGGCAAAAAAGGGACCAGAGCAAAATGGCAAACATCTCTGCAGAGGGCACACACAAATGCACAACCTTCTGTAGAGGATGGTCATCCTAACTCCCCAAAACACAAGAGCCAGGCTTTACTTTCCAGCAACTTCAACCCTCTTTTTCCTCCAACAGAAATCCCAGTGACATGCCTCTTAGCAAAGGGAAACTATTTCAACACCAAGAAGAAACAAATATTGATGAGTGTGCTGCGAGAAGCAGTGCTCCCACCAGGCTTCCCGAGCCCCATCACTGCCTTCCAAAAAAAGCAGCTTTTTGGTGGGAATTTTCTGCAAGAGCAGCATGGCCAAACTCTATATCCAATTTTTCCAAGTTATGCCCTTTGCCAATTTGGCTTCTATTTTCCCTCCCCACTCCTCGCTGGCAAGAGTTCTGGTACAGCAAGGGCTTTTCTGCTGTATTAATGTCGGGTGCGCTTTGCTTTTGCTGATGTTACAATGCAAGGACAAGCCAGAGTCAGAAATCCCTCTATGGGAAACCCAGACAAGATTCTTTTGCTCAGAAGGGGCGTAAATGTTTTTCTTCAAGCCAGTCAGAGAAAAGTAAATGCCTTTATGTTTCTAGAAAAGCCAGGAGGCAGAGCACAGCTCAAAGGGCTGCGCTAAATGGACCTGACAGTCACTGGAAGTGATTATAGTACCGTGACATTTCTAAATTTGCCCATTAGCTACTTGGGGATGGGGGGAAAGACAACTCTGTGGTCAAAGCCATTAGCTATGGGTGCATGAAAGACTCCCAGGGCCCCCTCAGGCTGGCTATTTTTGCAAGACATATTAGGGTTCTTTTTTTCCTGTAGCAGCGGCACCAAAGGGAAGCCACAAGCAACCTCCCGCACCACAAAGTCTGCAACGGCCCATTGCATCTGTTCCTCGGGCACACAAACGCTCACAGCACATTGGGCTGCGGAGCACACGTCATGCCACAGAAATCCTGACTTCGAGCAACCAGTCCCGAACAGCACGGGAGGAAGCCAAGGCTGCCAATCAGCTTGATTTAACATGTGGAATTCAATTGTTATTTCCTTCTCTCTGGATGGCTCTTTGAGTTGCACGGGACAGGAGAAACAGCATATGAGCAGTTCCTGGGGAGCCTCACACCATCTTCAGCCCTGTGCTGTGGTGGCCAGGCCCCTTCCAAAAACAAGCAAGCTGCTGCAGGAGTTGCTCCTGGCAGAAGCTGTGCAAGCAGGGTTCCTTAGCTGAAGTCCTCCACTAATGACTTGGGAAAGGAGGGAGAATGACTGAGGTGTTTAACACTCACTGGACACACTGCAAACAAATACAGATGTTTTAATGGTCACTGTGCAGGCCAAGAACTCGCTATTGCTCAGATGGTTCAGTAGATAAGAGTTAAAGCGCGTGTACGATCACACACAGACTGGGGAAAAGCTCCCACCGTGCCAAAACCAGCATGGTTTTTGCCGAAGCCCACTTGCCTACCTGGCAGAAAGGGGATGATCCTTTGCTTGGGGTCCTTCTGCCCTCCTTCCATTGGAAACTTGTCCAGCATTTGCATCTGTAAAAGGAAATGCAAGAGAGGTGATTAAAGTCAGTGATTAACTTGCAGCACACAAGGCCACTCTCCCCAGGAGGAGAGGAAGCCCGTTCTCCTAACCAGCAGTGTCCTGAAACAGAATTTGAGAGATGAATGTTTTACGGGATCTTAAGCATTAAACAAATTATTTCCTCACTGATGCAGCTGCACCTGGTACATTTAGTCAGCAAAGAGAGGTCATAACCTCTCTTGCGGGGTGTCCACACTGGTGCTTCAGCACATGCCCAAAACTTCCTTGCAGTTGCTATGGTGCTTAACGCTGATGCCCTGGCAGGACCCATGCCCTCAGCATTTGCTTTACTTGGTCTTACTGGAAAGCACTATTTGGATTGGGCTTTGCACTTTATATAGAGCAGAAGAGGAGAAAGAGCACGCCCAGCCATCCATTTGACCACTCAGACGCTCCCTCCTTTGGAAGGAAGGGGAGGGAGATGCAAACATTCCCTTGTTTTCTCTGGGACATGGATCGGAGCTCTGTCTCCCATCACTTGAAGAGCTCAGAGGTCCCCAGGGTATTTGAAATGGGTCTCACCATCTCCTATTGGAGCTATCACACTCCGCATAAACAATTAAGTGCTTGTGGAAGTGTCCTGAATGCCTACAAAGTCTAAAGAGTCATTCTGCTCTGGCCAAATTAATATTTAAATTGTTTCATGCAAAGAGCAAACTATGCAACCAGAGAGCCCGAGCCTTTCATCTCACGAGAAGCATCTGCAGGCAGCCGTCGCCCAACCTGGCAGGCGGATGGGCACTACTGAGCAGCCAGACCCACAAGCTATGCTCCCTCCTGTCTGCTGCTCCACCACTTAACATCGGGAGTCCCTTCACCACAGGGGTTCTATGCAGGGCCATACTGGGGTCCTGACACCCCTTGGGGATGTGTCCCACCTGGCTCCTTGGTTTTCATGGCTCTTGTTCTTTGGCACCTACTTTTCCACATGCTTTTTACAGGAGGTCTCTGCTCCTAGCTAAGGGCTGCATACTCCTCTACTGCTAGGCATGAGCTTGTTTAAAGTGCTGTAACTCTAAAGCTAAGCCTTCCTTGTCAATACAGTCCTCAACATCCCAGCACATGCAACACTTGCCTTTTTTTTTTTCTTGGATCTCAAATGCCCTGGGATAAAATTCTTGAGGTTTGGTGGAGAGGGGGCAAAAGGAAGGAAGTATTTTTCCTACATGTTGAAAAGAAACAAAAAACTCCCCCAACATTCCTAAAGACAACAGGAAAACCAAAAGAAGCTCTCAAATATTCCCTTCAAAATGAAAACAAGACAATTCAAACCCAGGATGACACTAAGCACAAAGGGATCGTGTTTACAGCCTCTTCTCAAAACAAATTTGAAAGAGTTTGTAATAAAGAAATTTACTCCAGACTCAGCAATAACCAGGGACTGTGGTGGTGTCACCAGCAGCCACAAAGCAAGCCCAAGGGACCAAGGGAGGTCTTGCCTCCCCACGGCACTGCAGGCTCCCAGGGCAGCACCACTTCCCCAGCCTCCCCGAGCATGAAACAGCCTCCTGCTCTTCCCTCAGCCCATGAAACGCCGCATCCCCGTCACCCTGGAAAAAACCCATGTTGTGCTACAGCGGAGAGGTGCCTCTGGCCCTGCTCTTCCTGCAGGGAAGAGCTCGGGAAACCTTGTGACTGGCGAAGGGTGAGTAAAACAAGTCACAAACACTGCACATCTGATTGCTGTTAAACAACGCAATACTTGAGTCACTGGAAGCTTTCCCCTGCTCAGTTTTGAACGCAAGCTGAGGATCTTTCACTCCCGGGAGCACTGTGAGCCTCCAAGGCACCAACGGTGCAAGCTGTGTTTTCTCCCGCATGCACGTGCCTGGGCTGTGCCGCTGGCCAGATCTGCTCCCAACCACGTGATCCCACAAAACCCAGCCAGATCTTCAGCCCACAAGTTCTCCATTTCCCTTCGCTTGACCGAATGTGCCTCTTGCAGCAGCTGCTCAGCAAGCAGGAGTCGGCATGGGGGCCCTCTCACTGCAACCACCCTGCTCCAGCCCAGCCCACGGCCACCAGCATCCAGACCAGACCCTGCCCCGCCTGCTGTTGGTTGGTACCATTATGCCTGTGCACTCACAGGCTGGTATCTCTTCTCTTGCTGAAGGGAGGAGAAGAGGTTGCAAGGTGCCTGGAGCATCCTCTAGCTCACACAGAAAGAAGGTGGGGAAGGAGCAAGGCAGAGGGGTCAGTCCCATGGATCCCACTCAGCCTAACTGCCACATCACACAGCTCTGGAGAAGGCAGCAGCAAACACTAGTTCATCAGCTTTACTAGGCATAAGCCTGTGGTTGAGGAACAGCTAAAAAACCCACTCCAAGGAAAACGAGCCCAGTGCTGGCTGTAACCACAGCAGGCAGCGTGCGTTAGCGAGATACAAGAGCCCACATCTGCAGAAATCCAGGCTGTGAGTCATGGGCTGACGGTTCTTCCGT
Organism: Bucorvus abyssinicus; assembly: GCA_009769605.1. Lineage (NCBI taxonomy): Eukaryota > Metazoa > Chordata > Aves > Bucerotiformes > Bucorvidae > Bucorvus > Bucorvus abyssinicus. Next base: position 10,012,186 of record CM020041.1, read on the forward strand.
AGCACTACACACACAGAAACCCAACATGAAATGGCAATGGGAAAAGGTCAGCTCCAGACCTGAGAGATGCCACCAGAGACCCGGAGGAAGTCAGCTGACAGGTCTCTAGGTTTTGAGGCTCCCTGCACCCTTTCTGGCCCATCTTGCTCCTGCTGGTTTTGCAGGACAGAGACTACAGCACAGGTTGTTACACTGCTCTTGCCCAGAAAAGCCAAGGAGAGCAGGCACAGCTCTGGAAAAGGGATGGAAAAAGGGTGAAAGTGCAGCAACCCCACAAGCCCTGGAGGAGGGACAAAAAGACAGGCATCAGAAGATGGTCTGCAGGAACTGAGGCATGCCAGTGACAAGGCAGGGCAGGTTTCCTGGGCGAGTAGCCTTCTCTCCAGCCACGGCAGGGAAACGCGCTCCCCAGCAGGCATGGAATTATGGAAGGGAGGTTGTTGGCACAGCAAGACTCCCACAAATCTTCTCCACGACAAGGGTTTCCATCCAAGCTCCAAACAAGACTGCTCACAGCACATTCCCAGAAGGGACGTCTTGCCTGGCCATCCAAGATCCCGGGGAGAGGGGGAGAGGGGGCAGGCGAGAGGCAGGCAGACACACAGTCCTCTGGAGCGCAGCTTTCCCCGCCGAGCACGGAGAGTGCAGACAGGCCAAGTCTCACTCTCAGCAATGCGCTCAGCCAGGTCAGGAAGAAAAATGAAGGAAAAAAGAAACAATAACTCTATTGTTTCTCCCCTTCCAAGATTATTTTTAAGTATTTGTTGCAGAATCTTAAAAAAACAAGGAAAAGATAGGAGTGAGTGCAGTTTAAAGCATTTTGGTGAGCTTTTACTATGCAAAAAGCTGTTGTATCACCTTTTTCACCAATCCCTTTGTAGCAGGGAGGGTGATCACACTGCTGCCAGGCCCTGGCTCCCTGCGCCAGGACTGGGGCACGGGTGCCGCAGCGGCACATTCAACCTCCAGCCAGGCTCCCCACAACAGGATAGGGCACGTTTATCCACATTTCTCTCTACCACCAGTTTATCTTATCAATTAGCTGTTTTTCTTATTACCCCAGAGATGTCTGGGCAGTGAGTCTTTCTGGAGTGAGCCGTGGCTGGAGGTCTACGCGTGTCATGGGAACACATGGTCCCCATGGCCGAGCTGTCCATTAACTGGGCGGGCGATAACGCCGCTGGGGCCACCCTGGGAGAGGGAGCCTTTCAAAAGCAGCTTTGTATCAACAGCTAACACATTGGCAGACAGCTTCTTCATTAACAGGAAACTTGTAAGATAATATCCTAATTGAATCAATTAAGAGTGCTGGGGCTGCAGGGGATCCTGGGGAGAGGGGAATGTGTGTGCTCAGCAGCATTCCCAGGAAGCAGAGCGTTCATGGAGGGCTTTGCCCAAGTAAGAGCTGATGGTGTAATGCCAGAGGGATACACCATGCAGATGGCATAGCCCCAGAGGGCTACGTCTGCTGAGGAGCAGGGCCCCAGGTCTAACAGCCTGCGAGCGGGCCATATCGCTTTGAGAAGTCTCCGCAAAAAGAAAAACCTCAAGCCAAGCGCCAGTAAGTAATAAGGCATGTCATCACTTTGCTGCTTCTCTGCTCTCCACAATAAAGTGGAAAAGTTTTCCCTCCTAAAATATAAAGGTGAGGAAAAAAGAAGAAAAAATTATTTTTAATTTAAATCTGATCTGGTGGTAAGAAAAATGTCAGGGTGAAATGGTAAACCCAGAGGTCCTGCATTCCCCTGCTAACGATGAACCAGAATGGCATGGGATTACTCTCGCAGCAAGTCCTCTGCAGCCCGGGGACTGTGGGATTTGCTTTTGTTAAGCTGCTCTAAAAGCCCAGGTTCTCCACCACTGAGTGTCAGGGCCTGCGTGGCACGGACCACGGCTGCAGAAGAGAAAGCAAGTCATTGCCAACTTATGGAGGGGATGGTGGTTCACATCACTGAACAGCACGGGCTGGGGGTGATGAAATACCCAGGCAAGGAGAGCCAACTCTTCTACTCTTGCACAACACCAGGAGCCGATGTCAGAGCCAGGCTGTGAGCTGTAATTGCAGGCACAGGGCGAGGGAAGTTCCCCCCTTCTCTTATCGAGAGGATTTGCTTTGCCTGCGTGACAGAGGTTCGGCATAAAACCACATTCCTCCTTGGTCTAGCAAGTGAGAGCTGACCTAATCCATGCCTGCACCAGACACATCCGTTATCCAGAGCAGAGGAGTCAGCTTTTGACACTGCCCCAAGGGGAAAAGGAACAGAAAAAAAAAAGAGTTCAACAAAAGGCTTCAGAGTCCATCTGAGTGTGTGGCAGCAGAGTCACAGGAGACTCTTTGTGAGAGCAACAGCCTCCCTGCTGAGAGAAGGCAGCAGTATGCCATGGGGGAAAGATGGGTGCAAGCCAAGTCTGCTCTCACCACATACTCCCAAACTCCCTGTCAACCCCATCCCTCGTGAGGGGGAATGCCACAGGCAGTGCATGTGTCCCACTGCCCCCGTGGCAGCAACCTCCAAATGGGGACACACACATGCACCTCTCACCCTGACCTCCACGCACTCAGCAGGGCGTTAATCAGGTCTCCTCTTATGGGAAGAAAAGTCCTCCTCCAAGTTTGAACCACCAAGGACAGCATCTCACTTATCCCCAAATGCAGTGGGAAAGGGATGCAGGTCCAGCACTCGCCTACCATCACGGCAGCACCCCGGCCCCACGGAGATGTGATGAGGGACACAGCTGCATGCTGAGAACCAGAGGCTTTGCAAAAGTGCTCCTGCAGATCAAAGCACCCTTGTGCCCTGGAGCCAGTCGGTTTGGGGAACATCTGCCAAGCAGATAGTCTGGGAAAGAAAATGACGTCTGGCAGCAGCTCACAGGCTATTGATGCTTAGTCTCCTTCGCAATTCTGAGACAAACCTTCCCTGCATCCCCCTGGATGGTCTGTGAAGAAACAGGGGATGAAAACACAGCAGCCCAGAAGACAGAAGGACCAACACAGAGCAAGCTCAGATCCCAGGTGTGGCCACATTGAGCTCAGGAGGTCAAGCCCCAGGAAGGAGTCCACTGGTGTGGCACCACATAATGCCCTTTCAAAGTGAATTGCATGTTCAAAGACAGTAACGGGAGCTGAAGGGCAGCACAACTGAGAAGTTTCTGGACGATCACAGTCCTGGCTTTTCTGGTGCAAGAGATGAGTTCACATTACCAGGCAGAAGCAATCCTGACCTCCTCAGCACTAGGAAATGGCATCACAGAGGCTGGATTGTGAAAACCCGATAAAAAACTTCAAGCATCGCTCAGCAATAGACAAAAAGGAATTAACTGAGGTCAGAGTAAAAAAGGCTGCACAAATCGGCAGCAGCTGCCACTGCAAGAGAAATTTCCTATGAAATCACAGAAAGCATTAGACAGAGGGGGAGACGTTGGTGCCTGTGAATAGTTCACTGACATGGAGAGGGCAGCGGGCACGGGGCTGGGCAGGACATGTCCCTCCACTGTTCCCCGAGGCACCACCAGGTCTATGCTACCCCAGGTGCTTGTTCATAAACCACAGGGGTCAAACCCAGGGAGCTGGTGGGCTCAAAGGATGTGGCAGCCTCACACTGCCAGGTTTAGTCCAAGGGCAATGGCTCTCCAAAAGTGACCGGGAAAAAGCTTTTGCTGTGCAGGATGGGAGACATTTCCAGCCTGAGCACCCACTGATTCTCTGAGCAGAAACCTCAGTGGTGCTCAGCTCCAGCTTAAGCAATTGAGACCACGATGGACACTGCGCACTCACCGGGGCTGCCAGGATTCCCAGTGAAGGAGGCACTCGGCCCCAAGCATCTAACCCCTAAAAGCCTGGAGTAACCTCAATGTAAGGAGCCTTCTCTTTTATCTTCCAGTTCTGAAACTTAACACCCCAGAATTCACTAAAAGATTATAATGTTTGTTTATTAGTGATGAGAGACTGGGATTTTCTACTCACCAGTATCACTTTCACCACTAATACTGTGTGCTAATTGCAGCAGATGGGCAAAAGAGAGTCATGGAAGAAGAAAGTGAAATACCCTTGTCTTCAGGCAGGTCTCTCCCTGGTCAAGCCAGGCCCTGCTCCTGCAGCAATTTCTGTGTCTGTTCTGTGCTCATCTACAAAGCACATTTTCAAGGGCATTAAAAAAAAAAAAAAAAAAAAAATCATATTTTAAGACATTTAAAGTCTGTACGTTTTCAAAAGCAACAAGTATCTCCAGGTACCCACCACGAAGCTCATGGAAAGGAAGGAGAGGGCAGACAAAGCTGCCTCTTCCCAAAACCCAGCTCCAGTAAGGCATCAGGTGAGACACCCTGAGATAGTGGGATCCAAAATCACCACCCATTTCTGGATGGCCCAAACAACTCCTGAAAAGCACTGCTTGCTTTCCCTCCTTTTGTAAGCCTGTCAAGAATACATTTGGGAGAGACTAAGGAGAAATTTTAGTGTTTAAAAAAAGAAAAAAGCAAACCTCAAATTTGGAGCAGAACACCATGCAACCTGCATTTACACAGTCTCCTCACAGAGCTGCTGATCCCTCTGTCTGCTCCTCGGGTGATGAAACACACAGCTTTTTACATTTGATTCATTGGTGCTGAATCCTGGAAGTCATCATTCCCTTTATAGTACCTTAGTAATGCATTTTCTACTTAATTTCTGATAACTGCAGCCTCTAGCTGGCATTAGGCTGGGTAGGCAGGTCCCAGACCGCACAGATGAGCACTGAGAGCTGCAGCACTCCATGCAGGCACCAGGAGCAGAGCATTACCACCACCAAACAAGCAGTACATCATCCATAACTCACCACGGCGACCCAGCTGTGGGAAATGACTGCTGCCGGTAGACGTGCTTGGGAACAGACCAGCAATACCCGGGGGGTGATGCTGGTCTGCACTACTTCCTCTTCCCACCCTGTCCATGGGAACGTCCTTCCAGCACAGCTGGGGCTGTGTCACACAGGGAAGTAGCCCTAGAAGGAGCCTTGGCATGGGAGCAGGTAAGAGCTGTGCCACCTGCCCCAGCCTGGTGTCAAAGACCACAGAACCACCACCACAACCATCGCTGGAGCTGTCACAGCAGTAAACGTAGGGAAGGATGCACAGACAGTTCATGTTCACCAACATCCTCCTCTCTAGCATTCCGAAGCAGACATGCTTGGAAGACCGGAAAGTCATGAGATTCAGTTTCTGTTGTGGAAATGGAAACAGCAGTGGAGAAATACCAACTCATATGCCCTATTTCATGTGTTGAGCAGCCGAGGCACGGCAAGGGGGGAGGCTGTGCCCAAATAGTCCACCCAGATCTAGTTTCACGTCTGACACTGTTTCACACCAAAAGGCAACCTTCAGTCAAGAGTTTCAGCAACGGGTCACCGAGAAACTTCGTGCACATGCCTCCCCGCTCCAAGCTGCACATTGCCAAAACCTCAGGATAACTTGTCCTTAGCTTCTCCCCCAAATAGCTCATGACCTGATTTCTCTTTGACCCCTTCCTTCCCAAAAACCTTCCCACTCCAGATGAAGAGAAGCAGACCGGTGTACATTCCTTCCTTGAAATTAGTGCAAAGTTTCACATCTGTGGCAGGCCCAAACATGACAAGACAAAGGAGGAGGCATTTGAGCTATAGGCAGGGCTGCAAAAGCTGCAGTTCTACCACTTGGAGAGCACTGCTGGTCTCATGACCCTCCTCTTGCATCAGACTTCTCGCTAACTGTCAATTTTCCCTGCTGTTCCTTCCCTAAACACAAACCCCATCTTCCAAGTGAGCACGGACAGCAGAAAGGCCAATGTGGAGAGATTTTTGTCTCCACGCGAGGAAGGATTTTGCTCTGCTTGGGTTCATGGTGGTATCTATCAAGAGCAGCTCCACGTCGGCCAGTGTAATTACACAGATGGAAAGCGAGATGCTGCAAACCCCTGCGGTTTAACTGCCAAAACCAGGGTCTCTGTGAGAAACAGACACGTCTTAGTCCTTTAGCATGATCGTGCTCCTTCCCAGCCTCTCCCACTTCTCACTAAAACTCCATCTAGCAGAGACAGAAGGTGGTGGAAGCCTGGAGCCCTGGGCAGACAGCTCCACCGACAGCATGAACCAGCCCAGCTCCCGCATGAACCCACCAGCATCCCCACCAGCAACCCCACCCCACCTCCTGCTGCACCAGCAGCACATCTCCCTTCGTGGACCACACTGCCACTGTATTCCTCCACTTATGGAAAGGGTAGAATTTAAAGATGCCAAGTTCAATGGTGCCCAAAAACCCAAGCCAAGCAGGAAGCCTCTGTGGACCGTGCATACACGGCCGCCGTGGGGAAGCTCCGGGGCGGGCGCAGGAGCCTGGCTCTGCCACCACCCGCACATGACAGGAGAGGTCTCGGAGCACTTCAGAGTTCAGGCAGTCCTTGCCAGAGGGACGGAGCTCTCCAAGAAACTCTGCTTATTGCAAAACCAGAGCGCTGCTGTTAAGCGATGTCTGACGGAGGAGATCGGCCCTCGCGGCTTATGGAGCAGTTAATGCACTTCACAGGGAAGAGCTGAGCGAGCATCGAGCAGCAGAGTGGGGCGTGGGGAACACTGCGGGGAGCCCTTTGGGACTGCATACAGCGAGATGCAATGTAGCTGCAGGGGAAACGCCATCCTAACCCGGGATGATCACCCTTTGCCAGGGCCTGGAGCCAGCAAACACAGAGGCACCATGGAGGAGCCTCAGCAGCAAGGCAGAGCGCAGCAACCCTGCTGCTCTCCGTGCGTTTACACACGAGAATGCAGATTTCACGCAAAATTCAGCCCAAACCACGTATCTTGAACCGCACCTGCTTTTGTGGGACCCAACCAGGATAGAGGGAGATCAGGCACTGCCAAGATTTTCCCGCATAATTAAACCTCTACGGTGGACGAACACTGACAGCACCCTAACCTCAGAGCTCTTCTCTAAGTGTAATCTCTCCAGGGACAGGAGGAGAGCAAACCTGAAAAGCCTCCAGGCAAATTCTCTGAGTGATTGAAAAAACACCAGGGTTTGGGGGCTTAAAGCAGCCACCTGTAGGCAGGTGGAAAGCAGCCGCTCCCCAACTGGAAACCTCAGAGCTCCCTGGGAACTATCCAACGGGACTTTTTTATTTCTTGGAGGTGGGCAAAGGGATGGGAGGGGGGAACTGGAAAATGCTGATTTGCCAAGAAGAAAGATCAGCAGTCGAGTATCCATTTCAATTAATGTTTCAATTTGAACGGTAAAACCTAACCACTAAAATTAAAAGGATTTTTTTCTGTGTTCTAAGTGACTCATCAAGGCGAAAGCTATTTTTTTAAAAAAATAACAGTGAAAAGACAAGAGAACATTTTGCACATACCGAACTGGGTTTCTTTCTTTGCTAAAATTTAAACACTGACTTTCCTCCCAACAGAGGACGAGGTCACCTCACCTTTTTGAACAGCTGTGCAGCTTCCCAGCACTCTGCGTGGCCAAACACAAAGCCTTCTTCAGTGGCCATTGCATCAGCCTCTCTCAGCATGTATGAGTGCAGTTAAAAAATACAGGATTGCAACTTTCTGTTGACTGAGATTGGGTGAGAACTCCAGGATTTTGGGTCCCTACCAGAGGTGCTCTCTGGGGCTGGAGAGGGACAATGCCTGCTGCCAGCAGTGGCTCTACAGGCAGAAATTCTCAGATAGAAAGGAAGATGCACAATTTAGTTTAATTTTATAAAAACCAACATTTCCTCCATTTTTCAGGAATATTTTTTCCTAAAAAAAGAACCAAGAAAACATCCCAAAAATGGCAGCTGGACTCTGTGAGGCTGGACACCTCAGCCAGGACCCACCAAGGGCTGTTGGGATGGCTCTGCGATACCTGGAGCAAGCTGTCCAACTACCTGAGAGTGATGTTGCACAATATAGTTGAAGCAACTGAACTTTAGCCTGCAGTAGAAGACAGGGAGAGGTCTCACCTCCACCCTTCTCCTCCTCACTCCTGGCCCTCCCAGAACCACTCCAAGCTCACAAGGACATGGGCTGGTTTTCTGCCAGCTTGGGGAGCGGGGATCAGCCCCAGAGAGGTCCCAAACCTCTTGCCAGCGGAGGCGTTTCTGAAGTCTACTACAACAAAATACCTTCTTCCTCTCCAAAAAGACCAAGTACCAGACCATGGTTGATTGGTAATGATCAGTAATCTGAGCTTGGAGAGGAAAACGGGAGCACAAGGAATTGTCTGTGAAGCGCACAACAGCACCTTGTGTATTAAAAAATACCTGGTTTGGCTAATCTAATATGGTATCAGGACTGAAAAATTACACTGGAGTTAAAGCTTTTTCTTGCCCAAACCCTAAATATTCTATCGAAGGCAGTATTAAAGCAATAAATTTACCAACCTTAATTACACCTTCCATACCTAATCTCCAAGATCTAATTTTCATGCTGCCAGGTAAAGACAGCTATAAACATCAATTATAATTCACTACTCAGTGACTCACCCCTACTGCAAAGGCTTCAAGGTATGGTACCAGTAAGACAGAAAGGCTCAGGGACATGAAATTAAGACAGGGAACATGCTGGCTCTCCTCATGCTGCCAGATCACAAGGGAGACCATTTTTCCTGTAGGTTATTGCTCACACTGCAATCCTAGATAACACCAGAATATAAAAGTTACCATAGAACCGGGTGTAGAGCAGCACCCCACAGCCCAGGGATGTGTGGGAGCCATGAGGCGATGGGAAAATGAGCAGAAGGGGTGGGTGCCATGCATCCAGCAGCACTGCAACACGCCTGTGATGGTGGAGGAGCAAAGCCTCAGCCACTGGCAGGAAACCCATGAAGTCACCATGGCGGGGACAGGCCAGCTGCCAGAGCCCTAGAGCATCCACCCGCTGGCACCACGTCATGTTTTCCCCTCTCCGTTTTCTGGTTAATGAGGTCCTCCTCCCCGCTGCTGGCCGGCTGGAAGGCATGAATCATGGAGGAAGAGCAGATCCTGCACACCCATCCTCCTTGCCCTGCAAGGTCTCCCCTAGTCCAGCCAACGGAGCAGCCTCGCTGCAGTTGGCACAGACCTGCCTGAATCGTTCCTCCCACAAGATGCCTGCCACATACCCAGGAAAAGTCTGTGCTGGATCCCAGGGATAGGAATGAGGGACTTCAGGGCAAAGAGAGCACATAGAGGAAAAAAAAAAAAAAAAAAACCACGCAAGGAAAGAAAGAGGGAGTATCACGTCTCAGATGGAGCAGAGTGCTGGGAAAGAAGAGCAAGTGGTTCAATTCTTCACTTGTCCCCAGGCCCACCAGGATCCCAGGGAGGTCATTGCAGAGGTCCACACCTCGCTTTGCAAGGGGACTCCAAGACTGCACGATGTCCTTCACTGAAAGCACTTTCCACTGCCAGTGCAGGAGTGGTGATTTACAGCACCAAGGTAGACCTGCAATGGTCTGATGTAATTGAATGAAAGGCACAGAAAAGTGAGAAATCAAGACTGCGGAAAAACACATCATCCCTTCAGCTTTATCACCTCCCTCTGCAAGGGCAGGACAAGCCCAGAACCACCATTTCCCTCTGTTTCTCCCAGCTCTCATTTCCATCTCCCACTCACCATAAAACTGCACAGATGCTTCCAATTCTCAGATGCCCACAATATGTGTGTGGATGCTACAGTCCACACTATATCATACAGATTTAGCAATATATATGGGTCTTGGCCATTTTACTAAAAATTCAGCACTCTGAAATACAGACTCTTTTGCACTGATTTATTGCCATCCATCCTCAGCTCCTCCCCAGGCAGTGTCAGCTTGAAACTGGTTCATTTCAGATCCAGAGCTGCTGCCACACAATATAAATTGCAGGTCCTTCCACCAGGAAACTGAGCTGCATTAAATTGATTAGGAGCACAGTGGGGCTCCCATCAGCCCAGACCCACACGAACCTCATCAAAACCCCTGACCACAACCAGGCAGGGGTGGGTAGTGAGTCCCTGGGCACCTCCATGCTGCTCACGGGTGGTGGGCAGGAGAGGGGCCATCAGTGAGCTCCTGCCCTCCTGGAGATCCTGCTCAGCTCTTCCAGGAACAGGGCAGCTGAATTTCCAGGGCTTTTACATTAAGTAGCTGGGGAGTGGAAAGGCATTAGCTCATCCCTGAGACAGGCAGAGGGGTGTGACCCCCGGCCTCGTGTTACAGGACAACTTTTAAACACTGCATTACCAAAAGCCTCATTAAATAAATCCACACCAGATTGTCAGCAAGAGATCTTAGCTCCATCCCCGAGGAGGTGAAACTTTTAATCTCCCCATCTTTCTGCCTTGATTCTCCATGGCTTACACTCAGCAGAGGCTCCCCTCCAGATTGTACCCACCAAGAGATGCTTTGCGTGGGATGTTCTTCCCCCAGGGCTGGGAAGCAAAGGCTGCTCATGCTGTCTCTTCCAGCTGCTCTGCCAAGTTTCCAGAGGGAAGGAGATCAGGGGGTGCCAACAGGGATGAATGAACAGAGCACGGCCTCAAGAGCTGGCCCTCCGTCGCCACGGGGGCACCACAGCAGCGTCAGTCAAGAACAAGGGACCATCTGATGGGATCAGGTGGAGATGAGAGTCAGGAGGTGAGCAGGAGCCCTCAGGGCCCACAGCAAACCGGCAAGAAGCAAAATTGCTCCAGAGGCAAGAAGGGGGATTGTAGAAACCTGACGAGGGTACAGAAACAGCCTGCAGAGCTGCACACTTGGAGCAAAAGGGAAGGGCAAACGCTGGCCATCAGCTTGGAATAGACCAAAAATCATCAAGAGCTGTTCCCAGCAGCTGCTCGAGAAAAGCTTAACTATGAGAACTGAAAATTATTTCTGCTGCAGACACACACTGCCCAGTGCCACCGCGCTCGCCCCAGGTGTACACTGGCCCTGGGAACTTTCAACCAACACCAACCCTCGGGGAGGACAGGCTGCCATTTCCCAGAGGCAGGCAGGGCTTTCAGCAGCTCACAGCCCAGCTCGGCTGCCAGGCACAGAACGCAGCAGCTAGTCAGGGTGCCAGCTAGAGCCAATTATAACTCCACTGACCTGCCTTGGCGAGAGCACGCCCGGGAATGCACTGGCTCCTGGCTGCCAAATGCTGGAAAGCTATAAATGGGAGACATTTGGAGAGAGAAAAAATTAAGGAGCCAACTTTTAACTAGGCTGAAGTGCATTGGACTGTGCGTGTTCTTTGTGGAGAGAGAGAGGAGGAGAATGATGGAGATGGTTATTGCACTGCTGGAAAAATACTGGCTGTTTCTTCTACAGAGACAGAGGCCATTCTTATTTAATGGAAAGTGTTTCTTCTCTCCAGTTTGACTATGGCAATTCACTATTTCTATACTTCTGCATATGGTGCTTAAGCTCACGGCTCTCAGTGCAGGCTGGGCACAGAGGAAAAATAGTTACTGGTGCTTTGTAGCAGGAACCTCACTGTAGGAAGCTGTGGGTTTTTTCTTGTCCTTGGTCATGCAAGGGCCTGTCTTTCATGATCCAGCTGCCTAAGAGCGAGATCCTGGTGATTTATTTTTGTGGTGAGGTGAAACCACAAAGTACATTGCACACGCAACTGCTCAGAATTTTGCTGAACTCCATAAACCTGAGAGAAAAAAGAAATCCCCACAGTGTTGAAATAGGATTCCCGTTACGAAATCGCTATCGAAAGAGCTCTGTTTACAATCCCTGGACTCAAAAGCACATCCATCTACCGCAGCCACAGCACAGCTGAGCTGCCTTAGAGCTTTTTCATCAAAGCGGCCGCCAAGACCAGGCACAACCTAGAAGAAGGGTGAAATCCAAGTAGTGCCTCAGCATCTTGAGGTGGGAACGCAAGCCTTGAGCTGTTTGGGACACGTTACTCGGCACGCCTGCCTCTTGCTTTCCACAGCTGGAGAATTAAGATAACACTTACTTCACCTTTGCGAACCATGTGCTCTGCCAGGAGCCCAGCTTAAAGAGCAGAGGAGGAGGAATGCAGGTGGAGGAAGGCAAACCCAGGGCTCATTTTAATTTTTCCAAGAGTTCAACTGGCTCAAACAGGCTGATGAGAACGATTCTTCTCTGTGTGCCAGCTAGTGTCTTCTGAGCCCGTTTTAATGTATTGTTTTATTTTAAAAGTCTGAATTACTAAGATACTGACTTTTCCCCCCTCCCTGCCTTTGCTTGGTAGCTGCATGTACACAACAGGTGAAGAAACCCCTTCAGAAAGGCTAATCTGCCTTCCACATCGAGACAACATGCACAGACCACTGCCTTTTGCCAGTTTTCTCAGAAAAGTAGGCACTGCTTCAACAACCTATTTTTTTTTCACGTTACACACAAAGCCATTGGCCCAAGGGCTGCAGGACTCTCTCCAAGATGACATTGCTCCAGGTGGGTCAAAGCTGAAAGTTTCCAGCTAAGAACCTGAAGGATTTGTTAAACACATGGACATACGAGAAGACTGGGAAACACTCAATGCACATGCAGAAAGGAGTGGGGGAGAAAGCCAGAGCCATTTTTAACGTTGCTTAAAATTCTCAATTTTTCTGTCTCTGAGTCATGCAGCCAACACGATTACTCCAGCCTGTGTCATGTCTCCAGCCCTGGGCTCAAAATTAAACCTCTGTGCAGAGGAGCAGCCACACAGCATCGGCCTCTCCTATAGCCTTCAGCTGGGACAAGGACTGAAGGAAAGGTTCCTGACTGCAAGGGGAAAAGCCTGGGGGTAACATGTCCCCACGGAGGGCAGCTCTGAATGGCAATTTGATTTTTGAGGGCTTGCAGCTGCCTGCCAAAAGAGAAGCTACTGCTTCAGTGATGAGAAGACAGGACACGGCATGAACAGCAAAGCCTGCTCCAAGGGGGTGGTTTGAGAGCTGGCACCATCACAGCTCGCAAGCAGCTCACTTTATGGCTGAGCAGATCCATTCTGGACTGCGGAGATGCAAGCCTTGCTGTCCTGGATGCAAAACAGGACAGGACTGAAAACAGCCAGGCAAGGACTCCTGGTTGAGGAGAGAGTGGTTGCAGCTGAGGCAGAGGAGGCTGAGGACATGGAGCAGGGCTCCTGTCCAGGAAAAGCACAGGGGGTCTGGTAATAGTGGGAAAGATATAAAAGTGTTGGGTTTGGGTGTAAGGATGTTTTAGGAGCGTATCAAGACAGCAGTGGCTCTTGGTCACATGAAGACTTGAAACAACTACCATTGGAACTAATGAGCTCATAATTACAGAGTGGGGAAAAAATGTTTCTTTTTGGGGTTTTCCATAAAAAACACAAAATACAAGCCAGTATCTGTTCTCTAACCAACAGTGTCACTCCTTACAGCCAACGGTTTCAAGAGACTTGCTAAGCTCCTCCAGAGAGATGCATCTGACATGATCCAACAAAGCCCTGCAGTCACTGCACAGCTCTTCCTCGTGGGCAGGGCTGGAGGCAACTCTTGGGCACACAAGACCCCGATCCTTTATCTCTGTCCACCGGAGAGAGCTGCTCACAGATCCGATTACCAGCTTCCATGCCAGCTAACATTTCCAGCATACCTGCCAGCCCCAATTAGTGTCCAGAATACAACTGGCATCCTTGTGAGCATCAATCTTACTGCTTTTATTTCTTAGTAACAGCATCCATCTGCTCCCAATAGCTCACATCTGGTATACTGAGTGTTACAAAAGAGCCTCAATTCTATTTGAAGGAAGTTATTCCTCCGGCCAAGAGATTCATGCAGAACTGAGTTTAGTATTTGTAGTTACAAATTTACTACAAATCATACAGTTACCCAAGGTTTCAAACTTCAGAATTACAATTTCATCTAGGGTTTGTTTTTTAATCCCTAGAAAGCTGCTCTTACGTAAATTGCTGTGTGACAAAAAACATTGACAGAGAAGGGAAGGAGGAGAGGTGGTAGGAGGATTCACACAGCAAAAACACTCCTGAGCACTGCCCAGGTCGCTGAAGGTTTCCTTCTGCAATAAGCAGTGTGTAGGAAGTGGGGGTATTCCTACACACTATTCTCTTCCCAATTTCACTGCCTAGCGTGGTATGCTGAACCTTCCTGCGATGACCCCAGAGCAGTAAAGAGTATGACCCACACGATTCCCGAGGGATGAGGGCCACCACTTCATCGGCTCAAAACACTGGAGCATGACCAGGAGGAAGTAACCTGTGTCTCGTGCTGGGACCCGAGCTGAATTGAGGAATGAGCATCGGTCACCAGCCCTTGGAGAGGAGGTGACAATCTCCTGTGTGACAGCAGATGACCCATGGTGTTCTCAATGGAATGAAAACAGGTAATTAGACAGAAAGAGGAAGTCTTGCCACCCTTGGAAGGGAAGAGCAAGGTGGTGCTTGGAAGGCTGCTACAGTGATGAGCTATAAACCAAGCGCTGCAGAAGAGGGACAGGCTTGGGTATCAGTGACAGCTCTTCCGAGCTCTGGAAGCTCACAGTATTCAGACAAAACCTTGAATGCTCCCAGCTGGTAACAGCACAGCCTGCATCACTGCAACCAGCAAGGTGGCTTTCGACATTCCCCATTCCAGAACAGGGAACACAGCTGGTCTGACATCTCTGCACCCAGATGGAGGCGGAGACCAGCACTGGGAGAAGGTGAGGCTTCACCTCTGTTTCAGCTGAGCTGGCGGTTTGTGTTTTGAGTGTAATTCCTGCCTGGCTGGGGAGGGAAGGACACTTTGCCCTCCAGTTGCAGTGGGAGCAGGCTAGCTGGCGAGGCTGTCAGTAGTAAGCGTGCATGTGTTTTACTTGGCCCTACTCCTAAAATAATTGTTTGGCCACAATGGAAGGTGACAAGCGATTCAGCTGTGGCCCCACAGGGAATATCAGGAGAAAATCCCCAAGCACTCACACAACTGTGCCTGGGCTGCTCTGAACTGCAGCATCACACCAGCCTGGGGGTCAGCCCCTGCCAGCCCTCACTCCCACCCCAAGGAGCTCTTCTCCTCTCCCCTACTCGGATCAAATGGCTTCTTTGTTGTCCTGCCTGGGCTTAGCAGGAGGGTCACTGACAGCAAGAGGGTGCACCAACCTTCACCCGAATGTGGCCGGAACCGCTTTTGAAAAAATAAAACCCTGCTCAACTGCTGGCAGGAGCATGGAAAGTGCAGCCAGAATCACTGGGGAGATAGCTACTAAATTAACAAATATCTCTACCCAAACACGCATGTGCTGTGATTGCTCAAGGCTGTGAGTACGAATAAATTTGGCTGGATTTTCACAGGATAAGAAAGACAAGTTCTTGACACAGGGATCACCTGCAACTCAAGTTTCCAGCTCTTCCTCCAACGCATCAGAAAGATCATCAGAAATGGACCCAGGAAAAATATTTTTCCTTTTTATTATGTTTTCAGAAGCAGCTGAACCATTTTAGCCAATCAGTTATTTTGTGGGATTTTTGTTGTTTTTTTTAATAACCGGAGGCATGAATAATTTCCAGCATGGAAAATTTCTGCCTAAAGAGCTAAAATTGGCATAGAACCATCCAACAGCCACATAATAAAGGCCTCCAGCAACAGTCAGTGCTACCAAGCCTACCTAGAGCATTTTTTTCCACTGTGCTAAGAGGATCTGTTTCACTCCTCGCCTTTCAATCCAATTTCCACTGTACTGCACCACAAGTTTAAAATGAGGACACCAGGAAGCACGTGCGATAAAGGGGAAGGAAGGGAAAAACCACAATTTCATTCATTCTTTCAACTGAGCCAAGAAGGAGGGGTTACTCTTTTTTTTTCTTATTTTTAAGAAAAAGCTGCTGGGAACAGGGAAGGGGGGAGATGTTTGCTTTAAACTTTCCCATCTGCACCACGATATATAAATAAAGCACCTCTGCTTCCAAAGGTGCTCCAGGGTGTTTTACAGAGCCAGTTCGAGTCTCTGGCTCCAGACAGCCTCCAGCGACGATGCCTGCCATCTAGGAGCATGCACAGTCCAGCCAAGATGGAAGGGGAGGAAGAATGGAAGGAGGGTCACTATTTTTCTACATGTCATTCCCCACCAGGAGCAAGACAGCCCAGGGAAACAGCACAGCTGGAGGCACCAGTTTATCACACAAACCCCAACAGACTGTGCTCCTCTTGCAGCAAATGACCGGGTGAGCTTGGCCACCAGCTTGGAGCACCAGCAAAGACAAGATGCTGCAGAGAAGGAAGCACTGAGCTCCATTTCCTCCCAGCCCTGGCTGCTGCCCAACAGCTGTTCCCTGTTTATTTACTTTAATATTTCCTTGGTTACACAAGCAGCTGCACACAGATTAACCCTGCCTGCACCATCAGCCACCCATGTCACCCTACTTTACCTTGCCCAGCATGATGCTGCAGGACAGCAGCATGGGACAAGGTAAGGACACCCAGGGTCTTGCCAAAACTGGGCTCTCCTGGGTTGAACAGGGCTTACCCAACATGATCACCCTCATGGCCACATCCATGGCTCTGCAGATGGTGCCTTGTTGGGTAGGGGACAGGGCACCATTGACGAGAGCAGTCATCTCACACAATCCCAGGCTTTGCAAGCTGACCTGAAGCCAGCTGACCAGCTGAACCTGGGAAAGCCATCTGGATTCCCATGGGCTAGCTTTGCTGGGCAGGCCCAGATGCACTGTAATTGTAGCAGCGTATCTGTGTCTGGATGCAGTGATTTCAGGAAAGGCATCATCATTCCCAGGCAACCACAGCAACCTTTCAAATGAAGCATATAACTGGGATCAGCTTCACGTGAGCAGGTTGCTGGAAGCAGAGGGTTCCCAGCTCTTCTCCCAATCCCGTGCACTGCTGGTCCATACATCACTTCATGCATTTTCCTTTCTCATCGGCACAGAGCCTGTTCCAACAGCTCAGTTTGTGTTTTGGCTCATAAAGTCAGCCAGACCCCTCGGCTCATCTCTGCCAAGGAGGGGGTGGAAAACACCCTTTGCCTGCTTGCCCAGAGCACCGGCTTCCGTTTTCTGCAACCCAGCCTGTCCCAATTGCCTTTCCAGCCTCCTTCCTCCCAGCTCCATTTTCTTCACAGCTCCCCTCTGCACCAGGAGGTAATTGCTAAAGCAGCTGCTGGCAGCTGCCCTCCAGGCTAGCACTGCTCCGTTTTGGGCAGCAGGCATTACCCCAGCGCCTGCCCCCCAAAACACCAGCCAGTGGGACACGGACCCAGGAAACCAGCACTTTTCAGCAGCAATCCTGTTTTGCTGTGAGAGCAGCTGGAAAAGGCACGGGATTAGCTCCGCAGGAATGGAATTTGGGCCTAAGTTTAACAAAATCCCTTCCCAAAGCAAACAAAAAACCCCAACAACACCCCCACCACTTGCACAGATTTCTCTTGCAGGAATTCAAACACATCTACGCAGCCCTACATGGGTTTAGTCCAGCGGGTGACAGCAGAACTTTAACACTGGGACATGTAAAAGCCCCAGGGTGTCCCCCCTGATGCGCAAAAGGCACTGGGGAGAAGATTCCAGCTTTTGAAGTTGCCTTGTTCTTGCTTTATTCAAGGATTTGTGTGTGAGTTCCCTCAGATCAAAACACTTTCTGGTAGATTACAAAATCCATGCTTAGCATAAGGCAGAAATCACGCTTCTCAACTGACCACAGCATCTGACCCTCTGAAGTCAAAACCCCAAGAGCTCGCGAAATGCTTACCTGCAGGTCAAAGAACTTGCTGTACCGTCGGTATATGACTTCGGTGGACCCATTGGACCAGGTGACTTTGATGATGTACACCTGTAAGGAACAGAGGAAGAAATCAGAGAGGAGTGACCCAACAACCTGCACCACAACCCAAATGCTGCTCGAGCTGTCTCTCCGGACACGGACACATGAGTTAGGAACTATGCCTTGGCCGTCCCGTCTACAGCTGCTGCATCCAGTTTGATGTCGAGATCGAGAACGGCAGCCCGCAGCATGCCACACCACGCACCACTGCCAGCCTGGGGCCCACGGCTGGGGCTTGCAAGAACTCAAACCCACAAGGTTCAGAACTCCATCTGGTCTGCCATAAGCAGCTCTAAAGTTTTGTTTACTTAAACTTGCTGGGGTGCAAATTGCCCTCCTGTTGCTTAAAACACTATCAATCTAGTAATTGCAGGTTATTCACTGACCATATGACCAGGCGTTTACTGGTGATGAATGCAAAGATCCTTTTTTATTATTATTATTATTCTATGACAAACAACAAGCAAATAACAAACTGGGTAATTACTTATATCATGTCCTCACTTGTTGCTCTCAGAAACCAAAGATGACCCTTGACGAAATGCCAGCATAACACTCAAATGATGCAAACCTCAGCCTTCACTAATTGATAACAGACTAACTAAGCAGAAAGAGGAGTGTTCATTTTTTCTTCTAACTCTCATGTCCTGCTTACTTCCACCACAAATTCAAGTACTGATTCACTGCTGCACGAACAAAACATTCAGAAGCTCAGGTGAATGGACCTGCTAGAACTCCAGTTAACTTAAGGAAGCATGAAGGCTCTTAGGATGCTGATGGTTTGGTTTTTTTTTATTTAAAACAGAATCCCTTAAGAGTTTCACAAGGTTTCCTACAGAGACACACATTTTTGCAGATGCTGGAATGTCACCAACATCCCAGCCAAGATCGAAACTCAAAACATCAGGAGACTCAAATGGATAGCACAACATTAAATTACTTGAGCTCATCAAACCTACTCAAACGCCATACTAAAAATCTAATTGAACGGTCACTCTGCTGCTCAGAGGGCTGACGCAACATGACCTACCAAGGTGAGAAGACTTCTCAGGAATGACAAACTCTTCACAGTGGAATCACTTCCAAATTAAGACAGAAAAAGAGGCAGCGAGATGAAGCAAGTTCTTACTGCTAAAATAAAGAACTTCAGCACTTGTAACAGAGCAGTTCAACGACCACTTTTCTTAAACCAGATGATCAGCCCAAACACAGCTGCGACTACTTTGCTGACTTGCAGTGAGCTGGCTGGGTGTCACAGGCACCATCACCCTCTCCCAGACAAAATCCAAATCTCTCGGCATCGCCTCACAGGCCTTATTCAGCTAACCACAATCCTCTCCTTTCATTCACAAATTCTTTTTTTGAGCTGAAGGACTTGTGCTTTCTGCATATTAACACAAGGAAGACAGAGGGCTCCTGCAAGACAGCATCTGTAGCAGCTGTGGAGACCTGGACAGATCATGATTTGCTACAAGGGATGCCCAGACACTGTGCTTACTTACCACCCAACGTGGTTTGACAAGTACTCTGCTTTCGGTCAAGGACAACACCCATTCAAGAACATGTTTCTACATCTGAACTGGTCAGGGACAACTTGGCTGACCACAGTTTGCAGTGAAAACCGGTAAAGTTGCATGATGTGGCCTCTGAAGCATCTGGTACAGTTGCCACCATACCATCAGCAAACTAAGTGTTAACTGGATGCTAAGTAAGCGTCCAAGCTGCCTTTACCCTCACCCTAGAACTTGCCAGCAGGCCAGCATGAGCTCATTTTGCTTGGAAGCTCAGCTAATATCCCAGCTTTCTTACCAGTCTACAGCTCTTTACAGGGTTATATCACTGCTGGATGCCTGCCTGGAGAAAGCCTTCCACTGGGGCAGGAGGAAAAGCCAACTTTTCTTCATTGTTTATTCCTATCCTGCCTTTATTTGGAGTCAACAGCTTATTACGCTGGGATTTTAATCAGGAAGTGGATTTGCTCAAGCCAAAATGAATTCAAAGCTCTTAAGGGTAATAAAGCCATGAGATTTGAGGGCACACCACGTTTTATTATACCCTTTGCAATTGAAGGAAGAAGCATTTTTCCCAACCAATGAGCTCACTCCTATTTTGCTGAAATGCACATCTCCCACAAGTCTGGGTAACAGTTTCTTGCACATCCCATTTAAACAGCAGAAAGGTCTCCAGGGGTATCTCCTTACCTACCTGTGGAAAGCGGAAAAGATGGGGAAGCCCACAGGAATGGGATCTCCTCAGTATCTATGAAAACACTGTCTCAGTAAAGCTGGCTTCCTCTCTCCTTGTGAATATCCCTCATCCCTCTCTCTGGCAACCCCATCCCACCAAAGTATTCTGTTGGCCAAAACCGTCACAGATTTTGGTCTCTCACAATACTTAATCTAGTCCCTGCTGTCCTAGGGATAAAAAAGACACCAGAAAACATAACCCAGGTGCTCTCCTCAACTAACAACAAAAGTACAGGTTTTGAAAGGTATGAACAGTGCAGTCAGCCACCCAGAGATGGTTTTTACTGGGATGGGAGATGACAAGGCACCAAGCTCCCACAGGCACCCACCCATCCCTTTCTTAGGTGCTTTTGGAAGACATTTCCAATGATCAAGACAGTTTTGAAAACATTGCACACGGTCTGAAGTTTCCTGGCCTGGCACTCCACTATGTCCAGCCAGGAGCAGCCACCATGAAGTAGCAGCCCAAACAAACCCAATTTTGTTCCAGTGGGAGCCACCCCATCACCCACTCCCACAACCCTCAGTCCTGCAGAGGCTGCTCCAAGGACAGGCTTTTTCCCAGCCTGGCTGTGTGGGTGAGAGCATGTGGAAACAGTTATTTCATGGGTCTACTCCAACTTCAACGGTCCTTCAACGAAATAACAGAGAAACCACCAGCAGGCCTTTTCCGTGAAAGGGGCAACGGGATCTCCCGGGGCTGCAGCTGGTGCTGCCTCAGGGACATGCACCCACGGGGAGCACTACGGGGAATGGGGTGGCCACTGCCCAGATCCCACCTTGACAATTTCCTCAAGGGGTGGGGATTGCTGAGCAGATGGCAGGGAGGTGGCAGGCATCCAGATCCAGGAGGGGTTCTCTGCAACCCCATTACATGGGCTGGGCCCCTGGCCAAAACCGACAGGCAGAGATATCTAAATATTTACAGCCCTTCCTGGGCCAGCATGAGGGTCTGCACCATGGAGTGGAACTAGCTGACTCAGTGAAACCCAGGAACCAGCAGCTTCCCTTGCTCCCCCCAGAAAGGATGCCTTATCCTGCCCCACTCCCAACCGAGAGCCTCCATCCCTTCCTCTGCTCCAGCTGCACACGTGTCATGTCAAACTCCACAGCTAGATCTGACGCCTGAAGGCAGTGGACCATGCTGAGCTTTGGAAGAGGCAGAAATCAGCGTGGCTGAACCCTCCTTAGCTTCATTTCAGCCATGGGCAGGGAAGCATAGCTGAAATTCACACCCATCCTTGTGAAATCCTTGAGACGCAGCTCACTGCATTTGTCCTACTAGAACAAGGTGAAAGAAGAGGCCAAGAGCTTTCAGGATCACTTAAATAGACTCAAAATCTTGCTTTCAGGATTAAGAGAGCCCCATGTATGCACCCTCTGCCCCCATCACTTCTCCCAGCCACCAGCTCCCTTGCCCTCATGCTGTGAATCCACAGTCCCACATGGCAGCAAGCCCATGTTATGGAGCCAGTTACTGGCAGGACAGCCTTGTCAGAGACTCCACAAAGACCAAAGTAAGGAAAACAAGACCTGCCCTCCACTCCCGGGGGGTACAGAGGCCACAGGAACAGTTTTGGAGGTGCAGGTGGATCTTCTTTAATGCCAGAGGAGAGAGGCACTTCACATTAACGCCAAATGCTCTTCATGCTCCCATCCCTTGGAGGGCAGAACCAGATTAGATCCTTCACAGGAAATGAAAACCTGCAGACGCAAAAGGCTGACAGACACTATGGGGATCGGGCTCACAAACTCCCTGGGATCCCCAAACTCCCTACATTATAAGTAATAGCTCACATACCAACTACTTAAAAATTACCTGTTGAGAAGTTTACCATCAGGACCACCACTACCCAAGATTCTCCTTGGTCACATTAGAAACCAAGGGCCCTAAACAGAAATATAAAGATGGAAAAAAGGCCCAGGGGACCTTGCAGCCTGCCCCGCCAGGTATCACAAGCTCAGTCCCCATGGCATCCCTCCAGCACGACCCCGTGCCTGCTGCTGCTCTCCCCTTCCCAGCATCTCTGGAGAGGCAGCTCACAGGGAGAGGGGGCCAGCAAAAAGTGGGACCGAAAACCTTTGTAAGGGAACTGTCAAAAAATGACAAGTTGCTAAAAGAAATGAAATGGCACCTGGCCAACTATAACAGAGCTGTCAACAAGAGCTGCCAGTCAGCTCAGATGGCAGCAAGGGCTCTGCAGTCCCGGGGGACACACGCTGGCAACTGGAAGCAGGCGAACACTGGAGGGAGACCCAGGACATCCCTCCTGGGCAGGATGACACCCCAGAGAGGGAGCGAGCTCCAGCATCAGGCGCTGCCAGAAGAGCAGGGAGGCTGAAGGAGCCAGCTCAGAGGTACATCCAGAGCAGCTGAAGTCACAGAGACTAGAGTATGAGAACAGAGGGGACGAGATGTCAGCACAAATCATCTGTACCTGAAAGGGCAGCCAGATTTTTTTCTTTTCCTCTTGAAGAAACAAAGAAGCAAACATAAGCCCTGGGAGCTGTCAGACCCCAGAAGTATTTTTCCAGGGACTGACAAAGAGCTTTGGTTCTGCTGATAGCAATGGCTCCTGGTGACTTCCACCACTAAAAGGGACTGAGGACTCTAGTCCTTCACAAACCCTCAGTCTGTTGCCTTCCCCAAGAGGCACAGTCCCACATAACAACACGGCTAGAGAGGAGATGATTCAAGCAGCTGACTTGAGGCAATGGAATTAAGAACAGATACTAAAAAAAAAAAAAAACCCAACAGAAAGAGTTTCGCGTTCTTGAAACACGAGGCCATGTGACCTAGAAGAATGACTTCTGGACTTCTTGCATAAGCACACCATGGACATGCACAAAATACAACCTGGGAAGCAGCCTGGACTGCTTAAATCCGAGTAGGAAAAGGCAGGCTGAAGTTGAAGGAAAACCTAGAGCTGCAGTTTCCGCCTCCCTCCTCCCACAGGAGGAGTTTTCCAAGGAGATTTGCAAGTTGTCCTAGCTGAGGGGAGGGCCACATAAAGCCCACAAGTAAGGCTTTGGGGAGAGGGCAGGTGCTGGCTGGCCTCCGAGCTCATCGCACAGCTCAACAGGGCAGCAAGACCACCCCAAGCTCAGCACCATCCAGCTATACCAGCTCGAGCCCCGGAGCAGCACTGACACACTGAATCCTGTGAGCCAGCAACCCACCAGCAGCCCTGCCTGGCACAGCATAGCCCTCCCTGGGTGGCTCTGCAACAACCCCCGAGCTTCCCTGGTCCCAAAGCATCCCTGTGCCCAGCACTCCCACATACCGTGACCCTCCCATTTTCACACCGGAGGCACGTGGACAACGGCAAGGCAGAAAGCAACGTCATGGTCGCTTGCAAAGACTCCTTCACAGGGCTGCAGGGACATGCAGCTCTGCCCAGCCACCACTGACGGGCATCAGCGTAGGTCCCCATCCACTCAGCAGAGCTCCTACAGCAAAGCCAGACATAACAGCCTCCAGCAGAGGCAGAGCTGTCTGCGGAGCTGTTTCCAATGAGTTTGAGCCTGTGTGGTCTTAGGTCCAGTGAGACTATGTACAATAAACTTCTCTGTGGAAAACTCTGCATATTTAAAACATCTTTCACCAGCAAAGGGGAAAAAGCATCAGTCTATTCCACTCGTACTCCCCCCACACTCCAAAACACGGGGAAGCGATGCGAGAGCCTTGTACTCTGGCTTCAGCTGTCACCGGGAGAAGGAGCACTGAGAAATTCAAAGGAGCAGAGAAACTGATGCAGCTGGAGAATCAAGCCAAACCAGAGCAGGTTTAATATAGAAAAGGGAGTGGGAAATTGTAAGAGGAAAAGAAAAAAAAGGAGGGAGGTGGCTGGAAACAAAGAAAGTTCTTGGCAGCAAGCTGCTGTGCTTGGCCCTTCTCCATCAGTCTTCGCAGCCGCAGGCGTGCAGGGCTGGAGAGGGGAACACGGGGACTCTTGTGCTGCAGGATCCTGAAGCTCGGAGCAGAAGGGGGACAGCCAGCCCCCAGCTCCATCCCCAGATACCTTGTCACCCCCTCACTCCTGTAGAAAAGGAGAGCTAGGAGAAGGGTCATGCTGGTACAGACAGCACTGGGAAAGGCATAGAGAAGTGATCCCAGCAGTAACTGCAGGGCACCAGGTCTACTGCAGTCCCTCAGGTCTAGCAGAGAGGCAGAAGCAACAAGTCAGAGCTGCAGGGAGGAACTGAGTAACAGGGATGCAGGCAGCACAAGGACAGGCATCACCGTGGCAAATAACCCAAGCCAACCTGCCCATGCCCAGGACTACAAAAAGCATCCACCTCCCCTCACCAATTCATCCCTTTGATGGTACCGTCCCTAAACCCCCACTCTGCAGTTGTAGGGCTTGCTAGGGCACAGCACTGCCTGAGCACACAGCCAAAGATGCTGGGACGAAGTGCAGACACATGGGGTTACACCAAGCATGGGGACCCCAAGGACAAACCAGCAAGCTCCACTCAGCCGCAGCGCAGACCTCTCAGTCATACAATATATATGCACCCCCTTGTTTGCTCCGAGTCACATTGAAGGTCAAACATATGGATTCATTTGTTTCCTATTTCCCCTGCTATGTGAAATGGCCGGAAGATAGAGATTCCCTCCAAAGCAAAGCAATGAGGGATCAAGGTCACCAGACCTCTGAGTAGGCAGAGGCAAGGGACAGCCCCAGTGCTGAGGCTCACTGCTGGAATTGAGTACAAGCACCAGCTTTCCACACAGCGTGGCATCCACCTCAGTGGCCGTGTGCCAGGCAGGATTTGGCCCTTCCATTGAACTTCAACATTCAAGGTTTTCAACAGCCTTAAGTAACACAACTAGGGGGAAAAAAAACAAAGGAGAGTTTGCATTTGAGTGTTGGTTTTCATCCACAAAGCTAACAAAGCTCCCTTAAGCTCCAACTCTCTTGAGAGGTGAAGAAGGAAGGACTGGTCATCCCTGCAACGTTGTGCAGCGGAGCAGGGCCAGTAACAAGGACAGGTCCAAATTTCTACCAGCTATGGTAAACTCCAAACACTCTGACTATAGCCTGCCTCAAGAGGGAGAGCATCAGCCAGCTGACAGGAAATGGAATGAGATACCGCAGAGCCACAGGGTACAGCAGCAAAACACCACTGAAGATGCTTAGAAAGGTCTCAAACCTCTCGAGGCCACTGATACTCAGAAACTCCTCACCATAGCAGAGACTCCAGCTTCTTGGGTTCAGCCTTGCTTCATACATTCTGGTTTTGCTTTTGCTCTTTCATTCCTAGTTTAGTCAATGGCCACTGCATAGATTTCACACTATTCATTTTACCCTCCTGCTCTCTCGGTCTAAACGCACCCAGCTCCTTTGGTTCCCCACAGGACATTCCCATCATACCGAGAGCACTGTCACCCTCCCCAGGGAGTGTAGCTCAGGGGGAGTCATCATCTAATGCCCTTTTTAAGCCAAGCAACCGGTATGATTCACTATGGCAGAAATAATGCAGATGTACAAGGTGATACCGTGCCAGGTCCCCACAGAGCTCTGCTCCATCTGGGCAAGTCAGGTCCAGGGGACCATGACACACAGGTTCATCGGACACATGTTCTTCAGAAGACATCTGCTCTACATGTATAAGGCATTGAAGAACCATTGAACATGTAGATTAGTAGCTCTCGTCCTCTTGCCATTTGAGTACTCTTCTCTGAATGCTCCACAATCAATTCCAGATAAGCAATGGGGTTGGCTTGGACAACAAATGAAACCACAAACTGCTTCACCACTTCAAGGAACAGGAGCAGACCTACCATCACGTCACAAATTCCACATTAAAAATATAACACATTTACTTTTTGAATGTGGTTTTCATCAAACTTGTTTTAAAATATCTATAGATGCTATCAGCTAGGCACCAGCTTCCAACACACACTGCTAACGACTTTTGCAAGGCAGCGGCTACAACTGGAGTGACTCAGTATACCTAGGTATTCACCTCTTTCAAAGTCTGCAATCTTGTTAACTGAGCCTGCAAAATAAATGTATGCTGCACACTTCATTTAAATTCCCTTTTTCAGAGTGATGTGTGCATGCATGGAGGCTGGGAAAGGAAGTCCTGCAAGAGCATAGCCCAGGTTTCCCAATAAACTAACACAACCAAACAGCACGCTGCTCTCTTTCCTGTCTGATGTGTATATATATATAATTTTGGTTTGTGCCCTAGAGCAACTATTTAAAACTATATGAACTCTGAAATGTTCTTGGTGAACGGGTTGTAGAAACGAAGATGTGATTCAATGGCATTGTCATTAACACATAGAACCACACACACAAATCGCAGCTCTATGACAACGACAGGGCCTGAAGCTTGCCTAAGGGCAAAAAAACAACCAAACTCTGGATTTAGCAGGGAAAAGCTTTATTTTAGGGCTGCTACTAGAGAATAACAAACACAAAACTATAAAAAGATCCTGTGTTAAGTCCTTTAAAGGAAAATCCAGTCTGTTTCAACTATGGCTCTGTTTTGGGTCTTTTTTTGAATAAACATTCATGTATCAGAATTTGACACTTGGCCAGACCATAGAAATGACCGTCTGCTACTCTGTCACCCAGAACGATTATTTTTAAACTCTGCTCTTGGACTCTGCCTTCTCAGGTTTGCAGTATGGCTCTGGAGCCCTTGCTGGCAGCATCCCTGAGGGGCCTGAGCTGTAATCACTGCACACAGGATTGCATGGGAAATGGCACTGCAGGGTGACCCTCTAGGCACTGCCTGAAGGATGGGAGTCCCCTTCTTCACTTGAACCATGGGCTGCTGACATCCCAGGCTTATTTTTTTCCCTCTCCACAGGATCAAAGCAGTGCATCCTGCAACAAAGACCTACAAAATGATAATTTCTCGCTGCCCCTTCCAGGTACCGCCCATGAAAAACGCTTAAAGACACAACAAGTGCAGTTGAAGTAGTCAGGGTGAGCAGCCCAGGAGAGGTGCCACCACAACACAGCATGACGTGACTCCACGGATGGCAGAACAAATTCAAGGCTCCTGTCATTTGGAGCAAAAAGCTCTGTTACCCTTCCCCTCTCTGCCCCTCCACGTGTGCAAGCGGAGTTGGTTTGACCAGAATGGGAGCAGATGTGTCAGCCTTGCACCATGCCAGCACCACGGCAGCAGGAGCCTTCCAGGAACACAAAGCTGACTACAAGGAGAAAAGCATGCAAGGGGAGAGCATCCCCGCGCACTGCAATTCAGCCTGACCACTGCCAGCGGTGCTCCTTGCAGTACCCACCAAGGAGGAGAGCAATCAATAGGCCATTCCCATTTCTCCTACCCACCAAATGCCTCTCAAGATTCCTGGGCTTCCTTTGACTAACCCACCCAGCTCCTCACACCCTCAGGTCAGGTATTGGCCCGTCACAAGGGTAAGGAGGATGGACAGGAAATGGGACAAACACACTGTTGTCCTGGCGCGTCCTTCCAGGGGAGCATGGCTAGCAGACATGCTGTGAGAATCAGTGAGACAGCAGCACACCAGACTAATGCTCCCTTGCTCCAGGAATTGAGCCAGTGCTGTTCATGGGCACACATATGTTCAAGGGCGTGGGGCTGCATTCAAGTCCCAGTTAAATCCCTACACTCAGCTCAGTATACATTTGAGCTGGCACCCAGCTACCCAAACCCTTCCTGGCACCATTCCCCAGCCCAAACCCTGCAGTTTGGGGGAATATTGTGTCTCCTGCTTCAAATCAGAGATGTAAAGAAGCACATGTTTTTGTCTTGGGCAACACAACTCTTTGTATTGATTACCGAGGTGATGGGCAAACCATGCCGGCCTGAGTAGCGCTGGCCTTTCCTACAACCCCTCCCCACCGCGGGCATCAATAAGGACTTTGAAACACTGGTTTGATCTCAGTTTTCTGGGAAACTAGAATTCACGACTTTCTGCTGCGGCCTTAATGCAGCCAACACAACTGCACCTTTGTCCAGCAAAAAAAAAAGCCTCTCGCCAATGCAGAGAGGCCAAGCCCGATAGCAGGGGTCACTCACCGGTCAGGCCAGTGCAGAGGCAACTGCACTGGAGGAAAAGCCAGCATGCTCCTCTAGCCTCCTCGGGGTCAGCGAGCCGCTGCCCGAGGGGATGGAAGGCAGCACTTTTACGCTCAGCAATGAGATGCCAGAGAGCAAAGGGTTTACCAGGTACACTTTGTGGCTGACTCCGATTCGCAGCATACCGGCAGATACTGTCTAAAGTAAGATGGCTCAGCCCTGATTTGCTGCTCCTCCTCCCGCTGTCTTTGCAGGAGGAGGAATTAAAAAAACAAAAAAGAGGGTTTTGATTCCATGTAATTAACTGGCTTTGTGAATCTGCCTAGTTCCTATTGATTCCTTCAAACGTGCTCTCATTCACTCCACCGCTGCCCCTCCCTGGGCTCAGCCCCACCACAAGCCGCGCTGGCTCATGATGCCAGGTTTCGGTCCAAGACAAGTACAGGGAAAGGTTAAAGGGAGAGGACTCGAGCCGCTGGTTGGGGAGGAAGCAGGCGGCCAAGCTGCACCGCTGGCTGTCATGAGCTGCATGCAGCTGCCTTCTCCCACTGCCCCCTGAGCTTCTGCTCCAGTGCCCCCACCCAGCTGCCCCACTATACGTCTCCCTTTCTAGAAAACACCTCTGTCCCTGTTTTCCAGCCTCACAGGGATTATTTGTGCTACGCCCAACTCCACCCACCTCACCCCTGTGCGTGGAGAGTGAGCAGGGGTGGTGCACAAAACAGATCATGTCCAGCACTTGGGGTGCATGCCCCAGCCATGGGGACACAGGTCTGGGTAGGTGCAAGGAGACCCCAGTCCCAGCAAGGGAAAGGAAGGCCCAGAAGGGAGAGCAGAGGAGCAGCCGCAGGCGACCCTGTCCAAGCCCTGTTACGGGACCTGACGGTGGTGCAACAGATCCGCCAAAACAAACAGGAGCTTACGCAGCTCAGCAAACCTCCTCACGTACACGCTCCTCCAGATCGGATGCATAGCCCAGCTATGATGAGTAAGTCTGGGATGGACACAGCAAGAAAGGGGAGCAGGTCTGGACCTGGGGCCAGGCACAGCCAGGGCTGGTAAAGGCACAGGCAGGATAGGAGAGGAAGAAAGGGCGATAAAGGATTGGGTGGCAGCAGCCACATCGCATCCCTGCATGTGGGGATGGGGTAACAGCCCCCTTTACCCTCCCCTCCATCCTGGCTAGCACTGGCCTGGCCTGGCCTGCCCTCTGCTTTCCAACTGTTGCTCACTGCCACAAACCAGCCAGGGCAACCCGGAGAAGTCCCCGATCTCCCAAGAGCTCAGGGAGCCCAGCTCTGCCAACACAACACGCTCCAGCCAGAGCAAACACCACATCCTCACAACCCAAATGCGCCACGAACAGTGTGTCACTGGGTCACCCCAGTCTAAGGCAAACGGGGCGGGGAGAACATTTTGGTCTCAGTTTTATAGCTGTTGCCAGGATTCACCCACAAGGTCTCCACGAACGCCTGGAAGCACACCAAAGTTCAAATAATAATAATGCAATAAATAAATAAATAAATAAATAGCTTCAAAACCAGACAAGCCCACAGCAGTTTGGAAGATGCCCCGGAGCGCGCAGGACCACGCTCCCTGGGCAGCTCAGGCAAAAGGGGTGCAGGGGACATGAGGAAACACCTCACAGGGACGGCAGCACTGTCCCAGGAGCAGAAGGAAGGAGCCGGGTGGTCCCTTGCCCCGGGATCTGCAGCCAACAGGTTTCAGAGCCCCTCTGCTCCCTCACTAACGCAGAGGCACTTCTCGGTGCTGCCGCGTAGCCGCCTCCTCCTCCCGGGTGCCTGCTGCCCTGCGAGCCCCTCTGCCCGCTGCTATTCCCGGGCACCTCCCGGCGCTTCCCCGCGGAGGGTCCCGCACAAGGGTCACCACCGGCGCTGCCCCACCGCTGCCCCTGGCCGCCTGCCCCGGCAGCGGGGCTCTGGGGAGGGAAGAGGCAGGGGGGGCACCGGGTGACGCCCAGGGGAGACGCCGGGAGTGGGAGCGGCAGACCCGGCAGCGCTGCCCTCTTCCTCCTCCTCCTCCCTCCAGCCAGGAGGCAGCCGCGGGGGAGCGGGGCCGCCTGCGGGCCGGCAGCGCCCGGCCTTTGTTTGCCCAGGGCCGGGCGCGGCGGAGCGGGGCGCCCCGAGTCGAGTCGAGTCGAGCCGTGCCGAGCCGTGCCGTGCCGAGCCACTCACATAGTGCTTGTTGGGGATGCGCCGCTTCTGCACGTCCAGCACCTTCACCTCCGCGATGCTGCGCCTGGGCATGCCGCTGCCTCTGCCCCTCGCTGCCCGGCGGAGCGGGGGAGCGGCGGCGGCGCTGGGGGAGGCACTGGCGCACGCAGCCGGGACCGGAGCCTGCAGCGCCGCGCCGAGACCAGCCCAGCCGAGCCGCCCGCCCGCCCGCTGCCGGGGGCGGGAGGCGGCCCCGGCCCGTCCTGGCCTATCCCGGCCAGCGGGGCGGCCCCACCGCCGCCGGCTTAAAGGGGCGACCGGCGGCGCCCGCCCCACGCGTGTCCGTGGCGGGGCTTGCAGCTCCCCGCGGTGCCCCCAGCCCGCGATGGGGAGGGACAGGCGAGTCGGCTGTGTCTGAGGGCAGAGTTCTTCAGAGGGAGCTGGCTGTTTGTCTTCGTGGGGAGGGGGCTGGGGGCCTGGAGGGGGTCGGGGCTGGCCCGTCCCGGCCGGCGTGGTGGCCCTGTGCGTGGGCTCCATCACCGGGTTCTGACTTCCACCCTGCTCTTGTCCTGTAACAACGGGCCCCCCGGCGGGACTGACTGGGTCACGAGCAACCACATCCCTAAAGGATCCAGGAAATGAATTGAGCAGGAAAAGGTGGCTTGCTTGGCTGTTGGCACGGTCAGCTCGGCAGAACTGCCTTACCCAGGAGAACCTGCATACCCCTGGAAGCTGGGAGCCGAGCCACGGCACACCACCTCCCCTCCCCGGCAGCCCACCCCAGTGCTCAGCTCTGCCTTTGGGGCAGCGGAGGAGACAAAGCAGTGACCAGGCACTTCTCTGCATCAGCACCACCCACGGCCTCTGTCTTCCCGGCAGCTCCTCAACATGTGGCATAACCACAGCTCTCTTTCCCGTTGGGCTTTTAATTATGTTATAAAGTTACTCAAGGCTTGCACTGGCAGTTCATTAGCTTTCATATGAATTTAATTTAATCATAATGCATGTCACTCCTTAGCAGCTCCTTAAATGTGGCTCCTTTTTATACTGTTAACTTTGCTACAACCACCCCAGAGAATTAATGGAGGCACAGGCAAGTTGCCAGAACTTTATTGCCCCCCACCTCACCCGCTCAAAGGGCTTGTCTTCATCCTCCTCCCACTCAGCTAAGCCCAAGACCACAGTGCCACTGCAGAGATGACTGCAGGAAGGATGCTAAGTTGTCTGAAGGGGACATCATGCCACCAATGACCTCTGATGCCTGCTGGCATGCTGCTGCAGGGCTGGTTTACTTGTAGACCAGTTGCACATCACTTCCCTCCCTGCCCTGGCCCTGTTGACACTCCTCAGTTCCACAGGTTTTGAAGATAGGTAGGCAGGAGGCCAAGGAGAGGAACTGAAGAGCCCTCCCTTCTTTATCCCATCAGGAAAGCCCTGACATTCCTGAGGGATGCTGGGGCTGGACCTTGAAGTGCTAATCAAGAGCCTGGGAAAGCACCAACAGCAGTAGAAGAGGCTTTTTGATGTTGTGTGGAGTGCCCAGTCTTGAGTAGATAAAGTTTTACTGGTTTAAAAGCCCTGAAAGACGCACAAATCCTCCAAAGGATGGCGAGAAAAACATCCAAAGCAGCTGTCCATCATGTTGGTAAGAGAAGTGTACATGAGATGTGGAACACTGGAGAAAGTGGTTAAGAGAGGAATGAAACAACTACTGGTCTTCATATGCTGAAAAGGAGAAACGAAGGTAGAGAGCAGCTGAGGGCACTGCAACTGAACGACACGGACAAGCAATGTAACCTGAAGAGCTGAGGATTGAAAGGCCAGGCAAGGGGATCACAAAGATAACAGAAGCAGCTAACCGGATATGCAAACCACAGAAAGAAGCACAGAAATACACTAAACAAAATGCAGTAGATGATAAATTGCAAAATGAAGGGAATTGAGCCCACTGCGTTATGAATGCTATGGCTGCAGCTGCCCCTCTTGCGTCAGGTGGCTGTTTGTTCCAGTCAGTAGTGACTGTGGGATTACCAGGCATCCCGGGAGAGGGTGACTGTGCTTGGGACACTGGTCATGTATATGCAGAGCTGGTCTGATGCAGTCTGGTAATTTGGTTTTACAGGAGTGTACAGTCTAACCCCACATCTCTCATGCACTGAAAACAACACAGCCAGACTGATCATCTTGCTGCCCAGCCTGTCTCTACAGTAACACAAAGTCCCATGAACCCTAGGATCAGTCTGCAGGAAAGAAAAATTAATTAAAATAGCCATCTGGGAAGAGCAAATTGAGAACATGCAATTCAAAGAGCATTTTGACCTATAGGCGCAGCATCCGTGAAGAGGTTAAACTGTGTTTTCTTGCCAGATGTCTCTAGTCCAGCTTTAGAAGCAGTGAAAGCTGCAGCACAGAGAGATGCTGTAGGACAGTGGGGGTGCTGGGCAAGGAGCCAATGAACTGGAGTCCCAGGTGCCCCCAGTTGCAACACCCCCTGCCCACAGGACCTTGCAGAGCACACTAGCAGGGTGCAAGAGCTATCCTGATGACCAGCACAGTGAGGATGAGCAGCAGAAGCAAAGTGTGAGATCAAGCAAGGAAGGCTATGAGCTGGCTCCAAAGAGAGCCTCACCCCTACTCATGTTTCTGTCATCTTGTACTGACCACAGATTAGAGGGGACAGAAATACTTGCTTCAGACTGTCACTTTAGCAAGGTAGCAGATGGTGGATTTGGTGGGGTGACACAAGCTCTGCCCATTTTTACAGCCGCAATGCCCACTCCCTGCACTGCCCCTTCACAAGGCCATCCCCAGCTGCTGCAGAGCACCGTTCTTTCATGCACCTTCATCAGTGACCTTCATGCTGGCTTCCCCCTTTCCTTTAATCCTGGCTCCACCACCACAGCTGGGAACCCACAAGAGACAGAATGAACACTGCACCATGACACTGTGAAGGACACCTCACTCCTGAGCTTGAAGCAGCCCAGAAGGACACAGATTGCTTAGGGAAGCTTTGTGCCCATGTCCCCTTCTCAGGGATGCCCGAAACCTCTAGACATTCCCTTGCTGATAAATCCATTTCCCTGTGCCACAAGATTCCCACATGGAGATGTGTGACATGGAAAGCAAAAGAAGAACAGATGAATAAGCTCTCACAACATCTTAGGCTGACACTGCTCTAGGGACCAGACCCTGGTCTCTGCTTTCACGTTCCAGCCCTGTCTGTGTACTGCTCAGGATGTGGACCCACGACTGCCACATGCTGCTGGGCTGTTGGATCATTCCTTTAAATGTGTTATAAATCATGTGTATCAGACAGCCAGCTTGTTACACACAGGGGGTTATATTATCCGACGCCCACAGTGTAAACCCCCTCCAGGCCGACGAACACTGGCAGAGAGTCATGTGACTGCACGAAATCAACTGGAAGCACTTAAGCATTGGCATCGATTCACCAGCACCATAACCTGCTGAAGAGACTCCATCGCTCCTGGACCCTGACAGCACGGGGCACCGGCTGCAGTCTGACAGCTTATGAGCACCCGGGAACAAGCAGAGGTTGCAGACAATCACAGCTAACACTGCAAAACGGCTCCTGTGTTTAATCAATGAGCCTGACGAGAGTCGTTGAGACAGCAGAGCGCAGCTTTGCACTCTGACCCGATTGCCTCCCAAGGGAGGCAGCCAGGAAGCCAGCTGCAGAGACATACAGCCTGGCTCGGGCTCTACTGTGCCTCAGAAAGGAGGTAGAATCAAGGAAACCGCCAAGCATTTGCTAAGAGACCTCAGATGAGACTGGGAGTCAGTCTCAGACTGACCTGGGAGTCCCATGCTTGGCCCATACCTCTGGCGATGTGGCTGCAGGAGCAGCAGAGATCTGGCAGCAACACTTCCTATGATGAGGTTTGGTGGTACAAGGGTACACGTACAACTGAGGGAAGTTTGGGGATGAACAAGTCGTCTCCTGCTGCCCTAACCAAAGGTTGAAGTATTGTTACGCCAAACAAACAGCTAGCTACACAGGAGAGCTCATGACCTGCTCAAGAGTCAAGATCTCCTCGACCCACATGCACTCTCTGTCAGGGTCAGCTGAGCAAGTTAAAGCAAGAGGGCAAATGAATTCTGAAAAGCCAGCCGTCAGCTTGGATATGCAGATGGGTTTCCACTTGCCTGTAAGCAGGCTCCAGCTGTTTGGCTGTCAGGTGTCAGAGATGGAGTGAAACAGCAGAGCCCCACCATCAGCCCTGAACTGCGAAGGAAACACTATCTGCAGTCATTCTGGCATAGAGTCCACTATTGCTGCATGCTTTTGAATTTAAGAATTACAAGTGTGTGCCGGGTGGCTAAATGTTCCCGGTCCTCCCCTGCATACAGAACAAATGCATCCCTCTTCCCCAAGCTCCCTTGATTTCTGATTGATCTTAAACGATGCTCCTTCCACAACAGAGAGCAAATCTTTGCAGCCAAAGCCCAGCAGAGCAGCGGTTACCCACCGTACCACCAGGCCTGGATCACATTTATTCTTCGGCACCACCTGGCATGATTTTCCATGCTTTGACCCCAATGTCGCAGGTTTGAGCTGGGTGGTGTGGATGCCACCATCTCACCAGCCTGGCAGTAGATTGCACCCATCCTGCAGAGAGGTGCGGCAGCGGGGCAGGGCAGCCCCCGTGGAGGGAATGCCCAGCCCTCAAACCGGGGAGGCTGTCCCGGCACACGAGGAAAGCTCCCGAGGGCAATGCTGGGGCAGGAGACAAAGCACTGAAGCACCACTGAGAAGCAGAGCTCTGATGAAAGGTGTGCCACAGCGAGTGACGAATCCAGGACAAAGAGCTGGCGAACATCTCAGCGCAGCGGGACAGCTCCGCCCCGGCTCTGCGCTTGTGAGGCAGCAGCCGGGCTCCGGAGCCCAGCGCCGCTGCTTCAGTGTGCCTGCCACCTAGCGAACAAGGGAAAGAAGAGCAAACACCGCTCCTGCATCCCTTGTGAGCCTGGAAACCAGGCCCAGGGGAGCCCCATGTGAGTGCTTGTGAGGGCAGGTGGGGAGCCAGAGCAATGAGTCCCTGTCACCCAGCCCCATCCCACCCCGGAGAGAGGCCACAACAAACCCCATCAGCAAGGCAGAGCTACCAGCCTCTGGAGGGGCTTGGCTTGCTCAAGCCCTGGGTAGTTTGGTATTTGGAGAATTAAACCAGTGGCCAGTGCACCAGGAGAACACACAACAGCATTTGGTTTAACAGGTTGCAGATGACTTGAAGGATGTGCCTCCAGCAGTACTCACCTTCAGCCATCCTCCTGCAGCAAGTGGGGGACAGCAGATGCAGCCGTAGCAGGAAGGCTCCAACTCTATGACTTTCTCTAACTGCACTGCTTTTTCATGCCCCAGAGAATTTCATCATCCACATCAGGATCTCACATCAGGAATGCTGCAAAACCCTCTGGGCAGCTCAGAGGAGCTTGGAGCCCAGAAGTACGTGAGGAGAGTCAAGAATGCTACAGCTGCTGCAGCACCAGAAGCTTTTCAGGGCTGTCGTCTCTAATTTTAAGAATTAAGAAAGATATTTACTTTTCCTCTGTTTTCAGCATTGCACTAGGGCAGAATGGTAGATAACAGTTATTTCTGGAATATACAGTGTTTTTACATGTATTTATCAATGTAAGTATCCTCATGGTTGAAGCTCCCCTCAGGCACTGCCTGCCAAGGACATGCAGATGAAGTTAAATACTCCCACGAGATTCCCTGCTTCCCTGGGATACATTGAGTGAGGCCATTTTTGACCCGTGTGTCCCAGGAGACAGTTGCAGTCCTGGTACACATAAATGAAGGAGATGGCTAATTACATGTCCTCAGCTCCTTCATTTCTTACTATCTCATGGAGCAAGGAGAGAGGCACCCTCACACTTTGCTCTTGCCCTTCTCTCACCACAGCACTGCCCGTTTAAAACCCCACAGCAACAACTTATAGTACCAACTCCCTCTCCCTTTCAGCACCTCGTGTCTGAACTCGCAGCCTGCAATATTACCTGATCAGGGTGGACACGGGTAGCAAGGTCATTTCTAGCACAAAACCCAAAGTAAGGGTTGGCAGGCACCAGAGCAACCTCACAAAAATCAGGGGGAAACCACACCAACTCCACAGCTGCCCTTGCACACCATGTGTCCTTTCTTGGTGCAGGTCATCTGGATGGAATAAACCATAACTAAACTGGCAGGTAAAAATCTCTGAGCAGAAAACTAAGACTGCAGGTCAGCCTGTACTGGTGCACTGGGTTATTCCTCCCCAGGTGCAGGACTCTACACTTAGCCCTTTTTGAACTTCACTGGGTTCCCCCCTCCACCCAACTCTCCAGCCTGCCCAGGTCTCACTGAATGGCAGCACAGCCTGATGGTGTGTCAGCCACTCCTCCCAGTTTCACATCATCAGCAAGTTTGCTGAGGGTACACTCTCTCCCTTTATCCAGGTCACGGATGAGTATGTTGAACAAAACTGGACCCAGTACTGACCCCTGGGGCACACCGCTAGCTAAAGGCCTCCAACTAGACTCTGCGCCATTGATCACAGCGCTCTGTTCAGCCAGTTCCCAGTCCACCTCTTTGTCCCACCAAAGCAAGGAAGCTGAGGCATTTGCCTGAGATCTTCTGTTAAAGCCAAGCAAGCTAATTAAAAAGGGAGGAAAAAGTCATGTGTAAGTGGTTTGAGCGCTTCAGATGGCAGGATGCAGTACTCCCTCTTCACCAAGCAGCGTCAGCCGAGCTCTATTTTAACACACAACTGAGTCATCAAGGGAACTGCTGCTTCATTTACGGTCTACCAGACCTCCAGCTTCGTAGCAAAGATGCTATTGCCACTGTGCTGCAGCAGAAGTGTTTCTGAAAAAACTAGCTCTGTTTTAAGGAACTAGAAGTTCAACCTTGCAAGGTTCACACGTCAGAACTGCCTCTGGAGGTTTCCGTAAGTCAGCAAAACCCAGACTCAAGCTGGTCTGAGGCCCTGGCCAGTGATCAGGAAGAAAACCAGACACATGCCCAGGTTTGCCACTGTTACTTTATTAGAAGGGTCTTTACATCATAGTGGTGTCCCTACCGAAGACACTTTACAAAATATTTTTAAAAACCCCCTTTTTATTCAAAGCCACCTTTAAAAAATGGCATCCCATCCCCCTTCAAAAACAAGCTGGGTTTGTTCACAGTTCCTTCTGTACAGGAAACAGCAAAAACATCCTCTTTTAAAAGAGGGAGGGGGGGAAATATAACCACCTTGTAAACGTGACAGTTCGAAGATGAGCCCTCCCGCCCTCTTCTAGGAGCAGGACATGGTACTAGAGCCCTGGCACACCCAGAGAGGGAACAGAGAATAGGGAAGGGGCAGGGGAAAAAAGCAACCCCACCCTCTGTTAGCAAAAGCAGAACTATGTTGCTAGCTCCAGGCTGCAAATAAACTGGACTGCAGAAAGGGACAACCGATTTACCACGGAGGCATCACACCAGCTCTTCAAAAGCCTCCAGAAATAGTCTCCTTCCTCATGGCTGCACAATATCCAGAGAGATGACACTCCCTGTGCTGGTGAAGGTGGCAGTCAGAGGTGGCAATGCCCTTCAGCTGGAGGAGGTACGTTATGAGCAGTACGCATCCTTCTGCAAGTCACATGTAACAGATGAAGGACAGGCACAAGGCACCGATTTCTGTGACATCAACCATTTTATAGAATAGCTTGAGCCTGACCCCAGTGAGACCAGGAACAAAACAACCGGGGCTGCTATAACACATTTCTAATGCCATCAAAAGGCTCAAATCAGCATATCATCCTGTTCAGGAACAACCCTCTGCATTCATTAATTTCACATCAGCTCCCGTCCTGGCGCTATCCTATCTGAAAGGCAGAGCCGACAGACAGGCAGTCTTCCCTAGGACAGGCTAGTTACTGAAAAGTTGCTATGCAGTCTGCCTGCAGAGAGCCCCAGCCCTTAGATGTTTATTAATAGAGACATTAATGGTGTGAATTCAGAAGAAACTTGGAATGGCCCAGCACGATTTAGTCTTGCTAGTTTGCAGAAAGCTTATAAATATGTATTATGAACTCTCAGATGAAGGGGTTTTCTGGGAGGGCTGACTCCTTCAGCTAGGTACCTTGAAGTGTAGCACACCACATACCACCTTTTCCTGAAATGCCATTATGTCTCCAAATGAACATATTAGAGTTTAAAATAGCAATTATTTTTTTTTAAGCAGAAACATTTTTTTTCTTGTTAGGGAAGCAGCCCTAAAACAAATAATTTTGTCCAGAAATCAACAGAGAGAAAAACACTTAAGTGCTACCTTATACCTTTTGGTTGTGCAAAGAAGGTGGTGCTGCCCAGTGAGGTCTCTCTCCCCCTATCATGCTCTGCTCTGGGTCCTACCCAGCAGCTCAGCCAAGCAGTGCCTTGCGCAGGTAGAGGAAGGCAGCCCAACCGAGGCATGTCAAGGGCAGAGGGCTGGACCTGCCGCTGCTCTGCTGCAGGGCTCCTAGCTGAAAGCCAGTAGCATCATCCAAGAAACTGTGGCACATCATGGGATGAGACATCAGTGGAGAAACCAATGCTGAGAGTAACAAGCCACCCTGACCTGTCTTTGCATCTCCTCTTCCCTTGCATTCCTTATTTCAAGACTCCTTTATTTCTTCACAGTGATGCTTTGCAGCCCATAACCCTGACGGCAGAGTGGCCAGGCTGGCTGACCCACATGGCCCACACATAGTTAGCACTTAAAAAAAAAAAAAATCTCAAACACATGAGAGCTCCAGCAACGACACCCTTCGGCCCCCTCACTTGTCCTTCCCAGAAGGCACATATATGACCGATACCTCACTGCATCACCACAGGACTCAGCACTGTTACAAACCTTCCCCTCCTGCACATACCCATACAATTCTTTAAGAGACGAAAGCCTGCAACCAACTGAACAGTTTAATTATGCCACAGTCCAGCCTCTGATGAGACAGTGTAAGCTAGGTGCCAGAGGGACTGTGGTGCCAGCAATCATGGCAAATAAAGAAGCAGAAGCACCTTTGGAAGGATGTCCAGCCAGTCCCCTTTCTGCACAATCTGTATGGGAAGGGAGAGGAAAGATAAAACCTAACCCTCCCTCCTCAAAGGCAAAACAAATAATCCAAATCACTGTCTCTCCCTTGAGCAAAAAAGGGACACAGTAGATAGAAATGACTCTAAGGTAAGTGTTGGGCCACCACAAGGCCAAGACAATGAAAAAGCTGCTGTGCCCCGGACTAGTCCTCACAGAGGACCAAGAGGAGAAGCAGCCACAGTGGAGAGAGAGGCTGACAGAGGGTAGGAGCCATCGCCTGTTACTCCTGTTCAGAGTGGTTATTTTTTCAGTTTGAGCTGACAAGCCTGGTGAGCACCAGGCTCACGTGAGATGTAACGCATCCAGCTAACAGTGCAAGTCCGATCGCAGAAAGGGTCCTGCCCAGCTTCCCAGCCTGGAGCTGTGCTGAGCAGGCCAGCTCAGAACTTCCAGTCAGCATCCCCCAGTGCAGGACAGAGGCCACTTTTATCCCAGACAGAGCAAGGGGATAGGAAGGTGCTGTTGTAAGAAGAGGCTGCTGAGAGGATCTTCCAAGTCCAAGTTGCCCACCTGCAGCCCAGGAGGACACTGCAAGTGCCAGCTGGTGACCTGCCAGCTGCAGGGTGTTACAAGCTCTCTGCAGAGCTGAAGAGGACGAACTTGGCGTGTTTGGTTGGGGATGCTGGCATCTGTCCATCTGCCTCCTCGCTCAGCTTGAAGAACATCTCCTGCTCACGCTTCTTCTGGTTCAGCTCATCCTCCAGGGCCTTAAGCAGAAGGGAACATACACAAGAGCTGTATTTGAGATTGTACTGGAGCTATGGACACTGTTCCCTCCAACCAGCCAAGCAGGACACCCTGCTCACACCAAGGAGGCACTACCTTCTTCCGTGGCCTCAGCTTGTCTCGCCATTCCTTCATATGCTGGTTGTGGTTCTCATCCAGGGACTTAAGCTTCTGGGTTTCGTGCTCAATCAAGAGGTGACACTTTTCATTCTAAACACAGATCACAAACCAGAACACTCATTAAGCAGCTGGGACTGTAAACGTAGTGGTCAAACAGGACTTGCGTCAGCCAGAGGCATCAGAGCTCTGACTCCAGGGCACCTTTAGACATGGCCACAAAACCTCTCAGAGCAGAGTAAGGGGACAGCAGGTCTAGTTCTTGATCCTCTGCAGCCACATCTTATGACATGTTCCCCGCTGGAGCAGAAATAGCGCACAGGCAGCTCCGAGAGGCAGAGCCATGAGGGATGGGTACCTGCAGCTGCTGGAGCTCGTTCGTGTTGCTCTCACACTGGGCCTGCATGTCCTTCATCTGCGTCTCATGCTTCTGCTGCTGGTGCAGCCGCTCTGCTTTTTGCCTCTTCTCCTCCTGCTGAGCAAACTGGAAGACA
Source organism: Bucorvus abyssinicus (assembly GCA_009769605.1). NCBI lineage: Eukaryota > Metazoa > Chordata > Aves > Bucerotiformes > Bucorvidae > Bucorvus > Bucorvus abyssinicus. The sequence goes on from CM020041.1 coordinate 10,052,780, forward strand.
GAAAAGCAGGTACCCATGTAGGCAGTGTTGTTCTGATCTCTGAAGCTGGTTAAGGGACTGGCCAGCTTGCACTATTACACAGAAAAGAAAGAAAAGCCCCGAGGATGCTTCCCCAAACCAGTCATGATGGAAGTAGCGCTGAAAACCACACCTGATGCCACAAAAGCAAAGACCTCTGACTCCCTGAAGTGGGTTAGAAATTTGGGAACAGTTGCCTTTTTGCCTTTTTCTGACTTCCCTTCTGCCAGTAGGCCAGTGAAGTACTTCATCCCCAAGCCAAGACTCAGCCCTAGTGCCCTTTGCAAGACCTGACCTGTTTTATCTTCTCCCGCTGCTCAGATGCGCTCCCGGTGGAGTGGATGTGAAGGCTCTTCTTGTACATGGCCATGCGTGTCTTCCCTTCGCTCCGCTGGATTTTGGGGAGCCGGGCTTTCTCCTGCTGCTGCCGAATTTTCAGCTGCTCTAACATGCGTTGGTTATATCGCTGCATTTGCTCCCTTTCCTGCAACAGCAGAGGGACAGGTATCAGAGGAGGATGGACTCCTCAGGCCAACAAAAAGTGCTAAGGAGACCAAAAAGAGCTGGAAAGCAGGTTTGGGAATTGCATGGAGGTGGCTGGTGACAGGCAGCTCTAAGGGGACAAAAAGTGAGGGCAGCTACTGAACAGGCTGTGAAAGCAGAGGAGAAGAGGCTGGAAGGAAGCAGAAACAACTGCGAGACATGCCAGTCTTCACTCGCTGCTCTGGGAATCCACCATCCCACATACTGGACAGTGACAGATTTCCAGAAACCCCCCCAAATTCACAACTGTTTCTTGTACGTTAAATGCATGCAGCACAGAATACATGTCCCAAAGCCAGTGGGCTGACCCCAGTGTTCTTCTGGTCCCTTTTCACTAATAATGACCAAGTCCCTTAACTCCTAACCCGCTCTTACCCACCTACAGCCTGAAAGGGAAACATCCCTTTTGGGAGCCACCCAGGCACCCTGCTGACCAGCACTGGCAGAGGAAGATGCTAACTCTTCACCTTCTCATGCTTCCGGAGCAGCTCATGCCTCTGGAGGAAATACTGGTCCTTTAGCTGCTGCTTGACAAGCTGGTGTTTCTCCTGTTGCTGATGCTCTTCGAGATCCCAGATGCATGCCTCCCGGTCTGAGGAAGGGAGAAAGGTCAGGAGGCCCACCCTGACTCCCCAGATCGGCCACACAAAGCATCTCAAGCACAAGCAATGCCTAAATGCAGGAACAGTGCAGATGTGGGTGGGGGGTGATTGTTCACCTCCTGCTTTCCAAGAGAAATCAGTTTGCAAATCATATTGGAGAATAATTTCATGCAATTATGAACCCTATTTGGTTCATATTTGCAATGTACTTTGAAGATTAAAGTGCTAAGTATTATTATTGTTAAACATTTAGACAGGATCTGGCAAGGCTGTTTTTTCTAAATCCTATCCTGCCAGCTTGCAACTCTGTCACAGCATCTGTTGTGTGGGAAGAGCCAGCGTTGGATAAACCCATCGTTAAGGCATTTGCTTTCCTCCTTTACAGCCTTTGCCACGCACCTCTCATGAGCTGCTGCTTTTTGTTCAGGCACTCGCGTTCCTTGTCACAGATCTCTTTTTTATTCTGGGCAGTTATATTCTTCATGGCTAGCTCCAGGTCCTCCTTCTGCTTGGCTAAAAACTCCTGTTCCTAGAAGAAAACAGTAGTGCCAGCATGAGCCCTCCTTCTGCTGCAACTTGAAAAGCATCTGCTGGTGTTTTAGAAACTGCCAGTTCCTCAAGGAAGAAGCAGCATCTTCCATCTAGGCACTTCCCAATCCTGGAGTTGTGGCGATCTTCTCTCAGCCTTACCATGGTTTGCTTTTTCTGGGCGAAGTCATCCATCTTCATCTTCATGTTCCCTTTGCGCTGTGGCCGTGGCAGCTTCTCAACCTCATTCTTGACCTTTGGAGAGGAAAATGAGACTTACCAGCAGGTAGCTTTAGGCCAAGAACAACCCCACCTAACGCTGCTAAAGAGCTGGACCTCAGGAAATGCCCAAATATACCAAAGAAAAGAGCTTCCTGCTAACCAGCTTCTTCTCTTCCAAATTCTGCTATGAAAAACACTGAGGCTTTCCTGGAAGAAGCAGATACAGGAAACGAGCTTTCCTCCATCTTCCCTCATTTTTACCTCCTTCTTCATCTGCTTCAGCTGCTCCAGGAATTTTACGTGGTCCCGCTCCTGCTCCAGGCGAATGCGCTTGGCCTCCTCCCGCCTGCGCAGCGCATGATCTTGTTCCATCTTCTCAATCTGCTGCTTCTGCTGCCGTTCGAGGTTTTCCAGTTCAGTGTCATAGAACTTCTTCTTTGCCTGTACAGGAAGGGAACAGAGGTCAACTTCAGCCTCCTCTCCTCCTTGTTTCCTTGCAAAAGATTAAAAAAAAAAAAAAAAAAAAAGAAAAACCCCAAAGGGTGGGCATGTCCTTACACGGATTGAGCCTCTTTACAAAAGACAGAGGAGAGAAATTTTCAAGGAACACCTCACGAAGCACTCAGGGCAGAGCCAGTTCTAGCACAAGCTCAAAGAATTTATGAACTTGTTCTAGCATCGGTGCACTTCAAGGCTTTCTCGTGCTTATGTCCTAGGCAAATATTAGCAAGCAGTGAAGCTCCAGCATAACAGTCCTTTCTTTGCAGACAAGGATTTCCAAGTTTGAGGGCACTGTGCTCTGACAGGACTTTTGTGTCCCACCTCTCCATCAATGTGAGCTGCGAGGATGGAGCACCCAGGTGTTGATGAGAGCAGGTTGCAAATTGCCCCAGCAGGTCTGGGGCTTTTGCACATCACACTGTACAGTGAATAAATCTCACATGCGAGAAGTGACTGGCTAAGATGGGAATGCGCAGAGGTGGCGTGTCAGGACTGTAGAAACACAGCAGAGCACATGAAAGAGTGATGGCTCCCAGCCTGCTGCGAGGGGATGGGGTTGCCAGGTACACGTTAGGTGAATTAATAAAGGGATATTTAAAAGATGGCTCATGAAAGCTTTAAAGGGACTTATCTACAAAATTGTTTTACTTCAACAGAAGCTGCCCATAGGGGGACTAAATACATAAGCCCAGTTTACCTTTATTCATTTACACTCAAAGTCTTGCCAGATTCCCTGCTGTCACATGCTGGCCACATTGCTTTCTTATTTAAAGGGATTTTTTCTGTGAAATACAACAGCTCTATAAACTGTCTCTCACAATAGCCATGAACAGACATGGAAGAAAAGATCATTAAACAGCAAAAGTCCAGAACAACCCTTCCCCTGCTACAGCCTGCTGGTCGATGGCAGCCAGTGCTTCCCAAGCTGCAGGATGCACGTGCCTGCTCCCCACAAAAGCCTCTGTCCTCCACAAACGCGTCCCATGCCTCAGTTCCCCAAGGGGTTCCTCGATGGTCCTGCTCCCTCCGGACACCGATGCCCCAGGACTGCTGCAACCTTGAGAGCATCGCCCCGTGCAAGGGTTCGCAGGGCATCTGCAGAGGAGAACCAATCTAGCCCATACCCAGGAGCTTCCCCTCCCCTGCCCACGTACCGCCATTTCTTGCTCAAAGCGCCGGAGCATCTGCTCCAGCTGCAGCTGGTGTTTGCTGTTGAGCTGCGCCTGGTTTCGGTGCTCCTCCTTCTGAAGGAGACGCAGCTCACGCAGCTCCTGGCGCCTGCGGAGGGTTAAAATGGAGGGGGAGAGAGAAATACAGAGTCAGCCAAGTTCAGAGGCATGTGCTTGAGCAGATGTGGCAGGATCAATAACCAGAGCTCTTCAGTGGGGAATGAAAGCCGCACAGCCATCCTGCAGCTCCCTGCCACTTGCTTTGAGCACAGGCAGGAGGTAAATGCCAACTGACGGCTGCGCTCTTGGGCTCTGGGACACCACAGCACTGCAAAGAAGCAGGATGCTAATTACAGGAAATCCGTCAGTTTTCACGGGTAAGGCCTGTTAGCATTCACAGCTTCTCAGACAAGCCGTGTCAAAGCTCCTAAGGTGATTCTGCAGGCACTGTTCCCCAGCCAGCACCCAAAATAACCATTCTGCCAGCTAAGTTAGTGCACAATGGTCTTCAAAATACAGCTCAGGCCAAGCTGGCACTGCGCTGACCTGGCCCCTGAGCTCCATATCCACGCTCCGCTCGTGCCCGGGTGGCAGAGAAGGAAGTTTTCCCAAATTCTGTTCTATTTACCATGACATTGCATCACTCCCCTCATCCAGCAGCCTCTGCTCAGCCGATTGTGTTTGAGCCCGTTTGCCATGTTCGTGCCTGGTCAAGCTGGAAATCACTGATGTACCACACAAAACAAAACAGCAGCAGCAGCAGGGGACCCATGCAGGTTTCCCACCGTGACCTCCACTGCTGTGCATTAGCCTTACACATCGAGTACAACCCTTTCTGGGAGCCCTCCTGGGAAAAGCACTTTGGAATGATTTCTTCTCTCAAAACAGACTCAAGCCCCATTAAATCAACTGGCGCAATATGATGTGCTCTATTCTGATCTCGTCTTCAAATCAATACCTTGGCATGTTCCAGGACGCCAGAAACAAGCCCCTTAAGTGCAAATCAAGATGCCAGGGGAGTTGGTCATGATCACTAGCTAGCGCCAGGGGAATAACCACTTCTCTCAAAAGGAGTTCAGGGTCTAGATGCTTTCCTATCCAAGCCTCTCTGTCTCTTCCCCCACCTCGCAGATGCAGCAGGGACTATTTAAAAATTAAATAGGAGCCTCTTTTCATGGATGCCACCACAGCTGAGAGTGGACCAGGAGAAAGCAGCTGTGTCTGGAAATTCCCTGAATGATAGTACTCACACTCGCTTGGTTTTGTTGGGGTTACATGCACTTCTCACACAAAAATGGAGTCGCTAACGAGCTTCTGCATAGATCTGATATTAGGGCCTAGGAACAGGGCTGCCGCAGGGACACATAGTGCTTAGGACAGATTATATTCTCAGGGGGTCCCTCAGAGCAGCACAAGGAAGCCTAGAACAGTGCATTAAGCAAAACAATTTGTATTTTAATCATTTTAAGGGTCTTTTCATTTCAGTGCTGCTACTGATAGTAATGGAGCTAGAAACAGCAGCCCCTCTTCCTGGGGATAGGTCATGGAGGTTTGAATACTGTAAGATCGGTAAAGGAGTAGAAAAAGCTTAAGCAGGGAGGATACACGCATGAATATTAAGTGATGCTCAAGGAGTTTACAACTCCCTTGGCCTTTCTGTTAATTAAGTCTGAGGAGATACAAGAAAAAAAGGCAGAAGAGCATCTTGAGAAGATTTCTGTGCTTGTTTCCATTGAGCCAGCACATCTAGAGCCCTGGAGACACATTCAGTGATCCCCAGAGGACAGAGCCAGCCACAGCACAAGCTTCCCTCATCAGAGCCTTGCTGCATCTTATCCCCAGGATGCGCTCCTCCTTCCTCTGCACACAAACAGAGCTCAGCTTATGCAGTAAGCCCTCTGCCAGCCAAGAAAAGGCTAAAAGAAGTGATGTCCACACTGGACAGTTAACCTGTCCAAGTGGGACCAAGATAGAAAATGAGAGGACTTTAAGTTGCTCCTGGGTTTGGTTGCAGAGAAGGAAACTCTGCCCGGGCTCTGTGCCCTGCCCTCCCTCCATCCCAGTGATCCACTTGCCTGAGAAATCTCATCTCTTCATCCTTCTTTTCATCCTCACTGATGATTTTCGAGGTGGTGACGCTCACCTCTACTCCATCCACCACAAACTTGCGGGTGCGTTTCAGCGTCTTCTTGTGCATCCGTGAGTCCTGAGTTCAGCAGGGGAGGAAAGGAGGAGGCCATGAAGCAGCTCCCTGGCTTGTGGCACAGGCTGCTATAGCTGGAAGCCTCAGAGCAATTTTGATGCCGTTGTTAATAAAGAACATAAGCAAGGAAACCACACTGAGCAAAAATCATCAGCATGTTAGGAACTGCCCTTGGAGCCACGCAGCCTCGCTACCACGCTGCAATACAGCGTGATTTCCACCCTGCAGAAACCTGACCCAGAGGAGAGACAACCTGCCATCTGAAGACCCTTCCTTGCTGTGCCCAGCTGCAGCACTGAGTAATCCACACAACAGGAAGGTTGCAACGGTTCCTCTTCAGGCTCCTGGGCCATCTGACCCCCAGGTACCCCCACAGACACCCTTGCAGGTGTGAGGCAGGCAATGCCCCCACATCAGGCTGTGATTGCAGATGGAGCCACAGAGAAACAAGCCCACCCTGCGCAAAGGCTCAGTGCTCATGGCCCTCTGGCCCTCCTTACAATGCTTCACTAATCACGACCAGCTCCGAGGCCCTTACAGTGACCTCCACAAAGCACAGCACAGGCTCACTTCCGTTAGCACAGGTAGGGACAAGTGCCAGGAGCACCGTGACCTCTCCAGCAGTGGCACAGCAGGTCAGCATCCTCCTGCAGGGTCAGCAGCCCAAACCTGGCTGAAGGACTGCCTGAGGGACTCAGTTTCTTCAGAAAAAAAAGAAAAACCGATATGAATGACTTGAATCATGCAGCCCTACAGGAAAAGCACAGTGGTGGAACGAGCAAAGGCTCCCTGAAGTCCTCTTGCTTTTACAGCGATGACCACTACAGGTACAGAAAACAGCAGAAGAGCTTCACCTGAGCCTGCCAGGCCCAAGGCAAACCCCTGGAGAGCTTGCTGCAATGGAAGAGCCAGAGAAACTCTGAGAGCATGTGACTTAGCCACTGCATAACAACGTACCGCTATAGCAGTGGCTCAACCAACACAGAGAAATTGGTGCCAAAAGGTTTGCAGGAGACCAGCTTAGGTCACGAAGTCTCTTACTGTCCTGAACTGAATTAAAACAGCTGGCTAAACCCCCTGCATTTTCCAAAGAAGAAAATGCCAACAGGCAGCTGTCTGTGCCACCCCAGTGCCCATTAACACCGTGACTCACTGCCTAAGCCCAGTGGCCTGGTCCCCAAGATGTCCCCAGGCTCTTGCCCACTATTGAACAAGCAGCCCCTGCCTTATTCACGGAGCTACTCAAACGTGGATCTAAACCCAGAATCATTCATTTTCTCCTGGTCTTTTCTGTTATCCCTCAGTAGAAGGCCAGCATCCTCTCTTGAACACAAGTAAATGTATTTTCAAACACTCCTGTAAAGTAAATTTAAAAAAAACTCCCAAGGGTTTTCAGCCAAAGCTGTGAAACCCCATACCCATGCAGGTCAGACTCCAGAAATTCAAGCTAGATACTTGAAAGAAGGAGTTCCCTCCAGGAACAGCTCTATTTGTTTGGTTCAAACTCTTCCAAACCCTGTCCATCTCCTTCTGCCTATTGCTGACTGTTTTCTCTGCCAGCTGCAGCCTCCCAATCTCACCTGTCGATTTCTTATCCCTAATCTTTCCAAAAAAAAAAAAAAAGACCTGGATACTTTTTGTCAAAACTGGTGGGTTTTTTGGGACTAAACTATAAGCAACTGAAAAAAAAGAGTCTGGTAATAAAAAAGTCACCTTAAGTTTGCAGTTTAGCCTGTGATAAAAAGCACATAACAGCTAATGCTTACAATCAGAAATGGTTTAACTCTTTGCTGCCCCTTCTCTTGCTGCAACCTGCCTGACAGCCTGTGCACAAAACCCAGCAGCACCAGGAACATGAGCAAGCACAGAGGCGGGGGAGTTCAACCCCACAAAGCTAAGGCTGGGCAAGAAGCCTGGGTGAGGAGGGAGCAGCACAGCCTGGTACTCCTCCATGCACTCACAGCTCTCTGTGCAAAGCAGAGGCTTCACACAGTGTCTTTCCCAGGGCGCTCCAGCAGCATCACTCCTGGAGCTCTGCTCGAAACACCTTGCTTGGAGAAACACCATTTAGTTTGTTCTGAGTGTCTCTTCTGGCTGGGGCAATTCAAACTGTGATCTAACATGACCACCTCTGAGACTTACTCCCTTTAAGTTCCAAAACACTCCTTTCCCCTTCTAGGGGGCTAACTGGAGAGAGCAATTACATATGTGGCATCTATTGATCTTTGGCTGGCCTCAAGAAAACCAGGTGTCATGGGAAAGGCAGTGAGGAGGGGTAATTGCCATGCAAGAGCATCACACTTCCCCCAAGTGGGATCCACACTGATTGCGGGCTCCTGGGGGGGATGCTGGCTCTCATGCTCACAGCAGGAGACAGGAAGGGAGGAAAGTTTTGCTGAGAATGGGTTTCGGACACGTTTCTGTGCTGGGAAGCTATCACATGCAGGCAATTGGGTAAAGATCTTGTGCAATACATCACTCGGCCCCCCTCAAGTCACACATATTTCTTCTGAAGCTCAGCAAATATCATTCCACTTATTTTGCCCCTTCCTCTAAGCCACGCTGACCTGGCTGGCTCTGGCTCACAAGCACTCCCAGCCTCCAGAAAGCTTTAGCAAAAGCCAAGAAGCCTGGGAGGTCTTCGTGCAAGTCACTGCTGACACAAACCAGGCCAGACGTACATCAGGTCAGAAAACTTATGAGTGGCACCAGCCCAAGTAAGCTTTCTCCTGGGACTAGGTGTTCTAGGGAAGAGCAGCAGAGTGATGGGCAATAGATAAAGTTTAGGAAATCACATTTCACGTTTCATACTTGTCCTTGCCCTGACTGTGTATGACTGCACAAGTCAGGTGAGTGGCACGGTTACTTCAGGGACCCAAAATAGCTACAAAACTTCAGACTTTCTTTACATTTCAGCAGTCTGGAACAGCAGAGGACAGACACATGTGCCTGCAGCAGCTCCACCAAGAGCTTCTCCATCACTTGAGGACGTGCCATGTGCCCATGGCACAGCTTAACCCAGCAGTATGTGCTGTGCCACCCTGAGCCCAGCTGGGACAGGCGGCCCACAGACAGGGAAAATAAACCATGAAAGGCTTTGCCTGGAGCTAGGCTTCCACCCTCCTTGCTGGCCCTGTGTTTATTGGCAGGGCTCCAAGCCTGGATGCTCACATTGCAGGCACAGTGGCCAGCCTTTCCAGCTATCTCACCAGACACCACTGGGGTGGCACCCGGGTGGACTTTAGCATTGTGCTAAAGCAAGATTCCTGGACCCTCCATCTTCCTCCAGCCTCTGTCCTCTCCTACTTTAGCTGCTCCCCACCTTCAGACACTGGGTAGATTAGAGGCAACTCACTCTTCTCCTGTAATCAAAGATCAACCCCATCTGGAGTACAGCATGCTGCTTTCCCAGGAGGCAGTTTAAGGGGCTGTGGCCAAAGTGCGCATGTGCACAACCTCTCAAGGATATGAATTTCAGGGACTTGGCTAAAAAGGGAAAAAAACCTCAGCACTTTTCAACAAGGAGGTCTGCTGTCTTTCCTTCTCCAGACCCTCTGCCCATCACTCTCACCTTCATGGAGATGGAGCCACTCTCTCTGTTGAGGGACAGGTCAGCTGACAGGGAGATGGTTAGGTCCATGCTTTCAGAGGCTGAAGTGCTGCCAGAATCTGAACCCTCTTTGGACTGGCTGCCAGGGACTGGAGCCGGAGGATCCAAACTCCCGTTGGCAAGCTTCTCCTCTGTGAAGTTCTCCAGGTGGCTGCTTTCTGGTTGCTCCCCGATGCTCTTCCACTCCTTGCTGCCTGTCCCAGGCTGCTTGTCCCCCTCCATTGAGTTACCCAGACGTCCAGGCTGCAAGATGATGTCTGGCTTGCCCTGGGTAGCCGAAGTGGCAGAGCTGGCAATGGTTTTTGTGGTGTGTTTGCTCTCCAGTTTGTCATTGTCACAGCTTACTTCTTCAGCTGAGACTTTATTGATCTGTCCATCTGCGGTCTCCTTGCCAGTCCCCACAGGCCCGTTCACTGCCTTGGTTGAGGAAGAGTCCGGAGGCTTCTCCCCATCAAAACTCAGCTGACTCACCTCAGAGGGCTCCCGCTTGTGCTTACCAGGGGGCTGGAAACACAGAAAAGCAAAGATGTTGGGTTTTGTACCGCTGTTTTAGCACAACTGCAAGAGCTGCCAAGTCCCCATACTTCAGAGCAATGTCACCCACAGCTAAAAAGTTATTGGGAGGAAATCCTCCTTTTTAGGACATCTGCCCTGGTATACTTCCATCTTTCTCCAGGTTTGTGGTCCCAAGGACTATGGACACTGGCTGGAAGATAACAGCACAGTGGGGAAACTCCTTAACCTGCAAATTTTTAAGAGGCACCCTAGGAGTTTGCACATCAAGCACCTTTTCCTGTGGCTAACTCCACTGTGAATTAATCACTGTCCTGTGCTGCAGATGAGGGAGGTCAAGGCCTATCCCCCAGCAAAGCTGCCCAGGCAGCCTTGGCATGCCCCCTTCAGAGAGCCCAGCTTAGGAGCAGATTTGCCCAGCTACCTCCTAGGGCTCATGGTGCCTCACCAGTGCACCATGTGCTGCTGCCTTTGCTTCTACTCCAGCTTCTCCAGCCTGTACCAAGGCCTACTTATAATATATTTTTTTTAAAAAATAATTTTTGCAAGCCCCTCCTGCGAGTGGGCAGCTGGGCCACCTGCCAGCTTCATTGTTTCTCCATGCCCTTGGCAGCCACCAAAAAACAGCCCTTCTCTGGCCAAGCAACTGCTTCCCCTCTACCTGATGGAGCCCAGAATAGCTGTAAACAGCCTTTTGGAGCCTAGAAAAGTTGCCAGGCTTTTTTCCCCACCACAGCTGCACTGTGCAAACTTGCCAGCACAGTGCCGAGAGTGCTCACCAAGGCAGGCTCCGAGTCATCTTCTTCTGCTTCGTCCCGACTCTCCTCGATCTCTTCCATCACCTCAGCCTTGGCCTCGGCCACCAGCTCACGCAGGGCCCGATTGCTGGTCACCTTGCTGACAAAGGGGTGCTGAAAAGCCAAGCACAATGCACATGCCTGAGGTGACCAAAAAACAGAACTCATGAGCTCACGGCCAAGCAAGCGCATGGGGACAGCAGTGGCAAGGACCACTTCTTGCTTTAGAACAACCACAAAGACCTACTAAGGACACAGTTCTTGCCAGTATCACCAGGCTTAACTCCCAAGATGAATTTAGATACCTACTGCACATATGAGGGAGAACAAGAGAACAGGATGCTGAGCTTAAGTGCCAGCTCCACACACATGCTCAAAGCACGGTGCTCTGCAAAGCTGCTTTATGTCAACATCCCCCAAACAAATGCACCAGCCACATTTAAACAAGGGGCTCTCGCTGCAGAGGAGATGTCCCCCTTCACCACAAGCAGGCTGAGCTCTGGGGTGCAGGTCTGAGCCCGCTGAGTGCCACCAGGATCGGGGCAAGAGCCAGTCTGCAGGATCCCTGGGGGAAGGCTCAAATCACTCAGTGCTCACAGTGGGATGTTTCTGTTGAGCTTCAGCAAAAGGCTGAGGACTCTCTTGGGTTTGTAGAGACCATTATACGTTTCTTCCCACTGACCCAGGTGCAGGACAGAAACGTGCAGCCAGTGTGCAAATGCTGCAGAGCGAGAGCATCTGCCATCAGAGGGAAAAGCATCTCCAGGATTTGGCTATTATTTTGGAAGGGGACAAGAGGAAAGAAAAGGAGTTGAATTTAAATCTGGGATAATCAGGGATAATCCATGCCACATGGGCACTTACAGGCAACAGGAGCCATTTCTATTCCAGCTGGTGTCCACAGGGGCTCTGCTCCAGAGGGAAAAATATTGCTTTTCCTTTTTTGGAGCATTTTAGTGGCTGAAGAGTATTATGAACTTTCTAAACAAGATAAAAATCATCTGAACCCAGTCTAGGGTCCATCAACACTTGTTTGGGTTCCCCCCCCACTTAAGGAGAATCAGGCTGTAAAGATGCAGGTGGTTTGGACACTCGCAGACCCAGGCAGACGCAGACACCAGCCGCAGACCCAGGCAGACGCAGACACCAGCCACAGACCCAGCCCAGGGGCCGGTGCTGGTCCCTACCTCCAGCAGCTGGGCAGCACTGGGCCGGGTCTCCGGGTTCTTGTCCAGCGCCGTCTTCAGGAAGTCTCTGAACTCTGGGGACCTTAAAACACAGTCGTCGGTGAGAAGCTCAGAAGGAGGAAAGGCCTCAAACCCCACAGGGATCTGCTTGATCTTTTTGCGGGTTATGTTCCAGTTTGCAACTGGTCATAGTCTCTGTTTCACTCTCAATATGGGAAACTCTGTGCTCAGTTATTTGGATTATTTGTAGGAGAATCAGCAACGTGTTCAAGTGAGGGACTAGGTTTTTGCCTTACCTGTGATGGCAACAGACAGCAGGACTGAATGCCAGCCACTGTGCCCCAGAGCCAAGGCGGAGACGTACGAGAGGACACCAGCAGTTATCCTCCAAAGGGAGCCCATGGGTGGAGCTGCTTGTGGACAAGGATGCTCCAGGACCCATGCCCACAGCTACAGTGTGAGAGGATGGCTGTGAAGGACCAGGAACCCCATAGGAGGGCACCCTCAGCCTGCAAAGCGCAGCGCTGAGCTACAGTGCATGTCCTTGATCCAGTTCTGCCTTCTGAGCTGCTCCAGAGGAAGCCCTCCCACCCTGCCTGCTGGGTTTTAACGGCAGGCCCAGCCTGCTACCTGAACCTCTGTCACAATGCTTGCAGCTCCAGTGCTTTCCCAGTAATTTGCTGCTGGATATCATTCAGCAGGTTTTGTCATGATTAAAAAAAAAAAATTAAAAATAAATTAACTGATGGGATTTTCTTGAACGCAGAAGAGGCTTTTTCCAGCCTCCAGAAAAGAAGTTATGGAGCACTTGGCCATCTCCAGGTTCAGAGGAAAATCTGCCTTTTGTACAAAACCAGGATGTTTTGAAAGCAGCCAAGGGATCACCCTCACTTCAGCAGGGTTGTGGGTGGGCAGCAGCTCCCCCTGTGCATGGGCACAACATGGGAACACTGAGCAGACTGCCTTCAGCCAGCAGTGCACTCGGGGCCCCTAGCACACAGCCGGACCATCGAATACAGCTAGAATCCTATGCTGGGTTCTCAAATTAAACAATACTGCAAGAAAAGACTACTTTTACTCTCTTGAAATACTATGTAAGTTGGGAAACGTGTGCTCCGCTGTCCCAAGCCCTCACCATTTGGAAGGGCAGCTGAGCGTGGGGGGGTCGGACTTGGCAATCTTCAGCAGGACTCTCATGGGGTTGAGCTCATGATGGGGTGGCTCAATCTGGGCCATTCGATCAGCGTGATTCCAGGGACCAGATGTCCGCCTTGTAGTCATATGGAGTGTCCTTCATGGTCTCACACATCACCACCTCTGGGGCCATCCTGCAAAGGGCAGAGCAAGGAGCAGGGACAGGGAGACATGACACCACTGCCACTCAGTGTGAGCCTTGCAGCAGCAATTAAGTGCTTTAAATAATCCACAGCATTGCATAAAACCCTCAGCCTTTCCTCCTAGCTCTGGGTTTCGAAAGAAGCAGCATCTTTTCTAAGGGGTCCAACCCCCTCCCCTCTTCTGCAGGCCAGCTGAGTCAGCCCAGGCATTCAGTGGAAACCCCAGGCCATTGACATCTGGCGCAGACGTTGCTTCAGACAATAAATTAATCTGTGCCGATTCCATTCCTTCAGCAAGTCGGGTGATTTAGAGATTGGGTTTCTGGAGTGAAGAGTCATTCCCATGTGCTTGGAGATGCTTCAAAGCCCACACCGCCCCCCCCCCACCGGGTGGAGGGAGCGGGGAGCGCACACGCGCGAGAACACATGCGTCCCATGATGGTCCCTAGGCTGGCTCAGGGCACCATGAGACCAGGCAATGCTCCCACACCACCAAAGCTGCTCACAGCTCCCTTCAATCGAGGGAAACCCTTGCATGTGTAGACACTGGCCAAGACTCCTTATTAAAACCCTCCCCACCCATGACCAGTAAGGCACTATGGTCCAACACATCCCAAAGGCCATCGGCTCCCATCTCAGCAAGCCTGATTATCAGAAGGGTGAAGCTCCTCATGAACACAGGATTTCTTAGCAAGCAGGTCACTCACCAGTAAGGGGTCCAATGAAGGAGTCTCGCTTCTGCAAGGTTTTCATGTTTTTGGCAGACACTCCAAAGTCAGCTGCAAAGAGCAGTAACATTAGATGCTGTAGGAAAACTGAAAGACCCTTCTGAATTAGCACACTTGGCTGAAATGCAGAGTTAAAAGCAAACACACATTTAAGGCAAGAACATGATACAAAGTGCTGTTTCCTCAAAACTGAACATCAAAAACTGTATTTGTTTTCAGATACATAACCACCAGAGACCTTCCTCTCCCATAAGATAGGGGCATAACAAGCCACCCAAATCCTACACATCTAGAGGAAATCAAGATCTTTTCCACAAACAAAAGCAGCTCTGTAGCAGATTACTTTCAGGACTGAGATTTCATAGCAAAGAGTCTCATTTTACACCAGAAAAACCAAAGTGCTGTTAAATTCTTTCTCTTCCCTTCAGCTCCATGTGCACAGCAGCCACTGCCTGATGCCTCTCCCTTATTTTGTCCCTTCTATAGAGAGTTGCCGAAGCCAAGACAACCCAAATCAAATTGGTAAGACCTGCAGAGGTTACCAAGAGGGTACTGAGCCCTCTCAGGTCAGTTTGCTCACCGAGGTGGCCCTGATGACCTCTGGAGGAGCTGTTATTCATCTGCAACCTGGGCTCAGCCGCACCCTGCCCTGACTGTGGGTCAGCTTTGGCCCAAGCCAGGAGAGTGTTCTTACACTGGAACACAAACCATGGTCACAGGAAGGTTCCCAGGCTGGCTGGTCTCCATCAACAACCGCAGACACATTCCAAGAACACCTCACATACACTGGCACCCTCGTCACAGTCCAGAGGACATCGCACCTTTCTGACCAGTCCCTATAGACAAAGCTACTTTCTTAACCCCCAGTAGGTCGCTGGATGACAATTTAACTCAAGCCAATAGTGAGCTGGCAATGCAACCTTTTGGCAAAACTTGCCCTGTCACCACCAGCCTGCTCTGGAGATAAGACGAACTCTTCCAGTTTCCAGTCCTGCCAACTGGCACTGGGCACAGGATGCTCAGCAGGCCAAAAAGCATGAAAATCGAATTCAAAGAAGAATTAGACAAATTCACAAAAGGAAAGTCCATGAAGGGCCGGAGCACAGGTGTGGCTCAAGAAGTCTTGGTGCCCAGCTGGGGACTAAGCACAGCACACAGCTCAACAGTAGGTTTAGCCTCCCATGAAACAATACAAAGTTCTCTCCCACTTTCTGCTGAGCTCATCAGCCAGCAGACAAGGAGCTGATGTCCTGTAGACAACGCAGAAGGCAGAGAGTGTCCCCTCAATCAGCCTCACCCTTGGACATAGCCGAATGCTACAGTCTAGCTCCCATTAGCGGGAGTCATTAGTGTAGCGTGAAATGGTCCTAAACAGCACCATATCCATGTCCACTTCCAATGGGCTGTGCCTGGCAGCTCACCGAGTTTGATGTCCCCATCCTGGGTGAGGAGCACATTGCCTGCCTTCAGGTCACGGTGGATGATCTTTTTGCTGTGGAGGTAAGGAGGGCTTCCAACATCTGGCGGCAAATCACTTGAATCTGAGGTTCGGTCAGGCCCCGGTCCAGCTCTGTAGGGAGGGAGAGACGTTAAACAGGACAGGGATTTGAGCAATGCTCCACCTGAGCCGCAGGAGGCATGAGTACCCAGAGACAATTTAAAAACTACCACATGCATCAAGGCAGCAGGAGACCACGCAAATCAGCTGTTAAGGTATTTATCCTAAGCCGCACTTATAGCGCAAGGCCCACCTGCCTGGAGCTGCATACCCAGACAATTTAAAAACTACCATCCATGCATCAAGGCAGCAGGAGACCAACGCAAATCAGCTTGTTAAGGTAATTTATTCCTAAGCCAGCACTTATAGCGCAAGGCCCACCTGCCTGGAGCTGCTGGTTTATAGCTTCCTCCCGGGGATGCATGGTTGAGGCGTCTGGCCCAGGAATAGTGGACAAGGGGAGGTGAGGAGGGGCAGCCAGGCATGACTGCGATAGGGGTCTGAAGTTCCCTGCCGATTTCGAAAACTGGTACCCACAGACAAGCTGGGTCTCGCCCAGAATGGAGATGATGCTGCAGAGAGGAGGGAGCTGACCTGGGCTGCAGGTGGCAGCAGGGTCAAACAGGCTGAACACCAGGCAGCTCCTTAAGCAGTCGTGCTCTTATCTCCCAGGGAGCTACCCCTGCTGCTCAGATGCAGCGTAGCCCCTTGTCCATCATGAGGCACATGCCACTTCCCAAAGCAACAAGCAATAAAAAGCTCAGTGTTATCCCTACTCACTGCTCTGAGCTGGTTTTTCAGGTAGCACCAGGTACCAGCACACCAGTTCATACCCGCTGTCTGTCCCTGTAACTCCCTGCTGAGCCCTGCCCAGCCACCTTCACCATCCAAGAACACTTTCCAGGGTGATGGCTCTGCAAACCATCAAACTTCCAGATGGTCAGCATCAGCCGAGCTTCCCTCCCTCCCTTCCTCTGCAAGCCCTTTGCCGAGCAGATCCCTCCTCCAGCACAGCTGAGCGAGCAGCAGAGCAGACCAAGCCTTAGACAACTGCAGCTGCCCAAACTGCACAGCCAGGATGGGGGACTGACGGATGGACCCCAGCAACTGAGACAGATGCTTGTTCCGAGCAAGCATCTTATCACAGGCTGGGGGATGCTGGGACAGCCACTTTGTTTCTCCTCTTCCTCATCAAGACTTCTCCTGCTCTGGGGGAAACTGATGATTTTCATTCTCCCTGAAGCATCTGACAAAAGC
Organism: Bucorvus abyssinicus; assembly: GCA_009769605.1. Lineage (NCBI taxonomy): Eukaryota > Metazoa > Chordata > Aves > Bucerotiformes > Bucorvidae > Bucorvus > Bucorvus abyssinicus. Next base: position 10,069,493 of record CM020041.1, read on the forward strand.
GAAGTGCAGTGTGCCACAGGTTTTGTACAAGAGATTCTAAAGGCACGTGCCAGTTGCTGGTGAGGATGAGGAGATGGAACGGGCAGAATTCAGCAGCTCTGAATTTCCTAATGCTGGGAGCATCAACTCTGTATTTACTAGTGCTAGGAACATTCCTGAGCTATGACTTGCAGTGTCTCCTGCCCCTCATTCAGGGGGTGATGGCATTACAGGCAGGCCACTTCCTCCTGGTTTTCTATGCTACCCCTTCCCAGGTCCTCCAGATGAACGGCCATGGTCACAGCCCCATAATGCTTGGGGGGACTTTCATGTCCAAAGAGACAGGGCACCGCTGTTGAGGTTTTCCAGGGGGAAGGCATTGTCCCCTCCAGCACTTCAGAACAGGTCCTCTTTCATGCAGTTATTTGGACCTGCTTTAAAGAAGTTGCCTAAAGGAGCCACAAGTTTTAGGGGCTGAATCAGAGATGACAAATTTGTGTCCATACTTCTCCTGGAAATAAAAAGAAAATAAGGCCTTTGGAAATACCAGAGCTGAAAGGGAATAACCCCCAGGGAGATGTGGCTCTGTCCCAGGGGCTCCAGGCAAGAGGACATCAGAGCACAGTGTTTGTCATACAGTGGGGATGTCACCCCCCCAGAGTCCGTACAGCCCTGGCACAGAGGGGCCGTGGCTCCAGTCAGAGCTGTTTTGGGGAACACCCATGCACTCCCAGTCCCAGCGGCTCTGTGTGGAAAAGAGGAGTTAAAAAAGGAAAGATTCCTGAAATTACTGCAAACTGCAGTTATTCGGACGCTCTGCTGCTCATCAGATGACCGATACCATACGGAGAAGTCAGCAAGAAGATTCTGGGATATTCATCATGACAGGCGCCCAGATTAAACATCTCAGCCCCGCTGCCCTTCCGGGGAAGCTGTGAGAACAGGATCCCAAGCACCGGGTGTCTCTGGCGGATAAATATTTAAAGCCATCTTTCCCCTCCAGCCAGACTCTCCCTTTTCCTCATGCCTTGTGATCTGCTGATCTCAGCAGCATTTAAATCACAAAAGTAGCTGAAGAACCACCCCAGGGCTGCCACACCTTCTGCTCCAGGTATGAAAAGAGGCAAACTCAAGGGAGAGAAACGGTAGCTGGAGAAGCGGAGGCACCCATGTCTGCCATCTGTCCAAAGGTTGCCCTGAAAGTGTGCCAGAAGGCTGGAAACACCTTGCGGGCATTGCCCCGAGCATGGAGAAGAGCATGGCATTGTGTGCTGCACTCACCCAGCATGGTGGCATCCACTGCCCCGCCTGGACAGAACTCAATCATGATCTGGGGAAACAAAAAGAGAGGAATTAAAGTCAGGTCTGCATCTCACTGAGCAAAGCCCACTGGGTAGGGTAGAGGAGACAGAAGTGTGGGGTTTTGCTTTCCCGCTGCCCCTTTGCCCCACACGGGGATGCAGAGGCTTCGCTGCTCCCCAGGACACGTCCTCCAGGCATCTGTAGCAGGACCCAAGCCCTGGGGCCAGACCCTGCACACCACCCACAGCAGATGTCTCAGAGGGACTGTCCCCATCGCTGTGACACCCCCAGCAGTCGTGGCAGTCCCTGTACCTGGACGCCCACCCCAGACAGCTTCAGCTCTAGCTTCCTCTCTGTTTACATCTCTTCCCATTGCATTTTGGAGCAAGGGCTGCTCCAGAGAGCGGCCTGGCCAACAGGATGAGATAGCTGTCATAGCTGGGAGCTGACGTGGCTGGGAGAAATTAGGCACGATTTTCCTTGGCAAATGGAGAGGGGAGGGCTGCTGGGTCTTCAATTTTTTTTTTTACTTTTTTTCCCCCCATTGCTCAGTAGTTCATTGCTCTCTTGATTTTGAGCAATTTGAAGGAAAGCTATGTCAATAAAGAGGTCAAGTACATTCACTAGATTGATGCAGATTCTCTCCCAGGGACATGCAGAGAGTCCTGCTTGTCCCCCACACCTGCCCGCCTGACCCCTGCTGTCCTCCCACAGGGTGGGCAGCACCCACTGCGTGAGCCCTTCCCCAGCACCTCAGGGATGCAGGTCCTCTTCCCCCTCTCCTCTGCACAAACTCAGCCAGAACTGGGGGCTCCCCACTGGGGTGGGGCTCGGTGCCAGGCCCCGCTCCCCTTTGGGGTCGGCAAGGCTGCTCAGATGGGTTAAAATTTCAAGCAACCAGGGGTTATGAGGGACAAGAGATGTTTCACCTCCCTGACAAGCTCTTCTCCCTGTCGAGGGGACACAGGGCAACATAGCGGTGAGGTGAAATGCCAGGGGTTCCTTTGAGGATAAAGACTGAACAAACTGACGGCAATGTTTACCAGCACAGCTCTCTAAACCCTTCAAGTGGAGGTCATGTTATTCCACACAGCTCTAAGCACTACACCAGGAGCCGAGGGGAGAAGGTTCAAGCTCCCTCTTTCCCATGGTCTGATCCTACAGCTCCAGGTGAGCCACATCCCACCCTTTTGTCCTGCATTTCTTACATGCGGACAAAGGAAACACTGTTATCGATCTGCACAGCAGTGGATGACACAACTGCTTTGTTCTGGAGGAAAAGGGGGAGCAGGATCAGGTGCTAGGATGCAGCAAACCTTGAATTGCTCTGTGAGACTCGGCCCAGGTCCAAGACTTGTAGGGGAGACAATACGGAGAAAAAGAAGCCCAGTCAGGCTGGGCAGCGTGACACAGGCACCGTCGGAGGAAGCGGAGAAGAAAAACCAGAGGCCGGGCTGGGGAAGCATTTGAAGCAGGCAGATGGCGAGAAGCAATTGGGAAGATGTTTGAACCCATCACAAACCAGAACAAATCTGTGCTAGCTCGGAGCTGAGCAGGAGCCTGGCAGGGAGGAAGCCAGTGGGACAGGAGAGCCCTTGCACAAATGGGCCATGTCAACATGTTTTTCTTGCTTGAGTTTATACCTTGAACCAGCGCATCAGCAGCTTCACTGACAAACGTGAAGACAAGAATTGCCTCCTGCTATGGTCTCCCCAGGCACAGAGATCCTGACTGGACCCCTGTGCCCCATCATCACCCCAAAGCAGCTCTAGTTGAAATGAGCTTTCAACCAATTATTTTTATAGTGTTCCTCATCAGGTTCATCAGAGCAGAGTAACACCACCAGTGGACACCAGCCCTTCCTGGGCTCCTCAGAGCCCAAAAGTGCCAGAAGCAAACCCCAAACAAGCCCCACTCCAATGCCAACCTGCCAACTGGGAGGGCAAGGGCTTCCCCTTGCTCTGGGAGCCTGAGGTGATGCACAGGGCTCTGCCGGCACAGCCAGCTTGCTGATGGTACCTCTGCACAGTGAACCACAATCCTGCCCATGGTAGGGGGCTATATTCTGCCAGACCATCTAACCTGCCACTAGCCCAGACCAGCCAAGAGCAAGCAACTGCTGGCTGCATTACCCGAGCCAAGCGCAGGGTTTGCAGTGGCTGCAGAAAGACAGTGCAGACTGATCCCACGTAATCCTGAGTATCGCAGCTTTGGACTGCCCTGGCTGGCAGAAAACCTGCCCTACAAATGATCCTGTCTCATCACTGAATCACAGTCCAAGGTTGTTCATCTCACATGAGCAATCTTTATTTCTCCTGCTGATTCAAGCTCCTCAGGAACTCACCTGCCCAAAGAGGGTCTCCAGGTTCAAGTAACAGCCTCCCTTACATTCAATAGGTAGACAAGGCCTGATGAGAAGCTTGTCTGTGCTACCAGGCTCAGCTCTGAATTTAAACAGTCCCAACATTTCAAACAATCCAGCCCAAATCAGCTGCTAACATGGCCTTTGCCATCCAGATGACCCAGGTGCTTTCATTGCTAATGCTCACCAAGCAGCTTTACAGCTTCGCCTCTTGGTGTCTCAACTAAGTCCCCTGGCATCTCACACAACTCCTCTTACACAGCTTCCAGACTGAGAAACATATTTTAATTTTGAGAGGTGAGACCCAGAGAGGGCAGCCAGCTGGGTGACTGCCAGAGCTGCCCCGGTCAGCAGAGCCCCCAGGAGCCCAATACGGTGTCCCCCCAGGCAGATGTGCTGAGGTTCCCTACCAGGGGCACAGCTGGCACAACCAAAATGTGCTCTCACCAGACACACTGAGCTGTAAATGGGGAGGGGCCAAGCACAACACACTCTGGATCCGTGTGGGACGCATTTCATCTCACAGAGTTTTATTTGGGTTTCCAGGCTAGCAATAAGAAAATAGGGAAATCAAGCCATCGGAACCAGCATGACCATGTACGTTTATGCAGGCACAGCAGGCTGCAAGCCAGGCACTGGGAATATGGGAAATATGGAAAACTTAAAAATATGCATTTTCAACAAGGGCAGAGATGCCAAAGAATAATTATGGGTGTGGCCAGATTGTCTGAACATCCAAAAAACCTAATGGGCTCATTTCAGCCCAGAAAACCTGATTTAAACAAATGCAACTGGCAATCCCGTAGCTCATATACCACGCACACTTCCTCCGAGGAGCAGGGCCAGCCTGAAAAGTGTTTTTCTGTTGAAGTAGGTAGGAAGGCAGCCTGGTGGCAGCAGACACGGCGCTCTCTGTGTGTGAGCTGGGGGATGCAGGGTGCTTGCAGAGAGCAGGGGCTGTGCAGGCACCTTCCCGAGAGGCACAGTGGGGAAGGGGGGATGGTGGTGGTGGCTGACACCCTGAGGGTGGGCAGCCTGCTGCTGTGGCCATGAAGAGGAACGAGTTGGAAGGATCCTAGAAGAGAGCTGTTGACAAAAGCCTGTGCACCTGTGCCGCCAGGAGGCCAGTGATTTACCCAAGGGCTGCAAAGAGTTTAACTCTTTGCTTAGGCTGTTTCCAGGTGCTTCGATATATGGGCTGGCTACTCCTTTACTGAGGTGTCCCCAGGCCACAGCTGGAGCAGTAAGCGCTCTAGTGACGGTGCCAATCTCAGTGTTGCACTGGGCGCTGCCGGCACTGTGCTCCACCACCCCCAGCAATCCCCTACGACCTGCACGACCTGGCACCCACAGGGCTCACTGCCCAGCCACGGCAGCATGGCAAAACTGCTGTTTCATACATCTGGTCTCCAAAAAGCTTCTGCAGTCTTGTGACCAGAGACGAGACCCATGCTGCCCCAATGCTGACCCCCTGCAAGCAGCTTCTTCACACTAATTAGAGCTGGGGGAAGCATCTACACTTCCTCCTCCTTCTGCTGGGGGTCTGGGTGAGGGGGTCCTGAGCGCCTGCTGCAAGATCTGCAGTGAGCAGCCTGGAACGGGGCTGGAGCAAACATCCTGTTTATAATAATTTCCTCTGCACAAGAAGTCCAGGGACTTCCTTGCCGAAGGCTGCTGGGTGGGGGGACACGCAGCAGCAACAGAAGCTCTCGCTCCGCTGCCACCTCAAAGCTGTTACAAATCCTGGGGATTACTCACTATCAGCATTTGAGTTTTCAGTCCACGGGCCATTGCAACTACACCTTGCGGGCACATGCAAAATTCCCCACTAGCTCCCCGCTACCGAGCTACCAGAGCAACAGTGACCGAATGATGGCTGCCTTCCAACCCAGCCACAGCCCCACTGCCTCAGCTCCATACCAGGGCCAAGAAACCCAGCCACCACGCTGGGCTCATTCGCGGCTCGACAGGGACACGCCAGGAGCACGCACAACAGATTTGGGCAGCTGTTTGTAAGGTTGAGAAAGGAGCTGCTCTCGCTACCTCTAAAAACCTTCATACCACAGTTTGAGCACTCCTATTTCAAAAAAAAAAAAAAAAAAAAGCCCTTTTCTTCTGTACCTTTAGTGAAACATGAATGAAGAGGTCTGCATGCAGAAGCCACAATCTTTCCCTTTCAAGAAACTTCTGCGTGGGCAAAATTGAATTTAAACTTAAACGTGAAAGCAAAAGTCCACTCAAGTTAAAGGGCTTTGCAGGTGACCTTGATTTTCCTGTGGCTCATCCTAATCCTGCCTTTAGGCACAGCAGGACCTGGAAGACCAAGTGCAAGCAAGGCACGCAGAGGGGGCTGGGGCCATTTTCTGGGCTGCTCAAGTCATAAGCGACTGCCTGGGAGGAGAGAAGGCAGGGTCCAGTGAGCCCGGGGTTGCCCAGGAGAATAAATACGTACATATGTGTGTTCCATACATAGTATGAATCAGCTATGGCTTAAATTAAATGCTCTTAAAGACACAGGTCTTCGAGTCGTACCCAACTGAGGTACAAGCTTTATATCACTTTGCAGCTCAAGACAGCAAATCAGACACGGCATCAGGAGAATCCATCCAACACCTTACACTTAGGCAAGTGGCAGCGGGACACCATCCAGAAAACAAACCAAGGATGGATTGGAGCCCAGTGTAGCTTCTGGGTCTGACAAAGCAGAAATGGCACCTCCTGCTCAGGTACCAAAGTCTTCCCAGGTAGGACCAAGAGTCTGCTCACTCCCACCCTGGGCAGGACTGATCCTGCTTCTTGGGTGTGTTTGAAGTCTTAGAACTTTCTACAACACTAAAAAAAGGAGGAACAAAACCCCCGTTATCTTGAAAGGTATTTTTACCAAACACTGCACAGTTGCCAAGGGTGGAACAGCTGATGTCCCTGAACTGAGGTTTGCAATTGAAGCCTGATTAAGAGGTCAGGACACACCCTAAGCCCAGCTCTTACTCATCCGATTGAGATGTCAGGGGGCGGAGGCCCATGAACTGTTCCCTCCCCAGCAGAGCTGGAGAAATGCCTTTTCTAGTCAGAAATGGGGGTGGGGGGTGAAAAAAAGAAGCCATCAGCTGGGAAAGTTGGGGGCAGCACATCTCGGCAGTGGTGGCCCTGGGCAGCCAGGCATTTTCCATGAGCACAGCACGCTGTGCAGGGAGGCCACCAGGTCCCCTTAGGATGGAAGAGCCCTTGGCTGGCAGCCCAGCCGCTCCCATGTCACTGGAGGTGCTGGGTGCCTGCAGGCTTTTCCTGCGACTTAGCTGCTTCTGCAGTTCTATGTTGAACAGCCCAAGTGCTTTGGAGTTGGTGGTGCTCCAGAGCACCCAGGCCGTTACTAGATGGGTGCATGTCATGCTAAGCACTGTAATCGCCCAGCCACCTCCCCTCGAGACCCAGGCATCAGCAGGCACAGGAGGCTGCCTGCATCCCCAGGATCTGTCTGCCCCCAGATCCACCCTGCCTGGCCTAGAAACTGCTTCAAAACTGAAGTACTTCAGCAATTTCCTCTCCTAATCTGCAGCAGAGGGTTTCATTTTGCTGGTTTAAGCAGCTGCCCGCCACCGTGGAGAAGGTAACCCACAGCATCCTGCTGCCGCGGCAGCCTCCCTCACCCACGCACAGCCTCGTGGCTCTGCCACTTTCGCAGGGCAACTTAGAGCTGTCCTTGTCACCCACAGCGGAAAGCACCCTCCAGGGCAGCCATCAGCTCTCCTGCCTTGTACCGGCATGGAGGGACCAGGGAGATAAGAAACATAGTAAACTGTGTTCCATTTATAGATGGAGCTAGCAAAGGGAAATGCTGCCCAGCCATCACACCCGTCCACCTCCAGTTCTCTCCAGGATGCTGAGTTGGCACAAAGCTCCTGGGGGGATGCTGCCATTAACAGCAGTCACTTCCTTCTTGGTGCTCTCCGAGTTCAAGCAGGGCATGAAGGAGGAGCAGGGTGTGCCACAGCTGGCCTCAGCCATGCTGACCAGAGGTTTCAGTCCTTCTCCATACGGCTGCCATGGCAGAGAGACCACAGTGGGAGGAGGGCAGCAGGTCTCTGGGCTGTCCCTCACATGCAGATGTGGGAGAGAGAGGCAGGAGGAAGGAGCCAGGGGCAGATGTGCCTGCACGGGTACTGCAGCGGGGAGAGGGCTTTCCTGGCATCGCCCACCCGCTGACCCGGAAAGGGAAAGAAACAGAGCAAACAGCAACCGCTCTGATTCAGGGGCAGCACGGTGGGGTGGGAGGCAGAAATTCTTCACATTCAGCAAAAACGCAACAAAGGGAAAGAGAAAAGAGAAAGAGCCAGAGTGAGTCGGGGGCCCTGGCTGTCTCTGGGCTCTCCTGGTGCTGCAGAGGTGACGGGTGGGTAGGGAAGACCATGCAGAACTGTTAACAGGGACTCGCACCTACAAAACCTTGATGTTCCCAGTGCAGTGGTAGCGGGAAGCTGACACAGCACGTCACCCTGTCTGCGGATCTGAGAGTCAGCAATACTGCAAGAAGCCCAGCCTTCCTCCCAGCACATCCAGGCGACAGACATCACGTCTGAAGCCACCGGCTTGCTCAGCCCCATGACAAGCCCTAGTGTAGGGGAGCGAGAGGACCCCGCTTGTGCTGGGGTGCAGAAGGGAAGGGGGAAAGAAACCCCCTTACAGATAATTTTACAAAGCATCTTTTTAGGCTACAGTAAGAGACCAGGCACTGCTTTTTCCTGTAAGGGGATTGCCCAAAGGGGAAAGTCCGGATCCTCCTCCCACCACAGCAAAACCGGTGGCTGGGAGGTGAGAAGGCAGCCGAGGCAGCACTCCGAGGTGGCATCATCTCGGGCAAAAACCACAAGGCATGTATCAGTGCCTGAACTTCAACAGACGGCTGTACTGAGTAACAGCCACTGCCTCTGCGGCTGCAGAGCCCTTCTCCTCTTCCTGACAGCCCCCACTGCTGCCCCTCCAGCGGGGCACAAGCAGGTGAGTCCTGCAGACCCCCCAACCCATGGGGGTGGCTCGCTGTGCTCCCTGCACCATGGCTGCCGAGCGCCAAGGCCTTGGCCACAAAACCCAGTGCTGCTCTTCTGCTGTCAGAAAGAGAGTAGCCTCCCCCTCCTCTACCCCTGCAGAGCAAACACGCAGGTGAGCATCCTGGGGTGCCAACAGCATGCGAGACCTCGCACCCCAACCTGGCAGTGCGAGAGGAGCCTACCTTGGGAACAGCAACCCTGTGAGCACCACCCCAACCCACCCAAAATATTTCCTGGCTTCAGTGGGGAAGTCTCCCTTCATCACACCCAGCCCAGGGCAGGACCGGGGTTCCTGGAGGCACAGCCCACACAGGCACCATGGCACCCGTAGGGCAGGATGACTTCCTTGGCATCACAGGCGTCTAGACCTCCCCATCTGTGACAGGGCACGGAGGAGTCACAGTGAGGCAGGTCTCTTCTCCAAGCATTTGAATCATGCACTATGGGCAAGACAGGCTCCTTCCCGAGCGCTGCAGGAGCGGTGAAAAGTCGAGAGCCCAGACAGTCTCCAGGGCTTTTGGTCTTGACTCAGAGGCAGAGGAGATGAAGCAAGTCCCGGAAAGCATCTTACAGCCCTTAGTTCTGGTTCTAGAAGAGCAGAGAGTTCCTGCCCCGTTACCCACAACGGTTGCTCATTAGCTACTGAACGCTGGCTTTCCCACCAGTTCTTCTAGCAAAGTCACCCAGCAGCTTGCTGGTGGCTATCCCACAGTACTGCTCAGCCCCATAATACACAACCATGGAAAATAAAGGACAGAGGGCAACAGCTAGCTCTGTTTTCAAACTCTGCAGCACCAAGAGGACTCTGACAAGGTCAGTACTATCCGAAGTAGGGGCCAAGATCTGCACAAAACCCATGGAGGGGATGCCCCTGGTCCAGGAACACTGGCTGCAGCAAATACAAGGTGTAACACAAAGAACACAGATGGCCATTTGCCCAAAAGCCACTCAGGTAAATGAGGGATCCAGACCCTCAAACTCCATCCTGAGACCACTCTGTGCCAGAGGCACACAGGCAAAGCCCAGACTTGCAGCAGAGCAACCACCTGGGATGTGGGTGGCAACCTACATGTACACCCTGAGATGCCAGCACCAGCTCCACTTGGCTATGGCTCAGACACATGGGAAGGTCAGATGATCTCCCCATGAAGAGTTCATATCCAGCCCCACTTGGGGCTTCCACCTGCACCCAATGCCTCCAAACATGGCACAAAGAGCCACCCCACTTGGCTCTATCCCCTGTCCCTCAACAAGCCCATCATATCCTCTGGGTTGATGGGCTGAGCCCATACTCATGGCTCCAGCAAAGCTTTGGATGCATTTCTACCTCCCAGAACTGAGAAGGAGCTTCAGCTTCTGAGCAACACAAACCCAGAGGACAGAGCTGTTCCTCACTGGTGGAAGAACACAGTTATATATTTAGGCACAGAGAAACCGCATTTAGTCACGGTCAAGGGGCATGTCCTTTAGTCCATCTGTTTGACATCTGAACCCAAGCTCTGGTGGTTAACAGTGAAGCTATGCTGTCCTGCTGGCTGCAAGAAAAGGCGCGATGAGCAATGCCGGATCAGTCCTCCCAGAAGCAGCACCCCTCTTCCCCCCCATATGCACAGGGACATGCAGGGCCACAGGAGCTGGTTTTGGGGAGCACCACCTTGGGTTTTAAATACCATTTGGTCAGACCTACTCTCTCCTTTAAATCAAGGGCCATGCTGGACTGGTGAAGTTTCATCTGCAAGTGCGTCCAGTCTCCCCATTATCTCAGCCAGCCTGCCCTGCTCCGACTGAAGTCCAAGGTGTTAAGTTTACATTATGGAGTGGAGGGAGGAGGTGAATCTCATTCCTACGCCCACATAACTTGGCACTTTCCCCAACCACCCTCCTGCCAGCACTTTTCACCAAACACATGCCAAAGGGTTGGAAGAAAATGGAGAACAGATTTACTCCAGTGTTGCTCATAAGCCAGACAGGCTGATTCATAGCAAGACTGAGCTGCTCAGCTATTCGCTGGGCCTGAAAACAGGGCAAGACACTATAGCAGCCTCCTATGCACAGAGGGACACACACTGTCCTTCCCAACCTCATTTCTCGAGCTCCAAGAGGCCAGTTTGCCACCACTGCAGGAGAGAACGAACACCCAGAGCCCCAGCTCCGCGCTCCCTCCAGCTGCAGCCGGCCCCTCAGCACACACTGAAGAGACCATAAAACAATACAGAAGCCACCAGAAGCCTCTCTGCTGCACAGCACAAACGTCACAGCTTGCCTGACATGGCAAGTATGCTGTAGGTGGAAGTGAAATAATTAGCTCTCTGTAAGAGAGTGCTCCAAGCTTGCCAATTTTCCCTTACAGACAAGGACACTATTCAGAGCCTTAAACATAATAAACCTTTTCTACCCACTTTTCTGAACAAAATAACCTACAGAGAAAAATATTTGGGAAAAAAAAAGTCTGTCCCCATAACGAGCAGGGGAAAGAAGATGCAGGGCAGGAAGTGAGGAAAACCCAAGGCTTATGGAGAGTTCCAGAGGATGAAAGCTTATTGAGGACAAAGTTAGATAATGCTGCATAGTCCTCTGAATTGCAGAGCTCCCTGCTGATCATAGGGAGACCAGGGATGAGTTCCTCACATCTTAATCATTCTGAGATGATAAATATTTCCTTGAACTAGTGCCCCCCACAGGCTGGCAGAAACATTCCCATTCCTTCTGAAATTTTGGCAGAGCAAATCAAAACTCCTTTAGTTTAACCAAATGGTTTTGACGTTGCAAAAAGCATCGTTCTCCTTGCCAGAAGCACACATGGCATTTAGGGTCTTTTTGACAAGGGCTGATACCCAGCCCCCTTGAATTCACCATCCTGACTTGCTAAGCAGCATCCCAGAGGGAGGAGAATCCAAGAACGCCCATGGCCAGGGAATGCAAACAGGTACTAGATGCAGAGCAGAGAGGGTCAGCACGGGCACAACCAGGTGCAGTAGCCGGGATGCCGAGCGACGTGGGAAGGGTTAATCGCAACACACACAGGCTCCTTCACGAACTCTCCCTTCAGGGAGCAGACCGTGACTGGCTCCAAGCGCTCAGGGCTCCCAGCATCACGCTCCGTGGAGCGGGGACGGCGGAGGAAGGCCAATGCTCTTGTTTGCTATAGAAACCAGAAAACACCCAGGCCTGGCTCCCTGCCCAGGCACGGGGCAAAGCCTTTGCTGCTTGGAGGGCTGTGACTGGGATCTCCCTTCTCTTACCAGTTAATCAGTATTTAGAGGCCACTCAGTTTACCAAGAGCATTTGTTACTGGATGGGCAGCAAAATACAGAAAATCCTTTCAAATATAAAGTAGCTAAAAGGAACAAGTTGCTTCTCAGTGTGACAATTCACTAACCCCAAGTGCCCCAAGTTTGTGCCAGCATCTAAAATAGACAATGAATTCAGAAGGGCAGAGCTCACCGTGAGAGCTGGAGTTTGACCCAGGACAAGTTTCCTGATGTTTTATTAACAGCCAGCAGTTCCCACACAGACTTAAAGCCTCACCTGGCCTGGAAGAGGACTCACTGAAGGGGTGGCAAAGGACTTTAGGAGTTTTCCGCACCTGCCCGGCATCTCCCTGGGCATCTCAGAACATTATTGGTCTGATCATTCCCAAACTCACCACACAAGATGCCTGGATCCATCACACAAGATGAGATTACTGCTATTTAACTGTTTCAGTGAGGGCTTTGAAGTCAATGGAAACCACCCCAAGCCACGAAGTCTGCAAAAGGCCATCCTCCCTCCCAAATGGCAGCTCTCAGGCTATATCTGAAATAAAGTCTAAACCTGCAATCTCTCTCTCGTTCCAGGGCATAGGCTGAAGCTAGGTTCAAGGCACTGTCTCCTATACACAGGTAGCTCTTAAATATTCATTTCCATGCAAACATTGGTCCTTAGCATTTCCCTTGGTAAGCCAGCCAAGTGAGAACATGGCTTATTGTGATTCATTTCTAAACAAAGTTTTAAAGTGATTTGAAAACTGCTTTGCCTACAGCTTCTTGTCGCTGCTTTCCTTTGATGAAACTGTGGCCTTATGGTTATAACCCTGGACTGAGATTCAGCACATAAGACTTATTCCCAAGTACCATTTTCCTGCTGGGTAACTTTAGGCAAATTCTTCTCTTTGTGCGTCCGCTCTCGCTTCTAATAACTGGGATAATGACACCAGGCCTCTTTTGTAAAGCATTCCATGATGTACAGCTGACAAGGGTATGTAATCACAAGGCATTATTATGGCTTCACTAACCTTTTCTTGCAATGTTATCGTGTTTGAAGGATGGTAGACAAAGGCTTCTATTCTAGTTTGTGTTGTCATGTTGCTGCCTGTAGAATCGCTCTTGAACTCGGCTGGGCTGTGATAATTTGCCTGCTGCGTAAGTTGTTCTTGGTGGTTAATACAAAATACTCCATTTCCATCCCGCTTTAAGGGAAAGCCCCAGTTTTATCCAGACAGGATTTCCAGTGACTTGCCAAGAGTCTGAATGTCAAAGCTCACGTCACAAGACAGAGCAGATATTTTGGTCCTATGCAACCCGCTGCCCAGCTTCACAGCAGAGAGGAAGGCAGAAGACGACTCAGACCTCCACATCTTGGGAAAGACAGTAAACAACCCGCATAAGTGTGAGGCAGAGAGAAGCCTTTACCGTTCCGCGGACAGAGGGTGACAGGGAGCAGTGGGAGGACCGTCACCAGACGCCCACCCGCAGCATCCTGGCTGGAAGACACAATCCCAAGGTGGAGCAGAAGTGATCACCCCTCAGGTCAACGATGATACTCTGAACAGCAATTGCTTAACCCTGGAAATGCAGGGAAGTGTCAGAAAACCCACTAGGCTACATGGCTTTTTCCAGTTCCCAGCCAAGACGACGTGTATCCAGCTTACTCTACGGATGGGGAATGACATCCCTGCCACACTCCCAGCCTCCTGGGGCACAGTGATGCCCTCTCCTGATGTGTGCAAATGTCTGCCCACATCTGCTCCTCACATCCCCATCCTGCATAAGTTACTGGGATTGTTTTACAGTTCTGTCCAAACTCTGGATTGGTAGGACTTTAGGAACCAGTCCAGTGAACACCACCCCCATGTCCACTTGCCCAGCAGGGTTTATCCCCCAGCAGCTGATGGGTACCAGAGCATGGCCCTGCCGGCAGCACAGTGCTGTGTGCTCTCAGGGTGCAGCCAAATGGCATGGGTTTAAGTTTCTGCAGTTGGGGGAAAGGAGGAAGAGAAAGGAAAGTGTTATTCCTCTAGAATGTTGGCTAACTGTTTAACAAGTTCGTGGGTTTAGGATCACCCCGGTTTTCTGGGTCTCTCCTCCGCTATGCTCAAGCACTACGTGTGGTTTGACACTCAGGAGCTGCAAACAACTGTTCAAGCACTTGGGGGGGGAAGTTTGGTACAAAACTTACGGAGCTCGAGACTGAGCATGAAGGGCCAGTTTAGACTGCAACTCTCCTGCCAAAAGAAATTTTAAAGGGACAAGGAGAACCCTCAAATTCCTTAGGGACAGATGACGAAGGAGTCTGGAGAGCCCTGGTCTGTACAACATTCATGCGAGGGGTTCCCCACGGGCATCCCACCACAGCTCGGGTTGCCCACCCTGTGAGACATCCCTGCAGTTGCAATAAACCTCCCTTTGCTAAAGAAACCTTAGGGAATCTGACACTCATCAGCTTTTTGTTGTTCTTGTTTTAAATAAAAGGTATTTCCAACTTCAGAGAATTAAAAGCTGCAGATGCTTTACATAGCCCAGCAGTCGAATGCCTGGATAATGAACATTTCTTTGTGATACAGGATTTTCAAGATGCCCAAGACTCCAGTCAACATCCATATCAAAGGGGTAACAATCCAAAAAGTCCCTGGCTAAACAGGTCAGGGCCTGCCCACAGAAAATGCAAAACGCTTTTTTAAGGGAAGTACAAAGACTAGCTACAAAGCTGGTGCCTCTCTGCAAGCTATACGAGTTACATACCCACACAGCGGGCCAGCGAGAAGAAACTCTAAGCTGATTAAATTAACCATCCCCAAAATGCTCTGTCGAGTGCAGGGGTTACCTGCACAGTACAGCGACTTCTGCTTTGATCTCCAGGAAATGTCTGTTTATTCAAAAGCCCGATTGCTATAGCAACCATGGTTTATAGAAAAGGAGGGAGGGGAAGAGAATTCCCCAGTGCTTCACTAGAAAAGTTGTACCACACTGGCAGAGTCCTGCCGTTAAATACCTGGAGCCAAATAACATTTCAACTAATTTCCAGAGAACCCTGCAGACTCGATGCTGGAGCATCTCGACAGGCTCCTGCAGGAGGGATCCTGGGTACCCTGGCCCGCTCCATGGATCAGCTGCCCCAGTGTTCTGGGTTGTCCGGTGGAGACATCCGCCATCCCCTGGGAGCAGCGATCTTCCGCAGGGAAGTCCAAGTCCATCGCCCCAAACAAGACTCTCCTCCCCAGTCATCGCTCCTCTGTCTGCGAGAGGCGACACTCGGAAGCAGCAGAGATGTTCAGAAACAGGAGATCAAAAGTTCTTCCCTTCCTTTGAGGTTTTGGTCTTTTTGTGTCGTTTTGGAAGAGGGGGGAAAAAAAACCCAACCACATAGGCCTCAAGAGGGACACAACACAGAAGGTCTGTTGTTTTTTTTTCCCCATGTACTAATAATTATCAGCGCAAATTCAGCACCGTTGATTCCAGGCATTCAAAACCCACACCTTAGTCCCATTCCTCAGTCACAAAATAGCTTTTAAAAGTCTGGTTTTGAAGTTGCATGTATACTGGGTGAGGGGGATTTGCCTTTGTGTTTCCATGTCCTACATCGCGCTTCCAGAAAAGAAGCTTTTAAAATGTGGCACAGCCACAAAGACTCAAACCAGACTTTTTTTTTTTAATAGCATGAGATTCTCAGCTTTCATTTGGTGCCCCCATTCCAGCAGCAGGGATTTATGCAAAAGAACATCAAATGCCACAGGGCTTATAATAAAATAAAACTAAAATCAAGAAAGCTCCCACCACTGCAGTTTTGCAAGCCTCCCTGGGCTGTTTTCAACCGGCACAAGACTGTTTGGCCTCTGCCATAAGCAAAGAAAGAAGATGGAGGGAGAACAGAACGAGATAGCAACTGCTAGTGAGGGCACAGCATCTCTGCAGTGTACTTGTACGCCGAGGAAGCTCATGCTGGATGCTGTCATCCCACCAGTTATAGTCCTGGGACTCACTGGGGTCGTCCAAGCCCTTGCCTGTGGCTCACAGTGAGCTTCTGCTCTGTCCCACACAAGACCGGGTTCGCTGCCTTCAGCTTGATGCTGAGCAGGTATAAAATCAAGAGGAATTTGCTGGTTTAAGCTTTCGTTTTGGTGCTATGGATTTCAAAGCAGCTGCTGTAGGATAAGCCACTTTCCTTTGCACAGAAAGGTTTTCTGCTCCATAAATACTGCATGTCACCTTCTGGTTATTGAAGCGCAAAGCCAAAGCCTGGCAGAGAGGAGCCATAGGGATCTAATGCAGCTCAGGAGGACAAGGAAGCATCTGCAGCAGCAGCCACCACTGAAGGCCAGGTTTCCTCACATATTTTCCTTGTTAGTTCAAGAGTCGGAGAACAGTCAACAGACTGATTAGCAAGAGCCCTTCTGAGTGCTGAGCCCCTCTCAGCGCCGTTGGCTGAGACTGCTTGTGTACATCCCGAGCCGTATAATTATTCAGATCCAAAGAGCTCTTGTCATCCAGGAGGTCGGGCACGTCCTGGACCACTTGCCAGCCTGTCTGTGTGCTCCCACTCCTGCCCCTTTCTCACTTTGAAGACTGCCTTTCCACGCCGGGCCGTGAGGATGGAGGAAACCACAGCAGATTGCCAATCAGACACGCCTCCGCAGCAGTTTTACCAAAGCCTGAGCCACTCGAAGCCAAAGCGCAGCAGAGTCCATGCACCCATCATGGAAATGCTGGTTTTTGCGAGCAAAATGCTGGCTAAAACGACTTCATAGTCAGAAATGGGGATGGGATATGGACAAGACGATGAAAGCTGGTGTTTATATTTGGTGCAAATTTTCCCCAGCAGCACCAGACTGAGAAGTAGAAGCCTTGACTTTAGTGAAAACCTGGTATTGACTAGAAGCCTTCCAGAAGTGTAACAGTCTGGCTTATTTACTTCCCTCAAAGCCAATAAAACACCAGAGCATTAAGAACAGCCTGAGCAATGAAATGCAAATGCCACTCAAATAATTAAAGAGAACGATCCTCCTGCCAAAACAACGGACAGGGCTGTAACATCTACCCTCACGGGACAGCCTCATACAGGAGGCTCTTGTTCCAGTAGCTTTCAAAGAGGCTGTTTAATTTTAGTAGGTCGGGAAGCATACGACATTACAAAACACTTCTTAGACAAAAGCAAAGCCGAGGAGCGCTGCAGCCCGTTTGCCCTACAGGAAGGAAGGCAAAGCTTCCTATTGCGGGGAGGCGGCGGCAGGCAAAAGGGGAGGGGGCTGACATTCTAGAGAGAACAAACAAGGCCAACATAAAAAATTCAGAGCAGGGAGGTAAAAACAGCAAAACAGGGTGGAACCTAAACCAGTCCCATCTCTCACCCAGCTCGGTGTATGTTTGCCTTTTTAATTTTGCTGAGATTAGTTTTGCTGCAGCTGCAATCTGTCCAAACCTCGAGTCCCCTCCTAGGAGAGATGTTTGCCTTTCCCTTCCTTAGAAGGGTACATATTTACTTTGTTCTTTAATGTACCCAGGGCTCAGCATCACAATTAGCAGCCATCCAATAACAAGTCTGGACAATTGCAGCCCAGCTCCCTCGAAGGAAGAAGATGCTCAGAAGGAAGCACTTGGCACCAGGTACCACCACCCTCTAAGCGGGGTGTCACAGAGTTGGGGGATTTATTGACAGATTTTTAAATAAGAACAGACACTGACGCGTACCAACATTGCAAAAGGTGCTTGGTGAATAAGCACACATTGCCCAATAAAACAGTACTTGTGCATTGCTTCACCAACGAACGAACTAGACACAGATTGTGTTATTCCAGCAACAGCCCCGCAGCTCAGGTCTCAGTTCCCTCCACACAACAAGTGGGGACCGATGTCTCTGACAGCTCAGTTCAGCCAAGTGCAAGTTTCAAAAGCTGAGATCTCTTATTTTTTTACTCTAGTAAGATTACCCTGGGAGGACACAAAGGCATCTGAATCATTAAAAGAGGAAGGAAAATGTAACAGAGCTGCTGAATGCACCCTTTGACACTTTCCTGACTTGCCAGTAGCTATAAAGAGCAGATGAACTGGCTAAGATGATCAGTTTGATGGGTTTCGCCCAATTTCCACTACCTTGACACAGGCACACACAGTTATTTGAGTTTAGCATGGGGCAAGTACACAGGGTACGCATGCTCACCTTCTCCAGCCCCCTGCACCTTTCCCATGGCAGCACGCAGGAAGGTGCCATTCACGCTCACCCTCCTCTGACAGGGACTCAAAGGAAACATCAGGCAGGACAATCAATAAATAAATAAACCTATATACACTTGCCGGGCTAGGGGAAACAGATGCAGGAACCTGCTGTTCCAGCACAGTACAACTAGCTGTTGCACTAACCCGCTGGATTGCATTTTATGTCTCTGCGCCTCCACAGCCATGGGAAACGGAGCTCTTGCTATCAGTTGCCTCCGCGTTACAGATGCTGAGACAGAAATAAGGCACAAGTCAAAAAACCAGGGTTACCCTTCCCTCTGATCTTTCAGAAGAGGGACTGAGTGGGGAAGAGATGCCCTTATTGGTGCTGCATTTTTTTTTTTTTGCAAACACCACATGGTAAAAAATTCCAACAACTCCAGTTTTTACTTCACAGTGAAGATGTCTTGATCTTCCCTGGGCTATTTATAAGCAGCTTTAGTTAGAAGATAGTTTGCCCATCAGAGAAAGGGGGGAAAATCCAAGCACGGTTCGTACAGTGAGCAGAGCAGAGCTTGAGAGTCATTTTTCTCTCACATTGATGTTTCAAGCTGCTCCAGAGGTTTTGCTTCACCATAAACTACAGAGTGAGAAATGCACAGCTGTACAGGTCACCACAGCAATAGCCTCTTACCCAAAGCTTGCCATCCCAATAAAAGGCTCCCAGCAGCTTGACGATGTGTGGGTGATCACAGGTCGCCAGTATTTCAATCTCCACCATGTAATCCTCCAGTTCATCTTCGCTCTTTGTCTCAATGACTTTGGCAGCCGCTAAAGCACCAGTTTCCTTATTCTTAGCCTGCAAGACAAAACCGGCATGAGTATAAAGGCAAGGAGAACCAGGAGTACACAGTACCTGCACAATTCCTGCTCAGCCCCAACACGAGCATGGAAACTTGCAGATGTATTTCTGCTCCCTAAACCTGCACGTAGCTTCACAGAGAGGAGGAATGCTGTGTTAAGGGCCACAGCATCCTCCTACCTCCCTCCAGTCCCTAATGCCCACACCACTTCCCACCACAGGGAGAAAGAGGCTTTTAAAGGAGTTGCATCATATTGTTTGTAGCATGAAAAAGATGGAAGCAAGTAAACCTCAGAGGCAAGAGGATCTCTGCTAACAGCATAGGTGATCGCTCCATTTAACAGAAGTCCTGAGTACACAGACAATCCAGCCAAATTCAGAGTACAGCTGTGAACCACCTCTACCCTGGACATCCCCCATGCTCCTCTTCCTCACCAGGATCCTCACCAGGGCAGTTTCTATAACAGAAAAGGGAAACATAGAGATCACCCCCTTGCAGGTAAACCAAGATGAAGGGTGCGTTTTGATTTCCCAGGACTGGTTGGCACTCCTGGTGTTGCATGTTAGCGAGGTCTTCAGATCACAGAAAAATACTACACATGCTCTCCCAGCTGCCCCCTCCATTTTATACAGTCCTTTAACCACCTTATTCATCAAATAACTAGAAACCCATCAAAACCTCTTTGTCCTCGTGATTGGAAAACTTTTGCTGACTTTCTCTCCCCATTCCTCATAACAACACAGGAACATACCCTTGTGTTAGCAGCTTGCTGACCTCTTTCCCTCCAAAAACCCTTCCCCAGGCAGCTCTCACTGCCAAGGAAGGGCTCACTGATAGCTGTGCGGGGGCTGCTCTGCTTCTAGGTGCCACACACCAGCAGAAGGCTATTGATGCTGGCCTGGAAGCATTTGTAGATACATTTCTTATCATCCCACTTCTCTTGTGCCACCCTCCTGCACGGGGAACAGGCAGCTGACGAAAGGCTTGGCTGAAAGCAAGCTCTGTCAGCAGGCAGTGCCAGGCGACCTCGGAGCTGCTCCCACGCAGGACTATGTCAGCATCACCCACCCAGCACTGTCCATTGGCTTCCCCCAAAACTGCCAGGGCGAGTTTGCATTTTGCAATGAGAAATCTGCACAAATTGTTGCAAGAATCACAAGTTTGCCACAAAATGCCAAAAGGGTGTTTGTGGGACAGTCTGCACACAGGGCTTCACTGTGAGATGTGTCACATGCTGGGAGAGGGGCAAGACAGGAGCTGTTGACTCAGGAGCTCCCCGCCACTCCCTGAAGCGCACTGAATCAGCAGATCAAGGGACAGGAGAAATTCCGACAGCTCACCCGCTCTGCTCCCCACCGCTGCAGGGGAGCCCCCGCGCTGTGGTTTCAGTCCATTTCCTGCCATAACTCCCACTCGGGATGCTTCTCCTGGGGGAAGAAAGTCTCACCACGGATGTTATCAGCAGAGCTGCTGGGCAAACTCCCGTTGTGACCTTTCTTAGTGTTTTGTAGTTTACATCTCTCTGTTTGGAAAACCTACATGGCAGCTTACAGGAGGATTAACTCCTAGTATAAACACCACAAGCCCTGCTAGAACAGTTTTATACAGCTTAGGTGATAGTCTATCTGTGTACCAAGGAACAGGCTGGGGGAGGATGGAATAAGGGGAAAACCGTACAATAGAGGGAGGAAAATAAGGGACCCCCAAAGTCTCTGCTGGGCTTTGAAGACTTGCTGCATCTGCACAAGCTGGCACGGACAGCTGTGTCTTTACTACAGGGGAAGAACCCATTTCCACCCGGGCTCCCTGTCCAAATGCAAGGCAGCAGCTTGTGCTGGTTGTAGAAGAAACTAGGGTGGTTTTCTTGCTCAGGTTGGTTTGTTTCTTACCAAGTTGCCACCACATGCCCAGAGGAGGACCCACAGAGCAGGGCAGGGGGAGATGCGGAGCAGAGCAAGCATGGGGAAAAGCACAGTGCTTCTGAAATAGAGCAAGAAGTGCCCCACTGTGTTTTCTCTGCACTTACGGCCTTGGGAGAGGTCCAAGAAGGGGAAGTAAATATTGTGAGAAGAGGTGGGGCTTTCCTTGGAGGTCAGCCATCGCACGCTTCCCACCGGCGGGGTCCCAGACAGCTCAGCCCTTTCAGGATGCTGGGGCCCCGCAGGCACCTAAAAAAACCCAGGAGTAGAGCATGCCCCAGCTCCCCATAGTATCATCTCCCACTAAGAGGTCTGAACCAGCCTGTCCTCACCCCCAAGCCTCAGGGGAGCCACCTCCAGCAGCCACGCTGCCACCTCTCATCCCCTCCTGAGCTTGCTAAGGCATCTGTGGGTGCTGCTGCTGAGCTGGAGGACACGGTTTTGCAAACTGGGCTGCAAGCTGTGGGTGGGGGAGCAACCACAGCCCACACTTTAACTGTGGCAGCCAGACCTTGTTCCTTGTTACTCCCACAACTAGTGGGTGAGCAACTCAGCAACCCCCAGCGACAGCTTTCTCTCTGGGTAAGAGCCCACGTATACTCTGTCTGACATTCAGTCTTTAACGAAGTCCATAAGAGAACTAGCTGCTGCCTTTCTCCACCACTTTGGACTGTCCCGAATGAGAGCGTTTACCCAGTCATCTTCATTTCCTCATCCATTCTAGCCAGGGATGCAGCCAGAGGAGAGGAGGGATTCCATGAGCCGCACAAAGTGGGCTTCCACCCCAAAGGGAGAGGAGCACTGCTGTCCCGTATACCTTCAGGCCAGCCGGCACAGGGAGGTCACAGCAGAAGTGAGATCGCCATCTCCAAGGAGAACTCAGCTCAGGTCACCATGAACTCACAATATAAGAACGTGAGCTTTCGACACAGCAAGCTCGCGTCAGTAGGGATGCCAAGGGAACGGTGTGGGCACAAGCCCTGTACTTTCCGTGGCCCTACGATGTCACCACTACAACCGAGTGCATGCACGGCACTTTCCAGAAGGGACCAAAATGCCCCACAGCCCTATGGGGTGGCAGAAGCAGCTGAAGTAGGAACGGGACCTGAGAACATGAGGTCAGTAGGAGATTTTGGAAAATTAATCTCCTCCAGCATGGCCCACTGTAGTGTGGAGAGGAGGCTGGTTACCCCACACGGCTCCCTTTGAGAGGACCAACAACCATACAGGCTGGACAGCTGATCCCCTCCTGAGTTGTCTGCGGTCCCACTGAGCCCAAATCCCATCTGTAGCGTTTCTACCGTTCCAGACAGAGACAGATGCACATCAGCCAATGTGAGCACTCCTGAACCGAGTTCACATTTGTCATCGCAAGAGCCTTGGAAATCCAAGGAGTTTCTGCCCATTTCTCCACCTTCCCTTTCTCTCCATCTGCTTGTCCTCCAGTCCTGACACCAGGCTACAGCCCGGTTCCCAGTGGCCTCCCTGGGAATGGCAGCTGCCTGCCATCAGGCAGACGGCTGCATCACAGCCCCTCACAGCAGCCAGAGAGCTCTGAAAGCTGCTCACAGCAAGCCAGACTCACACAGGCAGCATCAGGTTTTGGCCAAGTGTGCCGGGCAGTCTCTCTGGAACTCGTGTCTCGCAATTTCCTTCAGCTTCTCTGCTGGTCTTTTCCTGCACACATTGTATTACGACAGAGATGTTCTTCCAGGAGGGTTTGTTTGGCCAAATGCATACGTTGCCAGCCCTGGAGCTGGTTTCAGCCATCCCAGGCATGAGGTGATGCTTTAGGGTTTAAAGCCCTTTCCTGATGTCTGCTTATCTTTGTGTAACAGATCAGAATCTGCTCCGAGACATTAGCACAAAGCAAAACACAGCCCACTCTGACCCCAAAGCACCAAGCCAGCAATTAGGCAGAAGGAACCGGCATCTCCAAGTCAGTAACCTGCAGGCCTTGGACAATACTGCTCACAGCAAAGAGACACAGTGCCAGGCTGAGAAGGGGCAGCATCTGCTGCTTTCTCTCCAAGAGCTGCAGGATGGAAGAAAAGGGCTGCCACCAGCCTCGCTGCACCTCTACCTTGAGCTTCACTGGGGGTCATACCCTCATCTTGCAGAAAGGGAAATGAAAACTTCTCTCATCATAGGTGTTTTATTTGCCTTTAAATTCCAAAGAAAGGAAGAGGTGATGATATGGAGGGAAGAAGAAAACCAAGAATTACCAAGAAAGCTCCCCAGGATGACTCATTAACAGTGAGTTTGTTAGGCTGCCACATCGTTTGAAATGAAATCCTGCAAAATACAGTTTAAACTACAAATCCAAAATCTGCAAACCCCAGCCCAATTACAGGGTCTCCAACTCAGCAAAACTCCATGTAGAGAATGCAGAGATGGGGAAAGGGCAGAAATGAAAGAACCACCCAGACAGTAAGTTCCCAAGGACAGAAGCTGTTTGATGCCAGTCTATGGCCTATGGCTGGTCAGTCAAAAGCACACATCCAGTTCAATCTTTAAGCTCCCCTACTCCTGGGTATTTTAATGACATGGATAATTTGCCCCTGGAGTGCTAATTAACACCAAAAAACATAGAGCAGATAGGTGCCAGCATAGTGCCCAGGATATGCTGCTGAACTAGAGTCAGATTCACTACAGTCTTGGCATTTAAAACCTGAAAAGCCCTTATGGCCACTGCTAGCCTTTGTGCAAATCAGCGCACCGCACTGAGCACGGCTGACAGGTCTATGCAGAAACAGGAGTGGCACGTGCGTTCCACCAATGAAAACATATCAAATAAAAGTTACCCAGTAAACCCCCTCCAGAAAGCCCTGCCGGGAGCCAAGCAGGATACAAAGCAAAGGATCGTGCTGGAGAGTCCTCTGGAGCAAGATGGGCACTGGACGTGCTGCTACCGAACACAGGAGGATACCAGGGAATAGGGGATGAGCAGGGTACTCCTAGAAGGCAGAGGATTAGAGAAACTACTGCTCAGCTTATGGATTTAAGGGGTGAGAGGTGCCGGTTCAGGTGACAGAAAAGGCTCTTTGACCTTTGTCTGTGACTCACGCTCTGAGCTATTGTGAAATCCAGATTGCGATAAACACAGGAACTATTTTAAGTCTTTAAAGAACACGTTGCCGGAAGGCTGGATTGTTCAGTCCTTCCTCGGGCAGGACTGCCGCTGAAGGCACGGCCAGTTTCTGGGTGAGGCAGAGGAAAACCCAGCATGAACTCTCACTCTCTAGTAGAAAGAGGAGAGCTAGCAGCGAGAGCACACCGATTGCTTCATCTAGGCTTGCTTGCCCACAGGATCTTCCCAAGCCAAGGGATGATCCTTTTTAAGCTGGTCCGCCATATCATACCACCATATTTTTGGCATGAGCTATTCTTCCCATCCTTGTAAGCCTTCTCCCCGTGCCAGGAGAGCCAATGCTTCAGGTATTGCCGACTTAGAGAACCCGGGGAAAAACACCCAGTGCTTTCAGCAAATGCTGTATTTGGGGGTTGATAGTTCTGACGTCTCCCCTCCCCACGCACCATATTCCTGTTGTGTGTCTTTGTACACAAGCAACTACTCTCTTATGTATTTCTCAGGGATTATGTAATGATTAATTGCCTTCCAATGAACTTTATCTGAGCTGTCAATAAACAAATAAACACAGAATAGATGGGCTTGAGTCAGTGCTCGTCAAATAATCAATGGGAGCTGAAATGAGTTCCATGCTCAACAAGACCCCTAGAGCCACTTCAGTTTGTCACACAAGTGAAGTCTGGGTTTGGAAATGCTGAATTCAGCCCTTGGTACCACCCAGCAGAGCGGCTGGTGACAAAGGGGCACAGGCGCAGCAGTAAGGCTGGCACAGCCCTGGTTTAGCAGCCCCCAGGGAGGTCCATCCCACGGGTGTTGGGTCAGGCAGGGCAGGGCTCTGGTGGCTGTGGCAACACTTCTGCAAGGGCTAGGAGGAAGTGGTAGTGGCTTGTGAAAGAAGTCAAAAAGTGTTAGTTTAAAAAAAAAAGGCAGAAATGCCTTCCTCTGGTTTTACAAGCTAGAGGCAACGGAAAGTAACATCACCAGAGAGCTCAGGGTATGGGCAAGGACTTGTTATCTTTGTAGATGTGCCAAAAAAAGTGTGACCAAAGTACGGCCCATAGACCTTTTCTTGCCTTAAAAGCTCAGCAACAGCCCAGCAGGAGGAGGTGAGCGATAACAAGCCCAGGCAGCAGTACGTTAGTCAAAGAGCAGAAAAGCTCCATGCAACGCTTCAAACCTTGCACCCGAACACAGCAGCAGAGGCCAGAACAAGAGACTTCTTTGCTGGTATGCCATGCTATAACCCACCTACAGAAACTGGATCTCATGGTTCTGCTGTAAGTGAGAAATCACCAAATACACATCCAAGGTTTGAACCGAGGAAAGATCCACATGGATCCAGCATCTCCAGCCTACATATGCACAGAACTTGGAAGCACAAAACATCCTTCAAATCACTGGTCCCCTTGAAGAGCACTGTGCTCCTAGTGCAGCACTCCTGCCCTGGTCTTCACTCAGTCTATGGCACAACACTGAAAAAAAAAGAAGTAAAATGGGGGGGGAAAAAACATGCAACCACTTCTGGGTTTCCTAGCAACTTTCTGCAACAACTTTGGTACACACTGAGCTGAGTGAGGCCTGAGCAGTGGACTGAATGGCTACCATGCCTGAGCGCCAGGGAACAGGGCTTGGACAGGCAGCGGTAGTCTGCGTGTCTGTCTGTCTGTTTGTCAGCCCTTTCACACTGTGCTGGAAAAGCATCAGATAAGCTAGACCCTGGCAGAAGAATAAAAACCCGATCAGACCTTTGCTATCTCCACAGAACAAGCCTGCCCAGGGCGGACCCCCAGCAGCACGCCTGCGATTGCCCACAATTGTCAAGAGAGAAATGCAGGGCAGGCAGCAACTCAGTGGTGCCGACAGACGCAAGCACTGGGGGCCACCAGCTTCGACTTCGCTGGGGCACAACCTCATTCACCATCTCTCCTGCCTACTGAAATACCACAGAACTGCTTTGGCTAGTTAAGTGAGGACATGAGCCACACGCACACGAGCACAGGTAAGCGTCAGGGCGTTGCACAAGAAGGGAAAACGTCAGGAAGCTTTCCATGTGCTGGATGTGAAGAGCATTCTGTTTTGAAGAGCAGGGGGGTGGAAGTGAGGTGCTTTTCTACAGGCAGGAGGCAGGAGCCAGTTAGTCCAACCCCAGCCGCAGCAGTGCCGTTGCTTCGCTCTTCACAAGGGGCACGCTGCCCCTTCCAACCCCACACGCTGGAGGCAGCACGTACAGACACCCCTCCTGAATGCAAGTGCCTTCTCCCCTCCTCACTGGAAGCAAAGCAGCTCCAGCAACCGGGCGATGCTGAGGCCCAGGCGCTGAACCAGGCTGGCCATGGCAGTGGTTCACCATGCCTGTGTTTTGCACTGTTTAACCCAGGCACACGCACATGCATGTCATCGGTTACGGTGTAGCTGTTACTTCATTATTTTAAAGAATTTTTTTCAGTGACTTTGCTCTTCTTAGCTGACTTCCTTTTCACCCGGGGTCTCGGGCTGAGGCAGGCTGGCAGTGCTGGCGGATGGGAGGGCAGCACAGCCACCCGCTGCAGGCGGGCAGAGCCCCCTGGGGACCCGTGACCACACGGTGTGGTAGTGAGACTCATGAGTGTGACCTGACACTCATGAGAAGAACAACCCCAGATTTAGACAGCAGCACCCCAAGGGTGAGAAAAAGCACCTTTTTTTTTTTCCCCCCAAGGAAACTGCATACACAAGAGAATTTTTTTAAAAAATCATGAGATGTGCTGGGCAGGGACTTTTCTAAGGAGCAACGATTGCCACATGCTTGAGGGTGAAAGGCTCAAAGCCTTCATCTACGCTTTCTGTTCCACACAGCTGCCCACAGCTCCCACGGTCAGCAGCACCGCCAAGCTCTGCGCCACGACTCTGAAGTCATTATCAAAATATTTAGGCCATGGAGAGCTATCCCTCTCCCCTGCCACACAGATACAGCCTGGCTCCGCAGAGAGCAGGATAAGCTTCACTTGGACTTCAGCAGGGATGGACCATCACGCGTTTCAGTGAGGTTTAAAGCAGACATCAAGTTTAAAGTTCAACCAGGTTTAATACTGTTGGGCCACTGCTCTCGAAGTAAAGGAGTGCTGTCGTCCCACTCCTCTCTTCCCCAGCTGAAACATTTTACGAAAACCCTTCTAACGGACAAGGCCATGATTTGATCTTTCCATTGTTTTTTAATTCTTTCTGTGGCCACAGTTACAATCAACTTAAGCTTCCTCTCCCCCCCTCCCCTCCCCTTTTTTCCCCCCTTCCTCTTTTTTTTTTTTTTTTTTTTTAAGGTAACCCAGCAGATTAGCATCTCTCCATGACACCCTTTCTAGGAATTAATTGTTAAATCCCTCATGAATCAAACCAACGAGAGCTGAGCTTGAGTCACTTGAGCCAACCTATGCAAAACCAGAGCAGTGCAGCTTCAGCTGGTGAGCAGAGAGAGCTCTGCCAGTGGCAGGGACAGTCTCGTGCCTTCCAACGGGATGGCTGTGAAAGCCAGGCTTACAAGGCAGCTGCACATTTAACAATTAGCCTTTTATTACCCAAATTTCAAAACAGACCATTTATAGTCCGTAATGTGTACAGCCCCAACATCATCATAAGAGATCAGATAATCCAAATTCAGCTTTTTAAGCTGTACCTTAAGAAGAAAGGAGAACAACAACGTAAGGCTTATGAGTTGCTGTGGCACAGGGCTTGCTGTTATCTCTCTGGGAGCCGGCACCAAGAACTGTTTGAAGGCAAGTTCAAGTGAACAAGCCCCTTTCATCCGTGCTGGGGGCTGAGGTTAGCTCGGCAGCCCACGCTGCTGCAGGGGACAGCCCGTCCCCACCCTGCGAGAAGAAAGCCTTATCGGGGAGCCAGTGTCCCCATCAGCGCACACTGGGAAGGGGAGATAGCGTTTCACGAGAGGCGTGAGTGCAGCAAAACAATCCCACCATGAGAAAGGCAGCGAGTCCCAGGGCTTGTTCCAGCAGAGCCCTCACTTTTCTAAGATCCAGTCCATCCCCTGCTAGCTCATGAATTCTCAATACCCAGAAGAGCCCTTGCCTATCCGTTCCCGCTGACATTAATGCAACAGTAAATACTGCACCGACTAATGGGTTTTGCAGGACTGCGATGTGGTCCAGCGCCTCCAAGCATCCAGCCCATGGCAGCCTGCTCTGAGCATCCACACAGCCCCACAAGCAGCACAGCTTTGCTTCAGCGAAGCAGCTCACAGGGGTGCCGCTACCACTTCTGCCTCCCTGCACATGCCAACAGATGTCAACTTTGAACCAATAAAGCCTCAGCCATACAGTTTATGAATTTTGTCTTAAGTGGTTTTGAATAAAAATAACTCTGCTTTTTTTAAGGCTGTTGGAAAAGGGTCTGAGTTAGGAACGTGTATTTTTATACAACCCTAGAGGTGCTGCAGACTGGCCAGGTTAGCACACACTGATCACTGCTGGCCTAACGGCTGATTTAAGATCATCGATTTAACGAGCTTTGGATGAGGTGGGTAACAAAATGTCTTTGGAAAGTGTATGCAGTGCGTCACTATCTATTGGCTGCTATCGCTTCCTTATCACACCCCCTGGACTTAGCAAAAACAAGACATTAATAGAACGAGAGCTAGAAAGAAATGGTTTCTCCCCACCCCCTTCCTACTTTTCAGCTTCATTACCCTCCGCAATGAGTTTCAGTTTTCTCATACAATCAGGTCCTCTTTTTCTGAACAAAGCCTTTGTGTAAAAATAGAGAAATCCCAGTAGTTACATGGGCTGCAGGTTTCCTAAGGTCTGCTGTATACATTTCAGACTCCACTATAAGCTTGATTATTTTTAATTAATATGTATTTAAATCAAGCCTGTCCTACTTTTGTAAATGCTGTGTCAAACCAGTTCAAGTTTGCTCAGCTGAGTGCACGGGGAGTCCGAGACACAGCTCCCTGCTGGTGTTCTGCAGGGCAGTACACTCCCCAATAAATCTATCACCCAGCTGAGCCCTCCTTCCCCTGCTCAAACCTGGTCTCATAAAAACAAAACCTACTAAAACGAGCGCATTTTTTCTTCTATCCACATCTAAATTGCTCCCAGGTCAGACTCTTCAGCATACCAACCCCGTCCTTTTGCACTGCTCAGAGACGACAGGCTCTCTGGAGCGAGTACAACATATGGTACGTAGGGCAGGATGCAGGCCCAGGAGGATTATATCACCTCCCCATGCTTCCGTGTGTGGAAAAGGGGCGGAAGACAGGCAGGAACTTCATTCAAAGATCCTGAAACTCAACACTCGGACTTGCTCTAAATGATCGCTTTTGTGTGAAGAGCAAATTGACTTTAAAGTGACTGCAAGGGAATGATTAAAACTGTTCATTGCGTCTTGGCCACCTATGTTCTTGCGTACAAATGGGTTAGTTTGTTTGTTTGGGGCTTTTTTGGCAGCTGAGCAGAACAAGAGCACAAACCTCTTCCTTCCCATCTCCATCGTGTGTGCATCACCACCTAGGGTAGTGCTCCAGATTCAGCAAGACAAAGGAAGACAATATTCAAGTTAAACCTTAGCATGGCAGAAGACTACATCTCTGCAGTCACTCTACTGGCTACTATCTAAAATAAGGCTTTATAGTGCATGGCACCAAATAATTTGGGATTCTTAAACAAACAAACAAACATAATCTTGCACGAGAACTCTTGAAAAACTAACCACATCCATTCGTCAACCAGGTGAATGGAGAACAGGCAGAGGAGAGATCAAAAAAAGTGGAGAATTAAAACTTTACCAAGAAGAATAAAATAGTCCTTTGATTTCTGTCACAACATTAACCCCTAGCCCCGATCGACCGTGTTAAAACACACAAGCAGACAGTTGCCTGAGTGTACTTGTTATAGACGGAGTGAACCTGTGGTTATAAACACATGGTCTTCACTGTGTCATTTAAGAAGCGTTGGACTAGATGATCTCCACGGGTCCCTTCCAACACCCACTATTCTGCGATGTACTATAATCCACCTTCTCATTTCAGTCCAAATGGGGATCAAAGGAGGTGGAAGTAGTTGGAGATGAGGAGATGTTATTACCTGATAGGCTGACATCCTTAGCCTACGGTACATAAAGTTACTCTGATAACTTTATTATTGGTGTGAGGCTGGAGTCAATAGCAGAGACATTCAGATACAACAACGGACTCAAAAAACAAACCAGCCACTTCTAAAGCAGCTTTATTCTGAGAGTTATCTACTTTGGATATGTTATACGTGTTTAAATCAGGATTTAAATCAGTTATTCTCGTAAGTTTTCATTTCTCTCAGAAGTCTATTAACTCATTTTACTACATTTACCTTATTCCTATCATTGCATGAGGAACCTACATGAACATAAGCAAGTAATTATCCAGAAAAGTGAGTGCTGCTGTATACAAATGGGTTCCAATGCACACCACCAAGTACTGGTAACAGAAGCACCAATCACTACTGGTGCTGCTTTTGGAAGGATAAATACATTAGGGATTTAAATATGAGTTTTAGGAATTGTATTTCACTAGAAGATAGGATACTTCACACAGACTTCTACCCAATGGATACTTAGCGCCCAGGTTTTTTTTTACAGAGTTTCTATCAAATAATGTTAGAGATAACAAATAAATACAACAAATACCAGAACACTGCAGTAAAACCTGACCTGCAACCAACCAGCTCCCTTCCTGCGCTTCTCCTCAGTTAATACTTATTTCTCCATGCTGAAAAGGCAATACCTTCTTAAATTACCTAACCGGACCATCCCGAACCAGCTGCCCCACAGCTAATTCACAGCCCCGGTTCCAAATTACGTATGTAACACAGGTCTCCCAGGGAGGACGGATCCCCAGCCTGCTCCAACCGAAAGCCTCCTCTCTCAACCACTGCCCAGGAGACCTGAGTGTTTCAGAGCCGGGAACAGCAAAAACGCTGCTGTCGCTTTGGAGTGCAAAGTACAGTCAGTATTTGGCCTTTAAATCTGCAGCCTTTAACACAAAGGTTAAACATTCACCGCACTGGACGTGTCCCCACTCTCAAGGCGCAGGGCTCCGCTTCGCGCACGGAGTTTCCTGCCGGCGAGGACCACAGGAATACAAATAATGTCACCCCTGGAGGCTCACAAAACTTGGAGGCAGCCCCGAGACCGCTGACTTCCAAGAAACCTCTCTCCATTCATTGCACCGACAGGCTTGGCAAGGAACAACTCGTCCTCTTACAAAAGCATCGCTCTGAAAACACGCGATTTAAGAGGGGGGGAAAAATACCCCAAACTCCTCTCTCTCTCCTTTCCCGTGCCCCAAGCAACGCTTGCACTCCCAGCCCCCGAGCGGACCCGCCGTCTTTGCCCCCCGTCCCCGTCCACCCCAGCGGCAGCAGCTAACGGGATGCGCGGAGCCGGCCCCGGGGCCGCGGGTCCCGCAGGAGTTCTTCTCCCCGCAGCCGGCTTCCAGGTCTCTTTGGCAAGCGGGGAGCCCGCAAAGGAGCCCCCAGACCGCGGGAGCGGGCACCGCCAGCCCTGCGGGCCCGCAGGTGCCGAGCCCCCCGCCCGGAGCCACCCCGCCGCGGACCCACCTTGTAGACCTTGCCGAAGGCGCCGTCGCCCAGCTCCCCCACCACCTCCCACACCTCGCCGGGGTCCAGGTCGCGGCGGACGTGCTCGTACTCCTTGGACCGCCGCTTCTCGAAGGTAGAGAGGCGCAGGATGCGGCGGAAATTAGCGAAAGCCATGTCGGAGCGGTGCGGGGCCGCCGAGGAGCCGCAGGGAGCTGCCGGCAGCCGCCTACCCGCGCTCTGCCCCGGGGTGGGGGGGCACGGAGCCGCTGCGCGCCCCGGGGAGCAGCGAGGCGGGAGCGCAGCGGGGCCGCCTCCAGCCGAGCGCAGGCAGCGGCGCCGCTCCACCTGCTGGCCCGGCCCCGCGGCCCGGCCCCGCGCCATTGGCCGGCGGCCGCCCCCGCCCGCCCCGCCCGGCCCGGTACGGCACAGCCCGGCTCGGCTCGGCTCGGCTCGGCCCGGCTCGGCCCGCCCCCGGGGAGTCAGGGGATGACAGAATCGTTCAGGATTCTAAAGACCCTTAAGGTCACCGTGTCCACCCGTTAACCCAGCACTGCCAAGTCACCACTAAACCATGTGCCGTCTTTTCAACACCTCCAGGGATGGTGACTCCACCACTGCCCTGGGCAGCCTGTTGCAGTTCAATCACCATGGCAGTGAAGAAATTTTTCCTAATGTCCAACCTAAACCTCCCCTGGCACAACTTGAGGCTGTTTCCTTTCATCTATAACTTGTTACCTGGGAGAAGAGACTGACCCCCACCTCACTACAACCTCCTTTCGGGTAGTTGTAGAGAGTGGTAAGGTCTCCCCTCAGCCTCCTTTTCTCCAGACTAAACAACCCCAGTTCCTTCAGCTGTTCCTCGTAACACTTGTGCTCTAGACCCTTCACCAGAAGGGCAACAGTTCTCCGGACACGCTCCAGCCCCTCAATGTCCTTCTTGTAGGGAGGGGTCCAAAACTGAACCCAGTACTCAAGGTACGACCTCACCAGTGCTGAGTACAGGGGATCAATCACTTCCCTAGTCCTCCTGGTCACAATAGTTCTGATAGAAGCCAGGATGCTGTTGGCCTTCTTGGCCACCTGGGCACACTGCTGGCTCATATTCAGCTGCTGTTGACAGACACCTCCAGGTCATTTTCCACCAGGCAACTTTCCACCACCCTTCCCCAGGCCTATAAGGTTGCAGGGGGTTGTTGTGACGCAAGTGCAGGACCCTGCACTTGGCCTTGTTGAACCTCATACAATTGGCCTTGGCCCAGCCAGCCAGCCTGTCCAGATCGTTCCGCAGAGCCTCCCTGCCCTCAAGCAGATCAACACTCTTGCCCAACTTGGTGTTGTCTGCAAACTTACTGAGGGTGCACTCAATCCCCTCATCCAGATAATTGATAAAGCCACCTCAATACTGAGCCCTGGGGAACACCACTTGTGACCAGCTACCATACGGATTTGACTCCATTATGCATATTTGAGTTGCATATCTCCTCACTACCACCTCTCCCTTCCAGCACAGCAAGGAGGAAGCCAGAGCATCAGAGGATGATGCTAAATACAAGTAACATTGAAGACTGTGAAGGAAAGGTCTGAAACTCCTCAGCGGCTGCTGTCACGTTCCTGCCTGCTCAGCCCGGCATCAGAGCGCAGCAAGCCAACAGCATCCACACGGGCTGTGCTTCACCTCATGGGCTGTGCTGCTGGGGGCCAAGCAAAGAGACACATCTCTGAGTGTAAAAACATAATCCTAAAGTGCCTTGGCAACAGAGGGACGTTTCCTTCTTCCTCCAGTTCATTTCATGTGAAAACAGCCAAACACAAATATTTTAAAAACTCCCAGTAGCAGCAATTCGAGTGTATCAGCACTGCGGGCACCCGCCATGAAATTATTTTAGAGAAGATGTGACCCAACTGCTGTCAAGTGTGAAGGTTCGCATCCTCTCCCTGGCAAAACTTCAAATCCTCTGAAAAACCGGCTTGAAATCGAGTATTAGATGGGGACCTCTAGGGGAAATACCTGATGGTGCAGCCACGATTCATAACATCTCTGGTTTCACAGAGGGTTGGTGGTAAATGGTTGTCGGTGCAAATTTCAGAGATACCAACGCCGCTCCCCCCAGCGAGTGTATTTTGCCCCACATATGTGTCCCATATGAGGGGAGAGGCAGGGGAGGGGGTGCGTTTGCACGCTCCATCCTGATGTGTAACAGGCAAAACTCAGCATCTCCCTTTGAGAACAGCCGGGCTTGGTGATGTGTCATTAGTTCCCTGATGGGTTGTAACTGAACGCATCGGGGCTGATCATCGCTTCTCCTTGTCTGTGCTGTTAAGGAAATACGGGGTTTACCCTGGTGTGATCAGCCTTCACACTTCTGTTGGGAATTTCCCAATAGTGATACTTGAAACGCTATTTAAAACTCCAGTTCCTGGAAATTCGCGGCTGAATGAGAATTGTAGCTGCCTTTTTTGAAGAAAGTTTTGTGTTCCTCTGCTTCTTCCCTTATCCTCACTGAGAAGAACGAACTGAAAATGCAACCCAGAAGAAAGAAGTTGAAGATAATTGAGTTTTCATCGGACTGCATGGGGTTTGGATCTGATCTGATACGGGGTGTGGATTTGGCAGTACTGGAGTAAGAACAGACTGGAACAGAAGCAGAGCAACTACTTTCAAAATGTCACACCTTTTAATCTTGATTTTTCCGGGAGTGTCACCAACACTGCACCAGTGCTTCTGAGGTCAAGATTTGCCTTACAGTCTAAAATAAACCCTTCAGTCTGTGCTATCTTGCACATTTTAATAAAATTTAATGCTCTTGAGCATTGCAAGAATAATTTCAGTCATTGATATTAATGCTGAATGGAAGGGAAGCCTTTGCCTCCACATCTGAGGGGAATTCTTGAAAATGTGGAAAAAGCATTGAACTTGTGGGATGGATGGAGGTTGCGTCTGGTTCTAGGGCAGCATTTTCCTTCTGTGAGGGGTCATTCCCACGGCACTAATTCTGTTTCACTGATCTTCCACGGCCAGCCGGGGTGCAGCCAAAATCCGGGTATTTTGTGCAGCATCTGCATTCAGGTGAAGTATAGTGCTGCTTGTCAGCAACAAATGCTGTGGCACTGGTAGAGTTTTTCTAGCTCCTGGATATTCATCATAAGAATTACCTGAACAGTAAGTACTTCCAAAAACGAGATTGACCTTGATGCTCTAAAATTGCAGGCCCTATGTCATGTTTTGAAAACAGACACGCAGAACGCCACATCGCTCAGGATTTAGGACCAGAGATCGCAGACAGGACAAACATTGCACTTCAGATGTTCCAACAAATGCAGCACACCGTAATCCTAATTAACTAGCAGCTCAGTTAGTACAAGTGCTTGGCAACACCGCAGAAAGCTTTCAGATACAGCATATACTGCCATGTCCTCCCTGCTCTGCCGTGCTCTGGAAGGTTACATGGCCCAGGTACGTCTGCATCGGCTTCTGAAGGAGGTACGGCTCAGGGCACCATGCAGAGCCACTGAGCTGAATTTTCAGCTCTCAGTGAAGATACTCCTTTCCCCTTCCCTTGCCTCCTGCCCTGTCTGTGAGAGGGAAAAAGGTCCAAGAGCCTGTGAAACCCGTTAGATTTTATGGTATTCTCGTCCTCTGCATCCCAGCAGCATGTGAAGCCCCCAGGTCAGGCTTGCTAGTACTGTACAAACGTGATAACCGGGCACAATGAGCAGATGGTTGATGCGGGAAAAACCTGGACCAGCCATAAAGGAGATCTTTACAGCTGTGCAAGTGAGATGCCAGGAACACGGGGCAAGGCGGGATTTCTGGCTCACTGAAGCTAATTCCTTAGCACTGCAGCAACTTCATCATGTAATCCTTTCCATAAACTGATCGTGCTCTGCGTTAGAAAGCAGGTGGGTTTCTTGCCAGTAGTGTCCTCCACATGAGGCTGTTCACAGCCCCCCCATCTGCTGGTTCACAGCTTCCCCACCTCCCGCCTGCAGCTCTTGAGTCTATTCCCATGTTTTTGCAAACCCCCATGGTGCTCCAGCTCAGACGAACCCTCTTCCCATGGATTTACTCCACTGGCAGAGATCTAAGGGTAGCAGAATCAGATCAGGCTCAGATTTTCTTAGTGGGAGCTGGTTGTCCTTTGTGTTCACACTTGGGGAGGGGAGTTGAGGGAAATGCTGGATCTAGAGGTTTGGCTCTTCCTCTGCACTGGAGCAGATTAAATAGGACTAAAAATAACTGTTAGTGGATCATGAGTTAAAAGTGACGCCTCCACAAGAAAAATGTGTTCCTTTTTCAGTGTTTCTGGTTGTTGGAAAAGTCCTTTTTTCGTCCAGGGGTGGGTTGGAAGAGAAGACAAGACAGAAAATTATGAGCACTTTAACATTGCCTTCTGTGCGGAAATCGCATATGCCCCTTTCATAAATCAGGCCATCTTATTAATACTGATCTATTAATTCTGAACAGTATTTCTTGTCTGCTACTGTGTTTTAATTGCCTGTGCAACCTGTCTGGGATCAGTGGGCATTTAAAATAAAATAAATCCTCCTAATTATTGCTTGCAGATTTGTGCAGACAATGCCTGAGAACTCACTGCTTTCCAGATCTGCAGTTTTATTGCTTTCTTCATTACGTGACTGTCCTGCATAAGGACCGGATCACGCTGCTGTTTGACTTGTTGGACTGAAGCGGGGGGGGGAGAATTTGCTTTAACGAGTCCTGCATGGTGGCGTGCATCCTCCTGCCCCACAAGGTGTCTGACCTGTGGGTCCTGGAGTCGGTACGGGGATTTCTGCGCCATCCAGCACCCACATAAAGGGAATCAGCTCACTGGAGGTGATCTTTACTCCTGGCATACCAGGGATGGAGAGGGTCCCTGGGTCTAAGCTGCTGCACAGAAAAGGAAAGCAGGGAAATGCGCAGTACTCCTGTTGATACCAATCTTGCTCCTATGGGATAAATCCACCCTGAACCTTTTGCAAGGAGGAACCATCTAAACACTCCTCTCAGCACAGGCTGTCCATCTTAGTTCTCCAAAAAACCAAGCCCTCGGCTGTGTCTACCTGTGGGGAAGAGAGCAGAGCAGCTGTTCTCACCCACTGGTTCTTGCTAGCTTGTAGGCGCAGCACGTGCCAATGCCCTTCTTCAGCCTTCCTGACATCACCTACAGCCCAGGCCGGGAACAGACTGGTACCTTTTCAAGGAAAAGCAGCAAGGACAGCAGGCTGCAGCGAGGGAGAGGGATGTAAAGCCAGGGTTATCCCTAGAGCTCAATCTTGCTGTTGGACATGTCCTGCAGCTCTGCTCTGGACCAGACACCTGGCTGAGAGCTAGCACTGGAGGCTGCTGCCTGCAGGACTTGGGAAGGAAGAAGAGGAGCCATCTGTGGGACATAGCGCTGCAAGTCAATCAGCACATGGCATGGATTGGAAAGGACCTCACAAAGCACCCTTGGGGCTTGGCTGGCTGGGGCCTGGTAGCTCTCCCCAGCACAGCCCAAACCCAGCCGGCAGCAGCCACGTGCTTCCTCGTGGCTCCACATCAGGAAGCACCAGGGTTTTGGTATTTCCTGCGGGTGCGACTAGCAGGAGGTCACCTTTGGTCTCTGGCTGTGAGCACCAGCTGGTATTCCATGTATTCTTTCCAAGCAGGAAATCAGTGCTTGTCATCTGCTTCTAAACCTTTTTGCCCTGAAACAGAACCATCTTGTAAAGCAGTTCATCCACCGGCACATGGGACCTGCCTTCCACCTTCTGGATGTAGGCAGGGATAATATGATTGATTTTAATCCGTTTGCAGCTAAAAGGTTTCTCTTCAACATCCAGAAAGAACTTAAGAAGATATTCAAGGACTTTGATATTTCGGGAGATGAGGTAAAATTAGAGAAATTACAGTCAAAAGACAGGCCATGAAAGTGCCCCTAAATTCAAAATTAACCCTTGGGATCGCACTGCAGCCTGCAGCCGCTTCGCACGCAAGCCTGAGTTTTATTCCTGTTGACTTCAGGAGGGGGTCTTTGGTGACTTACCACACAGTCTGAATTGAAAATGTTTTAACAGCAAGGTAGCAAAAGGAAGAAATAATTTGGGGGGGGTAAACCAGACATATTCTTCTGTCTGAGTAGACTCTAACAGGAGGAGGTAAGCAGGACTGGCAGAAGTGTCTTTATTTAAGCCATTTTCTTCAGAGATTGCTTGTGGCTTTTCATTATTTTTGAAGCTCTCTACAGTCAATTCTCAGAGCTGCTGGCTGGGGCGCGGGGTGGGGGACAGGGGACACACACGACACGACAAACCTCTGTGGGATATTCTTGGACTCAAAGCTCCTAGAAACATTACAAGTGCCATACCTTGGCTCATGCCTGTGCCATGGAGATGCTGATGCCAGGTAAGAGCCCCAGGGGAAGCTCTTTCACTTCTCTGGTGGATCCCTCATTTTTTGACCTTAAACTACCTTCAGGTTCCTTGGAGCGGTCATGAGGATCTTGCCCATCTCTGCCCCACTGTCAGGAACATCTTCCTGCAACAACAAAGCTGGTAACGGCACCTCCCCTCCAGCTCTGCATTGACAGAGTCCTTCTTACAGAGGTTCAGGCACACATCCCTTGCCAATTCGCTTTTGCCACAAGCTCACCTTTGTCCCTGTCTGGTCATCAGTGCTCTTTCAAATCCCTCCCTGCTCTGAAGTGCTCTCTGATTAATGACCACCTGCAGCTACGCTAGTAGGGAATCAGTCATTAATAGACTGTAGACATCTCTTATCTCCATCACAGCTTCACCCCATCCTCATGGCTTCAGCACCTCAGCGTGCTCCAGGAGCATATTTAGCAGCCAGCCATTAGTAACTGAGGGAGATCCCTTCTCCTTCTCCTCCTTTCTGCTGCTGGGTTCCTGGGCAATTGTTTTTATTGATAATTTCTCCTCCTCTATGTTCCACCACCAGCATTCTCTTCAATTATTTGTTACAGGCAATTGTTGCATCTCTGCTGTGAGCCCTGCAGGGCTTGCAGCCTGTTTCCTGCGTGGTTTAGCAGCACAGCAAGGTATCAAAGCCTCCGTCCTGCTCGGGGCCTGCAGATAGTTCCCTAGTGCCCTTGGAGCAGTTTCCTGGAATAAGCTGTTTCAGCTGCAAGTTGTGTTGATCCTGCCCTTTCATCTGAAGGCTGCCTGATTAAAAGGCCACTTTAAGCAGGAGCAGTATGGCTGTGACACAGCCCTGAAGGCATCCTGCTCCCCACTTCCACACTGTAACCCCAGCTGTTAAGAATCACTCCAACATCTGCAAGTCATTACAAATGGTAGAGAAACAGCCATGTGCCAGGGAGGTGCCCTGTGAGCCTGTTAGACGCTGGGATGAGCCGGAGGCCATGGTTTGAAACCATTTTCTCCTGAGTCACTTGGGAAACTAGAAGTTGGAGAAGGTGGCAAGAGTCTGTACTCGGGGTCTTTCTCCAAAATAACTGTTTATATCGGACAAGGTTGCCTTGCTAAGCTAGGGGTCTACCTCCTCCCCAAAACTAGCAACTGAACTACAGGGAATTCAGGATGTTTGCAATCTTCTGCACTGACAAACAACAACAAGAAGGGGATCATGAGTAGCCTCCCAGCAGGACCAGCGAGCTCGTAACAGACTAACCAGAGCCCTTTCTTTACCCAGCTGGGAACAGCACAGCCTCGCTTCTCCACCCCTCTGGGCTCAGTTTACAGCCGTCAGATAAATGGACCAAACTTAAGTGGATAAATGGAAGTGCTGCAGTGAAGCAATTGCCTGTTCTGCTTTCTCCATTGTGCACCACCACTGCTCTGCCGAGGTGAGCACCAGAGACTGATGTCTGAGGAGGGGGAAGAGCTGATGCAACTTGGACTTCTCGTGCCTCACAACTCTCCCCAGAGCTAAGCCTGATGTTAGCGTTATCTTCCCCCCCGTACTGCAACAGCTGCGCCTTCTGGGAATTTAGAGACAACCTCTTCCTGCCCCCTACATCGCGCACTGGTTTAGCGAGAGCCTTCCTCCCCAGCGCTGCTGCTTTGCCGCATTCAGACACGCACAAAGCAAGACTGGTTTGAAATGGGGCAGACTGGTCTCTGAGGCTGGAACCACTCACACTGGCAGCTTTCTGCTCCCACATTTCTGCTCTGCATCCTCTGCCTGTGTGCTCCAGCAGCTCCCTGCATCCGCTCTGCCAGGCTCCTGAGCAACAGCCCAACGACAGGAAATGCTGTTTGCTTTCTTAACGAAACCACCTAATTAAGTCCATGTGGAGAGAGAGCAAGAGAGGCAGTTTAGTTTCTCTTGCTAAATATTGACTGTTTACCCTTTGGGCACAGCCACCCAGTGAATTTATTTCCCCCTCTCACCTCACACACAGGGCATCACAGCACTGAGCCTCCTGCAAACTTGCTGCCTTTACAGAGCTTCCCTAATCAAGCAGCATGGCTGCAGCGTAAGGGACTAATTACAAAATTCCAGCCTCCAAGCACTGCCACCGACCTCCCATGAAACAAGGTTTCAGTACGCCTCTAAGGCAGCACCCACCTCTCAGACCTTTGCAACTGCTCTGAGGCCAGAGAAAACAAACTGCGCGGCTGAAATCCCAACTTTCCGGGGTTATTCCGAGACAGAGAGAACACAGCGAAGCACGCTGCAGAGCTGAGCTGAGAGCTCCCTGCCTTTTCGCTAAGTTACCGTGTTAGTTTTAGCCCAGATTAGGAGGGACCAGCAACCCTGAGCTTTCAGCCAGATGCTCCCTAGAGCATCCAGAGCAGCTCTGGGGTTCTGCCCCGACCAGGGCACTTGTCCCAGCACAAGCAGCAGCAAAATCAGGTCCAGAGTTAAAGACCATTTCCCTCAGTGCTGTCTCTGGAGCCCAGCACCAGGTATTAATTAACGCAGCCCTGGCCCGCAGGAGCACGGACCAGGTGGGATGGGCACATTACCCAAACTGGGATGCAGATTTAGCCAGCAGAAACCCCATGCTAGTGGTAGCACATTATGCAACGTCATACAGCAAGAGCCGGCTCAACGACGTATGAATTTAGGCACAATACAAACATTAATTTTGTGTTAATTAGGAACAGAAACTCCATGATCTATGTAACATAGCTCTACAAATCATATGTAGTCCTCTCCTCTAAGCTCGTATGCTGTAGGGAGTGAAGAAGCGCTCCATTTCGCTGTGACTGAGGAAATTTCAAGGGCTGTGCACTTTTGACCTCGAATCCACATCCTTTTGGGGTTTTGCTTCAGTCAAGAGCTGCCCAGGAGTTCCTCAGCCCACTTCACAGCCCACCACATGCTACAGCTGCATGCTGAGGACAGCTCGGAGTGGCGCGGGCATGTGCGCACACACCGGACAGACCTCCCTCTCGCTGCCGGACAGACGGCCACGCTGCTCAGCGAGGAGATGGGTCAGACACAATTTTGTAATCCTGGTGTTTGAGGAGATCAGCTCTGAGTTCTCTGTCCCTGCCGTGGAAGCAGGGTTGCCTCACAGGTGAGAATAAATGACTACAAACAAGCTTTTGCACCTGTTATTTTACAAATACGTATTAAATAAGGGAATATGTATATATAAGGAGATGTCCTATACACACACCTATAACAGGAATAAAAAAAATTAACAATATATATGTATAAAAAGAAAAAAAAGTTACAGGAAAACCATATGCTTGTTTGTTTGTAACTCACATTACAAATTCTACCACGAAATTACCCTAAGATTAAAAAAAAAAAATTGGTATGTAACATTAGAACAAAGCAGCCTACAAAACCCGATTCCTACTCCTTCGATACCTCAGGTAGTTAATCGAGACTGTGGAAGCGGGACCCTGAATTAAGACAACGTGTCAGTTAATGTAATTACAGGACAATTACTCAGAGCTGTTACTCTGCACCGTTCGCCGAGGAGCCAGGAGCACATCCGCAGGCGGGAGAGCTGGCTCGGAGGAGAGTCACGCGGGATGTCTGAGCACATCTCCGGGCCTCGCATTCTCCATGGACTGCTCACCTGATTTGCGAGAGAAAATGTCGCACACCAAAATTATTACCAAAATGTGTCAGACAGGTAATGAAGAGTTGTAGAGCTCCAGCTCAGAATTAAAAGCCCTGCTGAAGAAATTTAAAAAGAACACCACCACTGAGTTTATTTCTCCAGGCATGGCATTTCTATGATTACTTCTATTTTTTAAATGCAGGGGAAAAAGAAGTTTCTCTTTTTTGTTTTAAATACAGGAAATGTTGTACAGCATTTCCAATAGAAGTTCATGGCGGTTTGCTCTCAAGGGTAACAAATCTTCCCTAGGTTAAAAAAAAAAAATTAAAAAAAAAAATCACATAATTTAACAGTCTGGAGACAATCTGCTTGTGCTTTGCAGTTAAAAATAAGTGCACACACTACTGCAATGTCGACCAAGAAACAGAGGTACAACATAAAAATACATTCTGCATTTTGAAAGGTACCTGATGTTCATTGCCTGAGCACTCGCCATTGACTGAAGGACCCAGGGAGAGGAAAAAAGTTAAAAAACAGGTTTTACACAACTGGTTCAGTATCTGATTCTAAGAGACTTTATAAAAGTTACAGGGGAAAAAACCTCCTCACACCTGTGGAATCCCCTCACCCTTGTTTCACTGCGTGTTGGAGCTGTGCAGTTTGTGTCAGCACCACGTCGAGCACTGTATCCTACGCGACATGTATGTTTGTCACACAGTACACACAAAGAAACTGCGTACAAGTGTTTTACCATAAAAATGAAGATATTTATTCAAGAAGTACAAATTTGATGGTACCAGCCATCGTTGAAAGCCATTACCATGAGGCAGAGAGGACACAAACCGAAGTCTCTTGCTGAGAGCATACGACAGCAAGTGTCTGATCGCTAGCTAACGCAGTCATTTCAATCATTGCTCAAAAGCCACCCCCACTTTTTAAACATTCCCTGGACTTGAGAGGCACAAATAGAGTTCTTAATACAAGACCAGTTAAGTTATTTTAATAAAGCCATCAGCTAAAATTTGTTTTAAATTTCCTTAAATTGTCTCCAGCCTTTGACTGGATTTAAATCTCCTAAAGAAAAGAAAGGGACCTGGGAATGAGCAGGCGCAGAATTTTTGGAGCTCAAGATGAACTAAAAGTTTTAAGGCAGGAGTCAGGATTTTAAGTTCTCTATTTGCCCCATGGCTCTGATCGAATGGTCTTCATCTGTAAAATATACAAATACAGACTTCTACTGGATAAACACCCAATGAGTGGTCCTGCACGGAGGGCAGGAACCTATTTTTTCACAGAGAGTCCAGTGGACACAGTTATTAAAAGTCTCAAAGTCCACAGTATGAAGCCCGCTGGTTAAAACATCTCATCTTCCAACTCTTTGACTTTTGTAGGCTCAGTGGCATGGATCTCCCTTGGAAGGAGAGCAATAGCTCCACCTCATACGAACAAGAGCAACACACACGCAGCTATGGCGTATCTAAGTGGATGAAATATGGAAGAGGAGAGCCATTTGCAGAACAGAGCAATCAAAAACACTTTATGAAATGGAAAGTCTTAAAGCAGGCAGACTTGTATATACAGTCATTAACCAACAGAAGTGGTTGTAGCTGCAGATATAGTAGCAGGACACTCATCTTCTTTGGGAGAAGACAGAAGCGCGGTTGCTGCACAGTTTAACTCCAAAGCTTCCTAGATCAGTTGACTTGCAAGGCAGACCACCATCATCTAGGAGGTTTGGAGCAGATTTTTTTCTCTTTTTCCAAGAAAGCTGCAGAACATATGAAGCTCAACCCCTTACCCAAAGCAAGTTTTCAAAAACGCCTTTCTCAAATACCTCTACATCCTACTCCGGGAGAGCATAAGCTGTCCAAGAGCTGCCAGCCATCATCCAAGAAGGAGTCAGAATTACAGGGGAAGTGGTGAAGGGCAAACGAAAAACAGCCCCGTTTTCTAACAGACACTACTTTCATTTCACCATAACAGGGTCTGAGCAGCGCAGTGAAAAAGCTAACAAAAACCTTTTTTTTTTTTAAATGTAAACATTCTCCGCATAAGTGCAGGGTCTGGATATGTGTACAGTGACATAGAAAACAGTTTGTAAAATACAGATCAAGAGTCAGAAATGTAGCTACCACTTACGCTTCTGAAGAAGAGAGAGAAATGGAGAA
Source organism: Bucorvus abyssinicus (assembly GCA_009769605.1). NCBI lineage: Eukaryota > Metazoa > Chordata > Aves > Bucerotiformes > Bucorvidae > Bucorvus > Bucorvus abyssinicus. The sequence continues at coordinate 10,113,180 of CM020041.1, forward strand.
ACATCCAGCATTCAATTCGTCAACACTTACACAGCAAAAATGCTTTGAAAACTCCATGGCTAAAAGGACCCCACCATTGTAACAAAGACTTTTTTTAACAGTTTTTAAGAAGTTTTTGCGTTATTTACTAACAATGGGTACATATACAGAAGCATGTCATTCTACAGCAATATTTCATCAGTCACCTGCTCTACCAAAGGTTGCCACGTGTTGCCTTGTCACTCCAACGAACCCCTTTCCTCTCCCCCCAAAGCAACTTAGGAACTTTCTGTGAAAGAGAGAGAGGAGCTGGGTTTTGTTTGGTTGTTCCTGGGGTGAGGTTTTTTGTTGTTACTACTACTTTTAGCATTGGGGTGTCTATTACAAACCCCAACTTATTACACTGCTGACTTGCATCATTTAGTTTTCCAAGGTATTTCCCAGATCCAGAGAAGCAAAGGCTTTCAGAAAACTATGAGAAAGTTCTCGCAGTGCAGCTCTTCCAAGCTGTGTTTTCTGCAGAGGACACCAACAAACTGTGATGCACAAAGAGCCAAGGTAGTCAGTGAAACTTTTGGGAGCTGGATGCTCTGAAGGAGCAGCAGTCACTTGGTTGTGGAAGGCAACCCTCAGTGTCCTTCTGGTGCACACCAACCAATGTATCTACAGCGTCCGTGGCTTTTCTGGAGCTATCCTCGCCCCAGCAGACTACGCTTGTTCATGCCCCTCTGCCCTTCAAGCTGCTCAGGAGTGTGGAGTTTCACTAGGTTATTACTTCTGGGTCAGGCAGAAGCAACCTTAAAGAGTATAAAAATCTGAATCATGTCAAATAGAGCTGTCACTAACATGGTACAAAATGTTACCTAGTGGCATCAGTTCACAGCCAGAGCTAATCAGAAATGACAAAAAAGGCTGATGGGTCTAATAAATAAAAACCTATTGCTCCTCACTTGTCTGTACTCGGCATTGCAGTTCACAGCTGCATGCATTAAGAAGCCTGTTGCATTGCTTTGATGATACCCAAGACACTGGATGGTGCAGAGCAGCACACCAACTGCCACACCCAGCCCAGGCCATGCTGCCAGCAGTGCTGAGCTGCAAACACCATGCATGCTCATGCTGTAAAACAAAGACGAACAAACCAAAGTGCTTCGATCCATCTTCCCCACGAGCAGCTGCTGGTGTCCACCATGCAGACCCACACCAGTCCTTGTCACCAGGGCTGCCAGCTGAACAGCCATTTAGTACTTGGTTAGTCTCACTTCAGCCATGCCTACCCAACCTCCCTCCCGTCCTCCTCCAGGCACATGGGGAGCCTCGCTCTGCCCCCGGAATCTGCATGAGTCCCACGGGAGCCCCAGTGCATCCCCTGCACTGGTGTTTGCACTGAAGACCATCTTGTAGGCCAAAGACAAGGCAGTTCAGAGAGAGAAATGACAGTTCTCTCAATGTATATTGCAACCTCGAGTTACATGCATGGTGTGTGTTAGTCAACGTGCTGTATGCCTCCATTACTGGTATTTTTTAAATATACATATATTTTGAAACTTAGAATTCTTTCCTAAGACAAGTCTTGTAATATTTGTTTCCAGCAGGGTATGTGCTTAGTACATCTGTCACTTCATACAGAAGAGGTTGAAAAGTCTTCACTTTCACCTACAGCTGCATTTTACCATTGAATTTTTTCCATTTTGGATACATGCTTAAAGGACAGGCGAGGACGGGAGGCTGTTACAGAAAAGGGTATTTTCATGAACCAATTCTCTGTTCTACTCAAAGCCCACTCCGGACATGACCTTCAGATGATCACCTTGCTCCCCAACATAAAAGCAATTAATATAAAATATGGTCATCTATTATGGCATAATAAAACTGAACCTTTTTCAAGTAAGAGGGGGAAGAAGGAAAGAAGGAGCTATCTCAGACGCTGCATGCTGTACTCTCAAAATAGTACATGGTGTCAATGGCCTGAACAAAACAGAAAAAAAAAATTAAAATGTATCCTACAAAAAAATAAAGTAGTGTTTAGTGCTCACATTTACAGAGCTGTCACCCTGGTTTGCTCCTCCTCAATCTATCGTGATTTCCCCCCTTCTAGAAGGGGCTGCAGGGAAATGACATCGTAAAGACCATTTATACAGAGATGTAAGTTATGCCTTGTCTTCCTGGCATGAAACCATCCTTCACCCAGTGAAAATCCAAAAGATTGAGTTGTTCATATATCAAATATTTTTTCTCCCTCTGGAATGCAAAAGATCTGGCTGCAAAAACCCCATATAGTAAACCATACTTATCTAAAAAAAACCCACAATAGAAAACTTTTGTTATAGACTAGTATTTATCAACTTTGACTTCGTCTTTAAAAATAAAAATTAAGAAAACAGAAAATCAAGTCACTTTGGTGTTCATAGGAAGAGGGAACTAATTTCCCTTTACACAGCTCTGCCACTGCACTTCAGCCATCCTGCACCACATCAGGGCTCAAGGAGCTGCCAGAAAACCAAAGACTTAATACAACACAGGGCCAAAAAGAAAGCTGTGTTTATTTGGGGTAGGGTGGGAAACAGGTATAAAATGTTGATCTGTTTTCCAACCATCAATGTAAATTCTGTGCCTGCTGGGAAAGACTCATGATGTTCTTCAAGCCGCCTCTGCTTGTTCTGGCTCTATGCTGATGTTCACGGAGCAAGAACTCCCTTTGGGTCCAAGAAACTGGGTTCTACGGAATTAATGAAGGAGCAAAAGTAACAAGTTTTAAATTGTCAATGTAACCCACCAGTTTCACTAGCAGACGAGAAAGAGCTGGGACAACTGTAGCTTTAGACCGTTGATTCAGAGAGGGAAGACAGAAACCAATACAAATACACTACTCATACCTGAATAGCACATTGGGCTCTGGAAAAAGTGAAGTCATTTCAGTGACAGCTGAAAGAACAAACAAACTAGAAATCACGTTTAAAAGGAACAGGGCATTTGATCTCAGCCAAAGGCATTACCAGACGGGTGCAGAGCAGCCAAGGACTGCAGAGAGCATCTCTAATTGAGGGAACAAGCAATTAGATTTCGTGTCCCCCCACAAAATGCTCCGATTCAGATTTTTGAGACTGCAAAAGGATTTGTCATTAGCTGAAAGAGCTCCTCTTACATTCTGAAGGGAAAGCACTGGCTGTGAACACCACCATCGCTCTGGGCGCATGTCGGTGAGGACAGCTCCAGTCGTCCTGGCTGGAGAGTCACCAGAGCTAGAAAATTAACTGCTGCTTCAAACACTCACACACAAAGCTGCACACGGTGTGCTGTTGTGTCCTCCTTACCACCTTCCCTGGTTTGCGCCCTGTCGGAACTGACCAGAAGAAGCTGCAATCCATTGCACCTAGGTGTAATTGCAGTTTATCCTGGACCTCTTACACCGGTGCCATCTGACAAAGGTGATGCACCTAACACTTAAGCACAGACCAGCGCATCACTCCGCTAGCCTGATCAAAGCTCATTCTAATGATCTGAGCAACACACAGTAATTCGGCAGGCCCGTGCTGAGGTGCCTGCCAGCCAGTAAACTTCAGGCTAAGTCAGTCTTGTAGCAAGTAAGTTTACAGTACAGTACGTGAGAGTATACATTGACTAAGTTATTGCCTAAGGCTCCGGCAGGCTGCGTTCCCAGCTCAGGAGCCAGCAACGGCACAGGACTGCGTTGCCATCTTGGAATGTACAATTGCTTGGTCGGAGCACCAGCAGGAGCCACCCACGTGGGATGGAGACTGAGCCCCCAGCCCAGCTCCGCTGCCTGGGGCCAGCTGTGCCCCAGTGGTGCCTGGGCAAAGCATGCGAGTTAGGTCAAACCGGAAAGGATCCCTGTGAACAGGCAGCACCAGACCTACCCAAAGCTGCTGCAATTCTTGAATGAACTGTATGTGGTGCTGATATGAAACTTTAAAAACTGATTATTTAATTTTTTTTTTTTTCAAATGAAAGTGCTCTCTCCTGCTCCAGCTCCATGGATCAGGGCACCACCAACAGTTCTAAGAATCATTACATATTTGTGTTAAGCGATTGACACTCTCTTCCCTCCCTTTTTGTACCTCCTCTCTTTTCCCTTCTGCTTCCTGCTCCCTCTGCCCTTGCCCTGTGCTCCTTGCTGTTGTGTTGAACATGAGATCAGGCAAACTCCAAAGGCCAGTTTACATTTTTATGTTTTCTTTTTGCAGATCTCCCATCACAGATGGAATTTTTGCTGGTCATTTCTTGGAACCAATCCATTAGCAGGACAAACCAAAAGAAGAGAGAGCAGTAAAAACAAACTCTGTGAGAGATGGAGGAAAGAAGAATCAATAAACGAGCAGAAATCAGTTTTCCACTGGGGTGGGATTTGCTAATGGCTGGCTCACAATGACTTGCACCACGTAGTCCTTTGGGATTTTCAGCTCCTCCAGTTTCATTTTGTCTGCCAGAGGCCTGCCTGAGAAGAACCAGCGCTGGCTGCCTGGCTCCACTCCCTCCACTGCGTGCAGCCGCCTCTTCATGTGGTACACCGTGTCCATGCTGCGGACCATGAGTTTGAGGTCTTTGCCTGTGGACAGGCGCAAACGAAGCTGGCATTCATGCCCTGAATTGGGTGGGGGATCAGGAATATCCAGAGTCTCCAGGTCACCCTTCTCCTCTATCATGTTGATAGGTGGGGCGAGGCAGTACACAGGAAGCTGGTACCGGTTGCCCAGTTCATCGTAACACTCTGTAAGAGCACCTTTAGGAAATAAGAGGGGGGGAAGAAAAAAAAAAAAAAGAGTATGAATGCAATTCACATTTAACACTGAAGTGGTCATGCTCGGAACCGTTTACTGTTAAACCATCAGAGCAATAGGGTCTGAATTCAGGCTTTAAAGGATTGATAAAAAAAAAGTACCAAGTTTTCATTAAAAATCGCTTCACCTTGTTTTCATATGGAAACTTAGGGTTGAGTTGAAAGCAACCCCTAAAAGCCAAACACACCCCACTCTCCAGATAAACCAGGATAAATGTCAAAAGTAGCAGGAAGGAAGAGAAGAGGTAGGTCTCCCCATGTGTTATTTAAAAGAGGAATATTTCTCTGGCAGCACAGCCCAAGGTTCAGGGCACACATGCACCCAAAAAATGCTACTTGGATGAATTACATGATCCTGAACCTGAGTTGTGAAAAGGCAAAATGGCAAAGACCAAAGGCCACTGTGAAAGAAAGATTTTGTAACTTCTCAAACATTCAAAAATTGCTGAAACTGTTTCATATAGGACTCATGTTTTAGTGAGCACTGCCAGAACAAACAAACATGACCACCCAAGTTGGACAAGTCTGTGGTTCCAGCTGGAGCTCGGTGCCACCACAACAGCAGTGACACCCAGCACATACTTTATATTTGCACAGCATCTGTAACTCCCAGATTTAAAGCCCTGAAGTTTCAGGAGTGATTTTTCTTCCCCCAGACTGCTGAGAGGTTCTGGGACAATCTGGGTGTTTGTGTCTTGCTGGTGAGCTGCCTTGCAGAGAGCATTCCTTCTCGAAACAGTACAACACACAAGGAACAGCTTAAGAACTGTAACGTTTACTGAAGTCACAAATGCAAGCTGATTTCTTCACAGTGTGAGATGCACTTTTATAAAGATATCTCAAAAACTACCCTGGAAGAATGGCAGCACATTTTCCACTACGATTTAAGAGTTAGAGAAGGCAGAAAGCAGAGCCCTGCTGCATACAGCACACATCACCTCTGGCAGTGAGCCAGGAAACGGAGATCCCAGATCACAGCAGGAATCCCTTCTCACCATGGTTAAAAAAACCCCGGATATTCACACTCCAAGCAAATGCTTCTCCCCATTCTGAATTTACCTATTATAACAAATATCCACATTTTTGCCCCTAGAGGGGGCACATTCACTTGCAAGATTACCCACCCTTTTGTAGTGGGAAATGTTTGAAGAGGAGCCAAGTCCCTGAGCTACAGAATATTTAAAAATCTCTTTGACTAGGCAGTTCTGCACACAACACCCAACTGCTCCCTGTCAGAAACGAAGGGTGGTTTTTTAGTTAGTTGGAGGCTTTTTCACGCTGGCAGTGAGTTGTCTGAAACTTTGCTGTTTGATCAGCAAAATTACTGCCATATAAAATTGTAACTCTGGGCTGAGTGGCACACTATATCCCTCTGTGACAGCAGCACCTTGTGCTGGAAATCATCTTTCAGACAGAAGGCCCCCTTTTTAAGGATAATCTGCGCTGATGAAAACACACAGAGGAAATCTTTTGCTAAAAGATCAATAGTTTAGGTGCAACAGCTTTCAGAGGCTTTTCTGTTTGTACAGATAGCTCCAAGCAGCTACACTCTGAGATTTATTGAGAAGATGGAACAAAAAACGAAATCCAGAAAAATAGTTATACTACTGATTACAGTCTTTTACCATTTATGAGTTCCAGAGCAAATCAGCTTTTATCAAAACTGTGTTAGATCTGTACCTTTCATGGTCCTTTGTGATTTACAGACTAAAGCAGTTTTATTTTACAATGTTCGTTTCATTTTGTAGGTCTGATCTGTTAAGTGTCACAGTACTAAACTCTCAGTTCATAGAAATACGCAGATGTAGTTTGCTGCTTAAAAACCCCCAAAATCCAAACTTCAACAGCCTTTAAGTTTAGCTAGAGTAGCTAAACTTGCACCTTTCTTTAAAAGCCATGTATCTGATAAAGAATGGTCCTGCTTTAGAATAGCATATCAAAGAGTTAATTTCAAATACCATGGGGTGAGCTTGCTAAGGAATTCCTTCATCATTTATATCCTTGCCCAGCTGAACTTACAAGGTCAAAGCATATGCTATAAACACCGGATTGCTTAATCTTAATCAGATAAGCAATATTTAAAAAATCCTCTGAAACAGCAGCTAACTGGGAGGTAGGTCCTTAAAACAAAAGACAATGCAGAGGAAACCTCTTGCCAATTAAAACCACAGGGTCCCATCCCAGGCTGAAAAAAAGGTTTATAATAAATTTTAAACATATCAGGTTACCATAAACCTCACCGGTAATCCCATTCTTCTGCTCACAGAGATACAGAAGTCCTGAAGATTCTCAAGAGCTACCACTCAATGGCTTTCAAGACTGGGTATATTGATTAAAGCACAGAAGATGACTACTGTGAGCAGAAAAGACAACGGCACCACCTCCTTGCCGACACACTGTGCCTGCTGAAGGCCAAGTTGGAGCTGCAAGGAGGAGATGAGGAGGTGTTGGTCCTCACCTCCCAGCAGATGCGGAGCTGTGCACACAAAGCCCAGTCCTCTTCAAGCAGCTAATTCCCACCGGGCTTTACAAGGCTTTTGGTTAAGTGATCTTTGGAGAAGGTCAGGCTCTTCAAGATGTAAATCCAACAAACTCAAAGGCAGAATGTGAAGAGGTGTCATGCTGGTTGGAGTTCAAACATGAAACGATGGCTGAATCACCAGAAGGCGTGGTGAGCGTGGAGCTATTTTAAGCGATGCAGACAAATGCAAGTTATCAGAAAGGGAGAAAGTGGCTGAATTACCCACAGCCACCATAGCAAGGCCTATCTCACCAGCCAGATGGCAGCTCTTCACCAAGGCATTAGCTGCAGCATCCTTTATGCACTACAAAGCACGCAGGAAATTAAACATCCAAGCTACAAAACCCTTTGTAATTTTGCTGTTATAATTGAAAACCACATTTCTGATCACTCCTGCAAGATACATCAGCTTGGGCCATGCAAGTTATTTGGCAGGAAGGGCCACTAAAAGAATGTCGAGCTTTTATGAGAAAGCACAGAGAAAAAGAGAAATTTTTTTTTTTTTTTTTTAGGTTTCCCTGTTACCAAGGCAACCAGGGTCCTCACCAACCAGTTACAGCATGGGAAGGATGCAGCCTCCCTTAAATCAGAGAAGGAAGAAGCAACGCAAGCAGAGGTTTCACACTTCGGGTGGGCAGCCCTGAGCCCTCCCCTGCCAGCATTGGGCTCTTCTGGCCAGGGCGCTTGGAGCAAGGACAGTTATCCCGCAGCCCCACTGACAAGTTTCCCCTTCCCTGCTTCTCCTTCCCTCCACAGATCCTGCATCAGGCAACCAGACCAAGTTCAGATGCCAAAGCCTAAAGGGCGAGTCAGTACTTTGAACTTTCACTGCTGGATCACACAAAGAAACCATGTAGCAGGGGCAGATTTCAGTAATAAAGCAGCAGAGAGGATGGATGGCAGACAGGCAGGTCTAGGTGGAGAATTCTGTACTGGACATGAAAGATCAAGATGTTCTAAAAAGATTTTACAACAGTATTGAGGAGAGGAAGAATTAACCTTGTCAATAGTTCATATACTTGAGTATTCTTTGTGTATTTAAATACTCCTCTAAATGTTGACATGACTTTAATAAACTTGGACACAAAATGTCCTGGTAACAATGTGAAGAACTGCTTTTGAGGAAAGCCAATGACAGAACCAACAAACCAAGCCACTCATCCAAACCCTAATTCTCTCCAACTTTCTATCATTCAGAATTAAGATGCCATGGCACATGACCCAAGGAGTGCTTTGAGGATCTCACTGACTGATTCATTATTCTGAAAATTTTCCAGTTGAAGACTTGCACTGTCAAGCAAGCTCTAGAGTCATTCAGTATTGATGCTGCAACACAGTTAGGGATTTAACTATATAGGCTTGATTCAAGACAGAACAGAAGATACAATGCTAGAACCAAAGCAGATGGGATTATTTTAATATTTCAAAAGTAATATTGGCTTGGAGACGAGGAATTCTGGAAGGAGCTGCAATGCAGATCTTGTTGGTTGTTATCCAGGTAGGAAACAGCTTGAGAGTTTCAGGCAGAAAAATAAGCAGTTGTGATCATCAAGCATATGGAATTGGAACATTTTGAAATTAATTGCCTTGCAGGCCATAAAAAAACCCCAACAACCTTGTTTTACTAAGATTATTATGATGGACATATTTCTTTGGATTGGTAAAGGAAATAATTGGTGAGATAGTGCTTCCACCCCTATGCAGTTCAGAGTTTGGGCTTGTCCTTCTGTACATGAAAGGACTAACAATTCAAGAGACCGAAATGACATGAAGGTAAACTTTCCCTAGAGTTATGGAAATCAGACATATACGACCACACTCACCTAGAAGCATAAAAGGTTTTAATGTATTTTAATGGCATTTTGGCACTACTTTAAAGCTGCACACCATTCTCTCTTCAGAAAAAGCAGCACATTTGCTTTCTGTTCATGATGTGCTTTCTATTTAAGATTTTGAGCAGTTTAAAGGATTGCTCAGAAATGCCCAAAACTTAAGAACTGAGCAGATTTCCATCTCTTCTTCCCTTCCCCCAGACAGACTTGCTGCAGGAAAAGAAATGAAGATGACACAAAACAAAATTGAGCATTACAACGAGACTAGCAAATTAAGGAGCTGAAGTGTCCGTGTGTAACACATTTGCCCAAGGAACAGCTGGTTCATTTGTTTTTCTTACTGAAAAGCTCAGTTCCAAACACAAGCTGAGCCTGAATTGCTGAATAAATGGGCAATAGTAGAGCTTTCACCTGTAGACTATTGGTTTGAAACCAATATAGGTCACTAATGCCAGAAACTCATCACAAGCATCAGAAAACAAGTGGGTCATCTTCTGGTCCTACAGCAACTCCTAGAGAGCAATGACTGAGGCAAAAAACCTGAACTATCTCTTCATCTTTATTAGTCACCGATTCCAGGTCACAGCTGGAAAACACAGGATCTTATAAGAAAAAAATGTGTACTGACGTCAACAGCACACAAGAGTGGTGGAGGGTGACTGCTCAGTATGTGAACAACATTGAGACAAACAAGTAAAAACATGCAGTGGTTTGTTCCAGCTCACCTACAAGCATCACAAACTGGGAGGAGTTAACAGAAAAAAAGCTCTTTCACATTAAACGCTGTATAACTTAATAATGACTGAAACGGCTTAATGGGGCAGTTAACAACTGTAGCTCTCCTGTTTTCTGGAGGGCAACACGTGGGAGTACTCGTGCAAGCCTGTGCCTTGCAACACGTACGGGGAACAATAAAGCAGTTATAATCGTTAATGGTGTGGATGAAGCACTTGATGATAAACCATACATAACAAGTCCCCTCTTAACGCTTCTTCCACACTAAACTTCCACGGGCTATGCAAATTAAACCACCATAAAGCTGCTGTACAAAGCCTTTAGAAAGGAAAAGCTCGTCTCCTAAGTCACAGCACAACTGCTTACACAACACAGCTCTGCTCTCATCTTCAGCCTCCCGTTGTAACAAAGAACTTACTCCAGCTCCTTAAAGAATGGGTTTTGTAGATAATAAGTGTTAAGCATTTAATAATTCTCCTTTCAAATTCACTGAAAAACAGCTCTTCCATTATGGTGAACATTATCAGTCTGGCTCAATCCCACAAAGGAGAACAACTCCCAGAGGCAGCAGGAGATCCCAGTGCTTCAGGAGCTGCTCAGTGAGCGGGGACCAGCTCACTCTCGCCTGTGGCAACTGGCACAAGACAGACTGGAATTATGCTTAGTACATTACAACAAGGGAAGGAAGGAGAAAATTCAGATACTCTCCTACTGCCTTTGTAATCCTCTCACCTTGTTCTCTAGCAGGGGAACTACTTAGTAGCTGGTTCACTGAATCAGCTATTACACTGCTCATGCTCATCTCCAAGCTGGAGATTTTAGTTTTTTTAGAAAACCTGGCTCATCCACACTCCAAGACTGCTGATAAAATAACATACATTCAGCTGTCTAAAAAGGCTCTACAAGGCAATAAACTGAGACACTGTCTCAGTCCAGAGCACTGGACTACATGGACTCGAGGTTTCTTCCAACCTGAATGATCCTAGCTGCTTTTGCTGTAATAAATCCTTAAGGAGCAAATCTCTGTTGAAGTATTTAGCCAGAGATCCCCCATGTGAATTTAAGTCATCCCACTTCAGACCAAGCACACCTCACCCAGGTGCGGGGCAGGTTCATGAACCAAGCTGGCGATCTCATCTGTAAATCACCCTTAAAACCAGTTTTGCAACTCACGCCTGCACGTTGGCAAAGGGGAGGGTAATCCAAACCGCTATCTCCAAATCACAGTGCCTGGCACCTACAGAAGCCAGGAGAGCAGCACTGCAGAGCGCGAAGCTTGCACTGTGAGATGGCATTGCCTGTACTCTCCTGCCAAAGAAACCCAGATGCACCTGAACAGTAAAGCCAGACAAGGGGTTTGTGCAGCATCTTGTGCACTAATCTCAGAGGGATGTGCCATCGTCACCCAGTCTGAGGTGTGTCTCGTCCGTGTGTTGTAACTGAAATCTAATCTGCCTGCATGCCACTGCTACCTGTGTTTGTCAGAAACCTTTGGGTTTGGGTTGGATTTTGGGGAGTGGGAGCAGAGAAGGAGCAGTGGGTGTTTATTATGGGAAAAAGCTGGTGCAGATATGCAGGGTGCATTGCTGGGCATGCGGATCCACTCCCTTTATCATTGCAGAGCACCAGCATCATCAGGTAATTCATTAGCACTAATTAACTACGCTGAAGGTGAAAGATAATTAACGGAGTCTTCTGAAAGACAGAAATTTTTGCACTAGACAAGCCACTTTTCTTCAAATTGTAGATGCAGTTAGTAGGCGTGCATCCCTTACTGTCCCCCGCAGTGCTGGGGAGGGGAGAGTCGGGCAGGCAGAAGAGAGGGATAGCTGCCATGGGAGGAGGGACAGGAGGGGACTGAGAACAATTTGGGAAGGAGAATGCTTGTAGGAAATGGGCTGTCAGGGCCATGAGCCAACTCCCTCAAAATTCCTCTTAAAAATCCTCACTAATGCCTACAACAGCAGTGGCAATCCTGTCAGAAGAACTGGGATCTGCAGCCCCACTCTCCTCTGCCAGAGCAAGAGGGGACCTACGTCAGAAAGCTCAAAACTCAACAACGGTGTAACTTACAAAACAGAGCTAACCCCTCCTTAACACAGTTATAGCAGAGCACAAATACCTACAGTGTACACTGTTCATTGGCTTTTAAGCTGCTCTGGTTGTGGCAGACAACTAAAGACACCCAACGGGCTGGTACCCATCTGTAATCCACAACATGGCTAAGGACAGCCAGGTACTAGACCAGGACTATGAATAACAACTATGAAATAAACAATGCAAGAAGATGGCAAATTTTAATCACAACCACGGGTTCAGAGGCTGGTTAACTAGTCAGCCAGTCAGGACATCGTTTACCAGTTTCCCCATCTGTTTCCTCGCAGGCTTTTGCCACGATACAAACTCTAGAACAGACCGATTCATTGGTGAGTCGTTCTTTATCCAAATCAGGTTTGACTGAAAAAGTAAATTATGTATTAATGCTTGGTAGTTGCCGTGTTAGCAATACCATATGTACTGCCGCTTCTGTGGCACTCTGTGAAACTTGGATCTAATATTGCAAGAAGGTAACAGCTTCCAAGAAACATTACATCAGGGTTCAAAGATGACAAGTCTTCTTAATAATGAAGTATTCATGTACTATTCTGCTTTGCATGCTGTTAAAATAGATGCCTGACTAGACAGGCTTCTTAGATAAAAATTAAAAAACCCCCACCCCTCTGGTTGGTAAAAGAGCTTCCCCGTATACCCTCTTCAGTTACATTTGCTGTTCTCCATTATCTGTGTTCTTAAAGGGGGTGAGGGGATTTGGACAAAATAAAGCAAGCATAGTATCACAGTCATCTGAGCCTGCACCATATCGCTCCTTGGACAGCTAATGGCCACGTTTACAGTGACCAGGTTGTCTGCTCAGTGTGAGGATGTGCAGAAGCTGAACTCACATCTAGAGAAGTTGTCACTGCCTTTGTAACCACTGAATTTTTAACAAGTCTGTTGTTCCTGTAAACCAAGAGTAAATACCTAGTACTCAGCATCCAAAATCCTATGACTAACGCAGTTAACACGGAAGACCAGTTGGGAGGTTAACAACAGCATTTTCTACAACTGATAGAGATTTTCCTTTTTCTTGCCAATCACAAACACTTCAGCAGCTTTTGCTTTCTTTGGAGGTCCACAGAGCTTTTCCTCTGCTCTCTCAAAACAGACTTGTGAAAGCCTCCTTCTGATGCAGAAGTCATGGATGTTTGACTACGATGTTGCAGGAAGGCCACTGTTCACAAAACAGAAGAGAAGATGCCATTTGGACTGCAGACATTCTGTTAATCCTAAACTAGACTTCCATATTTACAAACACTCCATCATCCTATGAAAAGCAACATGCTTTGTGAGCACTGTTTTCAGAAAAGTCTCTGTCCATTACAGTAGACCTTTCTGCACAATAATCATATGCAAAACTTAACTATTCGGTCTCACTTTCCTAATACAAACTTTTTCACTATTTCCAGTTACTTCTGGAAGACAAAGTAACTGCTAAGCTATTTGTATTTTACTTTAAGAGGATTTTCCTTCAGTGAAGATCAGCAGGACACTAGCGATCAACATGGTGGACTACATCATCATCCAAGAAATATGCCAGAGCCTGCTGCACTCCTTTCCCAATAAGACAAAAGGCAAACTTTACTTTTGTCTGAGACTAATCTCATTAAGTACAATCCTCTTGTCCTTAACTGCTTGTTCTACCTGTGACTGACTCTTGTAGCCACCTCAAGAAAAAGCGTGTCCTTTTGCTCCTCAGGTGGAAAAGGCAGTCTGACCATGCTAAGAGGTCCTGCCCTATATGCAGGGAGGTTCAGTTAGCAGCTAGTGACTGCAGCAGCTCGAGTTGCTCCATTTCCAATGCATGGCAGTGCCAGTGCAGTTAACCTTCGAATGATCCCCTGCCCACCACAATGCCCACTCTGAGCAGCAAAATTATATTTGAGACTTAAGTTTAATCTGAGCTCAAAGCTGATATGGATGGAAATTAGGCTTGAAATAGCACTTACTATAGCTTCAGCTTACAGAGCAGTGGAGACCACCCCTTAGACTGAACACAAAAGCAAATGTTCGCTTTTATGGACCATGGAGAAGTCCCACACCAGTTTGCAATGAGAAAAGGATGTGGAAAACTACTTTCTAGGACTAAACAACAAATCTTCCCACGACCTACCTATATGCAACAGGCGACAGAAAGAAAGTGCAGAATGACCTACACAAAAGTTTGCCCTGTACCATTTTTCTCTTACTGCTCGCAAACTTGCCTACATCCCTGTGTTGACATTCAAAGACCAGCTAATGAGCATGGAAGTCATTCATTTGCATGCTCCGTCTCCAAGGATAACCAGCAAAAATGTTAGAGGCTCCAGGGAGGTCAAGCAAACTGACACAATCCCACATTAGTACCTACATCCTAAAATAAAACTACCACACAAAGCTGTTTAAAAAGGTGGGGGCGGAGGAGATTATAGAAGGTTACAGGAAAGATTTGAAGCAACGGAAGGCTGCAGTGTTGCTTTATCCCATGTAATCTGCTCTTCACCTCCAAGATGCTGTTCCTTCAGTTACCTTAGTTATAATAAGGAAATGAAAAATGTATTGACCAAGCATAAGCATGGAAGATTGCATGTCAGAGCTACGTTGTGCCCTAAGCGTGCACCAGGCAGAGGCTTTGGGGATCTGTAGAGACAGTGAGAGCCCAGACAGGTTAGAAATTCAAGGCCTTGCTACAGCTCTGACCTTCTACAAAACACTTGCTTGATCACTGCAGAACAAATAAAGGCAGCTGAGATTTCATTATTCCTGTATAATGACTAGTAGTCAAAATGTGTATGGAAACACACTTTATTTTGTTGCAAGTTTTCTTTGCAATAACACTCCAAAACAAACATCGCCTACTCTGTACTAGGCTCTGTGTTAGCAAAAAAGCAAAGCCTGCTCCTCTTCTTAGTGATAACTGTCAGCAAAAATCAACTACCAGCTCGAGGTCTGAACAAACTCAGACTCTTTTAAGCTGTGATTCAGAAGTCCCTTATTGCTTTAACCTTTTCAAGCTATACTATCACAGGAAATGTTAATGCTAAGGAAAATACTAAATTTCTTAGAAATTAGCATTTTTCCCCTTACTGGCAAATCTGGATTTCACCAGATGAAGCCGGTACCTATCACATGCATTCGTCAGGCTCCAATGCACCCTTATCAGCCTGCTAAGTGCTGAAGATATTCAGAAGTTTTCTCCTCCATTTCCAGAGGTGAATCTGTTCCATAAACACACCCACTGAAGCCCAGTAATGACTTGAAGTTACCATCCCAAGGTATTTATTGAAAGAGGTTGTGAAAGACTTAAAAGTCCTAAAATACCTTCTTTTGGCTCACTACCAGCCTAGCGAGCGCTGCTCGGTTCTCTCTATCACACTGCAGGTAGGACTTTCCTCAGCCATTACCTGGCCCTGAGAAGTTGTGCTAGGGAGATGTCTTCTCCTGTGACTCAGACACTTCTGACCGTAACTATCTTGCCTTGACTGGGAAAAAAGGTACCATCTTCCTGTTATTTAAATATCTGAAGCCAAAACAGAGAAAGATGACAAATGTCATGGCCACTGTCAAATGGAGATCATGGAGGAGGAGGAGCAGGATGCATCCATGGGCAAGGAACAAGTGAAACATCCAAGGTCTGGCTGAGCCCCTCATTTACCAAACTGAGGCACTTCGAAGGACACCAATTTTTCCAAGGACACCAATTTTAGAGCAAAATGCTCTGACAATTACAGAAGCAAGTAATACCACCTCTGAAGATCACCTTTTCATAGAGAAGGCAGCTTCTAAGGGGTTCTCATTGCGTTACACTGAAATTTTCAATGAAGAATACATTTTAAATACTTCATATTTCTTTTTCTCATTTTACTAGCAGACAGCAAGGCAGATGAAGGAGATACGCAGTTTCACCACTCTAAGCAGCCAATGATAGAGTAAATGTCCACCCCGTGAAGTATCTAATAAACTAGACATCATGTCCTGACCACTATCAGATACCAGAGGAATATTACTCACTTAAAACAGACAAGAGTCTTGTCCAGAAGATCTGCTACATGCGAATCAGCAAGCAGTCTGCAGCTGAAGAATTTGAGACTTTTTGTCATGAGTCTGGGTTTATCTTGAACATTTAATGGCTTCATGTAGAGTCAGTCTTGGATTGTTTTGTTTTTTCCCTTTATGGAGTTAGCTGCACTTTCCTGGTCACACATTAATGGTTAAAAAAAAACAAAACCAAAACAAAGGCAGTTCTGCAAATGGTGTTGTACAGTTGTCCTTACCACACCAGAAAAGGCAAATTGAAACCAAAGACAGGAAACAGATGGCATATGCTACCAGGGGAAGAGACTTGAGAAGAGTCCAAGCAACTATGTTGACAAAACTCCTCAAAATACCTTTCAAAGAACAAGAGCAGAAGTTAAAAATATTTAAGGAAAACAACTGTAGGATGTAGCAATAAGTGTGTTTTTATTTGAAGGGTTGCTACTTTCTAACCTGCACTTAGATATATAAATATTTCATCTAGCCACCACTGCTTTATATCCTGATTTGATTCAACACTCCAGCTGAAGAAAACATGGAAATCCAGTGTCCCTCAGAAAGGATGTTGTATATCCATTTAAAAAATATTAATCACATCAGAAATGACAGAATGCGTCATCTTAATTGTAGTTCTGGTCTGAAGAGGCTTTTGAGAAAACAGACTCTGTTTCAAGGTTAGGAGGAGTCTGTAACGTGTCCTTTACTAGCATAAACACGTTGTACTGGCAACAGAAGAGAGCTTGTACCATTCCCACAGAAAACATCCGACACATGAGCCAGCAGCCACCAAATCACAAATGTCCCAGCACCGCAAGCACTAACGAAGGCTGTAAGGCAGTAAGGAAATGAAAGCAATTCCCAAATACAGATGGGTCTTCTCACTAGCTTCCAAAGTAGCCCTTTGCATTAAAGCAGCACAAGGTGAATTTTACATTGTGAACACAGGTAATTGCTCCTCGGTGTCTGGGTACTGGCCCAAGCATTATTAGCTTTAAATGAATAGGAGGAAAGAGATCCCACATCGTGATCTGGAATTCTCAAGAGGACAAAAACCATAATTGAAGTAACAGAAAGGGGTGCACCATTAGAATAAAAGTACCTCCAGCAGCGATGTGCTAACTCAATTCTAACAATTATCTTTAATTGCCCCATTGATTAGCTGTTGTCATTTCCTCTCATTCTCTACTCACAAATCTCTGTGCTCAGCTTCCCATCACATGCTATGCACAGCAGTTGCAATGCAGAAAGAACATGACTATTGGCCAAACATTAGCCTGGATGTTATTTGCTTCCTTGAGAACAAGAGAAACACCAACCCTGTGGAGCATTGCCTAGTAGGCACTGCAGACACAGCCTTCTCACATGGAATTCGCCAATTACAAAAGAATTTATTGGCATTTTGCTAATTTTCAGTCAGAGGATCTCTTGAACAACTCACTTTTACAAGCCGCACTTCTTAATGAAAAATACCATACAAAAGTCGGTTTTAATTCAGCCACAAGCCACACAGCGATAGCCCAGTGATAGATGATACTCCAAGCATCTCCAACCTCTCACTTCTAACCACATCCCAGCGGAGCACAGTCTGCACAGGATGCAGGGGCCACAGCCCACCACTCTTCAGAAAGCTGGAGTCACACCCCGCCCAGGGGACAGAAATGAATAACCCATGTGATGGTGCTGTGAAGAGTCACTTTCTTCCATGGCAGACGAGGGGGCCTCTGCAGCGCACTGCAACTGAAAACCACTGCTGGTTTACATCCTTCTCTTCCTGAAATGCATGCAAGCCACTGGTGGGAAAGTAAAGGCCCTTCATAAATGGTCCCTTTCCATCCTTCTGAGGCTGTGGCTGCATGGATGTTTTTTTGAGCAGCAAAACCATCCTAGCAATCGTCCATCTCCCAGCTCCTGCTTGTTCCTGCTGTTGTGGTACCTGCTGAGTTGCCCTGCTATAGGTGCCTGAAGCATCTATGGACACCTATGAATATGGGAACTGATGACTGTCAAGAGCAACCCTATGTTGTGGCAAAGGACACTTTAAACCTAAAGATGTTCACTGACCTTGCTCAGCATCCTGCAGCCCCATGAAGAGATGTGGAGGGAGAACAAGGAGGTTGTGTAAAACGAAACAGGCCAACTGCTCATCTCGCTCGGCCACTTGAAAACATTCAGGGCCCACAGCTCTGGTCAGTCTTGAGAAGCCAACACCACTTTACCAAACTGAGAATATAAATTCTGCTTTCTTCCATGCTGTGCCTCATACCTAAAGGAAACCCACACACCAAGGGCTGAACACACCCACACACTCCAAAGGCACTAGTTCTCAGTATTTCCCCTGCTAGGATGCACACCCTCCCCTCTGAAGCGCCAGCAGCTCTAAAAAAGGGACTTGGCAAAGCAGCAGCCTCATCCTGCTGTACAGCATTGCCTCCCTGCTCCCTTTCACCCTCGCTCTGACTCAAATGAAAACAATCCAAGGAATTATATCAAACGAAAGAAACCAGCAACAGCTCGCTTTGCTATTTGGGAAAGCTTTTACACCACTTCACATAAAAACAAGGGTTTCTCTTCCTTGGTTTATGTTGTGCTTTATAGGCACCTTCACAGGAACACTCGGCTTTCCGCTGGAAAAAGGACAAAACATACCTGAAGAGCAAAAACAGCTGGCTGTGAGACTGCAGGTCAGTGCAGGATGGGGTTACTCGCATTAACTCCTGCCTCTTCCCTAGAAGGCTTTCAAAGGGCAGGTGAGGAAAGCACTCGAGCATAAACATTCAAAACTCCACTTAAACATGAAAATCAAATCAAAGGTTTCTCCAAAGCTTCAACTCACAGCTCTGAAGTGGTTACTACGAAAGAAGGTGTTTCTACTGCACTATAGTCTATGAATTAACGCCGCAAACTTGCCCTTTTACAGTGTGAAGGTAAACAAATGGATTACTTTAAGCATCCAGGAACTGAAATAACACACAGTATTTTTCAGCCAGGAAGAGCTGTTTTCCCCACTCATATTTATAAATTGGATCTCTCCTCCTTGAAGTTCCAGTTTAAAAAGAAAAATGCAGCTAAAGCTGCCAATTGTGTAACAGTCATGTGATGAGGCTTTACAGACTTGACAGTGCTCTTAAACCAAACGACAACAGAAAATGGTAAAAGAGAAACAAGGCTTTAGAAAAGGTTTGAACATTTTACATTTGCATCTACAATTTAAATTCTCAGTTCTTTTTCCAAAAGACACTAAAAGTTTAAGTAATTGGTGTAACAATTGACTTTTGTCTTTTTAAACTTCACATGGATCAAAAGCAAAAATGAACCAATCCCTTTTACCCGACAACTTGCTAGACCTTCTAAGCGTCTGGCCAGTCTTCAACTGCAACAACCAGAGAGCTCTGAATCGAGTGTAACATTTATAAGGACTTCGCTCATGCACAGGGCAGCACTGCATCAGCCTTCCCCCAGGAGAGGGGCATTTCCCAAGAGCAATAAGCCATTTTTCCATGGACAGAGAAAATGCTGAGAATCACGGAGGCAAGAGACAGCAGAGGAGGAGGCGCTGCCACTCTACCAGCTGCCTCCGAGTAGCCACCGGGAAGTGGGCTGGAGCAGGTTGAATTCAGTGTCCGAGTGGGGAGCACACAGCCTGGAGGCCACTGGCTGAAGATCCCTCATTTAGGTGAAGCCTTCCAACAAAAAAGCAATTACTGTGCCTGAGCAGAAGTGAAACAGCCAGAGCATTTCAGGGATTTCTTATCAGCAGGAGGTACTTTCTCAGGACAGAGGGAGCAGATGGAGCATGCACAAAGTTGCTCCGTGAAATGCGTTTTGAAGATGACTTGGTGTCCCCTACTGCTTTGCAGGAGCCCAGAGCAGGTGCCCACCCAGCAGTTGGACAGGACAATGTTTCACTCTTGTCACGTCCTCATACTGTGCCTGTGCTTCAGAGTAATGTAATGATGAGACTGCAAAAACCGGAGTGGCCAAAACCTGAGAGAGGCACCACCAAAACTGGGACCCCAGCTCTCACTTGGGCAAGCAACCCTTTTCTGGAGTATCTGTCGGTGCTGTGCACACATGGAGGCAGGAGGGTATTACAAGACTGCACCCAAACTGGTTTAAAAGCTGGACTCAATGTATTCACTAACCATTTTAGCAAAGATAAACCTAAGGAGGGAACTTGACATCAACAACTTTTAAAAATAGACACTGATGTGTAGAAGAAAAACCACAATACAAGCACTCTCCTAATGCACACGTCCTCAGTGCTACCAGCAGCCAGCCTGGTTCCCTGCAAGACATCAGCAATTTTTGGGTTTTAAACCCCTACTTTTGGTATTTTTTTTAACTGAAGTAAAAAACAAAACAGAAAAACCTTCCCTTAAACCAAGAACTCCTTTCTGTTGAGCAGAGTTTAGTACAGAAAAAAAACCCAAAACAGTGAAAAAGCAAAAAAACCTAATAGGCACAACTGTAAATTTTTGATATTCACTTCAGAAAGATTTTAGTTTCCTTAACTTTTACAGCCTACATGCTCATCTCTGTACTACTGCTGATCATATTGACAAATAAGCTTTGATAGTCAGACCTCCCCAAGCTTTCATAACTCTGCTGAAATCTAAAATTAGACAGCCAGTCACCAAAATACTTCTCATTATCCTTTTAAAGAGACATTAGAGAAACCTGGCCAAGCATTTTGTACCCACATACGAAAACACATTGTTCAACAACGTTTCACGTGTGCGTGGACAAAGTAATACATTACAGAAAAAATAGCTTTTGTCAACGACAATTAAAAAGTCTCTTCAGATAAATGAGCTACTGAGGAAGCAATTCCTACAGCTTTAACTCCCTAAGCAAAGGCTAAGCAATGGATACAGGCAAGGGTAGGAGAAAAAACCACAAGGATCTTGTGGCTTAACAGGCAGCAGTTTATAGAAGCAGATTCAATTTAAACGCTAAAGATGCCATGACAAAATGTACAGACTTGCTCAACCGCAGATTCATCAATATACCAGTTAAGTCCAATATAGCCATCACAAAAAAAGCACTGCAAAAATTACAATTCTGCTTCTGGAGTTATTTATTTTATGGGAAACAAACATTGAACAGGCAGTGTTAAACATCTGTTATACAATTGTTGTTGTTATTTCCAAATTACTATACAAATTTAAAGACTAACTCCTGAGACCCTGTCAACTACCTTCCACTGCTTCCTTCTACATCTGGCAGCTCACTTTTAGCTATTACTGTTTTGGGAGCTTGGAAAATCAGAATAGGAGATGGATACCTCATTGCAGAAAGTTCATTTACGGTAGCATCCCACCACTGTCACTCACATCCAACACTCCTTGGATGTTAGTAAGGACCAAGCACGTGACAGGAGCCTTAACATTCACAATGGAGCAAGGTTTGGCAGATATTCCCATTTAAAAACACCACAGCAGATGTTTTTCTAAAAGGTGATGCATAAAGTCTGCAAGAGAATAAAATCTCTATAATCATTTGAATTAGAGACCATGCTTCAACCTAACTTAGAAAAAGTTAAGTCTGCTTTCACTCCTGGATGGTATAAAGAACCCCTCTTCTGATCCAGAATCTGGCTCTAACACAAGCCAGTTCACGTGCCTGTGATAAATAACACCTTTTATAAAATTAATACGAAGTAGCACAGGAACTAACAGCTGATACAGCCTTAAAACGACTGCGGGCTATCGGGTGCTAACTTTCCCTCTCCAGGACAGAGAGTTGTCTGGTTCCCCCTCAATAAAGGCATTGAATGCTATTTTCATCCTTAGTTACTGTTGCTACAAAAATAAGCTACTGCAATGGCTCCTCTTTTCCCTTCCTCCAAGTGCTATGCCACCTTGGGCAGCTGGTTGTGCAAAGGAGGGTCTGTACACCATTTTGCTTGTGGTTTCCCTCTACCACCAGTACAGACTGTTGTCTGTCCAGTCTCAAACACTGGGGACAACTGCTTTATGCAAATCTCCTGTTCCATGAACCAGCATTATCTTAGTATTAAAATTTTCATAAAACTACTGCAGAAAAGAAGTTAGGGCAAGGCAAAACCTGTCAGTAAGGATGGAAATGAGGTAATAGCATTTACTGAACAAAGCTAATGAAACACCATTCTAACAAAGGTAACATACGAACAGTCTATCAGTGCTAGGCAGCAATAAACACACTGGTGCCCACCATCGATAACTCCTGTGCCCATTCAACACTACTGAGCACTGGCACAGCTTCTCTGTCCAAAAAAACCCTTCAATAATTCTTCAATGATTTACACCGAGACCAAAGAAAGAAGGTGAAATACCAGCTGCAGCAGGGACCAGATGTTTTCCATCACTCCCAGCGATTTACCTAAGTGGTATAAAAACCTCCTTGGGTCTTCTTGCACAATGAACGCAATCAGCGCTAAAAGCAGCATTGACATCCTGCCAAACACACCTGTGCTAGGGGCTGCTCTCCTGTTTACCCAAAATCATACTGTTCCATCAGCTTTAGTTATCACCCTCTCTCCTCTCCACCTTGCACTCCCAAGGTCTTCAGCAACAGCATAAAATCTTTCATTTACAAAGAAAAACGGAGTTTTCAGCATAGCAGAGGGTAACTGTCTTTACGGAGCACAACTGGTAAGCGCTCACATAGTACTGGCTAAGTATAAAACCCCAGTCCCCAAACCTGATCAGTAAGGAGCACGTGCATCCCAATGCTCTAATGAACCACCACAGCGCTGCACCGAGGTGCAGCTAAGCACTGAAGCATGGCAGGCACCCGACGTGAGGTAACGTGTCCCTTCAGACAGCAACAGTCCCTGAAACCCCAGCGCACACAAAGGGGAGGCAGTGGGCAGAGGGGTGCCCGACTGCAGGCACAGCCATCGAAAGCTGCTCTTCAGCACGGGGGAACATCAGGCCCAAAGGCAGCAAATACCACAGTATGATGCACAGTTACAGCTCAATAGGGAAAAGTTTTGCTGGAATTAGGAATCTGTGTTTGGACTGGGGTGGGGTAAACAGTGGAGGTGAGGCGTGCTCTCCTCTGCACCACTGCTGGCTTCCGGTGGCTTTTTGGTTTGGGGTTTTTTATTGTTTTCTGTTGAATATTTCACCCAAAGGGTAAGAAAATGCTCTATTCACGACAAGAACATTTAAGTAATTTCACCTACTTTTCCCCAGCATTTAAGTTAAATACTCACGTCTCCACCTTTCATGATCTCAGTCCTTACACACAGTAAATGTGACAGTTCTGCTTGCACACAAAGAGCCAGCACTGCAAGGCTGCTCACTGAAAAAGCATGCTGCAAGCTACAGGAGCTGTATTAAGGCGCAGAGAACTTGACTGCTCCCGAGCACAAAGCCACTGCATAACAGAGGCCCTTTTATCGTTCAGACAGCCTTAAAGGAATTAAATCAAATATACTGGTAACTATGCTACAGAGGATTAAGCGTCCATCCTGAAATTTAAAAACTCCACTTAACCCCAGACAGATTCCAATTAATATTAAACTACTGTCAGCACAAGGTCAGCTCAACACTAACATTTGGTGCAGACCCTATTAAAACACTACACACTCCAACATTTCCTTTTTGATAGCTGAGAAGTATGTAAAACTGTTCTTCATTAAATTTAAATAGATTCATTAATAAAATATTGAGGATGTGCTACTTTAAGACATCAGGAAAAAAAGTATAAATTGGCGATAACATTATTTCTATTTTTAAATACATCCCACAGAGGCACCCAAGATAGATGAGAAGTGCTAAGCCCATCCCACAAGCTTATTTATTTATTTAATACTTCTTACAGGCTATTTTTAACCACAGAAGACAGCAAAAGGCATCCATTAGAAAAATTACATTGGTTAGAGGCTTCGTCACACAGTTAGACAAGTGAGATATCTGGCTGAACACAGTGTTAAGAAGAGATTTTTTTTTTCCCCCCCCTCTCTTTCTTATAGGTTTCTGGAATAAAAAAGCAATTTTATTTTTGCAGCATCAGCTAAGGCAGAATCTCTATCTGCAAATCTCTGTCATTCCCCAGCCCTCTCTTCCCACTCCTCCACTTCCTGCGAGGTTTAATTTTGTAAGTAATACACGGTCTGAAGGCACACACAGCACGCTTACCACACAGGGACAGATAAAATGGAGGTGTAGAGGTTGGGTTTGGTTTTTTTAAGCCTCGGATGTGCACATAGGAAATAAGTGAGAGTAAATAGCCATAGTCTCTTAGTATTGCATCGTTTTGCAGAAGCCCTCTTCCTTTGGGAGAGGGGGGGGGGGAAAGAAAAAAATCAGTCAAATATTTTCCATTTTTTCAATACACTTAAAGGAATTTATCTTAGTTGATGTTGGTTTTCCTTAGGAATCAAGATTCTTTGGTGATCTACGAAATCAAAGGAATAATGCCCCATCCTTGTCTATCCCATCACAAATACAAGTTCTCAGGTACAAAACCACCAGAGCTACATTCCCAGATTATTTACATACAAAAAAAACCCCGTTCCTACATGCCATCTTCCTAAATGGGTGCTTTTTTGCTTTCTTTGTGGAAACAGAGTGTTTCATGCACAGCCAGAGCTGCAAATTTTTCCTCTTCCTCCCATTTGAAGAAACGGAGCCTAAACTCCAAGGAGACACTCCAGCACTCCCCAGCAGTTTCTACCCGGATTTCTGGCGGAACAGAAGACAAAATTTCATGTAGGCATTTAGGTGTTATTTCAGGAGGCTCTGCAAGAGTTTTAAGTCTCCTCCTAACTTTGTCACCAAAGACTCAGCCTGAACTAGAGGTGTATTTGCTGCCTGGCCAGGTAAACAGCTACAGACAATAAAAAGGGTATAAAAGATGAATTTGAGGGATGACACAGGTACCCTCCCATGCTTCAGGTTCCCGCGCAGAGCCTGGAACAGGGTGAGAGGACAGTTACACGGGTACACCTAGACAGCGGTGCAAGTCAGGTAAGCACAGGACTGGGTAGTTAATGCATATACACAGCAGCTGGATTTCTTACAGCTATTTCCTCTTTTTAAATTTTGCACAGATTGAGTTTTTTGTAAAAAAAAAAAAAAAAGGAGGTTTTTGGGTGTTACTTAGAACAAGGACAGTTTGTTTGTTCTACCTGCCCGGAGTTAATCTCAGTTGGCATTACTGAGCCCATTAAAGGAAGGTTTTTATTCATAACCTATTCACACATTGCACTAACAATGTGTGATGACTAAGAAATACTTGAATTTCTAGAAGTAGCTTTCCCTAGAGTGGAAAGGTCACATTGCACAGAAAACTATGCAAGCAGCTGATGCACAAGACAAGTGTCACAAGCATAAAATTGACTAAAAAGCAAGTAACAAAGGGTACAAAAATCATTACTGAACTCGGGATCCTGAATGAATACTCAGAACATTCTCTGTACTTGGAATCCAGCCTCAGGTCAGGCCTGGCCTGGGCAACAGAGCCTCTGATACAAGTTTGATTCCTAACTTATTTCTGAAATATTCTGAATATTCTGTATGTGGGCCTCAGAAAGCAGACTACAGTCTGCCAGTAGTAGGCAGAACCCCAAGCCAAGAAAATTTGGCTTTTCAGCAGACAATTCAAGAGTTCACATACTTCTTCCCCATTCCAAAGCATCCATCTCACATTCCTCAGGCTGCCCAAAGAGAAGAAATATGAGTTATCTGCCCAGTTTCAGAATTTTGCCTGCAACCAGAAACTGCTGGGACTTAAAGCCTGAAACACACTTATAAAGTCTGAGCTTAATAAGCAGTTATTAAAAAAACCTAAGAAACACTATTTTCAAAATTTGGGAGTGTTGAAACTATACATCACGCATTCTCCCTTCTCGTAAGCGAGGAACACAGTCACACCAGCGACTACCTCAGAACCCAAATTCTTCAACTTCCAGACAGGCTTAAACTGCTTAAACTTCTGGTTAAAACTCTCCTCCACAATTACAATTGTTATGCCACTCTAACGAGAGGAAGCAGACACCTAACATGTCAAAAGCTTCTCTGCACAACTTGATGCCATAAATTTCATGTTTCCCCTGGAAGTGCTGTTCATATGTACACTTGTGCAACGTTTAAACTGCATACATAACCTAACGCGTCAAAAGAGCTCATTATCGGGGTCTCGGCAAGTTCCATAACCACGTTATGCAAATAATATCCCTCTCACTGCAAAAGCACGTTCATGATTCAAATTTACATTTACTAAAAGAATTGTGTGTCTATCGGTCTCCTGTGTACGGTCACAGGCAGACTCAGACCCTCACTGCAGCATGAACACTTCCACACTAAGACAATTCTTTAGGCTAAGCTAAGGTCTGATCTGGGAAGCAACTCACATAAGCAGTAAGAGACCAAAGTGGAAGGTAATCTATATTTTGTTAAACCTGCCCCATATATAACACTGAGTTTTCCTAACCTCTACTATTTTTATTTTAGCAACTAAGCAAAACAATGCAGTGACTACCTTAGGTGTACAAATACTCAATCCCTGAGATATTGATTATTTCCATTTATCTGAATAGTGACTTAAAATTATCAGTAACTTCCATTTCCATTTTGCCAGATCCTTCTCACCTATACAATTCCCTCCAGCTCACAAGCTGCCTAAACATCCAGCTTCTCCTGGGACAGTTTCAGCAATGTAGATGTTTTTGAAGAACAAAAATCTAGCAATTAAAAGGAGAACATTCTGTTGTTTTCTATCTAAAGTAGAGTATTGATATATAAAATCAAGAAGCCTGGTATGTAATTTAGGATTTCCAGATTCTGACCAGTTTCATGAACTAGTAGAAGAAAATAAACACACATGACAAACAAGCAGAAAGAGGTCTTCTGATACCAGTTCCACACTAGACAGCTTGAGTCCTTCCTCTCTCTTTTGAAAACCACATTAACTTATAGCAGGGAAATTATTTTTCCCTCTCTAATGGATTGGGCCTAGAATGTATACAGACCTCCAACAGGTCTGTCAAAGAGGAGACCCGAGATCTCTTTGTCATTGGCAGGTTCTGGAAATAAGTGTCAAATTCCTCTTTAAAACTACAGCTACTACAGAAACCACTTCTGTATGCATAACCGCCCTTGACAAAAACTCCCTCATTATCAGTCAAACCAGCAAAACACAAACCTCCTTGAAAACAAACAACAATCTGGAGGATCACAATGGACTGCTCATGAATTATGGAAAAGCCAGGTTGTGTTGCAGCACTGGAAGTTTCCACCTCTCAGGGAAGTTTCAGAGATCCTGACTGCTCAACAGGAGTGGGGAAAAACAACATGTTAATCCACAACTGCTAGCAACGTTTCACCCTTTAGTATGGGAAAAGACAGACAGATCCTCAAATCCACCCTTTCCAAACTAAACACACAATCAGCTGGGATGTCTTAAGGAAACTGAGGTCCTAAACACCACCAATAGAACAAAAAGACAATATGAGTGGTCCATCTCCTAAAGATGAGTTATCCCAGAAAGCAAGGTACATGATCTTCCACATTATCCCTTTTCTCTTCCCAGGAGACCCTAGTCAGCACATCTATGATGCCTTCTATATGCATCAGGAACAAATTCATTATTTGGCACAAGCCTCCTCATGCCCTTTATGGAAGGGACAACACCAAGCAGAGCCCAACCAGAACACACGCCTGCTTCAGTTTAGTGTGTTTTGTTATGGGTTGGTGGTTGATGTTTTGTTTTTTTTTTTTGTGAGTGTGGGTCCGGTTCTGTTTGTTTCTGATTTCATCCTTATTATTACAGGTTACCGAAGCTACAAATCTATTTGATTATTTTTTTAGAAAGAGAGAGCTTGAACTGTATTTCTATTGGGAATAAAGGCAGGTGATTAATTTCAGAAGGGTGGAATGAGTGAGAATATAGCTTGGGAACAAAAACACCCCAGAATTCAGAACAACAGAGCAAAGGGGACAGCACCCAAAATAAGTGTTTACAGTTTATCTCATACAAGATCTTCCAGCAGATTACTAGCACCAAGTTCTTGGGAAAGTTCTTTGTTGTCTTCAGAAAAGAAACTTTAAAAAAAAAAACCCACAAAAACCCAATTCAAGTGCCAGAGAAACCCATATCATCAGGGGGAAAGGAAAAAAAAAAAAAATCTACTTCCTTACAAAGGGAGGGTGGAAAAAACTCAAGAAAATTGTGCCTTTGAGCATCCAGGTGTTTCAAGAGATTACAGAAAGTCACAAGTGCTGCCTATGGAGATCAGACACTTAAACTGTACCAGATCATACATTCATGTTTAGGTAACTATAGAAAGGGAGCTTTCCTTGGTCCCCCTACACACTAACAGGATTTTGCTCTGAAACACCAAATAGGAAGACGTGCAAACTGAAACACAGGTATTTAAAACTACTGCAAACTATTGATTTTCAGGTTAAAAACCCACATTTGCCTTAACCTACTGTTAAACTTATCTTACACATCCATCTTAGATGAACCTACCATGTGGTAGTGTTATGTTTGCACCATCAATGATTGCTTGCGCCAGTTCATGATCATTGCTCTCAAAAGCATGTGCAGCAGCCTTGAGGGCATCCCAAATCTCCTTGCGACCTTCAAAAGCTGGTGCTGTGTCCCAAAACTCGTCTCTCTTACTGCGCAACTGTCCATCTGTCATGGGGTAATCACTTTTCCATTTCGGTTTCTCTTTTTTCAAGGGCTGATTACGACCGAGAGCAACTGTGGAGGAAAAAGGAGGAAGGGAAATTAAAAAAAGATAACAACAAAAAATTACTAAGTGCCCTTTGGTTATTCCACTTAGGATCCATGGAACTAAAGTTTACTTTGGAGCAATCCTAATCCTTTTTTTCCCCATCTCCTCCGAGTCATCGCCTTTCCTTCCCTTGGGCTCCAAGTTGGTTTTACCTCTTAGAGAAATTAAGGAACTACCTCCTGCTTGCGGATTTCACCTGCACACCTGAGCACCACACAACTTCTCCCCAAGCTCCCCAGTAAATCCACATCCACCACATGCACTATGCGTGCCTGGCTGGGAGACTCACACTCAACCCAGACACCTTCCAAAAGCTGTAGCAATGGTACAGTGAGATGCCCATCAGCCCAACACCGGGGTGCAGTGAGACCACAGAGCATCTGGATCTCTACTCTGCTGTTGCTGCTAGAAACACTCTCTGCTCAAAAAACGTGATACTCTTAATGTAAGAGTTTTAAGAGGCTAAAGATGTTTTTTTTCCCCCCAACATCTCCTTTTAAACAGTTTTAATTAAAAGCTTATCTAGAAAGGTAAGTAAGATGCCACAGGCTAGAACTGTCAGAGACAGGTATCCCTAAAGAATAATGCAGGAATACATCAAGTTTTTAAAAGTGGTTACCTCATTCACAACAAACATGAAGGCATTTATTTCATTTTAACCACCGCTATTCTTGTGTAATAGCCAGTTAAGATGACGACATAGGTATCATGTTGATAGATTAAAAGTATCTGCTCACTTTAAATTACAGCACTGCTAAGACCGTGGTAAATCCTTCTCTCCCATTTGTGCGAGTGGTTATTTCAACTTCTGTTGAAAGGACAAGGAAAAGAAGAGAGGAAACTTCAGTGTACACCAGGAAGAATTTCTCCCTGCAGGAGTTAAAACCTCATTTTCTGCAGCCCATGGGATCCTGCGAGCACAGTATGGGACAGCACAAGGAAGAGAGCAGCCACAAACCACGAAAACAGTTCTCACCATGGCTCAATACCGCAAAACCTTGAATACAGAGTTTAAATGTCTCCAGAGGAAATGAAGTGTCCTTCAACAGTTAAGCTAAATTTAAGTGTCTTTGCAGCTGAAAAATCAGCAGCCCCTCCATGGGACAGGTTATAAAACTGGGTGACGAGGATGGAAGGCTCTTGAAAGACAGGTAAGCTACACAGGACTGAAGTCAATTAAGGATCCTACTACATACACTGCTCTGTGAAGAGCCCTTGCTGTCCCAAGAGAGCAGAGGAACCCCAGCTGCTGTCAGGCCAGGGAAGCAAGAAGAGATACAGTCTGTCACCCCACACCCACAGTACCAAGGACGAAATATCTCTCACAAGAATGAGAGACCACAGCTGTTGCGATATCAAAGGCAGCAGAGCAAAACTGCTGCTTATCAGGTGCTCCTGGCTAGTCTGCAAGGATGAGAGAGCACCATGACACACTCAGGGATGTACTTCAGCATTCTGTATCCCCTGTACACCCTTAGAGAGAGTAAGAAACATTTCCTTCCTCTAGACTCTCTTATTTTTCTGAAAGAAAGTTGACAATAGCTGACAAAACCCCCTGTATCTCTCCTCAATCTTACTGCAGGGTTCAGTTTTCAATGGAAGAATAGTGTAATGTCTAAATATTCTTCATAGTCCTTAATCTAGACTTATGCTGTATTTCTACAGTTAACTACATATTTCTGTAGTACATATTTATGCCATATTTATGGCAAAGAGTGTCTGTGGGGGTGAAGGACATGCCTGAGAAGACTGAGACAAGACTAAGAGGTGTCACTGTATCAGAAATACTCATTTCAGGTTAGCTGCAACATTTTGCAAAAACAGTATTTCATTCAAATATGCCCTCTCCTTCCTTGATTTTTTTCCTGCCACAGATGCACTCAGCTGTTTTCAGCACAGCACTCGACACCGAGTATCGGGTCTCAGGGTTGAGCAGCAGTGCCTGGTGTTGGAGCAGGGTTTTCAACTTCACCCAGGCTTTAAGGACACCAAAACACATCCATGAGGTTACACCTCATGTCCTTATACAATCTGACTTTACATGACCAAAGAACTACCTCTTTCAATTCATAACTCAGAATGGCATTCACACTTCAGAAGCCGGAACTTAAGTAATTGAAAAATAGGCTATTTAAAAGAACTCCTGATGGTAAGGTGATATTACCAACTGTGTAAAGGCACGAGCCTTTTTCAGATTCAAAAAACATAGTAGAGGATATATTTGAATGGAAACAAAGCCAGATCAAAATTAAAAGTAGCAAATGACAATTGCATGACACACATGCAACGACTCCAGCTGCTACAGCTATCCCATGCAGAAACTAACAATAATAAATGTCTAAATCCTTTCAAGTGACCACAAACATTTATTGTTTTGTTTCCGTGGGATTGCTTCCATTTGCTTTCCAAAGAAGTGCTGACCATTTAACAGATTTCAGAACAGCAAACCCAAGTGTTTACAAAACACCAAGTTTCCTGGCAAAGCCCAGCCATTGCTAGTCCAAGTCCCAGCTGAGCACACAGGCTGGGAGCCGATGATGGTCCAGCCTAGAACAATGGTGAAGGAGGCGGCCCAGACAAGATGGACTGCATGCATTAAACAGCATATTATGAAATTGTAAAAACATATGGCGTGAAACACTTACACAAGGAATTGTTTCCTTAAGGCTTAGCAGTCAGAGCATGAAAATTTCAGACAGACTCTACAGGACACTGTATGAAATGTGGGTCAGTGGGCATCTTTTCTTCCATCCTCCTTCAGCTAACATCTGTTTGCATCTACGTTCCATGAATGCTAATTTATCCCACAGGGCCCTCTCCTTCTCCCCAAACATTAATTATGAAAGCGGGTTAAAGGCACTTGCCGCAGTCCCTGAGCACAGCCCTGCTTTATCCAGCACCACTGCAGAAACTGCAACAGGCCATTTCTCTCCCCTGCTTCCCCCTTTGCCCAAGACAGCACCTGAATATATTGCTCTTCACTAAACAAGAATAGCAGGGGAGAGACTAAAGAGACAGAGATCCTAACAGCCTCAAATAACTTCTCCCTGGAGATACAATCCTTCCTACACTGACAGCAGTGATGATAAACCCAGTGATAAATTCTTTTTTTCAGGTTGGAGAGAAGGATGGTGGAAGAAAGTGACTCTACAAATGCCTCTAAAGCCAAATCCACTCTAAGAAGCCATCCATCCCAGTACTAAGTCTTGAAACGCAACTTGGCTTCACAAGCCAGTATTTAAAAAGGTCTTTAGCGTGTTTACCAGTTAGTAGAAGTGCTTCAAAAATCCTCTAAAAGCTTTATGCTCTGCCCCAAAGAAATACTAATTTCTCTCTAGCTGTGTGGATAGATGGAGCAGAAGGATACAAGAAACTTCAGATATGTAAAAAACCTCATGTGTAAAAGGGCCTGAATCTTTTCCTTTCCACCTCCTGTTGTAGTCACTGAAGAGAAACATCACTACATGAATTTCTACAATCAAAGTTTTGGACCACATCAAAAGACTTTCTCTTTCCTGTAATAAGGCTGATAAAGACTAGTCAGAATAGGCAATGAAACAAACGGCAGCAGCCTGAAACACTTTGTCAGGTATTTACAGTGCCAGATTTATATTCCTTGCTTTGGAAGCAAGCTAGAGCTCAAAGAGAAAAATGTTAAGTTCATTTAAGACCATGAACATCAGAGCCATAGCCAGCTTGCAAGATCTGGAAAAGAAAGTAACATCCACATTAATTTTTCATCTTACATCACTTCATCATAAATAAGAAATTATTAATATTCTACTTGAAAATATGAATAGTTTCATAAGTGCCAAGAAGGCATGTTCTCTCTGAAGCAATACTGAAAGTTGTCCTTCTCAAGAGATGGCATTGGTTGATATTTTTAGCAAGAGATTTATTTAGAAGGAAATATGAAGACCTTTAACAGTCTACTTTTCAAAAAGGAAAAGATCGGCACATTAGTGACAGTCCAAAATAATTAAGGTTGTTCTTGCTCCAATAGCTCAGAGACATTCAGGTGGTGATGTGCATTCCAAGGAGGGGTAAGAAGTTGCTGACAAGCTGCAGGACCTTGCTTAAGAGCAGCCCTTCTCAGGGAGAAGAACCACACAGGCCGCTACATGGCCCTACAAAGGACTTTCCTGTGCTGCTCAGAGGGGTTACTGCAATGGTTACAGATGCTTTTTACCCTCCTGGATATCGGAGCTGTTCTAGCCAGAGAGCTGCCTTCAAGATACCTCCTGTGCTGCTCCCCTCCAGTTTGAATGGCACTACTACTTGCGTGGTACGCAGAGCACAAATGCCAAACACCATTTTGAGGACTTGCTAAGGTCCATTCAGGTTAACAGCAGAAGCAATAGGTAAGAAGGGAAGAAGTTCTGATAACTACTAGCTGCATAATGAACTTCATGGGCTCAGCATGCATAAGAGAAGAACCCAAACCCATCTAGTTAGACACTCCAGGATACAGGGCCGGACAGGAGACAGGACTGCAGCGATGCTCCACAGGCTGGAGAAGCAGGTGAGCACAGGCAAGTCTCATCTGAACTCAGCAACCAACCGCCCAGCACATCTACACATGTCAAATCTAAGTACTGCTCAAGCCTCCTTCCCTAGTCAAGTGTCTCTTATTAGACTGTTCAATACCTCAAAGTGACCTAAAAACAGAGGCAGACAAGCGGTAGGCTGCTTCTGCCCCATCAGTATGATGTAGCTGCATGTAACGTGTTTTCCCTTTGTAGGAGGAGGACTTACTTCTCTGGGATCCTGGAGGGTAGCTGCTACTGTCTGACCCACTAATCTTAGCTTCTGGCAAACTGCAGAGTCTTATTTTTCAGAAGGACAGACGTATTTCTTCAGTCATTGCAGACTATTTTATACCCTAAATTATGAAGGTTTGTTTCCCTTCCCTGCAGCTTTCCATCAACGCAATGGAGTTAGTAAGTTACCTATGCTTCTTCTGAGTGAGCTTAGACAGATAAATCCAGGTATTTACATCAGTGTCTTAACAGAATGTCAAAAAGTGTCTGTGTAGAACTTTTTTTTTTAAACAGCTGTGGTGTTTGTTCTGTCACTGTGGATCACAGTCCTGCTGTCTCCTCCAAAGCAGACGAGTAGGAGCAGCTGGTAGCAGAAGAGTCTCATACTAAAAGCCAATATCCAGCTAAAGCATTCCTAATTCTTGGTTTATACACCCATGAACCGTAGCACTCGATAATCAAATTGAATAATATTTCTGTCCCAAAGGGCTTACTGTCAAATCAAATAACACAGAAGCAATGCTGAATGAGACATCAGACAGCTTCTAGCTTCTGGAGAAGGAGAGGTGGGCCTCTGCTTCACTCCTGAACTGGATTTTCCTCCTTTCCAGTTACTGACCACACAGGTAACTCTCTAAGAGAGGCCAGAGGATTCGCTCCTCTGTTACAGCCCAGAGTTATCTCCAGCAAGCAAGCTACAACATAAGCATTTGGGGAAATGTCACCTTTGCTACCAGCCAGCCTTACGTGAACTTCTCCCTCCCACCCCATTTCTTCAAGTATCTTTCACCTATTTCTTAAAATGTTAGGAATAAAATTTGGCATGTTAAATTCATGCAAGTGCTCCACAGTGAATTTCTTCCTTCTCCTTTGAAACAGAAGCATATGTTGCTTGTAGCATTAGTCTTTTGCTGCTTTTGCAAGAGGGAGGAGAAACTGTTTGGCCAAAGCATGTTTTGGAAAAGTCTCTGTGCACACATCGCCCACCCAGGACATGGAGTGCCTGGTAGTGCAGTTGCCAGGAGACATTTGGACTGGACACAGTCCTTTCAAGGGCTGGAGGCCCAAAGGTGTTGATCTCCATGCATCCACCAGCAGCTGGGTGTCAGAGCACCAAGAACCGGCCCTTTCTGTGCTTCCACAGCTCTGCAGACGCATAGGAAGACTGACACACCAGAAACAAGCACTGGGCAAGACTGGTATGGAGAGAACCTCAACCTGTGGAGCATGAGTTCAGAGCAGCTATAGACAAGTGTTAGGAGACAACATCAAAGTGTTGAAATTACAATAATATCAGGAGAATCTGCCAAGAGCTGGTAATATTTTAATTGGTTTTTTTTCCTTAGTTTAGGCAAATATCCAAGACAACTAAAGTATTGAGAGATGAAAAAGATTTTGAAGGAAAGAAGCAGGATCCCCCAACAGAAGTGCTGAAGGAAGGACAGCAAATCACCACCACAGTCTATCTGCCTGGGAAAGATGAGACAGATGTTCAGAAATGGATCTCAGTGGAAAGGATGGAATTTGATGACTGTCAGGCTCCATGGGAGGAAGACAGAAACAATAAGCTGTCAAGGAAACAACACAGACTGAGACTCGCAGAGGCTGAGGCCAGCCAGGAAAACATGGCACACAGTTACTCTTTGATTTGCTTCAACTGTAGACATGCACAGCTTCAACAAGGGAAGCGATATCCTCCCAGGGATATGCAATCTGAAGATCAGGAACGGGTAATCATTTGAAGACGGTTAGGAGAAGCTAACTAAATATTATACAAGTCGAACTAATGATCAGAACTATTCTCTACAAAATTGCTTCCCTGTTGAGGATCAGTTACTAACAAAGTATTTTTCTAAGACAAATGAAATGCAAAGTAACAGTTTATTACCCGTAAAGTTTCTTTCCGTAATAGTCCCAAGGGTTTCCTTCCCCACAGTCAGTGAGCAGCACTCTATCAGATGAGTCTCATTTTAAATCTATTTTGCTCCAATTTCCACAGAAGGTAACTTGTAATTTGGTATCAATATCTAGATACAGTTCATCCTAATCATTTTCTTTGCACTGTTCTCTAGTAATTCTTTCAGAGGTCAAATTACAGTACTGTTTGGAGGAAGAGTCAGCACAAAGGAGAGGTGCAGTCAAACAGCAAAACCAGGGAGGGGCAGTGGGAAATGTATTGCATCGAGGTAGACAATTTGAATTACATTAAGCAGCACAGGCTTACACAATAACGGGAAAACGGCAGAATCTCATCTGTTTATTGCTAGTTTTCAGCATTTTTATTTCTTAAAAAGGTTATGTTTTTGCAAGGCAAGAACAGTACTTTGGAAAGGAAGTGTCCCTGGACAGTTGTAAAAGACTTTCAGCCTTACAAAATGAAATATTTCACTGAACAATTACATTTTCCTAACAAGGAAATGAAGGAGCACCAAGATTTCATATGAAAATTAAGGGAAATATCTATTAGTACAGTCCTGAGAGTATTTAGAGCAGCATAACATTTCTGGGGACCCTGTGGAACTGAGAAAGACATGACCTTTCCAAATGCTGTGTGTACATACATAGATATAGGTAGATATAAAGACAATGCTTAAGACTCAGTTCTAAGTTTTAGCATTTTTTCGTAAAGGGAGACTCGTGAGGGTGAAATGAACAGTACAAGGAAAACCTACATTTCCTGACAGAAATTCAAGTTCTGTCTTTAAACAGCTGAGTAATAAAACACCAGGCTACAGACTCAAATCCATGCTATAAGGGTGTAGGCAAACCAGCTAATTTCGAGCCAGACAAGAAGTAAAACTTGTAGTGTGAAGCTTCTTATAGCAGCAAACCCAGCAAAGATGAACCTGCACACAAGTAGTAAACCCACCAACCAGTCCCAGGGGCTATTTCTCCTTTCTCCTCTCTGAAAGGAGGTGAAGAAGGGAAGAGGAAAAAAAAGAAAAAAAAACAAACGGAGAAGCAGCAGCAGCGGGGGACAGCACACTGATCACCATCGCTCAATGCCAGGCCTGCAGTCCTACATGAGCCGCCTGCCAGACAGGCCATGTGCTGGTGCTAAATGATGTGTGTGGTCCCTCTGGGGAAAGAGGGTGCCATCAATCACTGGTGCCACCCCTGCACTCAGAGCCAGCCAGCCAAACAGCGCTGTGTCCCCCAGATGCTGCTCACCTGCGCTGGCACTAGGGATGTCAAGAGGCATTGCTCAAAGCAGGAACAGGGAATACGCCTTCCCTGTTTCTCCCGGTGTATCCTCAACGCTTGCCCAACACCTTCCTCCAAAAGGAGTTAATTGCACAGAAGAAATTAGTGAATAAGATGTAAGCTGCACTGGTAATTACAGGCAGCTTTGGACAAGCCATACATGCACAATGCTTCCCTGCCTCTCCACGCACAAGGCACTAAACCTTTGCTGACTCAATCCAGAGGATTCACAGCATGAGATACAAAACAGATGAGAGGATGAGGGTGTATGAATGTGCTGGACAAAGAAAAATTTACTCTAATTACCAGCTATTACACTGTATTTTCCATTCCTCCCATCATTTTCAACAGGAACTGCAGAAGAAATCAAGAGGGCTTGGTATTTCCAGGCAGCACGTCACTCATCACCCCTCACATTTCAAAGAAGTCAGCAGTATTCCAGCAAGAAAAAAAAGCTTCAAACTTTTGAGATCTGCTGTTCCCTGATGCTATACCAGATCCAAACATCTCACCTCATCCCAACACACAGAGGATCTATTCAGATTAACAGCAGCCTTGATGTGTGCTTTGTGCTGGGACATGCTGTGATAATATAGGCTGCCTTTCACAGAAGTTTCAACCATATCAGTGTGTCTGATAAGTCCTATTTTGTCTAAGTGAGGTGCAATTCACAGCCGAGAGCCAGCTGGCAAGACTGAACTTCAGCCTTCTGTTCATGCAGGTTTTATGAGGACAATTCCTCTGCTCCCAGAGCTGCAAAAGCGGGAGGCAAAGCCCAACAGTTATAAACGCTCTGGTAAGTGGTGTCAGATAGAGGAATAATGCAAACTAAGCCACTGTAAAGCCCTCTATTCTTATTTGCCTCAACATCACAAACAATATTTTTCAAAGGAAGTTTTTTGCACTGGGCTCCCACCAGAAGCTCAGCACTATTTCCTAGTGTTAATTCTATGGGTTCATTATTAGTTTTCAAAAGCTTCAAGGTTACTGCTGAGCTCTGCTTGCCCACCCAGTAGAATATTTCTCTATCATCTCTATTAAGCTCATGATACAACATCTCTTCTGACAGATAAAAATGTCTTAAAAGTGAACACCTTTGTGAGTCACTACCCTCAAATTCTGAGTGCCTCGGTCAATGGGCAACCACAGATGAAGCAGAAACACTGCCAGGCAGGGCAAAGGCCAATTGGTGCCCATCTGTCTCTATCACACCCCATCAGAGGAACCTTGGAGCCATGAATTCTGCTTCCGCAGCCATCAGGAAGAACACCAGTAGCTATACTGGCTGCTCAGCATTAGCTTCAGCCTCACAGTGAAGTTCGGGTAGCGCTACAGTGGAACAGCTTCAAGGGACAGACATTATCAACACAATTACCTGACAACACTGTTTACACTGCAATTTAAACTGTTCCTATCTCTGGTCGGTGCATGTCTTCAGCTGCATGCAGAACAGGATAAAAGATTTACCTGTTCCCAAGTCACAGTTTGCAAGCACCAAAACCTTTAATCTGTACCATCTGCAGTGCACTACTAGACTATCTTTTTGGAAACCTGTGATGAGAACCATTAAGGAAGCTGTCAGCAACATGAAAAATATTCTATTTGAGATAAGCAGGTAGTTTATGCAGGCTCTTCTGACTTCCACAAAGCACAGCTTAAGTTAAAACTCAATTGCAGCTGAGAGTTTGGCATCAACACAGCCTCTCACGTGTAAAACCAAGTGCAGTATGCAGCACAGCGGAGCTGAAAACAGTTGTGAGAGCACAGTGGGAAGTTGCACAGAGCTCACCTAAAAAAAACAAAACGACCCAGTGCTTTGTCTCCCATCCCGAGGAAGAATGCAACTCAGCAACTTCGCTTTTACAGTACTAAAACCCTTTTGTATCTTCTCCTTGATTCAGTTAAAAGGGGAATTTTAGACATATCAGACAAAACCGTAGAGCAGCAAGTTCCTCTGACTAGTCAGCTCCGTGTCAGCATATTACTGTGAAGCGGACACCTGTCTGCTCCTCCATGCCAGCAGCATGGACCAGTCTTATCTGCTAGCCTGGATTTAATTGCAGGAAAGATCTAGTGTTCTCAGCTGCAAAGGAACACTGTCATGGCTCAGAAGCCCTGTTCCTCCCTGATAATGCCGTCCCTCTGTCCATGCAGAACAAGCATGGTCATATGAACTGCTAAAGAAAGATTTAAAGACGTTTACTGGAGGCTGACATCCCTCCTGTCAAAAAACTTAAAATTGGAAATGCTGCAAGTGCTTCTCCGCACACTAACGGCCAAGCTCCGCATGCTTTGAGCAAGGCACAAATCAGGGTCTAGCACAGCAGCCTTTAAGAAGAAGCTTTGCTTTTACATTGGCCTAAGCCATGGGAGTAGCGCAACCAGTGCCGACCTCTGTCACACGGCCACAGACCAATGACTCAAGGTCATCAGGAATTCTCCAAGTTCAGTAAGTGACAGACTGGGACATCTGCTGTACATCTGGTCTGTGTTTAACACACCACAGGCACTTCTAACACTAGCACAATTCTAATTAAAAAACCAACACATTAAAAGAAAAGGCAGCCTTATCTTTCATCCTGCCAGAATTATAAAAAATATTCAGCTGATAATTTTCTTTAAACAGTGCAGCAGGCTCCACCCTGATTAGGTGCAACGGTGCTGAAAGCCAGCCAGCACACCCTCCTCAGCACACCCCTGTGCAGTGTGTGTGCACAGGATGCTGCAGCTTCTGACCTTTCTGGATGCCACCAGTGAATTCACTTTATTACAATACGTAAACCCAGACTTCTGCAGCTCTTAACCCATTCACTGGGCCAGGAGGAAAGGCAGCACGGGAAGAGCTGGGGCACTTCAACGCCCTAACAGGAACAAGCTCTGCCAGTACCACAGATATTCAGAACTACTTTCAACGTAATTTAATCCTTTTTAGATCACCAATAATGTTCAGTGTTACCTAGGAAAATTTTAAAAACCAACAGAGATCCTAGAAATCCATAGGGTCCCCCTAAAGTACAATTGCTTAGGAGGAGCTACAGAAGTCAGCACAATTTTCAGATCCCAACTCACCATAGTGTTAATTTGCATCCGGCAATGCTGCATTAAACCCTTCCACCAAAATTTGAAATTTAACACGTCTATGTAATAAAAGGTATAAAGCACAAGAACAGATGGCCAGTGTAATGTTCCTAATGAACACCTAGGTGAGCAGGGCATCACTTGACATGTCACTTCTGCCACGCACAGTGGTCAAAAATTCCAGAAGGGAGTGAACAAAAAAGCCTCCAAGTGGGTAACTGTTTTTACAATGACCAATGATTAAATTACCTTAGTTACATGATCTAACACCGCGTCTTGAATTTATTCCAGCATCACAGTTATTGGCAGGGATAAAGTTTCACATTAGCCAATTAACTAAATGCACTATTACTGTATCTCAACTACTTAAGCTCATCAGTTAATTAAGAGCTCAGTATAAGCTGAAAATAGAAATCTTACCTGACACACATACCAAACACAACATTATCTTAATGATTTAATTTTACAGTTCCATGTCACATTCCACAGGTGTCATTTGGAAAACTGAAAGGCAATTTCTCGGTTTAAGGCACAGGTGAAAGACACATAAGCAAACATTTAATGACTTAATCCGAGAAATTGTATTTCTTAGAATGAATCTTGCTCCTTTACCAACCTCTATTTTACAAGGTAGTTTATCATTATAAAATTACCATTTCACACTCATTACAAATTACTTCTGTATCAATTTTCAGATGCTTTCAACTTGGTTCCCATTCAAAAAGTGT
Organism: Bucorvus abyssinicus; assembly: GCA_009769605.1. Classification (NCBI taxonomy): domain Eukaryota; kingdom Metazoa; phylum Chordata; class Aves; order Bucerotiformes; family Bucorvidae; genus Bucorvus; species Bucorvus abyssinicus. The sequence goes on from CM020041.1 coordinate 10,153,659, forward strand.
TTTATCTTAGTGTCTAACTAAAACCTATCACTCTTTTTTCCCAGGGACTATGCCCTGGTAATTTCTCAAGAGTGTGGTTGCCAGTGCAAGCTGAACAAGGCAGACCTGTGGGCACACAGCCGTGCTGAGCACCTGCAGCTGCAGACAGATGTGTAACCATGGAATAAAGCATTCTTAGAAGCTTGACATCTGAGGAGCATCTTCTGCAAAGTAATCTCTCAACCAGCTCTTAACAGTAGGTGGCAAGATCATCTTTAATAGCTGTCAAGTCAGTCCTGCCATACACTGCACCAGCACACCAGTGATTTAGAAGAGAAAATTGAGTATGCCACTTGTTGATGTTTATCCTTTAAGGTCACACAGCACAAGTCATGACACCACAGCATCACTCAGGACTCCCCCAGAACGTGGACCTGGTTTTCTATCTACCACCAAGCCCACCTTTTTGAAATATTTGTCCCACGTGGCAAGTTTACAGCCATAGGATACAATATAAAAAAAAATACCAAGGGTGAGAGTCCATTTTTGTGGCAAGTTGATTAAAACCTAAAAAAACCCAAACCCCAAAAACCCAAAGCCCAATCTAACAAAACACCCTCTTATATTTCAGCTGCCCTTAGCACAAAAGGCTCTTCATCAACAGAGGAGATTTCTACACCTCCTCCCCTACTGTCCCTTGTTTCCCGTCAGTAAAAAGCAATTTGCCACAACATTAACAAACCAGTATGACCACAGCAGCTAAATGATCACATCACTGAGCCTCCAGGTGCTCCCAGGCAGCGAGGTACCAAAAGAACCAGGTCCATTTTTATGTTCCTACATTTGACTTTGCCCACTGAACTTTTGCAGGGCAGAAGCCTGACAGACTGGTGGCTTAACGCCCCAGTGAAAGCCAAAAGCATTCATTTACTTCTCTTCAACAGTCAATACTTTCTGGATCCATGATCCAGTTAATAAGCTTGAAAATTTATTCATGGAAGTACATATGCTGAGAGCCTAAGAAAACTCTAGCCTTGAGAGCAACAGTATGTCATCCAAAACAAGCAGGGCAAAAAACAGGTATGTCTGGCTATTTTATACAGACCAACTTCTTCGTCATAAGGAACACCCACCTTTCATGTACATCTTTTGTTAACAAAACACATTTACCCCAGAGTTAGAGTCAAGTAATAATACATAAGGACACTAATGCATTTCTTAGAGAATTAGAAAGCCATCATCCATCTTCCTAACTTAAAATGAAAAATACGCAAGCCTTTGTTGCAACCTGTATATATATCTGGACATCTCAGACATCCAGGCAAAAATAAAACTCTGCTGTTAAATGGGAGCACTTGAACAAGATAGCCTTAAAACTACATCCTTTCCAGGCCATTTTAACCCCCTGTGGATGTACTCAGAGAAAAAATACACCTATTACAGTCTCTGGTCAAGGATTACTGACGTAATCCAACTTCAGGCATTTAATCAAAGGTGTCCAAATTAGGAGCATAAACAAGGCAGCCTCCTCTGAGCAACGCTGAGCACAGACATTAGCTTCTGCTGTGAACCACCTTCTGTAGGAGCCTGCTACTCTCCGTGAGATGGAAGGACTTTGGGAAACTGCCCATTTCATTTAAACTGCTCAAATGAAGATAGATTAAAGCAGCCAGAGCCATTCCACCTTTAGCAAATTCATTTGATCTCTTTCAAAAGTCCCTGAGCACGTAAGTCTTTAGCTCTATTAATGGATCGAGCAATGCTTGTTCTGTACTGAAGGGCAGCGTTTCCAACGGACACAACAGCACATCCCTTAAGTAACTTCTCTTCTGCTCAAATGACGGCATCGCGACAGAATATAATTTGATTGAAAATGCATTTAATTCTCAGCAACTCAGAGCAAGCTAAAAACTGGCAGTGTAATGATTATGTTGGCAATGGTATCAGCTGTCAGGTGTCCAGTAATAGCCCATGGTCAAGACCTACTTCAGCTACACTTGTCTTTTTAGAAAAGGTACTCACCATAATGCTCAAAGGAGCTTATTTCTCTAGTGTCACCACCTATTCATATGCAAAAGTAGTATAGTTTGTCAGGCCAGATGCACTTTTCCTATTTTTTCACATAATTTAAGACATGAGTGCTGTAATAGCGGATTAAAATATGCGTTTGTTGATTCTGGACAGTTAAATTTCTGTAGGAAAAGTCTTTGGTTCTGAGCTTGGTCTGAGACAGACCTTCTCTTCTCATACCTTTCTCCTTACTTGAAGGGAAAATAAGCCTAGTTTCAAAGCTAAGGATGAGAACTTTGACTGGTAATGAGTGAGAATGCATTAGCAAAAGGATTCTTATTTCAGTCATTTGAAGACAAGAACTCAGATCTCCCACAGTTTTCCAGTGCAGGTATAACTATTTTGTTTAGATGGAGTGAAAGCACTGAGGGGAAAAAAGAAAAATAAACCAAAACGTGCTGATTGCTGGCTACAGCAGTTAAAAGAATTCACAGAAGTGCCTGGATACAAGCGCATTCCAGATTCACCAGCTCGCTGTACTAACCACTGTGCTCCAATGAGCAAACCATGTCCATGAAGTGCTGCTTCTGCAGCTCAGATCGAGGGCACCTCAAACCCCGACCCAGCAGAACTGAGGCTGCATTTCAGAATCCATCACAGTAGCAATAAAATCATAAACATGATAGAAACCCATTCAGATCCCCCAGCAAACAGAATAAATACATGAAGAAAGTATTTAGGTTTCTTTGCTTTTAAAAGCCTCTATCAAATCTTGGAGTGTAAAGCATACAGCTAGGACCCGAGCAGATCGAGCAGCTCTGTTCAGGCCAGGCCCCAGGTGGTGATTTCTTCCAACAGTATTTTCTCTCCTGCTTACTCTTTAATCTGTAGTTTTGGTTGATAAAACCACATCCAGTGTTCAGGACCCTCCCTACTACAGCAATATTTAGGCACTACTAGCAGCAGAGGCTATTAAAAATAACAATCAGAAAGGCAGTAAGAAACCAGAGACTCCTTTGCTGTGGGAAGAGTCACCCCTGCTATGTCCAAGATGAATACCAACTACTTAGAGACAGTTGGAAAAAATCAAGTAGGAAGAATAATCCTCTTTGAATGTTCTCTCCATACAAAACCTGGAAGTTTGATCTTTAGAACTAACACCTATTTTTATGACAGGTGTAATTTCCCCTCCCCAAAGCACAGCATCTTCCTCTTGGCTATCACAGAAGAGCTTGTGTCTTCCGATTTGTTAGATACCTGCAACAACAGGAGCTGTCCCAAGCTCCAATCCAAATTGCCACTCCAAGAAAGCCATTGAAATTAGTATGTTTTCAGCAATCACACTGCTTGGAAGGGCTAGTCCTAGGAACAGTTAAAGAAGGGTCAATAAAGTACCCGGTGCTCAGTTAATCAGCCTCAACTGTATTTCCATAGAAAGAGCAGGCTGTAATATCAGCTACGAGGAAGGGGAAAAAAAACCCAACAAAACAACTGTGTAATCCAAAGATTTTTGACCCGTGTAAGGATGAGCATGAGAAAAACGCACCAGAAATTTTTCATGTTGGAGCAGCATTCACCCCAGCTCCTCCAGCTGAAAAGGGCTCATTCATAGGGGCTCTTTATTTAGCATCAAAATTTACTGTAAAACTTTAATAATAATCTGCACTGAAACATCTTGATAGAAAGATATTTGTTTCGTGAGAAAAAGTTTTCCTTATTTATTAACCTTCCACATAAACAAGTGAATGTTGGAAAGTTTCAAAATAAGAACAAGAAAAGAAATGGTGCAGATACCTATATATGAATTGTATGGCAAGAGTTCCTTCAGCTGGAAAAAATCCTCATATTAATTCATAATAATGAAATGAGACACATGAAAGAAGGAAGGGTGACTGCAGTGAGCAGCTAAAAGTGCACTTGATCAATGCAAGATGAATTCAGCTTGGAAATTTGGCAGGCAGAGCAATCAGATAGCGTCAGCATACTTCAGTAGGCAAACCTGGAAAGAGTTTTAAGATAAGATTAGATCAGTTGGTAGAATTTCTAAGACAGAATATTCTGTTTGACACAGCACTGAATTAGGAAATACAGAAGCCTTTGCTGGCGTTGCCACCTTGGACTTTGCACAACCTCGTCTTAAGCTGAATTGTCACTACTTAATAAAACAGGTTTTTTTAACAGGCTTGATTATCAGAGAGCAATGCTCTCAGCATCTTTCTGGATGTAGTCTGCCAAAAGATGTTAACAAAGTAGGACACTGGCAGGAACTGAAATACTTCCTCCCCCACTCTCAAGTATCTATAATATTTTCCTAACTAATGTGGAACTCAGTGCAAATTTAACTCTTGGTAATAAGTTTCCCACCACAATAAGATAAAATGCTAATGTCGGTTCTTCCACAGCCCTGCAGCATACTATCTTCCCTGCATATAATCATCAGAAAGAACAGAATTTGAGTAAAAAAACCTGCACTTGCATTCCAAAGATAAAACACCTGTCTCCTTTGGACAGATAAAGCCAGAAAAAAAATGAATTCCATAAGTGAACAGTTATATAGAATGCAAAAGAAATACTTGTTTATTTTCCAGCACGGTATTTTGAGAAAGCTGTGGTAAGCATTGCTTTAAATATGCTTATAGATTCTTGAGAAAAATTTGCTTCCTAGGAAGTGAACATGACTGATCATGTCCTGGAACGGATGAAGGATGGGAACGAGGAGTGTTAGAGAGCCCATCCACTCTGCGTGTGTCATCACTACTCCAAGGGGAAGCAGCTGGCCAGACCCCACCAACAGGATTGGTAAAAATGGGGTGTTTCATTTGGGGTTCACCAACTAATGCACCCCAGTTTTCTACTCCCAGTTTGGTTGGGTAAGTAGTTTCCACATAACCAACTGACTTGTGCCAAATCCACTTCAAAATCTCTACCAGCAGCACTAAGTGACACACTTTTTTAAAATGGGGTGGCTGTGTTTTCCCCACTGCTGGGCAGTGAATCTCAAAAAACCAGCGGAATATTTCACTTTCCAAGCTGCCTAAAATGTAATAAATGTATTTGCAAGATATGACTTCTCCTCCCCAACTTAAACCTAACTACTAGAAGAATAGCGTTTAGGAGAATTAGGCTCAGAACAGACCAGTCATTCTGCTAGCAAGGGCGCAACACTTCCCAGGGAGATAACACACAAGTCTCGAGATGCACCTCTACTAACACCTTGCTGGACTTCGGTGGGTGAAGGACTACAAAGTCAATCAATGCAGATGTGAGATGGTACCTTAGAGCATTAATTACTGCTAACTAGACAAGGAAAAACCAGCCGCAAGATGGTAGGGTTAGGTGTCAAGAATTCACTTACTTGACAAAAGAAAATGGATAGCGACAGTTTAGAAAATGCAGAAGTTGCTTCCACTGAACCTGCAAGGGCCAGTTATCAGACTGTAAAGTATTACGGACCTGTATTGCTCCTTTGGTTCAATTTATTCGATATGCATGAGCTAGCCCAACAGAGACCCAGACTACAACTTGTACTTAGGAACAGCACAATTCCAGTTGTAAGTGCATCTCCCCCAAAGAAACATGACTTTAATAGGAGACCAGCAGGACCAAATCCATGAGAGATACACAAGGTCACAAAATACTGGAGTTTTCCTTTAACTCTAAAAAGCATATTTTGGTAGTGTTTCTCTTGGTAAGAAACAAAAGGTAGAAAAGCTTTTGGAAATCTGCATCTGGACACATGGTATTATTTACATCATGATCTCTCCAAGGTGGTGGTGGCCCAGGCAGCTCTGTCACAGTCAAGAAGAACCTGGTACGTTTTCTATGGGTTCACGCCACTTAAAAAAGATACCCTAAATACAGTTAAATTGTTTTAAGAGATTTATAGGAAAATAACCGTTCTGTATGCTGGTTCGTTTTGTCTCATTTTCACGGAAAGCACACTGGCTTAGAAAGTCTCTGTCATGAGCCAGAGTTCAAGAACTAGAAGAGTATTTACTTCTAAGGGAATTTCAGTCCAGTATTGCCTTGCAATACCAAACCACAATATCCATGTTCACTTGTTCTAACAATGCTGCTGCTCCGTTCTTCTCCCAGAGGAGAGAGTAAAATTGTGTATTCCCTCTTGTTCCATTCCAGAAGAGTTTCTGTTAAAGCCAAAACCTGAGTCTGTAGTATTTTGGAGCTATTTTTGTGCTGTAACACCAGCGCAGCAGCTGGAGTGTCCTGGATACATACAATGAATGCGGTTGTTTCCGTTGTGTTAAGGCAGTGAGGAGACATTGCATTAAGTAACATCAGCATGAGGCTGTACAATACATGACTGATTTAAAGCATGTGACTTTAATCGAGCAATGTGATTTCAATACTCATGCTTTTCTGTTGCAATTCAAGCTGTTTTGGCAGCAGAACTAGTTTTAAATTTGGATAAAGATACAATAGAGATCTACAGATGTGAAAAACCAACACAGAAATGAGTAAGAGAACTTGTCTCAAATGAGCATTTAAACCTTTCTTAGAATAATATCCAATATTGATAAACACTTCACAGAACATATTTTTATTTGATCATTGCTTGCATTTATAGTAACCCATGTTCTCTTCATGTATTTCTGTAGGCACATAGCAAAAAAAATTTAGTCTCTTATGTGTTTTACTGAGCCAAGTCATCAACATGCATTTCACAAGTGAGCTCCAACTCTTTTAAAAAAGGGAGTTTAAGTGTATATTTGACAGCTTTCCCTTTCTTCACCCCCCAACGCGCTAACCCTCAGTTGGGACCTGTGATTAACCACCCGTTCAGCAGGTTTGCTCATTACATGCACTGGATATACATAATGCACAGGCAAAGGAAGGGATTCGCTCACCCTCACAAGCAGGGCATTCGCATTGCATCCCAAACAGGCAACCAGACCCAATCCGGGAACAGTGAAGGATGCTGCTACTTAGAGGTGTGAAGGACTGGAGTGCTAAGCTTCAGCTGAACGTATGTTTAACTACTGCTGCCACCAAATATAACCTCCTTGTGAATACATCCAGCAAGAGTTAGTGCAATTGTTAGTCCAACCTTCAGATAACGTTTATAGTTTCCAAACTATTTCACACATATGCTACGTTTTGCTTCCCACTAACACTTCCAAACTGCTTATTGCCCGTGTCTTCTCACCCTCGCTTCAGTCCATGTGTTAACAAGCTTGGAGCAACCAGAGCCTACGATTAGTAAAACCGGGACTTTTACCTGCAGAACGGTCCTGCACCAAAAAAGCATCTAAAATGTGCTTCCATGTTCAGAGACACTGAGTGTACCCTCCCCACTTCCAGCAAGGCCCCGCACATACAGCAGGTCCTTCTTGTCCCCCATGGGGTGTATATATATGCAATGACTCACAGAAGAGAGGTTCAGGAGCATTCGTCAGGTGACAGCCCAACTGCAAGCTAAGCTTTGCATGAAAGACATTATTTTGACGTACACAGCTTTCACTTGCACCCCAGATGAAGCAAATGCATCTGAAAACACTCTGAAGGCATTAAGAAGTCCAGCATGACACATGCAATATTTCCCTATACCTTCAACAAGAAATACTTTGTGCAGTACATAGGAAGTGAGTTAGTAATTTTTACTTGAATTATTTACCTTTTCACTAGCCAGCTGTTACCCTGTGACTGCAGATACTCTACAGCAGGCTCAGGTGCTCAAGCAGCAGCATGTTGCCAAAAAAAAACCGTGGCAGAATAAAATGGCATTCACCAGCTGCAGGTACCACCCGCTACTTGGAAGGCACTCTTTTACAAAAAGACTGCATTTACCCATACAGACAAAAAAATCACAGGAGATGATAGCTCTGTGGTGGAAAAGTAAAGCGACTAAGTAAATGCCATGAGAGATCCTTCTCATGTATCCAGAGTGCCCTTGATCACAGCGTGACAGCAGAAATTGAGCTCCATGACTGAATTTTAAGAATACAACGGTACAAGCTTCCAACCCCAAACTACTGCACTCTGCTCCCCATAGGTTCTCAGGCCCTGGCAGTGACCTCAAGCTGGGGCAAGGTGAAAAATGCCTTCCTATATAATACGTTGTCTGAACTCAGAATTATTTATAGTTGCTAAATTTATTATAAATTATTATAAACTGTAAGTTGTTATGAACTATAAAATGTTTATAATTTCATTTTACGAAACATATTTTAGTTATTTACAGAAAGGTGTCAGTAATGGTAGACTGAATATATATATTTTAAGGGTAAACTTGCCCTATTAAACATGTGCAAAGATAACCTGCAATCTGCAGCATTGTATGATACATTTTCACATTTTAGTCTCTATAATCTTTTTCCCCAGGCAGCACCTGTTCTCACTGAAATCTACTGAAGCACTCTTCATACCATAGGTAAAGTGCCTTTTCTTTCATGTTTGAGAATGTGGGAAAACCACACGATAGATCAGAAATTCCCCAACCCCCCCTCCCTTCTACCTAATCTTCAGCACAAGGGTATCTTTTTTTATATATACATATATATGTAATCCTTCAGCATATCTGAGTTTCTACAGAAGTGAAGAATCATTTCTTCAGAACTGTGCCCACCTCCTCAGACAAATGGCTTTCAAGCAGGGCTTTAAATTATTCCTTTTAAATCATGTTCACTAAGGAGTGGGGGATACGGGAAGAGAAAAGGACATTGAGGAAAGGATAAAGGGAGGAGGTGTTAAAGTGATCTAACATGCAAGCACAGCAGCGAGGATCCCCATCCCCAGCAGTATTTCTGCTTTATGAAGTACAATTTTCAAATGCTTTATGTGAGGCCCGAACAGGTCAACTGGATGTGAAGCAGCTCCTGCAAATTGATAGCATGTATTTATTCCTTGTGCACTTATCACCTGCAGAACCTGCAGTGTTCCTGCATCTCTCAGCACTGTGAAGGCTCAGGATGATGGGCTACTTATGTAATTTTAAATATTTAAGGTAGCCTAAGAAACTCCAGCTCCAGTTTTTAGTTTACCTCAAAGGTGGGAAACAAAACAAAAACCCTTTATGCAGTTTGCACCACCTCATCTTCCGTCCATCTCTCATTTGCGCAACCCTAATCTGAGCGTGCCAGGAGAGAAAGCTACCCCTGGCTAATAGCTGAGAGATCAGCCCAGGATCAGCAGAAGGCAGCAAATGCAACATTCAAGTTCCAGCTGAACCTTAAATAAACCACATTAGACATCCTGCATATTTTACTGCACACAGGTCAAGACAGTAAAATATCAAGTTACACACTGTGCTAGAGGTGTTTGCCATCGACTGTACAAGCAGTGCAATGAGCACTCATGCTACTTTTGGATACTGAATTAGATTCTGCACTTTCCCCACCAGAAAAATCACAATGTGAGGGAAAAGCTTTTTTTTTTTCCACCCCTTCCTTAAAAAAACCCCAAATCTGCACTTTTGTTTTCCAAGTAGCAGAACATTCCTTTCTTCAAATCTTCGATTTTGGCCAGACAACACATAAGCAGCAGATTAAGCTGTAACCGAAAACCTCAGAGTGCAAGAGAAGCATTTCATTCAATAGCCAGAAACCAGGTCACCAACTTCAGCTTTTTTGATCTTCCTTGTACTCCACCTGCTTCACAGAACGGGTCACTTCACAGCCTTTCCCTTCTGATTTTGGGTAATTGAGCCTCATTGCTCTCACCATGCTCCCATGCCGAGCAATGCCAGGCACCAGCCTCCAACCAGCGGGACCAGCAGCTGTGGCACAGGTGCTTCCCCAGTAAGCGAATCTGATGTACCCCGCACGCTCACTCCTGACACGCCAGCTCACCAAGCCCTGCCAAGTCACAATACAAACGCCAAAGGCTTAGCGTCACTGTCAGCAAACAGAGCCTGTAGGTTTCTAGTAAACAAAGCGATTGCCTCAAAGCCCACCATACACATACCACACTCACATCGCCCTGGCATCTACCCAAGGTCGGCACCTTTCTGCATGCTGAAATTCAGCATCCCTAATTGGCAAGACATCCCTGAGGACAACTTCACCCGCCTCCTTACTCTATTTTTACTACAATTACGATGACTACAGCTGTCTAAATGAAGCTGCTTTCAAAACTAGAATTAGGAAGATTTAGAAAGGCTCAATTTCACAATGTGACTTCTGCAAAAGAAAAAAAGAGTCCTACAGAGCTTCCAGCTGGAAGAAAAATTTAGCACACAAACCTTCACCCGAAGCACATGCGTGTAGGAAACATGAAGGTGAACCAACGGCTCCTGCCTTTAAGCTACCACTTAGGCACTACACACCCAAGAGATGCCACACCAGACTTACCTGCTTCATCCTGGCTGCCGGGTGGCAGAACTCCCGCACAGAAATGCTCTTCCCTTCCCAAGACAGGGATGTTACCAGCTCTGGGAAGGGAAAGCTCACAGCCACACACGCAGCTGCACCTCTTCTCAGGGAACACCCCACGGGAAGGAAAACCAAGCCCTTCCTGCAGTTTTTCAGAGCAGTACTTGGGAAAACCTTGCCGCATAGCTGCGGGTGCACTGGGCTCCAGCTTCTCTGCTGGTGAGGACAGACATATTGCACCAGCCACACTCAAACAGTCACTTTGAACCTGGTGAGAGAGTTGAGAGGATCACGAAGCATCTACTGGGCAATACAGTGTATTGTCCTGTAGCACAAATAAGCAATTTAAAAAAAAAAATTAAGCACTAAGAGGAAAAAAAACCCTGAAGTATTCGCATCAAAGGAGCCTGCATTTTAAGGCAGTGAAGCAGAGGTAGCAAATTAGAAACAACTGCCTAAAACTGTAACTGACTTATACACAGCATTTGTCTACCAGACAGGGTAAAAGAGGTTTTTACATCAAACCCTGCAAGTATCACAGTCCTTTTTTGCTTCTAAGACAGCAAGGGAGCAGTTGTATACTTTGCTCACACACGGTCAACTGGTCAGAAGTTTTTCAGATATTTATTTTCTTTCTTTTCTTCAGAGGCCGAGTAACCAGCTGTGGCCAACCTGATCCTTCTTAACGCCTGCAAGAAGGCTTGCAGGAACTGGCAAATCTTAATTACAAGGCAAACATTTATTTCTGCCTGCCACTGATTATAATTTGTGACACAAGAATTATATTATTCAACATTCACATGAAAAATAATATCTATCGTATTGCCTGCTGCAGGAAATGTGGATCGCTGCTTTTTACAGTTTAGTCAAACAGGCAACTAATAATATTTTCCATTTATCAAAAAACTCCAAAGCACAACGAACATTCAATTTATTATATTTAATATTCAGCGAAGGAGGACGTTGTTGCTTTCAACACTGAAATCCCAAACAGAAAAATTAAAACAAATCACTTCATCTAGAAACCAAACAAACAATTACATGGAGGAACAATGCCAGAAAGGAAACTGAACAGCTGTGTTGTCAGCCCTTATTAACAGTAAAAATAACACCTTATTTCACTTTCTAAGAGTTACTTGTCATCACCTGAACAACAAAACAAAGTCTATTAGTTTACAAATGAAAAGTGTCACATCAAAGCGATATTCCAGTAGAATACTACTTGGAACTGAATTATCAGGCGTTCTCAGCACAAGATCCACACATCCTAATAGTCTCAAAGAGGCTATGGTTGCCCAACCCTCAGGAAACCGAGTCAAAGGCCTGATAAAAGCCCTGATAAAAACCACTCTCATTCTTGCAGAAATCATGAGACATTTAGAACAAGCTGTAAGAGCCATGCTAGCTTTTCTTAGTATTCCTTTTAAAAAAAAAAAAAGGCAGAGTAAGACCTAACAGCTAATGCCAACTCTGATTTAATATTACTTTTGCAGAAACATACCCAGCACCGTATTTCAGGGTTGCATTACAAACCAGCAGGAACTACTGAAGTCTAGAGCTACCTCCTTTAGATGGCAATGAAACCCCAGAGAAGTGCTGTGAGCAGGCACACACCATCACAGCTTGCAACCAGCAGTGAAAACACGCTGCAAACCACAATCTGCAAGTGGGAGATTTTGTAGGCTCTGACAAGGGGTAGGCACCAAATGCTATTAACTGTTCAGTCATGAGATGCTTGTTTAACCCCACGTGCAAGCCATGCATAGCCCTCCTTTATTAGTCCAACTGTGAGCAACAAATCTGACTACTTAATATGCAAATACCCTTGGTCAGTCTTCCATAGAAGCACCATGAAAGCAGTTATTGTAACTCCAAATTAGGCATGTGACACGCAGCACTGCACAGCACTCTAAAGAAAATATTTAAGAAATGGTTGTCCAGTTATCGAAAGCAGAGGTTGAGCACAATATTTGGCTTTCTAGAAGTTAACGAAGCTCATGCGCTGCATTGAATACTGCAGGAGGAATTCACACTTTTAATAATCTCCTATTTTACTGTGTCAGTCAGATGGACAGCCCTATTTCCACTTGTCCCTATTATCACTCATGGGTGATAGAGGCAGCTGTAAAGAAGACAAATTTCAAGCAGAATCACCGCCTTTTATAGCGAAGAAGGGCGATAAGAACTCCAGCAGGCAGGCGAGCATCATGTCAGGGAGAGCGCAGCAGCAATCAGACAGCTGCAGCCAAAAGCTTAATCTGTAATGACTTGTCATGCCTGTACTTCTAGACATTGGGTTTCCTGCCCTTTTGTTATTCCACACAAACAACCGTCTCGCTGAACTTTACCAAGCAAGACAAAGTAATATGCAACTTCTAACAGAGAAAAGAGTTTGCCAGAAGAGCTTCTCCCTGTCCTTCCCACTGCTCCTCTCCAAACAAAGCAAAGAAATTTATGAGCCCTCCGGAAAGGACTGTCCCTCGTACGTAGGGACAGCAAGTTGGCAATGCAAGTTCTCCTGTTTGTGCTAAACCAACCATATCTGATATGCTGTTAAACCTTATGTGTACAGGGACAAGCGCAGAGTCTTCCAGCAGTTAACTCCAAACCCAGTCCTCTTCTGAACATGCAACTGAAGAAGCCACATAACCCGTAAGAGGCCAGAGAACAACTATTTCTCCCCCAGTCCCACCATCCTGCAGAAAGTCGGCTTTGAGAAGGCACAGCAAGAGGAGATGTGGTGCAGGGCTCCAGAAAGCACAGATGTCTCATGGGAGATGGCTGAGCTAAAGGGATGGGATGGGGAAAAAAAACCCTGTGTCTATAGGATCACTTAACAATCGTAACTCATTCTTCTTTATATCTCCTGTATAGAGTCACCAATAAACCCATCTCATCATCCAGGACACCCACCACAATACATCTCTGCCGGACTACAACGCACCAAGTGTTGAGACAGCAACTTTTTCCCAAATGCGACAAACAATTCTGTTGAAATTAAAACTTGCTAAAAAAGAGCCATGACAGGGAAACAGCTGGTACCAATCTGCAAAGACCATTTCATTTCCAGCAGGATGGGCAGAGCAGCATCTGTTTAATTCTTGTTAAGTAACAGACTCCTCCTGCTTCGGTCAACGCAAACAGAAATGTGCAATAAGCCGGTACACACACATAGGAGAGCTGGTATTTCCGATTAACTCAAACTTAGAGACACACCTGAGTATATTAAGCAGCTCTCCAGACACATGCAAGCACCTCAACCTTGAGAAATACCAACAGTAGAAGACAAAGAAAGTGCACACGGTCAGGGCATGCTGTCAGTTTTGCCAAGGAGCAGAAGTAACGGGCAGTGCCAGTGACTGACAAAGGGATTGAGGAGAATACAGGGATGTGACAAATCCTCATCTCAGCTCCAGTGACACAATAGAGCAAGATTTCATCAGCTCCACACAGCACTGTATGAATTAGAGCAGTATGAATTAGACCCAAGCTCCAACTCCCATTTTCGGACAGCATCAAGGCTGCTACTACTGTCTAAACAATTTCATGACCACTTGTAATTCTCCAAGAAACTTTTCCATTCTTGGCAAAAGACAGAGCCTCCCCAAAGCAAGTCCATCACTGGAAACACTTTGGTTGGAACTGAGATGCCTCTGTCTCAAAACAAACTTCTTGAGATTTCTGAAAGGATCTGGCCCTGCTCCTTGACAGCAATCTGAAAGTGGATCAACTGGACTAGGTCACAGCCCAGGAGCTGGAGGAAACAAGCCTTATGTGGCAAACAGGAGTAAGTTGTCTTTCTGCACAGGTCTAGTCTCCAAATCATGTTCACTTGTGCTTCAGCTGGTTCGCTGGCTGATGCTTCAAGACGCAAGCTCGCTTAGGAATCAAGTCAGATTTCATACTTGGCCTGGGCACACTTGCAGAATTTGTAAAGCTAAGAATTAGCACAGGCTGGACTTTTGACATCTCGGGAGTTAGATTTATCAAAGATATTCTGAGGTTCTTTCAGCTTAACCCACACCCCCTTCTTTTCTTGTTGAGAGGCAGGAATAGATACGTAACATTACAAAACAGGCTATTGCATAGTGTAGCTGATTGTTTAAGACAGTCCCAAGAAGCCTACAATTCAACTGAAATTACATCACTTCTCACTTCAGCAAGACAACCTTAAGGAACATTATCCTTAGAGCATGAATCAACATGAGCCAGCTGACAGGCATTTCGCATCTCTCACATCTTGAAAAACCCAGCTGCTGTTCTAATGCACCACGCACAATAGGCTGTTTAACCCCAAAGCAGCAGCGGGTCCTGCTGTGCAAATGCCGAGCAGGAACGTGCTCCCAGGAAGTCCACCTGGGACAGCACTCTGTAGACAACTTGGCTGGAGATTGCCCACTTCATGCGCTGCTGTGGGGTGTGTAATAAGACTATTTTACAATTATCAGCCAAACTCTGATAATTTTTTTTTTCACTATCTCATTCGTTCGACATCACAGGAGAGATAAGAGCGAGGAAATTAAACCGAGGCTATTTCTGTGACATGATCTCACCTCATGACACCTAGCTACTGAAGGAGGTCTCAGAACAAATGTCAGTGTAGCTTTTACTGCTATTTTTTGGTCCAGATTTTTTGGGTGTGATGATTCCTGCCATTCTTTTCCTTTGATTTTTAGTGTGCTCTGGTCCTTTCTGCACTGACACTCTTGCAATTTTCACTGCTTGGTAAGTCTGCTTAGTACAGGTACATTTCAGACAACTCACTTCTTCCCTTTTTTTTACTAAGAGAGGAGCAGAGTAAGTAAGACTCATACTAAACAAAGCTATAAAGTTCCTTTTAATGACAATGATGTGATTAAATTCTACACAGCTCTTAGCAGCTGGACTTTGTATCTGGCATTAATCAGCAGGTGGCTGCTTCAGATATAATTGTAAGCACTACATTTTTTTACATTATGGAATGCCAGCAAAGTCACTGATATAACAGAATACTCATCAGCTGGGGCATCCAAAATAAAACCAGCCAAATAATATTCCGTAAGGCACAGGGGAAAAATGTAGACCTAAGTCAGCAATTTTCAAGCTGAAATGTGTGGACCCTGTGTGTGTGAGGACTGCTTATAAGTTAAGTGTCCTGTTGGCAGGCTGATTTTAAATGACTATAAAGCATATATAGCTCAGCTGGAGAACATCAGGGGTCCACAAACCTAAGAATGTTGAAAAAAAGCGATCATTCAGGTAGAGAGAAACATAAGGGTAAATGCTGCTTACATTGCAGCAGTGTTTCCACATAAGCGACGCTCGCTAAGTAGGTGTGTGCTTGCACAGGAGTGAGAACACACTGCTCCAGCATCTGAAATCGCTGGAAATTGATTATTTGGCATAGGTAATTTAGGCTGGAGGAAAGCATTCATCTTTCTTGGAAGGAATATAAACAAAAATAAAACCAAGCCTGCAGCAGTGCCAGGATCTAAGTTATCTCAAGAATTATTTTCGGCACACCACAAGGAGCTGAGCCCAAGAAAAACAAAGTTTGGGAGCTCCAGGCAGGCCCTTTCCCCAGCCGGTCTTTATTTCACCAGCTGCCTGTCCCCGGGCCGCACCGGGCCGGCGGAGGGGCCGCGCCGCGGAGCCCCCCACCACGCCAGGGCCGCGTTCGCGGAGCGGGGGGCTCTGCCGACCGCGAGTGCGCTCGCCCGGGCACCCCGCCGACCCCCGGGCTCTGTAAGCCGGCCGTGAGAGACCCGCACACCCCCGCCGCCCCGGGAAAGTTGCGGCCCGGGCGGCCGCGCCGGAGCCGAACGCTGCGGAGGGCGAAGCCGGGCGCGGCACCCCGAGGCCGGCGAGGGCAGAACGGCTTCCCCCGCCCGACGCCGGCCCTATCTTCGCCGCAGGCCCCGGCCCGCAGCGCCGACCTCGGGGTCCCACCGCGGCGCCGGAGGTGGTCCCCCCCTCTCCCCACTCCGCCCAGCCCCGGGGCCCAGCGCTCACCTCCGGTGCCGTCCGAGTTCTCGTTGAGGCTGCCCGAGGAGTCGTGGTGGGAGCCCACACACCCGCCCATGGGGCCCGCCCGGCCCGCAGACCCGCCGCCGAGCCGCCCCCCCACCCCCCTCCCCCTGTAGCCGAGCTCCGCCGGCAGCCGGGCAGGCGCGATGGCTCCGAAGCCGCCTCCTCAGTCTGCAAACACCGCCCCCGAGCCGCGGTCTCCTCCCACCGCCCGGCTCCGCCTCCGGCCCGCCCCGGCCCTGGGCTCGCCCCGGCACCGGCCGGCGCGGGCTGTGGTTGGCCTGCCGCTGCGCCTGGCCTTGCAGGGCAGCTGCCCGCCGCCCAGGATGGGCCTGGCCACGGCCCGGCACCGCCGGGCTCGAGGCCGCCGCTCGGTCCCCAGGCGGAGGCGTCAGGGCCGGCGGGCGGCGGCCCCGCAGGGCAGGGCGAAAGCCCGGAGAAGTTGGCGTGCAGCCCTGGGCTGCTGTGATCGGTCCCGCCGCAGGGGTCTGGCCGGTCCGCGGGTCCGGGCGCAGCGCGGACTGCGGAGGAAGTCGAGGGCCGCCGGCTTTATCTGGGGAGTGCGGGGCCAACCCTCCCCGGCTGCGGGCAGCGCTGCGAGGCGGCCCCGGGCGGCTTGCAGGCGCGGAGGGTGCGGGGTCGGGCGAGCAGGGCCCGCCTGGCTGGCGAGATGTATTTTATTTTGTTACTGTGTACTCCGGGGCTTTCCCCAGCTTTCCTATGGTACATGCACACGCGGAGAGAAATCTGCATCCCACTAATCATCCAACCACCGCCGTGTTAACAGAACTGCGCATTTAAATTAGAACTAAGCAAAATCGGTACTTCTTGGCCAATCAGCACCAGACTTCGATCCCGAGAAGCTGGACTGTTCTGTGCTTAGTGCCTGGAGGGGTGGTTGTATTTCGGTAGCAATCCTGCCGTGGGTTCGGGGAGTTACGGTTCATACACTATCTATCTCATGCACTGAAGCTCTTTGAAACAACCAGCACTAAGTTAGAACATTGAAAAATGGAAGCAGACAGTGCAAAAAATAAAGCATGGTAACAGACTGTGCTCTGGATTCCCCACACGCCCTGCTGTACATGGCAGCTTGATGTTCTGATAACACAACCAGCAGAAAACAGAACTCAAGCTGAGCGGGTTTTACCTCCTTAAAGATAACATAGCAAATATAGTTTTAAGAACTAAAATAGCATCTCTTTGGGGAGCTCATAGTCACCGCAGTGAAAGGAGCAGATGGACAAATGCGTTTTTCTACCATTAATTTTCCGACATAATATTCATACCAAAAGACTAACCAGCCTTTGGGAACACACTTGTGTCGAGAATTAAAATCCCAAATGTTTGAGATAAGCTGAGTGCAAAGAGCTGAGCACTTTATTGTCTGGGAGCAAAGAGATGTAGAACCAGTCTGCTTTATGGGTCCAGAGAGGAAGGGAAGAAAACCTCAATAAAGATCATTAGAGTCTAACCACGTGCACAGCAATTACAAGAAAAGCAAAAATTCCTTGTCTGTGCGAGAGTTTAAACCAAGTAAAGGAAACACACAGAGCTCAGTTGTTCTAGTTTTCTTTTCAGGTTCTGAGGGCCACTTGGGGCTTTGCCTGAACATACCCAGGTATAATCAAAGGTGTGCTGGGTATATTTTTGCATTTTGGATTGAACATAATTTGTTCAAAATCGTAGGAATACAGAAGAAAGTTAGGGATGTTTGCAAATTTTCACGAGAGTAGGTGTTGATACAGATATGTCATCATGAGAGTATGGTAACTCTGCACAGAAAGCATGGATCAGGGTGAGGCACTGGGCGGGCGCGCTTCCACCTCTGCCCAGGGAGATCCCCAAAATGCCATCAGCGAGGCTGGAGGGGCATAAACACAGTGTGGCTCTGCTCCATGCTGCAGGACTGCGAGCTGGCGTGGGAAAGGATGTCCACACTGAGAGCAATCTGCTCACAGAGCTCTGCTTATTTGGTATTAAACTCTCTGCGAACCTCGTTCTCACACACCCCCACTGTATATAATATGTACATCTGTATTTGTGTGTGTATAAAGGCTCAGGATGGGCCACAGTCAATATCTACTGCCTGTCCCCAGGTATCCGGAGGTACTTGCAGTGCACTAATAAAGTACAGAGGACAAACCAAGACTTTTTCTAAACAGATTCTCTATTTCGAAAATGATGATATTCCTTCTCAAAATAAGTTTCAGGAGAGGCAAGGACTGAGCTTTGCAATCAGATTTTCTGCGCTTTAATCGTGGCTCTGCCCTAGATACCCACTGTGGCCTTGGACAAGTCGCATAACCTCGGTCGCTCTATTTCTGGTGGTAGATTAATGTTTGTCTACATATCTCTTGGGGGAATGGCTGGGATTAATTAATTCTTACTCTTTATTACTGGTTAACTGCCTGCAACATGTGGGATGTAATACACTTTGAAGATCAGAAGTGTCATTTAACAAATTAAATGTGTAATGAATTGACTATTCCGCACAGGTACAACTATCCTGTATGGTTGGAAACGATTCTTTGTGGGCCACAAACCCTTCAGTGCTAACACAGCCCCTTCAGTGCTAACAGCTAAAGGGTTTTCTTCTGGCACAAATTGCCGCTGGGCTGCATGTTGTTCCAGGAGGGCCAGAGCGGTGGGGTTCATGGCCCAAGGAATGCGGCATGTAGAAAAGCCCTAAGTGGACTTACATTTGCATCGTTGGGGTTATTTCCTATGTATTTCTAGATATTAAAATATTTTGTGTACTTCTTCAGTTTTTCTCTCCAACTGGGATCTCACTGCTTGCTTGCAGTCAATGGTGGTGTTTTTTGCCATAACATGATGACACAGGATGATAAATCCCTGTTCTCTCGTGATTCATCTTTGTGTGGGAACAAGTATGAGATGCTGACAAATTGCACCAGTGCTCAAAATTCTGTCTCAGGCATCAACATTTTGGTTTTTATCAGTGCTACCCAGGACTGTAGTACCAAAGTCCGATCAGTATAAGTGAAAGTCTACCCAGATCTCTTTCATCCTCCTTTGACAGATGCAAAAGGGAGACACAAGAGGTGAGGTTATTTACCAAAGGTTCCGCAGGAAGCAAAAGCAGGAAAGAACCGTGGAGTCCAATTGCCGTGTGATGCTGAGCCCGTCTTCCTCCTCAGAGAGTCTGAAGAAATTTAGCAAGTTGCTATTTTCAGATTTACTTCCACACAGCTCTCTTCCTGAAAGCTAATGAGGCTGTAACAACATGATGGAGGTTTCCATATGATGTCCCCATATGATGCACAGCACTTACATTCAGATGTGGTTTTGAGGAATGCCGGTTCCCATTCCAGAATTCCCACCAACAATTTTTAGGCTGACTCCAAGCTAATACAATCTGTCCCTTAGAAAGCCATAGCAAAGTGATTGGTATCAATCTCACCACCTAGAGACTGTGTCAAAACGGTGCTAAACTGGTCAGAGTTTGTTTTCCTGGAATGATTGAGGGAAAGAAATCTACTGGACGGGGAGGGTCTCTGTGGTTGAGGAACCCCATCAGATGTCAGGACATCCAGAGCTGGCTGACTATAAACAGAGTGAACATCTGCCTAGTCCTGCCTGTGCCTCCCCTGTGCCCTCTGGTAGTGCACGTCCTTCAGCACATCTCCAGGAGCACACGCAGCCCACTCCCAGTGCCTTGGCACACACCTCTGCTGCAGGAAATGCTGGGATGGGAAGTGTGAGCTTCTGAGGGAACTTCCATCGACTGGAGAGTGTAATGCTGTCAAGAGCAGGTTACCTTTCTCTCCAGACCTCTGCCAAGCCCAGCTCCTGCTCCCATGGACTGCTTGTGCAGGCTCTTGAGGTCTTCTCTATTAATAACAGAAGGAATGGTGATGTTTCGGCTTTCTTCCATACATTTCTGCAAAGCTCTGTGGTTTCTATCCTCAATTGCTGTAAAAAAGGGGTCACTGGAAAGGCTAAAAATCACCGCTTAATGTGCAGCATCAGAGATGATTGTAGGAATCTCCAGGGGTGGTGGATTCTGCTGCAGAAACTCACAAAATTCCCCCAGATATTCCTGCTGGCGTTTTTGCTTTGCCCAGACTGCACCAGTGGCACTACCCTCTGCCCCCCACCCATCTGCTGAGGAAAGGCTCATTCTTCACTGAGCATTTCAGCACCACTGTTATTTTACAGGGACCATGGGAATAGTTTGCTTTTTAGCCTGAAAACCTTGAAAATGGACAAATGAATCAGCCCAGCGTTTAATCAGATATTTCTCTCTTCATTCATGTCTTTAAAAACAGAATTTTGTGAAGTTATGTTTGTCAAATTCTTATCTGCTGTGGGAAAAGAGGCTATAGGTATATGAGCAATTCCCCTACAAGTTCCATTTCTTGTCTGCACTGGAAATCAACAACTTACAATCCAGTTTTTTAACCGGCTAGAGGGACCATATATCTTAAAGTATTAGCTGTTGGCCAGCAGGTACCGTGTGACAGGCACGCATGAAGGCAGCTGCCAAGTGAGCTGTCCACTTTCATTTTCTGTTTCCTGACAGGTTTATTGCTTCTTCTCCCTTTAAACATGCTTCTCATTTTTAATAAATCCTGACTTCTGCGAGCTGTTCTGAAAATGGGGGGTTTTTAACCCACCATCCCAAACAGCTCCTGTCAACTTAAATTCTCTGAATAAGAGACATTTATTGCTTTTTCACATCAGGGAGGTTTTTCTAATGGTCAAAATATACTTTTTAAAAAAAAATTAGCCTTGAATACTAAAGAAAGAAAACTGAAACGCTGCTTCCCTCCTGTGGTGACCTTCCTGATTGCACACTGAAACACTGCGTACAAGCCAAAATAACCTGCACATTTTAAGTGAGTTTTTATTATTATTATTCTGGCGACATTCTGAGGGTATTGCTTTCTTGCTAATCTGCAGGCAAGCAGTCACTGACGTCCTGCTGTTATTGTTACAGCGCTGGATTTGAGTTTTCAAAGCTGAACGGTGCTGTTGAAGCATACCAAGTGCCAGCTCTTCCTCACCAGCTGTGATAGAAGCCGCGAGAACCTTATCTCGTTACGACCTGCTGTTTGTGGACAAGTTCTCCTCTTTCAGCTGCATTTGAATTGATTCTCTGCCTGGGTGGGTGCAGGAGGGTTATGTATCGGTGTGCTAAATAATAAAGAGGATTAGTGGCAGCAGGACAAAGAAAGCAAACGCGGATGAGGGCCCTGAGCCTACCTGCAAACTGCTCTGATGTAGCAGGAGCTGTTTCACTGGCTGTGGGGTCACTGAGCCAGGACAAAAGCACAGGCCACACAATGGGTGATGTTATAACCATTTCTGCATTTACTACTGTTATCCTATTGTATTAGTGTGCGGAGGGCTCGCCCAGGATCCTGTATCTCCACTGGGAAGGACACTGAAGTTTCAAAGGGAAGACATGGGGAGGTGGGATGTGGTTTACTTTAGAAATGGACCATAGCAGGGGGCATGATAAAAGTGTCTGTGGTCATGAATATGTAAGAAGAAACAGGGCAAGAGATTTGGATTTCCTTTTTTTTCTTTTTTTGTCTTCAAGAATAAAGGCATATACTAACAATGGTAGTGGGGTAAGTCAGGTCTGATTAAGGAACAGTTATTTTTGTGCTCATATAATTGAGTAGAGAGTGGAAGAAATGCTTCTCTCTTGGCTTTGTGCTAATACGCACCAAAAACTCCTTAGGGAAAGAAGTTTGGGAGTTCCCTTGTTGCTGGGTTTTAGTTCTGCTTTCCAAACGCAAAGCGTTTGAAATCAAAGATCTATTTCCTAGACAGAATATACAGACAACCTTCTCACGCAGGACCAAAAACTGGGTTCATCTGAGGAGAGATTGTACAGTTTTTGGCGGGAGGAGAAGGATGGGTGGGAAAAAAAAGATGCTACCTCCTGTCAAAATGCTTTTGATAAAATTCAAGCTAAGCCAGATGGTAATGGTACAGGCTAATGCTACCATATGGCAGGATCAGTCACGCAAGAAATATGTTACTTTAAGGAACGTGTGAAACTGATAGATGTTAATATTCCAAATATTTGAGATTTGTATCTTGAGCATTCTCATGGGCTGCGGAGCTGGAAGAAGATGCATGTGCTCAGGAAGTGTTTGCTCGGACTGCCATCATACTCCAGTGGGATATTCGTTCCTCCTCTGCTCTCCTCAGCAGTAGGAAACATCTGGCCAAGCTATTGCTTTGCTCTCCCCACTCAGTGCTGTGAGTGCATCACAGCAGTGTCTGTGTCTGGACAGGTTCTTGCCCAGAAGGGAAATGGAGACAGGGAAAGGGACAAGGGCTCACTGCACAGGCAGGGCAGGGACACCGGCACCGCCAGTCGCTCCCCATCCGCAGGTTTGCAGGACATCCGAAGGAGAAGCAGCGCAGGCCACAGACACAGGGGTCAGGACCTCCCACACCGTCCCTGTGGCAGCGGAGGGGAGGGAGAGGAAAAGGGTGAGGGCTGAATGAGCATAAGCCCCAGACCTGTTCATTTCTATACAGAGAAAACCAGAAATCGTGACAGCGACAATGGTACCTATTGGCCAGGTGCTGTCAAGAAGAAGAGGAATGATACAACTTCTCTGTTCCCAGATTCTTGCCAGCTCTTAGTTCCTAATAGCGACGTGTAGTATTCAGAGGTGAATTATTTTGTGCTCTGTTATATGACTGAGCTCTGCATGGAAAGGGGGAAAAACAACTTGAACAAGATCCCCAGCATGGCAGGATACATTCACAGCGAATTGCTGGATACTTTTCCTGGACCTATGTAAAAAAACTTGTCTCTTCTTATCACGATTGTCTCTGAGAAGTTTCATATATACTGTAACTCTATTGAGTTGGTGGAATTGTATCAGGGATGATAAACTTGGCTGAAAATCTGTTTTGAACTGTTGATTATGATATTAAAAAAGCAATAACGACAACAAGAGATCTTGGCTCACGATGACGGTTGTTTGTCCCCTGTGCTGTATACTGCCTCGGGATTTAGAAGAGGATCCTATTGTTATATTTGCAATAGACAAAGAGGCAGTTTCTCCTTCTGCCTTATTAGATAGTCTTTGTATAAATCGAGGAAAATAACATGTCTGTGTGAGACAGAGCACGGTGTAAGCAACGCTCCTTGTCCATTCCTGGTGGCGACGTGGCCTCCAGTGCGTGCAAGGAACGCAGTGAAGGACACACAGAACCAAGTTTAAAAAGGCATTAATTCAGATACATAAGTGTTGCTTTAATTTCCACTTCAGCACTCTGCTCCCTTCTGTCAACCATTTTCAGCAATTTAAACTGAAGGGACACAGGAATTAGAGCAAATCTGGCAGGGCTGGAAACCTCGAAGGAAGCCAGTTCAGCAGAAGTGGTGCTAAGGAGTGACCTCCAGTATTCCTACCAGGAAACACCCTCCCTTGTCCTATGGTTAACACCGGATTCATGTCACCTCCCATTACCCCTGCAGTCTGCTGACCAAAGATACTTGTGATGATAGGAAAAATCAGAAGAGATGGAAAAGTGGTTTAAATATTGATGTTAGTAAATGGGACCATCATAGTACTGGGTATGGAAACGTGAAGGAGCTCTTAAACTTGTGCTTCAGGACCCTTGTTGCTGGATCTATCAGGAAACACCTTTCTGGGAATGGTAACTGATAAGTGACCATTTTTGAGGTTTCCTCAGTCTTTTGGCTTAACCAGTGTGTGGTGCTAGGTACAGGGGCTGAGCTGGATGAGTACAGCAAGCTCCATCTCCGGGGGTGGACAGCCCAGGGCTTGGCAGGCTCCTGGGCACGTGGCGGCACACTGCACACATTGCTGCTGTCCTGAGTACAGCTCTGGCTTGAACAAGAAGGGAATCACTTCTAATGTGCAACATTAGCTTTTTTCTCCACTTAAATTCACACCCCTGCCCACCCCCCCACCCCCCGTAACTTTTTAATGAATAAACCTTGGACACAAAAATTTTCTTTGCCAAAAATAAAAAAAGTGTAAACTTCCACCGGCTCTGTCGATGTCAACAGTATCTGTACACAGCCGTAAATTCCAGGTTAACTATTGTAATAAAAGAAGTAATGCTCTGCACACAGATAAAGTAGTTGGTATCATCATCCTTTCTGCAATGCTTTGTTATTTACTTCTCATTTCATATTCATACATTGGATTTTTCCTGCCTAAGCACGGTATTTTGCGTTTGTCCTCACTGGGTTTCAGCTTACAGATTTCGTCCCATTATCTAGATCAATTTGAATTCAGATCCTGTCCTCCGTGTTGTTCACAATACCTCCCAGCTTATAAAACTGTATTATTTTTGCTGTCATACAAATCAGTTATTAATGGACACGATGAACAAACCAGGCTCTTCTGTTCCCACTTGAACTGGTCTGTTTGGGAAGTGGGTTTTTTTTCTCCTGCTTATGCACCCAAATCATGGTGATTTTGTTTATGTTTCTATTTTGCTCACATGCCCTTAATTTGCTCATAAGACTGTCATGTAAGACTGAGTATGCAGCCTTTTTACAGTCAGGATATATCACATCTGCTTCTCCTTGTCCACCAGGCCTGGTACTCTGTCGGAGGAGAAAATTAGATTGATTTGATGTGATTTGTTCTTGAGAAATCCATGCTGGCTTTTTCTTGTCATTTTATTATCTTCTAGGTGTTTATATTGATTATTTAATAATTTGTTCCAGTATCTTTCCAAGAAATAGAGTTAGGCAGGCTGGTGGATAACTCCTGGGCCCTCTTCTTCTCCTTGTTAAAGCTAGGACACTGCTCCTTTCTCCTGTCCCTTGGGCCCTGCCCCAAGCGATGGTTCGCTTCGCAGAGATAGTCACTAATGCTTTAGGAATTTCCTTGGCTGGTTCACAAGTGTTCCGAGATGAATTCCATTGGCTCTGCTGACTTAAGGACAGCCACAGAGTTCCACATTTGCTCTTCATTTGCTCTAGCTTGCATGTGCAGCTCCTTTCTAGGCCATGCACTAGGTGATGCCTTGTGTGAGGGAGGACATCATGATGGAGCAAAGCAGCATCTCCTCGGGATAGAGCCCAGACACAGACAGACAAGTGTCTGGGCAGGGAGCTGGGAAGTCCTGGTCTCCACAGCACAGATAAGCTCTGGCTGATCATAATGAACCTCTGAGCTGCTTTATCCACACCTGCTCATTTCAATAAATGCAAATCTGCGGAAAAAATAAGACCATGGTTTTGCAGCAATTCTCTCTAAAACTCGTGCTACCGAGCCGGGGTTACTTCCTGATTGTGTGTTTGCTCCTCTGAGCTGCAGAACACTACTGTAAGGCTACGGAATTATAACACGGATTGTGAAACTCTCTAAAATGTAGGTTATACACCCAAACTGATCTGTGAAGCCACCTATAACCCAGAGAAGGATGCAGACGCATTCAAGGTTTTCTGGAAGTTTTGAACTTGCAGCTGTAACTTTGGAAAGGAACTGGAGTATCAGAGCACAGCCCATCCACTGCGCTGGGGACTGTGGTACTCTTCTCTTGCTGATTCAGTCATGGTCCAGATGATAGCTCATGTCCTTGGGCTGTTGTGTTGCCATGTCATGACCTGCAAGAAGGACAAGGCATTTTCTGCATCTTTATTTGGGTGCCTTTTTGCCCAGGTCTGAACCCAGCAAGCTCACACTAGTGCAGCTTTACAAATACGAGAGACCCCACCAGTGCCAAAGGCACAGGCAGGCACAGTCATGAGGATATGAATGCACGGGACACTCCACGTCTTCATTTGGGTGGTGTAGCTGGTTACACTGGACCACAGAGGCATCGGGGCATCTGGCTTAAACATGGAAGTGTTAATTATCATTGGCCAGGCAGGTGAGGAGAGCATGATGTAAGCTTGAAATTTCCAAGTAATTTATTTCATTTATTATTAACTCTCAGACTGTTAGGAATACATTTACAAGGTCTGGGAATAAGAGTGGGCAAGATTAGATCATGCTCATACCTTTCACAACAATTCAGCTTTTTATTAAATTTCCATCCAGGAGGTGACTTTATGCTGATGAAGTTATTTGAGGAACTATTAAAAAGAATCATAAAAATCCACATTAGATTCAGTGCAGCAGAAAGAAGGTTTTATGAGATTTGTTATCACCTGGAAACACACCATAGTTAGCAAAATCCAGTTTGCTTTTAATTTAACTGCTCAAAGGTCACTGGATGACTTTTCGTTAATACTTAAATCACCCAAAGCAATTACAGAGCCTTACACGTATCTCATTAAGCTGCAGACCACTAGGGTGAGCCAGACTATAGCCAATGCCAGCTGTTGTGTAGTGTGAAATGGAAATGACATATCAGATCATGAGATTCAGAACAAATAAGTCAAAATGTGTGATTTGAGCTCATGCTCATCATTTCAGGACTAAGCTACTTCACATTTCCCCTTGCCCTAGGGGCCAAGGGGCAGCCTACCTCCCCTGAAAGCCTGGCTCCATCTGTGATGGACGGTTGAAACGGCTCCTGCAAGTGCTTTGGGAATTCTGCCCTCTTCATGCATGAGGCACATTGGCTGTCCAGCATCACCCACTTCTTGTCCTGGGGCTCTCAAGGTGCTAAATTTCATTGTCTGTGTAGGGAACTCTCTAATCTCATCTGCAACTGTTCCAGAAGAAGAGGAGTCTTTTAAAAGGTTTTAACACAGCTCTTAGCTAAGCAAAGTTAATGTGCCTAACTTGGGTACAGGCAGAAATTCTACCCACCAAAGTGTCCCCTTTGTCACCTCAGTCTGGGAGAGATATAAAGTGCTGTGCTAGACGGGTTAGCATGAAGATCTAAACCTAAGAGTTAGTTTAGGTTTAGAGTCACCTGCCCTGTGTAAGGGGATGTTTTTGTGGCTGGTCTGAAGAACCTGCGTTGCCCGCGATCTGAGCTGCCCAGCTGTAAGCCAGCTCCAATTTGGGACTTGCATTATGGCACTGAGTTGACACTGAGCCAGAACATATATAGCCTGTTTTTTTGGCCAGCGCGAGCATACGGCAGGCAGTCCTCTAATAAAGAACCAGTCTTGTCCACTGGCAGGATAAACTGTGCTACATCAAGTTCAGGAAAGAATGAAAGAAACTTGATGGTACTAAAAAAGTAGAGGCATGAATGCTTAGTAGCGAAGTCTGTATAAATAGGATTGATGATCTAAGGGTATGAGCGAGACAAGCTGGTAGAGAAAAATAATAACTTTCATTAGATTGATATCACAGGGAAAGAAAGGCAGAAAGAAAGGTTTAACTTGATCAGCAGGGCAAGTGGGTACAAAGGGCGGGTGGTGCACCTCTACCTCTGCATTCCCAGTTGCTTCGCAGGGCCATGGCTCCTCCCTGGACCTTGCAGAGCTGCTGGAAAGAGCCTTGTGGGCTGCATGTGTGTTTAAATGAAAGATGTTGTCCCCGTTGGCCACCTCCTGGTCCCCACATTGCATGATGTGATACGTATGTGTGTGGTGTGAGTGTGTGCTCCTGGGGGGCTGTCCCCTGCTTTGTGACCTAGCACGGCTATGTGACTTAGTGTGACAATGAGTGTTGGGCGCTTTGTTCTTTTGAAAGACATCTACCTCTCTTTAGCATCTGCCTGCCTGATTTCAGGGGAAAACATGGCAGTAACAAATGCAAAGCAATAAAAATATATGAAGTAAAGCAGTGCCCCCTCCTCCTCATTTTTTCACACTGGGTGGAAATCTAGGTTATTTGTGATAAAAATTGATGAATGCTTGCAGTAGAGAACATTGCAAAGGGTGGTGGGGCTCTCTTATTGAAGGAAAAATTTATTTTCTTCTTATTTTGAAAAAAGCCTGCCAAATACTTGTTTAGAGCATAGCTGGGTAAGCAAACAGGGCTCCATGGGCTAGCACAGTCAGCTGGGCAACATTTTGGTTAAACAGTCTCATAATTCTCTCTCTTCATGTTCTTCCAACACCAGAAAACAAAGCTGCAGTTTGCTATTATTTATCCCTTGCATTCATTGATGTCGGTCACTGAATAGCCCTTCAGGGGGTTTTACTACCCTCAACAAACTGCAAAAAATGTGGTGTATTATCTCAGAGCAGGTTGAGCCCATGGATACTGTGGGACAGTGCTCTACCTCTTGAAGATCTCCCCTGGCAGTGGTGTGTCCTTGTTAATGTTTTTTGTATAGACCCCAGGAGGCTGAACTGGTTCGGTGATTACCTTTCTTTCCCAAAGCTTGACTCAAAAATCTCTGCTTTGCTGTAGTCAAACAGAGCTTGGAGACTCCTTTCCATGCAGGCGCTGGCTCCCATTGCAGTGAGAAGGGATACTGGAAGCCTGTGGTTTAGGCAGGTACGCCGTGTGCTGCTGCATATTTTCTCTGCTTGACTCATCTCCTGTGCTGTAAGCACGCAATTAATAGCTGAGCAGTAGAGCTCTTAGGTTTGCAAAATAAGAGATTTCAAGCAATTTTAGGAGCTGGGATTCCAAGCCTTTTTCTGCTATTTTGTGACAGTGAGGACTGAAAGGACTGAGACCCTCTATTGCATTGAAGTAAATCTTAAGGGAATCATGCCTCATAGCCCCATTTTCCATCTGTGTTGCCTGTGTCTTCAGAACACGCTGCAATCCAGGATGGAGATTAGCAAATTCATTCTGAAGAAATTTGCTTGTCCAAGAAGCTCTGTAGCTGCATTTACATGGCCAGAGTTAACACCTACATGCCACGACATCCTGCTCAGAAGATACGTCCTGCTCGTGTATCTATGCACAGCAAATAAGCTGAGGAGGGGAGATGTGCCCTAAGAGCAAAATAAGCTCTTCATGTTGGCTTTGTGTTTAAGCTGTGGCAGGAGCCAATGCCTCCCTGCAGCTACAGCCACTGGGCCACCCTCTCTGCTCTGAGTCTGCGAAGGGGCCCAGGTAATCCAGCATGAAGGAAAGGTAAATAGACAGCTGGATCGATTGGCTGGAAACCTCTGCTTAGGGAGACCTCATTGTGATTCTTTCCATGGGTACATGGACATTCGTGCCTGCAGAGTACAGAAGGCATCACTGAAGAGTGTCTGCAAGTGAATGAATCCAGGATGAGGAACGCTGGGACTTTGATGGTAGTGCCAATTTAAATGTATGTCAAAGTATGGCCTGATTTTGATTCCTCTGCTTATGTTGTTTCTTATTCCCTTGCTTCCCATGGTAAAGGATGTTTGACATACTTTGACCATGGGTACATCATCTTTGCATAGGGGGAACAGGCATCTCCTCTGTATATTTCCAGTCTGCCTGCCTGGACTGACGCAGATCCCACCAGCGAGACTGATGTCCTCCAAGATGTTTGCTCACCTAGATGTACCCTCACTGCGTCTGTGAGCAAAGTCCACTGCTGCTTCCAGCAGCCCCTTCTCCTGGAGCGCTCTGACACATGCTTCTTAACAGTTTACTTTTGTTGCTTCTTTTCAAAGGAAAATATGGGGGGAAATGGACACATTTTCCTCCATACCCAATACCCCACATATCCACCGACTACCAAATGAGATAAAGTAAAAATGTGTATGACCTTCTTGCACGTCCATCTCCAAGTCCAGCTTGTGGTGGTCCTGGAAGCTGTAAATCGATAAACCTCATCAGAGGGCAGCTGTAACGACTTTCTTGTTGTTACAGTTTTGGGTGTTTCTGTCAAGACCCACAGTTCAGTTTAAACACCTCAAGTATTTTAAACCTTCCCATCAGTGTAATGGTACACAATTTTCTTACTAACTTGATTTATGCAAAAACTCACCCCAGGAAAAAAACCCCATCCATAATAGCAGGGTCGTGCAAGTTTTTCATTTGTAAAACAATATTTACTCCTAAGAGTTGTCTGACACCTCCAGGGAAGCGCAGTTATAAACACTTTTCTTCAACAGAACTATTTCATTCTATTTTACAGCCCTGGCTTTGAACAGCTCCATCATTGTCAAGAAAACGACACCTGGTGCAAGATGACAGACATGGGACATGTTAAATACCAGCACGTCTGTAACAGTGAGCTTTTGGGGAGCCTATTTTCAAGAGCAAGGCATCTGATTTGCTTCCTGATGGAGGGAAACACACACCAGAACCAGAACAACCAGTGTTTGGCTTTCTTGGACAGCGAGAGACCACAGGGCCATTCTGCAAGTCCTGGATGATGAACAATGAATTATGTGAGATCCACACTGCCCTCTGTAGTGCACTTCTCTCAGATTGCTGTTATGCAGCAGTAAAATCCATTTAAAAGGTTTTTCCTTTCCTCCATGCTCCCCACATCTAGTCCTCAGTCCTGTTTGCAGGAGGGTGCTGCTCATCCCAGACTCTTTCAGTACTCTCGGAACAGCCTCCACGTTGCATCTGCAGTGTTTAGGTGACAACGAAGTGGACCAAGGGGAGAGGTGGACAAGTACCTCCACAGCTGCCTTCACTGCTGAAGGGAGTGTTTATGTCATGACATCCTCGATCTCCTTAGTCTCTTTTTCTCATTTTTCTGTGTAAGTTTGTATTTCCTTTCTTGAACACCTTCCAGTTCCCACCCCACAAACTCCTCTTGCATTTCTTATTTTCTTTCATTCATTATAAACATCAGCACAGAAATAATTTTGACAAAAACTGTTGCATTAGACTTTGGAGTGAATTCTTCAGGGTGTTTGAAAAGACAGACAATTTGTAATTTGGAGCCACTCTTCAAGGCTGGTTTGAGACTGAAGGAAGGACTGAGGCTGTCCTGCTCTTGGTTAAAGTCACTTCCATCTCCCAGTTTCTCATTCACACTGTGCAGAGATGGTTAAACTCCTAGGCTGATAAACAGACTGCTGAAGAATGTTTTTTCCACTTTGCCAGGCAGCGGAGAAAAAGCTCTTCTGACACTCTTGGTGCCGTGCAGCGCCGCGCTGCGCCGCTCTGTCAATGCACTTAGTGGGCTTTTGGGAACAAAGCATAAATATTTCAGAAGGGTGCTTTAATAAAGGTTTGTTTGCTCAAAAACTGTTGATTCCTTCTTTGGTAGTTGCTATGGTAAAACACGTTGATTTAAACAGGAATAATGAACACAGACTGGAAAGATCCACTCCTCGTGTCTGTGTATGTGTTAGCTCTTGGAACTCGACTCACCAGCGAAAGGGACGGCTCTGAGAAGTGGCGATGCAGCTCTGTATGTTGTTTCAGTGATTCGCCCCCAGAAAAATATTGCTTTATCCCACAAATTGCATTCATCCCGCTTTGAAAGTGAGGTTTGCTGAGTGGCCTGAAGAGTGGTGTGATCTCTGTCATGCCCCTGCCGTCTCCACTGCTTCTCCTCTGCTGCTGCAGAAGGACCTCTCTGGCTGTAGCATGCTGGGCATGGGTGGGCATGAGCATGGCCTTGGGCATGCTCCTTGCAGATAGGGGAAGACAACCCTAGTGTTTACCACCATTAGAAACATCCACATACTCCTTTTTGCCCTGCAGAATAGGGCTAAAGGAGGGGTTTTTTTGGGACAGTGTGGACAAAGGATTCAGCTACGTTTGCCGCAATATGAGCAATAAGCCACAACGAGTTTCCACTGTTTCCCCGCTGCAGAGCAGCAAAACAAGCACAAAGCACCAGTGAAGTGTGACATGCTACAAGTTTGCCAAGGCCAACAGCATCTCTCCAGCCACCTACAGCAAATAAACAACGAGTGCAACTTTGTCAACAAGAGCAACACAGAGAAGGGAGAGAGCCACTGCTGCTGCCTGCAGCCCTCTGACCCCTCACCCTGCTGCAAGGGAGGGAAGGTGGATTTTGATCAGAGTGTCATTCTTCTTCCCTGGGTGTGGAGGGTGAGAAAGCCATGAGCCAACCATTGGTGATCCTGAGCGGCTCTTTGTGTGGCTCATGGAGAACTACTGCTGAAGAGCTCTGCTCTGACAAGCACCATTCCCCTCTGCGAGAGGGCCCTGCAGATTTCATTCGTTTTGCAATACTTTGCAAGCGATGCTCAAGGTCGGAGCTGCCTGGCTGGGAGGAGGCTGGGCTCTCGTCTGGTGGGGTGCTCCATGCCCTTCCTCACACAGGACACAAGCTCCACACAAGGAGATTTTTAGGTTTTCCAAGTCCAAGTGACTAATTAAACACCCACCTTCCCTCCTTGCAGCCTGTGTGGTGGGGCTGGGCTGAGCTGTGCAGGAGTGGGATTTGAAGCTTGGTGTTACTGTGCACTCACCCTATGCTTAGACCATGAAGTGACCCGAGAGGACACATGGATATCTCTGTCTCCAAGTCTTTAAATATCACAGTTTTAAACCTTCAAAGTAAATCCGCTCCTCCAACCCTTCTGGCTCAAGAGGCTCATCATTAAGAGCCTCTACTTTCAAGTACTGAGTCTCTGCTAGCACCTTCTTATTTACTATTCTCCCCATTCACACTGTGCTGTTCAAGACAGTGATACCTGCTGGGGCTCAGCTGTTGCGCCCAGGTAAAACGGAGGCATAAAATTTCATAAACCAGCCTTCTGCCTACCTGAATGTAAATCGCCTCTGTATACCCAGAGCACCCAGGAGTCCAAGGCTGGCAGCATTTTTCTGCATGTTTTCCCCTTTGTGATGTAGATGGTGCTATTTCAGCTCAGAAGTAATACTACTGTTAGACTGATAGGGGCTTTAATAGCATCATTGGACTATGAACTTTTGAAGCACGCTGCATATACTAAGGTATCAGTCACAAAACCAGCTATTATTGTTGTTGTTATTATTACATTGCCAAGAAGCCCTCGTGAGAGCGGGAGTCCTCGGGGAAGGCACTATGCCGACACAGCGTAAGCCTGGCGCTGCTGCCAGCCGAAGTGTGGGCAAGCCAAGGCAGAGCACAACCCAGAGAGAAGCAGCAGATAATGGCAGAGACTGAATATATTTCCCTCTGCTCTGGTTCATGGCTTCTCGTATAATTTTTTTTGTTGCAGAAAGATCAGGAAGCTCTCCAGCAGCCTTGGACCCCAAACAGCAGTGTGGCAGTGCTTAGTGCAGAAAAGCTTCGTGGGGCACTATGGAAAGCTCCCATAAGGACTGACCATGCCTGATTCTCTGAGGCACATTATGGTGCTGCCTGTCCCAGCCTTTGTGTCAGAGAACTGAGGCATCGAAACTCCCCACTGTCTCCTTTGCTGCAGTCCAGGGCACAGGACTTGGAATTCCATCCTCAGAGCACATTAGTTTTGGATCTAAAGAAGACTCATTGCTGTGAACCGCTCAGGCTGCAGCAATGAGGGGTGTCATATCTCGTGGTGTGTTAAAGCACCTTTAGGAAGGGAGCTGCAGTCGAAGCTAGAGAATTACTGCCAAGAAGTACGAGACAAACAAAGAAAACATGCTGCAGCAAAGACACAAAAATAGAAAGGCTAACTTAGATAAGGCCCTAACAGGAAGCTAGATGGACTGTGCCACTTCGGCTGTGCTTGTTTAAACCTGTCTTTCTGTATTTATTTAATAGATTGCAGCATCTCTCACTTGGAATCTGCCTCAGAAGTGCTGGCTGATTTCTGTTCAGCAGGACCACACAACCCCATGTCTTCACCACCACCAACAGCGCTTAGCAAAGACGTGTTAAGCAGTGTGACCTGGGCAGGAGAGGAAGTGTCCTTTCTGCTGCTGTTGGGTTGTTGACATGGGAACGGTAGCTGACCATACGGCATGTTCCTTCTTTTAAACCAACAGGGAGCTTTAATTATTCAGACTGGGAAACAGGCTGAAGGAACTGCTCAAAATGCTTTATGCTGAGGCCAGCCTGTTCCCCTTGGTGATGAGATGTTTGGTGTCTCTCTTCTCCATTTGTATTCCTGCTCCGTGCCAGAGAAGCACGGGGGCTGGCACATGCAGCCTCAGCAGGGTAGATGCTTGCTGAGATCTTCTGCTGAACCTCTGTGTGTGCTATAGGAAACCCAGCCTGGTGCTCTACCCCACTCATCTCTGCTACTCTGCAGTGCTGGTACTCATGGGATCCATTCAGTGAGCTCCTGGCTAGCGCAGAGGTGATAACTTTAACACCAGGAATTGGGGTCCTGCAGTGTCTTGGGGATCCTGTGAAGCCGCAGAATCCATTGGTGCTTACTGCAAACACGCACTGAAATAGCATGCCCGCACCCCCAGCCTGCCTTGCAAATACAGTCCTGCTTTTTGAGAAATAATTATTTTCATCATTTCATCTCGTTGATTTCATCTTGTTCAAACATTGATTCCATCCTCACAGCCAGTTCTCTCTCCGCTATATGCTAAAGCCCTATTAATTATAATGTGACACCTACGAGATTCTGATAAAATCCCCAAAAGTTTAGATCGACAGTTAATTCGTGGGGGACCTCTGGCAGATGGTGCAGTTGGATGGAGTTGTCAGAGCACGGCAGTCTCCTGTATTAAGTCTTGTCATCTTTGCGTTACTGAAAATTTGAGAAGGAGATGGCATTGTGAGCTTGCTGTACATCCGAGGGTCCCGTCTAGACATCTATACATGGATTCAAGGGACTGTTAGGTGGTCTAGAGAGAGCTGAGATAATGCATTTGTTACATCTTCTTAATTTTAGTTTTGTAAAATCACATCTGTGTGCTTTAAAGCAAATTATAAAATTCATCTGGGTCTGCCTTACAGCTGCTGAGATTTGATCAAATTGTATTGTCAGAAGTGAAAGCAACCAAACCCAGTGAACGCCCCATAGAAAGATGCAATAGTCTTTTTAGTGAAACCCTTTTCATAATGCATACAATATCAAACACATTATCTTTTCAGTGATTTCTTTGTCTCTCTGTGTGGGTTGCAAATTAAGTTAGAAATAAACACTGCAAAAAATCAATAAATACTTCATCCTTTGGCCTTTGGGCTTATTTATTCACCAATAACTTACACTGCATAGCCAAAGAAAAACGGTTCTCTCTTCATTATTTTCTGGTTGAACAACTCTGAAGTAGCAGAAGAGGACACACTCCACTATTGTTTTCCTCTGCTGCAGTAGCCAAAATTGCCCCAGATCTGTTCGAGGCAGAACTGGGCCAATGATTTGCAAGTGATGCCAGGAACAAAGCACAGTAAGGTATCCGAAGGGCTTTCAACTTGTACAGAGAATTTACGGAAATTCTTCTTCAGTAATAGTGCTCTTTTTTGCCAGAAAATGCCAGTTACTCAGATGGGGGCTTTTTGTGGGAAAGGTTCTGAAGGGGGTACTAGAAGCATTGTTAAACCTCAGGTTTTGAGCTGGGAATGCTGAGAGAGAGCATTCTCTGAGGGATTTGCAGATGACATCCATCCCAGGTAGGCATTCATGGATATTAGCCTTCCCCGGTGAGTGCCTTGCTGTCCTCCAACCTCCTCCTTCCCCACAGTCCCCTGACAGTGAGCAAAAAGGACCGGTGGGAAACCTGGAAGCGTTTTCCGTAATGGAAAAAACACCATCCCACCTCTATTTCTGAGAATGAACACCTGCCTTTAACCTCAAAACAGCACAGAAAACGGGGTCACCACAGAGCCTACCAGGGAGAGCAGGGATGGGAAGGGGCTTTTGGGGAGACCCTAGGGCTGGCTTCAAGGGCAGGAGCTTTGCTGAGGACTGGGTGCTTCCTCGGATCCTCTGCTCTTAGAGGCATTTTTGCAGTGCGGATAGGAGCTCAACTGACCAGGAAATCTATTTTTACCGTTCCCTCCCTGCAGCGGGAGGTCAGGCTCAGGTGGAATATTGTTCAGTATTTCATATGCTGAGATGGCCAGGGAGAGTCCCCGCTTCCTTCAACAGGGTTTGGAACTGGTTTGGGAAATTAAATAAAGCACATAAAAAAATCCTGCCGTGTAACTTGTCCAGGAGCAGGGCTTGGCTGCTGACTTTGCAGGCACTATTTTTACACCTGAAGTGTTTCCAAGCTCCCAAGGGCTTAACAGAGCAGGTCCGGGAGAGACATTCATTGGGGAAGGGCTCTGCTGACCAGAAGAGGTTTCTTCCTGTTTATTAGCTGGAGACATGCTGTTTAAGAGCAGGAGGGAGTGACTTTGCCTCCCTATCTGCTGCACAAGGAAGCCCTGCATGCAGAACGTTTCCCTTGACTTGTTTAATGGTCAGTGAAAACAATTGCAACCCCCCCCCCAAAACCTCCCAAAACCCCCAAAAGAGCAGATTCCTGCCCTTAGGGCCATACATTGGGTTTGGCCGGTGGTGTGAGGAAAGGTGTCCCAAGGTGGGCCCCATCACAGTCCTCTCGGAGGGCTCCTCTGCACTGGAGATGGTGATCCTTGTGACTTGCCTACACCAGCCGTGGTGAGCCCATCACTCCAGGTACCCCACTGAGTAAACTCCATTGATTGCTCAGGAGCCCACTCCAGTCCAGGTGTCGGCCTGTGTCAC
Source organism: Bucorvus abyssinicus (assembly GCA_009769605.1). Taxonomy (NCBI): domain Eukaryota; kingdom Metazoa; phylum Chordata; class Aves; order Bucerotiformes; family Bucorvidae; genus Bucorvus; species Bucorvus abyssinicus. Next base: position 10,190,310 of record CM020041.1, read on the forward strand.
TAAATTTCCAACTGGTCTGAATTGTCGCAAGCTGAGGCTTGAGCCACAGAAAGGCTATTTCAAGTGATGCGAGGACCATGTCTGACACTTGGGCGATTGCAGTTCTGGTGGGCAGATTGCCACTGATCCTTGAAAACCAGGGGACAAACCACCTATTGCTGGGTGTCCAGTGAGAAATATCCAAGCAATTCCAGCCGGGCCCATCACAGCCTTGCACCACATACGCTGCTGCATGTCACGCATCTGCTCGCCTGGTGGGGGGTTGGCAGAAAAAGTTTTTTCTCTCACCAGCTGCAAAATAATGATTTCCCCCCAGTCTAAAGCCAGAAAAAGTAAAGAAGGAGATATCTTTATCGGGCTCCAAAGCACTCCGTGTTTCTCTTCACTCTAGTCCTTCCCGTGGAGAAGGACAGGGTGTGCGTGTCTGGCAGTCGCATCTCCTCTCTGACGTGCTATGTTCCCTGTTTCCCAGCCAAAGCCGGGGCAGATACAGCGGGAGGTGATCGCGGGAACGAGCAGCCCCGTGAGTGCTATCCTGGTACGCGCCAGCTGCCCGGCATTGTTGATGGGGAGCCTGCAGCCTCCCCTGCTGAGCTCTTACATCCTCACCTGGCCACCGCTCGCTGAAATCAAGCAGGCTGGAGTCACCTCTGCTCTCCCAGAGCACCAGGCTCTGTCATGGACACATGGGGTGGTGCTGTATAAACACACATGCTATTCCTGATAGCGCTGCTCCACTGCATCCTTCAGGTACCAGCGTGGAGAAAGTTTGGGTTTGCTTAGGATGATGTGCGCAAGTGTCAGAGGGCAGAGTGGCCTTTCTGCTGCACCATCCACAGGCACTGCATCGTGGGCTGCCTCAAGAGAAGTGTGGCCAGCAGCTCTTGTGAGAGCCCCCCTGAAGCACTGCCTCCAGCATAAGAAAGACATGGACCTGCTCAAGCAGGTCCAGAGGAGGCCATGAAGATGAGCAGGGGGCTGAAGCACCACCCCCATGAAGACAGGCTGAGAGAGCTGGAGGAGAGAGGGCTCTGGGGAAACTTTATAGCAGCCTTCCAGTACTTAAAGTGGGCCTAAAGGAAAGATGGGGAGGGAATTTTCATTAGGGAGTGTAGTGATAGGATGAGAGGTAACAGTTTTAAACTGAAGATTAGGATGAAATATAAGGAATTCTTCACTAAAAGGGTGGTGAGACACAGAAACAGGTTGCCTGGAGAAGTTGTGGATGCCCCATCCCTGGAAGTGTTCAAGGCCAGTCTGGATGGGGCTGTGACCAACCTGCTCTAGTGGAAGGTGTCTCTGCTCGCAGCAGGGGGTTGGAACTAGATGATATTTAAGGTCCCTTCAAACCCAAACCATTCTGTGATTCTGAGGGAGCAGGGAGGGGACTGCAGAGCATGCCACAGGTACGTAAGGTTTTCAGGTTTTGGACACTACAGATGAGGAGGGAATAACTCAGCTCAGCTCTCCATCCAGCCTTTGGAGAGCTGCAGAATGACTTCAGCCCAGGCAGTCTGGCTGGAGACGAGCAGAGGGCCAGTAGCTCCTTCAAGACAAAGAACCAACCTGAGGATGCAGAGGGATGCTCTGCGTGTGTGCAGCAATGTGCAGCTCCCTGAAGGCTACTGGGCAATGGTCCATCTTCTGTACCTGCTGGCCTGCGCATTTGGTGTCCTTTTGCCAAGCTTGCAAAGGATCGTGGCCAAACTGCCCCAAGGGATGGTCTATGGCAAAGAACAGCCAGGGTTGCAGCCTGGGACCCCAGAGCCCAGGACACCTCGGGGCCACCATGGGTGCATCTGTATGCATATGTGTGCCTGTTAGTGCCTGTGTGCACACACAGGTGTGTGCTGACTGTGTACCTTGGTAAAAGGCTGAAGGCTTGTTTGCTCACTCTCTCTCAAATTTTGGTGGGGTGCAGAAAATTAAATCTGAGGAGGAATGGTGCCTTCCCTCCCTGCTCTCAGAGGAGGCCTTATCGCTCTCTACAACTACCTGAGAGGAGGTTGTAGCGAGGTGGGGGTAGGTCTCTTCTCCCAACTAACAAGTGATAGGACAAGAAACGGCCTCATGTTGTGCCAGGGGAGGTTTAGATTGGATATTAGGAAAATTTCTTCACCGAAAGGGTTATCAAGCATTGGAACAGCCCCAGGAAAGTTGAGTCACCATCCCTGGATGGTGTTAAAAGATGTGTTGACGTGGTGCTTAGGGACATGGTTTAGTGGTGACTTGACAGTGTTAGGTTTACAGTTGGACTCAATATATTAAAGGTCTTTTCCAACCTAAATGATTCTATGATTCTCCCCCAGGCAAACCCTTCATCTGGGAAATAGCTCTGTTATCTTGCTATTTCCTGGTTTTCCTCAGCAAAATCACAGTTTCCATTTATGAAAATTTACATAGGCAAAGCAATAGAGAAAAAGTAATACTCAAAAAGGTATTTGCCATTTACTGGACACACCATGAAGGACATCAACTGCTTCCCCAGTAAGAGGGACAAGACGTCCTGGTCCTGGAAGCCTTCTTTCAGGGCTGCAGGGATGTATTACCACCGGGAATAGCAAACATGCTATTTTCCTCTTACGGATATGTCCGTCACACCTCTCATGAAGGCCTGTGACTGCCTCCACCCCAGCGTGGAAACCTGACCTGCCACCCCAAACAAGGTGTTCTTTCACCATGTGGTGAGAAAGCTGGGTGACCTCACACAGTACGTGACATGGGTGGCTGGTGGAGGGGTTGTCTTCTCGGGCAGAGACCTTCTTTGTAGAGACAGGCAGTGAGCTGTAAGAATTAATATATAGGCAAACAAAGTGGAAATAATCAGGAGGGAACATGATATCATGTGCGTCACAAGCAAATATGCTTTCCAATTAAATGACTAGAAAAAAATGGAGGGAACTACACGAGAGGAGGGGAAGGGGGAAGGGAGGGCTGCCTTCTTCATTGCTTTTTCCCTGTGCGTCATTTTTATACCTGTGGAAAATGACTGCAAGAAGCAAGTACATCAAAAAGGTAACCTTTCGCTCTTGTTCCAAACAAGTGAGATGCTGACTCTGGGAGCGAGGAGGTTGCAGCCTGGCTGGTTTCACCTTGGAGGCCATGTCTTCAGCCTAGTCCTGCTCCTTGGTCTTTCCTCTTGAAGGAGAAAATATGGTATTAAACCTGTGGCGTTAGAGGGCTAGCTTGGACTGAGAGTTTACAATAGATTGCAGGATTATTCTGTAGACTAGAACTCTCTTCTGGTTAAATGTTTGTGTTTGAGGTTGTTTTGGAAAATCCTGTTACTCAGAAGAGCAATGATAAGAGGTTCATAACAGTTCATGCCGACAGTTACTGGTGTCAGGGAAGACTGCTTCTTTAATGAGCTAACAGTAAGAGTCAAGTATTCCTCTGAGATATTGTCAGTGTAAAATACCGTGTTTCCAAGAGAAAAAGAGCTTCTGTGTTCTGCAGGATTCGCTCTGTACTACACACTCCACTTTCTGCTCTCTAGATTTGCCATCCAGCTGAGTAATATGACTCGGCCCCTCACTCCCTCTGTGTTTGTACCCCTCCTTCACTCCAGCTCACGTTGCCATGGTTAAATTATTCCCTGTCAGTATTTGGGACGTTTAAAACAAGTTTCACACTAGACACAGAAAGACTAAAACCTGAAGGCTCCCATGGGAGCCGAGAGCTGAGCTCTGTGCGCCTGCGGCATCGTCCCTGTGGGAATGACTGCTTCGTTTATCCATTTGTCTGTTCATCTTCCCAGCAATGTGAACAAGAAAACCTTCTGCAAAGGAACAAGCCCATCTCTATCTGTCATCTGGAAAGCCTTGTTTGTAATGCTTGCTAGCCTTTTCCAGGCTGGAGGGTTACGGAGCTGAAAGAATCCTTTAAAGAAAGTATCCCTAAAATATAGGGTTATATCCGCAGATCAGTACAGAAATGACAGTGAGTTAAAATTAGTGTGGTATAAGAGAGGGGAAACAGCTCTAGCTGCTGCTCGCCTCTGTACAGGGCAGGAGTTCTTGGCATGCAGCATCCCTGTGTCCTCACCAGCATGTCTCAGCTCTGCTGTCCTGATCCTTGCTTGCCCGCACCGCTCTGTCAAAGCGCTTCTTTCTTGGCCCTCCTGCACCACCCCAGTTTCCTCTGGGAGGAGTGGGCTAAACATGCCAAGTTATGGTTTGGTTAGGTGGAAAGATTATTCTTGCTATGACATGATGAAGCACAAATGAAAAGCTGTTTCTTGGGTCTGTACCATCTCTGCTCTGCCTTCTGCCAAAAATGCTATGAATTAGCACAGACGAAAAAGGAGGGCTTTTTTTGATTGGTGCTTGAATAGAAAAATCTAATAAAAATGTTAGCCTGCACCGAATCAAAACATTTTTATTTCCTTCTGAAATTAAAAAAATAATAAAAAAAAGAAAAATATTAGTCTGGCTCAACTCAAAACCTTCCATTTTGTTTCATTTTTGGATAATTTGACATTTTCAAACCTCTGGTTTTGCTTTACAGTTTTCAAAAAACTTTAAAAAAACTCGAGGTCAGCTTTGAAAACAAAGGGTATTTCAAAATTAAAATCTGTTTTATGCCTAAACAGACCATCTGATTTTTAAAATGTTGAAAAAATGTGTTTTCACCTCATCAAAATGTTTTTTTCTTCCACCTCAACTTTTGTGTCTGGAAGGATTCAAAGTATTCAGCCTTCTTTTGGGAGAGGGTTGTAAATCTCCTGTTCCCCAAGAAACAATTCCCACAGCGTTATCCTCAAGTTTCTTAATCTTTTTCTAGTCTTAGCTGACTCACTCTCAAATGCTACTGTAATCACGTGCTTTTCACCCAATAATTGTTAATACCCAACTGCTACCCATTTCCATCTGTGCTTTATCAGTAGCCACTGCTTAAACTGTATTTTCTGTCAAGAGCTGTCATGAGTTCCCAGGATACTAATGTGTTTGGGCCACGCAGATGCTGAGAAGCTCACAAAGTGTTAGGAGAAAAATCAACCATCCAAACGTTCCTTGCAAGGGGAAAAAAAGCCCCCAAAATAAGATTCAAAGGCCAGAGGAGGGGAAGTGTCACCAAAGAAGTGGGGTCAGTTCACCCTGTTGTTGGTCCGTCACAGGATCCCCCATGGTGCAGGAGTGATGGGCAGCTCCGCCAGGAACAGGTGGGGAGGAAGAAGGGTGAGTTAAGGAAATCCCAGCCATCGTGGCCATATCCAGGTTAGGGTCAGCCTTATAGACAGCCTGGTCCCAAGAAACAGGGGGGAGCACAGGGACCGGCTCCTATCCTGAATCATGTACTAGCTTGGCATGAAGATGAAGGCACTTCCTCGACCTCTGCTTGCTGTATGATGTTGAACAAGTCGCTTCCCTTCGTTCTGAAACAGGGAGTCTGAGCCCAGCTCCCTACGAAGCCGAGGATGAGAGGCAGGACAGCTGGGGAAAGCATCATGGTTCAGTTCAAGCCCTCCCGAGGGCAGCCGGCTGCCTCTGAATCTGCTAACTCAATAACTGCGGTGCCCTGCAAAGCCTCTTCGGGCAATGAATCCCCTTTTACTCAAGAGGTTTATTCAGTTACTCTCTGCTATTTTCAGTAGGAAAGGCATTTTTATTGTGGCAATTCAATAAATTAGCAGGGATTGGTGTCAGTAACCTCCTTGCAACGTCAGAAATGCAAAGCTTCATGTGGAACCAATCCCATTATGGTCCTAATCTCATCTACTGCTCGACAGATAACTGTGTGATAAGAGGTCAGATTTCCTTGGCTGCCTTTTCAAGTGTGCTAAGCTTATTATCCTCTCCTCATCCACTACAGGAGACAGGTTTTCACCTCCTAACCCCTCCTGTCATTATTCACTCCCTGTTAGTGGAGCATGGCAGGTCTGGCTCTTGAATTCTGCTTAATATGATATTATTTATCTAGTCAATATTCCCCTCTCAGTGGGTTTCCACTGATGGCTTTTCTTTCTTCTGTTTCACCCCCCTCTGCGGTTCTTCCTGCTGCGTAGTTTGACCTTTTAAAGTATTTCAAAGGCTGTAAGAATCCTCCTGAAGAAATGGGACTTACAAGGAAAGAGGACAAGAGGGGCACCCTCTTTGCCAGGTTGTGTTGATTCTAGTGACACGAATGACTCCCTGCGCAGCCCAGGCTGAGTTACTACCAGTTGCCTCCCTCTCTTCATGTTCCCTGCCGGTGATAAATTTGCTTTCTCTTCTTGAGGCTGCATCATGTCGAGTTTAATTTTCAGAAAGCTCTTGTATGAAGAAAAGCCCTCTCAGTTCAGTAAGAAGACTTCCAGTTTCTGCCCTCAGCTCTATTTAGTTTACAGGGAATTTATGGGATGAACACACTTTTGTTAGCACAGGGGTGGTTACAAATGGCATTGGCTGGCAAAAATGGTAGCTCTCCCATCAGAGTGGTTTGCAGGACGGGGAGGGGAGGCCTGCTTTGGCAGACCCCTATTCATCGTGATAAGAAATGCTTTAGAAACACCCTTCCACAGAAGGGAGCTCAGCAGCAGATCTCAATTTCATGGTGAACTACACAGGCTGTTTGGTAATAGATCATTCCTCACTGGCCTGGCTGCTGTCAGCTGTGGCACACTGCTTTATTGTGAGAGGAGCAGATTAACACCGTCACCACCACACATCTGCAAAGTAAATGTATCGATGGGCACCCTCTATGCAGAGCACAAGACCACATCTTTCCCACTCAGATCCTTTCCTTTTATCTGCGGGTGCGTTAGTTTTCATCACAGCTCTCCTGATACAACTATTTTCATCACCTGAACTGGAGGGGGAGAAAGGGAGGATGCTCAGTTTGGCCATCCGTATGCAGAATGTGCATGGTTGGGAAAGCAACTGGCAGCAGAATGAACAGTAAAGGTCACTGATCATGCTTCAGATGCCAAAGGTCTTGCTCAGGTTGGGCTGATCTGAACAAAACAGTGAAGCAGAGGGGCAACTCCCAAAGCTGTTCTCTTGAGGCTGAGCTCTGGGTTCTGTGTTGGTGAGCACTTCTCCTTTTCAGATGAATGCTTAAGCTAAAATACAGATGTGGCAGCTGTGCTAGCTCTCATGGCCCTCATCTCAAGGCCTCAGGCAACAAAATGACAATGGTTGGGACATTTTTCTATTTCTGAGAGCACCTTTCCCTGCTGAATGCCTGAGAGCCGGACCCTTCCTTTTCAAGGAGAGGAGCCTGGAGTCAGAGCTAAGCTGTCTTCTGGGAGATGTCCCTAACCCTCCATTAGTGCTCCACGCTGTTACTCTACCGTTAGGGATGGGAAAATGGATAGAGAGCAGTCAGGAAACCTGGCCAAGCCTGCACATCAGTGTTGAATTCATAATAGAGCTAAGCTTAAAACTTAAGAGTCCTCACATGCGGTGCCTGAATCTAGCCACAGCATAGCACAGTTTCATATTTTCCTACCTGCATCTACTTTTATAAAATTGTTTTATATCTCTACCTTTATTGAATTTTGGAGCCCAGCTATATTCTCTATGGGCTTCAGAGGCAGAGGCAGTAAGAGGGAGAATGTCATCTCTATAGACACTCTTACGGTGCCTTAAACATGCCTTGAACAGGGAGAGAGGGATCAAAGCAGTGCACCTCCTCAGCCCTGCATGTGCCTCTGAACACGACCTACCCAGTGGAGAGAGGGAGCAGGAGACTTCATTGGCAACTGCCAAAACTACAAAATAAATGATCCCTGGAGTCCAGTATTCAATTTTTACTCAGTGCAGAGGCTGCCTTCTGTGAAAATGAGAGACCTCATATCCCAGCAACACCCAGAGAATTAGCAGGCCGGCTCCTTATCCTTCCACTCATGTTTAAATGAAGTGTGATGGCGTGTTGGGGGGACCTGGGGGCCTGTATGGCATCCTCAGTCCTCAGTGACCCACAAATGGGGCTGTTTATGGAAGTGAGATGAAGTGAAAGGAAAACAGAGTGGCCGTGCCAATAAACGAACGTTCTGTCCTGCACACGCTTCCTCCGGGACACGGGGAGGAGGAGGATTGCTAATCGGCCAGCTGTTTCTCACCATACATCATTTGCAGTTGCAGGATTGCTCATTTAAAGCCACTGTGCCTGCAGATGGCTTGGACTTGAGTTTGGCCGAGCTGGTCCTAGAGCTGTCTCTTTTAAAGCATTTGAAACAACAACAGATTGGAAGGGCTGCTCCTACCCAGTTAGTCTCAAAGTCCCTTTGAGACCCCATGGTGTGTATTCCTCTGCTTTGGAGGCTATATAGACTGGGTAAAATAAATTCCTATGGTTTGAAAAAGGATCATTAAGCTCCTATCTTCGCAGCTCACCAGGAGGGGAGGAAGGTGATGGTATAAATTAACACTGCGGGGGTTTTGTTCGTTCTCTAAGCAATGCCAGAGAATCTTTTTCTCCAACTGGTAATTAAAAGCTGATTTTCCTATTTACTCTTACCCCAGACTTTATAGATCATTCCTGCCTCTTAATGACCACCCTAATGAGATGTGTCCTAGGATCTGGGTTTAGCCGGTGCTGTTGTGGAGCAGGCTGGCCCCGCTTGCTCTCCTGGGGCTTTACTGGCTCTGCGGCATCGGGCAGATGGAGGAATTGGGGCACAAACATGCACTAGCAGAGCCATTGCACTGGTGCTGCAGATGTGGCTGCTCCTGCTGCTCGCTGCTGCCTTCCCAGTGGGTATGAGCACCATGGCAGTGGGACAGCAGATTTGGGAGGGAGGGAGGTATGGTGTGATGCCACTCCAAGCTCAAGTGTGCAGCTCTGGCAAATGCAAATGCCAAGTGAAAAAGGCCCAACGATCTTCCACACATGTTTTGGTACAGAGAAAAAAATGTGTGCTTTTGCCCAGCCTATTCTGCAGGGAATCGCTCCCAGTTGCTTGGCCAGCTGTTTATCATGGACCTCACAAGACGCCGCTTGCCCTGTAATGATGTTCTCCAGCCAGCCTCCCTGCTGCTGTATCCCCCTATGTTAGGCATCTCAGGGAGCTTTATAACAATAATCTAAGTATGGTGGAAAATAAAAATCACCCTGGTCCCTCTGTATGCTTGTGAACATAGCGCCAGCAGCTCTTCATAAGCTTTCCTCACTTTTCTACCTCATGAAATGTTTACTGCCTTCAGGGAAGGATATGCCCCAGGCAGGCAACACAATGAGCAGGATCAATTCGCAGGGATGCAGCAAGGCTTTCCCCATGCTCTCCCCCAGCCATACATAAGCCAGCCCTGGGATTAGTATCTCATTTCCATATACCCTTTAGTGCCCCGTGCCTCTTTGCCCAAAGCTGTTGTAACCAAGGCACTGAAGCACTCAGCAGCTGAAAAATACGAAGCTGACTTGTTTGGTGAGACATTAAGCAGGGAGGCAGCTCCAAAGCAGAAAAGGCAAAGCCAGCATCCCAGCCTGCACCCAGGCTGTCTGTGCTGGAGTGCATCACCTGCAAGTGGATGGATTCCCTGTGTCCCAGGGCTGGAGTTACATCCAGCCACACAGCAACAGCCAAGATAGGGGCAGGGCTGAGCTGTTGTAAGAGCTGTGCAATGAGCTACTGTGTTCTCTGTCTTTCTGACACTGACAGCAGTGAGCAGAGATATCAAAATAAATGCAGACTAAGAGCTAAGCAAGCCTGATTTCTTGGTGCAATTCTGACAGCCAAGCACAGACCCTCAGCACGATGTTTGTGGCCTTTTTTTTTTGTCCTTTAGCTCCATCAACAGTAACAAGAGAAATGCTTGTGAAATGCTTTCAACAGAAGTATGTCCGGGGTAGATTAATCTTGTTAAGCAACTGCTGCTGAGATAGCTGCACTCAACAGGTGCTGCAGAGTGGAAAGTCAGTGTGGCAGAGCTGGGACAGACACCTTCCTATGATAGTCTATAATTCAGTGGGAGACTACACAGGATGTGAAAGGTGCTGCAATACCTAGTTGTTTGCCATCTCCTTACTCTTTGGTGACCACACAGTGTTCTTGGATTGGACAAGAAGCCAAGAGCATCACAGGCACAGGAGCTTGGAAGATTGCTGTTGGGGCCAAACACGTTAACCAAGCATGGGCACGGGACAGATAGACCCTGACTGTGGCTGTATGTTATCTTTCAGGAGTTTGAGCTGTGCGCTAGATGCTGCAGTCAATGTAAGCAGCAGGGTGAGAGCAAGCCAGGCTGGACCCACAGGAAACAGCATGACATTTAATGTACTGCCATTATTAATTCATTAGAGCACCTGATTGTGAAACGAGAGAGGGATTCAACTTGCAAGTGACCTGGAGATGATCCCTGGGTCTAAGCAAGGGCCTTTCATTAGGGAAGGTTACTCCAGCTGCTATCTCGGTGATGGATGCTGGGGCAGAGCCTCTTGTGCCACAGTGATTATCCAACTATCACAACAAATCCTGCCTCCTGCAGGGCCAGGTGTTGCTGGGCAGCAGGCAGACAGTGTTTCTCACTCTCGGACCCCAAATACCTATGCTGGGCAGCTGGGGAACCAGGCTCCTGGTTGACTGTGTGGCTATTCACTCTCCCACTTTCCATACTGGGCATTAAACAAACCACCCAGTGTACCAGGGCTGGATGTTTTCCACTCGGACTGGGGCCCGGAAAGCTCTTTCGTTCCACATTGATCTTCCTGCTTTTCCATCCATCACAGGAAGGACTCCTTGTTTTGTTGCCAGGATTAATGCTGGCGTTGGTCCTGCTTTAGTCTGAATGCCCTCCTCTGAGAGCAGTTCTCTCCCTTCCGGGAAGGATGCACGTGGAGATAGTCAGACTTTTATTTTATGGCCAAGAGGGGAGAGTGTGTGGTCAGGTACATCTCACCCGTCAGGTGAGTGCCTGGAAAGGGCCTGCCATCACCTTCCCAGGTACCCAGGAGACATTTAGGTCCCAGGTCTGAGGGGCTGGAGTGACACTCAGCATGGTCTCAGGCTACTCCTCGTTGTCAGCTGAATGCAGCTGTAATAAATATACCCAATAATGTCAGATTGGGGGATAAACAACATAGAAAGGGCTTTTTTTGGTCTGTTTTAAGAGAACAAGGCTTAAACAGTTATTTGCTGTCTCTCCTTATCCCCCTAATCACTTTGAAGTCGTTGGTTAAATTCCACCAAACTTAACAGAGGGGCACAGGTGCCAAAGAGAACAAAAATCCTAAAAATATTGTGAAATATGATGTCTGAGCAGCAGAAATCAAATCTGCTGATATCCTTTCTAAGGAAGATGTTGCAGCATCAGCTCAACCTTTCTGTGGTCTTGGAGGACTGGCATGGACATGAGATGTAGGAAAGTCTCCAGCAGTGAAGTTGCTGGTAGGAGCTTCTGTCTTTATTAGACAACAGTCTAATAAGCGATTCCAGTCCTCCAGCAAGTCTGGTCTCTCAGGTGTGCTTCATGGTGCCCCATGCAGGGAGACTGAGCACCAATGACACAAAGGCAGGGCAAGGCAAGGCACTTCTGGATTTTTGCACCTTAGTCTTTGCTGACAGCCCCTTTCCTTGCCTGTCCTTCAGGCTGACCAGCAGCCCCACTCCAGGAGACCCCTTTTTTGACCAACTACATCATGCTTATCCATCCCTCCACTTTTTATCAAAACCATCTGTCCTCCTGCACACTGGAGGCTTTCTTGGAGGCAATTGCCTGTGTGCACAGCTCAGGGAGTGGGATGTGTGCTAGCAGGCACTTAGAGAGATTATGAAGGCGGCAAGTCCCTGCTCTCTCTGGTGACCCTCAGCAGATTAACATGCCAGTTTAATGGGAGTAAAACTCCATTAGTCATCAGTAACCTGACACATCTATCTCTGGGCTGAAAACATGTCACTCCAAGTAGGTGAATAAGGACAAAGTGTTGTGGCAGAGGATGCAAAGCTACGGACAGGCAGGTTGTGGATGCTGGTAGAATCCTGGAAACCCTCTGAAAGTGACTGGGGCCTTGGGAGAATATGGGTCATTTTTGTTAAGATTTACCTGAGTTTGACTTTTAGGACTGCCTTTGGAACAAACATGACCAGGAGATCTTTAAGTTCAGGCTTGGAGTCTGGGATACACTGTACACCCAATTTTTTGTGGTCTAGCTCTGGTTCAGTGTTTCCAGAGCTCCAGAAATCAAGCTGTAGACTACAATTTTAAGTAAACAAAAGACTTTTACAGAGCAGATGTGCTAAGACACATTTTGAACCTTGAGAACACCTGTCTGTTAGGATGCAGGCTTTGTAACTCGCTGTCCATCACTGAGCAGGTTCCCCTCTCTGAATTCATCAAACAGATGGCTACCAGAGTGTACAACTGAAAGGTCTGATCCTTAATTAATTGTACAAAGTGAACTGCTTGGGAAAACTGATTGGTTCAAGGCCGTATTTATTCTGTGGACCCAGAAACCAGTGTGCATGAGGTCCCTCCAACTGTGCAGTGTGAGAGGCTGCAGAGCTGGCAGTGATGAAGAGGCAGAGCTGACATGCTTCAGAAGCAAACAAGTCATCCCAGAAACCAGGCACTATTGTAAAAGTCTTGTTTGTGTGGCCAGTGATGCCCAGTGTACTGAAACTTATTTCCCCTGATGTCTGCCAACAGCACAGCTGAGTTTCTAACTCAGTTCCTCCACTGCAGTGTTGTTAGATTTCACGGATGTATTTTACACTGCTTAGCCTCAGCTCCACAGCGCTACAGCTCTCCAGAGCCTCTTCATTGCCTTCAAGCAGAGTGATAGCAAGAATGGTCCCCATATTTCTTCGTGCCTCCGGCGATCAATAGCTCTGCTTTTATCTGTGGCACCCAGGAGACTTTTGTGGGCAGGTCCTACCTTCTGGTGAAAGCTGACAGAATTTTAAAGATCTCTCTCTACACCGGTGTGATGCTGTCTGGCTTTCAGGGCAAGACTGCTGCTCCTTTCATAGGGTTGCTCATACACCAAAGCCACAGGTGTTGCCTGCCTGCTGTAAGGCAATCACGAAGTCTGCACCTTGGCATCCAGACTCAGCAGTACACGCCAGGCTCCCATGTCCCTGCATACAGCTTATTTATTACTGCACTGCAGGGATTCTGCAAACCTTAGCCAAGATTGTTGCTTCCTCTGAAAGAGGTTTCATGTTCCGAGTGAAACACTTTGTGATTATATAGACCATTAAGAATCACATGGTGTTTCCAAATCAAGAGGGGGTGAAAAATCACTGGATCATATTTCTTGCCTTGTGTTACTCTGTCTGAGACCAGGTGTCTGCCCCATCCTACTGATCCAGCCAGCTTGGCTTGCTGCGCCCACAAAGTGGGGTGGTAAACAGAGATATACTGACAAGACAGTTTTTGCTGGCTCAGCATCTGTGGTGTGGACAACATCTGCTGCCATTCACAGGCTTGTCTGATGCTGTTGTGAGGGAGGGTCTGCAATACAGACTTACTCAAGTGCAGCTCCTGCATGTCTCAGGCTCCTGCCCCCTCACCTCTGACTCAAAGAAGGCTAAAAATATAACCCGGTTCATAGATGCTATTTTGGGGGCTCTGTGTTTTTCCTTGCTTTAGCTCCCCAAGCATGCACTGCTATTTTTTCCAGTAATGATCAGCATTACCCTATACATTTCCCTTTAGAACATATAATTTTAGACCTGATTATGCAATTATTTCCATGCTAAATCATTTGCTATGTGAATTGGTTTTCTTAATTAAAAACAATAACAAATTTGGCTTCATTTAGAGCACTGCAAAGTGATTAGCCCCAGGATTAGAGTGGCCTTCTCCAAGGACTCTAGGTTTCCCAACACACATCACTCCTATCAATGTATTTCAGCTCTGTGTTCCCTGCAGAAAATTGCCAAACTCTGCCAGCTTTCATACTCTTGTACAAGGTGGAGAAATATTTATAGGAAAGGAGAACAAGAGCGTTTATAACTGTAGGCACAATTACAACATTATTACCAATCTTGGGGGTTTGAAAACAGATCAACAGAAGCAAAGTAACTTCACTGTCTTAGTAAGTTCTGATCTTGTAAAAGCACCACAGCACAAGTTTTTTGTCTGAGGGAATGAGAGTGTCAGAGATGCACTGGAAGCACTAAAATGTTCAGTATTAATATGGGAAATGTTACAAGTTATTAATCCTTTTCTTCCAGAGCTGGCATGTCCCAAATGCTTTGACTGATGAAATAATTCTCAGCACTTCTCAGAGAGGAGCAAAATGAAGGCTAATGAACACAAATGAGTAAGACACTGTGCAAACCCCATTTCCTGCTTTGCTCAAGGCAGCAAAGTCCATCAGGGGCTTCAGGTGAGGCCCTTTGCCACCCCTCATGCCTTTATCCCCTCTGTGTCTCTCTCTCTGAGGAGCAATCCTGGGCTAGCCTAATATCCAGCATTTTTAATTGGGCTTCTGTGCTCACAAGTGGGTGTCTTAGTTTGAATGCTGGTGCTCTGAGGGAAGGCTGCGACGAGCTAGGAGGGGTGGCTGAGGAGCCTGGGAAGCACGCATCCCTTGGGACTATTTCAGGAAAAGCTGAACCTGCCTCGGAGCAGGGGAAGATCCTCTTGCAGTCTCTTCCAGCTCTATTTTTATGATGTTATTTACTTCTTGCAGATCTCTTTTTGTCCCCTTCCTCTGATGACAGACATAATCTACAATTTGCTGCTATTAGTGTGAAAATGATTCCCATCTTCACCCCATGCTTGTGCAATCCACCCTTAGCAAAGGCATAAACTGAAAACGGCACAAGTGAGAGTGTGGCATCCTACAATGCTCAGGGAGCAAACCCTCCATCCAGGTAAAACTTCCTCTCCTTGCCAGTGTCAGGCAATACTCTTGAGCAAAGGTCTTTTTTACTAGCAGAGCTGCTATTCTCTGCAAATCCTCTAAGCTACACACAGTCTGGATCTGGAGAGCTTGCAATATGTGTTTCTTCAATAGATAAAGTCCATGAGACCTTTTTTGGTGCCGTTTCTCTTTCTGTGGGGGTGTGTGTGCGCGCAGCTGCACCCCAGCTGTGCTCTCTCCCATTTCAGTTGGGACCAGCAGCTTTGTGGTTCCAGTGCTGTGATTGCTGCCACACATTGAGGTAGGCTCAGAGGGAAAGAGTCTGCCTGGGCTTTTGGGGAGGGGGGAGGAAGAGTCTCCAAGCTCTATGTGGATTTGGCCAGAGTGGCAGAAGCTGAGCCACTTGGGACACTTCCGTTAATACCTACAGCCCCTTGGAGACAGGTCCAGGGGAACTGCTGCTACTGGTACGGAGTAGGGAGGGGATGTGAACTCAGCCATAGTCACCAGCTGGTGGACTGGGTGTCTCCAAGGAGACTGAACATGATCCAGGGTGGTGGCAGCTGGCATATGGTCCTGAACAGAGGTCTCTCCTCCTTTCTGGGGATCAGAGGACGAGGGCGAAAGTGAGGGCAGGAAGGTGCTTGTGCATCGATATCACCCAGGATGGAAGCCAACGTGTGTCATTGACGTCAAATCTGACCCCCTGTCAAAGCTGAGTCTCCTGTTACAGTCAAGTAGCATTTAGCTTCGGGAAAATGCCTCCATGCTGAAGCTGTTACTAATGAGATAAATGTTGGAGCTCCCTGGAGACTGGACGATTACAAAGTCCTCAAAGGAAAACAGCACAGACCTCCTTTAAAGTAAAGACAAGATAAAACTTCAAAGCTGGAAGAAGTGAACTGGCTGTCAATATGTTGTAAACTCCAGCGTTAAATCTGCCTCCCCACCTTCCCTGGTCTCACATAACTGCTGTGTAAAGAGACTCAGAAATTGGTGCTAAGAAATCCAGAGGGCTATTTATTTAGACCTGGAAATGATGATACTACCCCATGAAAGATGTGTGTGTTTGGAGGTTTGTGGAGCAAGGCCAGCAGCTGTAGCCCCAGAGTATCTGCTGCAGCACAGTGTGTTGCTCCTGAGCTGCAGGCAGTTTGCTCTGGTACCTGGGTGGAGCTGAGCCAACAGGACAGGAGATGGTGCTCGAAGCCTGAGTAATCCAGCCAGCCCTTTACATCGCAGTCTATACATCATAAAGCTTGATGTCAGGCCAGGAGGAAACAGAAGTTTCTGCGTAAGGCTGGGATTGGGCTGTGATACTCAGGAGCAAGAGTGCTTGTGCAGGGATGCTCGCTAGACTTGCTGGTCCTCTCCCGGCCAGAACTGAAGGTGAGCAGCCAGGGCTGTGCTCTCCATCTGGACATGCCTGGTGCTGGGAAAGGGCTCCAAGGCAAAAGAAAATCAAATACATTTCAAACTGTCCAAGCAATAGCATGAGGAAGTCTGGGAGGGCTGCTCGGAGGCACCCCTAGCTCCCATGCACTTTCTCGGTGCCAATGGATGGGACATCCACCATGAGAAGGAAAGCCCATTTGACCTGTATCAAACTACACCTTACTTCCTCTTCCTTACTGCCTCTTGCCTTTGCACCAGGACACACTTTCATCTCTTTAAAGAATCTTTTCTGGGAGAGGGGTGATGTGCCAGGGAGATGCTGGGTACTGTCCATCCCACCCTGGCTGCCAGCAAATTCAGCATGGTTATATATAGCTCTGAGCTGAGGCCTTCGAAGCAGCACTTGAACATGAGTTCCTCGAACACGGCTGGAAAAATTGCGCTTGGCATCAGGCAATTCACCATATGCTGCTGTTCCCTCCTGCTTTTATCCAGACTGCACCTCCAAGCTCTGCTGTGCTGTGGAATAGCTGCTATTTTGGGGGGAGCATTTGATACCTTTCCATTCCTTAACCATTCTTGAAGGGGCTGTCTCCCCTCCTCCAGGCTAGGACACAAACTGCCCAACTCACTGCACCAGCCCAGTGTCACTGGATTGCAACGGTGCATGACCAATGGCTGTGGGGGCTCTGAGAGGGATGAAGGTCTCTCTGTCCTGTGCCTACATGTTGGGAGGCTGAGGCTGACAGGAACCAGAATATTCACCATCTGCATTGGGTTTTCTCAGGTCAGCCTGTAGAGACAGTAACTTTCATGCACAACTTCCATGACTAAAGAGCAAGATTACTGCATTTCTGTTTTTAACTGCTTATCTATGAAGTTGTCTAGGAAAGAATTCTTGTACCTTCTATTTCCACCCAACATCTATGGCTTTTTTAACAATTTTTGCTCACAGAAGGAGAAAGTGCTTTGAACATCTATTCTATGCACACACCAAATCATACAAAAGTCAGCATACACCTAAATCACCAAAACATGTTTGTACCACCCAGTGAGTTGTGCCTGGGATTGCTAAGTGGAGAACATGAGTTTCATAGTAGGGCTGGTGCAAAGGTGGTATAAGTAACATACCACAGATCTTGGGGGGACCCTCTAGCTGGGTCTTCGCTATAAACCTTTCCTCACCTGTCACTGCCAGGCAGTTGCAAGGCCGGGTGAGCTCTGCTCAAGGCAGGCATGCAGTGCAAAAGCCCTTAGTTTAGAAGCAGAAGGACAACTCAGTTTGCTGGAATAAACCTCTCCAGACAAATGCAGCTTTCTCGAAGGAGAGGAGAAGGTGCCTCCCTGCAGAAGTGGGAGGTGCCTGAATGTTTCTTTTGATGACCTGTACACTACTGTGATCCCCAGTGTGATGTGCTTGCAAAGATCCTGATGTTCTTGTCTGAGCTCGCTCCCATCACTAGACTTAATCTTCATTGCTATTAACTCGCACTCCTACAATTGTGGGTGAGAGTGAGGAGATGGAGATGACCTAGCAAACAGCAGCTTTTTTTAGAAGATTTAGGTAAGTGAGTTTCTGTATTGTAAAGCTGTCAGGAGGGAGAAACATGCAGATCTGAGGAGGCAGGCATTGCTCCACCACACTAGCCAAGTTCCTGTATTGCACTAGTGTCACTGGCAGTTTTGGAGGCAGGGTCTGGCTGGGGTCTTGCATGCTTTTCTATTTATTTCCCTGGATGTCTGACACTTCCCCAGCTGACTGTGCAGAAAAGGGCTTTCTGTTCCACAAAGAGCTTTCTGAACTCATCATTGCAGGGGCTGCGTTGGGGAAGAAATTCACTTTATCCAGACTATCCACCCCTCACCCCCCAAATGATGACAAGCTAGTACACCTCTCATTCATGCTTGCATAGCATCCCTCTCCTCTTGCTTACATGGAAAATAGTATTGCAAGAGAATTTGTGTATTTTTAGCTACTTTAAATTGAAGTAGCATCTGGAAACAAGGAGGAGAGCCAGCACCGCGTTGCTGGCCAGCTCTTCACAGGCGTCTAGCAGCTGCTGCACAGCCCTGCACCCGCTGTCACTTGGTGATTCAGGAGAGGTCTGTGGGCACCTGGGGACATGTTTGGAGCAGCTCTGAGAAAAGACACAGAAGCCAGGAGCTGTAAATACGGTGTGTCTTCCCATACACAAACCTGAGCTACAGGTAGTTCAGGTTATCGCCCCGGCAGTCACCAGCCTCAGCAGCACAGCCAGCACTTGTCTCCCATGCTGCTGGGGGCCTGACAAGTTTACAGCAATGAGAGTCAATATTTACCATCTCTTGTGTTTGTTAGTGTTAAGAAAGCATCTCACCCAGAGACGCTTCCTTGACTAATCCATGTAAATTCTTTCTTAGCGAGGGAGAATGATAAATAAGCGGTAGGCAGAAGGTGACAAAATAGCAACGGGTGTCACCCGTGGCAAGAAATGAGAAGAGAAACTGCACACTGCTGTCAAGAGGTCAGGAAATACAGTGGGTTTGGAGAAGCAAAAGAAGTCAAGTCAGTAAGTGAGACTTCCAAATGACTCTGAGACCCTGGGAGAAGTTCATCTGCTGAATTCTTAATGGACAATCTGTCATACTCCTTCACTAGTCGTTTCAGCAAATGCAGTACAAAATTCCTTGTGGATGAGATGCCACTTAATGTACGTGCACTTGTGCGCACACTATATGGACTGGAAACCAGTCAGGGCATCTCTCCCTGTTTGCAGCCCACCTGAGGGTTAGCAGGGCAGGGTCCAGGCTGCTGGTGGGTGAGCTGTGCAGGGTCCTGCTGCCTGCCCATAGATCTCACAGCCTTCCCGGAGTGAGATGGAGTGGGAAGTCAGGTCTAGGGGGAGGGATTTCTGCTGGACCCTGCTCCACTGATCTTCATATTTCTGAAAGCAAGACATGCATCTATTCACACAACAAAGCAACACGTGGAGTCCACTGTGTCTTGTTTGGCCTGATATCGGGAGTTTAGTCCAGAACCCACATCTTGATCATCTGATTTTTATGCAGAAAGGCAGCTAGGCTAAAAGAAACAGACCCTAAGGCAATTCCATGCCCCTGGTCACAAGGAGTCTCCTACCACAATAAAAACTGCACAACTTTCATTAAAGACATTAAGATCTACAGCCTCTCTAAATAACAAAACAAGCAGATTTCCTTAGAAATCCTCCCTTTGCTTGAACTACTTCCCCACACAGCTCTGCCTCCAGAGTAAGTATGGCAGGAGCTGCAGCAGCAAGCCGTGCCCCTTCCCTGAGTGCCGCCAGGCTCTCAGGCTCCCTCCATCACAGCCCCTCAGCCCTGGGTGAACACCAGCTGAGAACATGAAATCTGCACTTGACACTGTGCTAAATGCATGCTTAACTGCCACAGCACAGAAAAGAGAAGCCCCCTTAAATATCAGCACACCAGTTGGGGGGCTGGCTCTCATCCCAACCCTCTTCACCTTCCCCTGTTTCAGTGTGAAAGGTCCGTGGGAGAATCCTTTGCCACTGGGGGTTTGTCAACCTGCCATTTTTATTCCCATGTAAACACCTCCTACATCCATCAGATTTAGCATCTGGAAGGAATAAATAATTTCTGAAAGGCAGGGACACAGAGCAGGCTGGTATTCAGGAAAATCCAGCTCCAGCCGAGGAAACACGCTCTGCAGGCAAAACATTTTGCAGCGCAGGAGAGCCTGCATATCTGGTGAAGTCAGGCAGCAGGCTGGCCAGCATACAGCTTCAGGAAACATCTGGGTGAGTGCAGCCTGCAGATGGGACTTGGGCAGTCCTTGAGTAAAATAGACCTGCACTCCTTAGCCTATGTGCACTGGAAAATCCACAAGGAAATTCATAGATATTTATGCAGCTTTTTTCCCCCTTTGCAGAGGCTTTTCACCCCGCATTGCTGCTGTGATCTCCTGCACTGCTGTGCATGGTTTGGGGACTCCCACAGCAGCTGCAGTGAGCGGACAATTGACACTTTGCAATCCTTTCTTGCTATCTGAGGATACTGGGTTGGTTTTCTCCTTGCTCTACCCAAGTCACTCTTGAATGGGTCCTTGGGAATGGTCTGCAAGTGCAGATGCTCAGTGTCACCACATTCAGCCACTAGTGGGTAGGGCAGAGAGGAGACCTGGGAGGAGGAGGTGGGATGTTTGGTTGTCCTTGGAAGTGGGGTGGCCCTTGAGTGCCATATAAGACAGCCAGCAACAAGAGCTCTGCTGTCCCTCCAAAACCCCAACCGTGTGAGCCTCCACTATTTGCCCCACAGAGGAAGAGCATTGCTGCAGAGCTGCTGTCCCCCTGACAGGAGTGGCCAGCAATGGCTCCCTTTCATACCCAAAGGGCTGATGGCAGCTCTGGTTCTTCCCTGTGTCACCCATCTGAAAAGGGCCTGGGATTTGGTACACCTCCCCAAACCTGTTCTTAGGACTGGCTACCCACCCCACCACTGAAGTCCTGCTGTGAATCATTCCTGACTGCTCTCTGGGCAACCATTTCTTCGCTGGGCTCAGTGCCATTCTCTGCTGTGACATTAAAGGTAGCAGAGCTTTTACTGCTGTTAGGGATGTGATGAGCATCAAGTGTCCAGCTGGACTCCTTATGTTTGCAAAATGAGAGGCTCAATCTGGAAACAATTTGGAAGAAAACAAATGGGAATCATTGCAATGGCTTGTATCTGATTTTACCTTGAAGGGGAAAATGCCCTTTTCCAGGGTTACAAGGTACAAGGGAAGAATTCACACCTCTGAAATAGGGTGGTAAACATGGGTAATCTAAGAACTAATAGACACAATTAATTTTCTTGCAATTTCTAGTAGTTGGAGAGGCTTTAATCTACCAGGATATATCCATTTCGAGGCAATTGCCTTTATTATTCAAGCTTGCAAATTGCCTGTTCCTATTGGTCTCCAATGCAAGTCTTTCAAAGTTTAACACATCTGCAATTTTATAAAGTCATTAGTTTTAATTAATAGATAAAGCTCCTCCATTATTCTCAGAATTAACTTCAACTGAGAAGGCAACATGGAGCCAATATGTGGCAGCATGTATTCACAAGGAAATTCTTTTGAAATGCTGTGATTAAAGGTAGACAAAGGGATTTGGGCTTTATTTGGCTGATAAATGTAAATGCAGAGCTAAGTATTCTTGCCAAATTCTATAGGGCTTAAGCAATCTCAGATGTGCTACGATTTGCTGCCAAAATGTTTTGTGATCTCCTCTTTATGCATGTTCAGAAAGTGGCCAGTGGGTTACACCTGTGTCCACAGGAGGTGGAGGGGATGGAGGCTGGAAGCAGCACTGGTGGTAGAGCTTCCAGTACCGGCAGGCAGCAAGGCACGTGGTCCCATCCTGCTGGGCTTCTGGGGGACGCAGCCAGTGAAATGTCAGACACTTCCTCTGCAGGAAAGTGTCCTGGAAACAGCAGTGACCTTTCTCTTGGGAGCACTGGTGAGCTGTCTCTCTCCTGCTCCCCACCTCTGGATCCTCATCCCAGGCTGAGCTTTATCTGGATACAGAGCAGCTTTGCCTCTGAGGTCTGAAGATAAATGCAAACTCTTGAGAAGAAGGAGGAGGTGGAATAAGGGCAGATTTACTGGCGACAAAGCACGAGGTGGTCAAACATCACCCTCAGCTCCAAAACGTGGAGCTGCTCTCCTCAATGAATATACCTAAGCTGGAATGTGTGGGAGTGCTTCCCTTTGGTGGTCCACCCTGGACAAGAGCTGGCTGTGCAATTTCTCTCTCTCTCTCTCCTGTGCTGATTTGGCAGTGTTTAACCCCAAGAAGCCAGACGACAGGTACAGTTGAGCAGCAAATAGGTTTCCCATCCTATAAAAGGTCCTGAGCTTTTGAGAATTCAACCCTGCTATTAAAAGAGGGCATATAAGACTGTTTGTCACTGTGGAATGACAGACTGGGACTTGCTTTGTGCCTGTTGAACCTTTCTGTGAAGAGCTGTGCTTTTTAACAACAGCAGCATTTCACTATATGCAGGGCAGACCACCAGAAACCCTTCCTCCCTCCTGATCCCAACTGGATCTGATCTCTTCAAGCCTGGTGCCCAGGGTATAGCATGAACTGAGGCCCTGGAAGGCTGTGCAGAGTCGATGCCTGCACAGAGCAGAAGAGAAATCTTGGCAATTCCCAGTACAGCCAGCAGCTGCTGCTGCACAGGTCGGCTCAGCCAAAACCTGCCGATTTGCTTCTTTTGTTCTGCATAAGCGGGAGATACAAGAATGGCCTGAACATAATCAGATCAGCTGCTCCTCTGGTGGGATGAGGCTGGAAAACTCAGCAGCGCACAAAGGCTGGGACAGAACTAGAAGAGTAGCTGCGGAGTGAGGGTACAGTCTCTACTGTACCGATACAAGGTCCTGTGTGACATCCACATTCAGGAAACACGCTGACTTTGCCACACATGAATTCATGGGCAAAGAATACAGGAAAATAAATAAATGCCACGAGGCTTAAGTGGAAATTAATTCTGCAGAGCAAAAGGCAACGTGGTAATGATAACTCAGCTGACAGGGCTGAACCGTGAGTGGCAGTGCTGTATCGCTTTGGGCTGAATGCAGCAGTTCCAGTTCAAAGAAGAAGTCAGTGGAGCTGTCAGCAGCTTTGGGGGGATAAAAAATGGTGCTCTGCAATTTTTATGCTCCATTAAATGAATACAAAGCAGCACCTGGGCTATGGTAAATCAAATAAGAGCGGTGTAAGAAACGGGCCTCTGTGACACTGCAGGGAGAGGATGCAGGGAGGTGGTTTGCAAATGTCTGAATTTCCACTGAAGTCGCCATCTGCTCCTCAGGTCCTCCCCATTTGTACAGTGGCAAAATTCAAGGGCAGTTGAAAGGGATTGGATTAGTCAGAAGTGACTGGCTCAGAAAGAAGCTGCCTCTTCTCAGCTGCTTGCAGAGTCTGTGGCATTACTCTAAAGCCACAATACCAAGTATCTGCCTCAGCAAGCAAGATGTGATGTGCCCGAGCTGTGCTCTCCGCAGGCAGTGCAGTGCAGAGCTGTGTGGGGCTGGGGGCAGCTTTCAGAAGCAAAGTATAGCTGCTGGTTGGGACACGCTCTTCCCTGCCTCTCTAGGGATGGAAAGGGGCAGTAGAAGGTGCCCAAGGGTTGAATGTCTTCACTGCAGTGAAGTCACTGGCTTTAGTGAGCGTGACAAAAATCCACCTACACAGACATGGGACAATGCATGGCCAAAAGTGTTTCCCAGGCGCTACAGATCCCAAACCATGTGATTCCCAATGGGATGGCCTTGCCCAGAGCTTGTCAATAATGGTGCAAAGAGCTGGGGTACAGATGCTGGCATCTGCGAGCTTGAGGGCTTGCCTGAGTGTAACACCTCCCCCCCACCACTTGTAAAGGAGAGGAGGTTTCCAAGAAGGGTGTGCCACCAGCTCTGTGGAGTTTGCAGGATGTAACAAGCACCTACAATTATATAAAAAAAAAGATTGCTGCTTGGTGTGCTCCCCAGGTTAGCGAGAGATGTGGGAGAAGGTAGAGCTGGCACAAGGGAGATGTGTCTCATCTGACGTGGAGGCAAGACACGTCGTAGCAACTGCACACACCAACATAACAAGGAATGAGGTGGGTTAGGTCTTCCCACAGGTCAATCTGTCAGCACTCAGGTTTTGCCATGCTCGTTTTGGACATGGACATTGATGCAGTGCTTCACTGCTGTTTCTGTGCTGTCCCATTGCTCCTCAAATGCCAACCAGAGATGTCTGGGACATAGCAGAGGTCTGGGACATACAGGAAATGGTGTATGGTCCAAGGTCTTCTGTAGAACTATAGGAGCTTATATGTAAGCTGGGGCAAGTGTAGTCTGACCTCTTAGGAGACAGAGGAGTCACTGTGCTGGCTCTTAGGAGGCTGCAAGTGCCTTCCATCGCTGTTCTAAGCCATTGGAGCTCATGGAAGGTGTTCATCCTGTGCTAGATAAATAAAGGATGAGGATGAGAATGTAGAAGTCCTCAGACAAGTGTGGGATGGGCAGAGAGGCATCTCTCCTTGGATTGTTATTCCATATCACTAACCCCAAGTATCTGGACCGACAGGTCTGTTTCTGTTCTGTCCTTCTTTCTTTTTTCTTGCAAGGAAGGATTTTTCAGAGGCATTGGAGCCTCCCTTCATGCATGATTTTAAGCATTTGCATGCTTTGAATTTTTGAGCTTTGCAAATGCCTAGAGCCTTATTTTCCCCAAAGAAAGCTGAGATCGTGATGCAACTTTTCTACTGCTCTAACTGACGCCATAATCCCTAAACAGCAAGGAAATCACAGGCAGGTAACCGTGTCTTGTCTCTGTCAAATACATTATTTATACATCAAAATAATTTCTGAGTCTTCCTGTGCCCCAAGTTAGCTTCACAGCTCGCTCTCTTCCTCGTTCACAGCCCCTAACCTTGCCTGGCAAAAGATTTCTTTTGTACCTCAAAACTTGGCTTCGCTTTCCCTGTTGGTAAAGTGCCCAGGAGGACTTGCTGTGACCCTGGGAAGGGCAGACCAGAGCTTGACATTTTGGGAAGCCCTTGAACTCTCTTGCCTACACACACCCCAACAGCTACAGCTTCCTTTGCAGGCTGGAGCCAGCTCTGTGTGCGCATTCCTTACACAGTAAGAGTGGTTTTCTTCACCCTTCTCAGCCACAGAGGCAATGAGGAGACTGAAGGAAGTCTTCTATCATGAGGAATACCTCTTTCTGGAAACCCAGCAGTAGGCTGAGCCCTGTACACTCTGCTCTGGTGCAACTCATTGCACCTTACCTGGCTGCAGCCTTGTGAGCACTTCTGCACTGACCTGGGGCTGAGGCACGTGACACACATGCAGCCTAGTCATGCCAGCCCTTTGGAAACCTCCACCCTGAAGTCCCTCTGCCCCATCTAGGTCCAGATGGCCTCCACCTTTCAGCTGTCAGCCCCAGGGAATGGATTAAGGTGGAGTCCTTGCAGATGTGATGTTCAGGGCACCTACTCACTGGAGACAGCCCTGGGCAAGGAACGGCCTGTGCTGCAGTCTGGATTTGCTCTCTGTATGTTTGGGTTTGTGTGCTTGCCAAACTGCAGGTAAGACTGTGGACCAAAGCCAAGCTCCTTGGAAGCCATATATTGGATAATCTTTTACAAAGATCTTTGGAGACCATCTCATCTTACATGGATTGTCCCAGATACCTAGCAGGCCTGGTGAAAACCAAGGTGGTTAAAGTAGCTTTGACACGAGCAAGGCATGACATGCCAGAACACTTTCCTTCAGCAACTTGAGACTATGGGCTGCTATGAAACTATAGAAATTGGGCCAAGTTTGCAGTCCATGTGCACCCCTTGAATGGCTCTGGTGAGAAAGAAATAGCTAAATCCCAATCCAAGCTCCAGCTAGATGTTGTCTTTTGTGTGCGAGAGGCATTGGTAGGACTGGTCTAAACAGCAGAACATAGCCAGGGTTGCTCAAGAAAGAGGGGAAAAACATGAGTAAATAAAGAAAGAGGTTACTACGTGAGAAGGGCTCCAGGAATAGGAAACGTGAGCCTTCCTACCCATCCAGTGGCGTGCCAAGAGGCTCTGCCCATTGGAGGGAGGCAAACTGCCTGATAAAGCCGCCCAGTAAAGCTCTTTCCCTGCATAAACGTAAAGTCAGTCTCACCTTTCCTTAATAACTGGAAAGGTTGTGAATGTCTTTAGTGTCTTACTGGCTCCAGACAATGAGAAACGTTTGTACTGTTTGACATAGCTGAGCTGCTCATAGGAGCACATGAAGAAATTCAGCATCTTTATGGCAAGGGTTGTTCCCAGGAATAATCCCATGTCCTGGCTTCAGGAGAGATCACAAAGATGAAGGGATAGGGGAGAAGCTCCTGAAAGTCCAAGTGAAGAAGACAGGGTGTTGGCAGGGACTGTAGCACCTCATAATATTCAGTCTCGTGGGCAAATGGGAGGCAAGAGGAAAAAAATCAAATAAAAAACAGTGAAAAGCTGCCAAGGTTTAAAAATCTATTAAGTCAAATAAGTATGACTCAAAACATGAAAATACAGCTCAAGCACAGCCAGCTCTAAGGAAATCGCACTGGCAACTCAAATATAAGACAAAAATGAGGTTGTTTACTTGGCGCTAAACTGTACTCTTCAGGATATTTTTTTCAAGTAACAAAGAAGTTGTCTAAAATTGAAGTGACCAAAGAAAGAAGCGCTATTAGCAGTTCATGTCTTAGTTCAGCAAAGGACTCCAAGCAATGTGAGAGCTCCCATGGACTGGACAGGCTACACTGCCCTTATAAGCAGAGAGTACTTTCCCAGATGTTGATGGGGTGTTACACTGGGTCACAATTTTACAGATTTTAACGCCAGAAGAAACCATGATTATAATTTCATTTTCAGTGTAGGGCATGAAGTTTCACAGGACAGTCTTGGTGTCTTGTGCTCTGGTTACTCTGTAGAGGAAGTTTTCCGGCTGAGGTCTGCAGATAACTGGAGCTCACAAAAAGTTACTAAGGAAGGCAGCTTTATACATTCTTCACAGCAAAGCACATATGAGAAATTGATAAAAAAGTCTCTGTCTTCACTGGGAAAATTTTAGCTGTCCATAAATGAAAAAAGTTGAAAAGCACTTGGAAAGACATCAAAGTTTAAGCTAAGACCAAAAATGGATAGGTCTTTTTGTAGCTATAAAGGGTGAAGTAGCTGAGGCACAGATAAGGAAAGACTGTCACTAAACCATCGCAGAGGACCGTGTGGTGGCAAAGTGCCTGTCTTTGGCCCTACGATTTGCCTGAGATGAAACTGGGAATTAGACCTATGAATGCATTTTGGCTTTATGGAGCACTATATAACCCCCAAACTGACATGGCTTGAGAAGGAAAAACAAGTGTGATTTCTATAAAGGAAATTCATATCCCTCAGATCTACTATAATTATTTGTCTATGATGATAAAAGCATAGATACTGGAGAAAGAGAAATCTTTTGCATTTCAAAATGTAATTTAAATTAGTCAGGCCAGGAAAGATACTGATAAATTTCGAAAGGGTGTCAGACACTCAGACAAATGAGTAGCGTGATGTCATATCATATGCCAAATACTAGGTCACATTGGAAGGAATGGATTGAACACCTCATACAGTTAGAGCATTGTTGAACTCCAAATTCATGGTACCATAAAGGGAATGGATCTGGGCATGTGCACACAGCTAAATAAAGAGCAAGGTTCCCTGTGCAGCTCTAGTCTGAATAGTAAACAAAATGTTAGCATGCCTAAAGGTTGGGGTGGAAAATACTGTGCTGCTGCTGTATAACCTGATGGAGCCCTGACCGCTCTAACCTTGCTCAGCCCTGTGCCAGAAAGGCACGTGCTGGGAGGAAGCACAACATCTGAAAATGTTCAGAAGCTGCGGAAACCTTTGTGAAAACAAACTGAGAAGATTGGGACTGTTTGTCAGGGCCCTGTGTGCACTAATAAGCCTTGGTTTTAGGAAAATGGGGAGCTAAGAAGGAATGCAATGGAGATATACTGGGAAGCATCTGATTTATTGTTTCTATAAATACAAGGCAAGAGAGGAATCAACAGAATCAAAGAACAAGGCATTTTATGAGTCAGTTAATCTGTGGAACTCACCGTTGTAAGGTATCATAAGGGCCAAGGATGAACAAATATCCCCCTTCAAAACTTCCACACTGTACTAAAACATTGATGGTGTGGCCGGGGGAACAGCTGACAAATGTCCTCTTTTTGACAGGTATGTGATGATCCTGGAAGTACTGAAACTCTGACCCAAAACACGCGATGGCATTTGCAGTGTAATTGAAGCCATGGTGTCACCGGTTGGCTAAGGCTGGCCAATCGCAGGACAGACTCTCTCTAATTAGCCCCCTCCATTTCCCAAGGAGAAAGGCTTAAGAAAGAGATAAGAAAAAGAAATTGTGAGGCCTTTGTTGAGTTAGTAAACTAAAACAGCTTTAACAGTCAAAAGATATTACATACGGAAGATATTACCA
The DNA here is from genome assembly GCA_009769605.1 of Bucorvus abyssinicus. NCBI lineage: Eukaryota > Metazoa > Chordata > Aves > Bucerotiformes > Bucorvidae > Bucorvus > Bucorvus abyssinicus. Next base: position 10,218,457 of record CM020041.1, read on the forward strand.
TGCTGATATAGGATCAGAACTGGTGCATGGAAGGGGCAGGCGTGGGGCACACGTAAACCGCAGTTAAGCAAGAGCGCCAATAAAGGCTACAAGGCTGTTCAGGAGGCAGCGGCAGGGCTGGCAGCGGCAGCCCAGCGGCTGGTCAGGGCAGGGCTGGCAGCGGCAGTGCTGGCAGAGCACGTGGCAGCGGCGGCAGCACATGGAGAGGTGGCATGGTGTGGCAGTGGAGCAAGCGGCAGGGTGGTGGAACAAAAGCCCCCAGTCCCCCCTGAGAGCCACTTTTAAGGCAGCACCAGAGTGCACCACACTCCACAGCCAGTGAGATGTGGTGGCGTCAATGGAGGAACTCACCATTGGCTGTCTGATGCGTCTATCAAACATGAAGGAACCCTGTTTATCTTAAACCAGCACTTATGGATATGCGAGCCTTGGTACACAGATCAGAAAGGAAGGCACCATTTGCATCTCCTCTCACCTGAGACACTTCTACCATGTAACAGCAAGGAGCTCTGCCAGCCAGCCTCCCTCTGGTTAGGATTAACCAGCCCTGTGCTGTTTGACAAACAACTTATCTTCCTGGTTCACTTCCTAGGCCTAGGAGCCGGTGGCATGCCAAGGAAGTGCCAGTCCTTGCACCAGGAGCTCCCCACCAGCATGAACTGAAAGGCCAAGCATCAATCAGCCATTCATGCACGATCTGGTGTGACATCCTTCTGCAGAGAAAGCAGTAAAAGTCTACGCATTTGAAATGTGCTGCTGTTTCAGACATCTAAATGCAGCCTTGGAATTGCATATCTCCACTTTGTTTATCTGTTCTCTCTATAACTTTACCATGCATACACTCCCCTCAGACTGCAAACTTCTCTGAACAACTTCCAGCCTGATCAAGTTCTTTATGTAATGTGTCCATGGATCAGTGCTGAGGCAGCTTGAGAAAGCACCGCTTAGGGACAGGACAAAGGCAGCTCTGTGACTGCAAGGAGCTTGTTGTGAATGTGCTACAGGCATGAAGTCTGAGAACAGATTTATGGTGTCCTGGTATATGGTATATGGATCCAGTGTTTAAGGGAGCTGTTGCATTAGCGTCTCTTGGTTTCTGTGGGATGTACCTGAATTATGGAGCCATATCCTGGGTTTGGAGCAATTTTCCAGGTGTCTTTGGGGGAAATTCAGGGAAGACGTGTTAAATAGAGTCAGCCCTGAAGGACAGCAGGAGGGTTGTGAAAGCTTGAAGAGAGGAAGGGAATTGCTGGAGTGCTGGAGTTAATTCACAGCACACTGCTCAAGGTTTCATTTCATCCACCCTCCTCCAGATGTTTGTCTATAAAACATTCATTCAAGCTTCATTTCTTAGCTAAAAGGATTGATAGCAAAGATCCTTATCGCCCGGTTGGCTACTATTCTGATGAGCAAAATAGACAAGCACTGCCAGAGAAGAGCCTGTTCTGTGTGCTATATTTGTAGCTGTGAGAACACAAAAAGATATGCCTTTGGAATATAATTGCCTGATTTCTCAGATGTCCTTCTGGATCCTGGCCTGGCAGCTAGTTTTCCTATCTCCAGTGTTAATCTCCACATTATTCCAGCTGGGTACCCTGAGTTTTTGAATCTAGGCACTGACACTACGAGCTCTTACTGCTCTGAAGAAAAGTATCCTTAGAGTATTATTAATCACTGAATTTATTATCCTGCAAACAGGAGAAGGGTCAGAGGAGGCTGAATGGATTCTTGTACTTGATGCAGCAGCTGAGTGATCTGGGGAGCCTGGACTGAGCTCACCTCTCTTTAAAGTGGAGACAGGACTTTCTTCATGGCACCATAGAGACAAACCTCTTACAAGCATACAACTGAAATCTTCCACATAGCACATGCCAAAGGCTCTGTGGCCTGAGGAGCATAGATGAGAGCTACCTGTGGGACATCATCCTGTGCCCAGCCACTGCTTTTTAGGGGGAGGTGGACACTTAGACCAAGAGAGACCTTCTGGGTTTGTTTTTCTGTTTGCCTCAGCAGAATACCATGCTTTCTGCCCTTTTTCTTCCCCTTCTCTTTCTGAGAAAAACAGCCAAAGGAAACCAAACAAGCTGATGACCCAGATGCAGTGATGGGGATGGAGCAGCATTCTGGGGTTGTGCACACAAAGAGCTGAGGCAGTGCTTTCCCCAGCACTGCCGGCCCCAGCCAGAGGTGAGCAGACAGGAACAGCCAGGGAACCTCTGTCCATGGGAAAGGGTTTGGAGCACTGAGCTCAGGCCACTGTGTTCACTCATACTGAGCTCTCAGCTAGGAGAGCAGCCAGGAAGAAATTGTTTTCCCAGGGCGAGCCAGGAGTGAAGATACAGTGGAGAGAAATGCAGTGATGGCAGAGAAAAAACATTAAGTACTGGCAGACTGCAGGAATGGGCCAGGAAATCCAGCAGGAGACTGCAGAAGAGAAGCAGCTGGAGGAGAGGGATCCCAAGGTGAACATCTCAGGAAGATCTAGAGGAGTGGTGCCTGGAGTGTGTTCTTCCTGCTGCACAGAGTGAGATCATGGGTGCCCATCTCCAGGGTATGGTCCCAGACCAAGTATCAGGAGATGGCACTGCTGGATGTACAGCCGCGCTGGAGATGCACTGGACTGTCATGCTGGGGATGTGCACCATGAATCCCATTGAGACTGCCACCAAATGTAACTCCTGCCAAGAATAAATATCCTCGAGGCTGTGTAGGGTCCAGCTCTGAGGCAGCAGAAGCTGTGGTGGCAAAAGCACAGCCATGCTTCTCCTAACTGCACCTAACTCCGATGCATCCACCTCAAGAGTGGATGAGTATCTCAGCACTCTCCATGGCTCTTCCCTTTGCTGTAGAGTTTAACCCAGAGCATGAGACTCTTTGCCACCCTGAATTGCCTTTCAGGACTAAAGTTGAAGGAGCATTTAAGGCTCTGAACCTCCCGTGAGTCACTGGCTTCCAGGGCTCACTTGGTGGGGGCTGACCTTCGAGGCTTTGAGGTTTAAACCCTGGTAGCTCAGACTCACTATGCCACTCCATACAGGGCAAGAAAAGAGGGAGCAAAACGGGGGGAAAACACAAATGAACAGCAAGACGTCAGCAGAGGAAGAAAGAGGAAAAGAATCTCCAGTGAATACACATGGAAAATAGGGCAAAGTGAAAACACATCCAAAGATCTGAAAAATGGAGCAGAGGGAGATCCCATGAAACCTGTTTTGTATAGAGGGCAGACTGTAGGCAGGCTGCATTTTGGCCACATAACGTAAGTTTTCTTCTAACTAGAAAAACAATTGTAAACCAAATACCAACTCACTGTTGGAAAAACAAAATCTACAAAACTTTTATTTATAAGAGCAGAAAGTCTCTGCACTTCCATGAGCTCTGCAGATGTCATAAAAGTACCTCACAGGGTTCAAGTGAACCTTGTCCCAGCATGGTCAGGTCCAGGCTTGGCAGGAGTGGAATAGGGCTTGGGAAGAAGGAGGAGGAAGGTTTGCAAGAGCCCAGGCAGGCAAAGCAGCAGCCTCACAGAACTGGTGACTCTCCCTTCTAGAGGTCATGGTGACCTCACTGACCCAGCCTTGCTGGGCCAAGCCTTAGTTTCAAGGTTCCTGTCTCCAAGAGTCAGCTTTCAAAGCTTTTGAGACAGCAGCTGCCAAAAGAGAGGTGGATATACACTCCTTGGAGACATGCTCAAAAAGAAGGTGTCATTCTGTGGCTTTCCAGCATCTTCAGCTCAACTAACAGCACAGCAAGGAGCTCTCAGATTCTGTTGCACCACTGTCAGGAACCTGCACCACTTTGCTTTGCTTTGCTTTGCTTTGCTTTGCTTTGCTTTGCTTTGCTTTGCTTTGCCCGAGCAGTGGGGTGGTACCGAGCTGCAGCCAGCCATGCCCAGTGAGGATCCCACAGGTTCATCTAAAGGGGTGCTCTGAAACAAAAGAGGGGCCCAAGTTCTCGTTTCAGCCTGACAGATCCAGGGACGCATTCACCGTAAGGACACACAGGCAGGTGATACAGAAATAAATAACCTCTGCCACCCGCCAAGGTTGGGCAATGACAGGAGGAAAATCTGTTTTGAAAGAGTGAGAGAAGTTTTAATCAACACACCATCCTTGCTGGGAGCACCAGGTTGGGGAGCAGCAGAAATCCCTCGTGTTTGATCCCAGCAGAGTGAGATCTCTCAAAGCCCAGCGACCTGTTGCCAGTATTTTCAGGGTCGCACGTGCCCCGCTTTGTGGGTGACAGCTGTTCTTGCTGGCCAGCAGAGAGTGCCTGGAGGAAGCTCTTAATTTGTTTTTCTGTTAAAGTTTAAAAAAAATGTTTTCTTGCAACCATGACCAAGAAAGGAGGCAACAGCACAAGGCAAATAAACAGTCATTAATGTGCCTCAGAGATGTGTTTATGCTTCGTTCATGCCTCTTGGGAGGGCAACGGTCTGGGCTAGAATTGGGGAAAAGATGAGAGCTGGGGAAGATATCACAGGCGGAGCAGGGGGTGGTCCCTGTCACTGCCTGCCTGTGCAAGGGGACAGCCACCTTGAGTGAGCATGGAGTCACGTCCAGCCAGGGAGAGGGGTCAAGCACAAGGGCAATGGTCAGATGTGGGTTGCACTTCTGCTTTCCCTTCAGTTTGATGGTGGGTCTTAACACAGGGCTCACCCGTGTCCCCTGCCAGAGAGTAAAACCCTTATGAGTTTGCCCTGAGCAGCCATCTGCGTAAGAGAGAAATGTGTCGTCTTTAGTAAGAGCGAAGTCCAAGCTTGGAAGGACCTACAACGTTTTGCCAACATTTTATCTAACTTCCCAACTCCCACTCAGAACCTGGATGCCTCTGGCCTCTATCACAGCAGCAGAGATCTCACCCCACAGGCAGGATATACGTAGTCCCAGCTCGGTGATGTGGGGGCAAGTGTGAAATGGCCAAGCTACCCCCCAGCATGTCACTCTCCATGTCCCTAAACAGAAAATGCACCAGGGAAAGTGCTGAGCCCAGGTTGGGCTGAGAAGGAGGGACAAGGGGTGTGTGGCCAGGGCCACGTGTGTGACCTGAGCAGGGAGGTTTCTGGAGCGACTCCTGTTTGCAGTGAAACGCTCTGCTCTGCACACCCTTATTCTGTGTGCTGAGACCCAGTCAGACAATATTTATCCCCTTGGAGATTAAGTGATAAATGGTGACATGTGTAGCTCTGGTCTATGTAACCCAGGTCGTATAAAAACCCACCCCAAAATGTTGGGCTGAGATTCCTCCCAGGCTTTGTTTGTTTGTGGCTCTTGCCTGGTTCTAGTGGCTGCCTGGAGCACATCACAGGCAGGAGCTGGGAATCTGTGCACAGGCTCAGGTGGCTCGCCTGGCTGGTTTCAAGTTTCTTTTCCATGGCCTGGGTGCAGGGTATGCATGAAGAAGATCATTTTGCTGATCTATGTCAGAAGCAGTCATTGTACTAGGCCAGTTCTGAGTGACAACATTCCCAGCGACTGTGTTTCTAACCCCCAAGGACAGCGCTGGAAAGGACAGCACTGGATCGTTTTGGAAGAGCTGTGATGGTTTGTCAGAGAGACAAAAATCATGGTCCTAACCAGCAGCATTCATCAAACAGCTCTGCATTTCTCATGAAAGACACTGTCCCCAACCTGCTTGAACTCCCCTTGGGTCAAATATGTTCTTCTTCCCCCAAACTGTAATGTCCCTTCTTTGGACATTTGGAAACTTCGCGCTTCCTGACCTAAACCCACAAAACACTCCTTCCATACCCTGCTCCTTCTCACTTACAAAGTTGTTGAGTTTCAGTGATGAGTAAAGTAATCCCCGCTCATAAATTATGTTCTTAGTATGGTTTTGGATCTTACGGAATGAAAAATACTGAAACGTCAGTTATTTTTTTCCCATCAGTTCAGAGCAGTGAGTTCAGTCCCCTTTAGGAAACTCTTCTCCATAATTAGGAAAAAGTCGCTGTAACTGTTTATCTTAATCAGCATGTCTAGAAGTGTGAATGCTGTGAACGCTACAAGCTCCCCCCCAGACAGGCTGAGCTATTCTGAGATCCCTGGTGAGATTTAGCAGTGGGCAGGGGATGGTGGAGGGTTGTGCAGCACAGCAATCGAGTCCTCAGCTCACCTGCTCTTTGTGGAGGAAGGCAAAGGCTGCTGAAATTGCTTTGATGCCACTGGCCTTGCAAGGATGATGCTTTGCCAGTCCTGAAGGTAAAAGTCCTGCAGGGCACTATGGCTCCTCTCTGATAAGCAGCCAAACTCAAGGGTTTTGTTGCCGTAGTGGACATGTTTGTTCAGGTCACACATTAAGGAAAGCAACTGAGAACAAAGTGAAGATAATGTGCTATATAAATGTGAGGGGTGCTGTGTGCAGCCCTGGGCACCCCCTGCAGCGCAGGCCCAAGGTGCAAGCGTGTTCAACAAGGACATTGAGAAAATCATGAAGATGCTCATCTACTGGTTATTAAACATGAAGGTTCAAAGTCTACCTGCCTGAGCGGAAGCTCAGGAACTCCTGAACTGGTGGTTGCCAAAGGCTGGATGGGATGTTAGGGGAATGACCCATGTGTTGCATAGCTTCGCTTTCCCTCTTTCTGTTTCTGGTTGTTAGAGGTGCAGGCAGATGTGCAGCTCACCTTCGGAGAGCCCTTCTCCTGCTCTTAAACAGTCAGCAAAAGACATAACGTGGCTGATGCCCAGAATAGGCTCCAATCGTGGCATTTGCACAACCAAGAACCCTCCCCACGGTGGCTGCAGTCACCTAATTTCTGTGCTGTGCTGTTGGTGGGTGAGTGGGTGTTTGGGGCCATTTCCACCTGTCGTTGCTGTGCATTTTTCAGAGGGGAGCTGGTTCTCTTGCACATGGGGACAGAGGTGCAGTGAGCCCAAGCCTTGATGGGCTGGGGGTGTCCCAGAGCCATGCCCACTGCTGTCCAAACACCCAGGCATGGTTTGGGTCACCTCTGTTCATTATATAGAAACAGGACAGCCATACAGGGCAAGGGCAAAGATGCAGGTAGCACATTAAGTTTGTGGTTGTTTGATAAAACATAAAGAAAATGCCTCAGGGCAGCAAAGGGAACACTAAAGGCCACAGTTACAGTTTGAGTGTCATTTTAGTTGTGGAACGTGACAGGCGTGTTATTTGTATTCCCTTTAACTGAAGTTTTGTTTCTGGAGAGCTTTCATCAAAGAAATTAAGGGCCAAGAGCTGCACCACTTTGGAGTCTTCAACCCTTCCTTTCGCCTGCAGAGCACAATTCACTCTCATGGACACAACTGAGCAGTGACAGGAGGAGGCTGAAGAAAGATGGAAATATCGCAAGCAGACGGGATCATGCTTGCATTTTTTTTTCTTTTCCTGACACTACAAATGGCTCCTGGAAGCAAAAGGTGGAAAAACAAGCCTGCAGAGCACAAACACAAAAAGCAAACACCGGGATGCTTTGTTTCTAGGGATGGGAGGCTGATGCTGCCAATGGGCTGAGTCATCATCCCAGCCAGCGAGGGACACACGGTGGGACTGGGACGGATGGAAGTGGGCAGGTGGCAGATGGCCTGTCCGGACCAGCTGGCAAATGGCCTGGTGGGGAAGGTGTGGCCTTTCCGATTCAAGTTTGTGTGAAAAGGCTCTGGCCCTCAGGATGTAGCTCAGGGAACGGGGTGACCATGGCCACCTCAGGGACACAGCAATGCTTGTGTCGTGCCAGGCACCAAGCCCAGTGCCTCCATGAGCTGGATCCACGTGCTACAACACGCCAGTGGGTCCTATTTAAAGCTGTCCTGTGCCTTTATGCCAGCTCCAGGATTGCTGGGGGACACATGAGTCCTTGCTTGGCTGATGCAGATGTATTCAAACATGGTTCTAGCCCTTTTATTTTATTGCTATTTGTCAGACCAGGATAACCACCTCATTAAATCCAACCCTGCCTTGCAAAGCATTGGCAGGAAGACTGCCGAGATCAGCTTTGTCCCTGGGACAACTTAATCTGCCTTCAGGCTGTAGCTGTTATGGAATAATAAAGCTTCCCTGCTTGGATATGCTCTATGAAAGGTCACATCCTTTCCCAACACCCTCTACAGTAGCCCTGGGCTGTTGTGGGAGGGGAAGGGAGTTCCTTTCACCACTAAAAGATGTGCTTCCAGTCCCCTGCTCCCATTTCAGCGTGTTCCCCTGCCCTGCTCTGCAAGCTTTCAGGCTGATACGGTTTTGGACTGACTCCATTGCTGGATGAGTGTCAGCTCGATCTGAACACCCATAGCATCGCTGAGGCTGGATGGATCTTACCATTGTGTGCGTTCCTCAGATCTTGCTCCTCCCCATCATGTGCACCAATGCACAGCCTGGAAGATGCTGCTGCGAGAGTTGGTAAACGGTGCTGCCATGGGGATAGCAGAGTCTGTAATGGATAGCAACCTCCAAGGTGTGGAAGAAACACTGGGTGCACTTGTGCGGTTGTATGGTGGTGTGTATGAGTTTTGGTAAAACTGGCCATAAACTGGTATTCACTCCTGCCTATAATGTTGATGAAAGAAAAGAAAACAAGGCTTGATCTTGCTTAAGTTTGCCGTGGAAAACAGCATGATTTCATTCTCCAAACTGAAAGTTATTGATCAAAATTCTAATATGTCTCTTTCTCCAGCTTCCTGCAAATATTTCCAATACATATCAATGCACCTTTCTCTCTGGAAAACTGAACACATTTATTTTAGCCAAGTATCTATTTTTTCAGTGGAAAATATTTCAGCAAGTGTGTGCACTTTTCATTGCACATTGAAATTTCATGCGCTTGTTGAAGAGTTTTCCACTGTGCCAGCCAATTCCTGATCTGGTAAAAAGTGGACTCCAAAGGAACTACAAGCTATGGTACGATTGTTGCAATGAAGCTGCTGCTGCTGTGACCCAGACCCACGTGCTTCTTCTCTATTTTCGATAAGCAACTTCTGAGAGGTGGGATAACTTACTTTCTGCTCTTCACATGACCTCGATTTTTTTCTCAGCTCTGCAACACATCTATCTCCTTTGCAATGCTTCTACTCCTGCTTTGATCTGCCTTTGCAAAGTTTAATTGCCCGGAAAACAATTAATTTGAGCTTCTCTCCCCATTATGTAACAGAAAGGTTTGTTAGACCAGCCTGAGATCTGGCACTGGGTTCCATTTCAGTCCCATCCCTACACTGTACCTGACTGCAGCAGCATTGCAGCTCAGGGTTCCTGGCACTGGTCCCTTCTTCCCAAAGGAGACCTTTTGCTCCTGACTGTTAGGGCAGGAATGACTGCAAACCTGCAGCTTCACAAAGGCCTCACATGACACTTCCACACACTGGTGGTCAGTATTGAATTTGAGAGCGGAAAGACCTTCTGACCCAGTTTCTGAGAAATGTGCCCTGGACCACCTTGGGGTGGATCACCATCCCTTGCTGGTGAGTTCCTTTCTGTGTAAGCTACCAAAAACCTCTGTGTCAACCTGTGGCACAGGTGGGGAGGGGTCTGTTCACTGGTCACAGCCTTTGAGGTGATGCACCTTGGTACTACAGTGGCATGTATCAAGGGGTTTGAAGTAAAGCTGTGGAAGGGAATGTTCCAAATACACTGCAATGCTGAATTTCCAGCTTGCTTGGATCTGACAGCAAATGTCATACGTCCCCCATATGTCTCCCGTAAGTCACCTGATCTAACTGTTCCAGGCCTCAAGACAATACCTGTCCCTCAAGGCATTTGCTGCATGCCTCAAAGCTGCCTGGCCTATCTGAGAGTCCAGACCCATGTGCTGCTCTGTGCAGCGACTTTGTGATGGGAGAATGAGGCTCTGAGGACTAAACTGTCCCCTATATTCACCTCAGAGCCTCTTGGTCTCTGGAACATCAGGGTTGGCTTGACAGGGACATTGGACACAGCTTCTACGTAGTTACATCTTAGACCACAAAGGTGGATGTGTTTCTGTTCTCGATGGAAGAGGTGGTCACACCAAGACTTTTCCTTCAATGTATTGCATAGTAATTTTTATCTGTGAATCCTTAAATTCTACACCATACTTAAGATGCTTGCTCCCAAGGAGCCACTGTGTCAGCAAGAAATGAAAGCTGTAGAAAGGCAACCACCAGTTTTCAACTCTGAGATACTGTCCCCAGCTTTGATGGATTTCCGATAACACCTGTGACTTAGGAATGCAGAGTGCCTTCCTTCCAGAAAATAGTTAGGATGATTATTGTGAAAGTATGAAGATTTGGCAAATGTTGGGTGTGGAGAAATGAGGACATCAGAGGTTCTTTCTTCAGCCTGAGTGCAGAATGTGAGCTAGTTAACAAAGATACTTCTGGAGAATAAAGTCATCTATTTTATAAGGTTTCGTGGGGGGCAGTAGGGCAATTCTGCTTTAAAACATTATTTCAGTGTGAAGAAACCTGCTTTTTCTCTACAAAGTTGGTATTTCCATGAATACTTAATATTTAATGTGAGCCAGAAGAAGTAGCAATGTACAGTGAGCCTGTGATTTCATCTGCAGGAAATGTGATCGTATTAGAAAACACACATAACACACATCGCTTCTTATTAATTATGCAGTACCTAATAAATTGCTAGATACAGACTGGGCTCAATTGTTTCATTTTTCCCTTGCACAACAGAGTGGAACTAAGCTCTGCGAGATTTGGGTTTCTTACGTTTTAATTCCTCTGGGGGGAGCATGCGAACATTTCTTATCAGAAAATTAAAAGCAGAGTGAGAAATAACCCTCCACACTTATTACTGACTCCTGGACCCCAGTCAAAGGATATTCACTGTGGCGTAAAGTTCAGTAATGCCTGACTTAGAAGGAAGCTCGTTTCCTGACATGATTCTTCCATGCCTGGTCCTTGGATGCACTCTTTATCCCTGGATCATATCAAAGGCTTTCTCCTCTGTGCAGATTTATCCCTTACTGCAGGGTAGTGCTGCAAATGAGACTTAACTGTGAAATTGGGCATTTGTTCTTAGAGGATTTTGGATTCTGGGAAAAATGCAGTTCATGGGAGAAGGAAATTATTTACACATTTTGGGTCAAGATTTGTGAAAAATCCCCCTTCCAAGATTTCCCTTCTCCCAAAGGTGCTGAAGTTTTTCATTTTGACATTTTGAAAGAAGCCTTTCAGCCTGGTCTTTTAGAATCACCTTTTTTTTTTTTTTTTTTTTTTTTGAAACATGACTCGTTTTTTTAGAAAAAGAGTGAAAAAGAAGAATTAATGATCCTCAAAGAAAGTAAGTCTCTTGTTTTGGGTCTGGTTCATCTTCTTTTGCAAATGGGCTAGAAAAGCTTCCTATTCAAACAGTAAGACTGTAAGATCCAAGGGTTCTCAAGAGAAATAGCACCAGAGGACAGCATTTCATTTAGAAACACTTCTCTGGTTCTTCAGTGTAAAATTCCACCTTTTGCAAAAGAGAAATGCAATGCCTGTGATTTAGGAAAGGCGAAGACTGCTTTTTAAGAAGCAGGCTTGAGCAGGGCAATATAAACTATCCAATGTGCCAAAGGTGGTTCCTCTGGTCCTGGTAAGATCATCATGCTCGTGGGTGCAAAAGAAATAATGGACTGTGCAGGCAGGCGGAAAGGAGGGACCTCGGGTTGGCTCAGGCTGATCAAGAAACAGCCTGAGCAATGAGGGACTCCATAACGGGGCTTTGGATCTGTTTTTCCAGAGTTATTTTTACTGCTAATGAACCCTTGGTCCTGATGGAAATGAGCTCAGTAGTACAATGCTTCCTGTGGTTACCAGCCAAGCCAGAGGCGCCCATCCCCTCCCACCCAGCCTTGCTAAGCCTGGGGTGCTGCAGGACCCTGCCTAGGGATGGCAGCCACCACAAGACCCACCACACTTCCCCACTGGTGCCTGTGATGGAGTGTGTCCACGCGCCAGGTGGGAGGAGTTTTTGCAGATGGAGGGCAGGCGGAGGGGGCAGTCTCCCAGTCTAGCTTAGAGGACTGGTGCCAGAAGGGTCTGCACCACAGCCCAATGCAGTCGCCGCTGCCCCATCTCCCACATCCAGTGTCCAGCTCTAGGACAGCACCATCTGTCGCTTCCTGTACTGCTGGTACTGTCCAGGGCTCCACAGGCTTCCCAAAAATGCAGTAAGCTTGTCTGTGCATCCTCCCAGAGGATATTCAAGTCCTAAACCATTTCCCAAGGGAGCACTTCTCTTTTTCCTAAATAGCTGAGTGGATTTGAGAGCAATTTCACAGAAGTCCTGGAGTAACTGAGTCCTTTCCACTGTTATTTGGACTCAGACATGACTTCATTTAACTTCTGGAACATTGAACTCATGGGAGGTTTCAATTCTTTGCAACTGGTGATGCATCAGAGGGCCCTGGTAAACACAGATGACTTAGCAAGCCATGCCCTACCTGACTCCTTTGTGGATAACATGCGGGTAGGTATTGCAAGTAGTTATGTTACTGGCAATAGACCGGCAACAGTGGGGAACAGGTCCCTCTCACCTATGTGGTGTCCTCCTCTTTCTCCCCACCCATAGTTTCAGCTCCCACCCTTGGGAACACGCCCAATAGGCCTCTTCAGGGACAAGATGAACTTGGTGTCTATCACTGGCTTGAAGATTTCTGCCTATTTCTGTCTAGGGGTGGGAAAATGAGGAGTTCATTATCTTAATCTTTGCTAATGAACCTGTAAAGTGCTGGGTGTGGGAGGGCAGAGGAATCAGGTCAGTGCTTTTGGGCCACAGCAAAATTCCTCTGTAATTCCCCAGGTCCCAGGAACATTGCCTTCCCTATCCTGGAGCACCATTTCCAGCAGGGAAACAAGTCAGCCTTAATCTCATTAGTTCGAGGATGCTCTTTATTAGCCTGAATCACACTGGCATCCTTTTGATGTCTGTCCAAGATGGATTGTATCTCTCTCTCTCGTTGGAAAGGCCATCAAGAACTCTGTTCCTGGGCTGTAAATAGAAAGAAAAAAAATTCCTTGTTGATGAACTGTTTTACTGGGAAGCCAGCAGCCAGCACAAGGGAAGCAGCTGAGAAAGCACAATGAAAGGAGGTCAAACTTTCTGCAAACTGAGACTGACTTTTGGGAGGATGAAGCCCTCGCACTCAGTGATGAAATCCCAGTAGCTCTGCCAAACCTCCAGACCTGGATGAGCTTGGTGCTACAGGCTGGGAATGGCTGAGCAACCTGACTGCTGTGACCTCGTTTTGTGTCTGCCCATGGGCGGCTTTCTTGCCAGCCACCTTGGAGCAGAAGAGGATGCAAGGCAAGGAGGAAGGAGCAGAAAAATCAAGAGAGGAGGGGGGCAATGGAATTAAGGCAAGGCAAGAAGGGACTGGATGCAGGGTATTATTTTCCTGGGTTTGGCTACTGGTCCATCCCGTTGACTACTCTCATTATCCTGTCCCTGGCCAGGTGCATTATAGGAAACATTTTTAGGATGGCACTGCAAAGTGGGAGTTTCTTCACCCCCAACGCTGCGTGTCCTGCTGAATGCAACTTTGTGTGTGTGTGTGGTTACTTAGAAGAATGAAGGAGCTAGTGCCATTGGCATGACCTTCATGGTGAAAAGCTTCCCAGGCATCTCCTTCCCTCTTCTCTTCCAGTACAATCCCAGCTGTTTCTAAGCCTGGCCAGGAGACTTAGATAGCTCACAAAATATATGTGGCAGAATGGTACAACAAGCACATTTTTTTCAAGAAGGATGGAGAAGGAAATTAATGTGTATTAATATATTCATGACAGGCCTATTTTTTTTGTAATGGCTGTCTCTGTGGTAAAGAAGCTAATGTGCACAGGAGTCCATGCCTTCAGCCTGAGACATCCATGATGATAGGCAGAAGCTTTTCTTTTTCTTCTGCCAAGAAGAGTTGAATAAAAGACCTGGATTATTCCAGGGTGTGGTGGGTGACACCACGCATGATATCACCACCTCAGCAGTGCCAGCACCATGGTCTCATGGCACAGCACAGTGCCTTTCCAGGTGTGGCAACAGGAGATGGAATCTCCCCAGCCTTGCCGTGTCCTGTCTGAACATCACAACGTGACACCGGCTCTTCACCCAGACCTTGGTTATTGTGGGAAGAGGAGCTAGTCTTGGCTTCAGCTCCACATTTCAAACTGATGTTGGCACTGCTGTTGTATAAGTATTTTTTATTTTTTTAAAGACAGTAATTTGAGATGGTTATTTTAACCAGTCTCTTCACTGCTGTATTTGCTGTCTCCACAAAGCTTGAGCCAAAAAGCAAGATGGACCAGAAAGCAAAGTGAACGTGCCCAATCTCACTGCTCAGGTCACAGTACTAAAAGCAAGCAGAGAAAGGTAACACAGGAAGGTCAATTACATTTTCAGAAGTCTTTCCATGTCATGAGCATTGCTATGAATGGGCACTGATATGGGAAAATATTTTTTTTTTAATAATCAGGATTTTTATCTCGAGCACATTTCTTTAAGGTTCATTTTGCTTCACCAACGCAAGACGCTCATCCTTTGGCTGAGAAAGCCCCTTTGTAAGAGGGACCCAGTTCCCATGGGTTTGTATCTGGGTTCCCAGCCTCAAACATGGGTGTTGAGGCTGCACGGAGGGTTGGGTCTGCTTAGATTCCTGGGCCCATGTTTCTACCCAGCAGAGTTCAGGGCTATGGGTGAGGAGAGGAGCCTTGCAGGAAGTGAAAAATAGGAGGGCAATCTGGGCCGTATTCTTGCACATCTGGTGTCTGATGGCTGGTAGAAACTCTAGATGAAATAAGCCAGCTCTCCCTCCCGGGATGCAGCCAGACATAGCATTTACTGTATAGGCTGTATAAGAAGAGCTAAGCCCAGGCTGTCACAACCCTGGTGGATTGCACCCAGAGCAGCTCCCTGGGCTGGCTAGATAGCCAGCAGTTACCGCCTTTCTGAGCACCTCAGTTTTCCCATTGGAAAAATGGCAATAATGAAACCCACCTCCTTTGTAAAGTGGGTTGAGGCTTACTGGTGAAAAACTCTGGGTGAAAACCCTCTGCACTTCTGGGGAAAGCTTTAGTGCTTGCATGAAGTATGAGCTTTGAGATGTGAGCTCCTAGATTTTACTCCAACAGTCTCTCCCATAGTCCCAGGGAAGATACCGTGCAACTGCCTTAAATTAGAACTTAATGGGATTGATTTAGTACATAGAAATGAGCTGCTTTCAAGGACCCAAGTGCCGAAAAGGCTGAGTCCCTCGTTACATCCTGCTGCAGCCTGGGAAAGGCAGCCTGAAAGAGGCAGAGACCACTTCTCTCTTACACTGTCCCACATCCGGAGTAGGTGAGGGGCCTGCCCCGGGTTTTACTCCAGCACCAGTGGGTAGGGTATGATTTGGTTCCGTTTTCAAAGGGAATAAATTTCCAGGAATTCTAGGCTTTAGGGCATGATTATAATTTTCTTGTTTTTCTATAGACCAGTATCTCTGAGCTTCCTCAAAAATTTTTGGTGCTGCAAATGCTGCCTTTGGGCCTGTCTCAGAGCTGTTCCTCTATTTGTTGTAATTTACGCAGACAGTGAGATGGTTAATGATGACACATCACTGCCTCAGAGCCTGGAGAGCAGTTGGCAGCAGGCTGTCCACAGAGGGAAAACGTTGGCGCTGGCACAGACCATCCCACAATACTGGGTCCATTTGCTATCAGTTGTCAGCTTTCCGGGGGCACTGATTTGCCATGAATTCAGGAGTCTGCTGGGTTCCAGAGTGGGGAGAGCTCCCTGGCACCAGGGAAGCTTTATCCCTCAAGTGTGAAATTACTGCATGGGGGAAATGAACAAGGAAAATTAATTCATGCACTAGCTTTCTTGTGGAAAGATAATTCAAGTTTTCCCTATGCAAAATGGTCCAGACATATTAACAGCCCTCAAGTGAGGTAGTGCTGTTAGATTTATGTGGTGGTGTTGCAATGAAAACAATGGACTGAACTTATCCTGGACAGAAGCTGGTGGCCAGAAGCACCTGGACAGAAGCAATAAGACTACGAGGAGCAGGAATTTGTCCCTGTTATTTCAATAAAAATATTCTGAATCTGACATTTTTCACATTATAGTAAAAATTTTAAAATTTCTAACAGGTGAAGATGCTCACTTGCATTGCAGGTATCATCTCTCAAGTACTTTTGTCTGGGCAGAAAAAGAAAAATAAGCTGGTGCCAAGGCCCCCCCCCCCCTTTGTTTTTTAACTTTTCTGTCATTGCACTAGATACAGACTAAACAGGGAACCAGTTCTTCCTCTGCTCCCACTGTTCTGTCTCATTAAATACCAGGAAAGTGAAAAATGCCACCACATTAAGAGTGTTTTCCATCAGTTAACAAACAATCGCAGCAAAGCAGGAATAGAGGTGTCAGCGAAGAAGCATCACTTTGCTCAGTCCCCTTTGGGGCTTTCCAGAAAATCTAGACAAAAGCCAGTGCACAACCTATCTGATCTGTAATGATGAGTGATATTTGAGCTCTAAGGAATTTATGCAATAAATCATTCTTTTTGCACAGAATAATTACCTTAGTTCTAGTTTGCTGCTTTCACTGCCTTGGGTTGTTTAGAAAGATGGAATAACCCAGGTTTGAAGGGATTTCTGGAGGTTGTCTTGTCCTACCTGACACTCAAGACAAAGAAACTGAAGGTCTTTAACTACCCAGCCGCAAGACAAGTCAGTGGTTAGTTTGATTTGGAATGATCTGAGTGAAAATTCCTTCAGTGAGAGCATTATTGCTCCTCCTTACAGCTGCAGCTCTTCCCTATCTTCTCTACCCAGGAGGCTGGTTGAGCCCGGGCTGACCCAGCCAGACCAATCCAAGCATGAAGATCTGAGGAAGAGGCAGAAAGTGCTGCCTTCACTAACACAGCGCCGTGGCAGAATGTAGCCAGATGTGACACGGTGAAGATCCAGCTGCCGTGAGAACTGATTATTTTCAGATTCAAAGATTATTAGGGTTTTCTCTAGAGATCTCTAACCTCTGCAGCAGCTCTGCTGACCTCATCAGAAAAGGTGGCCTTGGGTTGCCAGGCTGAGCTGACAGAATAAGCAGTTCTCCTAAGCAGGAGGGCACCAGCCACTTTAACAACCCATTTTTACTGCGGATCCATTTAGGTGATTAACCAGCTTCTATGAGGAACTTCTCTGAATCTCAACCCTATTTCCCAGGGACGAGTACATCTCAGAAACTGCTGTCCATGCTAGTAATCCAGGACTACAGCATAGAAAGCACAGATCAGGTTTCTTACTGAAACAGGAGTAAAACATCTTTTTTTGGGTTCCTGCACCCAACAGCCTATGCAAATAATAATTTAGTGCTTGATAAAGGAATAAACACCCAATTTCTTGCTTGGTTAATGATTGTCTTCACTGAAAACTGACTACTCACAGCAACTGATATTCAGGTCAGATTGGACTCACATTTCTGTCTCCAGCAGCAGACACCTGTCTCCCACTCCTGCTGCCGCGACTCGGTATCTCCCTTTCCGCTCACCATAGGAGGGAGACTATTCTGCATTTCCAGTCTCCTCCAGAGGTGCATAAACTTTTGCCAAGAAACTGCCCTTTCACTAGCCAGCCCTCAGCAAACTGGCTGACCTGAGAACCAAAGAATGCCAATTAGCACCACGCGGGGGAACCACTGACGACTTCTGCACAGTCAGTTATTGACACACAAAAGCAAAGCTGGACTGTTGATCCAGCCCGGGAAGTGAGTGGTATTAGTGCAGGCATAACAAGACCTGTACACCTGTGCATGAGAACCTTTATCGTCACTCTGTAAGAAAAAATTATCCAGCAGCCAGGACCAATCTGAGAGTTAAACATCTGTAATGTCCACTAATCTCTTTTCTGCAGGCAAGAGAAGTTTTATGAGCTTACATCTCCTAAACAGAGGTCATAGGAGTCTTAAAAATAAAGTGATGGAAAACTGATGCAGGAATTTTCTATACTGTAAAAAATTACAGAGTAATCTTAAGTGCAACATATGGAAACCTTCTAATCATCTAACGTTTCAACTCCCTCAGCAGGGTATAGCCTGGAACCTTTGGAGCACTGTGTAAAAAAGATGGGGACTTCACTTATCATCAGCTTGCACTGAAGTTTAACTGAACTCTTGGAGCTGAGATAGGGAATTGTATCAAATCCATGGATTTTCTCTCTTTTTTAAGGGAAAGAATGCTTGCATGTTCATATTACGCTGCAGTCATGCACATTTGTCCTAATAGCTATTAGATGTTTACTTAACATAAACTCAAAGTTTGGAAAGAACAACTTTTTCAAAGCAAACTCAGTACTAGCAGATCTTGTAGAAAGACAAAACTTTTAGGAACCTGAAAAATGGTTGAGAAATGTTGCGAAATTGGCAGATAGTGATATTTTGATGTGAACAGTGAGTAGAATGAATATATATATATATGTATATATGTATGGCCCAAGTTATTTAAGGTCTTAGATTATCCATGAATTGTTTGGTATTTTATATATAGCACATAGTATTAAAAAAAGAAAAATCAGCATCTGCCAGTAGAGCCTACACCACTGTATCTGGAAATAGTCCAGTTATTTTCCAGTGTATATATAAAAATTAGCTGTGTTATCTCAGGGAGGACCTGGATGGTAATGGTTAGCAAATATTGCCTTACTGATGGCAATAGTTAATGTTGTCAACATTAACAAAGTAGATGGAATAATGAACATTTATGCTGACATTATCAGATACAAAATGTGCAGCCTCCATTTGACCACCTCTTGGCTGCCAAGTTGGCTACAACGTGAACAAATCTTTTAGAGAAAAGTTATCTGGTGAAAACCTGTCAAAATTCATAGTATTCTCTCAGAGAGTATAATCCACCCCTGCATTACTGCACTATTATGTTATTGTCTATGTTACTGGCAGATGCTTTTTTAACATTACCACGTTAATATTAGATTTGATGATTGTATATTATATATTATTATGTATAATAGTATACTTAATGATTGTTTTTTCCAACTATTTTATTCAACCAGTCTCCTGTGGTATTGTTCTCAGAGGTGGTTGATGTGAGTGGTGTGAAATATGCCAAAATGCCATGGTTTCTCCCTTTATATGCCGTGGGAATTTGGTTCCTGTCATAGTCTGCTTAGGAAACAAAAACATCTTGGCCCCAGATAATTGTTCTCTAAGTTCTTGGTGTTCTTAAAAAAAGTAAATCCATTAAAATAATTAGGCTCATCATTTGCTTGATTAGAAGCAGCAGCATATATTTTATTCCCTAGAACAAACTGTCCTACTGTGGAGGGGAGGAGACATTCCTAGTCCCAGTCCAATGTGAGCTCCAGAGCAGCAGAACGGGTCCGTTTAGCTCAGAATGAACAACACATCTGCCTGTAAAGGTGCTGGTTACATGTCCATAACCAATGCCAAGGCTCAAGGAACTGCTAATGCCAACAGCCAAGCTGAGGAACACTCATCTTCTCGGCCATGCATCTTCTCAGCCCCAGCTATTTGTAAGGCAAAAAAGCAGGTGCTTTTGCTATGGCTTTTGGGCAACAGGAGTTGCTCATCCTTCAGGGTGATTTTTTTCACCAGTTGCCCCACCAGCCTCAGCGGCTTCGATGCCACCAATGTGGTAATGCCGGAATGTTGGCTTTGATATCAAGTAACCAGTCTCCAGCTAGAAACAGTTTTCTACAGTTCAAACACTCTGCAATTAGGAGAGAGGAGGAAAATTAAAAATAGGAACTTCCAGATCTTAGATAGCTGAAAGAAATGAACAACCTTCACAGTTTTGCTAACGGCAATCTCCAAATCATCCTTAATTGACTGTGATGGTGCTGTGATAGGAGCTCTGCTGGCAGCAGGCTTGCCTTTCCTAGCGACTCTGCGGAAGTACCTAAACCCTTCAGTCACCCGAATGGCAAGTTTGGAAAATCTACATAGATTCTGTGAGATATAAAAATGCACAAGAAACACCAAAAGCAACAAGGGAAAAAAAACCCAACTCATGATGGGAAGCTGCCTGTACAACTGCCCAGCCTGTCTGGGGCTTGCAGAGCTGCTGCCTGTGTCTTAGCCCAGCTTGCGTCCTGCAAACCCAGTGGGTCTGGCTGCTCTCCTCCCATCCCACCTCACACCAGCTCCCTGCGCTGCCTCTCCCCGGCAGGGGCTGTACCTAGGCTTTTATTAGAGCTCCAGCCCCTGTCCTGAGTCCCTGTCACAGCACAGCACTAAGCCCATCACCATTGCCTGTCCTGCTTTTACATTACGAGCTTCAAAGCCCAGGTTCCCAACTCAGCTCTCCTTTCCTGGGGGTTTGTTGCCCAGGCTCCCTAAGTCTTGCTGCAGGGTAGGATACATGCAATAAACATCTTTTTGAGGTTGATTTAATGCCTCACCATCACTCCAGTTATTAATCTATTCGCAGTGGAGGTTTATTGCTGTGTATACCTCAGACCAATAAAGATTATCACTGAATTAATTCACAACTACTGTGTCGTTAGGCTGGAAGCCAAATGCTCTGTGTTATCAGTGTGAATAAATACTCCAGAGTAATTTCTCAATGAGCCTATCTTAAATGGACTTCTAAAGCAAAACCGTTTGAAATAAACTAGCTTGAAAGTTAAAAGAACAAACACCACCATGTTGAGGGTGGCAGAACTGCGTGCATGACATTGTACGCATCTGACATGTTTGTCATAGGGCTCAGGGGGTCTGTTACCCAGTAATATTGCCCAGTTTCTCTAGATCGTGGCAGAACTTCTCCCCTGGCCCCATCATCTGCATCCTTTCTTAAGAAGGCACATGGAGGGAGTGTGTATCCTTCCTGGTTCTTGAGCATTGACCTTCAAGGGCATTTCTGTCTTCCCACCTTCTGTCTTGTACTTTTTCGGCAGGGCATTGAGACTTGTCTTGTACTTTGAGTTTCTAACCATGGGCAGTGAAATGCTCTTCCTTGCTGCTGACTGTTTTGAAGGAGCAGTTAAAAGAGATACTAAAGCTATAGGGGCTGGCGATGAGAATACAGTTCAAAAGGAGCCAGAAATGTTTGGCCATTGGCCAGAATAATTTTATGTTTGTGCAAATGACAGAAAGTTTCCATCATCTGTTGAAAATGATATTAAAAATAACTTTCCCCAGAGTGTTGCATATGCAGAGACCTGAGCGGATGACATGGATGCTAGCAGTTTGGAGGCCTTCACCTGTGAGAGGAATGGTAAGAGATTCAAAAATAGGGAAAGGTCAGAACCTTTTCAATACTTCAGTGTTGTCAGCTGGGTGATATTTAAGGCATATTTCATTTGAGAACAGTCAAGACAAACATGTCTCTTTATTGCATCTCACAGTGTTAAGCCCATATTCTTGCTGTTCAGATCCATACCATAAGGTTCTGCATGGCATTGGAGGGGAAGAAACTTTGCACCTTCCTTTAGTATGAGATATGCATGAGTTTATCTAACCTCTTTACTTCCAGGAAGTCACTTCCCTAGCACTATGGGAGTCCAGGAGGCTGGAAGTAAACTTCCCTGTGATATATAGCACAGGAGCAGTTTGGAGACTTGGCAGTACCTCCAGCTCCTGTTTAGTTAGAGGTTCTCTCATTTAAGATACTGGAGCACCAGTGGGTGCCATCGTTGTGCCTCCTTGGGAATCCTCGAATAGTTTGTGAAGTGGCCATTGCTTCGAGGCACAGGGGTGCTGCTAGGTGAAGATGTTGGGAGAGAGAAATATCTCCCTGGGCTAATGGTTTTTTTGCAGCAGTATTTCACAGTCTTACAAGTCAGTCCATGATTTATTAAGGGAAGGGAACTTGGCCCGCTTGCCTAGCTGGGCCCAGTCCCACTGTGAAACTGGCTTCTATATCTTAAACAAACTAGTTAGAGAAAAGCAACATGTCTCATCTTTGCATTGGAAGATATCCCAGCGCAAGGTCTGTTTGCCTTACTTTGGAAACTGTGGCCGAAAAGGAATTTGTGAAGGGGAGCAGCAAAAAATAAATGTTATGGAGCAGGATGGATCCAGCTGTCACCTCCATCTGCCTGGTGGTTCAGGCCATGCTGACACAGGCCACTCTTGGCGAGGCCACCAGCTCCTGCTTCAGGGCAAGCACTTGCATGCAGAGTGAAAGCAGTGCTCGAAGCTCCCTGTCCCCACACAGGACATTAAGGCATGATGGAGGCATACAGAGATGGATGAGATGTGGGATGTGTGATTCAAACCCTGGCACTAGCAGGAGAGAACTTGTATTTGACTGGTCAGGTTATCCTGGTGAGCTCAGCATTTGGAGAGGACAAGTGTTGATCTACCTACTTGCTTTTAGCAGACAGCGTTAATATGAACAA
The DNA here is from genome assembly GCA_009769605.1 of Bucorvus abyssinicus. Classification (NCBI taxonomy): domain Eukaryota; kingdom Metazoa; phylum Chordata; class Aves; order Bucerotiformes; family Bucorvidae; genus Bucorvus; species Bucorvus abyssinicus. The sequence goes on from CM020041.1 coordinate 10,240,722, forward strand.
CCATATGCTTAGTAAACTAAAAGCTGCTTTGTAAAGTTGGAAACAGCCAGTAGGGAGTGGAGCAGAAACAAGGCTAAGAGATTTCAGACTTGTCTTCTCCAAACTTTCCTTTGGAAGAGTAGTGTTATCCTTCTAAAAAAAAGAAGAAAACAAACCTTCCTCATTAGGTACCAGTTTTAGCTGGGATTCAAGAGGCCAAGTTCCCTTCTGTGGGCTGAGCATGGCTGGAAGCAGTACTACAGACTGACTGCTGAGGATGGTATAGCATGCTTTTTGGGACAGCAAGAAGTGATTTACTGTGGCTTGGGCCATTAATGAGGCACCTCCATTGTGCCAATAATAAGAGGTCAAGTAGGATCACTTCCCAGTCCTGAACACAGCAGCAGGCTCACAGGCTTGCATTAGAGATGGCAGCATGAGTTTAAGTGGGTTAGAATGTTTGCAATTGCATTAGCCATAAAAATATTCACAGTTCTTTATGGAGCTGGATAGGGCAGCATTCAAGTTCAGCTGGCTTCTCTTACCTCTCCCAGTAGAAATGCCAGGACAGCACAGTGGCATTGCCAGCTCTGTCTCTCATTTCTGCACAAGGGTAGCCAATGTAGGCAAAATCAGAACAGCAACACATATGTGTCATTTAGAAATCAACATTAGCCCTGGCTTTCTGCTGGATCCATTCTCCCTCTGTTTCTCTGCTTCCCAAGGCTTTGTGCTCCCTAAACTGTGTTTGAACTGATTGTGGTTGCTGGACAAGGGGATGAGCCTGAAGCCAGGCAGAACATGTGGCTTGGGCAGCCCTGCCTGCCTCTTTTCTGCTCTGGATTCACCCATAACTGCTTGCATCTCCTGGGGGAATTGTGCTTGCTCTCACCTCTGGAAGAGACAGAACTCTGGTAATGATTCCAGAGACCCCCTGATCTAGCTGTAGGGCTTCGAAAGTCATGAGTAATTCATTTCTCATCAGGGCTTCCCACCTTTCTGAATTTCTACAGCTCCTTCTGTTTCTCTTAAGTACTCTTTGAAAAACAGCAAACATTGGGCTGGAGAATTCAGTTCCTAACTTGTGGCAATTTGCTGTTCAGCACCACTTCTAGTCAGATGTTGTTCAGCGCGCTTCTTGATCACCTTCTGGCAAACCCTCCCTCCTCCAGTAAAGGTTAACAGCTGCAGGAGCAGTGACTAATCTGAAGACCCGTACAGTTCCTTACGTCCTTCATCCTTCAGAATACACACACCGAATGCTTCCACAAGCAGGCTCAATACTCAGCAGGGATGAGAAAATGGGGAGGAAATTAAAATGGTGAAAGATATAATTTGAAACATAGATGTCTAAAGCTGGCTGTTTGAACAAATATTTGTGTTGCTGGGAGAGAAATCATTTGTGGTTGTGGGGGATAAGGAAGAGCTATGAGCCAGGAAAAGATCACACCTCTGGAGGGAAAAGCATTTTGGGAACTTTTGAATCTCAACAGGCTGCTGCATGGAGGGGGAGTGTGAGCCAGCCTTCTGAAGCAGCCCTGCTTGGAGCAAACTGGGTTTATCCTCTGTTCAGTGAGGATGGAGGTGATAAACTGGAAATAGTAAGTGCATTTCTTACATTGTAAATCAGCTATGTTATACTTGGCTGGTTTGTACAATCTGGAGGAAACAAAGAGAAACAAGGGCAAAACATGAGGTAAGAGGGACCAGGAAATGGAATGGATGGTCTTCTATACATTGAAATTTGTGGAAAGCATCCCCAAGTGATAATGTCATTGGTGCTTCAGAACGGGCTGTGAGAAACCGCAGCATGGGTTCACCTAGATCTCCCTCCACCAAGACTCCCATCGCAGCTGGTGAGCTGCTTACACAGCGTTTAAAAGAGAAGCTGAAGTTGTGACATGTATCATGGTCTACCATTAACTGCAAGAAAAAATTTACACAGTGAAGGCTGCTCAGTTAAGCAGAAAATGACATAACAAAATACTGCTGGCATTCCTTAAGTGACCAGAGCAAGTAAAATGTAAGACTGAGCAAACAGCACTGTGCAGCAAGCTCTTCCCTGTGCCTGTTCTTCTGATGTATATCACATGAGGCAGTCTGCAGTGTAGTCTCAACCAGAGCTTCTCACCAAGACTATCTTTCCTCTTTACCCAGAAAATTCTATTTTAAAAAAAGAACATCCGTAGTCCATGACTGCCATGGAAGGCAAGGAGGCTGCGAAGTGTCCACATCTTGTTCCTCTTGCTGCTGCCTAAAATGACCTCGGAAACACTCACAGCCTCTCATGTCCTGCACCAGTGAAGGTCAGTGCTAGTCAGAGAACTTCTATTGCATGTTTCAGGCTGCAATAAAATATTATACTCCTGAATGTTGGACTTGATTATCTTAAAGGTCTTTTACAACCCAAATGATGCTATGATTCTATGTCTGATGGAGAATGCCTGGCAAAGGCACCAGTTAAGCCTTTTATTATGGCTATTTTGGGGAACCACTTAATGCTCTATAATATCTTTCATAAACCTCAGTTGCATCCTGTGGGCGTGTTACCCTAAGCAGGAAAATTGTTCGTGATGCCAGTATTCCCTTACTGTCTTAAAGGTGCACTAAGGGCACTTCAGCTGTTTGCAGAGGCATCCAGCAATGAAAGGGCAGGTGACAAGTTGGCTTAACAGTTGTTGCCAAGGGAGGACATCCCATGAAGGGGTGGTTGCAAGTCCTGCACATGTGTCCTGGCATAGCGCAGAAGGTGGCTTCACTAGCAGCAGAAGGCACTGCTGCAGCTATGGTGCAGTGCTGACAGAGCAGTGGCCCGGCTCCAGCAAGCCAGGCTTTCTCCTGGTCCTTTTGTTCTGATTCCCATGCGTGTGGCAATCAGCCTGTCCCCAGGAGAAACAAGGGTGTAAATCACTAATTAATGCCTCCCGCCTGCACGCTATTCAAGCCCGTTTGGGCTTGACAGAGATATGCAGCACAGGCTCTCCGGAGAGATATTCTATAATCTGTTACTAATCACTGAGGCTTCAAAACCATTTAAAAGGATGTGCCTGTGGCTTGTCCCCATTTAAACATCAATTACATTCTCTCTGAAGCTATGGCCTGAAAGACTGCAGCACAGGGGAGGCTTTTGAACACTTGCTCCCCAGCCCTGACATCCAGCTTGTTTTATTTTAAGTGTTACTGAAGGTATTCCCTGCTGCTCAGAGGATGGTTGAGGGAATTTCATCAGAAGACACAAAGAGACTAGGGCACAGTACAAGACTGACTTTTCCAAGGCATCATGTAAACAAATGCAGCAGTTTGTAGTAGTAAATCAAGGTTAATGCTGCACACACACTGTTATGTGTGTTAAAACGTTCAGGAGAACCTGGTCCGAACTGGATAGAGGAGGTGACGCTAAAGAACGCACCTAAGAATGTTTTAAGCTATTGACCCGATGCCCAAATAAACCCAAACCCCTCCCTTGTCAATGCTTGGGTGTTTGAGTATTTGGCCATTTAAAAACTGTCATGCTTTAGCTAATATAAAATGTTTACTATAAGCACTTTTTGAAACTTGAGGCAACCAGCGAATCTCATACACTCCTGGCTTGAACTCAGCTCAGCGAGATATTCCCATGGCAAGAAACATGACCCAGCAAGTATAATCTGGGACATTGAAGGAACTCAGATTTTTAATTACTCTTGGCATTTCAGTGCTGCTGGTTGCCAGTGGCCAGCCTGCTGGTAAATGACATCACCAGTGATGATAGCAGAATGCCAGTCTGTAAAACCAGTTTGTCAGACTGTTTCCCCATCACTGGGAGGGGTTTTCTATCTGTATATTTATCTACGTTTTCAACTTTGGAACTTGAAATTTATGGACACCATTAATCTTCTTACAAAAAGAAATAGGCTCTTTTATGTCTGCAATCAACTACGGGCATAAATTTTCCCCAGCAGCATTTAGCTGTAACATTAACATTTATAAGTAACTTCCCATACATTCAGTATTTTCTCTAGTAATTGAGAATTGGAGTTTCTTCACCAACAGTGTTTTCATGAAGGCAGCCTGACTGATTGCTTTAATTACAATCATGCACCATTGTATTTTAAAATGTACAAACATCAAAGATTTGAGGATTCATATTGAGATGGCGGCATCTTTGTGTATTTCAAATGTAGAAGTTTCTTTCACTCACAGGTGAACAGGAGTTTTGGCTTGGTCCTTATGGACCAAGTCTAACCCCTATACAGCACAGCAAGAAAATCTCTCCCTTTTCGAGGGAACATTCAGTCCTGAGCTGCTGCATGGGTGCTGGAAGGGACCTGAGCAGGGATGTGCATATCTGCCCTGTCTCCTGGCCAGTGCACCTCACTTCTGTTGATCTACATTGCAGAGATTTGCCAGGGCTGGGCAGTGCAGAGGTGATGGGCTGGAGAGCCTGAACATAATCGTGAATATCTCAAGCCAGGGCTAACACTCCCTCTTTTTCAAGAAAACCAAAGCAAATCTTTTAAAAGTTAGTTATTCTTTCCAAGAGATTAATTGCTGGTCAAAAAATAGGTTTTAGAACTGTTTCTGTTGCCAGTATGAAATTCTCTGTTTGTGTAGATCCTGTGATGACACTTTAATAGCCTGTTGCTTATCTCTGTGATCTACAGGACTCAGTGGATCTGCTCTTCACATCATTGGCACTTTAGAGGAATCAGTCCTTAATCTGCCTCCATAAATGAGGTTTTTTTCTTATGAGTTACATAATTTTGGATGTGATCCTCTAATGGGTAGACACAGTTCTTTGGACTCAGCCTGGAATTCTTCAGGAGCTCTTGGAGTCCATCCCTCTTAGTGATTCTCTGCCAGCTGTTCCTTGCACAGGTTTGCTTTTCCTTTTTTTCATTTCCCTTCATAAATCCCTGAGAGAAGGGTCAGAGGTGGTATCAGCAGCCTCCCTCATTTTATCATGTGTTACTTCAGGACTCTTCAGGTCCAAAAGTGTGCAGGAAAGCCTTAGCAGAGAATCTACTTGGTGATCTGTAAATCTGTGATTTTGTAAAATTCTTCACTGAAGACAGTAAAGTAGAAAAAACCTTTGATTAAGGTGCCTCTACTAAGCTCATTCCTAATGATGCTTGTGAACAAAACATAGAGCTGAACATTTTAACCAGAAGTCATGTGAGACTTGAAAAACCAAGCTACAACCTCCTGAGCCTTTCATTAGAGATGTGCAGCCAAAGGCTGGACCATGGTGATGATTCAGCAAAAAGCCACGGCCTTCGGAATGTTTGGGAAAGACAGCTGAGTCTTGTTAAAGAAGTGAAAGAGTCCCTAACTTGCAGGCAGTAAAGATGACTGATTTGGTAAAGCTTCATAATCCTCAGGAACATTGTTTGGTGAAGATGAGACATTTCAGGGAGGAGGCAGAGAGGGTGCAGTGTTTCTGGAGCCCTCTTCCAGTGAGTGTGAAGCACAGAGCTCTGCAGAAGTGCTGAAGTTCATATAATGAACAAAATTAAATGCCAAGAAGCTGGTGGGGGCCAGAAGGAGCCAGACAGGGGATTGTTTTAGCACATTTCCACAATCAATTCTAAGGGCAAATCCTAAGTGAAAATACACTGCAAAAAAAGAATCAGAGTGTGAAAACACACAGAGAAAGATAAGCATCAGTGGAGGACCTCAAAAGCTGTTTCTATCAGCTGCTGAGATAAGTGAATATTCTTTACACTCTGCAACTAATAATACAACTGCAGATCTGTCCATGAGAAGCAATCTTCAGTGGTAGACCATGCCCCAAAGAACTGGAAATGCAATTCAGAGAAGAATAACCAGAATCTGTTTCCCTCCCTTTTTCTGGCTTCTCTTCAGTTTTCCCTCTCCTGCACGACCACCTCTGCCATACTGTCTTCTCCCTACCCCTCTAACAGTACAATGAGTCCTTTCTGAGGCAGACCTTCTCTGAAATCTCTTAGAGTGGAAGAAAAGTCATTGCACAATGTACATTCAAGTATAGGGACTATTTAATCATGAGCGAGTGTCTATCAGGATGCCTATTCTCCACTCCGTGCCCAATTCCTTCCTCTGTCCTTCCTGGCTCACCCATGCAGGGCTGCTCCAGGGCTCCAGATCAGTCAGACTGATATTTGCTCTGGGAAATAACGCCAATCTTTGGCCTTGCTGTCCCACTCCCTGAATCTCCCCTGTCTGAACCCCAAATTTCTTCAGTTACAACATGGGTGAGATCTGGCATGAGCAGAGGTCCCAGCAGAGAGAGGCAGATCTGTCACAGAGCAGTGTGTCAGCACCAGGAAGAGGAATTTTGGAAGGTAGTGGATTTTCCTTCACCCTGCTCCAAACATTATAAAAATGGTCCATGACTGGGCCTGGGCATATGCAGAGTCCCAGTCTCTGAAACCCGAAGCCTGGACCACAAGTCCTGAGAGCTGTAAGCAAACCCACGCGTGCAGCTTCATTGCTTGGAGGGCCTGACCCTGCTTTACTGTCTGCACTCAGGTTTGCCCATACAACTCCAGAGAAATCATTGCTGAAGACTGAGCAGTGAGAGAGGGAGAAAACACTATGTGTTCCTCTAAAACACCTGAAGTGCCTGAAAATGCACTGTGCGCAGGGTAGGTAAACCACCGAGGTGGTTGGCTCAGCATCAGTTCCTCTGGGACCATTTGAGAATGTGGCCAGAGGCACAGGAGAGGAGGCAGAGACCTTGTTCAGCAGTTTCCTACGAGGGGAAAGGAGCCCTGGTTGCTGCTTTGCCTGCAGCAGGGCCCTGGAACACCAAACTGGCTGCTGCTGCCCAACAGCGGCGTGGGGATATGTACACACAGCACAGTAACCCTTCCTTCCAGCAACAGCTATTTCTTCTCTCTCCCATCCCAGAGGCAGCAGTGGGAACAGCCAGCCCACCTCCCCCAAATCTCTGCCCAGCTCTGTTCCTTCCCTTTTTCCTCTTTCTTGGGAAGGAATGGACCAATCCTGACCAGCCCTTAACTCATCATCCTTGGGTAGCTAATATCCAGTTCTGCCTATGCTGCAGAGGAGCTGTAAGCTTGGCTCTTGTTGTGTGTATGGGGGGGGAGGGTGTGTTGGTGTGAAAACAATTTCTATTCCTTCATCAGTATTCAATTTATTAATAATAAATTAAAAGTCCTGTAAGCCATAATGTATTGTTTAATCAGCAGAGAGCTAGTTATCAAAGGAAAATGTGTGGCTGAGCCGGTTGCAAAATTCTTGGAAATAATTCAGTGCTTGCATTGGAAGGAAAATACCCCAGGGCAGATCTTCTTAGAGAAGGAACATAATTCTGATTCTGCTCAGTCCTCTTTGAGTAAATGGGGACTATCTAGATGGGTGCTTTCAAAGAATAGCCAGAGAGGAACTATAATCAAGCTACCTTTCACGTTGGAAGCTGTTCCACTTGGAAGCATTTTAAATTATAAGCTACACTGCAGTGAACCTCAGAGATAAAGGCTCTGTGTGTGAGTGTCAGGGTCTTGATGTTAGAGAATAACTTACACTTACTCCAGCCCATTACATTACCGACACTTAACATCTCTTGGCTCTGTTTACAGTCCATGATAACAAAACCCAGGAGGATTGAGAGGCATGTTTTCAAGCACAAGTGCTGGAAGGAAGGACCTCCAGTGCATCTGTGAGCAGCTACTCTCCACGTGAGGTTCCCCATATATGCAAAGCTCGTGTCTACAAGCACAGTTCTGCACTGCTGGGCCCCAGCTTGGGAATATGGCTTCAGGTAGTCCTGGGGGCATCCCAGGGATGAGCATGGAGATCCTCTTGCTGACATCGAAGTCCACCCCCACCAAGTAGTCCAGACGCTCGTGCTAGTATCAGGAGAGTCTGCTGGTGTTTGGGACCTCTGGAAATTCAGGACGCTGTTGCCAAATTGACATCTGTGCCTGTTCGCTATCATCCCTTTCACAGCTTTGCCCTAGCGACTGCTGAAAGCTGCAGCCTGTGGAAAGAACTAAGAGTCCCAAGATCCAGACAAAAGTGGCTGCCTGGTCCCTTACCTTTAGCCTGCTCAAAAGCCTGGAGCAGCTGATGTGCAAGAAAGACAGCAGAGAAGTAAAGCTAAGACCGTGCTGTTCTAGCCTATTCCCAGTGTGGCCAGAAGACAAAGCAACATGACATGTACTGGAGCTGATGCCCTGGCAGGAGGGTGCAGCTGGCTGCAGGACACAGGGTGCTCACTCTGTAACAGCAGGTTATGTGTTGATGGGGCAGGTATGAAGGGGCTGCAGGGACTGGTGTGCTGTGTCCATACCCCAGCACTTCACCATGGGACAGGAGGGGAAAGTCTGACATGTTGTATTGTGTCAGCCCAATCTCCTGTGTTATCTTTAATCTTCTCTGTACTCTGAAGTCACCGTGCAACCTGGCAGAGTGCTGGGTTGAGGGAGGTCCATTAGGACCAGAGTATCAGTGAGGGTCTGAAAAGCATAGGTGGAGATGAGAGGCTGGGGGCAGGAGGTCAGAGCTGGGGTGGTTTGGCAGTGCTCTGCAGGAGGCTTTTGCTCAGGGACTGCATATTCTCCACTGCAGCCAGAGTCAGGCTTGTTCATGCCTCTCCAACATCTCTGGTATTTTGCAAGAGCAAAGAACTAGGTGGCAAGCTCATGGTGGCTCCTCTGGTGGCTCAGAGCGGGCCAAGGGAAAGGAATTCCTTACAAAATTTCTTCCTGAGGATCTTTTTTTCTAGGCTCAGAGTGGAAAGTGGGAGCTGCTTTGCCAGGTATGTTGTCTTTTGGGGCTGCTGGAACAGGCTGCATCACCAGCACCGTTTTCCCAGCTCTGTTGCCTGAGGAAGGGGCAGCTGCTAATTTATTTGTTTCTGCAGCACGAATAGTATCAGGGGAAAGCCTGGAAACAGTGGTACAAACTGATCCTGTGCGTAGCGATATACGTAGAAACGGACAATTTATGTCTGAAGCAGTGGAGCAGTTCCAAACGTTTTTTCGTATTCTGTATCCTGCCTTTCATGTCTTCAGCAGTGGAAAAAATGTTTTCTTTACATTTCTGCCTGGAAAAACAATTATGAATTTTAATTGCTTTGACCAGGAGGTGGAACAGGAGTTGTCCAGGAAGGGCTTTTCTTTGCTTGTAAACAGGAAGACTCAACCTTTCCCGCCATTCTCCATGATTTGGAGATGAAGGTGTCATGAGGATTTCAAGGATCTGGAAAATGTCATTCCAGTGGGAAAACCAGCGTAATGAAGAAATGAAAAAAAGAGAACAACACAGCAAAGGCCCCGGCATTGTCACTCTCCAGGAGCAAACTGTGCTCCTATACTGCTGGGGGGGAAAAGCCATGTAAGAACCTCCGTTGAGAGATGTGGAAACATCCAGCACTCTCTCCCCTCCCTGAACTGCAGAGGTCACATTGGCAGAAATCTGAGTTATACACAGAGCTCTGCGTCTCACTCAGCTCCACTGTTACAGACTGACAGGTGTTCCACAAAAAGGGATGTCCAGGGAGGAAACCCTTCTTTTTTGCTCAGGTACATCAATTACCACTCTGAAGTACGGTGTTTCTCCTCAGATCTTGGCATGTCTGGCTTTTTAAGTGTTGAGTGTTTTTTTTAGAAACATGGCTTTTATGGTAAAAAAAAAAGTGACTCAGGTTTTCCTGATTGCAAGTCTTGATCTTTGTCCTTCTGCTGAGTGCTCCACCATGCAAGACTATTTGAGAATGTGAACTCTGACACTGCATTCTCTAAAAGTACCAAAATTGAGTCTATTTAATAATTTTCTCCTTTTTTATCCTGCAAAATACTATGCATTTATGTAACCTGCTGCACAGTTTTCCCTCCCAACAGTTTCAGGTAAATTTTGCCTAAAACCACCGAGCACCTTAAATGTCCCCTAAAAATCATTTGAGGGGACAAAAACCTCAAAAACACAAAAAACAAACCAAAAAATTGCTAATTTTTTCCCCTTTTTTGCTATGAAAACTAGCTTCATTCCAATCTAGGGGCTATTTGTCTTTCTCCTTTTCTCAGCACAAAATCACTCTCAGAGCTGCTGCCTCTTCAGGGAGCAGAGGGCCAGGGCCACCTCACCATTCTGCGAGTGCAGTGGCAGATGGCTGTGTCTGCTGGGCATGTGCCACATGGTGTACACTAGGCATTCAGCCACTTCAGATGCCCGTGCAATGGGTGGAAATACACATATCAAATACGAGGTCTGGTTACTTGTGTGCAAAAAACAAGGCAAGGTTGCAGGTTTGAGTCTCCTTTTATGTCACGTTTCAAGGCACTCATTCTTGTCTCTTCCCAGGACCCAGAGCTAGGACAGGGCTCTTTGATAACACCAAGCAAGTCATTTCCCCTCACTTTGCTTCACTATTCTCATCTGGAAAAGGGGAAACAGTAATATTAACTTCTCCTTGAGGGTATTGTGAGAATGAGCTGGCTGATGGCTGCAGAAAGCTGCAGGATCCTGAGCTGGCAGTGGCTAGATAGACCATGTGTTATTATTTTATATTGGATAAACAAAGTAATTTCCCAAGGGTCTTTAAGATAACATTGCCTTTTACTGAGTGTTAATTGACTTTTCTGTAAGGCACCCAATTTGTCCCTTAATGTGTCCCTTAATGAGAACCATAGCTGTATGGCCCAAATGTTCTTAGGACAAGGCAAATATTTTAAAAATCCTGTTTCCATTGCATTCTCTTCGCCAAAAGTGGCATCTGTCCTGTGTGCAGTGATTCACCATGTCCGTTCCCCTTCCTCCCACAGCGAAGTGGCAGTGCCAGCCGGAGGCTGAGCGGCCCCGCTGACGTCTGGGATGTTCTCAGGAACAGCTCCATCCTCCTGCCTCTGCAAAACAAGAATTGTTGTTTTGGTGTCCTGGGTGGGACGTGACAGGGATCTGCATCTTGACTGGTGACCAGGCATTTCAGCAGGGGAGGGATAGAGGAACCTGTGCCTTAAGAGAAGTTTAAAAATGAGATGGTTGGATCCTGGAGGTATAGATGGTGCTGCAGAGCCCAAGGGAACAGGGTGTCACCTGTCTTCACTAGTTTCCAGAGCCCACAGCCACTGCTTTGAGTCATGGCCAGATTACGATGGGAAGAGATTCCCAGCAGCTGAGGATATTTGGCCATTTCTATGCTCCACCTCCCTGTTTGTAGTAACCCAAAGGAGGATGTTCTGGAGCAGCCACATAGAGATAGTATCTAACTGCAGGAGAAGTCCCATGGCAAAGGGCTCTTTATGCAGTCAGTAGCTAAGGACATGCCCTCACTTATAACTTTTGAGCAAGTGCAGATGACTCCAAGTCTTCCGACTCCAACCAGCAATTTCTGAATAGGGAACAGAAGTGACCTGGCACCGAAGAGAGCTGCCCACCTGCAACTGGAAAGGAAGATCACTACTGAGCAACTGAGACTCATTGTGTGCTACTCGGGAACCCCTGTCAGAGACTGACCCTTTTTATTTCGTGGGGCTTTTCCTTCCCTTTCTGGTATTCTGAACTTTCTTTGCTTGTGAAGCTCTGCGAAGAGCCTTGTGCCTGCAATGTCTTCCATCAGCTTTAAATAGGGTTTGGTTGCACCCAGGATTGCTGTAGGGAAAGAATGCAAACTCCTTGCCTGCCGAGTAGGTTTTCCTTGGCACAGGCTGTACCCAATGCTGAGACCCTCTCCTGCCCTAGAGTTCAGTGCCAGCAATAACTGGGGAGCAGCTGCCCTGTACTTGCCCCAAATCTCTATTCTTGGTTTATATTGCTTTTTATTGAGGCACAGGAAATCAGTTAGGCTTTTACTCTATCCCTTCATCCTCCAAAATTTCCTGTTGATTTCAGTGTCTGAGCAGCCTGAGGAATACCCTGGAGAGCACAAAACACACTCCATAAGAAAACTCAGGGGCCATTCAGCACTCTGTCAATATCAATACCAAGTCTCCTTTGACTGAGGTATTCCCCACTAGCCAAATGTTGTGCACTTCCGGAGCAACAGCTACAACGAGTAAGATAAATAGATGGACCCACTACACTCATTTTCACCCCAAAGTCAAGGCAAGAATTGGCCTCTAGACTGTTTGCTTCGGACACAGGACTGTTCCACACAGTCAAAAATTCGCTCCATGCATGTCTTGGCAAGGTTCTTTTGCTCATGTAGTTATTGCCACAACTTTCCTCAGCTTTCTGACATGGCTAGTCTTCGACAAATACTCCTCAAATGTGATAAAAGTAGTGAAAATTGAAGGAGTTTTAAGCTTGCCCAGGGTCCATTTCATTCACTTCCCCTGTCCACAGGTAACAGCAGAACATCCTCCTCTCCTAAGCCTCTATCCCTGGGAACCTGGATCCTCTCTTCCAGATCCCTCTGATTTTCTCCTGTTGTTTGTTTTCTTAACTATTTAGATGGCAAAAATCTTTGGACAAGGACAATCTCTTGTGATATGTAACACATAGCACAAGCAAGATCCTGATTCCAACTGGGGCTGCTGGGCACTATTGTGGTGCAAATAGAAAATAATAATAAGAATAGTTCTCAAACTTATGGAAAGGAGAAGTCTCATGAGTCACCCTACAGCTGAAAGCTGCACAGAGATGCTAGGGTATGAGCCACCAAACCATTCCAGCTTCCTAGCAGACACCTGCAGTGAGGCCTATACAGGGAAGAATAAACTCATTACTGCTTGTGGAAAAGCATATGAAAATACAATATTTTGTGTGCTGTGCTTGCTTCTGTTTTCCTACCATCCTGTATGCAATCTGGGTCCTGGAGATGTTAGTGGCCCTCTGGAACTCAGTGGGAAATAGGAGCCATGAAAGGTGAGGCAAATCCAATGATTCTAACATTAAACCAGGACCCTCTTTTCCTTTTTAGCACCTCTTCAGAGAAAGTATGGGGGGAAAAAAGGTGATTTCAGGAAGAAAAGCAGGAGAGAGAGGAAAGAAGCTAGCACATAGAACAGCTCTTTCAGCACTTGAGGACATGACTGAACATGGCTTTGGCTTTTTGTCTCCTCTGCCCTCTCTCTCTGATACAGCCCTGTCACCCAGACACATTTCACCCAGAAACTGCCAAGTCTCCAGTAAGGAACTGAGATCCATTTGAGTGTTCAGGTCTCTTTTGTGGAGCCATGGGATTAAACAAGACAAGCTGTGATTTCTAGGCTCTATCTTCATGTTGAGGGAGCCTTGGGCTCACCTTGAGACAGGAGTTGGTGGAAGGACAACCTCCAGCATGCTGCATGAGGCCAGGGCAAAGGCCAAGAGGAAGGACTGAGCCATGGCTCCATTTGTCTGGGAAAGCAGAAGCAAGTACTTGAACCTTACACTGGTAGAAAGGACTTTTTCTTCTTAAGGATGGAGAGCTGCAGGAAGAGACACAGGTGTGTGGAGAATACGTTGTTTTGAGAAGACAAATGCAAAGCAACCAGACATTCACCAAGATACAGCCATCCTGGGATGCTAGCATGGAGCACACTGCCCCAAACACACTCCACACTTGGGGCTAAGTCCTCAGCTGGGATATGGTGCAAAGTGACATTGTTTGAGATGCAAATAGCACAGAAACACAGGCCAGGGGATGTAAAATTCTTCCCACCTGGCTTTGGTGCTAGCTCAGTAACCAGCAAAAAGAAAACATTTTTATTTTAAAGCTGTCATTTTCTGGATTGTTTAATGTCAGGTGTGGTTTTCAACCATTTGTGGTTAAAATATAGTGTTGATAAAAACACCCATCCTGCCAGCCTTGAGGCTGTGTTTCTTTTTCACCTAACAAGATAAGATGAGCCTTGTCTGCCTGGGAGAACAACATATAAAGTTTATTCTTCCAAGTCCTCTTTTCAAAACATGGTTTCTTTCAGTCCCTGGGCCCGTTGCACGGATGAATTTGTGAGATGACATTGCCATCTGGGGCTTGGTCCAAAACCCCCATTTGCCATCACGTAGCCAACAGAAAGCCCATCAGACATGATGATTTCTGACTGCTCTTACCCTGCTGCAGCCAAACCGTGCAAAGCTCTGGCTTTCCCTGTTTGCTCTCTGAACCATTGGAGCCTGCCAGGTCATTAGTGGAACCAACCAGGAACCGGCACACAGCCTCAGCTGCTGCCCAGCAAACATCTCGCTTGCAGAAAATTCCACAAAAGCATCAGGTTAGTTTGTGACCTCCATCCACTTTGTGTATATGTGGGCTCAAGTTATTCAGGTCAATCGAACAGCCCACTCAAATCCAGGTGATTATTCATGGACTGTTCAGGGAACACATGCTTTTGCACCAAATCTATGCACAAAGCTGTGCCCAAGCTCAGGAGTCAAATAAATTGGTCTTGGGTGTTTAGAAATGAGATTATGATCTGAATGCATTTCTGTGACATCCGTGATGGATATATAGGAGTCAAGGACTTGCCTCTTCAGGAAATCTCCGGAATTATCAGTCCACTTCCAAGGCTTTTGTTAAATTCTTGACAGTTTTGAAGGAACTTAATTCATTGTTGCAGCTAAAACTTTCAGGAGAGACTCATGAGGCTATAAAGTGCACGATTCAGTAATTTAACTGGAGCTTATGGTTAATGCATGCTTCAACAGTAGCCAGTGGAAGAATGAGTAAGTGATTTCAGATTGGAAATACTCTGCAGATATTTGGAGGCTCAGTGTCAAAGCCATTTCGACAGGCTAATTCACTTACTGCTCATTCCTGGCTTTGTTTCCAGACACACGGGCTCATATTATAATCTAATCCTCAGCCTTCAAATTCTTTTCTGTCCCAGAAATACAAAGGTACATTATTTAAGAGTGTGAGTCACAGCGTACTTAAAAGAACTTGAGCTTGCCTAGAGTTAGACACAAACACAAAACTTCAAGGATCCACAGTGAAATTCCTTCTACTAAAGCCTCCTGCTAAGTCTATCAAAACCAGCAGGAGCTTTTCCATTGACTCTAATGAGCTTTGGAAAATGCCCTGTAACACAGCAGGGAGTCCTTACCTACCAAAATATGCCTCCTAAAGCAAACACCATGCTCTTTCTTGGAGACTAGACGTGAGAGATCTAGGTGGCCCTTGGTGGCCCTTAATTCATGGTGCTCAGTCTTTCCCTCCTCCACTGGGAGCAGACTGGTTCTGCTGGGAAAGGGCTGCTGGAGGGAACACGCTAGGATTGCTTAGATAAGGGGCTGATGACACAAGGGAAGAGAGATGCTCACTGGAAAATGGACAGGGGAAGGAAGCTGCCAGATGTCTTCCTACTTATCACTGTCACTTAATTTTGATGAATTCCATTAGCTTTGCAAGGAGAACATCAAGGCATTTTATGCCAGGCTGATGTGCATTTGGGAAATGGTGAGAACTGGAAGAAGCTAGTGACTCCCCATGTAAAGCTGCAGTTCCAGGGCCATGTGGAATAGCAACAGGCTGATACTGGGGCTGGGGGCACTGTCAAAGAGTGGGGAGGTCTGTGCGTGCCCTGGACTGGGTTGGTTCATATTGTTGCTGTAGCTATGATTCAGTCGTCCGCCACTTGCTGATGTCAAAGCATCATTTCCACCAGCACTAAAGAACGTGAACAGCTAATGAAACACCCCTCCTTCCTATTTCCCCAGGAACAAACATCAACAGTCACATAACTTCTGTTGTTCTTTTGTACCTTCTTGTGGCTAAGCTAATTTAAGAGGTCGAGTTGAACACAGTAACTGTAGACACCTTCCCTGAGATACGAACATCACTCTAGGAGCCAGGCATTCAAGCCTATTTATAGACCATGCCCAGGGAGAGGAGAGGGCAAGAGGCTTGTTTTAAAGGAAAACAGGCAGGGGCTATCAGAAATATTTAGGAAAGCTCCGCTTCCTGCAAATTCCGACAAACACCAGCAAGATTTTTTTTTGACCACCAAGAACGGGGTTATCAAAGAAGAGGGCTTCTTTTTAAGGCCTCTATCACACATACATGCCAAAAATTGCAGGGAGGTAAAGTGGGGGGAAATACATCCTGATCATTTGTTTGCAAAGTACCTTAGATTGACATAAACTTCTCCCTGGAGCCTAATGTTCCCAGAGCTTGTACAGCTGCCTGGCTATAAAATAATAGGGAGATACAAAGAGGAGCATTTTGGCTTCTGGCATGAGGATAGCGCTGTTTAGTGTCCCACTTCATGTGAGAATGAAAGGCCCAATCTGCATGAACAGAGAAAGTGGGACTCTCAGAAAACCTCTGGAGATAGAGGAATTCCCACTTTAGGAGACAGATGCTGCCAGACAGATGCAAAATGCTTGTATAAGCTGTGCTCCATAATGCTGCTGGACTTTTAATCCTCACAACTAGCACTGCAAATGCACATGGTGCTTTTCCAGGTGGTACAGCACACGCACACACACACACATGCACATACACACACATACACGCACACACCCCGGCTACATCCCAAGGAGCCCAGGCTAATGCGAACCCATGGGTGACAGCAGGAGCCTGCAAATTGCTAGCAGAGGCAGTGTCTGATGGGAGGACAGTCTGCGTGGGAAGCTGCGCAGGAGGAGTTTGAAAGGGCTGAGGGAAGATGCTTGGCATGGACTAGTTACAAGTGGAGGGAGAGGCTTGAGAGTGACCATGGTGCTGAGCTGGAGAGAGGATTGGTCAGGAAAAAGGACTATAAAGAACAGTGGGGAAGAAGGGAAGGAGCAGAGCTGTGACCAAGTGAACAATGTGCTCAGTGGAAGGGTGGAAGAGCAAGAGGCAAGTAAGGGATAGTCTAGGGGAATGCAGAGGAAGGAACAAGGCATCTAACCCTGAGTCCCCTTGGATGCTGCTACAGCCAACAAAGACTTGGCCAGCCAACTGGGAACTGCAGCATCCAAAAGATATAAATTGCCAGCAGACTGCTTTTGAGTGAGTTGGCTGTGGTAAAGAGCAGCCCTGGGATTCACCATAGGGAGTGAAGGGAGGGTATGCAGCACTGCAGGGTGAAAGGCATTGCACTCTTTTACAGGAAGACGCCAGGCAACCCACTTAGAGCTCAAAAGGAAATGTGCCTTTTGCAAAAACAAAGTCATCGGGATTCTGGACTTCAAAGCTCCACGCTACGCCCAGTGCTGCTTGTTGCTGTATTCACGGTGGCTGCAAGCCAGGTCTGAGAATTAAGAGGGGAAAAACTGCATTATCTTGTTCTGCTGAAAACCTGTATCAGTGCCTCAGAGAGAGCACCTGTAGAGCTGTAGTCAATCGAGGGGGGAAAGTCTCAGAGAGGTGAGTTTCCAAATACATCAACATCTCTTAGGGGCATGAGTCCACTTTAAAAACTGACCTACATGAAACTTGGTTTTCCACATCACTTTTCAGAAAGCAATGAAGTCACCTAGATGTGAGCACTTAGTGCAGCAGTCCCCAAATACATTAAAATTCTGAGCTGTGAACTCCCAGGTTGCTGATACATCTCAGAGAATGGTACCTCAAAGCTATTCTGCAGTTTCATTGGAGCTGAACGCAGAAAAGGACAGTTTGGAGGATAACACTTGAAAAAGTGGACTTACAGAATGGATTTATTGTGAGAGAAATTAGGAGTCCAGAATTGGTTCAATGGTAAAAAAAAGTCTGACTTATGTTCACAAATGAATAAAATCAAACTGCTGCCATTCATAGGCTGACACAGGGTCTCAATGGTAGTCACATGGAAAGACACGCTGATGTCAAAAGTTTATTAATGGTAGCATAAATTATGAATTTTCTCAAAAGGTGTGCCTACAAACTGGCATTCAGGAATTGCTGCCTGCAATGTCTAAATCAGCTAGTGAAGAAGCAAAGCGTGGTTGTCACGGAGCCTGAAGCCGCGGCCATGCCATTTGCTACATGTGCTTTCACAACAGGATACCACCGCCCAGCTGATGTGCAGCAACTTGTTGAGCTGCAGTGCCTTGCCCATGTGCCCCGAGGTTTTCAAATCATCAGCTTGGGCTGTGCATGTGGGAGCAATGAAGCATCTAACTGTTCCCAGCCATCTGTCCACCCTTGCTTGGCCTGGGGCTGCAGAAAGGATGGCGAGCCTTCTCTTTCAGCTGCGATTCTTCACCTGGGCATCAACTGCAGCTCGACATTATGTCCACTAGTGCAGGGACCATGGTAGTGTCGGCAGCATGGGGCTGGCTCTGCCTCCCCGCTGCCAGGCACTCACCCCTGGTTGCGGATGCCTCTGCTCTCTGTGGTGGGGATTGCCAGAACCCATGGATCAGAGCCTTGAAACCTTGCTTGGATTTCAGCTTAAATTGTTCTTAACAGGTATAAGCTGGTGTAAGCCAGGCTAATAAGAAGCTAGATGAATGTCTGCAGAGGATCTGGCTGGCTGCACTCTCAAACCTGTGCTCGTGTGAGTGGGGTCGATGAGTGACCAGATGCCAGCTGAGGACAGTGTCTCCTCTGACACTGCTGGCACTGGTGCCCACAGCAAGGATCTCAGTCTAGGCTGTGGCAATCGGATGGGGAAGCCACAAAAACACCTGAGCAGTGAGCTTAGCCTGTGTGCCCGTTGCATTTGCTCCACATTATCTTATGTCTGGTGCTCACTGTGTTACTGTAGCATGGAGGTGGCCATCACTTGGCCGCATACTCCTGCACAAAGCCTGTGCCTGGAAGGCTACTGGCAGAGTTTGCAGGGGGCCAGCCAGCCCTGGTGCCCTGGGCTGTGTGCTCTGTACTGAGCCCATGCACTCATGCAGCTAAAAAACCTTGGGTTTGTGGAAGCGAGACGAGTTCCCATTGGCCTTGCCAGGGCTGACTGCAGGACAAACTTCTCAGTGAAATAAGTAAATGTTGCACAGCCAGGTGCTGGCCACTGTCAGGTTCCTGCTCATTCAGGGAGGCAGGACCTGCTGTCTGCAGACTGGTACAAACCATGTCAAAACAACAACTCCAGATTGTTTTGTCTCCCTGGTTTTACCCCTAAGAGAGCCAAGAAAGTGCTAAACTCCTTATTGACTCTGAAATACCATCCTTTGTCCTAAGAGCCTTACATGGGAATTGCATGCCAGCTATTCCTAGTTATTTATTTCTGGGCACTGTGCTCTCCTCCTGTAAATTAAAAAAAAATGATCAGTCTGAAGATTGTGCTTGTGGTAATTTAAATAAGCACATAAGAAAAAAAAAGGTTAAACACTAAAACCAAAATAAACCTCAGTGCCGCAGCTCCTCAATCAGCAGCATGGCATTGGGACAGCCTCGTGGAAGGGCTCTTAGGACCACCATGCTTGCCCTGCTCTGTGCATCATCCATCATCTCCCCAGCTGTTGCCACTCGACACCCCCAGAGGTGGCTGAGCTGGGAAAGCCCAAATGGCCCAGAATGCAGCCAAGGCTCCCCCAACCAGCCCCTGGCCAACTTACCATCCCAGAGCAGCAAAGATGTGTGAGTGGGGTTCAGAGAAGGGCAGCTGGGGGCTCTGACTCACAGCTCTGCCAGTTTTAGCTGAGGAGGTTTAACCACCACCTCGAGGTGTTCACGCCTGCAGGCTCTCCAGAGGAGCTAGTAACCGCTTAAATCAGCACAGCTAACGCTTCAAGAGCTCATGAGTCAGAGGTGTGACTAAATGTGAGAACACTCTGTGAGCAGAGCTCCTCTAATAGAAACTGTCCCTCTTTCACACACTTAGGAGATTATTTGTTTTTTCATTTAAATGAGTAGAATACAGTATAAGCAACAGCCAAAGAATTTATTTGCCCCTGTGCTTGCTACCTCTCTTTCATACCTCTATTCTTTTGCAGCTTTGCCCATGTACAGATTTGGTTAGAGTGGAGTGAATATAGGTAATTTTCTTAATAGGAATATGTGCTTTTTTTGTGTGGTGTGGCTGCATTTGCACACCTTGCTTAGCAAGCAAGGGAGGAAGGAAGAGCTCTGGGGGGACTTGCAAGAAGAAAAGCAGGTGAACAGTTCTGAAGTTATAATGGCACCATCTTCTTCAGAGGAAAAGACTAAATATTCAGTCTTCTGTGTCCAAATTTTTTTATCTTTCCCCCAGTTCTTAGCTCTCCTCATGGACAAGGAAGAAGACGTGATGCTCAGAGCAGCAAGCTGTGGTGTGTTTGCGATTAGCCTGCAGCTGGCAATGGCCTGACTGCACCAGTCACTGTGGCATGCCAGCCTCTGGTCAAGGGTGGAAGGGGGGTATTTATTTGCACCCTGGGAAAAGGACATGTCTTTAAATGGTACTGGACTTTAAAGACAGATTATTATGGGATCAAGGGAAAACACTGTGCAAAACAGAAGCAGAGTGGGTGCAAGAGGAGATGCACAGAGCATCGGAAATGACCCTCACTGGAAAAACGCTGGCTGTGGAAGTCCCAACCCACCTTCTGCTGTGTCTCTAAAACAAGCAGTTTTGCCTGTGTGACAAGCTTCCCTCCCCAATGGGCTATGCTGAGCCCAGACACCTCATTAGCCATAGGCTCAGGAACATCCCAGGGTTAATAGCCAGCTCCAAAAGCATGTTTGGGCTCCTGATATCCCCCCAAGAAAGGCAGTGTGTCTCTGGTGCCCAGGCTGGGCTCAGATTCCTATTTATACACCAATGCAAATACCCACAGGAGTGACAAGAGAGCTCTTTGCCAGCTTCCAGAGTGAAGTTACTCATGTTATGGAGTCCTCACGTGAAATTTCTCAAAAGCAAGACCAAGGCCTTTCCAAGCTAAACCCAGCCTAGCAGACCAGTCAACGGTGCGAGCACATGCCAGAATACTGTGCACTGGTATCTGGGTGTAGCTGGATTTAGAGCTTAGCTGAGATCAGTTCCAGTGGCTGACTCCAGGGCATCAGGGAGCCGTTCCTGTGAATGGTACCTGTGAGAACCATCTGGGAGTGACTCAGCCAGACAGATTCATCACCCCTCAGGAATGATCATGCCTCATTTCCCGGCCCAGCTGTAATGCTGCACCAGTTGCTGGAAGCAAAATTGTCCAGCCAAGGTGAATCACAGCTGCATTGCCAGCCCCCAGCCACTTCGGACCATTCCTGGTTTGCATCAACTGGACCAATTGCTCTCATTTTCTACCCAAAGCAGGCAATAGAAATGGTCTTGCAAGCACCTGTGCTGTCTTTATCCAAGGTTGTGGGAGAGCACTGGAGGCTGGGAAGTGCCACTTCTGGGTGTCGCTGAGTCTGTGTCAACAGCAGGATAAGAGACAGACAAGTGCTGAGGGTGCTGAAGCAGTAATTTATCTTGCTGCCTGGGAAGTCTTCCTTCAGACCTTTTGCAGGTGTATGCCCAACATTTCCTTTCAACATCAGGCTGTCCAAAGAACCAACATGAACAGGAGAATTGCTTTTTTCAATTGGGCTATTTAAAGAACTAGAGAAGTCTGCTGTCTGTTTTTCTTATGCCAATGAGCTGAGGATGCGGTGGTGATTTATAAGATGCTTTATTTCTTCCTCCACTCATGTGGTCTCTCTGTCCACATTTGTTTGCTCCTGGACATCTCATAATCATTGAGCTTGGATGATTTTCAGCTTGGTTAAAGGTGTATCTCACCTATCCAGGAGGGATTTTCTTTGTTTCAGGCTGCGGCCATCATCTTTCACTACCCTGGGAAGAGCAGCACCCAGTGAGTGCGTGCTGCAGAGAGCATCAGGCTTTGTTCTTCCTGTCAGCCTAAATTTTAACTTTTTTTCCCCATAGTCATGATCAAAGAGATGGAAGTCCTGCAGCCAATGGGTCCTTTACAGGCTATGGCCTGGCGACTTCAAGGTAGCATGCTCTGTCTTTCAGGATTGCCTTCAAAGTGTCAAATATTGGGTGTCATGACTTGCAGGAGGTAAACTTCTTAGGTCCCTGTGGACAGAGTACTTGCAGCCAGAACTAGAAGTCTTCCTGCAGATGTACCAAGTGCCCAAGGATGTCAAACTATGGATGTCCTTCGCTGTTGGTGAAGTGCAGTCACCGCTGGGCTGGGTCACTAGCGTGTCTTTATCACCCATGCCCAGCATTACTCCAACTCAGAAGGGACTCCCTAGGAGATAATTTGCAATTTCTGGGTAAACTGAGGTGCTTGAGGCCTCAAGAGGATTTATGATCCACTTCCAATCTTACTTACTACTGCAGGATCACCTCTATGTATGTTGCTGCTAATAGTCATTAATATCAGAGAGTCTTCACAACCTCTTCTCCCTGTCATCGTCCAAGTTAAAGCTGGTCAGGTGCAGCAGAATGAACTGGGCACCATCAGGCCTTAGGGCAAGTGTTCAAGCATGCCTCACTTTTTACACTGCAAGTGCAAACCACCCCCTCCTGCCCTGGTGCAGCCTCTCAGTGCCTTTTCAGACCATCCCTCTGTGTTTGGGGATGCTCTTTGCTTTGCAATGTCCTGTTTCTGGGGCCACAGAGCCCAAGGGAGAGCTGATGATGACCCAAGTCATCTGACCATGTTAGAGCTATGGAGCTTTTGTCCCTTTACCCTCAAGTATTTCATAAGTAAATAACATCCCCAGCTTTGTTTGCTGAAAGGGAAATGGCAGTGTCTCTCACATCCCTCGCCAGCATGAAGAGCAGCATCACAAGTCAAACAACATGAAAGTTATCAGCTGGTGTGAGATAGGGAGTCTTAAATTCAGACCAGAGATGTTAGCGCTTTTTGCTCACCTCTCTTCTGAGGCAGTGTAACTGCTCTGTGCAGTTGGGAGTGTGCCTGCTTTCTCCAGTGAGAAGAAAGCCAGCGAAACGCAATGAATGGAAAGCCTCAAGCTGTTGGCGTATGAAGGAAAATGGAAACTGTACAAATTAATCAGTGACTAATAGGACACTGTAACCATCTGCAAACACAAGAAGGGCATACACATCAACAAGAAAAGGAAAGCAATTAGGAGAACATTAGGAATATAGTTAAGAGAAATAGAATGACTAATTGAAGGAAAGTGTAAGCTGAATGTCAGGAAATAATTCCTAACTGTGATCTGAATGGGTCTATGGAACAAGCTCCTAAGAAGAATGGAAATGCTATTTCCTGAGCTGTTCAAACCAGAATCAAACACTCAGAAGTCCAAACCCACCATTGATCTGGCAATAGACCAGCTGCTGAGCCAGTTCCACTTGAGCCTCTGGTCTTGTCACAGTTGTTTTAGCAGCAAAAATGATGTTAATGTCTATAAAACACAGTCAAATTCCCACTCAGTCTTCACCACAGGAACCATCATTTCTTGAAACTCCTCGTCAGACACAGATCTTTAGTTCCATGAAACACCAATGGTAAGACCTCAAATACTGATTGAGTGCATTTGCCTTGAACCCTTCCTTCTCTTGAAGTTGAGCAAAAAGCTAAACAACTTCAAGTCATTCTTTTATCTTTATTGTCCACCCTGGAAGGCACATTGATTTACTCCTGTGATCAGTACCATCCTGATCTTTTCTGTAGGAAGCTACTGCCTGTCTGGGAGGGGTGGTTTGGTGTTTTCCAGGTCCCAGTGGAGCTGACCTCTGCTTGCCATTCCTTTCTTAATGTCATTTGCAGTGCTGGCAGTACCAGCTAGCCCCAGCAAGCACAGTGTGCCATAGGAAGGGAAAAAGAGATGGCCTCTTGACAAAACTTGTTCTGAAATCCTAAGCTCCAGGGGAAGATAGCAACAGGATTGGTAATAAAAAGCAGTCCAGCGTGCGGACTTTCTGTTGTTCTTGAATTTTCTCCAGCCTCTTGAGAAAGGCTGAGCTTTAGCAGAAAAGAAGGATACAGCTCTCAGGAAAACAGTTTGAGAAGATTGGTCATCCCTGCCTGGCTCCATGCAGTGTCACTGTTAGGTGAAGTGGTGGTGTGGAGAAGCACTGGGAGATGGTTAAAGAGAATGTACATTACAGAGTTTCATCCATATCTGTGTCAAGAGGGCCAATATCAGGAAAAAAATAATGGAGGAAACATAATCATGCTTGTGGTACCTGATTGCTTGATATCAAGAGATAAAAAACACCTTTTAGATCATGCCTTCCACCCCGACAAGCACAGGACTGCTCTGCAAGACTTGGAGGGTTTCTAAACCTTGCCAATAGTTTCCACCAGTCACCTCAGTCTAGCAGACCACGCTGGCAGGAAACCTCTGAAAATTCAGCCCATTCTGGTCCTTGCTTTCCTTGCTCTACAGCCAGTGTGTCACACCTCACAGTTTCTGAAAGATTTCTTGTATTGTGTTTTGAAATCTTGGTGTGGGAAGGGGAAGATGATCTGTTTCCCTGAATGGAAGTTCCCTCCTGATCTGCTGAATACGGCTGTCTGTAGGATGTTTAAATTCCTATGGTGACTTTGGAGCAGTGGTAAAGGTTGACGGAGAAGTGCCCGAGAGGCACATACAGAGGTGTCACTGTTTGTAGGACTGATGTACAAAGCACTGTGAATTTCCCAATGCTGCCAAAGTGGAGACATAAGCCAGCAGTGACAAGAGTAGCTCTCTCGGGAAGGTGTGTGTGAGCATAGGTGCACATGGGGTGCTTTGACAATTACCCAGGAATAATTCCCACCATGCTCTGGTGAACTTTGCTCTGCTCACTACATGTCATAGAAAGAGGCAATTAATGTTACTTAACATTTGGCTGTTTTTCCCAGATTAGATGTTGTTGACTCATTTGGTAGCTGTGTAACTTCTTTGGAAAGGTTAAAGGTTTCCAATCAGCCACAGCAGAAACAAAAAAAAGGTCACTAACCCAACCGTGGATGTGGACCTTCTTCTGACCTTCAACTGTGGTTCCTGCCAAGTCACTCTAACTGCTCTTCCATTATTATTCACATTTTTAATGCACAGTAACTTTCTTAACCTCAGAGTTTAAATTTCATTGTTTCTGACGTCACTGTTTTATGGCATAACGTTGTAAAATTTAAATCAAGTTTTGAATAGAAAACACATAACTTAGGGGTATAAATGAGTCACAGATCTCATAAGTTACAAATGAGGAATGTTGCACTGGTGGAGCAAGAGACCTTGACTGAGATTAGGAGGATGTGACAATGATATCCCTTTTTGCACTCTACTACCTCAATAGCACAGATAAGACAGCTACAAAGACTTTAGGTGAAAGTGAATTACCTTAGTAAAAAAAAAAAAGCATTTAAAAAAAAGGGGGAAAAGCTCTGGCCTTTCTACAGATCCTTTCGTACTTATAAATCCCAAGTCATTTCAGAAGGTGTTGTGTTAAGAGACCAGCCATGTGGAGACAGCACAGGGCTGTATTAGACACTACTCACTCTGCAACAGCACGCACGCAACACTGCACATCACTGCCACCCGCTTCACTGAGAAAGATCTCTGTATTTCTTGGATCACCCATTCAAAAATTAGCTCCTGCCTGTGGTAAATTTCTAGTGAAGGGCACATGACGGATGTCTGTTCAACATCTTGTGCCTTAGATGCCAAAAATATTATTGGCTCTGAACACCAGTGCTCTGCACTTGACCCACCTCTGCTCATGTCTCTGTGTCATGTCACTCATTCCCCCACCCCGATCTGGACATGGTTTTTCATTACAAGGGCTATGCTGAGCTCACCGAAGAGCTGAGCCCTTAATAAATGACAGGTTGTTATGCTTAGGTGGCCCTGAACTTTCTGTCCTCTTGAAATCTACAGTATGTCCCATCTTGATAGCCAAGAATAAACCTGAAGCCCTTCACAAACACACTTGCAGAGAAGAGCAAACAAGGCCTTCAGCAGGAAGTGTGTTGTCTAGCCAACTGATCTTTCAACAGGCACTTCTGCCTAAACCAGTCCACTCTCCAGGCTTCACCTTGGGAGCAGCCGCAGTGATTCGGACAAGGATACCTCACAGCATCACAGAAACAGTGCTTCCAAACAGGGCTCCCAGGGGATGAGTTATGGCCAGCTCCTCCTTCTTGCCCTAAATTCATGTCCTAAATGGATCCATTGATTCATTAGTGTAAGGGACTCTGGAGAGAAGGGCTGTGTGCCCTGCAGCTGTCCCCTGAAGGATGAAGACCCTCGCTATGCTTCCTTTGTACACCACTGACACAGGACCTCTGTGAAGCTGCTGCTGTAGTGATCACCTCAACCGGAGCTTGGTATCAGCATTTCACTTGCCGCAGAAGCTGTTCAGCAGAGGGACAGCCTAAAAGAGCTGCAGGTGCTGGCACATGTGACACCCCTGAAAGGAGCTGGTCTCTGCAAGGACCCATTTTTGGCCTTGCCTCAGAAATACTGACTTACCATTTCTGAAACACTGCAGTTATTTCAAATTCCTTCTCACCTTCTTTCTCCCCCATCCACAGCCTTCCTGGTAGCGTGTATCTGTGTCTGGAAGCACTGTTCCCAGAAAAGTCTAGCCGGTATCAGCAAGGGACTGATTTTCAGGTCTCAGGTGCGCACCAGTACTAGAAAAACTGCTGGCTGGCCTATCTGTCCAGCTGCTCTGTTACCATAATTGTGTGTATCTGTTCAAAAATCACATGGCCCTGTCTGCTGGCACTCAGTCATGAAAAGAAAAATAAATGCTAAATTTTCAGTGTACTATTTTTGCCTTCAAATGCTTTTACGTTTTAGTTCAATCTCTGTGTACTTTGTCCTCAGCAAGATGACAGTTCTTCACTTCTGCAGCTGAGACTCAGTACTGTTTGTGCACAGTCTTCAAGAATGCACAGACAGAGGTCCCTAAGAATCTTGCTCAGGGCAGCTCATGGTTGTGCAGTCATTAGCCACCAGCTCAGCGCAGTGCCATGCTTGGAGTGGGACCAGGCTGTGTCCAAGTACGCTGCAGAGCTGCCCAGAGCGCAGGACATGGTGTTCGTGTCGGCAGAGGGAGGACTGATGATAACTGATAGAGCAGAGAGTTTACCAGGATAAGCATACCCTATTTCTCAGCACTGGGAACAAACGTAGGTTGGCAGTGTGAATCTGTGCCCGTCCAGGGATCTGCAGTGCAAGGCTATAGGGTATCAAACCTGGTTGAGCACCCTAAAACTGCATTTAGCTCTTGAATCTGCAGTCTCATGTTAGCAAACCTTAGCCATATCTAGAAGTTACCTTTGGAGTCTCACTGATCTCTTTGACACTATCTTGTGAAGCAGTCAGTCACCCTGTCTCAACTAAACTGTGATTGCCTGACAGTGGCAGCAAGAGCAGCTTAGGGTTCACAGAGAGAAGGGTCAAAGTACCGGATGTGCTGCAGGTGGCCTGTGATTTCCTGACCTTGCCACCCTGACCTTGCAATGAAGTTTAGGTGAAGACTGCAGCCTGTGTTGAGCTACAGTCTATTCCTCAGTTTTCATTCATCTGATTTCCCTCAGAAGAAGATAAAAGTGGTGGTAGCAGCACTCATGCTATAGTTTTCTGAGCTCCATCAGTCCAGCCTAGGAACTACATGAAGCTTTAGCTGCTTTGCCTCTGTTCCTTCCTCTAAAAATGAATTAAAGCCACAGTAACAAACATACTTTACCAATGTTGGACTCTGGCCAGAACTTGAATATGTGACTGCTCAGTTATTTTCAGCTCAGAATCCCCTATCATTTTCTATCATGGTTCCCCAGCCAAAATACTGCATTTCAGCAGCCAGATAAATGCAAACATGAACTGGAAAAGGTCTACCTAATCTTGTCATCATCTGTTAACTGTGAGATGTGAATGGCTTGACATATGATACTTGTGCACAATATTTTAACTGAAGTGTGGATTCCTGTGCTTCCAGATGCTGTTTATCAGCTTCCCCAAGGAGTCCCTTGTGAGTACAGGGACACACTCTGCCCTGAGCTACACCAGGATGTGTCCGAAATACTTCAGTTGTCTGTAGTAGCATAACCGGATTTTTATCAATGTAACTAAGATGAGATTCTGTCCAAGATGTTCTAATAAAAACAAGAGTCTGCCCTGGGAACGAAGAGCATGTGATAGGTTTTTTCCAGCTCACTCAGCACTGAAGAGCTGAAAAAAAAATGGTACTGCTTACAAACTCATGAAGGTGCTGACATCCCTCATGCCTTTTACATTACAGCTACAGGGCTACATGAGGCTCCCGATGTCTTCAGGGATGGAGGTTTTGCATGGAGATGAACTTTAGTACTGATGGACTCTGCAACTGCCTGATGAAATATGTAGCAGGGGCAGGAGGTCAATGAAGAGTAGGGAAATGTGGATTTGTTCTAAGTGATGACACTCAATGGCTAATAACTAAGTGTCTGTGCTGTTGCATGCTACAATTTCCAGCCTGTTACAGTGTTGGCAATGCCAGTTATATTTTCTTTCACGCCCCTGAATCAAGAGAGGGGGTAATTATGCAAAGGTGGTATATTGGCTGTACAGTACTTTAAGGCTGCTGATGAGTACATCACTGCTTAGCTACTTGTGTTCTGATAAAGTCCTCTGCCATGGCTTCCTGATATTTTGTAATCACACCAGCACTAATAATCAGTTCAACAAAAATGAACCTTCATTAAATCTGCAAAACTTGTCAGGAGCATGGTCAGGGTTTTTTCTGCCAGCAGCGGACCTGAATGATGCAAAACTGAAGTACACTGAAATGCAGAGCAAAAGACACAGCTCAAGTGAATGTGTCCCCTCCTTCTAGACACAGATTATCAAGCAAGTGCCTCCCTGAACCACAGCACGTACAGGGAGAGACCAAATGGCAGGAGCCTCACTCCCCCTCTGATGGGCTGTCCGGAGAGGTCTGTCTTTGTTTCCTTTGAGAACAACTAGTTCTTCTTTGCAATGATCCTATGTAATAAGACAAGTTTGGAGATGTTATTATTTCTGGTGTGTCTTCTCTGCTTATGTCTGTGATTTGGATACATCCTCTGGCTCAGGAAGACCTTCGGCTGCTGATTGCCAGAACTGGGAGTGTCTCTGAGGGAAGGGTTCGTGCAAGTTTTGTTCTGCTGCTTATTATCTCTCCCTGATCATCCTCAGTTGGTCACAGCTGGAGGCAGAATACTGGTCAAGCTGGACCTTTTATCTGAGTAGCTCAGTTTTTCTTCTGTTTTCCTAAGAGATATTTGCCTTCCCACAGGAGAAAATCTGTCTCTTAGTGAGACCGTATGGAGGCGGTTGGACAAGTCAGAGCCTGGGTTTTATCTTATGTGACAGGCAATGTGTTGAGGACTAGGGGAGACCATGCAGCTAGGCGGTGAGGAAGCAGAGGGGAGCTCAAGGATGAAAGGTCCATTTCTGAAAGGTGTGAGGAACTTCTCAAAGGTCTGATGGTTTGCCCAGCTATATTTTATCAACTAATGCTGAGCCTCAGCGAAGTTTTCCCCACCGACACATTTGTCTAGGCCTCTTGAATTCCTGCTTTGAGAACTGGCAAGTTTCACCTTAGGGGTGGAGAAGGAACAAGAAGAGCATGAAGAGGCTGAAGAAGAAACAGCTTGCCTGCAGAGGGCCTGTGACCCAACCACCCTCCCACTGTTGAGTGCCCACAGGGCAGGGAGGACAAAAACCTCTGGAATTTGCCATCCATTGTGTCAACAGTCAAGGATTCACTTCTGCTGGTGTCATACCTGCTCAGTGGGAATTATGTCCCCATATAATGGTAGCTTCCATCATGACAGAGATGCTGAGACCTCTCTCACTTAGCATGTTGTCTGTAACCCTTCATGTGCTGTCTTACAAAGTGTCTGGGTAGGAATGAGATGGGAGGCACACTGAGACCTCACCTCTACAAATCACTCGAGAGGTTTCCAGATAAAGGGGAGCCAACTGAACTCAGAAGGAAACAAAAAATAATCCAGTATTGCAATTATGAGCTCCAGGCATGACCTCTATATATCTGTGGAAGGTTGGTGGTCAGCTCTCGGTATTTTCTACTGTGGGATGACTATGGGGTCACAGCTGAATGGGGCATACAGAAGGGCAGATTGGTGGATGCTTGACTACTCCACCACCTGAAATGGCCTACCTGTCCCTGTCCTCCGTGACCGCCCTGCCACAGCCCACTGTTCCTCTTCTTCTTGGAAAGCAAGTACCTTGTTGTGGGAGCAGGGCAGGGGAGATGACGGCTTTATAGCTTGAAACTCTAGGTACTGCATCCGGCTTCATGTAGTAAAAACTGGTTTGCCCTTTTCTAGAGCTGCTTCATATGCTTTCGGGTTCACAGCAGTTCAGCCTCATCAGGTCAAATGCAGCTGAGTGCTTACGTGCAAAATTGTTTCATAGTGGGAACACAAGCAGAAATTCAAGGGGATGGACTCACAGCCAGTCAAGATCCATATGAACTGTACTGCCAGAGTGGGGAAAACTGCAAGGAGAGAATAAACGTTACATGGGAGGTGATGGATGGAGAGATTGGAAAGCTCATGAGCTGCAGGAAATGGTGTTACAGTGTAGGGGAACAGAGTATAGGGATCATTTGTACTCCAGACCTCAAATTTACAGGTGTGTTGCAATACTGATTATGCTGATCTTGTGGATAGACGCTAATGTGGGAAAACACGCAGCAAAATATCGGAACTTGCAGGCTTCGGCTAGACTGGGGTGTGAACACAGATCCTTCTGGTGTGGATATCTAAGTGATATGGTCATGAATATGAACCGGAGTCCATGTCTTCCTAGTGCTGATGACATGCTAACATGGCCTTGGTATCATTTAATGTCAATCCACACATGTCATATTCTGATTCTAATTAGTGATTTCTAATTCAGATCTAAACCAAAAACCCCTGCCAAGCCAAATTTTATTTGCTTGGTTTTTCTGCTGATTCTCCTTTTAATGCCAAAAACAACTGGATACTGCCCAACCTATTTGAAGTAAAAAAAATAAAGAATTTTGTGTTTCATCACTGTACTATTGGGTCTCCAGGATCCACACAAGTTTCTGCTTTTAAGACGTGAAAGAATGTCTCCTGACATGTCCAGAGTACATTATTCACTGTTGCACCAGACATACAAGGGGTAACGTGGCAATGTAGTGTTCTGGTCCTGTTCCCAGCAGTGACACTACTCTTAAGCAATCCACTCAAAACTATTCTCCTGATCCAGTTCTCCCACCTGGACAGTGTGTTGATAAGGCAGGGGACTGTGATGATGAATTGACTCTCTTCAAAGGTTCCCCCATGGAATCAAACCATTGCGTGACATATTCATGAGGTCAGAAGGCTGTGAAAAAGCTTGCAGTCTCTTAAAACATGGCCAAAGTCTCTGACAAATGGCCAGATCCTGCTGTCCTTCTCTGACAGCAGCACAGGAAAACAAATGCAAAGGCTAATGCCTGGAAGAGCGTGTTACCCTGGGTATGGTAGAGTACTCTTTTCCTGCTGGGACTGGAACAGTGCTGAGCTGACAGGACTTCGCTGCCTGATTCTGCAGCTTCAAAGCCTGCTGGTATTTCCTTTGAGTCATCTTGGTGAAGAAGCTGATAAGGCTAGGCTAAGACTCAGAGCAATTCTAGTGCCTCTCCGTATCTGCCTGGGAGTGCAGATCTCTTCAAGGCACTGTCACTAGGAGCCCATCTAGGCATGAGTCAGGGCTGGAGCTTCGGCTCTTGTTCCTGCTCTGTACAAACATGCTTCTATGTGTATTAGCTTTTTTTGGGAAAAGCTGTGTAGAAAAGGTCATGCCAACAGGAACCAGTTGAAGAACAGAATTCATGCAGTGGATGGGGGTAAGAAAGTTTCAAGGCCCATATCCCAAAGATTTCCAAAATTCCTCAAGTCCCTCCATGATGTTTCATGCTTCAAGACCAGGTCTGACACATATTTCTGACCCTCTGGAACTGTGGGACCCTAAGCATAATCTGAGCATGCCCCAGGGGTTCCCGTCACAGGAACCCTGAGCGCCACATGTGCAGGTTTTCCAGGAGCACAGGCACTGCACAGGCACCTTGCAGCAATCCAGCAGCAGTGGCGCATGGAACCAGCACCTCTATCAACCAAAAAACAAGCTGCAGTAATATAGGTGTATGTGAATGGAAGCGCTCTTTCAGGGATGGGCAAAATTTGGAAGTACATCCTAGTCTTGGAATCAGTCTTGGATATATAACCCAAACACTGAGGAAACATTCTAGGCCAGGACAACATTCCGATTGTTTTGGTGCCTGGTTTTGGGAATTAATTTCTCATTCCCAGTCCTGGGCCTGCCTGTGGCACATTGTCCTCACTGACGGACACATTTGAGCTGAACTCATGGAGCATTCAGGAGCAGCTAAGATGGGATTTATTGGATTTTTCAGAGAGAACAGACCAGACCAAGAAGCAGCCTGACCCATCACTGCTTCTTCTCAGCTTCTTATAAAAGCACTGTTTCTGAAGGCCAGGACGCCCACAGGCTCTCCCCATCCACCTGTGCAATAAACAGTCAGAATAATGTAAGCTGGGCTTTGCAGTGCACTGCAATTCCTCGCCAAAGCAAAGAAACTCTTTGAAAATTAAAATTGTAATTTGCTCTCTTTTCCCTTTTTTTTTTTAACTCTCGAAAATAATGATCTTTGCCAAGCTCTAGCTATAAAACAGTTTTATTTCAAGCCTGCCTAGCAGCTCTCAAATCCCGAGTATTCTTTGCAGCTGACTCTCTTGCTGAGCTGTTGGTGTGTGGCACTGCTGGAGCCTGCAGAGCTGCCATCCTCCGGGAGGTGCTGGGACCATCACAGGATCAGCAACTCTCCTAAACAGCAACTCCTGAATAGAATTGGCTTTGCCACTGGCTTCAGTGTCAGCAGTGTAAGTACAAAGCTGCTTGGAAAATCCCAATCCCGAAGTGAAATGTGGTAAGCAGCATACGAAAGACTGCCACCCATCTGATTCACCTTTAAGGACTTTTTAAGATGATTTAAGTGGTCCCTATCTGAACAAGTCAATGTACGTGCGCAAAAACCCTGGTAAAGCTTTTCAGTTGTATCCCTGTGCCTAAATCATGCTCTGGTTTTGGTGGAATGTCATTGTTTTTCTGTCAAGAAACGTGCTTTGTGCTGTGATAAATGTAGCAGGGATGGAGCTATGACTTTGCTTTTTAGCAAAGGGTCAGTTAAAGGAGATACGGGGAAGCTGGAAGAACGACAGCTTCCAAGGGGCTCATGTAAAAGCTGGATGGGGTCATTTCCACCAGTCACTTCCAACTTTCCCTGTGATTCCCCAAAGTTCTTCCAAGACAAACAAAACCCTGTTTGCCGAGGCTTTCCCAATCTTCCTTCTGACACGAGAATTCTCTTTAGCGGAAACAAATTCCCTGAAGCTGTTTGCAGCAACTGCTGCCTAATGACTATCATGCTGCTGATTCCCTACAGATTACTTCAAGATGCTGAGAGATCCTGCCTGTCTAATCCAATTGGCTTCACTTTGAATGCCTACGAGAGATGAAGTTGAACAAAATAAATGTAAGCCAAAGCAAACCTCTGATGCATGCTGCTGAGGAATACTGCTTGTCATGGAAAGGTCAACTGCTGTCAGACCACTACTAAATTACAGCATTTTCCTTCTTCTCCTGCCTGGGAAACAAACTGAAACAACAGGGCAGACCTGCAGCTGGAAGAGATGCAGATTCAATGTGGGGCTGGAATGGGCTGTAGCTTCCCCAGTATCAGTGGGTGCTCCAGGCCATATGGCTGGGACAGCCCACCACCTTGGCAATGGGCGCACACAGAGCATCTGGGAAATGGGACTTGGAGGGTCTGCTCTGCTACTGTTTTCCTGCATGTCCCTAAGCAACTCACTTAAGTTTTCCATAGAATCATAGGATCATTCAGTTTGGAAAAGACCTTTAAGATCATTGAGTCCAGCCACTAACCCATCGTTGCCAAGTTCATCTTCTCTTGGATTAAAAAAGGAGTATTGATGCTGTCTCTCTGCTTCTGCAAAGAGCAGTGAGGACAAGGACCTTTGGCCCACAAGGCATTTTACGTCGTGTAGATAGACCTCAATTGAAATTCACGTGTCAAACATGTTACATGGTGCCAAGCAAAGAGATAGAGCTTTGCGTTTGCTATGGAGAGGTCACCACAAAATTATGTATCCTTCTGAATTGTGCCAGAAATTCTCTTTAGTTTTCTTTCCACAGTGAAGGACTCTGTTAACGTCAACATGTACAAACATTAAAGAATCTTCAGAATTTCTGCAACAGGCTGGGAAGCTTGCAACAAAATTCTGGGATGAGGCTAATATTGTCCAGTGTCCTGGCCAAATGTACTGTACAAACCCTGGAGTTTTCTGCACGTTCAAACCATATCCAGACTAGTTGAATGTTCAAAATCTAGGAGTCATGGAAACAGGCACCCTGCTAGGGATGATCTCCTACAACACCAGTGGAACACCCATTCTGCACAAGGAGTTCATCGTGTATTCCCAGATGTCACCATCAAATAACAGAAGAGAAAACCTAAGAGGCTCCTTGTTTGTTTCTATGGTTTCAGGCTTAATAATCCTGTTGCAGCTGCTGTCATAACCACTGATCCCTGTTCTCACCTTTCCTTAGTCTGGAAGAGGAGAAGCAGAAATATGATGTATAAAGGTCCTTGACACTGAAGTGACAATTTCTTTTCTTATAATCTGAATAGCTACAAAGTTTTATCTTGCTATTCTTCAGCTGAAGATGTGCTTTGTTCACAAAGCTGTTTCCATCTCCTTTAATATGGGCTTTGGACTGAGAAGGTCAGCACTAATAATCTTCATCTACCTGTCAGTCAGATACAGTGTTATCATAACCAGGCATCAGTAATGCCACCTTAATCTTGCCTTTACATGGAAAACAAACCTGTTCATGCCATATAGTACAGACCTTATCTTAGTGCTCCAGTTTTAACCTTTCTCTGGTTTGTGTCTAAAGTAGGAAGCACCCAATTTTTATGGATTTTACCTCTCAGATTATGAAATATTGCTCCTGGCACTTAGAAGCCCATCCAGTTTTGCTTTTCTTGCTGCAAACAAGAAGTGATATTATCCCTACCATAATTGAGTTTTTTATTTTATGTAAGTGCTTTGTCTTCTTCAGGAACAGTGAGGATGGATCTGAAAGGTCCTTTCTTTGCATTTTGCAGTACACAGCTGTCCTCATTACCTGTAACCACAGAGCCCAGTTGGCATTTCCACATGTTGCTCCAAGTTACAACTCCAAAACGTTGTAAGATTTAAAACTCAAGGAGCAATTTCTCAGTACACTGCACAGCCACAAGCTCATTTCAGTGCTTGCAAATACAAAGTTTGTATTCTGGATGCAGAATATAGATTTCGTGTTGTTTTCTTACTAAAATGTTTTGGACTGTGGACCTTAATACCCTACATGGCCAGATATGAAGACAATTCACTACTAGGAGCACTGCCAGCTAATGTCCTAATCGTTCCCCTGTTGCAGTATATTCCTTGCCTTGAAGATGGAGTACAGTACGGAAATCCAAAAGGATGAGCTGAATTTCAGTTCCTCTACTCTGAGGATGTCAGGAGTTTCCAATCCAGCTCTGAATTATACTGACTGTAAAGGCAAATTGAGCTCCACTGTAATGTGGGATTTTATGAATATCACTAGGAGACAAACTAGAAAGACATCTTTTCACACTGTATGACAAGAAACTGTAATAGGATCCAACGTGGATAACCTTTACCACAGCAGAGAGAACACACGGTTCATCCATATGAAATTCCAAGAACATGAGCCGTGGAACAGGCAAACA
Source organism: Bucorvus abyssinicus (assembly GCA_009769605.1). NCBI lineage: Eukaryota > Metazoa > Chordata > Aves > Bucerotiformes > Bucorvidae > Bucorvus > Bucorvus abyssinicus. The sequence continues at coordinate 10,276,202 of CM020041.1, forward strand.
GAAGCTTGAATGGCTTATAATTTTAGGTGCTGACTGGGCACTAACAAATTAATCTAACTATTAGACAATCCTGGCTTGTCAACGTTGCAAAAATTTCCTCTAACTGCACGCTGCTTCTTTCCTCTCATTCCACCTTTTCCTCTGCCTGCATCTGCTTTGGCTCAAGCACTGAAGAAGAATCAGATCAAAGCTGAGATGAAGGTGCCAGCAAAGGACCTGCTTGTTCCCAGCATGGAGGCTCTGCTGCCACTCTAACATCCCACTGCAACTTGGACATGCCCAAACACATGGGACTGCAGTTTGTTTGCATTATTCATGCGGTAGCTCCGCACTAAGCAGCCTTTTTCAGAGACATTTATGTCAGTCACACAGATGTCATAGGCAAACAAAGCTAAGTTTCAAAACAAGTCATCAAGCATGGCTATATTTTCACACTGTGGCATCCAGGTTATGCACAGGCACATGCACACTCCTCCAGCATGTCCAGAGCCTGCCTGGTAAACACCGGTGTGTGATTCAAAGTTTTGCCTTGCATTTATGCTGTGCTGTATCTGTCCTCCATGGTGACATGTGTCTTCAGTACACTGGGTTCCTGCTCTGGCTTGTGTGCATTTAGAAACAGAGACAAATGATGGAGCCTATGACAGTGTGGAGGAAAATTAACAAACCTTCAATCTGAAAGGAAGAAACTCCCACCAAAAAATAAAGAAAGCGGTGCTCCTGTATTGGAATTAGGTGAAATTATTAGATGAATTAGGTGAAAACATTTCTTCAGCAGCTATTTGGTTTCCTTCCTCTTTCTTTGTCTACTCCACTAGCATGTTTGAAAGTTAATTACAATATTCAATAGCCTGTTGACAGAATGTCAGCAAGACTCTATAAGGGACTTAATAGAGGGTTTCTGGTCCATGCTAAGGCCAATTTTACAAGTGCTTCCCTTCTCTCCTGAAGCACTGCAGGGATAATACAAAAATCTTTCCTCCCCACACTGCTGCTAGAGACCGTGCATTATTATTTTACTTCACATCAGCAGTTCTGAGTCATCTCCACACACAGAGGCTTTCCTTCTTGAATAGAGGAGGTTCATTAGTGTACACAGCAGCTACTCCAGCCCAGCCACCCAGGCTGTGATGCTTAACATCCTCAATCATTTGATTTGCCTCTTCAGACCAAATTACTGGAACTCTACATTAACAAAACTAATGCTCACCCTTGGGTGGATTCCTCACTTTCCCAAATCTTGTCTTTTTACATTCCAGATCCTGGCTACTCGGAAAGCCATTATTTCCAATAAAGGCCTTTTAGGGCAACTGACTGCCCTGTTTAGTTCTCCTCTGCCATCCTGAACTATAAGAGCAAAAGGTGTTTTAAACAATATATCCCAGCTATGCTAAATGTGGTGCAAAAAGAGGTGCAGACACTAAGGTGATGCCTGTTAATTTGGGTGCAGGCAAATAAGTATTTGCTTACACTAACACACTGAAACATGAAGAAGCAGATGAGTGAACTGAGAGAGACACCCAGTTGTTGGCACAGGGCTCTCTCCCTTCCTGCTGCCCTTCCTTATTTATCAGGGTTTTTCCTTCGTTATCTGATAATGAAACCTGTTTGTGTGAGTGAGTGAGTGAGTGAGTGAGTGAGTGAGTGAGTGAGTGAGTGAGTGAGTGAGTGAGTGAACAGCGTCCCACCACACATCCTTTGCAAGGTGGTAGACAAGCGGCAGATAGAAGGAGCACAGAAGAAAACATTTCTTCCTGGGGAAAAAGGCTGGGGAATAAGAATTTACGAAATCCCTCCATCAGTACTACAGATTCATAGTAGCATTCACCCAAACGATCTGTTTCTATCTCTTCCTGATCCAGGCAAACCCCATGCTGAAGAGGCTTCAGCACAAGGACTAAACAGCCATCACATTTGCATGTCTTTGCCCTTTGTCTCTGTCCTTTCCCTGCTGTACCAGACCTTAGTTCCAGCTCATGAGGGCATATTTATGAAGGACACTGACCCTTGAAAGACCTACAATGCTGTTGTGCCAAACCACAACTAAAAACATCCTTTGAAAAGATAGATTAAAAAATCCTTCCCTAATCCTTCTGTCTTGGCAGAACTTAAAAACGTGCTTTAATGCATAAGTCCTTAGACATCTCCATGCATCCTATTTTTTCTCCTAGCCATCAGCATGATGATTAGAAACCTGTCTGGTTTGCACTGTGCAGCGCTCCAAGATCCAAGACTGTGCTTTGCCATGGCCTGCCAGGAGCATGGGGATGGGCCCTGGGTGTCACCCCTGCAGAGATGGTATCTTGCATGGTTGTTGTCTCCTCTCTTTGGGCCATGAGCTGACAAGCACTCGTCACAGCAGCACTAAAAGGGCTTTAACTTCTCCCCTGGCTTTACAAGCTGCTATGCCAGGTGAAAGTGAGCTTGAGAAAGGTGTCCACAGCCAACGTTTCCTTGGGTGCTATCAGACCTGCGCAGAGATAAAGGATGCTGCCAGTGTGCTCTTATTCCCATGACTGGTTCTTAGTGTCTCCTCACTATGCGTCAGACAAGTCTCACTGAAACTAAAGGCCATCCTGCCATCTGAAAGCAGTCTTTGAGAGAAGCAAATCAGATTCATTACCTTCCAATGTCTTCCATTGCTGCTGGGGCTGAGCTGTTGATGATTCAGTTCTGCGGTTGCTGCTACATCCTTTTCTTGTTTTTCCAGGAGAGCTCTCCTGGAGGAGCAGAACAAGCAACCACCCTTTATTGAACATCTGCACAAACTGGACCTGTCATCACGTCAGACCATTGAGGAACCCTGGCTGCCAATAGGACTTTAAGAAACAAATGATTTAGAATTTGCAGCTGGAGCCAAACACTCATTTTTTCCCCCTTGGATGAAGGATCCAAAGTGAACAATGCCACGTCCTTATCAGCAGAAACATTTGCTGGGGAGTGGTCCAAATGTGACTAAGGCAAGTCTCTCTTCTGTGAAATGCTTTGTCCTATTCCCAGATGAAGTACATTTGCATCCAGTTGAATTCTTTGAGCTTTATCAGCTGGTGTATATATAGATGTAAGAAAACAGTGATGAACGTAGTGGTAGAAAAAAATACCTGTATTCCTTATTCCAAATCAATCGGTTAGGTGGCAGATGGCTGGCTATATCTGTGCTGTGCTATTCATTATAATAACCATATAAAGCCTCCGCTTCCCTAGCCACCATCCTAGAAGCAGCAGTGGATACCTACTATCAGTTACCCAGTAACAGCAGAGATAGGAGGCTCCGAAGATGAACAGACCTTTATGGATGAAGAGCAGATGATTTGGCTCCACTGACAGCCCAGATAAGAAATTCAGTAGTGCTTCCACCAGTAGATAGGGGGAACTGTAACAGACGCATTAAATATGTGCCCTTTTTTTTCCAGTCTTGGGGGTGTGGGTTTCTAAGCAAGACCACAGGTCCCAGTCCACTGTTGGTCATGGCAGATGACTGCCAGGAATTACATCTGCTCAGAGCAATAAGGAGTTGTGATTATTGAGCCTTGGCCTCAATCAATCACCTGCAATGGCACCATAATTGCTGAAGTCAGAGCCATTTTTATTTTAAGGTTGCCTGTGGCCTGTTGCAGGACAAGCCCATTGTTCCTCGGTCTTGTTCAGCTGCATTGCTGGCAGCCAGACACCATCATTCGCATCCTTGCACCCTGCAACAACTCCAGAGCCTTGAGTCCCAGGGAGTTTTGTTACATGAGCAAGTGGGACAAGACCATGGCTGCTGCTGTGCTGCCACGCTGACAATGTGTTCCCAGGGCTGAGGGTCTGGTGCACCCCTTGCTTGATACCACTGCCAGGGAGAGGTGCCTGGTCTACAGGGCTTCTCTGGGAGAAGGAAAAGATGCTCTTTCCTTCTCCAGCCTTGACAAAATCAGTTCAGCAGGAGTTCAGGGAAAGTCCAGAACATGCAGGGAAACCCCTGCCCAGAAGGCAGCTTTCAAAACCACCAGGATTTTACCTGTTCCTCTGCTGCACAACTGATGGCAGTGGTGCCTTTCAGTCCTTTTTTCTGCCCTGCTCCACAGCTCTTCCAGCACCCTGGCCCTGTGTTACCATGTGCACTGATACTGGCTTTGAAGTCACAGTGAGTTCCAAAGGAGCAGGATGCTGGGGATTAACAGGAATATTTCTTGTGAAGGGGTTAATCACATGCACACCGCATAGATTGAATAGTCCTCTGCAAGCCAGAGCTACTAATGAGATGTTTCCTCTGTGGCTGTTGAAGGGCTCATAACCAAGTTCCTGTCCTATTCCGTTTCCCAGCACTGGTTATGACAACTGTCTGAGAGAGGTTTTCTGTCAGAAATATTTTGTTTCTTGCCCTCCCCTGTGGCTGCCCTTCCTCATCCTGGACACAGATGGTCTGTTGAGCACCCCAGCTCCCAGCCCAGGGTGGTTTCTGGGCTCAGCATGCAGGATCTGCTCTGTGGCAGAGTGCTCCAGTGCTGGGTCCCAGCACATCCATATGGATCCATCCCAGTCATCCCGCCCCCTGCGCCAGAGCTCACCCAGACACACTGCATGGCCACCCTTACTGCTCAGCTACCTTATTTTCTTAAAGGATTGGACTATTTAATTAGTATTTACATAATTAATAGCTACACAACAACCTTCTATTTCATTTAGCCAGTGCTGAACAGCTATCATGTACTTTTTATTTTGCCAAGTAAATATGTCAGTGGAAAGTAGGTGACTAAAATGAAGGTTTTGCCTTTACAGGATACAGAAGACACTGTGCATGGAGTGAAAATTGTTTGAAGATGGTTTGGAGGTCACATGGAAGTATTATATTCTCGGGCCTAATCTAAAAGCATCAATGGAAAGCACAATTTGAAACAATATTCCAGAAAAGGTCTGTGTTTGAAAAAATCCAGACCTCAGTAAGACCCCACTGCAGTGCTGATAAAGGACTTGAATGAATGGGAGAGGGGCCTGAGAAGCAGCTGTGGATGAGGAGCCATGTAAAGGACACTGTGGAGGGGTTTCAGACTTCGTGCCCAGCTGTACTTTTGCCTCCTGTTTTGCCTTTTTGGGGTTCTATACCAGGCATCTGCTTCCTGACATGAGCTCCCCTTTGAAAGATTTTAGCTTTAGAGAAGCAGCGACCAAGCAGGAAAGAGCCAAGAGCGGGTCTCATGGGGCTGAGCCAGACGCCTGTGTTCCTCCCCCCACAGTGAAGCTCCTGTGAACTAGGTCTCCCAAATCTCCCACAAAAGCTGATGACTTCAACTCAGAATTATAACAATAACACAGACTGCGGGGGCTGTTTAGTTAATGACCTTCAAATTCTTGGGGAAAAAGAAAGGTTCAGTGACTTGGCTGGCAAATTGAGTGATGGAGTCAGGACCCACGATCTCCTGGTCCCACACTCAGTCTGAAGGAGAAGGTTGTTACTCTTGGCACCAGAGACCAGTGAAAAGCAGGCGCTCTGTATATGCTCTGGACTGCTTTACCCACTTCAGTAAACCATCCACATCCACCCCAGCTGGGAAATAAAACTGCCCAAGTCAAGTTGCTAGCAGGTGAAAGATTGAGGTGCTGTTTATTTTAGTTTCATTTATTTAAAGCCTTATAATTACTTTTCACATGGCTATATTTGTTACTATTTATTTTGGACTTCAAGAAGGATTTTCCCTTTTAAAACTGCACCCACTCAGCCTCAGCTGCCTTAACTCATGCAATAGGAATGACCTGAGATTTACAAGGAAAGGGAATACATACTTCCCTATAAAATGTTTCTGTCTTACTAGGATCTATCAACCACAGTCACCCTAAAACTCTAAATCTGGAAAAGGACAAGGCTTTTTTTCCAGATGGAAATTCTGGGATACGCTGCATGGGACAGTTATAGCTGGTGCAGTGGACATCAGACACCCCAAACCACTGGGTCTCCTCCACACCTCTGCTTTGCCTGTAAAATCACCCGTGGACTTTAACTTTAGTCTCTCTGGAAGCTATTTAAGTTGTTACAGAAACGGCTTAAAGTAATGACTTACTCTCAAAAGAAAGCCAGTCACTTATTTGTGGGAGAAAGCCCTGACCCTTAGACAGCTCCTGACCCTTAGTCTGCAGCTGAGTGTCAAAGCCATTTGTGCCCCCAGTTCTAATGGGCATATTGTGCTTGGGTTGCTGTGATCTCCTCAGTCTGTTTCTTTCAGCTACGGAAGTGTAGTTTAGGAAATGAAACTAAGGATCTATTGCAAATATCTGGTGAGAAACAAGGGTTTTGTAAATTGGCAACAGGCAAAAGTTCCTGTTTCTGGAGCAATGCACCTCCACCCTGATGTGCACAGCCCTATGTTGTCAGCTCTGGGATGTGAATGCTGCTCCTGTACCATACTTCAGTCTTGAGAAGCAAAAGCAGCTGTTGTGCTGGTAAAGGGACAGCCACCTGCCCCATGTGCCTGAAGCAGGCAGAGACTATGCACCCACAGGGTGCTGGAAAGTCCATGTGGTCCTGCCCTACCACCCTTCTGGCTGATCCTGTGCAGAGGGAGCTGCTGGCACCGGTAGGGATGCACAGGGCCCTGGCGCACATGCATCCACATGGTTGCCTGTAGTTACATTACAAATGAAACAGTGATGACTAATGAATTGGTCAATGACAGGGACAACAGGGAGAGTGGGGAACTGTGGTGACTCGTAGAGAATTAAAAACTGGAATAAAAGCCCCTTGTGCTGCAGCTGGAAAACACAGTGGCTCCTCCCGTGCAAAGTAGGTGAGACAAGGACAACACAGTACACCAGCTCTCTGCTGGCTTTGACATACTCTGGAGGAAAATGCCTTCCAGCTGCTGGATCTCTAAGCCTGTTTTATTTTAAGGATGAAGTCAACTCATTTGACTGCATCTGCTTTTATAGAATCCCCAAAAAATGTACAACTCCATGAGCTTCACGCATGCTGCTCCTGTTTGTCTGCGCAGCAGAGCTGCCAGGCACAGGCATGACCTTTTGGCAAGAGTCTTCAGACTGACTCAGAGAGACCTCGCAGCAGTGGGGAGGAGAACTCAGCATGAGTTTCAGAGTAATGAGCATCTCAGCAGAGGAGCCAGGTGGGCTGCTAGAAACTCCATGGGTGAAACCATGGTGGCCTGGAGGGAAGACTTCTGCCCCATGAGAGGGCAATGGCATTTCTGCCTTCTCCCCTCGCTGATCCTCATCCTGGATCTACATTTACATCTCTCCACGTTTTGGAAATGCAGGAACTCCCACATTACTCCTCCAGGTCTCTGGGACACCTCTCCCTGCTTTCCACTTCCATCAGAGGGTTACACAAGTGATTATGAAACCAAATGGCTTTAACCTTTGAAGTGGGAAATCAATGGCTGGGCAGGGCTCAATTCACTGCAGAAATATTTACAGGTGCATCAGGAACATTGGTTAATTTCTTTCATTCTGGGCAGAAGGCAAAGAGCCAGCATGTGTTAAGTTTGATTCATACATTAAGATCTTCATTATGACTCTTGGTTTACCTGCCCTGGCCTTCTGCCGTCCCCGGGGGAGCAGCTCAGCGGAAGTCAGAGACATTTTTGGGGGAAAATGCTTCTAGAACTGGAAATGTAAGTGCAGAAAATTCCTCCCAGGGGCATCTAGTGGTACAGAAATCCCTGTGGACTCAAAGAGCTGGACACAGATGACTGTGTGATAGGAGTGCAGACACAGAGGTTGGCTTCCTGGAGACCTACCCAGCTTTCTGTGCTGACTGCCAGGGTGGACCATTGCTGCAGCTGCCTCTCCAGGGAAGCAATCAAAAAACTCCTCAGGCATCATGGACAACCTTTTTTTTTTTTTTTTTTTTTTTTTAATGCATAAAGCTAAGCCTTTGATACTTTCCTGGTGAACCGAGAGAGAGCATGGCTGTTCTCTGGGGAACGGAGAGGAATTCTGGATGATACAGTGTTCTCAAACCTTTGAGGCTGTGCCTCCATTGAAGAGGTTAATAGCCTGAGTAGGGGAGAAAGCCCATGCTTGCAGGTTCTCCATCTATTTGACTGGTCGGACTTGCAACTATTTTTTATCCCAAGTATTCTGCTGTGAGCTGGCAGAAGGGGTGAATCTGAGTGTGCCAAGGCTAAGTTTAGTAAGAGACAGCCTTACACCGTTTCCCTCAGGGCTAGCTACATTAAAAAAAAAATATCAACCACAGATTAAAATGTCTCAATTATCATACTACAGCAAATAAAAACACTAGCCAGAGATGTAATCTCACGTGCTATTAAAATGCACTAACACAAAACACCATTCGCAGATACCATCTTCCAGATGAATGCCACACACAATAGCCCATCTAAAAGCGACTACTTACATTGTTTCAAGAGTTACAGAAAGTGTTTGTTCTGACATTCCAGAGTGGGCTGGGGTGGGTAAAGAGTCTGGGTGGCCGTGAGACATGGTGCCTTTCACTTTCATGTGCCGCCCTGAATTTAGCCCGAGTTCATTAATGAGCAGAGAAAATGAGGACTCAATGAATGACTGAATGAGGAAAACAAACATTTTTGCATTTTCCGGAGATATTTCTGTCCAGGACTCTCAGTGTGGTCATTTACTTCTAAAGGATCCTCCCTTCCTCCCGATTTTGCAAAACACTACTACTGCCTTTCTTTTAGGGCATCGATTCACTTCCATGCTAAGAGCAAAATCTCCATGACAATTCCCAGTGCAAATGTCCAATCTCTGTGTATAACAGGAAGACTGATGTCTACCATCAGACTGAGGCATTGCAAAGAAATGAGACAAGCCTGGGCTCACCCTAAGCTACTTCTGAATTCCGACTTCCTTTTTCAAGCAAGGTATTTAGGGAAAGGATTGGACCATATACGTTGTAACCACAGAGAAAAACAACCTTTTTAGCACTACCTTGTGAAGTCTGTTCCAAAAGACCTGACAGGCACTAGTGGATGTCCCCTTCAGATGCCTGGAGGAATAAGGATTAATTAATTCTGCCTCACTGAGGGATAACAGAAAATCAAGGGCACAATGACTGAAAAGGTCTACGTGATCTAGGAACCAAATGCCAAGGACTACAGTCTTTTTTCCTTGTATGTAGTATTGACATTGCAGGTCTGGAGCCACCTATGCAAATGCTAAGCACTTGTCCAAGGGCTCAGAAGACATTGCAGCTCCTCAGGGATTGTATAGCTTTTTAAAGATGCCCACAGGATGGCCAGGCATCGGCTGACAGTGTGGGCATGGCAAACCTGACCTACTCACACTCATGCTAGTCAGGATGCCATAATCTCCAGCAAGGGCTGTTAAATCTGTCCAAGATCTTGTCATTGCTGAAGCCCTTCCTCCTGCCCCCTTACTGCTACTGTCAGTCCTCCTGACCACACTACAGTGCAGCACTACAGTCCCATCTCCACCTGTCCATCTTCTCCTTTTGCACAACTCAGCTCCCCAGATGGCTCTGTCCTGCCAGGCGCAGGGCACCCAGGCACCAGCCACTGGCTTGGCCCTAGCCTATGTTGGTTGTACCTGCTTTCAGACCATGCCAAGAGCCTTGCCCACAGTGGAAAAGGTGATTAAACTAAATCAAAATCCCTCAGGTTTGCACCACATGAAGAGTGTGCACACAGCACCCACCACGGACATGCCACCCTGCAGCAGGCCATTAGGGAACCCTCGTCTAGCTCTTGAGCCATCCCTTGGAGCCGAGGGAAAGATTGGTCTGACCAGCAGCCATACAAGCTATTTTGGGTTTGATACGCAGCAGATTTGATAAGAAAACTCTCAGGAAAAAACAAATTTCCTCTTGGACTCAGTAGAACTGGGCACATATTCCGGCACAAAAAGTTTCCTTTCCTATAAGCTCATGAAGTAGCCTTCTAAAATTAGAAATGAGAGGTGAAGCTCTGGCCCCGCTGCAAGCAGGAACCTCTATCCTCAGGACCAGAATCCACCTTAGGGATAGAGTAGACCCTCATTGATGGTGAAGAGGTGAAGAGGGCAGAGACCCCTGTGCTTTCTGTGTTGCTTCCCTGGTGTGTCTCCTATACACATGCTCATTATTGATATGAATCAGAGCTTTACATGGTGTCAGTGCAGGTGCCATACCATTTGCCTCCTGCCTAATGATACTGACCATCACCTGAGGAGCTTAGATTGTTCTGTAAGAACAAGGACAGAAAAGAGTCTGGAAATGAGAAGCAAGGCACCTCCATATGGCCACAACACAGTGCATTTGTGTTTGAAACAGACTTTTCTCCCTCACTCTATGAGCGTGCAATTCAGCGCAGCTCCAGCTCAGGCTCCCCTGAAATTATGGCTGCATTTATGCAGCCTCATCTGGTCTGTGGCCCTGGGTGCCCACTGCATCTGACTGGTGCCCCTGTGATCTGCTGGGTGTGGATAATGGAGCAGAAACCCCCTCTGATGATGCTGATGATGTCTGGAGGATGGGGTGCATTTTGCATTCAAAAAACCTCCACTGTGTAGCAAACTCCCCTGCTGCAGCCTCACACCACGGCTTTGCACCATGTGGGGAAACAAGATACAGGGGAGTGGACAAGAACAGACTGCTGGCAGCATGGGCTCAGAGGTCATTGCCAGGGACAAGTCGAGAGGGAGGTGTGGGTTGGAGACAGTGATCTCCTCTGCTTATGAAAATGGTGTTCAATTATGGGAAAAACAGCAGTGAGAAGAAAAAGAATGCTTGATAACAATCTTTTATCTCTAACTATTATTCTGACGCTCTCTTCTGTTTCCTCTGCTGCCCTCACGTGTCATTTTGTAACCTGTATTCACCATCAGTATTGATTTACAGGCAAGCAGTTCAGTATTTGGCCCAGAGACAATGAATCTCTGATGTTCAGCTGTTCCAGCCAGCGTCATGTTCCATATAAAGCTCCTCAGTTTTCACTGGGGTCATTGCTTATATTCAGCAGTTTCTTTTTTTCTTGATCTAGTCTAAAAAAAAAAAAGGATAATAACTGCCTCCCTACAAATGCTAGTACTCCAGAGGTTAATAGCTGCTATCTTCCACACTCAACAGACAGGAGATGCAGAGACGGGACCAGAGGATCCTGCCTGCCTTGGCGAAAGATGATTGATTTCCCCCCTTGCTCAGTTTTCCTTCATACCTCCACAGCACCATCACATAGGAGGATGCGGGGACAGGCTCTTTAACAGCAGTGGCACCTGTGGAAGCGTTACAGACCCTCTGGTGTCAGACGAGTGCTGTTTTCTGCAATCCCCAAAGAGGAGGAGAGCACCTCCACCACCCCATCCCCCTGTGGAGCACAGGGTGGGCATGGTTCTTGAGGGCCCTGGGGCTGGGAAAAGAAGCAGGAGTGTTTCTGTTCTGTCCCTTCTGCTGTCCTCCCCCTGCTGCAGATGGGTCCTAAAGGGAGCCCTGGGCTTCTCCTTATTTCTGTGCACTCCAGGAGCAAGGAGATGCCCCAGGGCTCCCACCAGACTGTGCAGGGAGTTCCAAGAGAGAAACTAGCAAACAAAAAAACCCCACTTTATCACTCGAACCCGACTTTCTAATTGCACTGTTGTTCTGAACAAGCATAAATGAGAGATTAATATGGAGCTGAGAGTCAGGGGTGGCTCCCCCTCATGGTTTATAAAGCAAGAGAAAAAGAGAAATCAGAAGCCAGGAGGTTGTGATGCTGCTCCCGCAGCTACCCTGCTGAAAGCTCCCTGCCCCCTGCCAAACTGCTTTGAAGCAGGAGAATGAGGAAGCCAAAAGCCTGCAGACAAGACAGAGGTGACTCGCAGAAAGTGTCCCTGTCTCTCTTCCGGCAGGCTGAAGAGCTGCCCCAGCACAGGACTCTGCTGCAGTGCTGCTGGGTGCCCGCTGACAGCCAAAGCCCGGCACATGCAGACTAATGCACCAGAAAAAAGGGGAAAAGCAGAAAGAAGCCCCTCCAAGTAGGCACTGCCGGATTGTCCGGAGGGTGCCCAGTGGGGCTCTGGCCAGGGTGGGCTGCTCACCTTGGCAGGGGCTGGTGCTAACCAGCAGCCACAGGAAGAGGAATGCTTCCATGCCATCTGCATGCTGCTTCTGCTGCTCTACAGCCCTACCCACAGTGACATGCCAGACAAATGCTGTTACTTACCAGTTCTCTGCAAGAAGAGAATTTTACAGATTCCTGTCCTGCCAAACACTGTGTGGAAGACTGTCACTTCCGAGGACTTGCCAAGGGCCTGATCTGGCCAGCTGCTTAGTATCAGAGTGCTTTGTGCTTTCCAGCTTGTGATAAGCATCTGGGCAGGCGGGGTTAAGGCCAGCATCCCAGCTAGCCACAGTCCTGAGGAAGGTCTCACATGCCCGAAAGCCTGGCTGTTTTTTCCAATTATGTCAGTTGGGCTAATGGAAGTGATTACCTCTTGCTACCAACCCTTTCTCATTGATCTCACAGGCCGTTCTTCAAATGTCACCCAGCAAGGAGGGAGCACACATCCAATTATAAAAGGAGAAAAGATTAGCATGATGACAAAGCAGCAGGGTCAAGGGTGCAGATGTGCTGCACGAAACAAATGAGACATGCCTGGTTTTGACACTCTTCAAGCACAGGGAACCCAGAAGGAGGCATTTTGGGGTGGGCCGGGGCTCTCCCCAGCACTTTAAGCAGCATAAGAAGCGAAAATGTAACTGTCTTCCTAACCTCTCCTCTGATGTTCGGTATTCTCTTTGTTTAAATAAGAAACCTTGAACACAGTGGAAAGCTAGTAACTACTCAAAAGCACAGAGAAAGGCACGCAAATGCAAACCTCAAAAGCAACTCAGACTTCGGGTGATGAAATTTATTTTCATGTGGGGTAAATATCTGCCTTTGTACTGAACCTGTGGTCACTAGTCCCACTGCACAAGCCAAGGGCAGAAATCAGAAGTCACAGGCTCACCCCAACACATCTCGCATAGGTGAGCAAAGATTGCCAACACAAGCAAGAGCTGCAGAATCAAGGAAGAAAATTCAGCCTTTCTGTTTCCTCCACCACACCCTGTTAACTAAAGCAGAAGTTCAGGCTTCTCTGAATATAGAACAGCAAAGACAAAATATTTAGCTGTAAGCTGCACTGGCTGATTTCTGCACCCTGAGCCACAGAGACTTCCAGAGACCTGAAGCAGGCTCTGGAGAAGGATGCAGAAATGTCACCTGGGATGTGCAGGACATGCAGATGCCTTTGATGAAGCAGTTGTTACAAAGCAGAGAACTCAGCTTTGACTCTCCCAGAGCTGATGTTTCTCACCAAGACCCCAGATTTCTTTCTCCTGAAGACTCAGTGCTTCATGCAAGGATGAACACTTAAATATCCATTAGGACAGGGGACCTCATGCTTTTCAAATGCTTTCATTTGGTTATTGGTGTATTCGGAGATGTTAGCCTAACCCACAGGAAACAGAACAACAGGAACTATTATCAGAAACTTACCTTGAGTACTTTAGAAGGAGATCAATGATCAGCACTTGAAAAAGAAGGGGGAACTGAGAGCTGAGGATGACATGTAGTTCCCACACCTTCAGCTTTTCCTTCCTTGTCGTGCTCTGCTCTCCCGTTGTTGCATCTCGTCTGGACCCCTGTTGTTCCAGCAGCTTCTTGCTGTACTTCCAGAGCACGGTGAGTGCCGCTGGCCCCCGGTGAAGAAAGGGTGTGTGGTGGCCTGTGTGCACAGGAGCTGGGGAATGGGTATTGTACCCAGCAAGTGCTCACTGAGTCTGTGGAAGGGCCAGCCCCTCAGCTCGTGTAAGGTCTGTGAAAGCTGATGGAGTGCTACAGCCTCACACTCCTGGTTACAGTTGGACCTGTTGGTTGTGGGAAACGTATGGTCCTGTTTATCTCAAGGGTGGGCAGGGAAACTCGTGGTAATTAGCTCAGATCATTAGCACTGCACTTGTGGCTGCTCCTGATGCTCCGGCTTTCCAAAGGCTGCATGTGTCTGCAGTGGGAAGGAGCGTCCTGTGGATCTTCTGTTCACGACACGTCATTTTCAAAACCTCTGAAGTGTGAGGATGCAGAAGTGGAGCATAGAAACAGTGTGGAGATGCCGCTAGTTAAGGAAGTTCTGCCTAGACAGACACCTCATACCACTTTCATCTTGTTTCCTGATTCCAGCACCTCATTTGCCCCTCTGTTTTAAACCACAAAGCTTCCTCCCATACACTGACTCTTCTCTATAAATAGCCAGGGCGCAGCCGGGTGTGACACAGGCCCAGCAGGCCGCAGCACGAGGCTGGGGCAAAGGCTGCTCCCCACAGCAGCCCAGCATCTGCAGCCAGCCCTCAGCACCGTAGCACGGCCTTGCCATCCAGGAAAAATGAGGCAGAATTGTGAAGCCACATCAGGCTTTGGCAGCTGATGTGTTTCAAGTAAGATTTAACGTTAGTAACTGTTTAATTGCTGACGAAGGCAGAAGTCCTCTACTGCCTCTGCCATGGGAGGCCCACGGTGCAGCACCCAACGAGACGCTGACCTGCAGCTACTCCTGGTGCAGCCAGTGTCACGGGGGTAAATCTGGGCAGAAGCAACTCTTTCGATTCGCCCTTTCTGTGGCACAGGGCGGTTTTTGATCCACAGCCTTAAGGCTTTGCTGTCACCTCCGCAGTTCCCTGAGGCCTGCAGGCAGCGTGACATGTCTCTGTGGGAGAGCAGCATGGGGCTGGTCGGTGTCAGTGCAGAGCAATGGGCAGAAATGAAATCCCGGCAGCAGTTATTATCTCCCATCAGGCTAAAAGGAAGTTTGCAGATTCTTTAGTCCTTATTTAGCGAATTTGTTTGCTTTGGAGGGAAATACTTGTGATAGCGTCTGGGACTAACCACATGCCTGGCTGCAGTGTGGCGGCCCACAGCAGCTGTGCAGCCTCCCCACCCAGCCAGCACTCCTGGGACAGTTGAGGGGTGTCCGTGCCCCTGACCAGCTCCAGAGTTTCTGGTGCTGGGCTGCAGCTCCAGCACTTGGATGCATCCACCACCCTGGCTCCCTGGGTGCCAGCGGGGTGCTTGGCTGGGGGCCGTCAGGGAGAGAGACCTGAGCGCCATCCTGGCACAAAGAGTCACGGGTGAGGCTGGATGGGGGCTCTCGGGAAAGCCAAACCCCAGACAAACCCCCTGCGAGCCCCGGCGTCCTCGGGGTTCTCCTGGTGCTGCTCCTCGGGATTTTTCTGGTGCTGCGGGTCCTGGAGACAGCCCGGGGCACGGACACACGGGGTGCGCGGGTGGGGTGGGAGCCGTGGGGACACCCTGGGGCAGGGCGCCCGTGTGGGGCGCAGGTGACATGTGGGCAGAGGGCGCAGGGCCGTCCCTGAGGGCGGCAGCGCGCGTGAGGGACTCGTAGTGGAAGGCAGGCGGGGGTGGGGGGCGGGGGGGGTGCGAGGCGAGCGCGGGGCGCGGCGCGGGCTGCCATTGGCTGCGGCGGGCTGATGTCACGGCGGGTGTCGCTATAAGCTCTTCGGCGCCTAACGGGCTGAGAGGAATCGGGCGGGCGCGCGACAGGCGCGCGCGGGACGGGACGGCGCGAGACAGGGCAGCGCGAGACAGGGCAGCGCGAGACAGGGCAGCGCGAGACGGGAGCGGTCCGGTCCGGTGCGGTGCGGTCCCAGGCACGCTCAGCGGGAGCGCCCCCCGCACCTGCCGTCCCGTATGCGCGGCTCCCGGTGCCGCGCTGCCGCGGAGGAGCCCTAGGCAGAGCCGAGCCCCCGCCGCCTGCCCGGGGGGGCTGCTGTGGGGGCCATGGCGGGGGTGGCAGGCACCGAGCTGCCCGGCGGCAATGTCAGCGCTAACCAGAGCGCCGCCGACCCCACGGTGTCGCGGGACGTGTGGATGGTGGGCATGGGGATCCTCATGTCGGTCATCGTGCTGGCCATCGTCTTCGGCAACGTGCTGGTGATCACTGCCATCGCCCGGTTCCAGCGCCTGCAGACTGTCACCAACTACTTCATCACCTCGCTGGCGTGCGCTGACCTGGTGATGGGGCTGACCGTGGTGCCCTTCGGCGCCAGCCACATCATCATGGAGACGTGGACGTTTGGGAACTTCTGGTGTGAGTTCTGGACCTCCTTGGACGTGCTCTGTGTCACGGCCAGCATTGAGACTCTCTGCGTCATTGCCGTGGACCGGTACTTTGCCATCACCTCCCCTTTCAAGTACCAGAGCCTGCTGACCAAGAGCAAGGCACGCGTGGTCATTCTCGTCGTGTGGGTGGTCTCAGCCCTCACCTCTTTCTTGCCCATCCAAATGCACTGGTACCGGGCAGACCGTGATGAGGCCATCCTGTGCTATGAGGAGGACACGTGTTGCGACTTCTTCACCAACCAAGCCTATGCCATTGCCTCCTCCATCATCTCCTTCTACCTGCCGCTCGTGGTCATGGTATTCGTGT
The DNA here is from genome assembly GCA_009769605.1 of Bucorvus abyssinicus. Lineage (NCBI taxonomy): Eukaryota > Metazoa > Chordata > Aves > Bucerotiformes > Bucorvidae > Bucorvus > Bucorvus abyssinicus. The sequence goes on from CM020041.1 coordinate 10,292,567, forward strand.
ACGCTAGGGTCTTCCAAGTGGCCAAGAAGCAGCTGCAGAAGATAGACAGGAGCGAGGGGAGGTTTCACAACCAGAACAAGGAGCAGGAGCAGAAAGGGGGAGCTGGGCACCGCCGTTCCTCCAAGTTCTTCTTGAAAGAGCACAAGGCCCTCAAGACCCTGGGCATCATCATGGGCACCTTCACGCTGTGCTGGCTGCCCTTCTTCATCGTCAACATTGTGCACGTCATCCAGGACGACATCATACCCAAGTACCTGTACATCCTCTTGAACTGGGTGGGCTATGTCAACTCTGCCTTCAACCCTTTGATCTACTGCCGGAGCCCGGACTTCAGGTATGCCTTCCAGGAGCTCCTGTGCCTCCGCAGGTCCGCCCTGAAGATGTATGCCAACGGCTACTCTAACAGCAATGGCAAGGGCGACTACAACGAGGAGGACAACGGCTATCCTCTGGCATCGGATAAAACCTGCGACTTGCTCTGCGAAGAGGGTTCCTTCCCTCACCCCGAGGGCTTCTTGCACTGCAAAGGTACTGTGCCCAGCGGGGTGGCTTCGGGGCGAGGCGGGCTCTGGCGTGGCACACAGCGGTTAGAAAGAGGAGCCTTTCTCCCTGAGGAAAACAACCCCCCCATGAGTAAGAATAATAATGATCCTCTGCTAGAGCGCACCTCACATCTCACAGCTGCAGGAACCCCAAGACGCAGCAAACAGGCGGGGGTGCCCCGGCAGGCTGGCGGGCAGCCTGCGCTCTGCCTGGCCAGGGGCGCGACCGCGGGGCCCTTTAGCGAGGGGGGTGGAATTTAAGGCTGTGCAGAAAGCTCGTCCCCGGAGGAACTTCCTGGCCGTGGCTGGTGTTGAACCACCTCATGACCTTAGTGTTAGCAGCCTCGGAGCCTGCCCGGCTCGCTTCTCGTAAGGGAGCCGGTGGCCGTGGGACCCCTCGGGCGGTGGTGCCAGTGTGGTCCAGCCCAGGGCACTGTGTGGGGATGGCACCCAGCGGCAGAGCATCCGGGGAAGGGGTGCTGGGAGCGGGGCTGAGCGCGGCTCGGTGGGGCCGTGTCGGGTCCGCGGCTGTGTCCGTCAGCGGGACGGGTTAAAAACCGCCCAGAAACGATGAAAGCTTTTTTTTTTTTTTTAAACCAAGTGTTATAGGACTTTCTGCTGAAATAATAATAATAGAAATAAATGGGACTGATTTCCCAGAATGGGAGACCGTGACTGTGGGACTCAGGAATGTGGTGCTGGGCGAAACGCTGCTACAACCACAGCCCGTCCTTCTGCTGAGGCTCCAACCAAAGCTTTTAAACTGCCCGGTTTGTCTCAAGCCTCAGATGACGGCGAGCCCGAGGAGGTGGGAAGGGAGGAGGTTTTAATTCTCTGTGGCAGATTGGAGGCTCCGCTCTGGCAGCGGGACGGCTGGAGGGTGGTTGAGTCGCTGGTTGAGGTTTATTTCCCGTTCGCGGCAGGCTTTGCGTTTTGTGCCCGGGTTGCAGGAGCTGGCGGCGGGCGCGCAAGGCTGTCAGGGGGTGGCGGACACGGGCGGGCAGGTGTGGGCTGCGGGACGGGGACGGCCACAGGGACGGCAGCGCTTGCCGAGGGCTTGCTCTCTGGAAGTCCCTAGCTGGAGGGAAGCAGCAGTCCGGCTGGGAAATGGAGCTCCCCCCGTTGCCTTCGCCCGCGACTGCTGGATGAAAGGCTGATCCCCGGGGCCGGGAGGATGTGCAAGAGAGGGGTCTTTTCAGAACCACTCATTTGAGGGGAAACGGTGCTCGCGGGACCTGTCGCAGCTCCGTGCGGTCCCGCGGAGGGATGCTCGGGCACCGTGTATGTGCGGGCTCTTCTCCCCACTACGCAGCTCTACGCACCTGCCCTGCACCTTGGGGATTTTGCTTGTGCTGCTGCTGGGGACATGTCGTGGTCAGTTTGGGGATCGGTATGTCCCCGGCAGAGCTGGCCGTGCGGATGAGTGCGGTGACCAGCTATCCGGGGTGACCGGGGCTGACTCCCATCAGGGCTGGTACCCCCGTGGTGCAGGTGTCAGAGGTGGTCTGGAGCAGCGCCGCAAGGAAGCTGGGGAGGTCGGAGGCTGAGAGGGGGGATGAAGCAGAGTTTCTGGCTGCTGACACCTCTTTGAAGACCCCGTGTGACCCCGGCTTTCATGGGTGCTCTGAGAAGGACTTGCCTCAAGCGCTGGTACCGAAAGAGGCAGCCCCAAGGAAAGAGGAATCTCCCCTGCTGGTCTCTGGGGCGGCTGCTGCAAGATGCAGGGCAGCAACAAATTCCTCCTCGGGCTCTCATACCCCTCATGGTAAAGCCCCACCCGGGTTTTGTGGTGTCGGGATCTGGAAACTGCTAGTGCTCCCTTCTTTCTTTCCCAAAGTGGACCCGATCCTGCTTGGAAAGGGTGCTGGGAAGGAGGAACAGCTATAAGAGCCCTTTTCTCCTCTAGCTCAGTGGCGGGTGCTGGCTCAGCTCCACTTGCCGCCTTTCCAGCTCAGCACTACAGCAGAGGCAGGGAATGTGCCCCGGCACCCTTCCCTCCTGCCTCTCGCTGTCCCTTTGCTGTCTGCGCCTGTCAGTGCACTCACCCGCTGCCTTCGTGCACGGCTGTCAGTGGTGCCCAAGGCCTTTGAGCAGGAGCCACTCGGGCAGAGGAGAGGTGTGTGCAGCCCCAGGTCGGAAAAAACATTAGCTGCTCAGATAAACATTAACAGGCTGTCCAAGCAGGGCAGACCCAGCGTGGGACTGGGACCAGCAGTCGGGTGCTCTTTGCTTCATACCGTGCAAGGGGTGAAATGCGAGAGGCTGGTGTGCTGTGCAGTGGGTGCAGGTACACACGCTCCAGCTAGACATGCATTTTAGCTTGGTGCGGGCTGTGATTATTATGTAGTGTTAAGGGGGAAGTGAAAATTGCCCTCTTGATTGTAGCGATCGATATCTCCGATGGTGTTACATCTGCATTTTTATCTTGCCGTATTTTGCAACACCCAGCAGCAGCATAGTTTAGCAGGTAGCAAGGGCACAGAGGGAGGAGGTGTCCCACAGTGATAGTCAGGGGGCCAGGCCAGCCTCCAGCGGGCTCAGCAGCCAAACTGCCACTGGCTTCGAGGCAGGAGCCTCTGGCACAAAGAAATCCAGTGTTCACATTTCAGTTGCTGTCTGTATTGTTACTATTATTAATTATTTGTATTTCAGTAGCACATATTGTGGACCAGGACTTTGTTGTCCAAATAATTGCTCTATTTGTTTGGCTGGCTCTGTTCATACTTCAGATCTTGTGGCTGTGTGTGGCTAAAGCTTCCAGGCAAGCAAGTGGCTAATTGCAGAACCACCACAGCATCCAGAGTACATGGGTGTGGAAGGGACTGGGGACGTTGGGCTGTTTGCACTGGGCAGTTGACCTTAGTACTGCAGTGCTCAGCTGCAGTGTTAGGAAACCTCAGGCTTGCAGGTAAGTGAAGAACTGGTTTCTTTTCTCTAAGGCAACATGAGTAAAACTGGTGAAATGCACACGGTTCTGGGGGCAGCTGGAATTGAAACAGAGAGACATTGGGGCAGAAAATATTGTGGCACCACCAAAGCCAAACCAATAAACCTTTCCTTTTCCATGGTTGAAGAAGAAAAGCTGTGTAAATGAATCCTTCGACCTGTTAAAACACTTTATAATCAAAACATAGTTTTATAGATACATGCTAGGCATTAAAAAATGGAGCATTGAAGTCAGGGCACTAGCTGCTTAAATTGATTTTAAAGTCTTTAGGATTTTACATGAGCAGAGTTGGCTCTGGTTAAAGACATCTGATAAAACACACAGCGGTGACTTCGTTTGAGGGAAATCACTGTGACAAAGTACCAAATTCTTACTGCAGACAGAGCAGGCTGCCTTCTGTGCTGCTGGTTTGTGCCTTATGCCACTGCCACAAAGGTGAATAGAGCACGAGTGGGACACTGTCCATCGCCCAGTGTCAGTGTGTACAGCTAACTGGAGCGTTGCGGTACATTCTCTGCTTTTAGCCCCTTTGGCCAAGCAGATTGTTATTTTTTTTTAAAGCTTTACCCAAAATAAGCGTCACAAATGCAGCTTTTGTGTTGTTACAAAATACCGTCTTCGCCATAGCCCTGCTTGTGATTCGGGCAGCTGTAGTTTCCAGATCAGGGGCTGTCTTTGCTTTGTCCTCCAAAATGGGCAGAGTGTCGAGAGCTGCTGAGTTACGTCGGTGCTTTGCCTCTTGGGAGCATTCCTGGAGAGCTTGTGCTTTCTGGGAAGCCAGGCCTTGAAATACAACCTGCTGCTTGCTCCAGCGCCGGGTAGGTGTGGAAGTGCAAGGGGAGCTGGCAGAGGGAATGGGGTCTGGGTGCAGATCCCCACCTGGGAGTGTGACTCGAACATCTCTTGAGGACTGGCCATTCCCAAAGCACCTCCTATCCTGAATTGTTCAGCAGTTCCTAATGAACAGCATTGCCCACCACATTGCCCACAGCATTGCCCGTCAGTGCATGTCACGTTGCCGTGGGGTGTTAGGGTGGGCACATGGAGCTTGGCTGTGCCTGCTCCAGCCTTGCCTGTGAAGCCAGGTCCACACCTGGTGGACTCCCCTGTGGGTCAGGTGAAGGTGAGACCCCTGCCTAAGGACACCAGTGAGGAGGTGGGAACAGCAGAGAGGGAGGGATGAGAATTAAACCACCAAATGCACCCAAATATTTGAAAATAGGCCAGTGATTAGTAGTGTAGAAAGAAAGCTTCTCTGGAGAGGGAGCGAATGTGTGAGCAGGCACATGACGTGCTCTTCAGCTCTCCCACGTGCTCTTCAGCTCTCCCACGTCACAGCCACTGGGCTTTTCAAAGGGCTTGTTTATGTATGTATTTACTATAAGGGGCATGTTTTTGCGGTAGAGGGGAGAGTATTGACAGAGCTGGCTAGGAGTAAACAGCCGGCTGCAATCTATCTCCCAGCATCTCTTGCCCTTCTGGTATTACAATGCTTCTGCTGCCAGGAGTCTCAAACACCCTCACTGGCTTAAGGGAAGGGCTTTTGTCCCCATTCCTTTGCCAGTCCTCTGCCTCGAGTGTTTGTTTTCACTGGTATGATGAACCCATTTCCCAAGGAGATGGTTTTATGAGCACATTCATTCCTCTGGCAGGAGGGAGGATGGCCTGTCTTGCATGTTCCCTTCTCTGCTTTCTGTCAGCAAATAGAAGGTGCCACCCTTCTAAAAGCAGCGAGGAGGCAAAGGTTTCCTGACCAACCGTGGCGGTGCCTGGCTGTGTCCTTGGACAGCGAGGATGGAAGCGGAAGCCAGGGAAGGTGCCTACTGGTCTGCTCACCATTGTCACCCCAGTCTTCCTCTGCCCCAGCTTTCTTTGGAGAAGCATCCAGCCCTGGTGAAGCACCTCATACCTTGGCTGACCCACATCTTTTGCTTACTTGTAAAAGCAGTATCGGTGCCTGTGTGTCCTTCAGGTTTGCAGTGTGCACGGTACCAGGGTGGTTCTTCACATTCAGATGAGCAAGGACAGTTTTGAAAAGCCACCCTGGCCTTGGATGTCCTCAGCAGAGAGGTAGTGTTACTCCAGGCTCCCTGAGACTAATGTTTTGCAAGGATTAAGGTTCCTTTCATTGCTGCTTTTACACTCGTGCTTGGTTTCTCAGGTCCACGAGTAGGACCATAGCCACTCTTTGGCATCTCCCTCCCTGTGCAACAAAGTCTCTTTCAATGTGAAAGGTTGGCTCTTTCTGAGACTTGAAACCAACAGCCTGAGCATTTCTTCACCTTGTTATTCTTTTATTGGAGCTGTTCTGAAAGCGAGCATTCTTCCTAGGGGCAAAGAGAACGTTTTGCAATGAACACACATGCTGGGCTGTGAGGACAGTGTCATTTGGTGGCTGGAGTAGCTATACCCTCTTAACAGAGACATTCCTGTGGGGTGACCAGCTGCACAGGGCACCCATGGGGACCTGTAGGTGCTTTTTGTCATGTTACAGAGTAGGACAGCAGCATTTCACTCAGCTCTGCCACTTGGGAGATGCACTACAGCTGTTCCTCAAGGGCCCGAGCTGCAGCTCGTGGCTGCTCCCTCTTGCACCCTCGGCCAAAGGACTGAAGCTCATGTTTGCCTGATGCAGAACAAAGTACAGCCAGCTGGATTGGGAGCACAGAGTCTTTCCCAGGGTCTTAGTGACACAGCCAGGGCGTCACTAAGACAGCACACTCTGAAAACTGGAGTTTACACAGAACTTGGAAGGAGATTCTCTCTCCTGGTAAGTGTTCTAAGAGCAGGTCACAACCCTGAATCCCTTGGATTTGGCAGTGGGTATCTGCTGGAATTGCTGTGTGTAAGAGTGATGAATGAAGCAGAGTATTTCAGGGGGCATTGTGCCTTTCTTTGTCATGAAAAAAGTGGATTTGCTGCTTTTCCATGCATGCAATTTAAGGTTTTCTCCTGTTTTCTTGCCCTCTCATTGGCAGAAGCATACAGCTGAATTTCTGTGCAATATTGCCAGTGCCAGTGAGAGTGGAGTGGGAAATATATCCTTGTTTACCGTCCTTGGTAAGGTCATTTTTGCACAAGTGCAGTATTTAGATATATGTATGTATATATATATCTCCATTATCTATATATGATGGTATATAGATCTGGATATAAACAAGGAAACATACAAGGTGTTCTATTGCGCTACATAGATACATAGGTGAAGAACTGTATGTTCCAAAGTTTGAGTATTTATTGCAGGTCCTGCTGATTGACTTTGTGTTTAAATAAAGACTATTTATGGTATACTTGAAGTCCCTGCTTAAAGCTGATCCGCTGGCCGTATTTCCCCCATACTCTCCAAGACTCTTCCAGTGAACCCTTCAGTTCTCATTAAAATAAAGCCACACCTTAATAGCCTGGTGGGGAGGGACACACAGCCTCCTTGAGTGGATGAGAATTTAATTAATTTATCCAGTGCTTTGCGCTCTGGAAATGGTGAGGAAGTTGTAGGTGTTCAGCACCTCACTGGTTTTCACCTGGCTTCTTTGGTTTTCACCTCTTCTGTCAGGCTTTGCAAACAAAGTGGTTTTTAAAAATCCGTCTGCTTTTCTGCCTGTTTGGATCTGAAACCGTGTCAGTCTTGGGTGGCTCCTGTGCTCCCATGGCAGACCAGGGCAGCTGCAGAAGCATGGCCCAGTACAGCTGAGGCTTCAATCCTCTGTTGCTGGTCACCAGTGCCAGCGTTCCCTGGCACTGGGAGGAAACACAGATGCCCAGTGCAGAGACTATTGGGATGGGAAATGTGAAACACTGTGAAACGTGTACAGGGCTTGCCTGTAAAGCCAGAGGCTGTCTCTGCTCTGCTCCGGCCCAAAAGCGAGTCCTGTGCTGGCACTGCAGCAGGAGTGTATGACTCTGCTCCCTCTCAGCTGTCTGAGCAAGGTCTTACCTTGCCTGGGATGGACACTGCACACCTTGGCAGTGCTCCTTAGTCCTGTGCTGCAGCTTCTCCAGCTGCGCTGCTTTGGAGCTTGGGCTGGAAGCAGGTGAATTCCCCTGCAGGAATGGGGCTGACAGGAGCACAGTGTGGTAGGTCACTGCTGTCTGTCCCAGGTTGCTTTATCTCCGAATTAGGATTGGAAAAGCTTCTGGGAGGGTGTTTTTGGAAAAGGATCCTGGTCTTCTGGCCTGTTCTCTGTTACCTCTTGCCCAGCCCTGTTGTCCTGGTGCTCATATTGCTTCAGGTGGGGGTGACGGAAGAGCACGGTCAATGTAAAGTAGGATCCCAGCCCAGCATGTTGCAATGACAAGTATTTTGCATTCTTTATGCCACTTAAGACCATGATGAAAGTCTTGGCAGCAGAGGCCAGTGTGTGCCCTGCATGTTCCGAGGCTGCTGCTTTCCAGAAACAACAGCAGGGAGTCACTGTGCAGCTCGGACAGGGAGGGATTACACCAGGCACTGCCAAAACACAGCAGATGACCAAATTATAATTTATGGGTTTGTAACTTCATGCTTTCAAGGGATAGAGAGCCCCAGCTAGAAATACAAGCCGTTACTAACTGCCAGGGTCTTGAAGAAGGAAGCAATCAGACCTTCAGCATCTGTGGGGGGCGCCTCAGCTGCCATCCAGCTCCCCCCACCCCTGTTAAGACAGGACATTCACGCTGGAGAACATTTCACATTCCATCTTGGAAAGGCACTTGCTCCTAAGAGAAGCTTAGAACCCAGTCCCTGCTTCCCAGCACATTTGGTGATTGCCCTGAGGCTCCCAGCAGCCCCTTCTGGCTCTCATCCTCCACTGATGCCAAGGCAAAGGCATTAATAAACCACAGTGGCCGCTGCCAGAGCTACCTGCAGTCTCGCAGACATGACTTCATTGCAGGTGTAGGCAACAGGAGAGATGGTGAGAGGATCTCTCACCAGCCCTACAGACAGTCTGAACGCAGCTCCCCACTTGCACCACCTCCTCCGTGGCTCGGAGAGGTTCAGGCTCCACCGCTGAGCTCCGCAGCCTCAGCCCAGTCCTGAGAAATGCATAAACAGCAAATGGCCTCTGGAAAGCCCCTGCCAAGTCCTTTCTCTCTCATGTAAATATTTTTTCCCTCTTAAGTGTATGCGAGTGTGAAAAACCCCTCCTTAATCTTTTCTTCTCTCTGGCTGAAGGAAATGCTTGTTAATCCCTGCACGGGGACGGTGCTCATCTTGATATTTTGCAGACATCAACCCAAGCAAGAACCACACTGCCGAAACCATTTGTTATCAACTCGAAAGCCATACTGCTCTTCCTGCCTCCCAAGCTCACTGGCATCAGATCAAATGGTGCCTACCACAATTGGTGCCTGTCAGGACATTACACTCCTTACTGGCTTTTGGATGGAGGTCACCTGGGCTTCAGCCTGTGGACAGCAAATTGGTTAGGCAGCCTTCAAAAGCCTTAAAAAAATAGGGTAAAATATCCATGGAGTTGCAGAGTCCCTGCTCCAAAGCCTGAAAGAGCCATCTTGTGTTGGACTCATGTCTGGAAATGTATGGCAGTTTTTCCTGATATAAGTTTCTTGATGCCTGGCCCAGGAAGCAAGTGGCTCAGTGGGAGATACATGATTTTTCGATACACTTTTAGTAGAAAAAGTGCATTTGCGTGTAGCAGAGGTAGTGGAAGCCCGAGTATGTTTGTGTGCCGAGGAGCAGGGTGGAGAAGCTGTGTACGTACCTGTTCACGGGGGAGTCTGTTCTCCCTGTTCAGGTGTTTTCTTACTCTCCATTCACCTCGCCTGGCTGTTCTGCTTGGGAATGGGTGGGAGCAAGCGTAGGCTGTTACCCCTCTCTTCCAGCCCTCTGCCTAGGACCTTGGCTAAGGTCTGTGTCTCATGACAGGTCCACGTCTCTCTTTCACAGAGGAAGCGTGTCAGCCTCGCACAAGCGAACAATGCTGAGAAAAACCCGTATCAGTCTTGACTGTAGGTCTGTTGTAATACCTCATTGTAACCCAGATACTACTGTGATACTCTGCCTTGGCTTGAGTCTGGCTGAGCAGGGGACATTCTTTATAGAGACAAGTTAGGCTCAAAATTAGAGTGCAGAGCTGCTGAGTGTGAAGGGCCATACAAATAGCTTTGTAGCTAAAGAGGAGAAAGAAACAGTTCCCTCATGTTTGGATGAGAAATACCTTCGTAGCAGCCCAACAATTTGATGTGGAGAGATGTTGACTTTCTAGGCTGCGTTTTAGGATGATCTCCCAGGGGTATTTCCTGTGCTGGGCCTTGTGATGCTTTTCCTGTCTCTGTGCCTTCCCAGGTGCCTTGCTAGGTTCTGTGTAAGTTAGCCCAGTTCAGGCAGGACCTCTTTACACTAAGCTTGCTGTATATGAAAGATGTGTTTGCTGCAAACCATTGGGTTTTCCACTGGGATGTGCATTACGCTGTTCCTATGCTCTTGTTGAGCTGGACTGCAGTGCCACATGCAGTGGTGTAAGCTGGAAGGGAACTTGCGAAATCAGTCATGGTGGGGAATTGGTCAAACCTCTGCATGATCTTGAAAGCTTGCTTGTAGCATGGTCAGTGTCTGATTACAGAGATCTTTGGTGTGGAGGGTGGGAGGGGGAGACAGATGCTTTCATGGATGGGCTGAAAGGGTAGGTGTTATTCAGCATGACAATTTTTTCTATCACAGACATTAGAGCAATGTCTTACTGTGAATGGCATTTTGCTTTGCGTTGCAGTGAGTGCTGGTAGGGACCTGCCTTTCAGCAGGACCACCCCTTTGAAGTGCTCAGAGACACCCCTCCCCTTGTCTTCTCCAGGCAAGCACAGGTTGTTCTCTTCTTTTCAACTTCATGAAAGTGGAGTCATTTGTGAACTTGCCAGGGTTGTGCACAACGGAGATGTTGGCATACTCCCTGCCATGGGAGATGGAGTCCTGAGCAATGTCAGTGGTGGCAGCAGTAGGGTGGCAATGAAGGCAAGTCCCGCTCAAACCTGAAGGTCCTGCTGTCTCCAGCTGAGATACAAATATAGAGATACAGAGTACAAGCATATGTGGTTAAGGATATGCCAGCAGCCAAGGTGCTAAGCTGGGGGGACAACCCACAGCTATTGGAGGTGATTTGTATCACTTCAGCACAGCAGTTGAGGCAAAAGGGAGCTGTGGCAGGGAGACCCATGGGAGGAAAAAGGGAGAGCAGAACCACAGAAAGACATTTTGTGACTCAGAACAAGGCCATTCCTCAGTAACTGCGCAACATGATTTGTTCAGCTCATTTAAAAGCTGGCTGTGTGTTTCCCTGTCCTCCCGAGGCTCCTTCCTGCAGAGGAAGACCCTTCTTAAAAGGGGATCCTCAGGGTACCTATTTGTAGCATGAAAACCCCTCCAGGAGAGTCACCCAGCCTTGAATGAACATCTCCCGGTCCCCAGCAGCAGAGTGGTGTACAAGCTGTTCCTCCTGCAATCCCGGCCCCTCCTTTGCAGCAGCCCTGATGACATTTGCTAGCAGCCTGTAAAGGACAATTGTGGGCATCTCTTGCTGGCTCAGGAGGTGATGACACAGCGGCTGCCACCATGCTGGGCTGGCAGGAGCGCCGGAGGCAGAGAGAGGGGCAGGGTGCCAGGCTGCTTCGGCTGGACTGCCCCTCACTTGGTGGTGGGGGAGTCAAGTGGTGGGAGGTGAGGGGAGCGTGCTGTTCCCAGAAAGGTCAGGGCACAGGGCTGTGGCATGTAGCCTCCGAGCAAGAGTCGGTGGCAGCAGGGCTGGGACTCGGGGGTCTGTGGTTTCTTGGCATGACTTGTAGATGTTGGCCAGGAGATACAGAAATTAATTGGAGAGAGAGGGAAGGATTTTGAAGTGAAGTGTGAGGGTGTGCGGAAACACTGTCTGGGGGCACAATGAGCTCTCCCTACCAGTCTGCAGTGCCCCCATGGATCTCAGGGACCTCGAGATGGGGTGCTGGCATTGCATCTGCTTGTGTTTGGTCTCATCTGGGCTGATTCAGTCCAACCCTCCATGCCAGGGGAAAGCCACCACTGAGCAGCACACTTGGGACTCACTTGTTTGGCTGCAGGATAGGGTTTCAGTTTGCTACAGTGAGATGGCAGAGCTTTGGGGATTTTCCTTTCTAATGTGCTCTACCAAGCCAAAGGCTTATAACAAAGTCAGTGATTTCAGAGATATTTTCTTTCTCTGCCTAAGAATTCCCTTTAACACACAAAACTCAGGAGGGGAAAAAAGATGATAAAACTTTTTAGTCAGAGACAACTTTTTAGCATAGGTTTGGACAATGCAGCTTACTGAGTGACTGTGTCTGTAAGGAGGCTTCCATCCACATTGACATGAATCTAGTACAGACTGGTGATGAAAATGGAGAGAAAGAGAAGGACTCGTGTTGAAGGGACAGGTGGAGGCAACCGAAGAAGAGAGACAAAATGAAATATAGCCCCAGGGGAGTATAAAAAGATGACAAAGAAACAAATGGAGATGAGAAAAGGGCCGTAGGAGGCACAATGACTCAAGCACCAGCACTAAACTCAAGGTAGAAAGCAGAATACTGGATCCAATGTGGAAAAGGAGGTGGAGGCTGAAAAGGGTTTGAAGAAGGAGAAGAAACAGGGCTGGAGAATGCCATGACAGCAGGATCCACGTTTCAGTGCAGGCAGCCTGACTGGTGCCTCTTTCTCTTATGTTAGTAGTTCCTTGTCTGCTTTCAGGCAGTATGGGCTTGATTTAGCGGATCTGTCAGGATGAAGGCAGCAGGACGAAGGGAGAGGGGACAGTTTCTCAGTGGTACAGAAATGCTGGGGAACCATGGGTGACAGAGTGTGACCATTAGAGAGGCAATGCATGCACAGTTTGCTCCCAGCGTCAGGGGTGTGGTCCAAGGCAAGTGACCAGCCTAATTTATGCTCCCAGAGCAAGGAAGTGAGTGTTGTTTTATTTTTAAAGACAGTCTCCTCCGCCCTGTGCCATGCTACCTCCTGCAGTGGGGTTCCAGTTTCAGGCAGAGCAGGCGAAAAACAACCCCAACCAAAATAAAACGTTCTGCTTTTACCTGTAGATGGCATCAGGTATTTTTGTCTCAAATCATTACTCTTCTTTCCTGCCTGACAGAGCCAGTGCTGGAAGCCCTGGCCTTGCAAGTCAGCACCTTGGGAAGATGAACCGGGCAGGGAGCAGGCAGGCGGCGGGGCAGGTCTTGGCACAGGGCAGTGGGGCTGTGTTTAAACCCAAATCACCTGAGCGATGACCACCGTGAGAGCACATTGTGCTAGGTACCTTCAGATCTCTCCAGGCTGCAGTGGGACTGGGCCGAGGAACTGGTGACAAACTGGAGCTGGAGTTTTTCCACCTGAGGCAGAACAAGCACCTGATACAGAGAGGTGGTGTTTGAACACTGTCTCAGCTGTGCATTTCAGTGGGAAGGCAGGCTGCTCAGTGGACTCTCCTTTACCTTGTTGCCAATGCCTCGTGTGGGGTTTGGTTTGTCCTGGAGATGGGAGATGCTGAAGAAGAGCTGGCTCATTGCAAGTGACTGGTACGCAAGGCAAAGCTCTCTGCATCTGCAAACTGCAAGTAAGGATTGAAGTGGCCCAAGTTATGTGCTCAAATTCTGCCAGTGAGCAGAGCCCTCTCTCTGCTGATGACTGAGTATATCAGCTGGGACAGGGCATTCAGAGCTACTGAAGGGATGTGGAGGGTGTTTCCACTGGAGAGGAGTGGAAAAGAGACCACTGATCATCCTGTCCAGTAAAAATCCAACAAATCCTGGCCCTAGGTGTCCAACCTGGGTGTCACCTTTTCATTGTGCTAGTCTCGGGGCCAGGGGTCACAAGATAGCAGTATCAAACCAGTCCCTTGTCATGTCCCATCCTAGCCTGACACTGGAGAAGGCACAGAATATGTCATACTCGTGCTGTGCTGTGCTGGTATTCTCCCCTGCCAGCCAAAACTTTCAGCAGGCTCATTACAGCAACTTTATGGCTCCTTCACACTGCTGAAGTGGTAAGAAAAGCCAGGGATTTTGTCATGGGAGGAAACTCCTACTGCAAACCTGAGATGCTCCATAAACAGCTGGATTGTTTCTATCTTTAGTGCTGATTTTCTCAACTGACGGAGCACCGCAGAGCAGTGCTGCACCATGGTGGTGTCCTCTCATAGTGGAGTGGAGCAGGAGCAAGGATGTCCCTGGTGCTGTGCTTCACACCCCAACATCGCCTGCAGGACCAGACTATCCTCTGCCTTGGTTTTGGATGGAGGTGTCCCTACTCTGTATTGCAATATTACAGTCTTGATTCCAATATTTCTCTCTCCTGTCTCCCCTTCCAGCCAGTGCAAATGCAATGATAGTTACGAGGTGGTGTGAAGCTGACCTTGAGTTACCTAACCCTGCTAAAGCACTGGGACAAGCTCTGTGTGGTGTGAGGGTGTTTGATGAGGAAGATGACTGTATAAGCCAAATAGCTGTAGATGCATTCAGGGCTTCACTGTCATTTTAACTGCAGTGGATTTCATGTGAATCACTGTAGTGGGTACGCTGTCACAGCTCACAAACAGCACAAAATTCTGTGGTTTGTTTTTTAAACAAATCAACAAATGAAGAAAGTTGACATGAAATCATCCGGTGCAGTCATTGCCTTGCCCTTTGTCTCCTCGGGAGGAGCGGCGAGGCACCAGCACAGAGGCTGTGCCCATGCACTCTGCTCTGCCCTGCAGCCTGCAGGATTTCCCAGCTCCAAAGCTAAGCCGAGATGCCGGTGACCAGCACTGTCCCTGAGCCTCCAGCTGCTCCCAGCTGCTTTCTGCCTGTGTCTGTATCTTACCCTCCTCCTGCACAGGACTTGCACCTCTGGAATCCCTGACTGTGATCCCTCCAACATGCCACCACCCCTTCCCTTCCTGCCATTGCAGCTCAGAAAGTGGAACCTGTCATCCTCTCCTCTGTCCTGAGTTCCCTCACGCCTCCACCAAGATTTTCCTTTCATTTCCCTGGGGCAGTGTGCTGGCAGAGCTGCCCAGACTGGGAACAGAGAGCTGCACATCACACTCGCTCTGCTGGGATCAGCATGAGAGCTCATATGGAGCTGGAGGTGGGGAGGCAGGAGCCAGCAGCTGCTGGTCCAGACAGTGGCCACAGATGGAAATCGTGGCATAGGCACTATGTTTTGCCTACACAATGCCTACGTGGGAGCCTGCATGGCTGGTGGACCAGAATACATTACCTTTCCTGTGCTGGCAATGAGCTTTACCCACTGCACGCAAGCGTAAAACTTCTGAGCACAGCAGCAGTCTTTGCTGTTGGTGAAACGCTTCTCAAAACTCTCCTGTTGTGTCAGGAAGGTGTTTCTTCAAACCAAGCAGGTGCAAAGAGCTGTCTCCAGCAGCCTGGTGCTGCTCTTTAGCTCTGCTCAGAGCTGCAGGGACAAAAAGCCTCTGAAAGTTTCTGAGTCAGGGACTCCTGTCAGTCACCATGGCACCCACAAAAGCCTGTATGCTGTGTAGGAATGAAGCGAAGCTCCCAGGGCTTCATCTGGCACCCAGGTGCTCAGGGATGAGTTATTTCATGGTGAAATTAGTTTCCCAGCAGACTTCTGCTGGAGTCAAGTGAAAAATGAGGCACTCTTTCCTCACATTTTTTTAAGAAAGTGCTCCTGTGGATGGGATGAAATGCTTATGAGCATCCTTCAAAGTGCCACAAATCAAATGGTCAAGAACAGAGTCCCTGCCAAATGCACTGCTTTTTGAGTAAAAGCCATAGCTGGGGAAAGAAGCATCTTGATTTGGAAACATACTTGAGTAGTCCCTGCTTGTTCTGTGGCCAGTGTTAGCTGGGGTTTTTAGCTTCCAATGACCGTGACTGCTGAAAGAATTAGAAAATGGCTTAAAAAAAGCAGATTTTAATGTGTTTTCTGTTAGGAGCCTCCACCTGTAGATAGAAGTGCTCAGAGAAAACCAGTGATTGGGCAATAGATGCAAACAGCCCAATGTCCATACCTTAATACACCATCTTTATTTCCCTTGTTTTCCATCCCTCCCCTGCTGGAGTTGGGGCATTTGAGTCCTGCAACCCAGGATCTTTCCTGAAGCATCTTTATTCTCCTCTTCCTTGTAGAAGACACTTAGACAAGCCTATGCATTTGGAAAGTCCCCTCCAAGTCCTTGGCACAGGGCAGGAGGCTGTAGAGCAATAATTCATTATTTCCTCTCAGCCCCCAGGTTCCTTCCCGAGTTATTGAAGCTTTGTGTAGAGCAGTGATTTCCTCTAAAATGAGGAGCAAGCTCACTTCCTTCTTGGAGGCCGCTCCGCTGCCTACCAAGGCACGGTTAGGGCGGGTGTGGAGCGGGCATTTCTGTCATTCTGCAGGCACACGTGCCTTTGCAATGAGCATGTCTGACAGGTACAGAGACAAATGAGGACAGCCGTCTCCCTGCCCCAGCGCGGAACGGAGCTGGCCTTGGCGATAAGCGGGAGATGCAGCTGCAAGGTGTGAGTGGGGAGACGGGGTTTTCCCGGGAGCAGAGCCGTGGGAAAGGATTGGGTACCTGGGTGGCACCAGGGATGCCGCTTGAAGTTTTGCTGCTCTTAGCTTTTTATTTATTACCTTGGGGTGTTTCCACAATGCAAGACGTGCCAACCAGCAGCTGTGGCTTGAAAGGGACAGGTCAGCGTAGCTCACCTCTCCTGGTCTGTCCTTTGTGCACACTTGTCAGCATGGCGAATGGGCCTGCCTTGCGGCCATGCTAATTCCAGTGCTTGTGGCACCGCGTGGCTGCTGTCAACGCTGCTTTGCTGAGATGGTTTTGCCATAAGCAGCTCCAGCGGGCATGCGGAGGGGCCAACAGCTGCACCATGACCAAGGACAGTCAGACCTCCTGTGGAGCGGTGGGAGTCCAGCAGAACTGCGACCTGGGCAGGACCCTGGCCGTATTAGGAGTGTAAACCTATCCGTGGTCTGGATCTGGGATGGAGCTGTCCTGCTGTGAGAGGCACCCTTGGAGAAGCATGGAGATACCCCCAATCTTCAGTGTCTGTAGCCAGACCCAGATTAGAAACCGAGGACCCAGATTAGAAACTGAGATCGCTGAGGTCTATGCTCCGCTACCGTAACTCATCTCAGATCTCAGTGCCTTAGCACACTTGCTGGCAAAATGGACCCTGCCAGATATGTGGTGCCTGGAGGAGCAGTGTCTCTGCAAGCAGTCTCCGAGAGTTTGGAGAGAAGATGCTTCACAACAGCCAGATATTGTAATTTCTTGGCTTCTGCAGCAGGAATCTGAACCTCAGCCTGATCTGGTTTCACTTACCGATTAAATCCTTTTGTTGCTTTGCCAGAGTTACCTAGAGTGCTGTGAGGTTGTCTGCAAGACAACTGCCTCTAGGTCATGATCCTTCAACACCAAGAGGGTGGGAGACCAGCGCTAGGTCACCAAAGGATAAGACGCAGCCCTTTGCACCAAGAGGGCAACCCTTGCCCAGGAGCAGTAGAAAGCCATTTTGTGTTCTATTTATCAGTTAGTCATCCTGCCTAATCTAGAAGCGACTGCAACCCCTGCGAAAGTGTCCCGTTGTCATTAACCCGAAGTACACGGTAAATTTCCTTCCTTCAACTGATGGCAAAGAAAGGTTGTGCTTGCACAGAACTTTCTTCCTTCCCCCCTCCTTGCATGATTCATTCAGGGATGCCGCATTCCTCTGTGGGTGATACAAGAAGCCAGGCTAAGGAGGCAATTGCATCAGGAACCTCAATGCAAATCGGGCCAGAGAAGTCACAATGTTGCTGAGTAATTAAAGGGCTGGCTGGACTGGGTTTTGAGGTGAGAATAATAGGGCTGAATATATGTGTGCATCTTGCCCGCTCCAACTTTTATCTTCCTTACATGGAAGTTGTTAACATTTGACTTCCAGTAATTTATGAAAAGCTCAGTTACAATTTTGACACGGACTCTCTTAGGATGGATTTCTGTGCCACAGAAACAACTCTTTCATTGGACATCACAGATTTTTTATTGGCCCTTGTATCATGCTGTTGGAAACTCCTGTGGTCCTGAATGCTGCTCTGTCCTTTCGCCATCCCTGAGAGCCGTTGTAACACAGGGTCAAATGTGTAGGAATCAGGTGATGTTACATAGCTGGTGCTCAGTCTCCAATAAGAAGTTGGAGGCCTTCAGATTCCAATACAACTGATTTAAAATACAACAAACTTGAAAGTCCTTCCATATCAGACCATCAGAAGACTGCAGACGAGCTGCTTGCACCCCTCATAAATACCAGGGCTGTCATTCCTGCAGATGGACGGTCCATTTTTAAATGAGGTTTCAGGTTACAGCTGGGCTTCACAGCACAGCTTGCAATTGCTGCAGGGTCATGGTGCTGAGAGGGGAGATTTGTCCTTGCTACAGAGCAGGGAAATTACAGTAAAGAAATCACTGAAATGAGAAGCCAGTGTCCCTTTAACATTCTGCCCCTGATATTTCTGCATGCTCCTGCAGGGGTTTCGTTGGGTTTCTCCTCTCCTTTGGTTAACAGAAGTTAGTCACAATGGTTGTCTCACTTCCAGCCATGTTTCTGGGGGCCAGGAGGACGGGTTTGCTGTTGTGTGCAAGTGAGATTTGCACTTGTAAGGATGGGTTAGGCGATCCCAGTCTCCCTGGCTGAAAACTCAGCTGAAGGCAGAAGCTGCCGATGAAGGAGGGCAAGGGCAGGGGTGCTGGAGGAAGGGGTGCATCCACCAAGTGCAGCCGGTCACCATGACTGAAACCATGAGATCATCAACAAGCCGAGCTCCACCTCTCAAGGAAGTCTTTTTATATCTCTATGGCAGATGCCAACCATTTTCTCACCCACAGAAGAAGGTGCTTGAGAACACAAAGTAGAAAAGCCCCCGAGGGCTGCTGTGGTGCAATCATCAGCTCGAAGCCAGGCACTGGGAGAACAGGCCTTCTTGCTGGGGTTGTGTTTACCCAGGTGCGATGCCTGCTCCACCCATGGATTCCTGGCCATTGCCTTCACGCTGTTTGCACTGCAGAACTGGGTTGCTGCTCGTTGCAGGGCTGTGTTGTGTCTGCCTGTGATACCATCAACCGCGTGCAGCATCTCAGCAAGTCAGCCACCGCTCGGGCAGCTGTTGCTTTCCTTTGATGAAGGAAACCAAAGCGTAGTGTGAACTTGGCTGTGGTGAGTCTGAGCATTTTCTGCACAGGTTTAGCCCTGTAAACCCTGGGAGTATTAATCAGCCCTGGCACAAACCTCTGTGCTCCACCCTTTGATGTGGGTGAGCAGGATAAGGGAAAAAGAATCGGTCTTATACTCATCGAGTAACATCTACTCCTGAGTGAATGATAATCCAAGACAATTTTGAAAACAAGACTTAGGCCCCGGAGCTGCTTTTGAAAAAGCTGCTACAGAGTTGTATACGAGAGAAATAAAGGACTCCAGCTCTCTTCTCGCCCATCAGTTATGTATTTCTAATGTGGTTGTCACCGATTTAATGGGATGATAGAGCCGCAGGACTTCCCAAGAGCAGTGTCCTCCAAACACCAATGATATAACCATGATTGCAGATAATTGCCATTTAGAAGCTCCTTCAAGTTGTTTGTGTGATTCCAGCATACACAGGGTGAAACAAATGTGTTTGCTTTAGGTTGCTTTTGTGTGAGGTAAAAACAAGTTTGTTCTTTATTAGATTAAGTATGGTGAGGAGGAGAGGGGAAGGAGTGCTGGTGGTGCTCTGCGCTGAAGCCATGCATTTGGGCAGTTCAGAAATAGTCTGCAGGGAGAATGTCTGAGGGGCATAACATGCTGCTCAGCCCTCAAAGTAAGACTTTCTGCTTGTTCTTAGATGGAAGACAGTGTCATATGGGGACCCTCCCACCTCAGGTCTGGTTTCAGTGCTGTGCTCTGCGGTTCTGCATGGCTCTGCCACATTCACATCCTTTTCGGATGCCTCATTGCTCCTTGGCTGGGTGAGAGCAGGCTGCTTTCATTGCTGCTCAGGAATCTCCAGCCTTTCTTTAGTCTTAGGAAGAAGAGGTGAGAAAGTCCTGCTGTGGAGAAAACTGGCTGAGAGAGCCCTCAGTGTGGATAAGAGCTGCTATATGCTGTGCCCCATGTGGGTTAGGATGCCAGCTAGGAGAGGGTTAATGCCACCTCCACCTTATCCAGAGCCACTGCACAGCATGGATATGGAGAAAGGGCTGTGATGGGGATGGCCACGCTGTTCATTCTCCTTTTGTGTTATTTACGTACTCGGTTAGTCAGAGTCCCTGCTGCCACCGAAGGGGAAGGACTCACCGTCTCCAGATGGTTTCTTTGTGCTGAATCACTTACACTTACGTAACTGCCTTTCCCCCGGTGTTAGCAAACCATACGGATCCCCAGAGTCTGCCTTAAGAAAACCTTCAAAAACCTGTGGCTTTTCTTTGTTCTCCCTCTTTCGTTCGCTTTCCCCTGTTCTCTTTGCCTTCTCCCTTATGAGCCCTTAATGTTATGACAGTGCTAAGTTTTTGAGCTACCATCAACTATCCTAAGGGGCACCAGCATATCTCTTACTTCTCAGTGGCAGCAACAATACCAGGTCAAATGTTGTCAAAATTTAAGGCTCTAAAAAGAAACCCTGACCTTTACGAGCTCTGTAACCACTCCTGAGAAGGGAGAGTGCTTCCTGCCCCACTGCACCATTAACATTTCACCAGTTTATCTTCCTACTTTGATTCCCATTCATCGGAGAAGTTTCCCCTTCACTCTGCACACCTGCCGTAGCCTGGCTAAAAGGCAGCCTGAGCCCCTGAACAAACCTGATCCATCCTGGGCAGCCCTTGAAATATTTCCATGTCTCTGGGTGTGGTCCCCCTCCAGCAGAAGCACAGGAGCAGAACAGAAACTGGTGACTTCTTCCTCTTCCCTTCCCACCGTGGTGATGCTTAAATGCATATTTAAGGTCATATTTAGGAACAGCTGCTTCTGAGCTGCCCCATGGCCTGGATCCTGTCACCAGATATGAGTTTGTGTAACATGATGGAGTGATCTGAAATCACAAGAACTTAATTTCTCCTGTAATCACCTCTCACAGGCAGCTGCTGCCCTGTCCCTTGTCCTCTTTGCCACATTCCAAGCCCATGAAGGCAAGCAGGTGGATAATAGACAGGTTTGGAGAATAAGTTCTTCTAAGGGAAAGGAAGGGGTTTATGTGAATAAAGAATTTTATTTGTAGGTGAAATGGCATCTGCTGTGCCTCCAAGTCTAAACTAGCACCCACACTACCTTGTTAGCCATGTTAGTCATAAACTGGCATTAGTCTTAGCTCACACATTCGTCGAGGGATGTCAGAGCTGCACAGAGCTGGCTGAAGATTGAAGATCTGGAAACCAGGCTTCTATAAGTAGTGGTACTGGCTTGCTATGCGACCTTGGTCACATCCTAACACCTTATCTGCTGGGTGGGAGAGGTAATGCATCTTTCCCAACTGCTTTGAGTTCAGCAGATGAAAAGCACCATTTTGAAAACAAGGGAAATACTTTTGTGTTGATGTAAACACGCAAATGCCTTCCCTTCCTCTCTCCTCCCAGCCGCCGGTAGGACCACGCTCTGACAGCAGCTGCCAGCTGCACACCACAACGCTGGGGCGGCAGGCAGGACCATCTCCTTCCTTCTTGGGGAGGGTCACAACAGCCATTTCCTCGGTCTGGCCTCACTTCAGACCCATTTTGGCATCACATGGGGTCAGCGCCCAATGCACGTCACACTGTGGCTTTAATCGAGGAAGGAGTAGAGCAGCATGGAGGTGGGCTGGGCAACAGAAGTATTGGAGGTGGACAGACACAAACCACCCATGTCCTGCCAGGCTTTGCTCCTCCCTGACAGAAAAGGAAACCCCAGCAGCTCCCAGCGTATGGACTCAGCTGTGGCGGCTCAGCAGGGCATGGCAATTAGTATGTGTGGTGGAAGTGTCTCGTTCAGCCTCTCTGCACTCTAGCACGAGCTTTGTAGTCTGCCTGAGGATAAGGGACTTGGTTGTAAACCATTTCCCACATCCAAGGCTGTTACACTCATGCCCTTGGGAACAGAGATCATCCGCACTGGAGCCTTGCATGGGAACAGTGCCTGCGAGAGAGAGAGACACAGAGCAGCACGTGAGAGATGGAGGGATGACATCCTCCATGTCTTGCACTCGCTTGCTGCCTCTCCCCTCCAGGAAGAGTCTCGAGGGAACCACAGCAGCGTCACAAACCACAGCAGCAAAGCACAAATGGGGATGATAAGTCTCTGTGTTTCCAAAGAGGTAGATGGTAATGCCCAATTTCACTTGGCCTGAATTCCATCCGTGTTCCCATCCCTCGTTCAAGCCAAGAAGGCAGAATTTAGGTTAGAGCTCTCCGGATAGCTGTGACTGTCAGTTATGGGTATATGCATGTAGGAAATGCACCAAATTCCTCTAAAAAGACAGATTCTGAGCTCTGACCAACCACAAGACAGCTGATTTGGATGTTTGCCAGTGAATCGCAGAGATCTGGACCTTCTTTGCCATTTCTTTTATCTCCAGCCATCTTGTTGGTTGTGGATTGGGTCTCTGAATCTGTCTCAGTTCCTCTTTACTAGCAATGATAATGCTAGGCATCACTCTTCCCACTTTATTCAGTAAAAAGGAAGCCTTCTACAGGGAAAAGGAGCAGATTTGCTTCTGCCTTGTTACCTGTTGGACCCTTGCACCAACAGAGCATGGAGATAACCTTGAGGGACACTGTGATCTCTTCATGCAGCTTTGAGGAACATTGTGATGGTGTCACGATGGCTTCTGTTAAGCCACCTGGCCTTGACAGCTTTACTCCTAATTCCCTGTGTTTGCTCTTTCAAATGAGACTTCTAAGAATAATTTAGCACTGGAGCTTTTTGGTGGCTGCTACCAACTCACGGAGTCCCTCAAGAGAGCTGAGAAGGATCCTCTTGTGTAAGCATCACCCCATGACACAAGGCAGTATGGAGAGGATATCCCTGCTTTTTCTGGCAGAAGACAAAACCCTGGCTGAGCACTCGGTGCATTACCAGAGAGCTGCCCCATGACATTATTGGACTTTCTAAAATAGAAGTCCTTTTGCATTTTCCCTTGACCCCAATTTATTTTGCATAAAACAATTAATCGGACCACCCAAAATCTATTTACAAGGTTTCCCAGAAATCGTTGGAGTGTTTGCATGAAATCGAGTTCAGACCTGAATTCCAGGAGCAATGATGCTAAGTCTGGGGAAGATTTTCATTGCTTGAAGCCAAATGTCCTCGAAAGTTTCTTTCTCAGTGTGAAGCCCCTCCAGGCATTCACAGGCAAGCCCTGAATGACCTGCTGATATGCCACTTTTATCAGATCCTTTGTCATCCAGAGGACCATTGTTTGCTGTTCTTATGTATAGATTTGCATCTAAAAGCAGGGATGCAGAGAAGGGCACCTGGGCTTAATCTCTGTCATAATGGTCCTTTAATTTGGTTCTCATGATGGTGGTCCACCTCTGTCTCCTGGGGCTGGCAGCCTGTCATTTCAAATACTCCTGGGCCAGAAGGAAACCAGAGGAGCCTTGAGAATAGCTTGACCCTAAGTGGGATCCCACCTCATCAAACCTGAGAAACAACCCTGCTGTGCTCTCTTGTCAGAGCATCTGCTGCCTTCAGCTTAGTAGGTTCGGTCAAAGGCTGGTTCTTTTCATTGTTTATTTGTGAGTAGCCAACACAGCAACAAATCACAGCCTGGCAGGAAAATGGAGAACTTCTGAACTAATGGGAAAACCACAGCTGTGAAGGTGTCAGTGGTGGTTCTCTGCTTAAGCTGGTAGTGGCCAGTCACCAACACCTTGCCACTCAAATGCCAGTGCCACTTAACTGAAGGGTCCTCGCTTTGTGCCAGCCTGGCAGCAAGCTCACCATGCTGCCCAGAGGGCAGAAACCAGACATATCACAGACAAATTAGGAGGCAGCTGGCTGGCGGGAAAGAAGAGATGGTGGTGTATTCATGTATATCCATCCTCTTACATGTTGCATGATCTTCTGAGCCTGGCACACACCAGTGCTCCTACCTGCTGTATTTCATAGGATTGCAGAATGGTTGAGGCTGGCAGGGACGTCTGGAGATCATCCTGTCCAAAACCCCTGCTCAAAGCAGGGTCAGTGAGAGCAGATTGTGGCAGGAGGGGAGCTGAAATCCCAGCATCTTCCTTCCGTAGGGTGGAGTACAGAGGCAGGTGGAGGAGTGAGGGTGCTGTTTGGATATTCTGTTGTTCCTCCAGGGAGAAGGATGTTCTGCTCATTGTTAACTTGTTTGGCTTGGGTTTAAGTCAGTATTAGTTCAAACAGCTGCATAGGAAACTGGGTGTAAGCCCAGCTTAAGGATGAGTTTACACTATGTTGGCATCATACTGAGGAAAGGAAATTACAGTGTGCCACAGACCAAGACAAAGTGCTGCCTGCGTTATCTGGCATACAGGGCTCTGGTTATAACAGCACTCCTATCTCTGTCATAATTTCAGGTTTGCAGAGCACCAAAAGGATGTGGTTTTTCATGTAGTCATGAAATGATGTTTTTGTACCTTGAGAGCGTAGTGAGATCCCACATACAGGGTATTTTACACTTGCATAATGTGTACATGCAGTAGCTCATGTTTCAGAGTGAACCTCTTCCATTAAGGCTCCAGAAGGTATCTCCCCTTTCTACAGTCCTCCCACTTCCCTGATTGTCACAGTTGCAGCATTTGAGTGAGGTCTATCAACTGCAAAAGAGTTCAGTGCACAACAGCAACACATGCACTAGTGCATTGCACTGTTGTCAGGAAAACACAGGGACTGGGGAGGCTACAGGGGTGGCTTCTGTGAGAAGCTGCTAGAGGCTTCCTCCATATCCGATAGAGCCAGTGCCAGTCGGCGCCAAGACAGACCCACCACTGGCCAAGGCTGAGCCAAGCCCATCAGCAATGGTTGTGCTGCCTCTGTGGTAACATATCGAAGAAGGGGGAAAAAAACCTGTGCAGCAGCAGTCAGAAGGGAGGAGTGAGAATATGTGAGAGAAACAACTCTGGGGACACCAAGGTCACTGAAGAAGGAGGGGGAGGAGGTGCTCCAGGTGCCAGAGCAGAGATTCCCCTGCAGCCTGTGGTGAAGCCCGTGGGGAGGTATGTTGTCCCCCTGCAGCCCATGGAGGTTAATGGTGGAGCAAATTCACTTGCAGCCTGTGGAGGACCCCACACGGGAGTAGACTGATGCATGTGAAGGAGGCTGGGACCTTGTGGAGAGCCTATGCTGGAGCAGGCTCCTGACAGGACCTGTGTCCCCGTGCAGAGAGCAGCCCACGCTGGAGCAGGTTTGCTGGCAGGACTTGCGACCCCATGGGGGACCCACGCTGGAGCAGTCTGTTCCTGAAGAACTGCACTCCATGGAAGGGACACATATTGAAGCAGTTTGTGAAGAACTGCAGCCCGTGGGAAGGACTCATGTTGGAGAAATTCATGGAGAACTGTCTCCTGTGGGATGAACACCACAACAGAGCAGGGGAAGAGTGTGAGGAGTCCTCCTCTGAGGAGCAGCAGAGACAATGTCTGATGAACTGAACGTGACCCCCATTCCCTGTCCTCCTACGAGGTAGAGAATTCAGGAAGAAAGTTGAGCCTGGGAAGAAGAGAGGGGTGGGGAGAAAGTGTTTAAGATTTAGTTTTTATTTCTTATTATCCTACTTTGAAATGATTGGTAATAAATTAAATAATTAATTCCCTGAAGAACAGTCTGTTTCGTACATAACAGGAATTGGTGACTGATCTCCCTCCCTGTTCTTATTTCCTTATACTTTCTCTCCCCTGCCCAGCTGAGGAGGGGAGTGACAGAGCAGCTTTGGTGGCACGTGGCATCCACCCAGGGTCAACCCACCACAAAAAAGGAGGTAAATCATTATTTGCCAAAAAACATAAAACCCCGGAAAAGGCTCCCAGCTCTCCAACAGTCAAGAGCTCCTTCTAGGGGATTGCAGGATTTTGCAGTTTGATTTAATGGTTTCAAAGAGAATTGTTGCTCTCCTGGGAGCAATCTGTTAATCTGTTCAATCATTAAAAAAAGCAAAGCAAACAATGTCCTTCCCACTTCCCCAAAATTCAAAAAAAGAAACAAACAACTCCCTCAGAAAAGCTGGGGCAAGCAAACGAGAGAGAAATAAGATAACACTGCTTGTAAAAGCCTGTTGCTTTGCAGCTGTTCACATTCTGGCTACTTTCCAGAGTAACTTTGGTAATCCTCTGCCAGGAAAAAAAGAAGTCCTTCAAACCTAGAGTTTGATGAGGACATTGTTTCTTACAAAGTAAATGAAGAACGAGGTGAGAATGACAGGGAAGAAGTACTACCCCTGAGCTGATGGATGCATTATAAATTGTTCAGAGGCATTCCCGAGGCTGAGATTGTACCTAGGAGTCATGGATGAACCTTGGAGGGAAGAAGCTGTGTCAGAGCCCTGCAACAAAACAAGTAGCATCACCATGTGTCATCCAGACCATCACCTCATACAGCCAAGTACAGAGATACCCTAAAGCATGGGTTTAGGTTACAGCAAACTAAAAGGGCTGAGATGTAGTTTTTTCTTTTCTTAAGTAAGTATGGTCATAGTCACCCAGCTCAGGGTTCCCTGTGTCCTTGTGTCACACCTCAGCTTCTTATCACACATTAACTAGTTCTTCTTTTACCTTGATCTGTGAAGAAGCAACTGATGGTTCCTTTAATGTTGTTGCACCCTAGATTCTTTTTACACTCCGCCCTTTTAACATATGCTATTTAAAGGTTATAGGAAGATTTGTGGACAAATGGTAGATGACAGGTTGCTGAAACATGATAAAATAGCGAGAGTTTCCAGTTGAAGAGGAGAGATCAAAGAGGCAGGAAAGGAAAGAGGGGAGAACCAGTAAACAATCTGTGCCAGCCTTTACTAGGTTGGAATACCCCTGTTTAGATGTGGAGACTGTGCAGAGCAAGGCTGTCAGACCATCCTGTTTGCCTGGAGTGCAGGAAGGCTACAGAGTAAAGCCCTGTTTTGCTCTGCCCTCACTCCACCCTGAATCCGGTCGATGCTTAGGGAAGAGCTGCTCAGCTGCTTCGGGGATAGCCACAGTAATTAGTCTGAGGGCATGGCTCCCAGAGGAGCTCATTTCTCTGGACAACTAGCTCAGATGGAGGTTTCCACAGTGTACATGTCTCAAGTGAAGCAAATCTCAAAGACAATCTACTGCCAATCCACAGCCTAGGTCCAGGGAAGGAATTTTTCTCTCTTCATCCTTTCCTTGACCCCTTGGGCAATGTCTCTTAGGGGGCATTTCAAAGTCCCACAGTGTCTATGTGGGCAACAGTCAATTCCCATTGATTGAGAAGGTCATATTTACTTTCTCCTCAGATCACTCTGCAGAATGGCTGCTCGCGAGCCTGGCATGTATTATGACTAATGACCAAAAGCGATTTCATCATTAGTCTTCCATGTCTTCTAGGGCTGTACTGAAACAAAATAAGGGAATGTAAATTAGTGATATCCAGCTGGCTATGGAGTTAGCAAGATGAATGCATGTGGCCTGTCTCCATGCATCTCTTGCTTTGTGGGATGTGGGTGGTCCATCCCTGTCATTGTGTTTGTCTGGTGAGCAAATCCGAGCTTCCCACAGGTGAATGGGCACCGGTCAAGAACAGAGGCTGCAAGGTTTCGTCAGCCGACTTCTGTTTTGAATATTATGTTTTGACTTGTGAACCCTAAGGAATTCAGATCTCAGGGCAGAGGAAATGTTGGAAGAGGTCAGGAGAGCTGTGCTCCCTCTGTGTTGCTCGAAGCAGCAAATAGCACACGTTCCAGGGCAACATCTGATTTTCTGCTTTTACGAGGCAGATGTTTAGGATAAGTGATTTTCTGTTTATTTTAATTGCCATCTTCCAAACCTCCTTCCTACATGCGTGCACACATTCAGAGACCATAAATAAGGATTCTTCAGATTAGGCCGTTATTTGGGTGGCTAGCCCTGTCTTCCATCAGTGCCTGGACAGGGCTGTGTGCTGCAAACCCAGTTCCCCTTGCACATCAGTTTTACAGTGGTGTAAATCAATTAGGTCTAATTCCTTTCTCAACAACATGAGCATAAATCTGAAATTGCTCCACTGACGTCAGTGCTGTAATGGCAGTGTATAGGAAAGTTAGACTCCCTTGACTTCAGAATGTCGCTGCTGATTTACGCCAGAACAAGAGCAAAAGTAGTTGGGCTCAGCATGTCCTAGAAGTGTTACTGAACAGCAGGACAGGTTTGCTCTGGGATGCAGTGGTGACAATGGAGAGCAACTCTGTGGACTTTACTGGCATTAAGTTTGTGGAAATGAGTTGCATCTTCACCACAGTTTGGGTATCAAAGAGCTCCATGTAGTAGGTTGTTAATGAAAAGAAAGGACAAACCAATGCTTCTGTGTGATTAGTCCCATTGCCTGTCACTGTTCCAGGAGAGTCATACAGGGTTGAATCCCACCATTTGGTTTGTGTTATGATGATGATTCTAAGCAAGGCAGCAGTACCCTCATATCTTGATGGACACCAGGCAGGTGTCCATGGAGGAACTGGTGGTTCTAGCAGAAGCCAGAGGGGCACGTGGAGGAGATGCCCTTACAACTGGTGCTAAGAGATAGTCTGGAGGGGTGGGAATGCTGGCTGCACTTTTCTCCTCTGAGAGGTCACAAGCAATTGCTGTAGGCATTCTACATTGGCAGCATTCAAGGTGTTAATCCTTACTTGTTTCTCTAGATTTTCCTACCCCTCTAAAGGGCTGGAACTGAAAGCCTGGCTGTAAAAGGGGTGCTGGCCCCTCTGCTCTGTTGTGGATTCAGCCTGCAGACTGCAGATTTAAGCAGAAGGAGATGAGAAGTGGGTATTTCCTCTTGAAGCTGTAGGCCTTCCCAAACAACCTTGCTGTTTAAAGAGACTTTGGCAAGGAGGGCTTGGATTTCTGATGATTGCTCTTTGGGAAGTTGGAGAGCCCAGTGGTCACCTCAGAGTCCGGCAGCCTTGCTCCATTAAAGCTAGTGGAGACAAGCTGATTTACACGCCTCTTCTGTGGGCATCTGGCCAATCTCTTAATTGTTTATAAATTATTTTCTTTTTTAATAGCATACGTTTGCTCTGAGTGGCTCAGTTTTCACACAGTGAAATGCAGCCATGTGTGGCATAACTACTTTAAAGCCACCGAGCCGAAACGGGGTCCACGTGAACCACCAGGTAGCCTGAAGGTGCCACAGAGCAGGACAAGGCCATGGGTGTCCCAGGGAACTAAGCCCTCACCTTCTTTGTTTTTTAAAAAAAATGCTGAGGCCATGCTTTATCCATCTCTCAGCCTCCTCCATGCTGGCAGAGGTGGGAGGCAGCAGGAGAACCCCAGAAACCAGAGAAGAACTGCAGTCCTTCCTTTTCCACTTCTTACCCAAGGGTTCAGCCACACCTGTAATCGACAGACAGGAGAAATAAAACGATTCTCCATGCTCTATCCATGCTTCCCCAAGGAACCCCAGCTGGGTGCACAAAAATGTTCCCATGTCCATGCTGTACAGCCATGGGGACGAATGGCTGCTCTGAGCTCCAGATGTGGGTTTCAACAGCCCAGGATGAACCTGTGGCAGCTCGGAGGTACCTTGCTCACAGACACCTCCTTGTCCACACACTTGGCTGGAAGGTGGCCCTGTGGAGAAGAAATGAGAGCTAATGAACCATGGCCCCAGTTTTCCCACCCATTTTGTTCTCACTAGCAGTGAATAACTCAGCCGATGCATTCGCTGGTGGGGAGCGGCAGAGTTTACCAGTCACGAAACAAAACTATGATTATTGCCATAGAAACAAGCTTGAATGTGAAACTCATCCGAGGGGGTAGCAGAAAGAGGACATTGGACTTCTGTCTCCTATCAAAACTCACGTGTGTGTCTTCGATTTGGAATGCCAGAAAGTCACTATTATAATAATCATCATAAAATAAACAGATATCAAGAAACACTGACTTCTTTTGGGTTCCTAGGAGGAACTAAGTCAGGACTGGCCTGTGAGGGATGAGGGTGGTTAGTAGCACCGCTGCAAGGAGCAAAGCTCTTTCCAGTTAGGGCAGGAGGCAATTAAATCACAGTGGCTGAGGGATGCAGAGTGTAGAAACATAACCTTGCTCTGCTCATGGCTCCCTTTCCCAAATGAAGATATGCAATTTGTTTAGAGAATTCCCTCCTCCTTCCCACTGGAACTCTCTACAACAGTGGCTTTGCCCTGGGAGCTTACGGCATGAGTCAAGTTTCCTTGTAAGCTTACAAGCTCCATCTATAGGATAGCCGAAGAAGAGCCCTTTGGCTTCAAGCTGATGAAAAAGGGAAAAGCAGCTTCACTCAGATTCCAGTTTTGTTCTGGACAAACTCCAGCATGCTTAGCATACCACTTTGCAGAAAGTCACTGATTTCATTGTCGTTACTTCGTATTTGGGTATAGCTTTCTGCCCTGGTTAAACTCTCAGTCCTCGGTCCCATGCTGCACGACTGTGGGACTGTTGCCTGCGGAAAGAGCCGGAGTTGTGGAGCTGCTGTTATTCCACTTGGGAAATCTCAGTGATTTTCTAAAGAGCTCCTGATTTGCAAGATTTCTGGGCTACAGTTGTGATGCCTTTAGGTTCTGACAGCCCACAGTGCCCCATGTACAAAACTAAACGGTAGCAATTAACATGTCCAAATCATCTAAATCCAGCTGACTTAGCAGATCAGTTTCTCCTTAGCTTGGTGTTTAACTATTGCCAGCCCCAGCCCACACCTCCCTGCACAGGCTGCACCAGCAGAAGTAATTGCAGTCCACAGGGATTTTTTAGGAGGAGAAAACACGAAAAGTGAAAGACTTTTCTTCCTTCTTTTGTGCAAAGTTTAATTCTTCTTGGCAATAAGGTGCAGTACAGTCTGGGACTGTGTGTGTTTCCGAAGGAAGGAAGGAAGAAAGGAAGCAAGGAAGGCAGGCAGGCGAGACAGACGCACTTTCAGGACAGTTGGCATGGGAGTAGTCTTTTTAAAGAGATGCTGGCAACTGGCACTTGCAAATCATCTCTCTTGTGCTGGAACTTCATCTTAGATTTGTACAAGAAATACAACTTCATTTTGGGTACCCAGGGTTCTTCTGAGAAAGGCATCGTGTTCCCAAAGAACAGATACAATTTTTTCCTTTCTGTAGATCCATCCTGGATTTAAATGCTGCTTTCTCTGCACAGCCCCCCCCCCCCCCCCCCCCCAACCATAATCTTTGACAGGTACTTATTAAAATATCACTTTCAGATAAATAAAAGCACAGGCATATTCAGTACTTGTTCCTTTCTCTATCTCAAGATTAATTTCCCATTTTTCAACCTAATGTGCCTGTCATTGAGGTATCTCCACAATCAAGAAAAAGCCCTGTTTCTTCCTTTTTGTAGATTCACAGATATTAAAAACAGAAGAAAATGTGTTCTCATCTCCTGGGCAGCTGACCTCAGTGCATATGTGGAGATGCAATTATTTAATGCAAAGAAGCTTTGCTTTATGGTAGCTACCACGGGAAAATCATTGCTCAGGTACTAAAGCACTGAGCTGTCCATGGGGTGCAACCGCTGCCGAGTGCCTTGGTCAGCTCACACAGCTCAGGAGTGCAACGACACTGTAGGAGCATCACTGCAAAACGTGGGGCAGGACCTCACCCACCGCAAGGAGGTGCAGCATGTATGGGCAGGGCGCCACTGGGCATGGAGAGAGTGGGCTGCTCCTGGGGCTTGTTCATCCACTGGCTCCTTCGGGAGGATGTTCAACAGCAGCCGAGGAGGGTGCCTGAAGGCTAAGACAGAGCTGGTGGATGTGGTGTACACCAGGCAAGGACAACAAGTCCTGAGGAATTGTAATCTCTCTCCTGGCTTCAGCATCTGAATCCCGCCTCTACCCCCGTCTCTACCATGCTAAACTTATGCTTTATTTCTTTCTTTCTCTGTCCCACAGAGATCCCTGGGTGTCCAGGAATGGTTGAGAGCTGAATGGGCTGACCTCTCTTCCTCACCATCCTGAGCTCATGAGGGCTCTGAAGAGATTGAGTGGGAGCATGGCCTTGCTTCTCTGAGCCAGGGGATGCTGTGGGAAGTGATTGCCTTGGCACATGTCTTCATCCCAACCCATAGCCCATTGTGCATCACCTGAAGGAGAAGCTGATGAAGGATAATCAGAGGACCAGGAAAGGCTCTGCTAGCCTTGGAGGACACAGATAGGGGACCGGCACTAAGAGAGACACTTTGCAGGAGTCACTGCATATGAAACTGACTCTGGAAAGAAGCTACGGGAGCCCTGTGAACTGAAGGAGGTGGACGTCCAAATCACCACAAAAAGTGCAGAGAGGTTTCCCTGGCACAGCATCGCTGGAAAGCACTTTCAAAAGGGAAGGGGGTATCAGGACCACATGGCTATTTCCAGTGGCTGGTTTAGAAGAGGCACAGCAAGGTCATTGCCTTACGGTCAGGTCAGGAGACCGGCAGGACGTGCTCACAGCTGCCTGTCCACATGCTGGCTGGGGCTCCAGACAAAACAGGAATCTGACCAAGACCAAGAGAGAAGGAGCATGGAAGATGGTTTTAACTTATTCTGTGCTTGTTTCTCCTTCTGGTGTCTTCTCTGTCTACCTCTTTTTCTCTCCAGGCCTACGTATACTGCACATGGGACCCAGACCCTCACAGAAGCAGAAGTATTAGCACAGGGCGAATCCTGCCCAGTGCACGGCTGTGCTGCCCAGTGCAGTACTGTGGCTAGAGGGGCTGACACTGCACAGTGCAGACGTGACATGGTCTTCGTTTGCTCCTTTTGCCAACAAATCTGCAACTGTAATGCCTGGACTTCAGACAGGAGAAAGGCTTGAACCTGGCACTTCTTTTGCTTGCAAGCAGTCACATGCTAGTGCGACCAGCCACCCTTGGGAGCCAAGTTTTAACACTTTAGCCCCAAAACATTATAGAGCATCCATCCCTCTCCTGTAGCTGTGGAAATGAGCATGCTGGCAGGCTGCACACTCAGCGCCTACATCTTGGACTGTAAAAACTCTTTAAGCAGAGGAGATAGAGATGGAGGGAGTGACAGGGGATCAGGCAAAAAATAGTAAGAAAAACTGATTCAAAACCATAGGAAAATGTGCACCTTTTAATTCAAGTTGGTGTCCCAGCTGCGGACTGTCATGTCCAGCTGGGCAGCTGCAGGTCTCTGGTCACTGAGCTGCTCCTGGAGGCCTGAGCAAAACATGCTGGCATTGAACTGTGCCGGGAGCCCCATCTCAGACCTTCTCTCTCGGGCTTCCAGCTGCAAACTCCTTCCCTCATGTGCAATCGTATTTATTTATTTATTTTCTTGCTGTTTGATGCAAAGCTGCTAACAGAGCACCCTCCCCAGGGAGGATGGAGAGAGGGAGTGTGTGCTGTGCGTCTGTGCGACAGGAGCGGGCAAAGGGGCAGGCGTATGTGTTGAGCGGGCCGGATCCGGGCGTGCACACGGGATGTGCATATGAGGCAGGAGGATAAGGCTGTGGTTAGACCAGAAATACTTTCCCTGGGCTGAGTGTGCAATTTTGATCTTCCAAGAATTAAGAACAGGCAGGGCAAACCCATGTTGGGAAGGACAGCAGGACAGCTGTAGGCTGCACAAGCTTTGCAGTGCCCCTCTAGCCAGATTTTCACTGTGCAGCTTAGGTTCTCCGTGCAAGTTGCATGCCCAGATCCTCTCTTCCCAGCACTCCCAGCTCTAATGAAGCTCTTACTCTGTGTTCCCAGCTTTGGACACTTGCAGGAGGCCATATCTGCAGCCAGGGCAGGTTCCTTCCAACATGCTCACAGAGGTTTAATATCTGGCAGTCTTTTCTGCTCTGTCCAGAAGAGATTTCCATGTACAGACGCATTTAACACAGCCAGTTTGAGCCTGGCAGACATGAGCCTCTCTAGACAATGTTATATCTGTGTTGGAATGGTTCATGCTCAGCCTTGGCCATTCCTACCCATTTTGCTAAAAAAACTGGCACACAAGCAGCATCCACTTGTGATCAGGTATCCCATTTTATGGAAAGCCTGTGTGTCCCAGTGCAGAGGGGAATTGTTTCTCTTGGGAGATGGGGGCTTTCCCATGCCTTGCTGCTCTCCCATAGCTCCCATGCTCAGGAGGGAGCCAGGGTGCCAGAGCATCCCTTGGCAGGGCTCCTGGCTGCTCCAGGGTACCCTGGTTTCTCCCATATCCTTCCCTCTGAAATATCCCAACAAGGCTTTGTTCAAACCTGTGTGGCTCCTCAGTGGAAATATTTCCCAACCAAAACCTGTTCCTCTGAAGATTCCTGGCTGGCTCTAGTCACTTGCTATGTACTGGAAACACTGCTCTTGGGATTAGTTTTCAGGTTAGAGACACGCATGGGATCGTTGTAGTTTGTTTTCTCACAAGTCCTCTCATGTGCAGGAGCAGACTGCAGTAAGTGAAATGAATGCACTTGCTCTGATAATTTGCCAGTATGGCCCAAAAGCAGTGACCTGCTTATTGCTGATTGCTTCCTTGCAGAGTTGGAAGAGTTGGAGATAGACGGAGATACAAATCCGTCTGCCTATGACCCTTCAGGCTTGTTCCATGTATTACATTTACTGGTGGTGTGCTGGCTCTATTTTTAAATGCCCTGACACCAGGGTTGTTATATTGTCCTTTGGGAGATTGCTCTGTAGTCCAAGTCAGAAGCTGCTATTAGTATTCCACCTGCATTTTCTCCTGAAAACATCATTCCATTATTCCTAGTGCTGCTCTTCAAGTACCTGCTGCTCATTGTCCCAGTCAGGCTCTACCACTTGACCTGTGCTCCTCTTTCCTCCTCCATGAACCTCTCTGGCTCCCTGACTGCTGCTGCTCCCTGTCCTTCCCATAGTTTGGCACAGACTGAGCCTGATTGTTAATTCAGCCGTGCAGAGTTTGTCAGGGATCCGCACCTGCCCGCGGAGCCACGGGGACCTCTGGCAATGCTCGGTCTCCCTGGTGGCTGTGGAGCTGCTCTCTCCCTCATTGCAAAGCGTGTGGGGCACAGGAAAGAGGCCAACACAGACGTGTCCAAAAGCAAACCAGTGTTGGCAATGAGCATTCGTGTTCTGTGGGGAGTGAGCGCCTGCTCGGGACAGTACACAGCGAAATCTCCATCTCAGCAGAACCCAGGCTGGCCAGTGGAGGAGAGTGATGCTCCAGTATTGCCTGTGCAGCCATACTGGGGATCAGTGTGGGGCAGAGGTCTGTGTTGTAGCAAGGAGCTTTGGCCTGTCCTGCCTGGAAATCGTGTCCATGAGCTGGAGCCACAGCTCTGCATAGAGGGATACCGGTGCCCTGCAAACTGCATGGGGACTCAGCAGGCTCAGCGCACGTGGAGCATCTGCTCGGGAAGTCTTTGTGTACAGCGCTCAGCTGGAGCACCATTGTGATTGTAAGAGCTCTGTTCTTCTCACCGAACAAATTGTTCCTACAAATAAAGAATGAAAAATCCTCCTCTTCCCACTCATCTTTTTTACACTGATCATCGCGCGGCACCAAAGGAAAGGGCTTCACCTGAATGGTGGGACCAGAAAATCACTGTGCTGCTGCGGATGCCAGGGCAGCTCGTGGGGAGGTGCTGGGGCTACCTGGGGGAGAGGTTGGATGCAGGCGGAACAGGCAGGGGAAATCAAAACACAAAGTGCTCCAGAGGAGGTTGCAGGGCCTCTCCATGAAGCTTGCTGATGCTGATGGGTAACAGGTTGCTCTATCTCCAGGCACTCTAGGAATGGGGCTGTGAAACAAGGCTAGAGAGGAGCTGAGCAATGGCAAGACTGTCCGTGTACGTACCGATCCTGCAGGTGCTGGGGAGCAGAGCAGGAGCAGGACAGGTAAAGAAACTGAGGAGAAGAAAAAAAAGACAGAAGAAAGAGGGTGCTGAGTCTCCCAAGAGTTTCACAGGATGACAACAGTGGCATCTGGAGTATCCTACGTGGCAGTGTGTGGTCTTGAGGGCCCGTTCTTTGCTCAAACTTCAGATAAGTGACAGAGCAGAAGCTCCT
Source organism: Bucorvus abyssinicus (assembly GCA_009769605.1). NCBI lineage: Eukaryota > Metazoa > Chordata > Aves > Bucerotiformes > Bucorvidae > Bucorvus > Bucorvus abyssinicus. The sequence continues at coordinate 10,328,113 of CM020041.1, forward strand.
TAATTCCTCCTCTCCATCCCCAGCTGTTCTCCCCAGTGACGTGGGCAGGGTGGCAGTGACAACATTACAGCTTTTCAGAAGCAATTGTCAGGGGAAGAATCTGATCCTCAAACAACGAAAGAATCAAAATGACACATTTCCAACAGAATTCAAGATTAGACAATCATCCCAATTTAAAACATTGGAGGGCCTGGAGTGCCCTAATACATAAAGATGTTCAAGGCAGTGGTTGTGTTATATCTGTCAGCAGCCTGTTCTCTGGCTGCCAGTGAGCACGGGCTGTAGGCAGCATCCACCCTGCAGGTCCTCACAGCCTGGGAACTGGTCCTCTGGCGGGACTTGCATGCAGAGCTGCCAGGGGAATTTGGTATCTCTTTTACCAAGGAACAGAGGTAGCCTTGAACTGCTGCATCACTGTAGGTCTCCCTGGTGCTGTACCTCCACTGTTCAGTACAACCATGAACCACAAAAACTCGGCATCTCTCATCCCCGCTTTCTAAGCACATTTCCAAAGTCACTTACAGCTCAGACTCTTCTGGACCAACAACATGCAGACCTAAGTACCTACCCATCCACATTAAAGAGGCTTGTCTAACCTCTGCAGGCCTCCAGCAAGCTAACAGGATGGATTTTCTCCATCTCCCAGACTTTGTGTCTGGATTTACTGAGCTCTGGGGTCAGCCCTGGGTTTTGGAACTGGATAGATTGTGAGCCTTATTTTCCAAGAGCACACACAACTCCACTGCCTCCAGACATCCCAGGATGTGTCCAAATATCTGCTAAAGTTCCTAAAGCTTTAAAGCAATCCAGAGAAAAGAGCTGTGAGATTATTGCAGCACATAACTGCAATAAACCTTTTCTTCATCCTTTCATGGTTAGAGGTATGAACATGAATTATGGCAACTTAAACCTCTTGAGAGCAGCATGTAAAATCGCTTTCTCAAATGGCTGGTAAACACCCTCAGTAAGCAAAGATGTCAGTGCTCACAAATGCTGCTGTCTGAATGGGGCTATTTTATGAGTCGGTTTAATCCTTCCAGGAATCAGATGACCCCTTTCCACTCACACCGAGCAGCAGATTCACTCTTTGCTCCTTGTTTTCTGACCTGTTTGGTCATTTGACGCTCTGGCACCATCACGTTTTACCGCAGATGAGGTGCCTCGTAGCTTGCAAATGTAAACAGATTAATAAAAACCTCCACATCTGGTGAGCTTTTGTGCTACCTGGCAAATAGCAGAGGCTACAGAGAAATCGGGCTTTTCACGTGGAGCCAGCAGCAAAACAGGAGGAAAGAAACGTTTGCTCGCTCCAGCGGCAACTTTTCGGGTCGTTTTGTTAGCCGCCATGCAAGCAGGGCTCCCAGGCCCCAGCAACCCTGTAGGGCACCTTCCTGCAGTGCCCCGTTTTTTCTGGATTTTCCTAGAGGATGGAGGATTTGGGGGACATCTCCTCAAGGGCACCTCGGTTCCCACGCTGACCCAAGAGCCACGGTCCTTTCCAGCTGCAGCCACATCCCCTCATTCAATGGTCCTCCCTCTCTTAGTGTGCCTTTAAAAATCACACTGCTCGGTGCAAGCAGCCGGTCCTTCCTGCTTTACGTGCCTTCTGGAGGGTGTGTCCTTTTCCCCGGTCACACTTCCCTGGCCTGACACCACCTCGAAGGGTACTGCTGCCACGGCACCGGTGTTGTTCCTGAGCCTCTTCTGACAGCCCCAGCAGCCCCAGCTGGCACCGCTCTGCCTTCCCCAGGCAGGAGCTGATTTCTCGGTCTCTCAGACACATTTGCTTTCAATTCTGTAGGCACAAATCCCATTAAATGTTGGATTAAATAACTTAGTGCTTGTAATTTACCATAATTTTGATTATTATGGGAGAACGTTTAAATCCCAGATGCTCTGTTTTGGTCTCCATGGAAATGAATAGAAGGGGTCACCTTTTGATTGCAGTATCCTGATGCTGAGGGAAATGGTTTTGCCTCATCAGTTGGGGAAGTGATGGGGGCTGGGTTATTTGTCTGTTTTTCTTTTTGTATGTGTCTGTCAATGAAATTCATAATGAAAATGTGAATCTGTGCAGACCAGGCTGTCATCTGACAGCAGGAAATGAAAAACAGGAAGAAGGGGTGTTACAGAAATTATGGTAATTAAAACACAAAAAATAACAGCAAAATGGATCTGAGCATTACAAACTCCAGGCTGGTTTATTGATGCTGCTCCTCTAAAGATTGCTGTGACTGGAAACTGAAAGAGTTGAGAAATATCTAATGCTGTTGTTAACCGTTAACTATTTTGCTGCTAGTCTTGCCTGCAGCCTGCATGGGGAGCCCGTGGTTTAGGAGTTAATCCTCACACCAGGTCCGCCCAACCAGCGGAAATGCTGTATGGTCCTGGGGTGCAGATGACTCTTAATTGTGTTTGTAATGGCAATAGCCACCCGACAACTGGAGCAGAGAACTGGGTATTGCAGCCGCCATGTGGGAGAGGGGCTGGTCCTGCAAAGCTCAAGTTCTAAATAGGTAAGAGGGAGTAAGTAGGAGAGTAAAAGACCGGCAGAGGAGATAACCCCCGGGGTAGCAAACAGCACCTAAGTGTATAGCCTGGTTGAGCAGAGGTCAGCGAATCATCAGGAAATTGAGAGTGTCCTGTGCTAGGATAAGCTGCCTCTCTAGGTGAGCTGTTTTTCTACCAAGATTACAAAAGCACTTTGGAGTAGCTCAGCTGGAGACATCTGCATTTGTTCAGACAAATCCTGGCCACTCGCTCTGCTTTCTGTAGCATTTTCAATGGTTCTGCACTGGCACAGTAGTGGGGACCTGGCTCCCTGGTGCCAGGTTTCCCAGGGCAGGGAATGCAGCAGTGCCCAGCTTTGGGAAACTGCACATTCCCCTTTGCATCCCTGCTGCACGAGCCCAGCAGGAGCATCAGCTGCTGCTTTTTGCAAGAAACGGGCAAAAATTGAGGAATCAGAAAGCAATTGCACAATGAGCACCAAGCTTGCAAAGGCAGATTTTTGGGAAGGTTCAGTTTGTTTTTTGAAAGGCCACACGCCTTTTTGTCATCTTTGAAAAATCATTTCAGATGTTTCTTTTTAAAAAACAAGTAAGTCACATCTCTGTTGCCACATTCTTCCCCTTCCCCTTTCTAACACTAAGTGGAGTGCACTGACCCGCGGTTAGTTCCACTTTCTCCTACACTCCTTCAGTTGGAGTTCTGTGATTTTTTTTTTTTTAACAACAAAGGAGGGGGAGGGGAAAAATGAGAACCCTCAGCATCATCTAGACAAGTGCATTCAGGGACAAAGCAAATGAAGAGGAAATTAAATTTTTCAGTTTTCTTTTATCATCAAAACCAAACCAAATGAATGCGTCAGTCCAAAATGAAGTTTGCTGTGTTTCAGATATCCCCCTATGAAAGTGTAATCAGGAATTACTTTTTTTGAGAGAAAGATGGTTTTGATGGAATCGGACTCTTTGATCCCCAAATTGTGGCTAACCACGGTTAAACGTCACTCCCAGCTCTCCATCCTGTGGCTATAGTTGAATACTTCATGTTGGTTCTTGTACAAACACTGGATGGTTTTGATAAGTAGCCTGAGGATCGCACGTGGCAATCGAGCTCCAGGTGATGGACACGCTCGTGCCACACAGCCCAGCTACACCATGCTCAGCCTGGAGGAGACGGACATCCCCAGGGTCCCTCCAGCACGGTGGATAAGACTGGCAGGGCCGGGGACATCAGTGTGCAACAGCTACCTTGGGTTTCTTCACTTTCTCTCAACTGTCAACCTTCTGCAGGCAAAAATGTACCATGCCCTCCCTGATTTTCATTGCATGCCTCCTGCCATTCTAACCCACTTGCAGCATTTTTCCCTGTGAGGTGGCTCTGTGCCACCTGCAGCGCTGAGTTCCCAGGGAATGGTTTGCAGTGTGGGGACCCATGTCCCATGGGAAGCCGGGTGCAGCGTGATAGAATCGTACAATGGTTTAGGTTGGATTTCTGGCAGGATGGGTGGAAAAGGGGGACCTTTTGCTAGCCCTCCCATGCTGCCACCTGCACTCCAGCCGCTGACATGTCCCAGGTGCACCTGGCAGAGAGCCACGGGGTAACAGCACGAGAAATTGCATTGCGTTCGCCAGTTCGCCAGTGGGGCTGGCGGGCTCTGCGCAGTCCGTCCAGCCGTGGTGGCTCCAGGACAGCACCTGTTGCTGTTGAGGCCACGTTCAGTGGGGGCTCGGTGCTATTTTTGGAGCGTGCTTGAGAGCAGGAAGGATTAGTTTGCCCCAAATGCAGAAGAGCCAGGCTTGTTATGAAGAGAGAGGGCTCAGATTTGCTCAGCAACAAAGGTCTGCCCCAGCTGGGGGCAGGAAGGGCTGACCTCGACCTTCTCAGGCATGGAGGGAGCAGATCCAAAGCAAGAGGCTCAGAACTCACCACCGACAACAGTGGGGACAATAATGGCAAGTTTGTGGCAATCCTGGTATGGTTGAAATGTGCCGGCCAGAGACCAAAGCTTCGCTACTCACACAATGCTGAACAAAGTGCCCTGCATCTACACCGGGCTGGGATACAAGAGAGACACAGAGCCTAGATGACGGCTTGAAGGAGGAAAGCAGAAGGAAGAGATGCTTTTTTATGATCAGGGAGGTTGGCTGAAAAGGGACAGTCATTGCACAGATCAGAAAAAACATCAGAGTAACTTCACAGGAGAGGATTTTCTTGTTGATAGGAGCCAGATCATGTAGTGACACCCACAGATGCCAGAGGAGCTCCAAAGCTGACACCCTTAATAAAGATACACTGGCAGGGCAAGTCCCTGGAAAGATTTCAAAGAGTGTTGTTTTCATCCTGTTGCGAACAAACATGCCACTTCTCCTGCCACCTGGAGCCCTGACCCTGCCTGCAGCCTCCCCTCTCTTTTTGGGTCCTGCAGGGATAGGAGACCATTAGCCCATACGATGTTTGTGCCAAGTCCTGAGGCCTCACCTGTGTTTCTTTCCATGTGGATAGAGCAATCTCCACCTCTTGGCTCCCCTGCAGCTGAGGTGTGTTTCTCCCAGCCGAAAGGATTGCTCAAAAGGGGATGGACAAAACATGGCACCAGTGAGATGACCAAGAGCAGTGGGGTTGGGCAAAGGACATAAAGCAGGTACAGGGAGGCTGAGAGCAAAGCAGCTCTCCTGAGGCAAATACCCTGAAACCTCAGGGGAAGCCCATTTTCTTCCTCTTTGTAATTGATTCATAAGACATACTTGTGTAATGGATGCACGGCCAGAAAAAACAGTGGCCAACACTCTTGCTGCCCCTGAGCCCTGTAGCTCTGAAGCAATGCAGTGCTGGCGGGGTGATAGAAGCAGCCAGGTGTATGTGCAAAATGCTGCTGCAAATGTGTCACAGGAAAGATTCCAGCAGATGCAGAGCTGGAGAGTCACAACTGCCATGCTTCACCTTCAGCACATGGAGAAATCCAGGATTCTTCTCAGGAACAAGAGAACAAGCCTGTCCCCAGAATAGAAATGAACACCCGTTTCATTAGCTAAGACTTCCCTGCGCTTATTTAAGCATCGATTCCTGGGACGGTTGCGCGCTGTATAGCACTGATTAACAATTACAGAATGTACCAGAGCGGCATCGCCATGGCACAGCTGGGGACTGCGGAGCTGACTGGGGCTATGCCGTGTCAACCTGGCAGCTGCATCTCCAATGTCACTTTTAATGGGAAACCACTTGATGGATAACTTTGAAGGCAGAAAACATTTTTGAAGTCTGCTTTTTTCTTTTCCGTGAATTCCCCTTAGCTCAGCACTCTGTAGCTGTCTGATGGAGCAACTGCCTGACTGGTACCTCCATTTCTACAACTATTTTGTCTTCTTGCTCTTCTCCTTCTAGTGGGAGATGTAATTCCTTAAAGCCCACCCACCCCTCCATTTCTTTGACACAGGCTGCAGAAGGAGCCTTCTAGCGCAACATTGATCCCTGCAGTATTCTGTGTGGCTGGTGAGAAGAAACAGTCTCTGTCTATCCATGGGTGCATCTTCCAGGACATTTCATGTCCCCTCCTGCCCATCCAGTGACAGCTTAGGCACTCCTGGTCCAAACTCCACACATTTGTCCTAAAAGCTGAACTGGACCTGCTTGGGGTTGATTTGTCCTGTCCATTGGGAGGTTGAGCTTCCAGATTCAGCCAGAGGAGGGTATCAGAGAGCAATGCAAGGGGGGGCTTTCCTCTGGCCTTTCTGCTGCCTTCCCACCTTCCCATGGCGGGGGAACCAGCCTGTCCTGTGCAGCCTAACAGCTCCCTTGAATGAATTTGGATCAGCTTAAAACACATCATGGCTCTCTGGGTTTGAATCCTGCTCTATTATTAGCTTGGCTGAGGAACAGGAAAACCTTGTGCCTTTGGCCAGGGCTTGCGTGCTTTGTGTATTCTCAATCTTCCTCTGGGACATCAGGTGCCAATATCAGGGCCAGGATATTGGCCTCGATGGAAAGGTAGTGTCAAGTCCTCCTCTCCTACAAGCCATCCCTGCCCAAAGAGGAACCTCCATGCAGCACCACAGCAGCACGGAAGTGGTTTCCTACCTCCCATCGGGCAGTGATTTGGCTTGTAGAAGCCTATTTGCACAGAGGTTTGGGTGCTTGGAGGTCCCAGCACCTCACTGAGTCCTGGCCTGCCTTCCACACTGTTGCAGGCTATGCTAATACTGCATGGGGAATGTTGGCATTTCCAGCAAGTCCAATAAAATAATGGCCTCATCACTATTCATTCCTTTGGTGTAGACTCTCTTGTGCTGAGATGAATCCTAATGCGCTGATAGGGTATTAATGTGGGTGCCCTGGGTGTCCCTGAGGAAAGGGCACTGATGAGACTGTTAATAGCCTATCTTTATTTCCACCGAGAAGTTGTTACACGTGGTGCGCACTGTTTAACCCACTCTGAGCAAGTTCTCCTTCCAGGCTACAGTTTCTTTCTGTTGATGGCAGAGGCTGGCTGCAGCGGGGCAGAGAGCTGTGGTCCTGCAGGAAGCCTGGATCAGACAGGACCATGGTCATGCCGGCACTGGTCACTCCTGAAGCAGCAGATGCCTGATGGAGAGTCCTAAAGATGGGGTTTATACAGCTCCCTGTACACACCAAGCATTTCCCCATCTCTTGTAGCTTCCCCAGCGCTAATCCCCCAGCTTTGCTTATATCAACCCATGGAGCCTTTACGTGCAGTCAGGCAAAGATCTGCTCTCCCAGGCAGACAGCACTGAGCACAGCCAGCAGCGCAGAACCCCATCCCTGGGAAGAGGAAGGGATGTTCATCTCCTGGTTGCTCAGCTTGTGCTCTCTTTATGGTCTGAATCCCAGAGTCTGGTGCTCTCCTACAGCCTGACATGCTCAGCTTCCTCCCTCTGATCTGGGCAGGCAGCTGCAATGTGAAAATTAGGTAGTTTTAATTAACCTCAGAAGAAAGACTCTCTGGGGAATGAGAGAAAAAAGGGAATTTACACTCTTGGTTACAGAACTGCTCCTACCAGCGCAGGGATGTCTAGGACAGCAGGGAGATGGGAAAAAAGACTTGCGAAGAAAGACTTCCAGGGAGACCTGGACTTGGAGATGAATAGAGTGGAGATGGAATAGAGTGTATTTTACAAGTAAAACCCCTGCTGCTGCAGGAACCCAGGCTGTTAATTGGATTGACAATCCCTTTGATCTCAGATATACGTCTCCTGGCTGATTCATGCTGAGACATCCTTCTGACCTTTGGAATATTCAGCTTTTTGGGAAGAAGCAAACGGGGAGCAGCTTTCTTTTAACAAACTGAGCAATAAACAAGTCACTGTATCAGTCCTCCTCATTTTCTTCAGCATGATGTGTCAATATCTGACTAATGAATGTAGTCAATAGCTGAGTAACTTAACCTGCCAAGGCATGACCCTACCACAGAACGACAGTGTCACACAAACTGTAGCGCCAAGCGGGCAAGGGAGCAGGACCAGGCCTGATGGGACGAGTGACAGCTGTTGTTCCAGGTCTTTGGCAAAGGTGATTCTGTAAAGTGGGTGTTGAGATGAGCGCAAATCAAAGCTGGTGACTGTCTGTACCACTAAGGTGAGAAGACAAACACGCCAGCATCACCTGGACCAGTGGTGCTGCTTGGGCATGTGGAGCACAGCTACCATCTCCAGCCCTCTTCCCCAGACAGGGAGGTGGGTGGCAAGCTCAGGGCTCCTCAAGGGAAAAGGGTCTTATCTTCACTAGCAGCCCTGCTCTATGGCCCCTATGGAGATGGGGCTCAGTGGCACTGCCATGTTGTCCCCTGGCATAGCATTTACAGCATGAAGCATCCCCTCGTGTCTCCAGTGGTGGGGAGGAACCAGGGAGCTGACAGACTTGCCTGTCCTCTTGGCGTGTGACAAAGGTTTTTTTTGTCATGAGAGCTCCTAATGAGCTCCATTAATGTTCCCCTGGGAGAGAGTGAGACTAGTCTTTGGGAGATAAATAGAGCTTCTGCCAGGCTGAAAGGATTTCTTTTTGTAGCAGCAATTTATCCTTCAATGGGTTTTCCCAGTATTTATTGCCTGGCTTGTTGTCTTCTGGAACAGAAAAACTCTGATGTGGGGACTTGTGCAGGAGCTCTGTGCTCCTACAGGTCCTTCAACCCTCCCCATAACTAAATTAAATTGATGTAAGTGGTCATTCCTCACCCTGTGACAGAGGCTCCTCCACAGCAGCTGGGATGGGGACAGACATCTCCAAGTAGAAACCTCAGGAGGGACTCATTCCTGAAGCAACAGAGATACCCTAGTGATTAGGTTGGCATAAGAAACCCAGAAGGGTCAGAGGAGAGCCAGCACCCCCAGCCTGGCTATGCGATGGAGTTTGCGGAACAGAGCAAGCACCCTAACTGCAGGGCTCTTAAGTGTGGTGGGTCAGCTGTAGAGGAACTAGGAGCTGGAGCTCTGCTCTCTAAAGAAGCTCTGCAGGTGAGTAAAAGAGAAGTGCTAATGGGGGAGCTCTTAAATCCAGCTCAGAGGCAAAGGCTTGAGGGAGGAAGATGTTGTAGGTATGGGGTAAGGATCTGTCTTTGCTTCTTGTCTGTCTGGAGTAGGGAATGTTGTGGGAACTTACCTATTACTGGTGCTTATGGAGCTCGTGCTGGCTGTGGCGTTTGTTCTGGTGCTCTGCAGTTCTTCAGAAAAGGTGAGTTTGGAGAGCAGGAAAGAAAATAGGGTGGGACAAACTGGGGGGATTTCCAAACAGCTGATTCTCATATTGGCAGCAGTGAAGAAAAATGAGAATTTTTTTCTTCCTCTGGAAATACGATGGTGAGCAGTGTGGCAGAGGGCTGTAGCCTTGCAGTGAGAAGCCTCTTGTCAGGAGCCAGAAGTGGTTTCTGGGTGTTTTCCTTGCCTGCTCAGCTCCAGATGCCTTTAGAGAACTGAAAACCAGGCTCAGCGATACCATGCTAGGTGGCTGAAGCTGTGCTTGCTGATAGGCAGGACTCTGTTGGAACCCACATCCATCAAGCCATCTCTGAAAGTAGCTTTGTTACTGAATCTTCAGTGTGTGACTGGCTATGGTCTGGAGCTTCCTATCCAAAACTCCTGGTAGTTTTGAAAAATCCCACTCCTTGGCATACAAAACTTCCTGGAACATCTTCCCTCTATCTAGTCTGAGAGAAGAAAAATCCTCAATTTGCGATTACAATGATGGAGGCTGAAAGTGAAAGGTGGACAATATATCCAAACCCGGCTCCTGGCTGTGAGAGTACTCAGGGTTAACTGAGCTGGTCAGGCATCTCTTAAATGAAGCACCAACTCCTTCCTTTGCCAATTTCTGACTTGGCCCAGTTTCTTTCCTTCTCATCTTCACATTTTAAGGCTAATAAGTGAAATGCATCTGGTGTTGTGAGGGCCAGGAGGAGCCCTTGCTTCCATAATCTGTTGCTGCGGGAGCTGGCAGCGTGGTGGTGACTTTCCCTGTGTCAGAAAGTAGGACTTCCAAGAGAAAATTTGAGTCTTATGAAGCCTTGGTGGAGATAATGGGACAAGAACAAAAAAGAAGCTATGACATTAAATCTCATTAATTGCAACATAAACTTAAAGTGTGTTCTTGGCTGCCTGACCCGCTCATTTGATGAGAAATTGTACACCTACTTTCCTTCACCAAGAGTTCCATACTCAAATCACAGCAGGGTCTGTCTTCAGCTGGCAGAATTCCTCTTGCTTTTGCATACAAAGCGCTTACCATGTTTGCCTTAGTTTCTGTTTTAAAACACAGTCTGTCCCTCTGTTATGTGTTTTCCCCATGTTATCCTGAATCAAGCAACGTGTGCTGCATCTGCAGTGCTGCCAACCACTGCTGCCTCTGCGTGTGCAGGCTGAGCCAAAGCCTGATTGTCCATGTAGAGGTGCCTGTGGTCAGCTTCGCTCCTGCCACTCAAAACCAGGGGAATTGTAACCTATGGCAGTAATAAAGAAGATTAAAAGTGAAGTAGTTCCAGTAATAGCTTTCATGGAAGAGCAAACCCAGTTATCACTGCCTTTATCCTGATGCTATGGGTCAGAGCCAGGCTAGACCCACACCCCCCGGGTGTGAAGGCTTAGGGTTTTCAGCGTCTCAGCAGGCTTGACATCAAGACCCACATCTGAAACTCAGACCATTGTGCTTTGTCAGGTCAGAACCCAGCTGCTTTGCCTGTTCGTATATGACCAGCACACATTTCACTGCATTGAGGGAAGTCTCCATGCGTAGACACTGAACTCATTTCCCTTCTCACCCTGGCTGGCTCTCCCCATGGGACAAGGTAACAGCCCAGCTTTGCAAGGCAGCTCTCTAGGAGACGCTCTAACTGTGTCCCTGCCCCTGGGGATGGGCAAAGCTTGAGATCCAAAACCTGCAGGTGGAAGTTGTACAGAGGATGCCAAAAATAAACCCACAGAGTCCAGGCATGAGCTGTGTGTGACAAGGGGGCTCAGAAATCCACTTTCTCATCCAGGCTTTGCACTAGAACCACAACTTTCCATGTGCCTGACTCCAGCAGACCTCATCTGACACCATGTGAGCTCAGCGCAGAGGGGAGGCAGGCACCAGGCAGGAGGTCTATGTTTCCTAAAATAGCCTTGACAGGTGCCCTTAATATCCTGGCACCAGGGTGACACCGCTGAGCAAGGGCCAGTAGAGATCCCAAAATGAATTTCATCTCATTGAGTCTAACCAGATGTAACCCTAGACCTCTGGGCCACTTTTATTTGTTCATCTTCTATCGGGCACAGAGACTCAAGAGCAGAAACATGCCCATGCCCACGCGTACACAGCAATCAGCTCACTGCTAACGCATGTAGCTTTGGGCTGGGGCAAGCGTGCAGTGCGTCCCCATCCCAACACAGGCACACCGCCAGTCCCTCTGGGGCAGCCAGCCCCTGGAAATGCTGGTCTCTGCTACTGCCTGCGATGGGCTGATCTTGCTGAGTTGCAATGTCTCTTCCCTCTGCTGCTTCTCATAGGGTTTCTGTGCTTTGTCAGCTCAGGGCTTTTTTTCCTGAGTCTTTGATTTCATATCTTCTTTTTAAACTGTCACTAACTTGTAGCAACTCAGAAATTTCACTGCTGTGTTCTCTCCTTGTTTTTCCTTTCTTAACTTGTGTGGTCGAGCCCTCATGTGCTGTCTCAAAGACAGACAAGAAATAAATACAATGACAGCTGTCAGTAAAACTGTGCCCCAGTTCACCTATAGCTATTGCCCCAAATATGTTCAGTGACTGTATCCTGCTGGTCCTACATGCAAACCTGTTTCTCCTTCAGAATTAAGTCCAGACATTTCCTACGGAGGCTGAGGCTCCATGTTTGGGTGGATGGACTCTTGAGGAACTACTGGAAGGTAAATGCACAGTGCATTGCACTGGGGCTTTGGGGATTTCTTCCCAGCACTGTCAAGAGGATATTGGGAACATCAACTTGATCACCTCATTCTGCATTTTCTCTTCTGACTTTCTCTGTAAATGCATAGACTTCTCTCGAGGACAAGCACCAGGTTTTGTAATTGTTATTCTCCCTGTTTGTGGGAGCTCTAGGGATGCCACCCACAGATAGGTACTCTGCAATCATCTGCCTTTGCTGGGACCTGCTCTGTCCCCTGTTCTCCAGCCCATGGTCCCTGGGCATGTTCAGCTCAGCCTGCAGGAGCTGCTCTGCTTGTGACGGCTGTGGGGGAGAGGGCCCTGGAGGTGATGGTGGGGTGTGCAATACATCAGTCATCTGATTAAGCAGGAGCATGTGAATCCTTCAGAGATGGAAGTTTTTATTAAAAGGCAAGGGGGTAGTTCTTAATTTGCAAAATGACACGATGTTCCACGACGGGAAAAAAAAAGACCAACAACATAACTGAAAACAACCCACCCAACCTCAAAATGGTAAATCCAATCAAGCTTTCCTGTTAAATGCAGGCTTTGAAGAACATTGTATTTAATCATTAACAGTGCTGAATCGATATGAATAATGTGAAGCGACTCGGAGCAGCAGGACAGTTTATGTTTACAAAGAGATGAATATTGATGTAGCCATTGCAAGTGCAGCCTGAATGCTGCAAAGCCCACTCCTGCCATGGCCTGTACATGGGGGCGGTGACAGAGGACCTGGGCCACTGGGGAAAGGTCCCCACAGGCTGAATGCAGGGAGAAGCAGCGCACTGAGAGTATGTAGGAAGCCGTTCTCTGCCGAATGTAGACGCAGGCTGTACCGTTGCATAGGAGAGCCCAACGCACGGGTTGTTTTCCATTCCTGTTCTTGCTGCTACTCCAGCAGATTACAGACAGCACGTTCACACCGCCATCCAGGAGCAAATGACGCTCTCCCCGTCCCTTTGCAGGCTCAGCTCCCAAGATCAGGCAGTTGTCTCACCTGGACCTGCTGCCCACCCTATGGTGGCAAGACTCAAGGCAGATTTTGACCCACTGACTTGTCCTGGTGGGACTGTGCAGTGAGCAACTTGACAAGTTTACTTTCACCATTTAAGTTGCATTTGTAGATTTAGAGTATCCCAGCTGCCTTCAGCCCTATGTTTTCACTGGCAAAAGGCAAGTCCCAGGGCATTAGAGTGATGCTATCTGCCATGAATCATTTGGTAGAGAGCGGTGGTGGGTGGGTATTGGTGTCTGATTCACAGACCTTTTAATTGCAGCCCCCACTGAACAGGCAACTGCTTACGTTTGTGTTTAGTTTTGTTTGCAGTCATATTTTTCCTCTCTGCCTGGGCATTTGACATAGTTATCCATAGTAGTTATCCTAGAGTGTTTTTTATGTGGACAGTCTGAGAGACCTGTTGCTTTTAGCGCTGGGGTGCCAATAATTTTTTAATGAATTCTCATTAATTTCCCCCATACAGAAATGAACAGAATTGCTGGAAGAGAGGGTATGATTTCTAGTTTCTGGGAGTGCTTTACAAACAACTGAGATGATTAAAGAGGCGAGGGTGCTCTTTTAATAACAGGTTTTGTCAGGATTCAGCCAATTAATTTCAAAGAAAAATGAGCCATTTTGTTAAAGCAGCCACTTAAGCTTCCTTCTCTGTTCAGCTTCTCTTTGGCTTCACTGTGCCTTATGGCTCCAGTGTCTCCTTTGGAGGGTGTTAATGGGGGGAGCAGAACCTTTCAATTCCCCCATGGGCTTTGCAGAAGAACGGCTGTTGTTACCACCACGCTGCAGCCTGCCAGCTCCTCCTCCCCACGGGGCACCTTTTGTAAACTTTTTTTGGAAATACATCTAAATAGACCAAGAGATGCCTCCACAGAGGGCAGATGTGTGTAACTGCCAAGACCAAGAGCTCATCTGGGTGCTACTGGAAGGGAAGTGTGGCTCAGCCCTCTCTGGTGGCAGCCACCACCCAAGCCATGACCCCACTAACAGACTGCAGCAGCTTTCATTGCCATCTCTCCCTCGGCTCAAGAAGCATCACCCACCACACACGGGGAGCTTGTTGCGCTTGTGGGAGAAGGTTCAGCTATGGGATAACGCCAGCGGAGATAAGACGCACTGAAAGTACGTAGGAGGCTGTTCTTTGCCCAGCTGGCAGCGCTCCCTGCCTGCACCCCACAGATAGAGGTGGCAGCAGCCATGGCTGCACCAGGTACCATGTTCTGATGGGAGCAGTTCAGAGCTGCTGATAACTTCCAGGAGTTTTCCACCGCAGTCCCCACATCCCTTCCCTCTCTGATACAGTGCACGGCTCCGGCATTACCCTGCTGCCTCGCAGTACCTGGGGACCAGAGCCAATCGTTTTCTGCCCCAACCTCTGTGATTTCTTTGGTCTCTCGTTCTTTGCACAGCTCCTTCCCCTCAGCATTTCAGACTCGGGAAAAAAAAGCAAAACAAAACAAAAACCATGTTCCCTGAGGAAAAGAGTTAAAGAAATAAATACTCTTATGCAGCATCGTTAATGTGGTGCAGCTTGGGCAATTTCGTTCTCCCACACAGACATCTCCCAGCCAGTCACTGTCAGTGCTAAGAGTGAAGACAGATTTGTTCAAAAAACCCCTCAGAAAACACGTTGGTTTATTTCCAAGGACTGAAATGGGCTCACATTTTGTACTGGTTTTCAAATCTCCATCCATATTCTTCCAAATGCCTTACCCCCCAAAATTAACCAACAATACAAGAAGTCAAGTCTGAGTTTAGATAACACTTCCTGGTGTTTCTGTTCCTGGAAAAAGGTATCAGAAATGAAAAAGAAAGTGCTGTTAGACAAATCATTAACATAAGAATGATTGGTGACTTGAAACTAGAGGTCTTATCATATATCTTTTGTGAAATTAGACTATTTCGATGGCTCTTCTCCAATCTGAAATACTTAAGAGCAGTATTGATCTGGGAGGACAAAAAAATAACAGAAGTCTAAATGACAATTGGTAGCTATTTTCTAGCTCTCTAATCTCACAATCTGCAATCATACAAGTAAGCTTCATTAACTAGGGGGGAAAAAGAAATAAACCATACAGCTTCCAAGAGAAAGTTAGTAGAGTAATCAAAGTCTGTGCCTCTATACTGGTATACGGGTATACGGGTTTATAAAATTTAAAAAAAAAGGCAAAAGGAGAACATTTACAAAACTTTGCTGGTTGTTGAGGGAGGTGTTACAGACAGAACAGAAACAAAAGGAGGTCTATGAATTTAGCACACTAAAAAGAAGCTTATAGAGGTGGTTTCCTTGCCTTTGTTAGATATGCTGCAACTCCTCCTTTCCTTTGCCTACCTTACTGCAAGGATGCAGGGTCCCATATGTCAGCACATTTCCCCATGTCCCCCCTAGCTTCACAGCTTTCAGCATGTTTTCTCATAGCCCTTCGTGCTCTGGTTAGGATGCTGCCCTGCTCTTCCTGCAGGCACTGCTCATGCAGCCTGTATGAGCATGCCATATACCAAAGTCCTTAGTGATGCAGTCAGCAAAACCTGATGCTCTCCTTTAAGTTGTTTGCATGGGCGGTGTAGAAGATAAATGTATGTGAATGACAACATCTTCAATGCTAAAAGCCTCCAGAATGGTTGTTCACCTCCTCCTGGTCTTTCCCAGGAAGGTGGTGGTGTGTTGGCACACCAGGGTGATCAGCCCCAGTGCCCCTAGCTTTGCAGCAGCTGGTCCACATTTGTCCAGGGTTCCCTGGCTCCCACAGTGGGCAGCGAGCAGCAGTTCTGGTCCAGGGATTCAGCTGGAGATCTGTCTATCGCATCGTTCTCAGCTCCATCTCCTTCTGTCAGGATGCTGGGCAGGTACCTCAGCCTGTAAGCATGGCTCTGGGCAGAGCCCCTCTCCTGCCTGAGAATGCTGTATCTCTCCTCTGTGTTCATCCACATTTCACATGGTGCCCAGCCTGAAAAAGGTTTCTGAACCAATACTGCTAATGAGAACCCTGTTGTGAATCACCCACCTCCTAGAGCTGGGATGTCAGCTATCAAATTAATTTAATTAGTAGTTACTGCAGGCTTTCAAGAGCCATTTATGCACTGACCATGCTGCAGTGGCTGCATAAACATCTGGTTAAGCCTCAGCCTGCAGCCCAAGTCCCCATGCAAAATGTGAGCAGGGTGAGAACGACAAACTCACCATGTTGTGGCCTTGGCATCGTGCAGGGTAACACAGAGAAAAAGCTACTTGCAAAAGAGAAATGAAAAGTAACCATGCCTGTCCTCTCCTGCCACACTGGCAGGGGTACCTGGGTGTCTCAATATGCAGCCGTGAGGCTGGTGGGGAATCAGACACGAGACACAGAGCGAGCGAGCACGGAGAGTAGGGACACATGCAGACGGGAGAAGGAGCAGGGAGCCTGGGTGACCTTCCAGAGTCGAGGGACCAAGCCCACTCCTAGTTTTGGCTTGGTTTCTTTGGTCCCTGATCAGCTACCCACTCTTGTCCTCTCCAGCGTGTTGCACTCCCAGAGAGGTGCCAGGGCTGGGAAACACAGGACATCTCCGGCAATGCTTACCCGGGGAGCTGCGGGGCCAGGCTGGGGGAGGCCAGCAGTGCCCAAAACTTCTCACCTGCACACAGCAAATACCCAGGATATCGCATTCAGTAGGTCCTGCCTGACGACAAAACTGCTGGTTGGTTTGCACTGTAATCTGCACTTTATTTAGAGGTTGTTAGCAGACTGCTGGTCCGACCACCCTGTTCCTGCTGCCCTCCCTTTATACTTGTTGGTTAAATAAATGTCTATATTTGTGCGCAGCTTCTGCTTGTTCACCACGTACTTACAGGGAAATGAAGAGTTGTGTTTATACCAAGTGGGTTTATTGAAGTATCAGAAAGCTCAAACCAATTTACAAACGAAATTATATGGTACCCCAGGAATCAAAACTGACAAACACAGAGATTTGCTGTTAAATTAATAGCAAGCCAAGATAAAAGGCAATGCAGGCCATAAAATTAGTCAGGTGCTGTGTACTCCCTAAAATTTAGAGCTCACAGGCACCCTGCTCGATTTCAGAACTAAATAACCAGCAGAGAGATTTTAAAAATCAATATTGCAGGCCACATGGCAAAGCGAATTCCAGAAAGCACCGTATGCATTTTTGAAGGGAGGACTTTCTCCTGCTTTCTCTTGTCCCCCCGCGAGCCTGGGGCACCACCGATGTTTGCACTGCCCGTGGGCTGCAGAAGGAGAGCACCGATAGAACTTCTCCAGCAAGTTCTTTCACTTTTCAAATGTGTTTGGGTAGAGGCAGGTTCAGCACTGCTTGCTCTGCCTCTTGAGGAGGCTGAGGACCTCCTCCTATCCTCCTGCGGCGCCAGTGGGACCAAAAGTTGGTGCTTCCCTGTCTGGTTGTGGTACGGGGCTGAGAGTGCATCACTGCGGAGCTGGGGAAATGCCATTAATAGAGGAGATCAGGCTGGCAGAGAGGGCCCGCAGCAAAACAGGAGCAGAGCAGTCAGCACCCGCCGCGTGACTAACAGGCATCTTGGCTTCCCCAGGGCAGCATCACCCAGCTCCAGTGCTGTAAAAATGATGTAATGCTGGAAATCACACTCAAAGGCTGGAGGACTGTCCCTGGGCAGCCAGGGCTTGTCAGCACAAGACACTCTCTGGAGATGCTCCCTTCACCCTGCTCTGCAGTGAGGAGAGTCCTTGCTGAAAGCCAGGGCCATGGCACGCTGCTGACCGTCACCCTTGGGCAGGAGGTGCCCTCTGGGCAGGGTGCAGCAGCGAGCCACTGGGCTAACTGTATTCTTCCACTAATAAAGCTGTCCTGGCATGGCACAAGCATCTGCCTGTGCTCTCTGTTCATCTTGAACGACAGGAACAAGATGCCCAAAGTGTGGCTTGCACAAAGGGCAGCACCTTGGGCTTTGCTTGCTGCGCTCATTTGGCATTTTCACAATGTTTTGTAGGGTTTCTCCGACTTCCACCGCTTGCTTTTCTGTGCTCTAATTAACTGACGAGACATATGAGGAAGCTGTGACATGCACATGAAGTGACAGGGCCACCAAGTGCTTCAGTGTGGCATTCCCTTCCGGCACCCTGTGAAGCAGCAGGCGTGGGGCAAGCTTTCAGAGACCAAGTTCTGATATACAGTGAAATACGAGCACTTTTTAAAGCGAGAATAACGCGTGCCTCGAAAGCACTCTTTAACCCCAGGGTGCTCCTGGCTGCCTGATACTGCAAGATATCGTCAGGAGAGGCGGGAGAAGGTCACGGGCTTCTCTGGGTGTCTGTCCCTGTCCAAGGCAGTGTGACACATACTTATTTAAAGCGATTGTAGAGGTATTGTGAGCGCTCGTATCTTGAGGATGTGGGCTAAAACTCTCCTGGAATGTTCTAGGCTTTGAGCTAATAAAGCTATTATATGTAAATTAAGTTATAGGTATCTAATGTTAATCTCTTTGGTTTTCATTGCCTTTTGTTTATGAAACTAAATATGATGATGCACAATAATAATTAAATATTGGCTGACAAGCTGGAAATCAATCCATGCCTCCTGGGCGGTCACTGAATATCAGTAATTTAAAAAAAATCTCTTGTTTTTCATAAACAAGTAATTATTTGTCTTACTAAAACTGAATTAACAAATTCAGCTGTATGTATGCCTGGATGTAAAGTGGCTCTGGTGGTGATTTCTGCTGGCTCCAGCCTGGGCTGGAAGAGGTCCAGCGTGACCCAGCACAGTCCCGCTTGGGAGCAGCTGGTGCTCCCTGCCATGGTAACCCCGTTCCGCCCGGCCACGTGCAGCGTTTCCACCTGCTGGCCCCAGCTCAAGTTTTTCTCAGGCAGCCTTCGAGTTTTAAATGCTGCCCCTCACAAACCTGTCCTCTGGGCCAGCTCAGTGGGTGCAGAACCCAGCCTTCCTGTGAAAGCCTGCCCGCACCCTAAAAAAGTGCAGAAAATACAGAATAGCCTCTTCAGAGCACAGCTTTCTGTATTGATCTTGTGGGAGAGAACGAATTAAGCAGAGAGAAGGTTATCTCAGGAGCTGTCTGTCTGGACGTTCCATTTCACGATGAACCAAGTAAGTCAAAGCCCCAGTATCCCCTGGTTGGCATGGCAGGGCAGAGACAGCTCCAGGCGAGGTGGCCGAGGCAGACACTCCAACACTGCTCGGGCAGCAGATGGACAGCCTGAAAGGCTGGGGGAAATCTTCTCCTGCAGACTCAAACTTCCCAGTTTGGTGGTCTCAAACTGCTGAGAGCTGATGAATCTGCAGGGTTGGGAGGTACAGTCACGGCCAGGCTTGTTTACAGGTCACTGAGCAAGGATAACGAGTTTGTGGCTACTCACATCACACCCCTGGGAGCTGCAATCACATCCCTACAAGCCTGGCACAGCCAATCTGTCACAGGACAAGAGCCAAGAAACTGGTGCAGGGACTGCCCTTTGCCCTCCGAAACCATCCCCACACACATCCCCATCAGCAGTTCTTCCTCTGTATCCCATTCCTCCTTGGCCGCCACCTCTAAACCCCCAGCCTGACACCCTCAGCCAGCTCTTCCCAGCACATCCAGCAACTCTCCCACCCATAAAGAGCAGCTGAAGGAGTTGCTGGCTGCCGTCCCCGAGAGAGACCCAGGCTGGCTCCTGGTGCTGGGCTCCCACGCAGCCGCAATTGCACACTCAGATTCACCCGCTGTACCCAGAATGGTGTTGCTCCTTGGCCGTCTGAATGTGCCTGTGGCTGATGCTTCCCTCATGTCAGCACTTGTTTCTGTTCTTCTAAAAATGGGAAGTGGCTTTAGCCATCTTTGTAAGGACGAAGTGTGCGTTTGTACCCAGGCATCCCTCTTATTGCTTCCCCTGGTGCTTTTTCATCTGCCCTTGTAAATGGCTTCCCTTGTTGTGTCTTGTCTTGCAAGAGGTTGTAAAAGCTTGAGGACAGGGAGTGAATTTTGCAGTATAAACACATCATCTTGCCTAACTAAAGGCAGCCAGAAAAGGCTCGTGTTTATTAACCAGTGAAACTGAACATTAAACACATTTCTTAAAATTTGGGAGCAGTATCAAAACCAGCGAGTGCGATGCCAATCTGCACTGCAAAATGCAATCAGTTTTGGAGAGAAGTTTTCTCTCTTCTCCTTTAAAAGCTCCCTTGGCACAGATACGACACTGGCAGCTCTTGCCGAGGTGCACTCTATACAAAAGAAAATTAAAATGGTCTGGCAACCTGGACTTGCAGTATCAGATTAAAGAAACTCAATCTATTTTCTTTGAAAAAGGGAAGACAGATGGGTAGCTTGATTACAGACTATAAATGCCAGCTCAGAAAAAGTTTTGTGATGATAAGGTATTCAACTGGGTAGCAGAAGACATAGGCAGATCCAGAGCGTAGAAATCGAAATGAGACAATTTGGAGCAGGTCAGAAATAGCCGAGCAGCATGCAGAGGGATGGAGGGATTCACTCTTAATGGCAGGCTTTGAAAATCAGGACTGGGTGTCTTCCCAAAAGGCCAATCTGGGAGATCTATAGGGGAAAGTGTGTTAGTGCCCTGGGGAGCTCCGAATGATAATTTTCAGAATTAATGTTTATTAAAATCTTGAATAAAGAGGAAAGATTTGGGATTTTGAAAGGTACGACAGGGGAAACAGCTGCAGCTGTAATCCAGTGGTTGTTGCAGCACCACCTGCTTTCAAGAACTTTTGCGCACAAAAAAGCAGAAGTTACAGCATGAACCCCAGCACGCGTGACAGTCCATCGAGGCTGGTCCTTGCTTGCTCACAGGGTGAGGCTCTGAGCTGCTTAGCACCTCAAAGGTGCACTCGGTGGGAGGGCGGGCAGGGACACAGAGCCCCTCCAACCTCCCTCCTCTGTCAGGAACTGCTGGCTGCTCTCCAGAAGCGAGGACAGAAGTGTCCGGGCTCGGTGGGAGCGAAGGAGCTCCCCAAGCCTTGCTGGACTAGCCTTTTGAAGTCCAGACGGGTAATTTAACACCATCTCAGTGTCAGAACCTGATAATGATTATAATTTACTGCAGTCTAATTGTACAAGAAGCAGTGCATGAACAGTTACCTCAGACGTGTCTTGACTCGAGGTGTCCCTTAGCCGAGTAAATCCAGCTTAATTAATGCTTTAAAGGAGAGAATGGGACAAGGCTGGCTGTGTGCCAGATTCCCAAGCAAGTTGAGTGCTGGCTCATCTCTGCGTCTACAGGCCACTGTGGACTGAGATCAGCCAACTTATCTCACTACAAGAAGCCCAGGTCACCTACAGCTCTGTCCCCTGTCATTCCCCATGCTGCCTTTCCTGGGCAGACACCAATTCTCAGACACAGGGTGACACTGAGGAGAGATACCTCCAGCCTTCTGGAAGTGACTTGTGCTGCATCTTTCCTGAAGCACCACTGGAGAGCTGACCAAGGGATCCTCCATCCTAAAGGAGTGCCGCAAAGCATCTCCCCACTAAGGACATTCCTTCTTGCTTGCACTTGATTCCAGGCCAGCATCTCTTTCCATGTACCATCCCTTCCTCCTCTTCTGCTGCCTGTGAGCAAGATGGGGCGGACAGAGCAGGAACATCATCTGCTCCAAAGCCCAGTGCGAATGGGCTACTAGTCAGCTGAGCAGTTCAGTGTACACCTTCCAGGCAGCTCCCTGCGATGGCACATACAGATGGGCTTTGCTCCCAGCCCAGGAGAAGGGATGTCCAGGAAGGACTGTGGTGGCAGGTGGATGGATGCCAAAGCAATGCTTCCAATCCCCACAGCTCCCAGGAGTGAAGAGTGACGCCAGTTCCCCTTCACTGCTGCCTTGATCCTCTTCCTCTCACACAGATAGTGGACAGCACTACTCTGCACACCAGCCCAGCTGTGAGCTTTTTGGAAAGTCATACCCAAAACAAGGCAGGGAAGCCAGATTTAGGGAGAAGAGCCGAACTGCCAAGGGATGAAGGGGACCTCCAGGAAAGCCTGGTGCCTGGGAAGGGAGGCCTGGTGCCTAGGAAGGGGAGGAAAATCATGTTTACAATAGCAGCTGGCGTAGCGACTTGCCTTTGTCCTGATCATGGTTCAGGTTTATTTTTTGCATCAGCCAAGGCCTCTCACCCTTGTTTGAAGGCAGGGGAAAGGAAAGGGCTTGTTTCCCTCAATCACACAGGAATGTCAGCTGTGGTTTGGCAGGGAATGGGTTCAGGATGCCTGTGAGAGCAGAGCTGTGTCTGTGAGGCTGCTTGAGGTAATGGCCTTTATCCTGGAGAGCAGGAAATATTAATGAGAAATGTTAATTATTCCTGAGCTTCTCTGTCTCTCACATACACCCCTGCACATATGCACTCACCCAGGTGTGGGCGAGGGGGTGTGGGCAACATCTCGGCCATCCAAAAACACGCAGTTCTCTTTGCTATTTTCTCTCTTCCCTGTGGTCTAAACCTCCCAGACCCACCTCCCATCATTTCCCATATATTCACCTGCCATCCGAGCATCTTCATCCCCTTATCCTTTGCAGAGAATTCTTGAATGTTTCCACTTCCTTATAGTTCAGGCAGTGCAATCCCCTTGGAGAAACACCATATCCCGGGAATGGGTATTAACACAGTGTCCTTTGCTGTGGACCCTTGTCCAGAATGCCAGGAGGCTGGTGAGGGGCCAGAGAAGTGCTGCCCAAGCACAGCAGTGCTTCACCCTGCTCTCAGCTGCTGGTACCCAGCCCCGCAACCTCAGGGCCTCCTGCAGCCCTGGGAAAAGCCAGGTACTAGCCATTTCAGATTGCCAAATAAAGCAAATCCAGGCCCCCCACGGTAGCACACGCAGCAGATATGTGACTGGGCAATAGGAAACAGCACCTGCAGCTTCCTCAGTGCCTTTCCCTGCACCTTGCCAAAGGTGCGCCAGCAGCTACCCCATGGCTCACTAGGATGCTCAAGACTGTGGAGACTGGCAGGGACTGATACTCCCAGGCAGTGGTGGAGGACCTAGAGCAGGAGGTGAGGAGGGAAACAGGGGTTTGTGCCATGTGCTGCACCAGCACAAGCTTGCTGTGACAAGCACCAAGCACAGGCAGAGATTGTCTTGGGCTGGCACCCACAGCCAAGCAAACAGCTTCTGTCTCTCAGCAGGGCTTAGCGAGTGGGTCCAGAGCCACATGAATGTAGTCATGTCTTCCTGAGAGCAGAGCTGGCTGAAAGCACGGAGTGCCCACAGCCATGCCACGCCACTTCCCTGCTACTAAAGCTGAAGTACTAACAGGGTTCAGAAACAAGTTGACTCCTGCAGACACAGGCAATCGGAGCCCAGAAATCCAGCAAGGCAAACAGAAAACAAACAAACAGAACCCAGAAAACAACGTGCACAGCAGCAGCACACCAGCTTGCAGGCCCCAAGGCTTTTGACACAAAAGGAAAATATTTAGCAATTGGGCATTCTTCAGAGCACAATGGGGAGACAGCCGACCTGCAGCAAGGCTGGCTGGAGAGTGTGGAAAAGCCAGAGCAGCAGCATTGCAAGCAGAAATGGGCAAAGGCTGTGTGTGTGTTTGTTGCTAGCGGATCTGGAAGATCCCTCCACATCCCACCCGTAGAAGTGACAGGTAGGCGTGGGAAAGGCTTTTGTGTCTGCTCAGTCAGCATTGGTAAGCAGCATCTTATCAACAGTTGTGATCCAGGAAATCATCATCCAGTTGTGAGCCTGGAAACCAACAGATTTGTTTATGGGTGAAGTTCTCATAGCACCTGACCCGTAAGATAATCTAGCCTTCAGAGCTGTTTTTTTTCACTGTGGAATGGGAAGAGGAAGCTTGTCTGAGAAAGGGCACCTAGGGACAGGCTTGTTGGGCGACTGAAACAGGCTCAGCAATATTTCACGGTCCAGCAGGGGAAATGAGAGGAAAACACTCAACACACCCAAGAGAATATGCAGAGGTAAAAAGCAGAAGAGAAACGTAACTGCAAAGAAAGGTCTGTGGGTGGTGCTGGGAAAAATATGACAATGGAAAGTGATGTGCATATCATTCCTGTACAGTCACCATGGCCAGAAAAATTGTAATCCTGAAGCTTGCAGAGCCAAAAAGCAAGGGAAAGAGCCACTCTGTCCAAGCCATGACTGAAGGTTTCTGTTGTGCCCATGGGTGACACTGCAGGTAGCGCAAATTTGCAGAGGAATGAGTGCCCAGACTAGCTCAGTCAAAGCAAGGCAGCTGTGTGCAGATCAACCTCACATTCAGTGTCAAAATGGCACTAGGACATCAGGGGGGTTGTGAGTGAACAGAAACCTCTTCAGAAAGTAGAGATGGCACAGCCCAAGCAGGCAAAGCCACACTGAAGGGTCTGTGCTGGCACAAGCACAGCAGGAGCTACATGGTGGAAATGCCCACATCACCATGGGCAGCAAGGCAGTCAGAGGATCAGAGAAAGTCTTTGTGTATCACAGCCAGAAGAAGAACACAAGGAAGCCCCAAATGCAAGTGACATGCTGTGACATGCCTCTACTAACACAAAGTATCCAAGATGGATTTCCAGGAGGAGGAGTTGTACAGAAATGGTACCAATAAAAAGGAAGGAATGATTCATGCAGTACAGGATCTGCCCAGGAAGATGTACTGCACTGGAAGTGAAAATAAGGGAGGGAATGAAGTAAATTGGAAGGGAAGCCCCTCTAGCAACAAGGCAGAGCTCATCACCCATTCTCAGTCCTTCTTGTGACATTTTCCCTCTTCATCAGCCAGATATGGACAGTCACAAACCTGACTTAAAATGCAACT
Source organism: Bucorvus abyssinicus (assembly GCA_009769605.1). Taxonomy (NCBI): domain Eukaryota; kingdom Metazoa; phylum Chordata; class Aves; order Bucerotiformes; family Bucorvidae; genus Bucorvus; species Bucorvus abyssinicus. Next base: position 10,352,764 of record CM020041.1, read on the forward strand.
GGAAGAACAGGACTGCCAGCAGCATGCCAGGCTGGCAGGACAATGCCACAGCAGATGACATTCTGGGGTGAGGCACTGAAACACCACCCTCACGGCCCTGGCTTAGGTCTCCAAGGAGAGGCAGGAGCAGGTTTCAGCTTGGACAAAAGCAAGATGACATTTTCAGCTACTGTGGCACCATCAAATGACTTCCAAAGACAACAGCCTTCCTGCCAAAAAGCAAATGCAAATCACCAGATGTCCTTTACTATTGTAAAGTATCTAACAGACACTCTCGCCTAAGTGTCTCTTTATCCATTGTATCCTTCTGCATAAAAACACAACAGATAAACAAGATCAAGAGATTTCCAATATGAGATGAATACTGAGAGCACAGAGGGACATGGCATCAAAAAAGTAGTTGTGTGCCAGTTTTCAAGGCAGGTTTGGAAAGAATCTGAGAACAAAGCATAATGCTAGTGCTTCTGTCTAGCAGTTTATCAGCACAGCCTCAAGGAGATTGAAGAAGAAACGATGTCAATCCCAGATAAATGTACCTTAAGAAGTTCAGCAGGACACAGAAGAAAAGGATTGACAGAAGCCAGAACGGACTCACAAACCCTGCTCTGCAGAATTAGTCAGGTACAAAGTGGGCCCTGTCATCCCCAAAGACTGAAGCTTCTGGAGTATCAAATAGCTTCCACAATAGACATAATATGATGCAGGCACAGACGACAGAGATGACTCAGAAGTCAATGACACTCCTGCCAAATTTGGCTGCCCAGGGATACAGACCATCCCTGCAGGTGCCTTTGTACCTCCGTGGTGCTCCAGCATGGGCTGCCCCAAGTGCAGCCATCACCAGAGCACGCAGTTTATTCTTCTGTCAGACCAGGAGATGGATGGGATACGAAAGCCCAGCTGATGGGTTAGGGAAGTCTGCGAGAGTCTTCAGAAAAGCAGAAGCCTGATGCACCAGAGTCCTATAGGAACTTCCGAAAATCCTTCCCAAAGCACTGGAGCAAGGGATGTTTTTTTAACCTGATTAATATTGTACTAATACTTTGGGATCAAGCACAGATTAAATCTTGGACAGCAGTAAGAAAAAGTCATGCTGCAATTCAAAAACCAGCTGCAAGGAACTGAAGGTGTCCCAGACAGAATTAAACATTAGAGTCAAGGCATAAATACTGCAGCCCTTGCTCTCTACACACTGATGTTTATCAATTCTTGTGTGGCCCCAATGCGACTGTCAGAGCAGGTGCAAAAGAAAGAAAGAAACCCAAACAAAATAGCAAAATAAACCAACTACCCCATAACCAGCACACAACGGGAATTTGGTTATGTAAGAATTTATTCTTCCTTTCTCAAAAGCCGTCTGGTGCTCAGGGACTCATTTCTTTGTATTCATCCTGATTCCTGGACTGTATCCCAACAGCCTTCATGGCAGCCAAATACAGAGCCTTTTCTTAATTTTTTCCCCTCTCCTGTAGTGTGACAGGAATTGTTGGCACTTGTACTGTTTCCTACTCTTGTCTCCAGTGCTGCAGTAAGGGGACCCTCTTGCTGCCAGGTTTCCTGCCTGTGTTTCCCTCTCAGAGGGAGCCGTAGCTCTTGGGACAGCATGCGGGAGCTGTGGAGCTATATGCAGCTTAGCTGGGACCCTTAGTGCCTCCTGGCACCATCATGTTTGTCTGCAGAGCTCAGACAAGACAGGAACACAGAGCTCTTTACGCATCAACTGGTACCCAGGAGAGCCAGTTGCCTTTCTATGTGTCCCTGTCACTAGCACACATGGTTTCTACCTACCAGCTGTGTGCTTGGAAGGGATAATGTTTTCTGCACCATGTTTACCAGTTCACGCTCTCTGCCCTCTCCAGTCCCAGAGAGATGTTTTCCCTGGCAAATCACAGCACAGCATCCAGCACTGGTCTCCCATCAGTCCTGCTGAATGCAAAGTGCCCATGAGAGCAGAAAGTGACTCTGGAGATCAGTGCTGGTAAGTCCTGGGGGTAACTGGGTGCCCTGTGGTGAGTGACAGCAGAGATGACAGCTCCAGGGCTGACCCACGCTTGATGCCATCTCAGCACAAGGAGTGTTAAATCTCAGAAGGGAATGTTTTTTACATCTGGCTTCACTATTCCCTGTCCACAGTCTTGGCCACTTCCCAGCTGCCCTGTCCTTCCTCTCATTTTGGTTTTGCTTCTCCTCTCCCCCAGGGACATGGAAAGTTCTCAGGGTAAGGAACCCCACCAGTGCAGACATACCCCCATCTCAGCAGACACAGACAGGCTGCACCACGCCGCTGCCCACCTTACCCTAGTGCAGGGAGGGGAAGGTTTGTTTAAGCACATGCAGTTCCAGTTAGTGACTCTTGGCTGTTGCTCAGCCTCCCAGCATCAACCTCCGATACGCCTTCTGGCATATGTATTTATGATCCCAATTAGCACTGAACAAAACCCCAGGTTGCTGTGAAAATAAATAATTTTTAATCTAAATTGCACAGTTAACATACTTCACCCACCTCTGCTTAGCAGAACAGCTGGTGTTTACCAACTTCTCGTTACTGTTCCAAGCAACACCAGAAGATGCTTTGCTGGTGAGGACCAGCCTCCTCTGAGATCAGATGAGCTCTGGTTTGCTCTCTGCTCCTCCACATGACCGGTGAGCTTCCAGCAGAGGCAGGCTGTGCTGGAGGCCAGCCTCTGCTGAAGTCCAAGGTTAATAGACATTGATAAATCATGTGACATCCATGGACACCAGCTACAAAACCTGGGCACTGAGCTCCAGACCAGCTCTGCACAGCCACAGAGGGTGGTGCAGCAGCAGAGGCTGTGGCTGATTCCTTTGGCTAAAGGGAGGCCAGTTGTGGATCCTTGGGATGGGAAAGACGGCTCCTACCACACCCTGGATCTGCGTAGCACACCACTAAACTTCAGACTTCCGTCCTGAGCAGGATGCACTTTCCCTGCCCAACTGCCAGGCTTTGACAGTACTCAGAGAGGGTTTCTGTCTCTTGTTTAAGCCATGGGATCTGAGGCATGGAGTGGAAGGAGACTGGGTCAGAGCTGGGTGGTACAGACAGGAAGAGGAAGGTCTCTCCATCCAGCTCAGCCTCCGTCCAGCACAGACCCACTGAAGATTTGCAGCACTGTACAGCGAAGGAATGTTGAAAGTTGTCTACCGAAAATAACTACTATTGTCGGGTGTTGTATTTCTGCATCAAAGAGTAGTTTCCACGTAAATCCAAATAAATCTGTCTATCTCTACAATTCTGTCCATAGCTATATTTAGTTATCAGTGCTTCCTTTTCCCTAATGCCTCAGGAGGCTCACACAGGAGCTAAGATGATCCAAGAATTATGCTCGTCATGGTATTTCCACTGGCCAAGAAGGAGCATATGTTAAAGAAATCCAGTCTCTCTTTATTTCAGGTCTTAAATGGCCCCCTGAGACATTAAACAAAAATGGAGTCAGCATGTCAGTGTTGGCTTTTAGGTGAGCTTACGTCAGGACTTGTAGCGCTGGTGCCTGGCGGGTCACACTGGTGAAAGATCGGAACCTGATGGGTCAGCACCAGGTCCAGACTCCGGCATGCAGAAGCACCAAAGCCAAAACAAGGAGGTTTCTACAGCGCCCTTCACCCTTTGGAAGTGCTGGAAAGGAAGGTGCTGCTTTTAGCAGCCGTGTGAAGTCATGTGCTGCTGCACGTGGTTCCCAGCAGACCTATTTCCAGCTTGGCTGGCTGAGAACTGAAGGAAGGAAAACTCCCGGGACTGGGCATGGAGCAGTCACATGTGGCTCAGAAATAAATCACAAGCCACAGCAAGATAATGACACCTGGCATTGAGGAGACTTGATCCATCATTTTCCTTTCCCCTATTTCTTTCTCCGTCTGCTTGGGCTGACTTTAGTGCTGGTGAAGGAAGGCTGGACACTGATGGCCAGTGCCTGCCATAGGATAGATACCTCCGGTGTTTCTACAGTCCTGCTCTTCCAGCCTTCTCTTGGAGCAACATCATAGCTCTGTCCAGGCTCTGCACCCTACAGCACCTTGGGTGCATACCCCTTACGTGGTCCCCGTGCTCCCTCCCTTCATACACACATGGGTGCTCCCTGGTGTGTCCAAAAGACAGACAGCTCCCAGTTGCCATGCACTGGGAATGATGGAAAATATCCCCCACACCCAGGAAGTAGTGGAGGATGGTAAACCCCAGCCTGGCTACTCCAGGACCAGAGCAATCACCTGATGACCTCCACTGGCACAAAGTCCCCGAAGCATCTTTGTTCACAAAACTGCACTGGTGGCTGGACGGACGTGGTATCCTCACCCTTCCTTGGGCACAGGCCCAAGAGCTGGTACACATGACTGACCGCTCTAAGTTTCACTTGATTTCCAAGTATTATTATGGAGTTTAATTAGCCCTGGCCACTCTGACCTCTGATCCCACTAGGAAAACTGTGTGTGGGAGCAGGCGGAAGAATGAGGGAGAGGGGAAATTATGTTTTATGGGACGTTCTCAAGGAGCGAATATCTTTTTTTTTTTCTCCCCCTAGGCACCACAGATTTGTTTGCTGTGATTTAAAGAGGACATATTTGCTTAAAAACCATGGGCCAGATCCACAGTCTCTGCAAATCAGAACATCTCTGTTTGACTTCATGGAGCTTAGCTGATTTAGACCAGCTGAGACACTGACCCTCTATGTTTAAACAAAGCCCATTTTTCCTCCCTGGTGCTAGGCAGAACAGCCTCGGGTTTGGCTCTGGAAGGGATGTTTTAGTGGAGATGTTCTCTGCATGATTCATCCTCCACTGGGCTTAACTTTGACAAGAACTGCAATGGCCACCAGCCACCAATGTGGGTCTGGGGGCTCTGACACAGATAGAGGCGCAGCCACCCACATCCTGGCCCCAAGCGCAGAGCCTGGCCAGCAGCACAGCACCAGCTGCTACAAACACTGGTAACCAAAGTCCTGCTGGGACACCTGGGCAGCAGCCTCAGGGTGGTCTTGGACCTCATCTGAGGAACCCAAAGGGCACTGCTGAGGACCAGACAGTCGGGGTGCAGCAGCTGCTGCAGGCAAGCTACTGTGGGGCTGGGCAGCATCCCCAAGGGAGATGATAGGGGTGGCAGGAGAGAAGGGTGGAGATCTTGGTGCCAAGGCAGGGCACTTCTCTTCCAGAGCCCTCAAAGCTTCCCTCTCTCCCCTCCCCTTGAGAGCGTGATGACCAATTGTCAACCTGCCTTCTGGTACGAAGATGTGAGACTGTGCTTTTCCCCATGTATGAAAAGAAAAAGGGGAACTGACCTGAAAAACTGCTGAAAAGATCCTGCCTTAGTACAGTGAGCACCAGTCACTTGAATGGAGAACAGGCGGCCCCATGGAGCGAGGCAGAAAGGTTTTGGGGATAGGTTCTCCCCTGAGCTTGCTGTATCTCAAACGGGACAAAGATTGACCTCGTCTGAGCTCAGGGCTGAGGCTCCCCTGATGGCACTGCAGGAATGGTTGGTAAACAAGCAGTAAATTACTCACTGCCCTGATGATGGATGCCTCACAGGGATTAGAAGGGGAAAATGAACTCAGCGTTTGCAAAGAGCAGCAAGAAAATAAATGTTCTGCATTTAGCATTTCCAAGCAGTGGAGCGCGTCAGGGAGGTGGAAGGACTTGGAGCAGGGTCTCACTGTGAAATCCCAGCTGGGTGTCTGGCCACTGGCTGTCAGAGCAAAGAGATAGCTGGAAAACTTGCACGTTCGTCATTCTGTACCAGTCCAGACTGAGAACCGAGGTCCGTATTAGCCAGGAAGTGGCACTCGCCAGTGTGAGTCTGCAAACGTGGGCATTTATTGCTCTCTGGTGGTGAGACGGGCTGTGGAGGAGAGCTGGGCTGTGGAGGAGAGCTGCGGGCTGCTGCCGGTTGCTGGGCGGCAGCTCTCTGGAAAAGCCTCCTCGGTGCCTCCCACTCTCCCTAATCACTCTGCAGAGGAGTTTTTGCTTCTCCAGCCATGTAGCTTAGGGCACTTGAAGGCAGCTTGCTGTCTGCTGGGCAGCTGGCTTCTCCTTGGGCTGCCAGTGCCCTGTGCAAAGGCCATGCAGCAGCCTCTCCCCACCAAAAGTCCCCCTGTGCCCCATCAGCACCCCTGCCCAGGGTGCTGGATGTGTGCTACAGCACAGGCCAGTGCTCCCACTCTCACCGTTCACTCCCCAGTGCTCCTGCACCCCGTGGAGCTCTGCAGCCCAGAGAAGAAAACCTGGGCTAGGTCGGGACTGATGGCTCTTTTCCTGTGCAGGACCCATAGCATGCTCATGTTTTAGATGCTGAAAGTGCACAGAGGCGATGGGGCAGAAGTGGCCACCCCGGCTCCTCCAGTGCCAGAGCTGAGGCTGAATGGCAGGGCCAGGTTGAGGGTGGGCACTGCCTTCACGCGAGCTGATGCCCACCTGCCTACAGGGCTCATCCTCTGGAGAGGCTTGACCAGTGCCTTTCATTTCTCCTCCTTTCTCTAATTCTGCCTCTCGCTGCCAAAAGCTCTGGTAGCGCTTTGTACCAGAGAGGCCCTGGGCTCTGCAGAGGTTTGGGTCACAGACCTCCACATAGCAGACACTTCAGAAACCAGGTAGGAATAAATAAAGGAGTTTCTATTCAACTTAAAACACATTTGGGTCAGGCTGAGCTGCCCCATAGGATCTGAGGTGTGTGTGGCAGCTGTAGGGGACAGGCAGGCACATGGCAGCACTCTCCTGTTCCTGTACCGGGAGGGCAGCTGCACTCCTGAAATGTCATCCATCACTCAGCCCCACTGCACCGCACACCCCAGCACCACTGCTGGGGTCTCATTTTGCCCATATACCCAGCCCTGATGTACTGCCTGGGCTGTGGTGCACATCCCTGGTCCCAAAAACCGAGGGCAGGGTCCCAAGTGCTTGGTTCCTTGCCTGTGGGGGACAAGAAGACCAAGCACTGCCAGCTCCTTAGGATGCGGTGCAGGACCTTTCCTGGGTCAGTTGTTCTGGAGGGCACGTGAACCTGCGCCAGCGGAACAGGACGATGCTGCTTCATGTCTCGCACTGGAGTCTCTGGGGTGGTGGGTTGGTCAGACGACGTGACCACCTTCACTCAGCCACCTGGCTCGGAACATGGCACAGCCCGGTGTGCTCTCGAGCCCCTGTGGGGCACTAGGGATGTCACTGAGCTTGGCATAAATGCAGCGTTGCAGCTCCTGGTCTCCCAGTTCGGTCGCTGCGGCGAGGGCCAAGAGGAAGTAGGCTGCTGCGTCCTGTTCATCCTAACCATAAAGGACAGGGCAGGCATTAGGAAGTGGTTTAACTGAAGGTCACAGGGTGTAAGGGAGCTGGAGGAGAGCCCAGTGGTTCCAGGCAGAACCCAATGACATCTGACATCATTGAAATGGGCTCTATAGAGTTGCAGCTAAGTGCCAGCACTTCTTTTCAAATTGCCTTTCCCCCTTCAAACCTGGCTGTGCCAGCATTGTGTGCATTTATTCTAAAGCTGCAGATAGGTGGGGAGTCACAGGATGCAGCCGTCTACACGTGTGGCTGCTCCGCCAGCAGATGTGATACTCCACCTCCAGCTCTCCATCAAGACCAGAGTGCTCAACACAGCATCACGGCAAGGCTTCCTACCTTCAGTTTGTGCAAGGTCAGGTTGCCAAGGTGGCAATACACCTTGCAGTAGTACAGGGCCTCTCCAGAGCACTGCAGCAAGGGGGGACGCAAGGCAAGTGTCTTCAGGTAGCAATCTTCTGCCATCTCATACATATGCAGAAAATAGTAGACTGTAGCCAGGCGGTGGAATGCGACCAGCTCTTGCAACTGATCTCCTGGAAAAGAGTTGCTGATACAGTCAACCTGCAGTGTGCTCACAATACTTCCCCAGCCCAGCAAGCTGAGCTGCTTGGGGATGTATTTGCTCAGCAGCCTGGGGGCACAGATATCTTCATAAGGAGACATTGTGTTTGAAGATGGTTCAGAGAAAACAGCCATGGGCAGGGTTGCTGATACCAAGGCTGGGCAGATTGCCCAGGGAGTGTATCATTCAACCAGGGGATTTCTTAGGTGCTGGAAAAGGCTATTACAAGACTGGGTCCATCTCAGACATTTATGCTGGCATTTTGTCCATTCAAACTATTTCTGTAATGGGAAGGGATGAGTTGATTTTATCAGAAAAGCCAGGGCAGAGAGGAACTGTTCAGTCCTGTGCCTTCATCAGACCTCCCATGCTCCAGTGTAGCATTGACCCTCCACTCAGCCAGTCCCACCACTGCCACAGCAGAGCACTGCCATGTGGTTGTCACACAGCTTAAAAAGGGAAATGGCCCTAAAAAGATGTTACCGCTTAGAGAAGAATAGGTCCATCAGTCTTATGAAAGCAGGAGTTCCCCCTCCAATGTGCACACTGTTCTTATCAAGAAAGACAACTCCTGGCACCCTGCGGATGTGCCTCACTCACCGACCCTGATGCTCAGCCTGGCCGCCAGTGTGGCAAACTCCAGTGCCTTCTCGTAGCCCTGCAGCCCAATCTGCAGCTCTGCCAGCTTATTGAACAGCCGTAGCTCTGTCTTAGTGGCCTTTAGTTTCCTGGCCAAGGGCACAGCACCTCCCTGAAGAGAGACAACAGTGAATCCAGGCTGTTCCTGGAGGTATCGGTACAGCACTGCCCACAGAGGGCTGACAGAGCATCAGGAGAGGGGCCAAGCACTTGGTATGGCAGACAGATGATGGGGTGGTTGAGTGCTGCAGGTTCAGGGTCTAGACCCTTCTTTCCCTTGAAAATGAGTTTCGTATTCCAGAGCGTGGTTCTCAAAACTTGAGCTTCATGTCTCCACCCTTCCTTAGGTGCCTGAAATTTTGACTCTGACGATGTCCCCAGGAGTGACCAGCTCACACCTAACACTGCCAGGATTTGTAATGAAAGGACCCTGTTCCCACCCCCCAGATGACCTCTGGAGTGAGCTGCAGCCGTTGCAAAATATGCCTGTGCTCCAGGCTTCCCCTTTGCAGCAATGTCTGTACTCTGGCACACTCAGAACCACCCCATTCCTCTCCACCCTCCATCCCTCTAGCCTAGCCACAGAATGCTGCAGCCAGCCCTGGGGCAAAGCTCCCCACAGCCATCACCTTGCAGGGACAGAAGGACAGAAATGCTCAGAGGGATCGGTACCCTATAAAATTCCACTGCTCGATCTCTGTTTCGGCTGCCATTAAAAAAGGTATCACCTGCTTTTTCATAAAGATCCATGGCCAAGGAGAAGTTCTCCCATTTCAGAGCAGTCTGAATGGCTGCCTAGAAAGAAAAGGAACTGGAGTGAGACTGAGAAAGAGTCAGCAGCACATAGACTTTGGTGTGATTAAATAAAACCTTGTTGTCAGAAACATGAGCCCCAGTGCTCCAAACGGCATGGAGACAGGTTGGACAGCAGGTGTGTGGGACTGTTGTGATGTGCATAAGGATGGAGCCATGAGACAGGTAACTGATCCCTGTGCAGGGTCGGTGCGACAAACTGATCATCTGGGATATCCAATGGCATCAGGATTTAGAGTCAAGACTGTGCAGCCAGCAGTTGTCCTGGCCCTGGTCTGTCACTGGTGTGATGGAGCCAATGTGAAGATTGACAAAAAGAACAAACAGCTTATACAAAGAAAGAGCAGAGCCATCAGGAGGGAGATCAGGTATGCTAAGTTCTGGGAAGAACAGTTATTTGTGCCAATTACGCACTTGGCCCTGGTGCCACCATCCAGCCAGAACATGTTGTTCTGTATACCAAGACAAAATATCATTGCCAGGCACCTTGCCTGGGAAGGGGCCCCTCAGAGACTCAGACATGCCCTGATGAGATCTGGCATCAACTGGCCCTTCTTAATGGGAAGTCACTCCTTCTTTAGCTCCTGCCTCCCTGCTGAAACCATGAGCCAGGGAGGCAATGATGGCTCTTTGTCATGGGCCTCAGATCTCTCTTGTGAACACTAGGAAACAGGCTGACACCAAAGCCATCTATTCATTTCACCCACGTCACTGAACAGCCACCCCATACCAATAACTCCCTGCCTCTACCACCCTGATTTAGGTGTGGGAAAGGCTCCTCTCCTTGCTCCCACCACCGTGTACCTCAGTCACCCAGCCCCACCAGTTCAGAATGCTTCTGGGTAACAGAGTGAGGACCTAAAACATCCTCTAAATATGTCCAGGCTGGTGCTTTGCTGGGGTACCCCAGCTCAGTGCAACCCCAGCAGACCCAGCTAGCCTTCTGCTCTGCTTACTCTGGGCATGTGAAAGTATTTCCCAACTTTTAATAGAAGCTGCTCCCTGAGCTGCTTTTCCACTTTGCAGCTCAGCTGATAAAATAACGTTAGAGATGGAAATAAGCCAGTAGTCTTCTACTCCAAGAATTCTCCAAGCACTTCTCTGGCACCTTACCCCTTATCTGTGTATATTTCAATGGGAACCGGTCACCTGGCACCTCCAGCTTCCTTTGGCACTCCTACATCACTTTCTTACTCAATAAATTCACTTACTTTCACCCAAGAATCCTCAAAACCCAGTGTATGTATGGAAGGGAAGAGAGGAAATGTAGTGCCAGATAGTGCATGAGTGTAAGGCGACAGCTCGTCCTTCCAGCAGCAGGTTTACACTGCTCATTAGAATTCCCATTCCAGCCCAAAAGGCTCCTACCACGGAGCTGTGATGGGAATGCAGCTAGTCACGGTGGGAATGGGATTGCTCCAGCTGCCTCCTCCATACCTGAAAGTACATTTCCACCAGCTCATCTTCCTGCATTAGATAGTAGAGCCTTCCTGCCTGCAGCCAGGCCTCTGCTGCTTTCACAGTCTCCTCAAGGTCAATGAAGATCCTTAGGCTCTGTTTGGTGCAGTCCAGGGATTGTCTCAAAGCCCTGTGATGGTAACAGGCAAAAAGCCATTACAGAAATCACAGGACACCCCCATCAAGCAGCTGCAAAGCTACCACCACACCTCCCCATTGGCAATCCTGTCTTCCCCTACAGTTGCTGAAGGTTATAGGCAAATGGACAGCCACAGCTCTGAGCAATGTGTCCTGGTCAAATGGTGGAAGTCTCCATGCTTTAGCACACGTGTGTGGATCATCTGGCAACCTCAGACCAGCCTGGGAACCCCAGTGCTCAGCACAGCCCCAAGGTAGCCTGCTCCCAAGGGGGCTGCTCCCCACCCCTGCTTGTTGCAGCTGATAAAGAGGGTTTTGTCCAGGTCATCTGCAAACCCGGTTTTCCCCCCTACACAAAGTCCCAGTCGCTGCCAGCTATGCATGGGAGCTTAGGCAGGGAGTGCTTGCACCTTCATTTTCCAGACAGCTTCTGGCACCCAAAAACACACCTCTGCCTATCGTTTGTCTCTCGGTGCAGCCAAAGAGCCAGATCTGCGGCCACAAGTGCCAGAACTTATAGCCGCTTTTGAAGCCCCTGGTCACTAGAGGACAAAGGGACAAGTAGCAGGAGGAGCCAGCGGGTTGGACACGCTGCCTGCAGAAAGCAGCTGTGGCAAAGAGAGCACCAGACAGTGCCTTGGGCATGTTTGTTTGCTTGATGTCTCGCCTGCTGGCAACTGGGCTCCAGCTGTCCTTGAGTCCAGGGAATGGGGTGCTTTGTGATCCTAAATAGCACCGTTCACATGGAAGGCATCTGCTTCCTAAGTACCTTCCCTCTGAACAAACTGTGACCTCGGGTGGGAAGGTTAACATCCAAGTTAATGGCAGTCCTCGCCCATTTGTCCTTCGGGGACAGCGGAGCTAGCTCTCCACTGTTTGACATGTTTGCCTTCAAAAGCTGAAGAAAGTCTGTGGTCTGTCCAAGTCTCTTTCTCTCCTCTCCTGCCCAACCTAATCAGTCACCTGCATGTGTCAAGCGGGAGATTGAAAGGTGAGCTGACATGGGGTCTTAAGTACCTCCCTGGGGAAAATATTCCAGCAGAGATAGGAAGGGCAGAGTCAGTGGCTGGAGACTGAAGCCAGAGTTTTCAAATAACAGATAAGAAACCTATTTTTACTAGTGAATGGTGATTAATCACTGGAATAAGACTCCAAAGGAAGTGATGAATTCCCTATCGCTGGGTCCCCTCTGATCAAGGCTGGATGTCTCACCAGAAAAGTGCGTTTGGCCAGACCCCCGGTTCTGTCCCAGCTAACAGCCCAGCATTCGCCTGGCTGTCGTGGCACTCTGGTTGACATCGAGCTGTTCCCCTCTTCACCGCACAGTGACAGCTCTCAAATCTCAGCAGCACATTAATCAGCTGCCTGCCTGCGGGGCACCTTCCCAGCTTCTCTGAGGGACATCCCAGGAAAGTCACTGCTCTTGCTTTGATTGAGCAGGGACCCACTCTAACAGCATCTAACAGCCACGGACAGGACTTACTCAGGTGTGCCCAAAGCCTGGTGGAGCTGGCTGAGGGTCTGCCAGACATTGCCTTCCAGCTGCCTGTCCTGCAGCTGCTGTGCCAAAGATACCCAGTGCTTATGGTAGGTGATGCAGGCCTGGAGACTGGGGGACACTTTGCTGTAGAAATGGCAGAGACACTCAGTGATGTGAAGCTGACCTGCATGGTACAGGGAAGGGAAAAGGACAGGTCAGGGGACTGCATTAGGGACCTGACAGGGTGCTGCACAGAGGTGAACGCTGCCTTGGTTCCCGCCAGCAAAGTTGTACTCACTCCTCACGTTGTGCCACTTCAGGGCAAAAACCAACGCCAGTTCATAACAGATTCTCCCATCTTCCATCTTCTGCCTGTTCACCATGGCCTGCGCTAGCCACAGCAGTACCCGCACCAACTCCATCTCCAGGTCTTCACTGCCCTGGAGCTCAGCGTAGAGCTGAGCTGACTGCAGCAGGTAGAGCTCGGACAGCTGGCTCGCCCCATGTGAGAGGCTCAGCTGCCCCAGGTTAGCCAGGGCGATAGCCTGGTTCCTCTTGTTCCCGGTCTCCTTGGCTTTGTGCAGGGCCCGGATGAAGTTCTCTGCAGCTTTTTGCACCTGCCCTTCTCCTTTGAGGGCAATGGCCAGGAGATTGTGCACAGCTCCACCCTGAGTCACGCTGTCCGTTCCGTGCAGAGAGCGCAAGAGCTGCCACATGATGTCCGCAGCTGGGCCCGGCTGGCTGTGCAGGAGATACATCCACCCCAAAGAGAGGGAAGACTCAAAAGCCTCCTCCTCACCCATCAGCCTGCTGAGGGTTACGGCCATGGCTGCATAGCAAACTGCCCCATCCAACACACCATGCTGGAGGTACATCCTGGACAAGACGGCACACAGCGTCCTCTGGATGGGCACAGCTCTGCTCTCGCGGGAGAAATGCAGTGCTTGCTTGAGATAGAAACAAGCCAGTGCTGGGATGCTGCTCGTCCCCAGCTGGCTTCCAAGGAGTTTGGGAGTATTTTGTAGGATGAAGCCAGCTCTCCAAATGGGTGTCAGTGCCCCCTTGACACCACTGGGAACAAACAACCTGGCAGAGGCCAGTGCAATATTTGGCAAGTACTTCTTGTCATACAGGTAGCCCAAGATGGGGGTGGCATCCAGTGGCACAGAACTGCTGTCTGGGTCAACTAAAGAGGTGGTGAGACATTGAAGATGCTCCATAAAGGGCAACACTTCATCATTTTTGCCCAGTTGTAGGCAGAGCTTGACGATAAGGAAGCAGACCCGTGCCTCCAAGGGAGCATTACCCACAGCAATGGCTTCTCTCAGGATGTACATCATGACTTCCAGCTCGTTCTCAGAGCTGAAAGAGCGGCCAGGCAAACAGACAAGCAAGGCCACCATTTTTCCCAGCAGGGAGGAGAATTTGTGCTTCATGTTCTGTTTCAAGTAGATGGAGGCAAGGTTCACGTGCAATGCAGCCAACAGGGGTAGGTCCCCAAAACCCCTGTCCAGGACACTCATGGCTTCCTCAAAGTACACTCGAGCCTGGGAGAACTTGACCTTTTTGATGCAGAGCTTACCCAAGAGGAAACAGAGCCTGACATGAGCCCAAAATGCATGAGTCCTCTTGGCCCAGTTCCTAGATGTCTCAAGGTACAAGACTAGTTCATCCTCATCAGAGAAACCATAAAAAGTGGAATTGAGAAAGGAAAAACTGAGATCATAGAGGTTTTGAAAACTGGGCACATAACTGTCTTGGTTAAGGAAAGTCAATATGGGGTCAAAGACATCAGCATCTTCCATGTGTCCAGCATTCAGGTCAATAAAGAACTTGGGATCATCAAAATCATCCAGCTTCTCCAGGAGAACATCTTCCAACATAGCAGGGGCTGACTCACTCCCTGGGCTAGATAGCTCAGAGGTGCTAGTTGTAGCTAAGTCATTTACTTCCTCCCAAGACTGGAGCAGCTGGATATCTTCACAGCCACGGACAACAGCCTCTGGAAGGGACAGGCAAACCACAGTGGGATGTTTCCCATGTCAAAATTCACCCTCCTAAGTCATCATAACAGCATCCCATTCTGTCCCCTCCACATACTCACCTGATGGCACTTTCGGGAACATGGCTGTAGGTTCAAAACCATCTACACAAAGAAACAAACAGAAAGTGAAAAGCCCAAAGCCTGTGTCAGTGTTAATGTGCAGACAATGCTCACACCTTGTAGAGATTGCCTGCTGCTCTGCTAAATTCCAGACCCATGTGTGGGACAGCAGGCCTACTTCTGGCTGCAGACACCACATGCAGCTGCACTTTCAACCCCTCTGTATGCTGGGGCTTGGCTCCATGTAATACCATGGAGAGCAGCTATTGGCTGGTGGTGAGGTGAACGCCCAGTTACCTGGGAACAAGCAGGTCTTATTTTTCACAGGCAGAGTTTTATCAGCTCTATCTCTCCTAAGAGCCTTGTTGTGTCTATTCAGAGGTTTCAGGTATGTGTGTATGTCTGACAGGTTCTACCCCAGGCTCTTTGCACCTGAGCTGGCTGGTCTGGGAGGTCCCCAGGGGATCCCAAGATCAGCCCTGCATGGTCAGACTGTGCTCCTAGGTACTGAGATGGCAAGAAGTAGACAGAGAAATCAGCTGTAGTCCAAAAGCCACACAGAAAGCATAGAGAAACTGAGAAGAGCAGACAGGAGCCCTGACCTCCTGGCTCCTGCTATGGGCATGGAAATGATATGACTTGCCACTTTAGCTGTGCAACCCCCTCAATATACACCCAAAGGTCAGACAGCAGCAGGGACCTACAGCCAGGATCAAGCAAGAGCAGCATCTGCCAGGGTGATCCACAGCTGAGGAGCAGCAACTGCAGTGTGGCAGGGCCCAGCTCTTGAGGATACCTACAACCTCCACAACCAGGCTGAGCAGAGGGCTTGAAAGATGTTCCAGCCACAGCAGTTGTCTCCCCTGCAAAGCCCCAAGCAAGGAACTCTCTAGACACTGCCCAGCATTGCTGTCCATGGGGATCCGTGGGGCTGGTCATGTAAGGAGAGGGGAAACTCACCCAGCCGGTACACAGAGGTAATGTCAGTGCGTGCCAGGTCACCGAGAAGGGTGGTGAAGTGCTGCTCACCACCGTTGCAGGGGATGCGCAGGAAGGGGGACGTTTCTTCTTCGCTCAGAAACACCAAGCCTTTTCCCCTAAGTTGAGGCAGACATCAGTGGAAAACAGTCAGTGTCTCCCCATGCCCTGACACACAGTCACACTGTGTCTCCCCATACACAGCTGTCCTGTGGGATGGGATGTGTTTTCCTATCCCTCCTCTTCCTCCTACCAGAAAAGCTCTGCTGCAGATGAATACAGGAGACTGGACACCTTCCCCATCAGGGCTCTCAGATCCAGGTTCCCCATGGAGGAACCAAAGAGTACCAGAGGGAGGAACCTGTTGGCCTTTTTTGTCTCCAGAAGCCCTTTCTGAGGTCAGGGCATCATCTGATCTCCTCTTTGTTCTCTGTAGTGTCAGAGAAAAGTGCCTAAGACTTACCTTGAGTGAGCCTGATCCGGAAAAGCCCAACTGACCTAGCAACAGGTTAAGACCTGATCCTCCCACACACACTCTTGAAGGAGAAGCGTTTTTGGATGGGTATTGAACCCAGGGCTATGTCTTTAAGTCACCAACAAAGACAACTGCCTGGGTCATCAGAGTGGGATTGTGTCAC
Source organism: Bucorvus abyssinicus (assembly GCA_009769605.1). Lineage (NCBI taxonomy): Eukaryota > Metazoa > Chordata > Aves > Bucerotiformes > Bucorvidae > Bucorvus > Bucorvus abyssinicus. The sequence goes on from CM020041.1 coordinate 10,368,861, forward strand.
CCTCCCTTCCTGGACAACTCCTGTCTATGTCCTTGGGAGGGTGTTTAATTCTGCTCAGCGAGGAGCTGTGCCAGTGGTCGTTCTGCCTCAACATGCCACAGAAAACAAAAGGGCAGATGAAAGCAAATCAGGACTTGGTTTCCTTGGCAGTGATCACTCCCCCCACCCTTGCCAGACTCAGCCCCTCAGACAAAGCTACAAAGTCAAGAACATTTCTAGGTGGAACTGTGAAGCCAGCTCGTCTGGTACACAGTCGATCTGGGCTACCATAGCATAAAGCCACGTTTAGCCCAGGGCCAGATCTGTTCCTGTCTGAGAATCACCTGAGGCAAGTGAAATACAATTGCTTTGTCTGGGCAGAGACTCCTGCAGCCTGCTGGCAGCAGAGCCTGGCCAAAAGTTCTGGACAGACCTCAAATGGATCTTCTGGGAAGGCAAATTACCTGCCCTGGACTCTTACATAACCTTGAGTTGAGACTTGGAGTCTTCCCTCCATTTTCTACTGAGTTTAATTTGATCTAGATGGTAGCAGTAAACTTACAGAGGTTCACAACTCTCAGGACTTATGTATCGGGTGGGGACAAAGCCGATGCTCCCACTGCTGAGGGATTTGCCCACAAACCACGGGAGTCCTGGAATGAAGAAACCGATGACTTCTATGCTGTCTCCTTTGGAGAAACTCAGTTCATCCCATGCTGCTCCTCTGTGGTCCTCTGTGGCCGTGCACTTGCCTTTGACTGAGAAACCAAGGCAAACAAGGGCATTTCAGCGTGAGGCCACTGTTAAAACTTCCTTGCTGGAAAACACTTGGGCAAAGAGAGACCATGATTTCAGGTTCAGAAGGCTGCCTTTCTGTCCCCTAAGATTTACTATGCTCTCGGACTCAGATCTCTGCAGTTTATTGTTGAATAAGAGGGTTATAATAAAATATACAAGAGACTTGGATAAACACCACATAGCCAAAGACTGAAACCTCTGAGAGCTGCAGTACGGAATGTGGCTGGAAACTTGGAGCTTCCCAGAAGCTGCACTGTCTCAACTCTCTGCCAGGAGTGAAATATTTAACAGTGCAAATGTCCAACACGCTACTCGCCAAATTCACGCTTGCAGTGACCTCCCATGTCCAGCACGCTCTGAGCAGTGCCCGTGTCCTGGCGGGAATGGCCTGGGGCTAACGGGGGAATGGTGGGCACAGGGTTCATGTGCACATCGGTGGGAGCCTAATTATTTAAAACTTCCATACTGAAAGAATTAAAGGAGAGATAAAATTGCAGTAGAATAGAAAAACCCAGTGGCAGAAGGATGCCACCAGCAGCCCTCTGCGTTCCTCAGATTATCCTTCTAAGTACATGCAATTTGCAAGCTCTATTCTCCAGTCGAGAGTGCCCAAAGATGCAGCATCCCCTTAGAACACCTTGCAATGGAGTGTCATTGTCAGGACAGGAGATGGGCCCTTTGAATTTGTGGCCAAACCCAGGTTTGCAAGAGCCATGCCCTTCCCTGGGATTGGCAGCTGTGTTACACAGGTATCACTCACCAATTGGCTGAGAGGTCGTCCCACTGATCTCCCGGGAAATGCCAAAACTTACAGAATAATTCTTCAGGAACCACCTGCAAGGCAGAGAGGAACGACACTAGTCCTCTCTGAGCAGTCCTGTCCTCAGGCCAGCGCCAGGGATGGTCTCACACAAGCAGGACAGTTGTTCTGTACCCTGTGAGTGCCAGAGCTGTTATGGAGAATAGCCAGCACAGTCAGTCCAGTAATTCCTTCTAATGGTGGTACTGGGCACGGAGGGCAGTTTGCACCTCACACCTGCAGCCTCACACCGCACGATAAGAGCAGGATAAATTTGCCAGGCTGTAAGGAGGATCTCACTGTGTGAGTACAAGAGGAGCTGCAGGCGTCTTTGAGGCTCAGCCAGGTGTCCAGCATGAGGCCCCACTCTGACTGGCATTTCCTAAGTCTTGGGCTGTGCTTTTTCTCACAGTTATTCACCTGTAAATCACAAATAATCTCATATATGACCTAAATCAGTATCATACAAGAATGATAACTGAAGTATGTCCTTGTTCTGTCCCATTAATAGGACCTAAATTGGTTCCAGTTGTTATCTTTTTGCATAAGGGATATCCTCGCAAAATTGTGTAGCTCTTGCCCACTGCCAGAGCCAAGAGCAGTTTCTCACCCAGGCTTGGTGCCAGTTCATGCATCAGGATCAGAAAGGAATCTTGGCTTGAGCCCTATTAATTGGCCAGTCTACTCACTGGTAAAATGGTTGAGGTATTGGCTCTAGAGCTGTCACGGGCACCAGGCCTCGTTGACCCGTCCTTAAGGACATCCCTTCCCACTTGGACTCCTCTCCAGTGTTCTTCACATGGATCAGCTCATTCTTGCAGAGGTGCAGGCCTTCCTCTACCTCCTGCTCTGGCTGCCAGACACCAGGCACTGCTCTGGAAAAAAAGTTACCTGCAGATAGAAGGAGTCATGCCTAGGTCAATGGCATCAGTGCAAGACATAGCCTAGCACAGAGCTACAGCACAGCCCTGCTGAGATGCTTTTGAGGAAGTCCCCACATATGCAGTCCCTTCTCACCTTCCTGGAGTAGCAGACCCGTATATATGGTGGCCAAGTGATCTTCATCCACAGTAACTCTGATCTCTGTGTCCTCCATCAGAGCACAGTTTAGCCAGTAGTCCTGGTCAAAGAGAAGCTGCTCCAGGCAGCTGCCCACGTACCCTAAGAAACCAAGAGGGAATGACGTGTTAGGACCCTCCTTCACTGGGAAAGGTGAGTGCTCTTTGGATGTCTCCCAGTCTTCCATTTGCAACCACACTGTGAGGCAACAGCCTCCAATCCTGTCTCCAGCCCCAAAATGCAATAGAGGGATTACCCAAAAGACATCCTCCTGGATCTCTTTCACTGATCTGGACAGTGGTTTCAAAAAGCTGTAGATGACACAAGGTCTTTAATTCATATTTTCCGTCTGTCCACCCTGTGACATTACTGGTTTTTTGGTGACAAAGAATACCTTCTCCAAAAATCCTTCTCACACTGTCTGTTCAGATCTCCCACACCTTGAAAACGTTACCTAAAGTCAGATATGTGGAAAACTTCCAGACTTCTTCTAGAGTTTTGAAGGTGAGGAGGAACCGATCCTCCTGTGCTTGCGTACAGACCAGCCTGGCTGACAGCTCCTATGCAGAGAAGACAAAGCAAGATTAAGGCAAGTTGGCTGCCTGGGGTTAAGAAGAGGGTGCTCCAGCCAGATGGGTGTGATGAAATACCCACAATGGCAACTCCCCACGGTACAGCAGTGGGAGGGTGAGGAAGCTCCATCTCCTCCTTCAAATCTTTTCCCTTGTGGTGCACACCAGAACCACTGTGCTTTTGAAAGCCAGACACCTGAACCGTACCACGCGTGGATTAATGTTCACTCAGGACAGTCGCAGCTCCCAAACTGCGGCTCTGCAGCTGAAAGCGGTAACTGTGCCTGGAGGGAGAAACTCTCCTTTCGCTATTGCTAGCACTAGTCTGTCTGCACTGTCCAGGCCTTCTTGGAAGCTCTGCAGGGAGCCCTGAGGGTCCAGGGCCTTAAAAAACAGCAGGGAAGGAGAGTTCAGTTCAGGAATTCTGTAGCAATTCTTCTATATGACGCCAAATACTCTGAGACCTCTGTGCGTGCCCAGAGATGCCACAGCTTTGGTGATCCCAGCCCTGTGAAATGCCTGCTATTTAGACTCACTCCACGGCTATCTGCAGGATCCCTCAGGCAGCTCAGAGTCTCCAATATGAGGGCTCCTGACACAAGGCTCAGCTTTGCATCTGCCTCTTGCCTGTTACCGGTTAATTTCCTCCATCATCCCAGTCCCCTACAGAGTCCCTGTGTGCAGGAACGCACCCTGCAGTGGTCTTAGAGGAACTTCTCTTTCTTGGCTGGGTTTGGTATCCCAACACATCCCATCACACCAGAAGCCTCCTAGTACACGCTCTGTCTGCCTGGTTGGGGCTCCTACCTTGAACAGGGCACAGGCATCTCTGTCATTGCTCTCCAGGGCCCACAGCTTCTTTCTGGCGGCTTCCTGGAGCTGGGAATTGAGGCACCGGGAGGAGCGGCTCTCAACGGAGAAGAAGAGTGAGATCTCTTGAAAAGGAAATGTGCAGGGTGAAGGGGAAGAAGGAGCTCCATGCCACACAGAGCTGCCCCTGCCGCACTGCCTGCCTGTAGCCAGCCCCATCAGTGCCTCCAGCCCTCGCCTGGCTGAGATGCTCAAACAAGACAAACCCAGACCATCATGTCCCTGCTGCAACAAAGATGAGACACTCGAGGGATGACAGGGGGTCTGTTAGCTTTGGTGCCAGGCCTCGCTACATTCAACCACTGGAAATCTGGGTGATGACAAAGGCAGCATCTTACCTGGTGGAAAGCCCTCCTCGACAGCCAGCAGCACCATGGAGTTGTCCGGCAAGCCTTCTGCTGCCTCGGTAGTGGGGTTGCTTGGCTCTGATGCCCCAGCTTTACCTAGCAAGGAGAGGGGACATAGAAGAGCTGCTGTCAAATGTTGTGGCAGAGGTCTAGGATATTCTGCCTAACCATGCCACCTGAAAGCAAAGCCTGTGTGTTGTACTGCAGACCTGGCTGGGGATCGTGTAAATCTGGTATCACCCTAAAATCATGCTCAAGTTCAGAGGCAAGATCCATGGGACTGATGTGTCCCAACTACATGATACCCTTGATGACTGGCTTCTTTCCAATGCTGGAATGGTTTTGAAGTGAGGGGACTTTTCCTCCTTGCTCTTGGGACAGACCCTCACTGAGCAGATCTGGTAGAAAGATGACCCAGTGACACAGATTTTTTTTTGAGGAGACCTCAGAGTGAGAGCAATTCCCAGCACAGGAGAGCCAAGGGCTTGCAAAACTATTTGCTCATCAATTTTACAGTCAAAATGAGATTTTCTTCCCTGCCTGCTCTGGTCAGTATCTGAAATCCAAGATGCATTCTCGCTGCTTCGCACATCATCAACTATTGCCATAAAGGATTTGGGAACTGAAACTTTAGCTGCTAATTATGGTAATGAAGGCTGAGGCACATAAAAATCCGGCTTGCTCTTCCACAGCTGTATTGGCTGTGAAGGGATAACAAGATTAAAAACCAATTTTTGTCAGTAATCAGATTGGACTTGTAAGACAAACATGTACCCAGAGATCTGGAGCTGGAACATGCAGCAGCTTTTGTAAGTCACTTCCGTCACCATAACTATACTCTGCAGTCCTTTTTACTGAGCCAGCTTTGCTAGTTAGTCAAATGAACTGTTATTTGCACACAGAATTATAATCCTTATTTGTAGTTAGCAGCAGGAAAGAATGGCCCAAGGCTGGACATGTAATGAATGAGCTTTTCTTTGAAAGAAAAGGCTCTACATTTCTCAACAGCCGATTTGAACACACTTAACAAAGGACTTCATCCAGCAGCTCCGTCCCCTTCCACCCACGGGGGAAACAGAGACAGGGAAGAGAAACAAACCAGAGGCAGAGTTAAACCCGAGTTGGCTCCTGCCTGGGCTGGGCTTGCCTGCCAGTTGCTTCACTCCTCCCGCCCTCCCCCTTCTCCCTGCATCCCAGTCAGACTGACCCTGGCAGTCTCCACTGGGTTCAGCAGGGCCCACTGGGCAGGGGCTGCGTCCCCCTCCCCGAGGGACGGGTACCTGCTGTCAAGGTCTTCTCCCAGCACCATTTTTGCTGGCGCTCGGCTGCGGTGTGCTGCAGGTTGTCCCAGCGGGGCAGGAGTACGGGCGAGCGGCGGCAGCAGGAGTCACACTCTTCGCCTGGGGAAGATGGGCGGTGGGGAGAAGCGTTCAGATCCCCAGCAGGATGCTCCCTGCCCAAGAGGTCTCCATAGGACATTCTGATGGAGGTGTCAGGTCGGCCACTGCTCGTGCCGCCTCTGTCAGCGGCATGACAAAGCATGCTGGTGGGTCTCCGCAGAGCCAGGCAGGGGCCAGGGCTCACTTGAGGGAGAGGAGAAATGGGTTTGCTCCCCTCAGCACTCGCCATTCAGTGTTTATTTTTGTTTGTGCCAGGCTCAGAAAGGGAACTGGGAGCTTTTTCGAGAGACCAATTGAAACTGCTGGTGGGGAGTCGTTCCCAGTTGTGCCAGTGACTCATTTAGCTCCCTGGTGCTGAAATATTTTGTAATGGCGGGCAGGAAACAGCCCCAGCCCAGAGCCGAGCAGAGGTCCCGGCACTCGGGGCTGCGCTCTTGGCAGCCGGAGCTGAGGCGGTCGTGGCACCCACTGGCACCGGCTGAACCGGGGGACACGTGGCCGCAGCCACTGGCCCTGAGCCACCTCCCTCCTCTAGCATGTTAGCACAGCCCTGTTAGCTCATTTGGGCACGCTGGACTGGAGTTGCGCCTGGGGGCTGGCAGCACCCTATGGGCTCTGTAAGAGTTGTGATGCTTGGGGTGCTCCTGGGCAGCAGTGGCAGCAGGACAGGGGTAGCAAGGGAGCTCCTGAAAAGCCGCAGCATGAGAGTAAACCAAACCCCTGAGTCATACTCTCCCCTCCCTGGCCAAAATGTCCTGCCTGGTTCCCCACACACCCAAATCCAGTGACACAGCAAGTGCCCCCAGCAAGAGGAGGGGACATCAGTGGCCATCTCAGGAAAGGCAGGCAAGCAGCCAAAGGGAGCCAGTGCTCAGCGCCAGGGTCTCCCCAGCAGCCCCATCAGTGGGGTGAGCTCTGCAGCCACAGGTCTCGCAGCCCTGCTCTGATAGAGCAGAGCTGTGGCATCCCCACGGACAGCTTACCTGTGCACCCCAGGGACAGGTTCTGGTGCCAGGGTGTCCCCAAGCAGCAGCCCATGTGTCCAGCCACATCGGCAGCCCCGAGCCGGTGGGTTGCTGCGGCACTAGCAGGGTGAGTGCGCTGCTCACTGCCCGGCCGGCTCCGCGGCTCGGCCCCAGCCGCAATGCACAATGCGCCTTTTGACCAGGCACCATCTGCCGGCGAGGCGGGGGCGATGGGCAGTCAGAGAATGGTTTGGGTTAGAATCATAGAGTCAGAGTCATAGAAAAGATCTCTAAGATCATCAAGTCCAACTGTAAACCTAACATTCCAAGTCCACCACTAAACCACATCCCTAAGTGCCACATTGACACATCTTTTAAATACCTCCAGGGATGGTGACTCCACCATTGCCCTGGGCAGCCTGTTCCAATGCTTCACAACCCTTTCAGTGAAGAAATTTTTCCTAATGTCCAGCCTAAACCTCCCCTGGCACAACTTGAGGCCATTTCCTCTCATCCTACCAGTTGCTACTTGGGGGAACAGACTGACCCCCACCTCACTACAACCTCCTTTCAGGTAGTTGTAGGGAGTGGTAACGCCTCCCCTGAGCCTCCTTTTCTCCAGACTAAACAACCCCAGTTCCCTCAGCCGCTCCTCACAGGACTTGTTCTCTAGACCCTTCACCAGCTTTGTTGTTCTTCTCTGGACACGTTCCAGCACCTCAATGTCCTTCTTGGAGTGAGGGGCCCAAACCCAAACACAGTATTCGTGGTGCAGCTTTGATTGAAAATCACTTGATGAGCACTTTTGCCAGCTCCCTCAGTACTCGGGTGGATCCCATCCAGCCCCATAGACTTGGGTGTCTCAGTGGTGTGGTAGGTCATTAACCAGGGTCATTAACCTTACAGTACTATCCAAGGTGGCAGTTCTGCTGACATCCCTCCTTACTTCTCCAAGAACCAAAAACTCTACCATATCATGATCATTATGACCAAGACGGCTTCCAACATTCACATCACCCACAAGTCCTTCTTTGTTTACAAACAACAGTACCAGTTCGGCACCTTCCCTAACTGCCTCCTTCACCAGCTGTGTCTGGAAGGTGTTTTCCACCGACTCCAAGAATCTCCTAGACAATTTCCTCTCCACTGTATTGTATTTCCAGCAGACATCTAATAAGTTGAAGTCTCCCAAGGGACCTGTAAAGACCTTTTTCCAACCCCTCTGCCATAGGTAGGATAATAATCCACTAGATCAAGAATTTCTTCCTTAATCTAAATCTATGCTTTCAGTTTAAAATCATTGCCCCTTGTCCTGTCACTACAGGCCCTAGTAAAAAGCCTCTCGCAATCCTTCTTATAAGCCCCATTTAGGTATTGAAAGACTTCAATAACGTCTCCTCTGATCCTTCTCAGCATTTTTTCCTAGGAGAGGACTTCTAGCCCTCCAGTCATTTTCATGGCCCTCCTCGGGATCCTCTCAAACAGGTCCACATCTTTCTTGTACTGGGGTCTCCAGAGCTAAATGCTGCATTTGAGGGGGGGTCTCATTCCTCCAGCTGGTGTTGCTGCCCTGTACTGGCCCCACCGTTGCCCTGGCCTCTGCTCTCGCCCATGCCTTTGGGAGCTTGTTGCCCGGCCCACATGGCACATTCTTCTCATTCCTCCCATAGGCCAGGGCATGGGAAGCCTGCCTGAGCTTCCAGCAGGCCCCTCCAGTGAGCTTCAACGCTGATCTCCCCCCAACTCGAAAGGCAACCCTGTTCCTGACACCTCCGCAAGCATCTGCCTCACCTGCAGGGATGCTCAAGTGGGGCCCGTCCAGCATCCTCCACCCAGCGCTGGCTGTGCAGCCGTTCCTGGACCACGTTCTTTCTCAGCCGAACAGGCACTCTCCCTGTTTCACAGCGAGGGCAGCTGGTGGCACTGCCCGCCCCACGCCAACCTCAGCAGAGCAGAGCTATGTTCAGACAAGCCACAGATGAGATCTCTGCAAGCACGGACACTGTGGACTCCTGCAGGGCGAGCAGGGCTCATCTCATCTCTGATCGGATGCAGACACAGGAGGTACCAATTGGGCTGCTGTGTGGGGTTCCTTGGGCTGCCCAGGATGGAGTCTCACCCCCTCCTCACTCACACACTCTGACTTTCCCTGGCTTCCAGGACCAGGACTCAGGACCGGCTGTGTGGTCTTATTGCACTAGGGGTGGCAGATGTCTGCATAGCATCTCTGGGAAGAGAAACACAGCCCCTGCAAAATAAAAATGGAAAGGTCTAGGGAGAGAAGTCACAGAGAGGTCTTTTAGGGATGGACCTTCACTTCAGCAACCAGCCAATGCCAGTGCCACCACAGTGCTTCAGGAGCACTGGTGGCTCTCCCGGACAGCCAGGCTGCATCCCAATGCTTGATAAGGCCTTCTTCAGCTTCTCCAGAGTAGTAATTACTCCAGTGAGCAATTTCTCACCAGACAGATTCCCATGCCATGACAGGGGCTGCCTGGCACCACTGCAGTACCCCTAAAGCAAAGCATGAGGAGTAGCTGTCTGTGGCACAGGCTGAGGCAGGATGGAGCCCATGTTCATGGAGCTGGCTGGGAAACTTCTAACAAGAGTGAAGCCAAGCTAAAAGGCTTTGTAAGGAGCGTTGCACTGAGCGATGCTCCTGTGCAGTCCTGGGCAGGCACCAGCCTGCCTGTCCAGGAGAAGGCTAAAAGAGTAGAAGGGATTTCTAGTCCTCCTCAGCAGAAACCAGATGTCAAAATGTTGGGATTATCCGGAGGGACTGTCCTCCTCATCCTCCTCGCTGCAGCTCATCCACCCTCCTGAGCCCCAGACGTTAGAGTGCAAAGCACTGCAACTCTCTCCCGGCATGCTGAAGTCATGCCGATATTTCCCATGCAAAGCTGCACGGCTGTGGGGAACTGCATGAAGGTGAGATGCTGGGTCATGCCGGCGCTGCTCTCCCTGTGGCAAGGACACTGTCTGCTCCCATTGCACACCAGCCCTGGAAAGCTCCACTTTTAGAAAACTCCCCCAGTCGACCTAGGGATGCTCTGACGGTGCAGAAACCGGAGGGGGAATTCAGATCCAGGTGCAGGTTTTGGCCTGCCTGTGTTCAGAGCACACAGCTCGAGTTTCTGTGGTGGTCAGGCACATATTTACATGAAAGATGTTGCTGTTTCGGGCCCATGTTGCCGAAGTGGTCAGTGCTTGAACAGGGCAGCTGTTTTCAGACAAAGCTTTTAGCTTCACTCAGAATGCTGTTGGTTTTAGCAATACCTGCTCACCAATTAGAATCAAATTCTTCTACCCAGGGGTAGAAGAATAGTATTTTTTTAAAAAATCCACAGAATGTTGAAGGAAGACAAAAATGTCTTTGTGGTTTCAAAATTTCTTTTTAAGTTTACCTAGATTAACTTAATGACCGAACTCACCCCTCTACTAGCAAAGGTATCAACCTCCTGTTTGACCTGAATTGGAATTTTCCTTTTGGCCTCAACCCAAAAACCTTCCCTTCCACTCCCTACCCTGCTGCTCACCACCCCTGGGTCTCCCCTGGAGAGCCCCCATTGCTGCTGCTGAAACCCTCAGCCTGGCCTCCCTGGAAAAGCCCCGTCCTGAGGAGTACAGAAGTGATTTCCCAGGGGTCTCAGCCTGTTCAGGCTGGGGGTCTCTCCCTGCGCCAGCTCTCCAGGGTCTCTGCTCCCTTTGCCAACCCAATGCAGCCGTGCCAGCCGGGCAGCCTCTGCAGGCAGAGTGCCAGCCAGCCACACGTCCCTCTCCAGGGCACGAAACGGGAGGCAGGGCGACTGTCCAGGCACCCTTTGTTCGGGGGACGTAGTTGCTGCAGACACTGTTGGTCTCCAGGGCTGTCACAGAGCAGCACCCTTCCCTGGGACCAAGTCCACTGTCTTACAGCCAATGTGTCTGCTGTGATTTCTCCTGTCCTTCTCCTGTCAGTTCCTGGGCACAAAGGACCCAAAACAAACCTGTCCTTCCCTGGTGTGCTCACCACCTTAAACGAGCCTCACATTCCGCCGGGACCAAAAGTACAAACTATCTGCCCCCAGCCTGGGTTTAGGCAGCCATGTCCCTGCACTGGCCTGCTCCACTGCTGCGTCCTGGCTGTGTTTGCTCACCTGGGGATGAAGGGCACAGGCATGCGATCAGCACCCAGCAAGAGACCCAGCACAGCGGCTCCGAGGGCAGAGCGGTGCAAGCGGCTGTACTGACCTGCTCCTCCGCACGCACCTGCGCCGGGCCCCGTGCTATGCTCCCCAGCACCGCTTTCCTCGCGGAGAACTCTTGGCCGCGAAGCTCCAATCTCTCCAAGCCGCGTCCCCCCAGGGAACGCTGCCGGCGCTGGGACACGGCGCGCACCTAGGCGCGTGCACAGGGCTGTGTACGTGTTTGCAAGGCAGCCGAGCAAGCCCGGCACCGCCACTCCCTCGCACGAGGAAAGGAATTTCTTCCAAGAGTGGCTTATCATCTTGGGAACCTCCGGCTTCCCAGCAGAGCTGCCGGCACGGAGGTCAATGAGTTACCCAGAGTTATGCTATAAACAGCCTAGCACACCAGCAGACTGCCGGCTCCCGAGGGGAAGCACGAACACCCAGGCACCACCTTCGCCCTGACGCTGCAGTAAACAAGGGCCAGCGAGGCTGCCCATGGGTGCAGCATCAAGGAGCAGCTCGAGGATCTGCTCAGCCCCAGCGTGGCCACAATGGCCGCGGCTCCCTCCCATTGCAAGCGGCTCCTTTGCGTGAGCAGCCTGTCCCGGACTCACCTGTCCTCTGCTCCCAGCCCTGGCGCTGCATCCTCGGGGCTTGGGACCTTCCGTCCTTGCTGTGCACCGACTGCCTCTGCTAGAGCAGAGCCCCAAGGAGAGGCTTTATCTGTGCCATGGCTTGGGCATCCCAGGAAGGAGGCAGAGGCACTCAGCTCTGAAACCCCCTTCTTCTCTGACCAAATGCAAATACAGACACGCAGAACAAGAGATCTGTGGACCCAGCAGTATTTGTGCGCCCTGGCTAAACTCCACAAACAGGGCTAGCAGAGGAAAATACAGGGATGTTTTCTTCTTTCAAAAACAATGAAAGCGTTAATATCAAGCTTGTCTAATATTCCTGTTTCCTTTTGGGAGCGCTCAGAAGTTGACCATGCCTTGGCAGGTTCCAAACGAAGCCTCATTGCTTTTCACTTTGTTATTGAAAAACGAACCTGAAAGAAAAAAGGAAGTCAGCCTAAACCTGCCTTCGGTCTGGGAAAAAAGGCAAACAAACAAGATGAAACGGTTTGTTTCAGGTCAAACAAACTCCTGCTTCGTGGTTTTGATTCTCTGATATGGGTGGGGGGACCTGTTTTGGCGTTAGGTGGGGCAGCGCTTTCCTCTCCTCATCCCCAGAAAGCCCACCCAGTCCGAGCACCAGCTGAGCTATGGGGACACTGGCAGGAGCTAGCAGGGCCAGCAAGGGCATTTCCTCACTCTTGTGCTCTCTGCTTTTGCTTTCACCCTCTGCAAATGGGTGAAGAGCGGTGATAAGCACCTGCCCACACCTTGCTCCCCTGGCAATCCTGCCCAAGCCTGGGAAGCATTGGGACAGCATCTTTCCTGGTGTGCCGGGGGCAGCTTGGGAAGGAGGGGGTTCATGCACGGCTGGACACAGGGGAAGCGCAGTGGTTTTTCAGCAAAACCAGCGTGGCAAGTCACTGAAATGCAGCCAGACAGATCTAGCTTTCAGATATTTCTTTTTCCTAATGGCCCTCACTCAAGACTTCTCTTCCACCTCCAAGACCCTTCATACTTTTCTCCGTCCTGTGCAGTACATGGCAATCCAAAACTGCTGCCTGCACCGGGAAATTTGCTCCATCCTGCAGCTAAAGGGTTAAGCAGGCTCCGGGGCTAACTGAGCTGAACTCAGCGCTTAATTTTCAGAAATGCTGAGGCCTGCTCCTCTCACATTGTTTTCAGCTAGAGGCAGAGGAAGTGAGCGCTCTTGGAAAACAGATCATGTGTGTCGGCCGTGCCCGGGTGGGTCTGGAGCCTGGGACCACTCCTGAGCACACACCGCGGCCACCCCTGCACTGGGGAGCTGTGCAGGGAGCAGCCCAGGCTCCTGCTTTGAGGTCTGCTCCCTGGCACTGGGGTGTGAAGCCCAAGTACCCTCCCTGCTGCTCTCCGAACAAGACCACCACTTCAAAGGTAGCAGCGCAGCGTCACTGCCCAGGGGAGCCTCCAGACTGTGCGGAGACAGAGCCAGGGAAGTGGAGGCCACAGATAAGGCTTGGGAAGGAAGAAGGAAGGACCAGAGCCAACCAGCTGAGCTCCAGGGTTTGAAGATCGCTGCACCCCTGCCTGGCACTGTGTTGCTGAAAGGAGCCTTCTAGTTCACCCCTGTACAAACATCTTGGGGTTTTTCCAGTTCAGCTTTCAGGAAGATTTGGAGGCGTCAGGGAAAGCGCCACAGTAATACTCCATGTGAAGTTGCCTCAGAGGCACTGGTTTCGCTATAGAGAGCTTAGTGATAAGGGGTAGGATAATGGCAAGACGTACAGCCCCATGGTACTACCTCTCAAAGCCCTTCTGAGTTCTTTTGACCATTGCATCCCTTCCTCAGCCATCCTGCCCCTGCCCACAGCAGCCGCTGCTTCAGCATGATGCCTTGCTGAGGCACCCTCGCCCAGGCACAGGCAGATCTACAGCGCCTTCCAGCCCCACCACTGCTTTGGCAACAGCTGCAGGGGGAACAGACCCAGCATCACACATCACAGCAGTTTTCAGGCACAGGACTATGAGTAAAAACCTCTTTCTGCCTCTAGAATAGCTTCTTCCAAGGTCGCAGAGGCGAACCACACATCCTCTGTGAGATCTGAACTAACAGCTCGTGAAACTGCCACGCACCCTCGGGATACTCCTCCCAGCTCCCTCTGACTCCTGTCAAGTCTCTTCTGCCTGCACTACAACAAGGTTGCGGGGATGAGAGGTGGGGTGCCAGGCTCTCTGCCCCACAGCAGCTCCATGCCACACAAGGACACCTGAGCCCCAGTGGAGGGCACAAGGGGACACGAGGAGATGTCATGGGCTTTTGACATTCCCAAGCTTGTCCCACATCTCCAGGCAGCCCAGTCCCAGACCCCTGATTCTCTTGGGATGGAGCAGGGTCTGGTCTCCATGTCACCTGCAGAAGAGGAGCCCTTCCCACCACCCTCTAACCAGTGCCTCTCCTGGAGCTGTTGTGACCCCTCTCATCCCCAACACTGCTATCTCAGCTCTCCCACCGCCATAAAGTGTTGCTGTGCCATGCACCTAGCCAAGATGGCCACCCACTCCAGGAATCAGCCCCACAAAAACAGACTCACAGTTGGCAGACATCCCCCTGGTCTTCACAGCAGAAGAGGGTCCTCAGGTGCTGAAAGGCATCTCTTGGCCACCTGACCCCTCTTGGCCGATGGAAGAGCTGCACCAAAGAGGTTCCCCAGCTCCACTCTTTCTGTCGCTCCATACAGTCATGGCTTCTCTCCTTGGCCTCTCATCCCTGCTCTGCTCCCCCGGCTGGAAGTATCTCTGCCCAGCACTGGCCAGCACATTAAAATGCCTTAACCCTATCAATAATGCAGGAGAATTGATGGCAGGTAGCTTGTAGGCAGCTGCCAGCCTCTGAGGGGCACTGAGACCTTCCTAAGTATGGCCAGGAAGAACCTGGGGTGTGGATAAATGCCTGCAGCCCACACTGGGGTGGTGAGCTCAGGCAGGACCTGACTGGGAACCCTCCTGCCTTGCCCACCTCTCTGGACCTAGAGCTACCTGAAGGGGATCTTCTCTGCTGTCCCACATAGGGTGGCTGCTCACCAGCCGGAGGGACACAGGGAAAGGACTGGCTGGACATGGCTATGTGCAAGCGTCGTCTCAGCCTTTGCACTGTGGCCTTGTATGTGCTGGACAGGTTTTCCTGTGGCCCCAGCTAGCCCATGGCTATCAGGCTATGCTGGGGACAGCTAGGGAGCCCTTGCTAAGCCCAGAGGCTGTGCTATTCCCGTCCAATAAACTGGGAAAAGGTGGCTCTTTGCAAAGCCATTGCATCAAGGCTATGTACCCAAGAGTGGCAAATCTGAGCTGGTGTCCTGCGAGTTGCAGACTGGTCTGGGAGCTGCTGGTGTGCAGCTGCTGGCTATGAGACACAAGCCAGGTGGCTGCTCTTCCACCCAGAGGGTGTGCAGGGCCCACGTCAGGGCACCACAGCCAGCACCGGGCCGCCCGTGACAGCAGAGTGGAGACAGGTGAGTGCATTGGGGTTCTGCCTTTGGGGGACTGGGAGGCCCCATCTGGAAGGCGGGGGTCTGCCATCCAGGGACCTGCAGCACCGGGCACAGCTGGCGTTTGGAGCACAGCCCCGCCTGGGACTCGCTGCGCTGCCCAGCTCCCTGCCGCAAAAGGGGCAACTGGCTGAGGGGTGCTTTTGGCTGCTGGGAGACTCTGGTCGCATCTCCCCAGGTGAGTTTGGGATGCAGAACTTCAGCATGCACATTCTGCTGCTTCCATGAGTTTGCAGGTGGCAGGGTGTGATGGCGCATTCAGCCTCCCCGGGAAGGGCAGAGCTGCTGGGACCAGCAAGCATCACCTCTAAGGATCTTGCTCTAGGCTTTGAAATAGGAATGCCTGAGCTCTGCCTTCCCCTCTGTGCCCAGTGCCACCTTACGGGGCATTGTGCTGTTTCCAGGCTCTCCCCCTCCTGCATATTAATTGCCAGAGCCGTTAGATGGCAGCAACCACCGCACCAGCAGCATCCCACTTAGCACAGTCCCATCACTGGGAATGGGGACAAGCTTTTTAACAGGGCCTATTGTGACAGGATGAGGCATAATGCTTTTCAACTAAAAAGGGGGAGATTCAGACTAGATATAAGGAAGAAATTTTTTATGATGAGGGTGGTGAGACACTGGCACAGGTTGCCCAGAGAGGTGGGAGAAGCCCCATCCCTGGAAACATTCCAGGTCAGCTTGGACCTTGGGGCTCTGAGCATCTGTTGAAGATGTCCCTGCTCACTGCAGGGGCGCTGGACTAGGTGACCTTTAAAGGTTCCTTCCAACCCAAAGCATTCCACAATTCTATAATTTTATGAACATTCCAAAAATGGTGCTGGAGCCAGACCCCAGCCCTGCTGCCCACAGCCCCCAGGCACCAGCAGCCTGCACCTGGTCCGCAGGGTGGACCCTGGGATGGAGGAAAACCTCTGGGATAGGGCAAGTGATGTGGAACTGCAGAACTGGGCTTGCAAGGAAAACCAAGGGAAGTCTCCAAAATAGGGGATCGGCATCCCAAGCAGCAACATCGGGCTCAGTGGGGACACAAGTGTGACTAGCCATGTCTGGAGAACATCTCTGGGGAAAATGACTCTCTGGAATCCATCTGCAAGGGACTGCTGTGAGCACACAGCTGGGAACTGCAGGCTGCTGACTTGCAAAAGCCAGCCTCCGTGCACCATGTGAACGAGCAGTCAGAGAAGCCACACTCAGTTCCAGAGGTGATTTTATTGTCTCCATGTTAAAGACACTACGGGTCAGGTAACAAGCTGGGCAAACCCCGCCTGGGATGAGCAGCCAAGGTTCGTTCAGGTGCTGCATTGGTAGAGCTGACTGAAAATCAGAAGGAAAAACTGCTCAAAACATCAAAGTTGTTCTCCTTGGAGCGGTTTCCAAAGAAGTGGGTTTCATTGGGAAATATCTCTAGAAAATCAAACTTTCAAAATATTTAATTTTAACACCTCAATTTCCCTGTATTTCTCCCTTCTAGTCTCACTTTTCCTTTATTATTGTCCCCCTGCCCCTGCATGTACCCTGTTCCTATTTTGACATTGAAACAGGACGAGGAAGGAGAATGAGAAATGACAAAGTGAGCACTACCCCCCAGATCTCCAATTTTTCATTTTTCAATTTCAGCCACAGTAGGAAAACAGTCCTGAAAACACATTTTGTTCATCTTTAGACTACAAACGTATAAAATCCCAACCTCCCTATTACTCTTCCTTCCTGATGCGAGTTGCAAGGTACTGAATAAATGTCTCCGGCACATATAGCACTAAAAAGCAAATCCAGCGCCAGCCCAGTGAGCGTTGATACGAGCAGCGCCCGCCACGCAGCCTGAGCAAGGGCATGATCCGCACGGACCAACCCCGTCTAACTCACACAGCTCGAGCTCAAGCTTAACCATACAGTAAAAGGAACACATTTAAAGAAATCTTTTGATAATTTGGAAAAAAAGTCAATATTTTTAGACTCTTCCCTGGAAGAAAAAGAGAGAAACTGATTAAGGTGCTAATTGTTTATGCTGATCTAGGGGTTTTTTTGAAGCTCTTAATGATCCAAGCTGCTTGTAAAGGTGTTGATCTCAATGCCATTTCCTTTTAGAAAGCAACAAAGCAGCTCAATGAGGCTAAGCATCTTGTTTTGATATTTTCAGGGTGGAACATTTTGAATTTTTCAATTTACAAAGCTTCGCTGCTTTAATTTTTTGTACATAAAGCCAAGGCTGGAATCAGAACGAAAGCTTTCAGTTCAAGCTAATTAATCCAAACACTTTGATTCAAATCCTGTTGTGTTGTCTCAGTTTTTTTCTCTGGGAATTTATTTTAAGTGTCTGCATTCCATTTTTAGACCAGGGGAAAAAGAAAAAAAGAGTGAGATTTCCTAGAAAAGAGATAACCCGCTGCTTGCCTGGGGGTAGCCGTTCTGCAGGATTTCATAGTGTGCTTAGAAGTGCAAAAAGAAATTATCTTTTCTTAATTACATCGTTCGGTCTCCTACTGAACTGCACGGCCAGCATGGTCCAGAGACCTGGTCTGAGCTTTGCTACCAGCCCCTGGAGTGAGGAGTTCCACGCTTTCACCTGAAGGTCCCCCAAATTCTCCCAGAATCACCCCGATTCTCAGTTGCCCCATGAAACAATATGAGGAACAAAAGGAAAAACAAGTTATTGTGATAACAGCACTCCAGCAATAAGAAAGAAGCATCGTTTGCCAAGGCGAAATGGCTCTTTCCGAGCAGGTGGTGCTCCCCGAGGAGCTCTGGGAAGATGGGAGGTGTGCCAGCCAGCTTCCACCAGCGAGAGGTCCAAGGGCTGGGCTCTCACAGACGGCTCATGATGGGCAAGGCTGTCCATTAACAGCTTCTCGGGATGCTGACCTAACGGCTGACGGGAGAGAGGATGTTTCTTCCTTCCATCAGTCCTCGCTGCTTCGGGCCAACTTAAAAGGGAAAACTAAAAATAAACCAAACTTCCAATGACCTTTAATGGGTTGAAACATAGTTGGCAATGGGAAAGCAGGTCAGGTACCTCGGGGGCCAGAGCTGCAGCTGGTATAAATCTGCCTTTGCATCACTTTGCTGGTGCTGCACGGCAGGAACCTCAAGCAGGGCTTTGCGGGGCAGCTGTCCCCAGCGGGTCCCTGCTTGCCCTGCAGCGGGGCCGGGCGCAGGAACTGCACCAGCATGGTGAGCAAACTCACCTACACATGCAGAGGGGGAAACGAAGCAGCCCCAGGATGCCTGATCCCAGGCAATAAGCCCTGACTACTGCCTGGGAGCGCCAGCCTCGCTGCGTGCCACAACGGCGTGCTCCTTGGCTTTTCCGGCAGGGGCCAGCGCAAGAATGTTCACTCTTGTGAAGGGCTAGAGAGCAAAAGACCCTCACAGGTTTTAGGTCAAACCTTGGTTTCCAGTGCCCCGAAGTCTTTGCCATCACCTCTCCCTTAGGCTGATCATGCAGCTCCTCTCCTTTCCTGGTGCCCTGATCTTTCGGGAGGGGAGGCGAAGGCCCAGCACTCCTGACGTGAAGGACAAGTCACTCTAGAGCTTCTGCAGCACTTGTTTTCAATCATCTGCTTTTGATCTGGGAACATTTGTCGCACTTGACCTAGGGACTCAGTGCCTGCGATGATAAGATAGACTATGCCGGAGGACCTCTATCTCCTCCCGTGCACGGCGTAGGCATCCCTTCCCGGCTTCGCAGGATGGCTGCAGGTTACTGACGGGCTGTGGCGCACACCAGCATAGCCTGGAGCGCATCCAGCTCACAACCATTCTCCACTGTCTGGGTATTGGTTTTTTCCTGAAACAATTTGCGCAGCACTAAAATTAATGACTGAAAATGCGAGTTTGCTTGAAAACAATCTATCATTTTATTATCACTTTAATGCAGGCAGCCTGGGGAACATCTGCCTCTGCCTGTCTGTGTCTCCTCCTGCCGACATGGGGGATTGCTGGGAAGGGCTGTCGTGCTGCTCTGTAAACTGAAAGCAAGCCAAATGACGCAAATGACGTGGTGGTTGCTGTGACTGAGGAAGAGGAGTGGTGTCCTGTGCTGCATGAAGCACCAGCTGTGCTGTCAGGTCCCACCATCACCTCCCAGGGTCCCTCTTAAAACATCAGTTCACTGCCTCTGGTCCCAGTTGCCATGTTTCTCAGGGACTCCTGAAGTAAAATGCTGATCTCCATGATCTGGAAAGTAATTCCATCATCACTAGAAGAGCAAGTCTGGCTCTGCACTGGGGCAGCAGGCAGCAGCATCTGACCACTTTACCCCTGTCAGATCCCAGCTCACAGGGGAGGAAAGAGGCAGAGAAAAATGGGTGTGGAGCTGCCCAGTGAAGCAGAATTTCCTCCATCCCATGACACAGACCATGTGCTGTGGTATAATGGGGTCTCCAGACCCCTTAGGCTTCTCTGCTGCCTTTTGGGAACATTACAGCCCTGGCCTTACAGGCTTTTTTTGGAAAATGTCACCAGCTTCTGATGAGTCAGAGTCCTGGTTCTCTGCAGCCTGCCCAGTGCTTCGTGCGAGGTGTCGGGCTGCGCTATGCTGGGATCCCCGCGGGCATCTCGCTGCTGTTGTTTGGACTTAGATCTTCTTGCTGAGGAAGGAGAGCCTTTCTGTGCCAGCGCACATGCAGGCAGGTCTGCCAGGAGCTCGGGCTGGCAGGGACGTGTTGGGCCAGCTGGTGCCTCTGGGACAGACAGACACGTTTGTGTACGGCACCCTGGAGCAAGGGCTGCAGCTGGGATCTCTGGCCAAGGCATTTCCACTCCTCCTGCAACTGTGATTCACAGGGCCCAGCAGTGAAGGTTGTTCATCAATGTGACTACCAGCTGAAGGGGAAAAATGTGGGTGGGCAGCCTGGGGCTCCTACAGAGACACCTCTGAAAGCTGCTCCATGTGACTGTATGTGGGTGTGTTTGCCATCATGTATGTACGCATGTGTCTGTACCCTGGTGAGCTGAAAGGGCTGCTATGGCTTCAAGTAAACCTGAAATGCCAGAGTTAAGGCTGCTGATGAACCAGCCCCCATGCGCTTTGGGGACAAAGATGCTTATGTGATCTTTTAACTCTCTGACCTCTCCTAACCCTGTCTCTCCTGGTCTTGAGACCTGCTATCCAGCATTTCCTTTGCAGCCTTGCCATTCCTCACCTGGTCCCCAAGTCTCACAGGAGTGAGGCAGATTCCCCTTCCCCAGGGCTTTCCCCAGGGCTTTCTCCAGACACCCGGCTCTGTGGCAGCCAGGCAGGGACTGCCCCTCCAGCCCGGGGGACCAACATCCCTTTCCAGCCTCAAACAGAAACACACAGGCAGTGGCTTCCCAAGGCACCGGCGGGAGAGGCAGCGAGCCTGATTTCTCTGACTTCCTGGTGTTGGTATGGCACAAGATAGGTGTGATCCCTGCTCCCTGTCATTCCACATGCAGCCAGCAACTTCCAGCTCTCCCAGTGACCAGATAGACGTTGTTCAAGTCAGGCATCAGGGAGAGAAGAAACAGTTATCGACTGGGAGGGGAAAGTTTGGTTCAGGTGACTCTCAGCATCTCACAAGAGCACAGAGGCAGGGATAAGAAACCCAGTGCCCAGGGAAGTAGGCAGTAAAATCCAATGAAATTAGAATCTTTTTTTTCCCCCATCCTCTTACCCTCATCACTACCGTGTCCCTTCTCACCGAACGATGCAGGGTCCTGCAGGCAGCAGCTTCCTCTGCACAGCCTGAGCTACATGGTACATGCTGGTTACGGAATGAGACAGGCGCCTTATGGGAAAAATACGCATCTAATAATTGCCGTGAAAGACTATGTTGCAATGCACAGACACAAAGGGATGAAAGGAGGCTGCGTTAACATCCTGACAGTCCCTTATTTCTGACTTCTTGTCTCAGGCATCCCTAACACCCTTTTATGGCGGCTTTTGCAGACCGTTTCCTCAGTCAAAGAAAAGGTAACGGGATTTCCAAAACACCCTGGGACAGCGCTGATGGTGAGGGCCTCCAACCAGTGCCCTGCACTGTCATGGGCCCCTGCTGCGGACCAGTCAGTGGCCAGGTCCCTGCACAGGAGCCACTGGCCAAGGTGGGGGGATGGCAGGGAGCTGAGCTCGCTGCTGTCAGCTCACAAGTATCAACTGACAAATCCACGGCGGGGGGCACCGTATGCCCTGCCCGCCTGCCCCGCTAGCAGTGCCCGCTGTCCCTTCCCCACAGGGCAGCTCGCTGGTGCTGGGGCCATACAGCTGGGAAGAGATGAAGACATTCTGCGCTGGGGCACCCTGAGCTCCGCCAAAGCACCCCATCCTCCTCCGCAGCCCTCTGCACAATCCCAGCCTGTCTCTGCTGGAAATTTCAAGTTGTTCTGAAGGCAGCAAGTTAACAAGATTTGGAAACCAGGTCAGCGGAAGGAGCTTAATTAGCTCGCTGAAGCGTGGGGACCAGCTCTCATCGTGTCTGCTTTATTGACTCCTTGAACGGACGTTATTGATACAATATGCACGAGCTTCACCGCGATGGGGTCCTGCTATCTTCCCTTGAGGAAGGGACACCCCAAGCACTTGTCAGGCACAGGGAAACTTCACAAAATGCCCTGAATCAGCACCATGGCACAGCCAGAGCCATCCCGCCGGGCTATATCAGCAGCACTGCTTTCCCCTTGCCTGTTCCCCCCAGCCCTGCAGGGTCCCCCGGACCTGGCTGCTGGTTCTGCTCTTCTCACCCACCCAGCGCCTCTTGGGAGGGGACAGAGCCGAAGGGGACAGGAGCAGGGCTTGCAGTGAACTGACTGCGTCACCGGCAGCACAGGTGTGGCTCACATGACCTGCTACCTGTCTTGTCATGTCACCGCAAACATCTGCTGCTGCAAATAAACCAGCAAGAGGAAGGGAAAGCAAAAGGCCGCCTCCGGGCTGCACTCCAGCCCCAGGAGCGGGAGAGATGCGGCGCCTGTCACGCTGCATGAGAAACCCCTTTCATTAGCCGCAAGAGCATGGCTCAGCTCTTTGAATTGCAGCACAGCTTCTCGGGGGCTCTGCAGGCAAGGGGGCACGGCCCTGTCTCCTCTCACACCCAAGCAGCAGCTTCTCTGGGTAAGGCTTTAGTCCAGTAGATAGTGTCTCACAAACAAAACAAGGAGCTCATGGCTTAGAAGCTCTTCCAGGAATCCTGATGTGCTGCCGGCAAAGAAGGCTCCTTGCTGTTTGCGAGAGAAGAGCCCCTCTCCATCCTGCAGCCAGGTGCCATGCAGACACCCACAGCCCCCTCCCCGCTCCCAGCGTGGAACAGACACCCAGGCTGCCTTGCGTGGGACTGCCAGGACAGCTGAGGGTGGCCAGCCTGTACAGCTGCCAGAGGGGAACCGTGGCACTAGAGGAAATCCAAATTTCCAGCATAAATTGTATCCCTATCCCCACCCCATTCTATCCTGGGACAGCGTTTCTTTGCACACACAGGGACAAGCCAGAGAGTGAGCAGTGTGGGACTGGCAGCCAGTCCCACACCAGGCTGGACTGGAGCAGCGTCGGGCTAAGTAGGAGCCCCGAGGTGCGTGTGGGCGTGTGTGTGTGTGAGCACCGTGTCAAGGAGGGACCAGCCTGGGGGGCCCCAGGAGCTGCAGGCAGAGCTGCAGGCAGGGCTGACAGCAGGGCAGCCAGCAGGTCACCAGGCGGGGCAGGGCAGCCCGCAGGATGGAAGCATGCAGGGCAGCAGGAAGGGCAGGGCAGGGCAGCGGGCAGGGCTGGGCATCAGGCAGGGCTGGGCATCAGGCTGGGCATCAGGCAGGGCTGCGGGCAGGGCTGCGGGCAGGGCTGGGCAGCGGGCAGGCGGTGCCCAACAGATGGCGGCGGTGCCGAGGCGGCGCGTCCCGCAGCCTCCCCCGGGGGCCGGGCCGCCGCCCCCCGCGCTGCCCCGCGCTGCCCCGCACAGCTCCGCGCTGCCCCGCGCCGCTCCGCCCGCCCGGGCGCGGCAGGCCGCGGGCTGAGCCGCCGGGGCGGGGCGAGGCGCAGCGCGGCACGGCGCGTCCCCCGCCGCGGCTCCACACCCGCTATAAGAGCAGCGGCCGCGGCCGCGCTCCGCAGTGCATGGCCGCGGAGCGCCCGGGACGACGCCGCCCTGCCGGGACCCTCCTCCAGGACGGCCCCGGGCGTCCCCCTTCCTGTCTCGCCCCCTCCCAGCCGCCGACACCCTTGACCTTGCCATCCGGCCGCTCGGGAGCGAGAACGGCGGCAGCCGGGGAGGTAGCGGTGCTGGGTCGCGGAGCTGCCTTGGGATGCATTAGCCGGTGGATCGCACAGAAATATTTCTCCTAGGAAGAAGAGAGGCGACCTCCTCCCACTGACGGGGAGGCAGAAGGAAAAGAGGATTTAAAGAGCATCTTTGCCCCCTTTGTTGAATGAGAAGGACAGCGGAGGACCAGCAAGATGAGCACTAGCAGTAAGTACGGCTTTCCCTTGCCTTTGCTATGGGAATGGGACTGATATTGCACCGACCTGGCTGGGAGGAATTGGAAAGAAAAATCCAACAGGGTTGACAAGCTTAATGGGGTGGATTTTTTTGTTGTTGTTTTCTGGCCTGCCTTTTGCTTTCTGTCAGGGTCTGGTTTTGCTGGCCCTTCTTTCATGTAGGCTAAGCCATGGTGCTTATCTCCACTGAGTACTTTTCTTGGCTTGTATTTCTGGGTTTGCAGGGCAGATCATGGACTAAAATGTCGATATGCAACATGGTGAGACAGAGCCAGGAGCACTCTGAGGGGCAGCAGGCTCACTTGCTGATGCTGCTGCCTACGTATAAATGGACATGGGGGAACAGCCGATGGGGAGGAGAAGCAGGCTAAGGAGAGACCCAGAAAGCAGGGACCTGAGCAAAGCACAGGTGCAATACTGAAAAACATGTACCTTCTGCAGCTGGGGATGTGGGTGTTTCTATTGTGCTTGTGAGAGACAGGGACAGAGGCACTCGTGTGCTATCTGTGAATTTCTAAAGAAGCAGAGCTTGGAAATGTGCTGCAGAGGATGAGAACTGGCACCTGTCTGGTTACTTCTGGTTTTGTGTCCTTGTTGCAGAGTCTGGAAAGATTGATCAGGTTTGATCAAGTTGCAGTCAATTTCCTTTCGCCTCACTGATATATGTGCCAGCTGTACCCACCTCACTAGCGCAGCTTTCATCCATTCCTTTAAAAGCAGTGAGCCTCCAGCCAAAGGAGTTGGTGCTGATGGCCACCTGAGGATCCTGCTCCCAGGATAACCTGCCCAAGGATGGTGTCCTCCCCTCTGTGGGTCTTAGAGGTCCTGTGAAAAAAGGAGGGACTCCCCCAGGTAGCAAGCAGCAGAGCAGTGACTCCTGCATTGCATTGGCACGTTGAGGTTTCTCAATCTGAGGGCTTGGGGTGGTTCCCAAGCAAAACACCGTGAAAAATGCCTTGGCGTGCTGCAAGGCAACAGAACAGGTGATTCCAGCTCTGTTGGGTGGTGTCAGAGGTGAAAAAACTTTCCAGGTGCCCTCTGTATGAGCCACACATGGGACAGGAGCTAGCCCCCTTCCCCGGGGGAGCGGGCTGGCGGTGCCCAGGTAGGAAACAATAGGAGCTGATTCTTCTGAGCCTTCTGGATGCCTGATAACAAAGGGTCCTCCTTCTGACTGGCTGGGTGAGGAGCTCGGGGCTGGCGCAGAGGCCTGGGAAGGCACACAGTACCTGCTGGGGTCAGTGACCACAGTGGTCAGATGGAACTGTTAAGCTTCCTCTAAGCCAATTCTGTCAAATGTGTGTTGGTTCCTTTTGGGATTCCTTTCCACCTCTTAATAGCTACCTTGGCTGCTGATAGTGATAAGGGCTGTTTATGGCGCTGGTGTGTTATAACTATCTGATTGCACCACAAAACTCCGTAACTGGGTCCTCCCCCACACAGAGAGAGGTGCCAAGAAACCCAAACGTGCTGCCTGTTGCTCTGACATGACTCATGGGAGGAGGCCACTGGGCAGGCAGCGAGCGCAGAGCTTCGAGTCTCTTGGGAGGTGCTCCTCCTTCTGCCACTGCCTCGCTCTGTGACCTTGGGCACATCATGGCTGTGCCTCAGCTGCTGGATTTGCCAGCAGCGGGCTGCCACTGTGGCTCTTGCCCAGCCCTTTGGATGGCTTTGCAGTCTTTGCCTAAATATTGCCATTGCTTCTTTCTAAATAGCCATGTGTTTTAGTAAAGGTTTGGGAACGTTGTAACATCTGCTGATCACTTCCGGCGCTGTGGGTTGATCACTTATGGTCCCTTAGGGACAGCACTTGGTGCAAGGCAGTGGGGTCTGCCCTGGTAGGCTTCCAGACTTTTTCCCAGTAGCTCAAAGCAGGGCTTGCCATACTCAAGTGCTGGCTCAAGTCTGTTCTTAGCAATGGCATGATCCTCTCCCAGCTGGTTCTGTGAGCAAGGCATGGGGTGCAGAGCCATCTCTTCCGTCAGCATATTCTGGGGCTGGTGTGAATGGTGCCAAAAGCTGTGTCTTCCCTTTCGCTGCTGCCTCGCCCAGCTCTGCACATCCCTACCCAGCCTGTATCCCTCCAGTCCTCATGCCTCCAAGGCAAAAAAAGGAGCCCAGGAACCTTGTGTCAGTGCCCTCTGTGCATCTCTATTTCACCCCACTAATGCTACCTGGCAGCAACTTGCAAAGGCTTTTGCAGCCCTTTGCTAGTGACCGGTGTCTCAGGAGCTCAGTGGAGCTGTTGGTCAGGAGAGCTTGTTGGTCAGAGGCTTCCCAGCTTTGCCCCCCAGACATGGCTAGCTCTGCTACTCTGTTGTTTTTTTTTTTTATTGTTTTTTGTTTGGTTGGGTGGGTGTTTCCCCCACAGCCCCTGTAGTGACTGAGGTCTCAGGTGTGGTGGGAACTGGCCAGCAGGCTCAGCTGCACTCCAGCCTCCCCAGTCTGGTCTTTCTCCTGGTGCACAGGACCCTACCTGTTCAGATGTGAGGAGAGAGGGAGACACAGGAAGAGGAGGAGGATGGGTGATGAAGCCAGTTTGTGCATGGGGTGATGATGTATAGGTGTACCTGTGGCTGCATGACCAAAATTTTGAGGCTGGCAAATCAATGAGATGTGCAGCTGAGGATAAAGTGCTGCCATCTGATCTCGGAATCCTCACCACTCCTTTCCATTTTACCTGGTTCATTTTGATAACACCCCTGTCCTGCCTGAAGCTGACGCGAGGCAGGAAACCTGGGACCGTAGGCCACGGCTGGCCTCAAGCCATGCTGTTGCACAAAACTATCCATGAGGCCTCTGGGGAGCTTTCAACAGGATTTGATGGGCTACAGGTCTATCCCTGAAGATGCTTCGTGCACGTCATGCAGGAGTTTTGCCCTTGCTGAGGGGACAAGGGTTTGCTTCTCACCCTAGTCTGGATCCCAGAGTTTCAGGTGCCATGTCTTCATCTTTCCCATGCTGCAGGGAAGGAAAAGCCATATGGAAATGCTGCTTTTAAGGTGAAGAGGAAAAAAATATGGGTGTGAACTCATATCCTGAGGCTGCAGAGGAGACCAGGTGGCCCTCAGGGTGCAAAGGTTGTGCTGGCCAGGAAGGCGACCTCTCCTCCTGGGCTCAGCAGGTGTGCAGCGAGCATTTGGAGGGCACAGTGTTGATATTTACATTGGTTACGCTATTTATACCTACCACTCCAGTTAGCACTGCTAATTGGCTGCAAATGGATTCGTACGTTCATAAACACATCTATCAGTGCTGTGCTGCGTTTCCGTGGAAGCTGGTTCCTGTAGTACAATTGTGCCCTTGCCCAAGAGAGCATCCCTTAAAATCACCCCCTGAAATCTCCTACTTTCTGTGCTCAATCTCCCCTTCGGAAACTGGCACGGTGCAGGGAGTCTAATGTGACCAGTGCTGTGTCTGTGCTCTTTTAATAGGCAAAGGGTTGAAGCTGTCAACTCACCCAGGGATTTAAGACCCTTTGAAATGAGTGTGAATAATCCCTCCTGCTGCTTTGAAGGCAGCCATCAGGTTTGGGTGCTGCAGGTCCATGCGTGTACGGTCTGTGAGTAGGGGTCACCCCGGTGGGACCCATGGGAGATGGCTTTTGCACATCTTCTCTTTTGATCCACCCCTGTTGGGGTGGGGGGGGTGGGGCTGCTGGAAGTCTTGGCACTGATCTTGTCAGGAGCAAGTTGCCCCTTGTTGTCATTGGCCACCCTGGTCTGAGCAAAACCACACACAGCTCCCCCGGGGAGGTGAAACCCCAGTGAACTCCAGGGTTGAACCAGGTCTGACAAGCTCTGCATCAATGTTGCAATGGGTCATTGAAACTGGTTCACAAACTATCTCTAGTATCTTCCAGACTCCTTTCTGGCTCCAACTTGCACCCTGAACTGGGAAACAGGAATCTGTCCCCATGGTAAGATAATTCACAGGGTGAGGGGAACCAGCACCATCTATCCACCACCCTCTTTCCTCTGAGCAGCTGACAGTCTGTTAGGACATGGAGAGCTCTTGCAGAGGGTTTAGCATGTGATGTGGAAAGTTTCCCCAGTCCATCCCAACCCCTGGCACCTCTCAAATTCCTGCTCAGAGGCTCCCCTAGTCTTGGAAAGCTGGGGAAGGAGACATGAGGAAGGGCTGGCATTTGGGCAGGAAGGCTTCGTGACAGATACTGTTGGGCAGGAAGGCTTCGTGACAGATACTGATGAACGCAGCATGCTTCTTGGTTATTTTTGTCTTTCCTAAATCATGCTCCTTGTTACATGGTGATCCACTAAGCAGAATTACCCAGTAATCTCTAGGCACATGGGGTTACAAGGTGTTTACCAGCAAACTCTATTAAGTCCCTGTGTAATTAAAGAGGAATCACATGGTGCTGCACATCTCCGGGAGCTCCAGCTCTGCTCTGTACAGCTCATCAGGCAGGGTGATTCACCAGGTCTCCCCACCTAGTGGGGTGGGACGTGCTGAGGAGGACATGGTGTTTCTCCTGTGTTCAGAAGTTTGGTGAACCCACAGGGATAAGCCTGTTGGTGTGATGAGCAGTGTTAGTGTCTTCCCTGTGAGGAGGCTCTAGTTTTTGTGGGGATGACCCCAGGCCTTAGGGGTTATGGTACAGATGAGCCTTTTCAGCTGTAGCACTCATGGTTCCTGGTCAGCTCTGGTTCCTGTTTCATCTGCTGCCACATGAATGCAGTGAACAGGGGACAAAGCACAGCTCCAGTGAGGGAGGACCCAGCAGAGTGAGATGCTGACAAGAGCAGTGGTGCTACTGCCTAGTCCCTGGGTGCTTGGTGAGATGGGCTCTTGATAAGCCCTCATGCTCCTCACGCCTGCTCCCCCAAGAGCTGCTGGACATGCTCTTCACATGCAGTGGGGAAAGAGGCAGGTCTCCAAGCAGAGCTCTTCCTTTTCTAGCAGGTTGTTATGGAGGAGGCTTGTGGAAGGAGGATTAACACCCAAGCCTGACTCTGCTGCCACAACCAACCTGATACAAATTGTCTCCTAATTTCTCCTGGGCAGCCTAGCAAAGGGACAATCATCCATTGCATTCACTTTGGTGCCAGAAAATTCAGAGCTCAGGCAACTTCTCTCTGTCCTCTCACCAAGCTTCGTTCAGGCTCTCCTGCAAACCATCTTTCTTGGCAGCTTGCCCTTTGAAGAGCAGAGCCATGGAAAGTGGCCCTGCAGGCCAATGAAGTGCATGCTGTAAAGTCAATTGAAGCAATTGAGTTATTTCAAGGGCTTGCCATGCTTTTATAAAATAAATAGCAAGTTTTCTAATGACAATGTGACAATCGGTTTAGCCAGATAATTTTATTTGTGATGCCGGCAGGCTGGACTAACAACAGACTGTCCTGTTATCAGCAAGGAGTTGGTGTGGTGCTGCCTCTGCTCTCCCCAAAGCTGCAAAGAGGTGAAGGCAAACCCACCAAGTTCCTGCTGGACCCTGCAGTCATATCATGATGGTGCCATAATGAAGTGGTTGGAACATCTAATTAGATATTTTTAGACTAAATACATCAGTGCCTCTCAGTTGTGAGCACTGCAGCACCTCCAGAAAGCATCCTGGGGGTAGCCTGGTGATGGCAAGGACTCACGTGGAGAATGATGGGAGGAGAAAGCTTTGCAGGATGAAGAGGGAGTAGGAGTGACCACAGTAGCTGTAGGGAAGGCAGAGCCAAGTCCAGATGCTTCAGGCCCAAGAAGTTTGCTTGTGAGCAGCTCAGGACAAGTGTGGCTGGGTGACTGGCAGCCTGTAGCAGAGTGGGGTTCTTGCCTGATGGACACCCAGGCTGTCCCGAGTTGTCCTGCCCAGCATCTCTGCTCTTGAGGCTGTAGGCTCAGTATATCACTGGAGAAGTAGAAGAGTTTGAGTGCACTGATGCACAGCCCTGATGGATGTGCCTTGCTTTCTAGAAAAGGGCTGTCTGAAGCTTAACAGGACCAAACTGATCTAGCGTGGCAGTGAACTCAGGTGCACAGTTCCCATTTGTTTGATGGTGGCTCAGGTTTTTGATAGGCCGTAGTATATACAGTGGGATAGAGTTTGGATAGTCGGTTTGGGTATTGTCTGCTGAACACTTTGTTGGTGTCATCCATAAGCCCTGGCCTGGGAATCGATGTGCCTTCTCTGTTGCCTGGGGTGGAGATCTGAAAGAGAAGGGAGTGGGTTCGGTGGTGTTCTTATGCAGCCTGTCTGACCTTCCTTTCTTCTTCCCCTTTCTACCATGGCCAGGTCCTCTGAGCCTGAAGCATCACTTGTTTTTCTGTTCATGGACATTTTATTCCATTTCCATTTTGACTCATCTTGTTTCTGAGACTTGAATCACTGGTAAAGTCCTTGGAGGGAAGGTTTCTCTAAGGAACAAGACAGCATAAGAGGGGAGCATGTGCTTGGTTTGAAGCCACCCTGCTGGCTTCTGTGTTCTTTCTTGGCAACAAGTGACATTTTGGAGAGCACTTACATTGCTGTGTGGCAAGAAAGGCTTTGCTGGTGCAATGCCAGCCTCAGAGCCCTTCCTCAGCCCAACCTGAGTGCATTGCAATCTGAATTTAAGTTTCAGGGTTTGACCTGTTCTCACAGTAGTGAATTATCTGGCTGTATCTCAGATACATGCAGCCAGGCTGCAGTCTGCTGCTGAATGAGACGAGCATAACCTAGACCAGGACTCAAAGCGTGAGCTCCCAAAGCGCGTGTGCCACAGCACCCCTCACAAACACTCTTGAGGCATCTCACTCATGAAAGCATGTTGCAAGGCCCTGCCTGTCCTTACCAGCATCTGACCCTGAAGATCTTTCTGCTTTTCTCCTGGCATCCAACCCCTGCCAGCCCTGGGCATGCCATTGTGCAGAGGCATCCCAGGGAGGGCTGCCCAGCCCAGGGTGCTTGCCTGTGAAGGGGAGCTATTTTTAAAGCAGCTGGAGGACCATGTGGATTGTTCCCTGGTTCAGCAGCACTTGCTGGGACATGTCAGGCGCCAAGGTGGGGATCTCCCAGTTGCAGCTGCTCCCCAGCCTGGATTCTCAGTGGAGGCAGGGAGGGTCCCAGCAGGGTGGCTGGCCCAGGGTGGCTGTGTTTCACCACCCCCACCCCCATCAAGGACTTTTCCCTGCTAAAAGCTTTAGAAGAGGAGAAGGAGGGAAGGAAGCTGTGTGTGAAACCCATTTCTATTGCATGTTAGGAGCTGCAGCCCATCCAAGCCCCAGAACTGAGTAAGAGGGGCAGCTGCCTCTCCCCAGCAGCTCCTCTCTGAAAGAAGGAGCTTTCTTGCCTTGGCCTTGAGGCGGGACTGGATCAGGGCATGTCTGTCAGCTGCTGCTGCCCTGTCTGTCTTCTGCTGTACTGGACCTCTGAGTGCTCTTGCTGGGTAAAATAACCTCCGTCTGGCTTGGCCACAGTGGTGCCTGGCTGAGGTGGTGAGAGGCTTTCTCAGCAGGCTGGTGTGGCTGCAAGGTCTGCATTGGCTGGGATGCCGTTGTGTGACTGCATGAGCAAATGGGTCTCTGAGCTGCCAGGAAGGACCTATAGGAGGTCCCCATGGTTTATGCTTGCGCTGCGAACTGGAGATCGATGGTCAGGTGCTGAGTACAGCAAAAGCATGGAAAGGCTCTCCTTGCCTGGCCCAAAGAAATGGGAGCTGGGGCAGGCAGAGCTCTCAGAGCCCCTCCAAAGGCAGTGCAGACCCCACTTGCTGTCAGCACCCAGCTCAAATGCAGCCTGTGTAGGGCAGCTGCCTGTGCAGGGCTGCAGGAGTCAGGTCTGGGCAGTGTGCTGGGCAGCTCAGCACCGGCTTCTGCCATCCTTGCAGGCAGCTCTGCTCCGGATTTTCCCTCTCTCTGCTCGTATCGCAGCAGTCCTCAGAGTGTCATAGAGTACAGGCTTTCCCAGCTCTTGTCTGTGCTTGCACAGCGTCTCATCTGTGCTCAGACCACGGCACAGCACTGGTCCCTGCAAACCCTTCCCTCCCTCTGCCTTGGCTGTGCTGTGCCAGGGGTGTCCCTCCCCATTGCCCTGCTTCCCCCTCTGTGCCTTCTGCATCAGCTCTCTGTCCTCAGAGGATGAAGAAGGTGGAGCCAGGTAAGATGAGCTCCCTCTAACCTCCTATGTGTTATAAATAGCCGTGTTGTCTAAGCATTGTCTGAGAGTGATCTGACCAAGTTCGGGCTCCTGCAGGCCTGCTGTCTGCAGGATACACCCAACACTTGGTCAAAAAGCTCCGGTGTGTCCCACCAGTGACACGGAACATGTCATCGCATTAGCACTCCATGGGACACCTCTCAGGTTATGCACAACCTAATCCCATCTGGCAGATGCTGAGGCTGGCAGCCTGCGGCTGGGTCAGCATGCCTGTACCTTGCTGGCAGCAGCAGCCAGACAGCTTGTACCAGGGAGCCTTCTCCTGCGGAAAGCATTTAGCAGCCTGCCTTTGGCTCTTGCAAGTTGCGCTGGGGTGCGGGTGGCAAGGATGGGCCAAGGCAAGGGCTGGCTTTGGTACATGCATTGGGTCCCTGGCCAGACCCTTGGGAGGGAAGGGGACAGCAGCTCTTCTGTAGAGAATAATCAAATTGGGGAAAGAAAAGTGGTTTTTGTGGTGCTTGTGTAGGGACCACACAGGCACTGAATGCTTCTTCATTCCCTCCAAGCTGGGCTGAAGGTTGGTGTTGATCAGGAAAACCTTTGTCCTCACTATGTATCCAGACTGTAGCCACAGATTGATTTCTTGTGGCAGGCTGTGGCTTTGGAAGGAGTGCTGGCAGCACTGACATATCCCCAACCTCTTGTCCATCAACCAGCATGGGAACCAAGCAATAGAGCAGCTTGCATGGGCATACAGGGAGAAACACAGCCATCTTAGCCAGGAAGTCCTCCTTCATCTGGCAGCAGATGCTAAGGCATGAAGTGGGATGATCCCCAGCTCAGGGCCTTCTATTCAGTGAGCAAAACCATCCCTTCATACTCCCACAGATGCTACTTGAGAGGACTTACACTGATGCTCCACCATCTGGCCCAGGTGCCCCCTTGGGAGAGGAGTGGGTTGGACCTGATCCTTCCCCTCTGGGATGGGAGATGCCTGGCAGTGCTGCCCTGGGTGAGCTGGCCAGGGAGTGCTAAGGGACTGAGTGTGCATGTTCTCCCCTCCCTTGCTTTTGAAAAAAGTCACTGCCTGCATGGTGAGTTATGTGGTGATGATGGCTCGTGATGGGTTACATATAAAATCCCTCGCATCCCTAAGGATGCTACCAGTTGAAAGCTCTTATGGCATTTTAAAAATAGCCCCAGAGGGGGAGAGAAGGAGAAGATGGATAGGTAGGTGGATCCCTAATAAGGAGAGAAGAGGAAACAGCTAGAGAGGGAATGGAAAGACTTTAGTGAACGGCATGTGAGTGATTACTGAGGAAGGGGGTGGTGTGGTCATACTGAGCTGCTGAGCTGCATACCCAGCAGGAACGGGAAACCTTAGAAAAAGCTTGGCTGTGAGATATGTT
The DNA here is from genome assembly GCA_009769605.1 of Bucorvus abyssinicus. Taxonomy (NCBI): domain Eukaryota; kingdom Metazoa; phylum Chordata; class Aves; order Bucerotiformes; family Bucorvidae; genus Bucorvus; species Bucorvus abyssinicus. The sequence continues at coordinate 10,401,898 of CM020041.1, forward strand.
CCTTGCATGTGCTAGGGAGAGGGACGAGGTGAACATCAGCTCGGGCTGTCTCTCCTGTGGATGCTTACTGTGTTCTACAAGTAGCCTTTAAAAATAATCTGTGACTCTTGGATGGCTGGGCTGGCTGCTGCTGCTCTCTCGTAATTCCCTGAGGCACTCCAGGCTTGTCTGTGCTCCTTTCCTGCCTCAAGGCTCAGGATGACAGCCTTGCTTGGGAGCTGATGGATGAGGTTGGTCCTGGCCCTGGCTTTCCCTAAGGTGGCCTTTTCCACCTGGGCTGTGCTCCAAGAAAGATGCCAAGAACTCTGTCCTGCTGCCTGACAGCTTGCAGCACCCAGAGGCAAGATATGATGGTGATGGGGCTGAGTAAGGGTACAGTTCTGGCTGCAGCAGCCGTCCCAGAGCTGCTGGCAGGAGGTCCCTTCAGTGAGATAGCCCTGCTCTGCCTTGCATCACTGCCAGCACAGCGTCCTTCTGGTCCTGAGAAGTGGCTCCAGGCCCTTCCTTGTGCTTGTAGCAGCTCTCCCCATCATTCAGGGAAGATTACACGGAGTGTCTCCAAGAAATGCTAATTGCTTTGGCTTACGCTTGGTACAGCAGAGCCACTGGGCACTCAGAGCTCTTAGTCAGCTTAGAGATCTGCCAGATCCTTCCTCTCCTTCCCTGGGAGAGATGGCAGAGGTCTGCTGTGGATGTAGCTGATCCCCAAATCCCTGGGCCCCAGTGGAGCTGCAGGCTTGCACCCAGGTTGTCCCAAATACCCGTGGCATAAGGCACCGTGGTGTGCTCTCATCAGGGCATTGCAGCCTTGGGGTGAAACATGCTGTGCTCAGCCCCCGGCAGGCACAGCGCTGGGTCAGAGGCACCCCTTGTGCTGGAGGAAGGATGGCTGGAGAGACAACGGGAGTTTCCCATCCTGGGGGATGAGGATGGAGCTCGCAATGTGGGAGAAGCCATCAGCACTGCTCTGCCATCTGTCCTCCCGGACCCCCCAGCTGCTGCTGCCCACCCCTGCTCTGCCACTGGCAATTAAAGCTCTGCGCAGCCAGGCTTGTTTAGTGCAGGCTGCTGGGAGGCATTCCTTGGCTTTAGCCCACTCAAACTGCAGGGAAAAAACACTGCTAACAAGACTCCTCTGTCAAACTTGCCAGCCTGTCACATCCAGGCCGTCTCCCTCTTGCTTTCTTGTCTGTTTTTTTTCTTCCTTGTCAGCTAGGCAAATACCCAGGGAAGCAGGGGCTGGTGATGGCTTAGCTTTGCCCGGCTCCAGGCTGGGGAATGGTGATGCTGGAGAGCGTGTGCTGACTGGTCCTTGTGCTGGCCTCTTGCAAAGGGTTGCTACTCATCTGTGTGCTGATCTCACTGTATTTCTCAAGCCCACAGGGTTTTTTTTGTGCTGTAGCATGGGAGCTGAAGTCCAAGCTCAGCCACCCTCTGTGGGTGCAGAGGTCTCTAACCTGACTGCTTCACCAAACCCTGGGGCAGCCCCTAGCCTGGGGAGGGTGAAGGGCTGCCTCCTGCCCTGGCTGGCTTCTGGTGACTCTGAGGAGCTTCTCGCCTGGTCTGAAATAACTTCTGGAGAAGCCGTAGATGGTTCTGAGTCAGCAGCACGGTCCTTTCTGGCAAATACCTGTTACTCTCCCCAAGGCAGGGGTACCCCCAAGTCCCTGCTCCCACTTTGCCTGCCGTTGGCTGGGCTGTGCGAGAGCATCCTGCCAGCGTGTGGCAGAGCATGGGCTGGTCAAGAGAGGTCATCTGCAGCTGCCCCAGCCCTCAGTCCCTGCTTGGCTGGGCAGGTGGCATAAAGGGTCTGGTTTGGGAAACAATTCTGTTCCTTGGCAGGCATGTTTTGGCTCATTTAAGCCAAAAGCATGCGCAACAAAGCACATGTTCATTTTCCCCCACTGAAAGAGGACTTGTTCCCTGGAAAGTGCCAGCTCTGTTGTGCCCCTTGATTGCCTGTTAATTGTCACTAATGAGGAGCTAGGAGATGTGGCTTCCAGAGGCTATTGGGGACAGACCATCACTCTGGCTTGGGAGAGACATCTCAACGGGGAAGGGAGCGGTGACCTCAGCGTGGGTGAGCTGATCTGCATGAATGGGTTTGTTACTGGAGAATGCCCCAATTCCTGTGCCTATGGTGCAGGGTGGCAGCGCTTAGCCCTGACTCCAGAATGGAGAGCGCGGAGGGTTAAGAGGATCTCTGGTGCTTACTGTACACAGATGGATTTATTTCTGTATATATAGCAGGGAGGTGGGATGGGGAGGGCTAACCCCACTCTGTCTGGGAGGGAGGGTTAAATCTCTGTGGCTGGCCCATGTCGGGAGCACAGGGCTGCTGGGCAGCGGTACCTGATGCCAGGGCTTGGCTCTTTGCCTCCAGCCTGATGGTTGGAGGCTGTTTTTCCTGTCCCTGATGAAAGCACCAAAGGCTTTTAGCAAGAGACAGCCGCATCTGCCTGCTGCTTCCCGTGCTGACAGCCCCCACCCCTCCTTTTGAAGTCTGGTTTCTGGGCGTAAGCAGGAGCCGAGGAGAGCACAAGTGCGGGAAGGAGGAGGGGAGAGGATTGTGTCTGTGCCGAAACCCCTCGTATGCTTATGTGAGCTTATTGTTCTAGATGTGCATTGTCCTGTCGTGTCCCCCACTGTCCCCAGCCCAGTTTATCCTTGCCCAGCACTGAGCCCTGCTTGGTACCTCTTGGCCCCATTGCTGGGCCACCCCGTGTCCTACCAGCGGAGGTTCAGGATGTGGCGAGGGGTATATTAAGCTCCCTTAGAGAGTGTCACGCTGCATGAGCACTGGTGCAGCAGTGTGCTTTTACCTGCCGAGACAGCCCTGTGGCACAGCAGGAACGGGTGCTCCTGTCCCACAGCAGCAGCTTTCTGGGTGCCCGTTACCTGCTGCCTTCCTCCAGCTGTTCCTGCAGCATCTGCACTAGTTACTTCAGTGGTTTCTCTCATCTTCTCTTTGCTGAAATGGCTGAGCTGTTTCACCCAGTGCTTTTCCTGGGAGTCGTCTTAGTTTTTCTTCCAGGCTTTCCTCTACAGCTAGCCCCACTGACCACCCCTCACTTCCCGGGTACTGGCTCTGTCCCTGCAATCAGTGGCCTGAGGCACCACCCCAGCACTCGCTGCCTGCCTGCAAAAGGCTATTTCTGTGTTTGCCATTCAGTTACCATGAGAGTGGCTCAGCAGAGGGGGGACTTCGCTTTGGGATTTATTTTGTTAGAATAAGCAGCCAAGTGGGATGTTGTTTTCCATTCCAGCTGAGAGAGGTTGTAGTTGCTGCTTTTTGGCCCAAACCATGATGTCTGTTTTTTGGTTCTCTGACTTTAATGAAGTGGGATGGAGGAGTGGGAGTGGAGCATGCTTTGACAGTGGACGCAGCTCCTGTTCTTGCAGTACGAGGGCTAATGTCAATGTATTTGTGGTCGTTTCTCTGTGTCCTACCCAGCCCTTGGGTTAGGGGTTCAGATGAGTCCCAAGCTGTGCGGCAAAGTGTGCTTGGCTCCCCTGCCGCCTCTGGGCCCCTTTCGTGGCCAGCCACAGAGATGGCCCACTGTTGTGGGGTTGGGACTAGCTATTGTGCTGAAGGGAGCTGTGCTCCTTTTGAGGATCTTGGTGGTCTTGCCTCCTAAATGCCTTCTTGAGGGCTCAAGGGATGCAGGCAGCCCTGCTCTGCTTGGAAAGTTGCAGGACAAAGAGCTGGCACAGCTGGGCTGAGAAATGGGCCTGGACCCCAAAACTGGTGTGCCGTGGGGAGTGGGAGTGTGAGCTAGCATGCCATGTGCAAAGTGCTGTGACCCAGAAGCTGGGCCAAGCCATCTGTGCTAGTGGAAGAGGGAAGGTGCTGCATAACCTGGCCCCAACACCCATCTGTCCATCACCGTAAGGGTCTCTTCAGTTTGGGGTCTGAGAGCTGCTTCAGGGTGTGGGAAGGGCTCTGTGCAGCCTTCTGGTTCTCTGGCAGGCTACTGCCCGCTTGTGTGGCAGCGGGATGTCCCTCAGCGCAGCCCCAGGAACAGCCAGCCTGGGAACAGGCTAAGTCCTGGAGCCTTTGGTGGGACAGTTGCAGGGAAGCTGACCGACTATGTCTTGGTGATGTGCTGAGGCACACCCTGGGTCGCCTTGCTGAAGGTCGTCCCAAGGTGAGCAACTTAAAGGCAGCTCTTTCCTCTTCCTCATCACCACTCCCATCCCATCACTCTGTGACTTCAGACTGTTTTCCTTTCCTTCCTCTTCTGTGCCCTCCCCTCCCCGCCTTTTTTTTCCCCCTCTGTTTCTCTCCTGTCAGCTTTGTTCACCCTGGCTGTGTACTGGAGTTGCCATGGTGACTGCCAGAGCATCTCTTCATCCTGGAGTAGTGGTCCTGTGCTTGCCCTGGCCATGGGGAGTGGCAGGACACCCTCCTGCCCCTCAGAGGGGCCAGCTGTCACTTCCTCCCAGGGATGTCCCCAGGGACATCCCTGTGACACATCCAGGTGTCTGAGGAGAGGACAGGTCAGGGCATGGGGTCACCCTCACTAGCTCAGGATGGAGCTGTGTAGCACCTTGAGCAGAGGGCTGGGGAAGGAACGGGCAGGGCTGGCTGCACAGCACCGCTTTATTTGCCTCTTGCTGCCAGAACTGTTAATCTTCAATAAATAGTCTTTTAACGTGCAAGCGCTACTCGAGGAAAATGGAGTGGCTGCTGCAGCACTAGGTTTAATGGGGCACCACCACCCGCTAGCAGAGAGGAGCGTAAAACTAAATATGGAGTTGTACCCCATTGCAGGACCGATGCACCTTTCCTCCTGCTCTTGGGCACAAGCTTCTTTTTCCCAACCTAGGAGCCAGGCTATCTCTTCTCTTGACATCATCACCTGTCCCCATGCAAGTGGCTGCGGTGACTTGACCTTGCCTTGACCAGGCTCAGGGCTCTGGGGTGCACACCTTCCTGTGTCTTTGGGCAAAGTGTCCTGGATCCTAGATCTAGTCTTTGCCCATGGCGAGGAGGACAAAGGCTGGCAGCAGGGCTTGGATGCGTCACCTGGCCATGCTCTGGTGCTGGAGAACACAAGTGGAGCCATGACTGGGAGGCAGAGAGTGACTTGTGGCCTTCTGGTGCTGATTTGCAGACAACAATATATCTTTTCAGTTATTTGTCAGAGCTTCCATGCCCCTTTCATGAGATAATTAGGATGACGTGTTACTGGCTGATTACTGGGGAAACATACATTTACTGAGGATTTATTCTGGAAACAACATAAATCTCCTGTATAGTTGCTAAACCCCCATAAATAATCTAATTTTGATAATCAATTGCTAGTGCAACCCCCTTAAACCTCAATTAAATGCACATTTAATTCCCATAAAGTTGCCAAATTTGCTTGTACATTTCTGTCCTGCTGTTTGCCTGAGGCAGATGTCTGTGTATGTGCAAGCTCAAGTCTGTTTATCAGACAGCCTGAAACCAGAATATGGTTTGCCAAGGCGGAGCAGTTACAATAACAGCAACACTCCTCTCCCGTGGTCCCACATGGAGAGCGCAGCACAACGCGGCTTCCTGCTGCCAGAGCTGTTCAGACACAAGTGCTTCACAAACATCGCTGCGCACGGCTCTTCCCTGGACCTTGTCTTCGTGCTGGGGTTTGCAGTGAGGGCAGCAGGAGCCACCGTAGGAGACTCTGCCCAAGGCGCGCGGGCATGGGTGTGCTCTGGGAGGGGCAGGGAGTGGAGGTGCAGTTGCCGAAACCTGTGCTAAGTATTTCAACAGCATGAGCCTGGTTTGGAAACAGAGCTCTTGTTGGGCTTGGTTGAGTCCTGACCACCCCTGCGCCTGCCGCAGGGACTTTTTAAGCCTCAGTGCCAGTGGTCAGGGGGGGAAGAAGCAGGGTCATGCTGCAGGGAAGAGGTATCTGACCCTGGACTAACAGGACACAGTGCTGCCAGCTTCCTTTGGAGCTGGAGGGAGATTCCAGGGCTCCATTTGTTGTGGGGGCCAGGCTGATTTGTTTTATCCTCTTGTTTTTGCAAATAGCGCACAGCCAGCTGCAGTGATGCGTGCCCCGGAAAAGCTAGAGAGAGCCTGGCTCATTGTTGGCAGAGCTCTGGAGTTGCTGGTGACATGGGCCTGTGCTGGAGGTCCTGGCAAACCTCCTGCCTTTCGTGGTGTGGGATTTCAGCCCTCACCTGTGCTGCTCGGGCACTGACCTCTGCAGCTGCAGGGGCTGATTCTCCTTGGAGCTCCATGCTGCCATCCCTGCAGCCTCTGCCAGGGCGCTAGGAGTGACAGCTTGGGCAGAGATGATCTTGGTGATGGGGATTGCACTAGGGGAGCCATAAAAGAAATGATGAAGCTGTTCAAATTGCTGGGAAGCTTTCTACTAAGATCTCCTCCTGAGCCTGGCTGGAGCCCAGCCTGCTAGTTATAGTGGTAAGGGAAATACACAAATATACAGATGGCAAGAAGAACAAAAACTGCTGCCTTTTAATATCAAAAGCTTAGTTTCCGGCCAACTGAAACGGACACATGGCAGAAGCTAAACATTAACAGCTTTGGGTGAGAGCGGGGTGCCTTGCTAGCTTGTGCAGGAGCTCTTGGAGCCCTTGCAGAGGCCCAGAGGGGGACCTGTGTCTCTTGAGGTGGCGGGATGGACCCAAGCTTTCAGTAGCTGCTGGTGGAGGAGCAGGGAGGCCAGGCACACCTATGTGTGCCAGGAGACAGCCTAAGCAGGGCTTGCAGCTGCAGGCTGCCAAGAGCCCCACTCTGGCTCTGCACCAGGGGTGGCCCATGACTGCTCCAACCTGCTCTGTCCAGGGGACTCCTTAGTGCATCCCTGCATTGCAGGGAGGAATTTTCCTCCTCCTGAACCCACCTTCCACCTCTACTGGGTGGATTGGGGCAGTGGCTCATGGAGAGGACTCAAGTGCCATCATTGGGCACTTGTCACTGCTGTTGGCCAGCCCCTCATATTGCTCAGGGATGCTGTTCCTGGGGAGCATCCCCTCTGAGGTATCTTTCTGTTGACCCTTGCAGTGCCAAGGGACTGTGCTTTTCATAGCTTGTAAAAGATGCTCTGTCCCATGGGGTTTTACCCTAACTGCAGGTACTAAGGATGGGGTGGGTGAGTGAGACATGAGGCAGCAAGGGGCTGGTGATGTGGTGTTTTCTTGCACTGTCCTGAGGAGCCTGTGGGTCAGTGTGTCTGATGCCTTTTGTCATCCTGCAGTGCTTGTGGCACCTGAAACCTGTGGCCATGGGGCTCCCCCTAGCATGGTGCTGTCCCCCACTGCAGCCCAACCTGCACAGCCTGGTGCATGCTGCACTCCCTGCTCTGCCACCCATATGCAGTGCCAGGTGTCTCAAATAAGCTCCATGGGGTTGGGTACAATCTTTTTATGACCACTTAAAGGCTCCATTTGCTACCTTTAACAGAATTAGAGTGGGGATCACAGTAGATTAAGAAAAGCAGTAAACACCCTCTGTGCTGCCCAGCTCTCGGCTGCAGGGACCTGGCTGGGGCCAGAAGGGTTGGGGCCTCACAGAGCCCTGCTCTGAAAAAGGGTTTGCACAGTTTTTGCAGGATGCTCTGTATTAACTGGCTGCAGTTGTATGTCTTGTCTCCTGACTCCACCATTTGCAGGCAGATTGATAGTTCAGCAGGGTTCCAAGGGGATGTGGCAGTGCCCTTCATGCTGCAGCTCTGGGCTGTGTTACCCCCCTCTCAGGAGCACAGCTGATGAGATCCCAGTTGTTTTAGAAAGCACCTTCTTGGGATATAAGAGTGGATAGAGGAATTTGGAGCCTGCTGGGGAAGCTCCTGATGGTGTTTTGCTGCCAGCTCTGAGCTGTAATTCATCCCCTGGAATGGGACTGCTGAAGGGGGAGGCTGATCTTGAACCTCCTGTCCCTCTGAGCACGTGCTGATGGCATTGAGATTGCTCTGTAACATATACCCCTTCCATACATCCTATTTATGGGGAGATTGTCCCCTCTGTGACGCCAGGGCTCACTTTGCCAGCTGTCACCTCCAGTCCAAATTCCCATTTCATTGTATTAATATCTATTCACTGTCTCTGGATAGAGATTTGATATCAGTTCCCTCCCTGGAGTAGAAGGAGTTAAAAATAGCAAATCGAACACCCCTCATTCCCAGGCTATGACGCAGCCTCTCAGGTTGGAGTTACAATGCCAGCGTGAATACGGTTTAAAATAAAACAAGTGAGTGTGCTGCACTCTGCAGAATAAGAGAACACGCTCCAGCCTGGAGAAATGACATGGTACAGGCTCTGGTCTTCTAACCTGGGCCTGTAAAAGCAGGAATTTCTCTTCCTTGCAGTGCTTGTATTGGCCAGATAAATGATGCTACACAGAGAGTGATTAGTGCACTAACACAGGAGATATTCAGCCCTTCAGGGAATCAACTGATCTTGGAAGAAACCAGGAAGAAATGAGCTCAGTGCATTATGGTTTGGGGCTGTCTTTCGAGAGCATCATGTGCAGACCCCCTTGCCAAGTGCCAGCTGGGTGCTAAACTGAATGGTCAGGGCAGAGAGGTGCTGGCCTCAGCAGCACTGTGGTCCCTCTGGAGTAGCGGGGTGCAGACGCGGTCTAACCGAGTGGATGCTCTTCCAGAAGTGGGTACCAGACTATGTAAGCAACAGTCTGCTGCGAGGTGGCGGGTTGCCAACCTGGCTCTGTCTTGTCTAATGGGGCTGTTTCTCTAATCTAGTATAGAAAATCCTAAATCCCCACATTTTTCACTGCCCTCATTTAAAAATGCTGGCTCCTGGCTTGCTTTGTAATATTTTAAATATAGCATCCTTTATGTTTTTGATGTATGCACCATATGTTTTGAAAACTGCAACAAAATCCATTGGGCTTGTGGGTGGAGGTTAAAGGGAAACAGCATTTCCATACGGGAAGCCGCAAATACAAAACACAGCAGCAAACAGAAAATCTCTCCATGCATCAGCCAGAAATAAGCTCCTTTCTGTCCTGGCTGTCTCCAGCATATTTGTGTGCATGCAAGGAGCCAGCCTGAATGTCTCCTTTGTGTCAGCTCCTGTCCTGGACACCCTGGCACTGACTTCGCAGCCCCCTCCAAGGCCCAGTGGGAGATGCCACCGTATCGGAGACCATCTGACAGCTCCTTTGCCCTTTCTCTTCCTCAGAAAGCCCCTTTGCTGCTTTCTGTTTTGGTTTCTTTTTTTTTTTTTGTTGACTGGGGTGGATCCCTCCTGCTGAAGCTCGCCCAGGCTCCCCCATCCCTGGCTGGTGGTGGTGGGTGGGCTTTGGCAGTGAAGGGAAGAGCCCCCCCCGGGCTCCCTGCACTCCCACGCAGCCTGGACTGCCTCCCAGTGCTGAACACGGACACTCTTTAACAGGAAATGTGGCCTCAGCAAAATGATGAGCTAACGGTTTTCATCTTTTGGCTGGGACTTCAAATTTAGTCTCTTCTACCATGCACATCTGGCACCCCTTGACTCCAGGACCCAAGGGCATCCTCTTGCATGGACCTCCCAAACTTGTCCAGTCTGGTTGGAACAGAAAGTAGTATTGCATGGGCTGGGTCCAACCCACATCTGGGTTCTCAGAGTCTGAGGCTGCTGGGTGAGCTGTTTGGCTGGCTGTAGCTCACCCACTTGTCATGCTTCATGAATAGAATTAGGAGGAGGAGGTGGGGTCCAGCCAGTGCCTGTCTGCTAAGTGAGCTACTTTCCTTGAGACCACCCTGCTAGGTCACCAGCCAGCATCACCCCAGGTGAGCAGGAGAGAGACTGGGGTGGCCAAGGGCAGCAGCAGGGCGGGTGGGATGCGTGTCGCCATTGGGTGGCCTAAAGCTTCTGCTAGAGGTGGCAGCTGTGGTTTGGCCCTGCACTCAGAGGGTGGGTGGGATGCAGTGGCCACATGACTGATGTCACAGGATGGCCACAGTGAGACATCCGCAGGAGGAGCCATGGGGAAAGCTTTCATCTTTGCTCTTTCTCGGCAGCATCCCATTGCTCTGGAGATTTGAGGCTGGGACTGTGTGTCACCCCACAGGGCATGCATGCCCTGGGGATGGCAGGGGCCAGCAGCAGGGAGGGGAGACTGCTACCAAGGATTTGGCTGTGTGCTGCAGCATGGCATCCTCCAGACAATGGGGCTTCAGGTGCTTCTCGTGCACCTGGGATCCACAGAGGGCCACTGAGAGCAGCCATGTGTGTCTGTGACTGCTTGGGTGGGTTTGTACTCACCCAGACCCCTGTCCCCAGCCCTGCTTTGGGCCCAGGCAGAGCTCAAGCCATGGATGTACTATGTGTCTGTGCAGGATGAGCTTATCCACCTCACACTCCCTCACTTACGCACAATTTATTTGTATCTGTAGCAGCTCAAGCAAGATTTTTTTAAGCTGAACCAGATGTAAGCATGAAATCCCATCTTCAGCCTCTCAGCAGGAATCCCCCTTGTCCGTCTCAAATAAACCTTTCTGCAGGCTGAAATGCTGATCTCAGAGAGTGCCGCACATCTGCTGGGGAGGCGGCAGCCAGTGGGAGCGGCAGCAAATGCCAGCAGTGGCCCCAGCACGGTGTCCTGGCTGCCTGTGGCAGGCTGGGGATGCCTCCGGCTGCAGGTCAGGGCTGGGATGCTGCAGGGAGCTGTGTATAGTGGCAAGAGGGCAGGAGCACGTTTATCGGCTCTGGCCGTGTCCCTGGCCAGACTGTATTGTCTCTGTGTGTAAAAGGATGGGTTTTGTGCAGCACCGTGGGAGCCCGGTCTCGCCTCTCCCAGCAGGTTCCATGAGAGCTCTGGACCCCAAGGGTTGTGACTCCCCCGGTGCAGGACTGGGATGCACAGCATGAGGTTAGAGGCCTTCGGCAGCTCCCTACTGGCTCCAGCATCTCTGCATCACCCTGGGCTTCGCTTCTGCTGCTTATTGCTTCGTTAGACCTCCTAAACTGCGGCTGACCTTCTGAATCGAGAGGCAGTCCCTCAAGACGGACCTGTTCTGTCTTTCTGGGCCCGGATCCAGCATCTTAGCAGCCTCCCGAGTGAAGAGCTGATGTGTGTGCATGCAGGCGTGGGCTCAGGGCGTCCAAGTGTATGTGTGTATGTCCTACCTCCGTGGTGGGACACCTCTGTCGCTTCCTGCCGGGGCAGGGGGAGAGAGAAGAGCTCTGGGCAGAGTGTGTGCTCTGGATTTGGCCCCTGGGGATGCCTGTTTGCTCTCTGCATCCTCCATCTCTCCTTCAGCTCACACGCACGTGCTTCTGGCCCCCACTCCTCCATGGCTTCACTGCTCTGTTTTTCTCCAAAGCAAAGCAAATCAATAGTTGCCCGCGCTCCTGGGCAGCTCTGCACCAGCTCAGTGCCAGTCCCTGCACAGCTTGGCCAGCTCCCAGACCGCAGGTGGCACTTGAGCTCCTGACCCCGGCTGTGGGAGCTGCAGGGTGCTTCGGAGTCTGAATCCAGGTCTTCTCAGCCCTGCACATCCTGTGAGGAGTGGCTTGTGGCACCAAAGCCAGCAGGCCTGCAAGCCGGAGGTGGGAGTGCCTTAAGCAAGGACCTCAGCATGGCTGTGGGGAGCCCAGTGGAAATGGGATCTGGTTCAGCTGTGCTGCAGTGATGCCCTGGGGCCCTGGAGGCTTGCTCAGAGGGCCTGAGCAGCTCAGGTCTGGTCCCCTCCACCCCTGCTGCACCTGATACCTGTACAAGCCAGGATGCTTTTCTGGCCAGGCTGCCCTTGCAAAGGAGACCTGGCAGCGCTGGCAGCACAAGTCACATCGTAGCCTTCAGGGGATGGAGACATGTACTGCACGTGCTGGCGGAAGTATCTCACTTCCCAGCACCGCTAGTTCCATGTTGCTGCTGGGGGCTTCATACCACTGCAGTGGATCTGGATAGCAGTTGGACAGGCAAAGGCTGCGGAGCTGCACCAGCACAGAGCAGTTCTGCTCACCCTACTGAACCCAGGCTCTGGCAACCCAGAGCTTCAGACACCTCTGCATGCCGCAGCCAGGGCTGGCCATGCGGACAGCTGCCACTCCCCAGCTCCACCATCGGGGCAGCTCCTCCTTCACTGGGCTATTTTGAGACTCCTTCCTGAGTCTGACCTCATGTCAGAGCGGGGCGTGAGCTAATGTCCTCACAAAGATTTTAAGAGGAATAGGGTAAGTAGCAGCCTGGCTTGCAGCAGTGCGGAACATCCTTGCTCCTGCCTGGGAACGGGGCAGAGGGGGCTGCTCCCAGCTCTCCTGCCAGAGCCTCCACAGGGCAGGACCCAGCACCAGCTCTCTGGTGCCTGGGCACCACCATGCCATCCCTCCTGTTTCACAGAACTCCCTGCTCCGGGCTCACCACAGCTCGTGCCCTGGGTAGCCATGCATTTCAGCCATTATTAATTAAAATGCAATCTATCCTTTCTCGTGCTCTCCCCAAGACGCCAGGAACTGCTAAAATATTCTCAGGGATAATAGGGAGGGGAATTAAATAGTTACTGTGAAATTTGAGCTGTGCCTTTTGGAGATTTATTACCATTCCTAGAGCCTCCAATTCCCCGTTGAGTACTACATCTCCAGCCCTGCACTCGCTGGAAATACCACGCCTGCCTGGGAGACTGGGCACGCCATGGAAGACACACAGGCAGCTGCGGTGCCTGCAGATCTGGTACACCAGCTGCTGGGGGATCTCTTTTCCACCAGCCACTGGAGGTGCTGATCTCTTCGTCTCTGACCTGTGAGATTATCTGCAGCACTCGGTGTCAGTTCTGGGATGCAGCCCAGGGCCCTGATAGGACAGGCACTCTGGGTGTGATATGGCATGTTAGGATGAGAACTATATTGCTTGTGGAGAGCAGCTCCTGGGCAAGCGCAGTGCTGGGAGCAGAAGCAGGCAGCGGCCAGGAGGGTTTTGCCTGAGTTTCTGAGCGCTGACCATGGGAGTAGCAGCCCCAAGCCCTGCCCTGCTTGTGAACAGGGGGCTGCAGGATGCACAGCCTTCCTTCTCCCACATTGCCCAGTTCTTCCATTCCTCCCGTGAATTGCTGCTGGGGGGGGGGGGGGGCATGTGCAATACGGGGAGCAGCTGGTCCAGTGCAGGGAGGCTGAGCATCTTGGAGGGGTTGAAATGGGAGGAACTGCCTGCTGCTGTCTGTTAGTCATAGCAAAAGATCCCCAAATCCCAGCTGCATCCCAGTTGGGGGCAGCTTGGGCCTGGCACCAGGAGGTGGGCTGCTGCCCTCCCTTGGGAGTCCCACTTGCGCTCAGTTTGAGGGTCTGTGGAGCCCAGGGGTCTGCTGGAAGAGGCTTTCATGATGTCTGCAGACAGGCAAACATGCTAGTACCAGCCATCCTAGCTGCAATCGCAGTTCAAGGAGATCTTGTTGCCATGACAAGCTGTACAAGAATTATCTGGGAAAAAGCAACCCTGGCAGTGCTTGTTGGAGATGGGAGAAAAGCAGCCAGTGTGGAGGGCACCTACACACCACACAAGGCATGCACCAATGTGGCTGCAAGCACGTGTGTTCAACTGCACACATTAAGCTCCTCCTAACATGCGTTGTCTTCCGGCGTTAGACCCTATCACTGGTGAGTGATGATTTAACTTTAAAGGGTGTTTCTGCGCTGGAAAGAGAGTGCCATTAAAAACCCCTGCGCCCCTGAGTGGGGGCTGCTACTGGGTGAGAGTATCAGCAGAAAGGGGTGCAGCCCAGCTCCGGGCACCCACCCCGTGGCACTGATCCGCGTGGTGCTGGGGATGCTGTTTAGCCTGCGGCAGGGTGCTTGTCCTCCTCTTTTGCCCGGTGAGAGGCAAAAGGGCTTGCTTGCCCTGGATGAGGACTCTGGCCTCAGTGGTGCTCTGGGTGCGACTGTCCCTGCAGCCCTGCAAGTCAAGATGCCATGCACAGGCTTGTTCCCTCAGCAGTGCTGCCTGGCCGCTGCCAGCCTGGGTGGTGGGGGTTGTTGGGACAGCACGCTCTGTGGCTCGCTGGCTCCCGGCAGCCCAGCAAATAGCTGTCAGGCTGGGGAAGCTTGTGAGCACTACACAAGGCTCACTATTGTCATGCTGCTCTGTACCGAGGGCTTCAAATGTCCCTGCAGCTGCAAGAACTAGAAGAGCAACTTCTTTTTCTTGAGAATCTGGAAAAGTCACAATTGCGGCAGTCAGGGCTTTCAGCAGACTAGGGACATCCCGGGGCCCCTCGCCCAGCACACCCCATGGCTCTGGCAGCGGGGCTGGGGCTGAGTGGTGGTGGCGGTTTCCCCAGGCCGTTGCAGTTTTCTGCAGGGGAGGAGGTGAAACCTGCTGCAGCCAGCAGTGGGGTCTTCGCGGTTGCCCAGCGTGTTACAGCCTTGCCTGGGCTGCCCACGCTGGGGCAGCGAACATCCTGCGGGCAGGCGCGGGCGGCTGCCGATGGTCAGGTCGGTGTGGGAAGGCAATTGCTGGCTTCCTCAGCACTCATGTTTGGACAATAATTTCCATGAATGCAGCCAGAAACAAACTCTGCTGTGCAAGCAGGGCCCTCACTATTCAGTGCTCCATCTTTTTTCACTTTTTCCTTTTATCCTCTTTCTTTTTCTCTCTTTTCTTCCCTCTTGCTTTTTACCCTTCTTCTTTGCCTCTTTTGACTGTGTTTTTGACCTCCCTCCTCTCTTTTCAGAGCAGTAGCAGCCTGTGTGTTCCCTGCAGACCAGCTCCCTCACTGGCACATGGTCCTGCCATGCCCTTGCTGTTAGCACCAGACTTTGGCACCCATTTGGACACCTCCCCATGTCACTGGCCAGCTGCAGCAGCTGCCACCACTTGAGTCTGTGTGACAGCTTGCTGCCTTGTCCCAGTTCCAGCTTGACATGAGCTCTGAAGAACCGTCCAAGCGCTGGGGACCTTCCCCCAGCACTGGCTGCTTTGCTTCCCAGTGTGGTGCTGGGAGCTTGGGGAGCAGAGCAAGTGGAGAGGCTGGTTCTGCCTGCTCCCTCCCTCTGCAGGGGTAGCACTGCCCCTGTGGTGCAAAGCATGGTGCTGCCATCTCGCTGGGCTGTGCCCACACTCCGGGCCCCCATCCTTCCCACCTGCCATCCTGGGCATGAGCCTTTGAGCACCCCGAGGTTCAAATCCATAGTGAGCCCCAGGGCTGGGGGCTGGAGCAGGAGCAGAGCATGCATTTGAGCTCATTGGGAGTCTCTTGCATGGTTTTGCCTGGCTGGCAGCTCTCCGGGGAAGGCAGTGGGTAGGGAGAGGCACTGATGGGCACATGGGGAGCAGTGAGGGTGCTGTGGGGTGGGAGTGCAGGGTTGGCACCTCTGCCCTGTATCCTTGACCTACCTCTGCAAAGAATGGACTTGCACAGAGCCTAGCTGCCGTTACCCTGTGATATCCAGCCATGATCATTCAGGTCCTCCCCATGATACCCAGCTGCAGGACTCCCTCGCCCGTGCCATGCCGGTGATGGCCCAGTGTCCCTGCCCCAGCCCTGTCCTGCTGCCAGCAGCCACACATCCTCGCCCACACTGCCATCCGCCACTCCGGCTTTGCTGGCTGTCATCCTCGCAGCAGCCCACGTCTAGTTTGTGTCCTGTGTCACACCGAGGAAGGAGACATGGTGCGGGAGTGACAGTGGGGGGGGGCAAGGGGACAGTGTGAGGCAGGTGGAAGCAATAATTGGTCATGATCTAATTAGAGAAGCCTAGAGCTAGATTAGGAGCTGTGACATAGTGGAGGTTTTTCGCCGTAAGCCGCAGATGGCTCTGCCTGCGAGCTGGGAGAGGAAAGGCTGGCGAGGACTTACTGGTGGTTCATAATCCTGCCTGCACACTTCTCTGTGCTGACTGACAGGACTGTTTTCTGATGGCTTGGAAATACCTCAGTGCCTGGTCGGTGTAAGGTGGGTGGTCCCCATTGCTCCCCGCACTGCCCCACTCCCTGCCCCATTCCATGTGTTGCACACATGGAGACAGCAGTGGATGCAATTGGGAGAAGCAGTTGGAGCCACTCTAGGCTCAAACTATCCCACAGCAGATCCATGGTACCTGCTCTCAGCTCATGCCTTTATTGGGAGCACCCAGCCTGCTCCAGCTTAGAAACGTAAATATTAAGGAATCAAGTGACACTTCTGCATTTTATTTAAGGGAAAGATCAGAAGAGAAAATATTTTGACCAAAGGTAAATAAAGAATTTTCTCCTTGATCAAAATTACTTTTATGTGCAGAAGCTCAGTGGAAAGCAGTAGCCTGAGCACCGGGATGGCCATGCAGATGTCACAGCAGGTGTCAGATTCACCACTGGAGCTGAGCGTCCCGACTGTTGGGCTCCTGTATTTCAGGAGTAATTTGGCTGATCTCTCAACTGGGCCACCAGCACTGGCATGGCCCACATCGTGCCCTTACCCAGCTATTCACTGCCAACAGCCCCAGCACCTTTCACCACCATCACATCAGCAGGCAGCTGGGCCAGGCAAGCAGTCGTGGCGGCCAGAGCAGTCTCATTCCCACATGCCAGGGTTGGAGGCAGCTTCACAGGATGGCCAGCTGTGGCTCTCCCTGTGCTCGCCCATAGCACCAGCATCATTTGGTTCCAAACTCATCTTTCCCTTCCTCCCTAAGGCATTTTTATGGCTGCAGCTGAGCTCTTTGGCCACTGCAGGACATCAAGCAGGAGCCCTCAGCCCTGCTGCTGATGAGAAACCCATATCCCAGGGCTGCTGGAGCTCCCACCCTTCCTCCCCAGCTACCCCTGGGGCGCAACACAACTCCTGCCTGGAGGGGAAATCCTCCCCCTCCCCCTCACCTCCCATGGGCTCAGAGCTGGCCAGGTCACCCTGCATCCCTGCTGCAGCAAGAGGAGTTGGGGTGCATGCTCCTGAAGCACCACCTCTTCCTCCCTGCATCCCAGGGAGGGTTTCTTTTGTGCCCTCTCACTCTCCGCCCCCAGCCCAGCACATTGTGTCCCATCACCCCAGCCTCTCCCTCAGCCTCCAGTACTTCCAGAAAAATTCCTTTCTGGCCGGTCATTGCCGTCCCTCGGCCTCGACGCCTCCGGGGCTGGCGTGCTGGCGGGGCCAGGCTTCCTCTTCCTGAGCCACCCCAGCCCACGCCACGCTCCCAACTCCCTCCTTGCCTTCACCCAGTGCCGTGGCCTCAGCCCATCCCTAGGGACAGGGAGCGGGGTCTGGCAGCTGAGGCCACCTCAGGGTTCGGGTGCCCAGTGGGTGTTCCTGGCTTCCCCGACCCTCCCCACAGGAGCCAAGTCTGGCACACACCCTGTACCATGCTGGTCCCACCATCCACAGTGGGTTTTTGCGAGAGGATGATTTCCAGCTCCAGTTAGTGCAGGGAGCATGCAGAGGATGACAGCGGAGAGGAGTAGGAGGCAGCGGCTGCCCCATGGAGGTGTGAGGACTCCTGACAGCGTTGTCTGCCCTGACACACTGCTACTGCTCCCCATCACCTCCTGGCAGCCACTCCAGCTTGGGTTGCACCCAGGCACATGCCCAGCACCCCGTGGAGCTGGACCCCATGGTGACACCCACAGCACCCAATGGGGACATCTCCCCAACACACAGCCAGCACCCACTGGCTCACACCTTGCTGCACATGCAGAACTCAGCCCCATCAGCACCCCCTCCCTTCAGTCCCCTTCACATGTGGCTCTTGGAGTGTTGTGCAAATATTAATTACTAGTAATTAATTAAATCAGGCCTCCCTATCCCCCTGAGGAGATGCTGTCTCATAAACATGCTGATAGCAAACAGCTTCAGGACAAGCTCTGGGAGCTGGGTGGGAGCTTCCAATTACCTGTTGCTCATGATGCAAACCCAGCCTGCAGCAGTTTCTACCTGACTGACCTTCCTGGAGGGCTAATGGGCTGGGAGGGGGAGATAGGGGGGAAACAAGCAGGACCTGGGCTGGTCCCAGTAAGAGATGATGGGTGGGTCCTTATAAATGCCCTGGGTGTCCTGTTCTTTGCAGCTTGTGCTCAGGGAGAGTTGGTCCTGGTTTGCTGCTGGTGAGATATGGGGCTGTGGTATGTGGGGGCCTGCCTGGGTAGGAGGTGGGGGGCCCAAGCAGCTGGTGGAGCTTGCTTTGTATCAGTCTTTTGGCCCTGAGCTGTCTTGGGTGGTTTTGTGCTGTGTTGTTTGCATTGGTGTTGAGCCACCATCTGTCCAAGGTAGATGGTCATCTACCCATCAGCCCCTGCCTTCTGAGGGGTTCAAAGTGTTTCAGAGGCAGTGTGAGGGTTTGGCATTCCCCTGCCCTGCTGCAGGAAGGCAGAAGGTGGGTGCCCTGGGAATGAAAGAGGGGGATTGCCCAGGGATGCACAGCAGGAACCTGATGATTGCTCACTGCAGTGTGGGTTGGAGAATCTCTTGGGCAAGGTCCCTCTGCTCTCTGAGGGGACAAAGCTCCTCTGTGCAGCCTTGGGTGCTGTTTGGGGGCACAGTATCTCTCCCCTGCCCAAGCTGCAAGCTCCCATGCTTGTGTATGGCTGCTGCTGCCTGTCCATAAGACTGTGCAGGGCACCGATCCCTGACCGGAGGTGCCACCTTAATCCAGATCAGTGGGAAATCTGCTGTGTGCCCACGCAGCCCTGTATGGCAGCTCGCTGCCTGGCCGTGCCCTCTGTGGATCAAGCACCAGCCAGGATATGGGGACAGCCCTGCAGCAACCCGGCTCTGGGCAGCCTTTTGCACTGCATTGTGGAGCACAAATGTGTTAATCACTGAACGAAACCAGCTTAATTTCCTGCTCTGCAAGCAAACATGAGAACAAACTGGGGTGAGATTAAGGCATTCCTCGGGCAGCTCCCACCCCTGACCCTGACTGCGGTATCTTGGCCTGTGAAGCCACTAATGCTACTTACATTATTACTGGATTATTTTGGTGTAATGAGCTTTGTCCTGCTCAGCTGTCCCTCTGGTCAGGGGCGTTGTGATGCGTAATACTTCCTGCGCAAGGCCACGAGGCGGGCAGCTGCCGGCTCAAAAACAAGCAGAGCCCCAGCAAAACAATGCATTAATGTTCCCGGAGCAAAATTCCAGCATGGGCCAGAGGTTAATCACAAATCAGGGAGCTTTTGGCTTAGTGCTGAACAAAGCTGGCAGGCAGGAGGGTGATGGTGCCCTAAGCCAGGTCCTGACCCATCTCTGTGGGTACAAATAGGAGTGACCACATTGGTTTCATCTCTGCCAGTGGTGTGATGCAGCTATAAGCGTCTCTTCCATCCTTGACTCCTTTTCCTCTGCCTTCCCTCCCATCAGACCTGCCAGTGCAGGGGCTTGGCGATGTGTTGCTATGGTCACCAAGAAGTTTCCCCTGGAGACCAGAAGCCTGGAATGAGCGATGCCTGCATTTTTTGACTGATGATTTTTTCTTCCCTTCTTTTAGTTATTAATATTTGTTTAAGTGTTGATTAATTCTCAGCCTTTCACCCTGCCTGTCTCCTGCTTTTCTTTCTGGGCTTTGTGGATAGCCATGGCTGTGTCCCAGGGCTTGGTTCCTGCTTTGTTCTCTTCGAGGGTGTGAGCACTGTGTGTGCGTGGGAGGAAGTTTCAGTGCTGTAACTGTTGCTCTGCTGGAGACCCCTAAGGAAGAGATTCCCCCATGTAGTCCAGCTTCAGGAGATCCTCTTGGGGTCAGGCCTAGGTCCCCCTGCTGAGTTCATAGGTGCCCACCAGCAGCAGCTGCTGCAGGAGGTCATAGACCCCCCTTCCCAGGGCTTGCACCTCCCTGCAAAAGCATGGGTGGGGGTACCCTGCTCCCTCTACAGGGTCTCTTCATTGCATTTGGGACCTCAAAGTGATTTGGATCTGGACTAGTTCTCTGCTGGTGTGAGCTCCGGACCTGACTCCTGTTTGACATCTCCTCTGCTGGCATTGCAGTGCCCTTTGGTACCTCAGGTACCACTGTTGCCCTCTGAGACCTCTTGGCCTGCAAGAGCACGGGCAGGAGGGAAGTCCTAGCAACTCTTGAAAGTTCACATCAAGACTAGAGCCTGAGTTTTCTGCGGGGGGCACTCTTAGGAAAGCACCTTGGCTTTCTTTGCAGCCATCAGATCAGGCTTAGCAAGGCAGCCCACTGGCAGCAGCTCCAGGAGATAGAGCAGCAGTCAGTGAGGGCAGCCCATTCTCCCAGTGGTGAGCAATGCTGCACATCTGTAGAACGTGTCTCTGGGCACTTGGCATATGGGATGGGATTTTACTGAGACAGTCTCAATGTCATTTTGACTTCTCTTTCTTCGCCTTTGAAGCCAATAATGGGCTGTTTCTGTTCCCTGTCACATAATCTGCCCCACAGTGAACGAAGAGCCTCTTTGATGAGTGATCTCCTCTGTCCTGTGCCCCTTCCTCCCTGCTCTGGAGGGAGTTCACATACCAGGTTTCAATCAGCTGCTTCTCTTGTTCCTGGGAATGCAGTTCAGCACTGGGTCAGAATGTCTCTGGTCCGTTGAAATCCTGCCCTTCACTGTTCACATTGCCCAAATTGCAGCTCCCTCTCTGAAATCTCCCAGCAAACAAGTCTTTTGCTGCTTGGCCCCTACCTGCATGGTTAGCATGGTGTCAGCCAGCCCAGAGCTCCCGTGAGCAGCCCGTGTACTTGCAGGTGGGGTAGGGAAAGCAGGAGCTGCTCTTTAAAATGTTTTGTGTGTGTGTGTGTTTGAGGATTGTGCTGAGACAGCAAAAAGACCCCCTGCCCCATAGGGTTCCTCCCCTGGAGCGTGGGGTGAGCCTGCAGGGCATCAGCCCTTTGTGTTTGTCTGCAGAGCTGCTAGAGGGGAATGAGGAGTGGGAGTGAGTCTCAGGACAGTCTGCAGCAGGAGAAGGTTGGCTCTTCCCCCTAGCTCTGGTGGAGCTGCATTGCCCTCCCTGCCCTGCAGCCCCTGGCCTGGCACAGAGCCTGCATGGTGCTT
Organism: Bucorvus abyssinicus; assembly: GCA_009769605.1. NCBI lineage: Eukaryota > Metazoa > Chordata > Aves > Bucerotiformes > Bucorvidae > Bucorvus > Bucorvus abyssinicus. The sequence goes on from CM020041.1 coordinate 10,422,764, forward strand.
CTCCGGAAGGAGCAGTGAGGCTGGGATGCTGCTCCTCTTTGGGGAGGTGAGAGTCCCACCAGGGTGAAGCACTCAATTGCTGTGATGTTTGAAAGCTCCTTGAAAAATGACTTGTTCATCCAGTTCCGAACCAAACAAGTGCGAGCTCCAAAGAGCAACAGTTCCTTCCTGTGCTGCTGCCAAATCAGTGCTCACTGGTGTCTTTCTGAGCAGGTCAGCAGCAAGCCAGGGCTGCCCAAGGGCTGAGCAGAGCCAGTGGGGAGCTGATCCCTGCATTGTCCTTCTGCACCTGCTTAGGAGATGGGAGAGCATCTGGGGAGCTCTGCATGGCTTTGGGGTGATGGTGCAGGTGACTTGGTTATCCATGCAGGAACAGGGAGCAGTGCCCAGGCACTTGCACTGCTAGCGCTCTGGACTGCAGACCTGTGAGCCAAACATGGGTAGTGGCTCCTTTGTGGGGACAGGGAAATCCTGAATCCAGACAGGGATGTGCACCCAGCTTGGAGTTACTGGGTACCAGCATGGTCTCAGATGTCCTTTGCCCTTAGCAATGGCCTGATGTCTGGCTGCTGTGTCATGGTCGTTGGAGGGCTCTTCTGCAGCTGCCCAGCTGAGGTCAGTGCTGTGATGCCCAGCTGTGTCCCAAATCCTAACAGACCTTTCCCCATTCTTGCTTTTCCCTCCCTCCTTTCTGCCACCAGTTCCCTATCAGCAAAATCCCTACACCCCTGGGAGCAGCTCCACCGTCATCCAGTGCTACCGCTGTGGGGACACCTGCAAGGGCGAGGTGGTGCGTGTCCAGAGCAATCACTTCCACATCCGCTGCTTCACCTGCCAAGGTAGGATGATGTTGCCAGAGGAGCTGGTGGCCAAGTTGGCCCATGGCCATGGGTGCAGTCTGGAAAGTAAAAGGCTGGGGAGGGACCTGCCTAGCCCACTGAGATGTGGTCTTGTGTCTGGGGGTGGCAGCTTCCCACAGGGGTGGATGGGGCACGGTGCAGGTGGTGAGGTGATGGCATGGGGCTGGCACAGTGCAGGCAATGCCTCTGCATGATGTCAGAGCTGGTGGGCTGTGAACAAGGGTGACCAAGAACTAGGGCACCATCACTACCCCCAAGCTGCCTGAATGCCAACAGCCTGCACTGCACCAGTCCCCAACATACCCATGGCCCGTCTGTAAACTGGGGGTGCACTGGGTCCTTCAGCTGCCTGCTTGCCCCCAAATCAGGAGGAAGAGGAGGAGGTGTTGCCAGCCTGGATGATAGGCAGCGAGGTGGGGGAGATGCCCAGAGCGGCTCCTTGTAAGGGCTGGGTGCAGGTGATGGGTTACTGCCACCCACACATGGGATGTCACCAAGGTGCCATGGGGTGGTGTGTGCTGCAGCTGAGGCTTGGTGGCCCCCAGGGGCTGCACTCTCAATCAGGCCAGTGGCTGCTTCTGTAGATTTTAAAGCATCCCATTACAAGGGCTGTTCAAAGGTCTCTGGTCTTCCAAGCTGCCAGCACCTTGTGCTAAGCAGGACATAAATCTCCACCCCTTGGTGGATCTCTGGGAGGTGATCTGGGCCCCAGGTTGCCCTCGGGGCTGACCTACATGGTGCTGAGCCCCCTGCCCCTTCCCAGCTCGGATGTGTGGGATCACAGGAGCTGCGCATCCAGACAAAGAGCTCAGACAGCCAGCCGTTGCTTCAAGGAGTCCAGGAGTCAGCAGGGAGAGCTTGGCAGTGCTCTGATTTTCCAAGTGAAAGGGAATAAATAATGAGAGGAAATCCTCCTGTCTCACCTTTCGTCACAGCTCTTACCCCTGCCACCTCCAGCTGGCTGATGCCAGCTCCCAAGCCAGCCCCATGGCTTGTCCCCGACATGTCCACAGGAGCCTGGTACAGCCTGTCCAGCCCCTGGGGATGTGCTAGGGGTCCCAAAGCAAACAGAGCCCAGACCTGCTTCATTTTTCCTTGCTTCTGTTTCCTGATGCAGTCCCAGAGCTGGTGGCCTGTCCCTCATCTCTGACAAGTGAGCGTTGGCGGGCTGTTTTGAAGAGCAGTGGGTGCTGGCCCTGTACCCCCTGGCTGTCTACCCACAGCTTTGCCAGGGGTTGCTCTGAGGGAGAGGAGCTGCATCTCTGCCCCTGTGGGCCCTGCAGACAGCGGGGCCAGCTGCACCCTGGGGAGGGGGGCTGCTGTGTGGGTCAGCCCACGGGTGGAGGTGGGGTGTGCAAGGACAGGACAGAGGGGAGCTGGGGTGTGAAGAGTAAAGCAGAGATGGGCTCTGCCAGCAGGTGCTCAGGTGTTCTGTAGTCCCTCTGCTCCATGCTGTCAGCTTGCAGGGGAGGTGATGGGCATTGTGCAAAGGCCCCAGGACCTGGTCCCTGGGCCACTCCTCAGGTGCCGTCCAGGGTCTGATGCTCTCGAGGTCTCTCTATAGATGGAAAAGACACAGGTGAGAAATGACACTAAGTGCCAGGGCTTGCCACATCTGCTTGGGTTACTCTGATGGGCTGCGCACCACCCATGGTTCCCACAGCCGGGAAGGAAGTGAGGTTGGGCTGGACACCTATGGAAAAACGAGCAGTGAAAGCACCAACCCCATTGTGTCCCAGGACCTGTTCCTGTTAGGGCATGGCTTCATGTCCAGGCCAGGGAGTGGAGATGGCTCATCATGGAGAAGCCCATGCCCCAGGGTGTGGTGAAGACCTCTCCCCAGCTGTCCCTAGGGCATGCCCAACTCTGTCGGTAGTGTCCTCGGATTCCTGACACCGTGTCAGATGGAGCTTAGCCCATCCAGGTGCCGCGGGGCCAGGAGGGGATGCCACAAGCCCTCCCGGGCTGTCTGTGCCTGGTGAGTGGGGCTGCAGGGGTTGCCTTCCTAGCGCTGGGGTTTCCTCCGGGAGCGCCCAGCCCTGGCTGGCGGGGCAGCCCGGTCCTGCACCCCGCCACAGCCCAACACTGACACCTTGTGGTGCTGGGGAAGGCCCCAGTGCCTCTAGGGGGGAGACGAACCCTCTGCGATACCTGCAGAAAGTGTGTCTTCAGGGTGCCCTGGGACAGCTGCTGGAGAGGCAGAGGTGGGCTCAGAGATCCCGGCCGAGCCCTGGGGCTGGCTCTGTCTGCTGCCCCTTGACGGGTGCGTGTCCTCCCCTGCAGTGTGTGGCTGTGACCTGGCCCAGTCAGGCTTCTTCTTTAAGAACCAGGAGTACATCTGTACCCACGACTACCAGCAGCTCTACGGGACACGCTGTGACAGCTGTGGGGACTTCATCACCGGAGAGGTCATCTCTGCCCTGGGAAGGACCTACCACCCCAAGTGCTTCGTCTGCAGCACCTGCAGGTGAGCTGAAGTATCACCAAGAGATCGTGACTCCCCTGTGAAGCCCTTGGCTGTGCACCAGGGAGAGGGCTTTTGTTAGCCCACAGACCCTCATTCCATGCTCCACGGATAACTCCTCTGCGTTTTCTTAAGTGGAAACCCTTGGAAGGCAATGAAGTGTCTCTGACCCTTCGCTTTGCAGCCTAGAGACCTGCCTTAATGCCTGTCTTGGTCCTCCTGCCCCAGCATGTGTGCACACTCACTGCCTCCCCTTATAGCCCTTGCCTGGAGCCCTTCAGCTCCTCCACATCGAGGGTCTGGCTGGTCCCTGGGGAAGGAGCTCACGGGCAGCCCCAAGCACTGCATGAGGGGAGCAAGCAGCTCACACCTCACCACCTCTCCTTGGCCACAGGAAGCCATTTCCCATTGGAGACAAGGTCACCTTCAGTGGGAAGGACTGCGTCTGCCAAAACTGCTCCCACTCTCTCATCAGCACCAAACCCATCAAGATCCACGGGCCAAGCCGTAAGTTGACTGTTCTCGTGTTACACGATGGCTGGAAGGAGAGGGACCATGTGCCCCTGGAGGTTGCTGGGGTGGGTGATGGGATGGGCTTTGGAAACAGTGTGCACCGCTGCCTGGAGCCGTGGGTGTTTGCAGAGGTTTTGGAGGAGGAACAGGGTAGTCCTGTAGCTCCCCCTGGAACTGCAGGTCACCACTGGTTTCAGAAACTCCCTTGGCCTGTCTGTGACCTGGGCAGGTGCTGCCACATCTGTGGGCACTGTCTGGGGCAGCAGGGAGTTTTTGAAGCTGGGTTTGCTCTGAGTCAGTGCCCAGATGTTGCTTCGTATCCAGCTGCACCAAGGCCTGTGTCCAAGTGCCAGCCCTGGGACTGCACACCCAGGTTTCCCAACACTGGCGTTGCTCGCTGCCTCTGCAAGCACTGAAAGGCTTCTTCCTGTTCATCCCCCTGCGCTGATGAACCCAAGCTAAAGCTCAGCAAGAGCAATGGACAGGCTTCTTTGGGTGGATTTGCCCTTGCTTTTGACCCCAAGTTGTTCCTTGGGATACTCTCCCTTCATGCCATGCTTTGCCCCCCCAGTTTTTCCTTGCTGCCGGCTCTCTGCCCTGGGTCACTGCAGAGCACCCATGGGTGCTGTGTCTGGGGACTGGTAGAGCGTCCCTGCGGCACAAAGCTGCTGCACACAGGGCTCACTTCAGCCCGTGTCCGGAGCAAGGGGGCTGCAGCATTGGCACGTGGTCCGTGCTGCACTGTCTCCCATACGCCTCGAGTTTGCTGCTGTCATGTCCCAGGGGAGCTATCTCAGCGCAGTGTGTGGGCAGGTGGCAGAAAGCAGGCAGAGCCAGGAGCTGTGCCACACTGGTGCCCAAACCCTGCCACGTCAGCGGGCTGAGCTGGGGGTGGGGTGGGTGGGGGCCTTCGCTGCTGCAGCTCAGCAAGCCCTGGAACATCAGTGCCTGGAGCAGAGTCCTACAGCCAGGGCCGGGCTCAGAACCATGGTGTCACCCATGTTCCTTGTCACCCAGTCACCATGGTGGCACTACTGGTGGCTGTTTGGGTTGAGTCATGAGTTGGTGCTGATGGGTCCCTTGGAGCACCCGCAAGTTGCCTCTCCCAGCTCTCACCATGGCCTCGATGGAGTTAGGGGATGTGGTGGGGTTTGAATGAGCCCCAGCCAGAGGACAGGGCCTCTCCCATCTTCCTTCATCAGCGCTCCGAGCTGCCCAGAGGCAGGCTGTGGCCAGTCCCCAGCCGCCACTGTCTCCTGTAGCAAGGGCAGGGCAGGGAAAGGGCAGCGCATGCGTTGCCTGTCACCTGCCTTCCTCTCCCTTCCCGGCCCCTTCCCGCCAGCTCCTCCTGCAGAGCCAGGTTACCTGAGGGCACCATGCTTTATTCATAGGCAGCTGCAGGCTGCAGCCAGCTATAGCTGCTGCCCATGTGTGTCCCTTGCGGTCCAGGTGGCCCTGGCAGAGCCACCCAGAAGGCGTGGCAGGGAAAGTCTACCTGCTGGAACCCATCCTGGTGCACTCTGCAGAGAGGACATCTCTAGAAGAAGGATGCTGAGCCTCTCCCTGAAGCCCCAGCCCTGTGAGCAACTAAAAAAACAGCAGGACCTGTGTGAAAGAGGGACGGGATCCTGGCTCAGCAGAGATGCCAGCCTGCTTTTTTGCCAGGGGCCAAAATCCTCCCCCCTTAGCTTTGTCCAGTGGGCAGGGACTTGCTGCAGAGCTGCCTGGGGATGGGCTGGGTGGAAAAGCCTGTGCCGTGCTGCTGCAGGGAGGAGGTTAAGGAGAAACCCCATCCAGGCAAACCTGCTGCTCAGGGGGAGAAGAGGACAAGGAGGAGTCAAGGTCATGGGTCCAAAGCCCATGTGCTTCCTGCTCTGAGCCTTGACGGGAGCCAGGGGAAGGAGGGAAGGAAGGGAGTCTTGTAAATACTGCAGCAGGGCCGGATGCGGCCGCCGGAGAGCACAGCCCTTCCTCTGCTGCGCTCACTGCCGAACACTTCCCACTGCTCCTGCCCGGAGGAGAACCCCCGGGGACCTGCCAGGGCGCCATGGCCCTGGTAGCCCTCGCACTGGCCCTGGCTCAAGCTGGCCACCTGGCACACAGCTCCATGCTGTGGCGGGTGCTTGGCCGGCATGGCTGGGTGCCAGTAATGCCCCAGAGGTCCCAGCTCCAGCGAGAGGCTTTCCTGCTGTCTCCTTTGCTAGGAACAAGCAGAGATGGCATATTCCTGTAAAGAAATGATTCCCCATAAAGAAATGACCTGGAAGAGGCTGCCCCTGGAACTGTCTCAGGAGTGGGGCGTTCATAACAATGGCAACCCCTCGAAAAGGGGTTCCTCTGGGGCAGGGCTTTCCTTGGTGAGAGGGGTGTGCCAGGTTAAGTGGCCAGGGCGCCTCGGTGTGGGCCAGCAGATATGGGCGTTCCTGCCGCACTGCCAAGCCCCACACTGGGGAGCTGTGGTGGTCCCACACTCCCCTCCCCATCTCCTTCTGTTCCTCCAGACTGCGCAGGCTGCAAGGAGGAGATCAAGCAAGGCCAATCCCTCCTGGCCCTTGAGAAGCAGTGGCACGTCAGCTGCTTCAAGTGCCAAACATGTGGGATCATCCTCACCGGCGAGTACATCAGCAAGTGAGTGCCACTGTCCTGGCAGCAGGTTTGGCCGTGCTGGCCATTGCATGGCTGTGCACACCCAGCTGGGGCTGCAGTGAGGTGGGTGCCCAGTCTGGCTCACCCACCACTCACCCCCTTCTCCTCCCTCTCCCAAAGGGATGGCATCCCGTACTGCGAGTCTGACTACCATGCGCAATTTGGCATCAAGTGCGAGACCTGCGACCGGTACATCAGCGGCAGGGTCCTGGAGGTGAGTCCTGGGGCCGAGGCCACCCCATCCCAGTCTGTAATAGGGACTGTGTGTGTCCTTGCCCAGAGGTGCATGCCCTGGGGAGTTTCACCATCCTGCACCCTTGTCTTGCTGCTCTCAGTCTCTCAGGGACATGGCTCTTCCTGCAGTGGGTGTGTGGACACAGTCTGGCCACCTTCTCTGGAGGGTTGCAGTGGGGGAAGGAGCGCCACCATGCTGCAGACCTTTGGAGAAGTGGCTCAGGTGCTGGAGCTCCAGAAGCAGCCAGAGCATGTGGTGGCTTGGGTATGCTGGGATGTCTGGAGCCCAAGATGTGGGGATACTGGCTTTTACCAGCTGCTACCACGGCCAGCTCTGGTGTTCCCCCACCATTCTCACCCCAGCCCACCTTCTGAGCACATCCCTGTGCAGGCAGCCTGCCTGTTACCTTGGAAACACATCCAGCACTGCTGCCCGCTGCAGAGCCCAGACAGGGCTGCAGCACCCTGCCCAAGGCAGCTGTCCCCGTAGCACACCCCTTTGCAGGAGGCCCCTTTCCTGGGCCAAATCTGGAGGGGGCTTTGCTCATTGTTGCTGGCTCACCTCCTGCTCCCCGGGCTTTTCTCCTGGCATAGCTCTAGTTCTCTCTTCTTCCCTTTGTGCCTTCCATCCCCAGCATCAGCTCTTCCCAGCTGGAGAGGCCAGTCAGCCCTGCCTGCTCATGCTGGTACATGGGAAGAAGCTGGCTGAAACCCACGGGACGCTCCAGACAGCAGTCATCTTGCATTAACACCTTGACTGCTGCATCCACGGCCATGCATGGGAGCCTTCCATGCACAGTGGGACTCCCTGGGCTGGAGGAGTAATGTGCCTTGGTACCAGGATCCCCATGAAAAGAGGTGCCACCTCCTTGCAGTCACCATCATGGAGCCGAGAGGAGCACAGGGTTTGTGTGCCGGAGGGCTGTGCCAGACTAGCACCATGGAAACTGCGGGTGCTGTGGGCACCTCTCGCCTCTCCATTGCAAGGGCTGAGCCCTCCCTCCCTGAGTATTGAACGATTTGTAAACCCAGAGACTTTAATCATCTTCTCCAGCAGAGCATGAAGAGGAAAGGATGCCTTTAAACAATTTTAGGCCTTAAGAAGCCTTCTCGTGCTTTTGCAGCAGCCTCCGGGCTTTCCCAACTGCTCCGAGCTGCACAGTGAGGCTTGGGTGATTAATGAGTCTTTAAGGGACCCCAAGTGATAACGAGCGGGTCTCTTCTCTTGCAGCCTCTACCAGCCTTTTATAACCTGTAATCTTAACCACTACAAAAGGAACGAGGTTTGTGCGTGGTTTGGAGAGTTGGTTCTCGAGGAGGAGTGATGGGTGTTGAGGTGTTGGGTGGTTTTTGGAGGAGGTCGGCATTGAAATGAAAGTTGGGACCTGGCTGCTACAGAGCACTGGGGGACCAGCCCGCCTCCCTCCCTCCCCATCCACACCCCGATCTGCAAAGCATCCCCTCTTGGCACACTCTGACCTATGACAGCAGCCCATATAGTCTAGATAGGAAAAGATGGATACATGGAGGTTTTTTCCCTTACTCTCAGCACACCAAGCCTTTGGGGCACTAAGAGGGTCCAAGAGCACCAAACCCATCCCAGATTCAGAGAAGGACTGGGGAAGGTGGCTCATCAGTCAGCAGGGCCCTGTGTGCCCTGAGTTAGCTGTCTCTAGCCAGCTGGAAACAGAAGCGATGGGAACACTGGCCTGAAGTGTGTAGGAGCTGGGTTATTCTTCATCTCTTTTCCCTGGGTTTACAGTCATTCCTGCACTTGATGCAGCAAAGCGTGCCTGCTGTGGGTGCACAGCACTGGCTGGTGGGTGCCTGCTGCAGAGGAGTGCTGGCACAGTGCTGCAGCAGGCAGCTGCCTCCACAAGACTTTGGGGGCTTGGGCAGAGCAGGAGGAACTGGCTCCTTGGGAACTTTTGCCTTGGCAGGGCAGTGGGTCACCTCCCTGGAGCAACAGATGTGAGATAAGATGAGCATGTTGGCGCAAGGTCAATGACACCGGGGACTCCAGACAAGGCTTTTAGGGGTAAAGTTGATTTAGGATCTGTACAGCCTGGAACCAGCCGGTGTGTTTGCTCAGGCTGCTGAAGCATTTAGTGCCAGCCCAGGAGTACATTGTGCTGCTGCCAGCTGGCATTGGGAGGTGACTGGGGCACAGGGCTGTCTCCTCCCTGGATTGGGATGCACTGCGATGAAAGGAAGAGGGGTCCAAAGTCTCCCACTCATGTCCCCTGCCTGCCCTAAAACCTTGCACTCATTTTTGGCATCAGCTGGAGGAGAAAAGCCACTGGCTGCCATCTGCACCCCAAGGACATTGAACTCCAGGTTGATTTTTATGGGCAATCAACTGGCAGATTCTCAGTTTTCCTCGCAGCAAATTTTCCTGTTGATCCTCCCTGTTTTAAACCAGCTCCAGCCCCCGCTATCATAACCCCCTTCTTTGTCAGCAAATGCCTCATCTTCCCTCTGCTGCCTTAAATTATCCTTCCTCTTCTATTGGATGATTATGGGAGTAAAATGTCCTTTGGGGTCAAGCTTTAACAGCGCAGCCCGGATTCCTCCTGCCCTAAGCCATCTCCTGCCTCCCAGCTCCCGGCCCAGAAAATGAGCCTGTAATTGAAATGCTAGCAGACACTTTGAGTGGAAACAAGCTACCAATTAAAGCTATTATCGCTGTCAAAGAGCAAGGGGAGCAGCCCAGCTCCGCTCAGCTGGGGAATAGCCTGTTGCTAGTGCTGAAGATTGGGCATGGCTTCACAGGAGAAAAGTTTCTTTAGGGAGAGGGGCTGGCAGTGGTAGCCAGGGAGGGTCTGACAGCAAAAGGAAGCCTGTGCTTTGCTATTTGTATCTTTACCGCCCTTCTCCCTTTATGGCTTCCCTGGTGTGACATCCTGGGCCAAATTTGCTGTTTCTCTTCACAGCTGTAGAGGGAAGGAGCTGGTGCAAAGCATGGCTGCTTGGCTGGGTGTCACTGCAGAGGGTCTCGGTTATTCCCAGAGTGCAAGGACAATTGATTAGGGGCGAGGTTTGTAAGGCTACCTTCCCTGGAGGTTTGATGCATCCTGGCTCTGCTTTCCTAAGTGTTGGTGTCTTGGTTTGAGCTAGAGCAGAAACAATTTTCCATACTTCTCAGCTCAGTCTCTTTTAAGTGACTGCACTTCCTGAAGTTAATGGCATATTTTTGCAGACAGTGTTTGCTTCTAGAAGTGGTAGTGCTTGATGTTTATAGTTACTACTAAGGGATTGTATGCACAAAGGCTGTTGCTTATACTTGCTCCTATAGAGACCCAGGTCACTGCTAAATCTTGTGTACCATGTTGGGGTGCTGTAAGTGAAAGGGTCCTAAGTGAAAAGGTTGCGCTTGCAGGGAGGAGTGGACAGGACAAACCTGACCAGCAAGGTGTTCCATTCCATGTATGTCATATGCAGTATAAAGCTGAGGGATCACAAGGGTCAAGTCGTTGTCTTCTATGGCTGGCGTCCGAGGAGGACTCTGTTCTGCCTTCAATGCCAATCCATGAGTTCCTCAATCCAGTTCTCAAATCCAGCTCAAATCTGCTGCTGAGTCCACTTTGGACTCTGGGGGACTTCAATGATGGTTTTGCATATATTTGTAAGTGTTTCATTATTTTCTTATTAATATTATTATATCTTCTTTTTACTGTTTCATTAAAGCTAGTTTAGGGGGTTTTTTCCACAACCCGTAAGTCTTTCTCATTTATTCCCTTTCCATTTCTCTTCTGGGAAGGGAGAGAGGTTAATAGAGAGCATCTGTCATTCATTTAGTGGCCAGCCCAGCCCTAACCCTTGATAGTTGGACAGTTCAAGGAGAGCAGAAAGTTATAGTCATAGTCCAGCAGGTCAGCAGCATTAGTGATGAAGTAGTTTTTGATTTTTCTCCACGTGTTGTGGTGGCCTCCGAGGACACCCTGGACAGTTTTGCCTCATTCACCTTGTCAATATCTGCAGCAATGAGTGATGCCAGGCCACTCACAGGGATGTGAGCAGGTCACCGTGTCCTGCCTTGCTCAGGGGTGTCTCTCCTCTGCTCGCCCTTGCAGGCAGGAGGGAAGCACTACCACCCCACCTGTGCCAGATGTGTCCGCTGCCACCAGATGTTCACAGAAGGAGAGGAGATGTACCTCACAGGTAGGGATCCTGCTGCAGTGAGGAGGGTCTCCCTAGCCTTGCATCAGGGCGTGGACCAGCGTGGCTGTGCAGAGGTGTGCTGGGGGGTGTTGGAGGTTCAGTCCTTATGGTGATCAGTGCTGAAAGGGTCCCTCTGTGCAGCAATGCGAAACACCCCTTTGCTGCTCCCCAGCCCCTGTGCTCTTCCTGGGCTCTGTGGCAATCCTTTCTCTCCATGAAACCTTTCCCACCGCTGAGCTGGAGGAGACTTTGTTCCTTGTCAGCAGCTTTTTCTTCCCTGCGAGTCTCCCTGCCCAGCTGGGGAGTGCTGCCGAAGTGCCTGGATGTGTCCTTGGCCTGCGCTCAGCAAATAGGGGCTGAGGTGAATGCAAGGTGCCTGGCTCCCTGCTCTCTCCCCCACCGGGGTGGGTGATCCAGGACCCCTTTCCCACCAACTCCCCATCCCAATTACGCTGTGAACAGCACCAGAGTGGTAAGGCTTTCGCTTGGCACAGCTGGATGGTTTGGTCTCGGTTTTGGCAGGAGCTCGTCCCTGCCTGGAGCTGCTTTAGGGACCACTTCCAGCACAGAGGGAGGGTTTGTTTCCTCTTGGTAACCTGTGCTTGCCTGTCATCCTGAGTCACTAGTGATCCCATAGATGGCAAAGGGGGAATTGTGCACTGAGAGAACAAGAGTGGGGGTCCCAGCAAGGCCCCGTTGAGAGCAGCAGGATGGACATGCTCAGCATTATCCCAGAGGACACCTGGGCGAAGCTTGGTGGCTTTGCTGGTTCCACTCCAGAGGGTGTGCAAGTGGCTGTGGATGCCTCGGGCTCAGTGTTACCCGGAGTTTAACCTGCAGGAGCTGCCAGGTTCAGCACTGGTTGGGCTGCACCAAAACCACACCTGGGTTTGCTGTCATGGTTTAGTAGTGTTGGCCGCTACATCTCGGTGCTTGGGACCTCTTTTATTTCCTAGTATGGACACCCAGTCCCCACTGCCCTTCCTTCCCAATGGACGCGTGCCTGTGTCTCCACTGTAGTGGAGAAGGCACCCAGCACAGCTGGTGGGACCCAGCAGGTGACCCCCTCTGCATCCTCGGGGCTCACCACCTCCCTCCTGCTCTGCTGCCCACGGAGAGATGCTGGTTCCTATCTCCTGCCACCGTGGGGGGCCCCCCGCAGGAGCTGCCCCCCCAGCATGGAGGGGCTGCACTCCTGTCACACAGGAGCTGCCTAATGCAGCTGCTGCTTGAGAAAGCACTGGCACATCCCCCCCGGGGACTGTGCACTGCAGGTCGGTGTTGCAGGACAGGACTCCCCTGTGGCAGGGGGAGCTGGACAATCCCTAGCAGCAGCAGCGAGCTGTGCTTGGAGATTAAACCCTTCCCCTTGCTGCGTTGCAGGCTCTGAAGTGTGGCACCCCATCTGCAAGCAGGCGGCCAGAGCAGAGAAGAAGCTAAAGGTAGGCAGCAGGGTGACGGGCATCTCTGAGAGGTGGCACGTCTTGGGTGATGTTGCCCCAGAGTCCCTGATGGAGGTGAACTGTTGTGGCAGTGGCCAAGCCCAGGGTGGCTTCCTGAGGCTGGCACGAGCTCTGTCCCTGCTGCCCAGAGGATGGCAGGTGGCCATGGCAGAGGCTGTTAGTGGGGACCTGCCTCCTGGCTGGCACCAGCCCATGCCACAGCCAGGGAGGGGGCACAGCAGTCCCCCCACCAGCCCCCTGCACCTCTGAAGCTGTTGCTCCCTCTCGGCACCCAGCTGGCCACAGGGACAGCTGCCCACCAGGTTTTGCCAGGCTCCTTGCCTGACTCTGGACTTGGCCCCAAGCTGGGCAGCAGGGCAGCCTGCCGCAGCCTACCGGCAGCAAGCAGATGAAAGGGCGAAGGAACTGGACCTCATTGAAATCAGCCCCAAAACAATTTGCTTGCTGCACCCACGTTGTGCCTGCTCCAGGATGCCTCCTTGCCATGCTCTCACCTGTCTTCCGCTTTTCTGCCTCCACAGCACAGAAGGACATCAGAAACCTCCATCTCACCCCCTGGTTCCAGCATTGGCTCCCCAAACCGTGTCATCTGCGTAAGTACAGCTCTGTCGCTCATCTGCATGGGGCAGTACAGCTGTTCCTGCTCTAGGAAAGGGAGCAGTAGTTCCCGGTGCTGCTCTGCAGTGTGAGGCATCCCCTAGGGACAAGCCCAGTGTTTGGGGACAGCAGGGACAGAATGTCCAGAGTCATGTCGTGCTGCCAGTGCCATTGGCACAGACCAGGAGCACTCAGAGGCACACAGTCCCACCCTCCCAGCTCCTCTGCCCCTCTCAGGCATCTCCTCTTACCTCTTCCTGCTGCTGGGATGACAGTGGGCTCTGTCTGCTCTGTGCTGGCTCCGCACTGTGTGCTCCAGCCTCCTCTTCCTTCTTTTCTCCTCTTCCTTTCTCTGTCTCTCCCTCTCCCTAGGCTAAAGTGGATAATGAGATCCTTAATTACAAAGACCTGGCAGCTCTTCCCAAGATTAAAGCCATCTATGAAGTGCAGCGTCCTGACCTCATTTCGTATGAGCCCTATCACAGATACACATCGGATGAGACGCTGGAGAGATATAGCTATGGGGAGGTACTGAGTGTCGATACACCCAATGCTGGGCTGCGCAGGGAGCCGGGCCCCAGTTCGGGACAATGAGGGAAACTGCATCTGGGTTTGCTTACTCCAGTAGGAACACTGCAGGGAGGCAGGAGTAGGGGTAAGACCTCTCCCAGAGGCTCCCCACCACTGGGAGGAGGGTCTGGGCTGGAAGGGAGGACTTGCTGCTGCTGCTGTAGAGTAAGAAAAACCAGTGACCTTTTCAGCTGATGGCAGCTCCCTCACCACACTGTGCTGCAGACCAGATGTGCAGGGACGGCAGGGCTGCGTGGGAGGAGATGTCACCCTCAAGAGTGATGTGGCAGGGAGCTCGCCCATGGCAGCCCGCAGCAGGAGGGGAGAAGGGCACACAGAGCTCGTGCACTCCTTCAGGGTTGAGGGGCAGAGGGCCAGCAGGCTCAGCCCAAAGCCTGGCCCCTGGCAGACAGTCCTCCTGGGCACCCAGCCCCAGCGCAGCATCTCTGGGATATGGCAGGGCTGCCCCTGTTGGGTGCTGGCCCCATACCAGGGGAAGGGGGCTTGGCCAGTGCGTTTTTGCACGCGGGTGATGAGATGATGCTCAAGCAGCACGTGGCATGGGACTTCCCTGCCCCACTCCCCCAGGCAGCCTGGGTTTCAGTAAGTCCATGGAAGAAGGGGATCTGAGCAGCTAACACAAAGAAGGGGAACCAGAGGTGGTCCTGGAAGATGACTTTGTAATGGCCAGCAGCAGCATCTCTTAACATCTCCAGTCCCAAGGTTCGTCACAAGTCTGGTTTCCTCCAGCCCACGCAGTGATGGTGCCAGCAGCACGGCTATGGCCCACCGTGGAGCTCCATGGGGCCAGCAGTCGCCTTTCCACCTTGCAGCCGCTCTGCCAGGATCTCTGGAAAGGGGTGCAGACTGCCAGTTCGGGAGGTGCCATCCTCACACCAGCTCCCCTCCTGGCCAGGGGCCCCCTGCCTGGTATCCTACCAGAGTTCGGCTCCGTCTGTGCCACCAGCCACCCTCACTGTGTGGCAGCTCTGATGAGGCTGGAAGATGGGGGAAGATGAGCCACTGTGGGACCCCCATCTGTCACTGTTTCCCTTAACTGTGTGCTGTCTTTTTCTTTCTCTCCTCTTTGCCTCCTGCCACCTCCAGTCCCTGGGGACCCTCTCCCCGTACTCACAGGTAATGTCCCCAGCAGTCATTGGGGGTCTGTCACCTGCTGCCACCGCAGGGTATCCCTCTGCCCAGGGACCACTGGGGCTCTGCTGAATCTCCCCCCACCCAGATGCTGCCCTGAGGTCAGGAGAGAGGGGTTGACCCTGTCCAGAAGGGTCCTGTCCTTCAGGCCATGGGGAGAGCAGCGTGCAAGTCCTCTCTATACAGCTTCTGCTCCGTGGAGAGGGATGCCAGTAATTGGGAAATAGCACAGGGGAAGGGGACCATTTCCAGGTGCGGAGGTGAAAGCCTCTGTCTGGACAGTGTCACCTGGACCCAAACCCTGGGCCTACCCCTCAACAGCAGGGAGGCAGAGCAGCCTGGAGACCCCCTCCAGCTGCAGAGGGCACACTGCCCAGCATGTCACACCACAGAGCATGCACCCTTCCGGGCTGCCACGGGGACCCCTGTCCATGGGTCAACTCCTCATAGGGCTGCCAAGGCACTGACTTGCCTTGTCCTTCATCCCGCCAGCTCTAACCCTACTTCTCTCCATGCCTTTCCCCATTCCCAGGACATCTATGAGAGCTTTGACACTCGGCAGAGGCGAGCCTCCAGCCCTGGCTACATCGACTCCCCCACTTACAGCCGCCAGGGCATGTCCCCCACCATCCCAAGATCCCCCCACCATTTCTACCGCTCAGGTGAGGATTTCAGCTGTACACCCAGGCTGGGCTAAGCTCAGAACCCCGAGTGGAGCAGGTACTCCGTCCCAGGCAAGCAGGCAGGAGGCCTGGGGTGTCCTGGGGGTACCAACTGCAGCAGGAGCTGTGGGGCAGTGATCAGCTCTGCTGTGTGCATCCTCTGATTCCCCTGACTCTTGTTCTATGAGCAGTAAGGAGAGGCCAAGGGGACTTTGTCCCAGCCTCCAACCTGAGCTGAGGCTCATGGAGGATAGGGTGAGGAGGGAGGTGACCTCCAGGTTCGGTGAAGATCCCTCAGCTGGCTTGGTACTTCTGGGAGGGGTGTGCACAGGAGTGCTTGTGCCCAGCCAGTGCTGTCAGGGGCATCTTTACACATGCACACACACATGTGTGCATGCCCTGGAACATGTCAGGAGGCAAGCAGAGTGTGTCTGTGCTATGCCTCCTGTCCTTCGGAACCAGGGAACAATGAGTGGGAAAATTCAAGGTCAGTAAGTCCGGAGGTCCCGCATTCCCCAAGCTACCCCACGCTGCACCACCGAGGGCCCATCAGCGTTTGCCTCTGCGGCATGCTCGGCTTTCCTCCCACCAGCGGTGCGGCAGCTGCTGCCTTGTGACAGCACCCATACACAGGGTTTCCTCTGCATCCCGCCTTCCTCCAGAGATGTGGGAAATCTCCCCCTGCTCCATCACCCCCATCCTGGACCACAGCCTGACGCACGTCTCTGTCACCCCACCATGAGGGTCACCGCCTGCTCTTCTAACACCGCTGCATTTAACACCCGTTTTCTTCTGCCTCTTGTTCTCTCTCTCGGTCACTTATGGCTGCTTCTGCTCGGCACCGCGTAGGCACCGAGAGTGGGCGCAGCTCCCCCTACTATAGCCAGTTAGATGTGAGGTCCTCCACTCCAACCTCATACCAAGCGCCCAAGCATTTCCACATCCCAGGTAGGCTCTGGAGCGCCCCGGTCCCCAGGGAAACGCCGTGTCTGTGGCATGCCCGCATGTGCCGTCCTGCTGTGTCGCATGCGTAGCTCCGCCGCCTGCCTAGAGCCAGCTGGCAGCAGGATCTACCCCTGGTAGAGGCCATCCATAAACAGGACCTGCAGCTTGAACTCTCATCCCTCCCCATCACCACCTGGACGTCCCAGAGCCGCCTGGAGTCTGCTTGATCCTTGCAATGTCCCTCTTCTCCCTCTTTCTTGACCTTCCTCCACCCCCCCCCCCACAAAGACGAGTCCCCTGCAGAGATCCTGCCCGCCCCCCACCCCTTCCTCCCCACCCAGGATCAGAGCCGAAGCGTGTCTGCCGGAGGCCTTTCCGCACCCACCCACTACAGATGACTATTTTATACTCCCCCTAGGGCCCGCCGCTCCCTCCCCCCAGAGTCTTCTGGGCTTGCCAGATGCCTGCTCCCCTTCTGCAGGGATTGCAGGGGGCCACCAGGTAAGGGCCACCACCCGCTCCCAGCCACTCAGAGCCCATGGGGTTGGGGATGGACCGGGCAGAAAGGGAGAGCGGGGAGGGAAGCAGGCAGAGCTGCCCATCCATCTTTCAGCATGTGCAGGGGGGCCAGATCCCCAGACCACCCTGCTCAGATGTAGGCATCCCCCACTGCCCTTGTCCTCCAAAGTGTGGAACCCTCCACAATGTATAGCTGGTGCCCTGGGACAGCACCATGAGGACACCCAGAGGCTCCCCACCATAGTCCCCTGCTCCCATCCCATCCCGCCCCTGGCAGGGTTCAGCCCCACTGCCTGCCCTGCCCTCCCGCTGATGGTCAGTGGTTTATGGATGGCCCCCTCCCTGCTCCGCCAGCTCTGCTGCCTGGCCCCTGCGCGGGGGCTGTAGCTCTCAGCGCCAGGCTCCAGTTTGCTTTCCCTCCCAGCTCGCTCTTTTCTCTCTCTGCTGTGGAAAGAGGCTTTGGCTGATGTTGTTTCGCCCCAGGTAGTTCACAGGCGGTTCTTCCAGGCACTGGCACCCTGAGAAACCACAGCAGTGTGAGCCGTGGTGCACTGCTGCCGGCTGGCAGGGGCGGCCGGTGGCTTCTGGCTGTGCCGCTCCCTCCTGGGGCTGGCAGCGCCCACCACCCAGGGTGCATGCTGATGCTGGGGCGCTCACTGCATGTCCTCTGTGTGCACCGCTGCCTGAGGGCAGCCCCGGACCATGCTCCTGCTGCCCATCCTGGAGCCAGCCTGGCTCTGGCCCGGTGCTGTGCTCCCATGGGACGCATGGACCCAGAGGCAGTTGTGTGATGGAAACATGACATGGGGGTAGCATCTCCTGCAGGACCTCTGTCCTGTCCACTCTCAGCACACCCACGCTGACCTCCCCTTCCTCCCTGATTTTCTCCTTCTTCCCTTTCTTCTTCCACCAGCTGCTGTCGAGAGTAACATCTACCGGAAACCCCCCATCTATAAGCGACATGGTAAGGTCTACCTGCCCCACACTGGGCTCTGCTCCGCGGGGGAAGTGGGGCAGGGGACTAGCACAGGGCATGGTCTGGCTCAGTCGTGTTTAGGGGCAGGGAGATGGGAGCAGGCGATGAGATGCTGGGGTGTGGGGCTTTGGTGGGCTGATGCTCCTGCTTCCACTCCAATCAGCAGAGTGCAGTGTTCGGTGCGAGAAAAAGATGGCTTTGGACCGCATCCCCAAGGTGAGGGATGGAGGTGAAGGCTGGCAGTGGTGCCAGGGAGAGGAATAGGTGTGGGAGGGGGAGTGAGGCCATGGAGGGGTGGCAGAGGGGCAAGGGTGGCTGTTGCTTGCTGATACCAGGAGCCAAAGCAGCCTCCAGAAAGGGATGAAGGTAATTTGCAATTTCATATGGAGCCCTGGAGAAAAATCACAGCCCATCCTGGATGGATGGTCCAGGGCAAAACAGGCCTGTGGGGTGTTGAGGGGCGGGGAGGAGGCACAGGTGTTTGGTGTCCCTCAGTGGGGCTGGCTGGCATTGTCCCCACTTGTTTCTGCGCATAGAGGGACAGCAGCTCCTTCTGAGCAGTAACCGTCTCCTTTCTCTCCCTGGGCTCTTCCTTTTCACCGGCCTTACTCCCACCGCCCCGCTGCTGGCTGCACCCGCTGCTGTAAGTAGCTGCCGTTGGCAGGGTCACTTGTGCCCACTTGAGGTGTGGGATGGCTCTGCCACACAGCCTGTCCTTGGTGCTCCTTCCTCTGCAAGTCTCCTGGCCTCTGGGGGAAAGGAGTGGGGCTCACTCTTGGATTTCTCACGTGTCCCCAGCCTGCGCAGAACTCTGTGTGTTGCCCTGCCACGGAGGGCCAAGCCCCTGCCAGAGCTGGAGCTGCTGGGATCACCCCTCTGCTCCCTGCCACTGCACAGCCCTCTGCTGCCTTCCCCCAGCAGTAACCCACTGAGAGCCCCTTCGCCCCTGGGACTGAGCCTTCATCCATCCCCTCTACCTGTGTGGCTATAGCCCTCTGGATGATGGGACAGCCCGGGCACAGGGGCACGGGGAGGCTGGCAGCACTGGGGCTGGGGTGAGCACAGTTCAGGAGCCAGAGCTTGTCGTGGTGCTGTGGGCTATGAGCCATTCCGGTCCCTTCCCAACCGCATCAGCGACAGCCCCTCTGCTTGTCACTGTCCCCACTGTCTGCTTCTGCACCTTTGTCTCCGGGAGGTGTCAGCAGTTTGAAAAGGGATTATTCCCAGCTCTGCTCCATGCTGTCCCTGACATAAATTCCTAGTGGCCACTGGGGAAAGAGGAGGGAAGAGGATTTGCCTTCATCCCGGGGTGGATCCCTGCTGGTGGGACTCAGGGTCCTGTTACAGCTCTGCCTGGTCCTTTGCAGACAACCTCTCTGCAGCCACGAAAAGCAAAACCAGCGAAGACATCGCACAGTCATCCAAGTATAGCCCTGCCTACTCCCCAGACCCGTACTACCACTCCGAGTCAGAGTACTGGTCCTTCCAAGGCTCCCCCAAAGGTAACAGCCATCAATTGTGCTGGGGTAAAGGGAAGCCCATTCCTGCCCCCAAACTCATCCATTTCCTGGAAGGGAGCCTGTGCCCCAAGTTGGACCCAAAGGTGGGGTTGGGCTGAGATACCTGCCAAAGGGACCTCAAAATCCTAGCAGCCCTTGGGACTCAGGTGTCCCCATGCAGCTGGGGGCTGTCTCCTCCTAACCTGCCTCCACCTTCATCCCAATCTGACCCCACCATGTGTCTCCTTGCAGCCCCCCGGGCCCGGAGGTTCTCATCAGGTGGCGAGGAGGATGGGTACGACCGGGGCATGCACAAGGTGAGTGATGTTCCTGCCTGCAGCCTGGCACAGGAGAGCTGGCAGCAAGCTACCCCCGAGGCAGTTGGCTTCGGGAAGGAGGCCAGCCCAGCTCTGCCACCCAAGAAGGGACCACCGCTGTCCCTCCTATCCTCTGCCATCTCTCACCCCCTGGCCACCCGCAACGTGGCATCTGAAGGAGGGGGAGCGCACTCCCTTGCTGAGGCACTCCAGCCCAGCACCTCGTCCCCAGGGACGGGGGAGCAGATGGCCGATGCTGAGCCCATGTCAGGAGGTGCCATGCCCTGCTGTGATGTGCCAGCGGTCAGGGAGGGCCAGGCAGGGAAAGAAGGAGTACAAAGCAGCTTTCCCCCCACCTTGCCCAGATCCAGAGCGGCATTGGCAGGCTGATCCTGAGGGAGGAGATGAAGGCTCGGTCCAACTCCTACGCAGACCCCTGGACACCCCCTCGCAGCTCGGCCAGCAGCAGAGAAGCCCTGCACACAGCTGGCTACGAGGGCTCCCTCAATGGCTGTAAGGACAACCCTGTCTGTCTGTCCATCCCACCTGGCATGGCCTCAGCTCCTTTGTGAATTCTGCTGGGGTGGAAAGGGAAGAACAGGGCAGGTCTGGGAAGGGGTTGTGGGAGATGTGCTAGGCACTAGAATTGGACTTAGGAGGCTCTTTTCCTCTCTGGAGGGCTCCATCTATCCCCTGTGGCCCAGCTGGGGCATCACCCAGAGGGTGTTTGCGGTCTGTCTGAGCAGCCTGGTGAAGTGCCTCATGGGGTGGTTGAAGAATCCCTTGAGAATCTTGCAGCCACACTGGGTTTGTTCTGACCTGTTTTGGGCTCACTGCATGTGTACCTTCTCATGATCGGCACATCTGGGACCTCCTGGCACCCCAGACCTGCTGACTGGCCCCAAGGCTGCCTTCCTTGCTTGCGCTGCTCTCACTGCACAGCACCCAGCCCCAATCCCCTCAGGGCGGCTGGGGTGGTTGGGGGCGTTGGGGACCCTGGCAGCACAGATGCCCCTGCATGCTCCATGCTCTCCTTCCTTGTGGCATGTCTGCCCTCCTGGAGCTGAGGCTCTTTGGAGAAGCTCAGGGAGCCTCTCAGCCCCACTGGGCAACCAGAAGCCCCAAGGAGGATCTATGGGGCTGGCAGCTGGGCAGCTCTTCATGGCATGGGACACTCGGTCCTCCCTGACACCCGGCTTTGCTCTCCTTGCAGCTCCCCGGATGCACTACCTGGCTGACAGTGGTGAGTGTGTGAGCCTCCAGCCCTCCATGGCTGGTCCCCCGTGGCTGTGGGGTCCAGAGCCTGAGCTGGAGGAAATGCTGGGAGCAGGGAGGAAAGAAGGAACCCTTGAAAGGCTGGGCCAGGGTAAAGCTGAACCAGGGCAGACCTGGTGGCAGCTCCAGGAGAGGACAAGTCAGAGAAACTGAGAGAGGAAATTGTGTTGCGCTGAAGGGTGGGGCAGGAGGGCTGCCATGGGAAAGGATTTTGGGGAGAGGAGTATCGGCACAGGAAGCCAAGCTGGAAACGAGCTGGAGCTGAAAGGAGATGCAGCTGGGTGAATGTGGCACTGGATAGCGATGTGAGAGCATAGGGCTAAGATGGCCCAGCGGGTGCTCTCCTGGGGTGTAGGGCTCACCCCTGCATTTTTGCTTATGCACCTCGGTGGCTGCTTTGCAGATCCCCTCATTTCGAAGTCGGCCTCCCTTCCTGCCTACAGGAGGAACGGGCTGCACAGGGTAAGTGCCTCCTGCCTGCATCCTGCTGCTGCCAGGCCCCTCTGCATTCTTCTTCATCCTTCCCAGGCTCCTCAAAGCCCCCAGTGCTCCCTTTTCATGACTAGGATGTCCTGCTCCCTGGTTCTCTGCACCCATCTGTCACTGCTGCTCTGTGCCAATCCAAAATGCCCCTTTTCAGGGACCGAAGTGCCCTGTCCAGGCACTGCAGGGCAGAGGTGCATGGGCATGTTTCAGAGGAACACTGGTGTTGCTTCCCAGTATGAAAGCTTTGCTTTATGCCCTAGGGCAGAAATTGCTGGGGGTCAGGAGACTTGGTCCTGCCTCCATGTGACCTGGGTTTGTCAGTTCACCTCCTCGTGCCTCAGTTTCCCTACCACCAGGTGTAGGGAGTGAGTCCTGCTTTGGGGTGGGTGGGTTCCTTCCCCCCTGGGAACATAGGAGGTGCCAAGCTGAGGATCTGGAGGGGACCCTTTCTTACTCCTCCCTCCCTGTATTCCTCCCACAGCCTCCCAGTGCCGAACTTTTCCACTATGACAGCACGAATGCCGTCAACTGGGGGATGCGAGGTAAGGTGCCACAGGGCTGGGGACTGGCACGGGCGGGGGACCCTGTAGGCATGGAGCCGTGTGCCATGGGACTGCCTACTCCACTACAGGCAGCTCTGGAAAATGAGGTCCAGACTGGAGGGAGAAGGGGGGAGACAGGCAGGGGTCCCCACAGCCCTGAGGGGAGGATCCTGGCAGCAGAGGAGTCAGTGTGGCTCATGTCTCTCTTGTCTTTTCTCTCTCCCCACAGAGTACAAGGTAAGATGTCCCTGCTCCAAGGAGCAGCTGCTAGCTGGAGGTGCACGTACCACTCGGAGGGAGTCCCAGAGGTCCACTGTCTGTGTGTCCCTAGACCCTTCAGGATGAAGCTTTGCCCTCTGTCCACAATGCCCTACATTTATCCGCCTCCATCCCCCACCTGCAGCCCCATCCCAGCGCTATGGGGCTCAGACCAGAGTCCTTCCCCTCCTGCCAGGGTCCCAAGCACTTGGCTGAGCAGCAGTGTCTCCTGGGTGAGCAACAGAGAAGGGTGACTGTGCTGGTGGTACTCTTCTCACACTCATCCCTGCATCACTCTCGTTTCACAGAGTGAGCAGGCTATTCCAGAGCCACCAACAGGATTCAAGGTGGATTAGGGTCCCCCTGAGAGCAGGTCCCCCCTCTGCCTTGTCCCATCTGGAGACAGCTGGCTGGAGGCAGCTCTGCCACCCAAACCCTGCTAAACACGGCAGGAGGAGGCTTTGCCCTGATGGTCCCCACAGCCTCATTCCCAGGTGTGCCCCAGTTGTCCTCTTCTGGCCCGGAGCTATCCCATGGTCTTCCTGTCCCTGTACAGATATACCCATATGAGCTGCTACTGGTGAAGACAAGAGGGAGGAACCAGCTGCCCAAAGATGTGGACAGGACTCGGTTAGAGGTGAGGAGAACCTTTTCCACCAGGGACAATCTCCTTGGGGCTTAGAGGGACCTGATCCCACGGGGCGTCCCCTCAGCCCTGGCAGGCAGTGTGGGGCTGTGAGGGGCTCGTGGTCACGTAAGGAGTGTCTCCATGGGAGCACACATGCCCGCATGCAGTCATGGTGGTCCTGCTGCTCCGCTGCCCGGGCAGAGCTGGCCCCCATGTCCACAGTATGTTTGGCAGGAGCAGGAAGGAGCTGGGTTCTCCCCCTCTCTCAAGTGAGCACTGCTGTGGGTTGTAGCACCCCATTGCACCCAGCGGGGGATCCCATCAGACCTCCCCACATGCCCTCCCACCCCACTGCCGCCATACAGTCTGCACAGTGGCCACTGGCCCCAGGTGGTGGCCATGGTCCCCAGCCCTGGCCCAGCATCCCATCTCTCCCCAGAGGCACCTCTCCCAGGAGGAGTTCTACCAGATCTTCGGCATGACCATCGCCGAGTTCGATCGCCTAGCCCTGTGGAAGAGGAACGAGCTGAAGAAGCAGGCCCGGCTCTTTTAAATGCAGTGCACTATAAATATATACATACCTATAAATATATACATAGACAGATCTCTATATTGCAGCTCTGTATGATTCTGGGTGCTGTACAAGGCAGAGGCCCCCTCTGCACTCCCGAGAGTGAATTGGAGTCTTGCAGATCATTTTAAGCTCTTTGTTTCCTTTTTCTTTTCCAACCCTGTTTCTGTATCGATCCTTGGGTTCTCCTGGGGGCCAAAGCTATGTGGGACCCAAAGCACTTGTCGTCAGTCACCGCTGCCCCCCGGGGACACGGCGGGAATTTTTCTGCTGTAGCCATGGCACCCAGGGCTGGGGGAAAGCAGGGCTCTGGGATGGGGGTGGCCGGTCCCCCTCTGCTCTGCTTAGAGGTTGGAAAAGGCCCTGGGTACAATTGCAGGAAAGTGGGATCTCACCATGGACTTCTTAATGCCCTCGCTGCCTTCACCACGGCCATGCACTGGGGCACCTTCAGCCTCACCCTCAGAATAGAAATACAGAGCTTGGGGCAACGGACAAGAATTGCTGGGGACCCCATGAGTCAAGGCACAAGCCTGAGCCCCAATGTGCCCTGAGCTGTTGGCTTTCCCTGCAAACCCTCTATTGCTACAGAGCCAGTTTTTCCTCCCAAAGGGCCGGAACAGCGTCTCTCCAGGTCATCTCAAAACCAAGCCCTTCTAAATGAAACAGCCAAAGCCACCTCCTCCCTTGTGCAGTTTCTTGCTGCTCTTCAGGTTTGTCCAGCAAGGTCCAAGAGCAGACAAGCTGTGAAGGTGCCCAGTCCTGGGCCACCATGCTTCAGGACCTACCAGAGCTGCTGCTCCGGGGTCTGGGCACCCACGTGAGCAGTGGTGGGAGCAGCCTGGCTGGGAGCTGGAGGCCAGGCCAGTGCCAGGGACACTGGTCCCACTAACTGCTGCACCTTCTCATGGGGGTTTTCCTGAATTACACCATCGCTGATGCTTCATCACAGATGAACCCTTCTGTGAGCCTCCAGGGATGAAAGCCGTTCCCAGGGCGATTCAGCATTCACTCCATGGTGAACAATTGGCACTTCTGTTTTCTTTTGCATATTTTTTCTTAAAACTAATAGGGTCATTTCCACACAAATATCTTTCCTGGTGTTGGTGGTGCTCTGGTTTCCTATTTGCTTGTCTGGCACAATTTTCAGGCATACCGCAGGACTGAGCAGTCCCAAACGGTCCAGCAAGCCTGGGACACCTCTGCAAGAGCTGGGTCAGCAGAGTTCCTCTGAGGGAACACTGAGGCTCTCACCTTCACTGTGCTATGTGCCAGCCCTGCTTCTACCTGTCCTGGTCCCCTTTGAAACCCTCCTGTCCTGGTGTCTCCCATCAGGTGGATTGAATGCCCTCCCTGCCATCAGCACCACCAATGCTGGGTGCCAAGGCCACCCAGCTTGTCACCCGGAAAGCCATCACTGGGTTCCTGAGTGAGGCAGGATAGACATGCAAGTCTCCTTGCAGAGGTTTGCCAGGGTGCAGGGTGCTCGAGGCAGGAGATCTCCCATCAGCATCAGCCCCGGCTCTAGGAGCTTCACACTGGTGTGGAATGTGCTGGGGCCTGAGGTGGAGACGGTAATATTGCACTGGTAATTGCTCCTGTCTGCTTTAGTGCAGCAGTAAATGAACCAAATGTATTTATAATGATTTTACTTATATGAACTGCAGCTCCTAAATCAAGCTCAACCATTTGTGGCTGTAAGAAACTTCCTTCTCCAGCAGCAGTTTCAGTGAAAAAGCCTGGAGGATATTATTATTAATAATAATAACAGCAGTGGGAGTCTTTTCATTTTCAAGGCATTTTATGGACAGTAACTGTTTCCCACAACTACCTTCATGGCAAGGATGGGGAAACTGAGGCAGGGCCCAGTGCTATCTCTCAGAGCCAAGGAAGCCTCTTGAGCCCTTGCCGTTCAGGGGCAGCAGACACTCTGTGGGACCTTCATGGGGTCCCATCACCCCGGAGCGTGCAGAGAGCACCCAGCGAGCAGCGTTAGGGCATTAGCGCCTGCCCTGGAAGCCGTTGCTGCCTGAGCCCACACTCTCCTTTGGCTGCTTTGCAAGTCCCAGCCACAAAGCTGTGGCACTCTGTGCCCCAACTCCAGTCCTGGAGGTGACCCTGAGAAAAATGCAGCTCCATCCAGACTGGAGGGACAGCAAACACCGTCCATGAGCTGCCTGGGGAGAGTGGGGCAGGGCTGGCTCCCAGCTGATGTGAGAGGAGCTGCTGCCTCCGGACTGTCCTGGGCTAAGGGTGCCCCAAACGGGGAAGCCCTCCAGGCCAGTTGCTAACACGTCTAATATTTCAGTTCTTGCTTTCCCAAGTGATAACTGGGTAACGTGCAAAACTGAATCACATTTCTGTCACAGCCTGTTGTCCCCAGAGAAGGGCCCAGCTGCGGTCCTGAGGCCAAGAGAAATTTGTCCTGGGGGTGCCAGGACTCACTGTCCCTGCTGCCACACACCCAGAACACTCCCTCGCACAACCCCCAAGTCTCCCAAGCCCAGGTATCCCCCGAGGTCTTTGTTGGTGACGGTAGCACCGTGGCCAGGCAGAGGCTGGGCACAGAGGGACACCAGGAGGGAGCAGATATGAAAAGGTTTGGCGGGGGATCAGGGACAGCAGGGGTGAAGCAGGGGGTGAGGTGGTACAGGGGAGCTGTGCTTCCGCACTGGGTCTGCGTCTGGGTGGGGGAATTTTTTCTGGATCTTTGCTCAGACTGAAGTTGCCCAAATCAACAACACCCGTGGGCAGGCAGCGGGCAGGTGGAGGTGGCCCACTCTGGACCCCCACCCTCCACGGGGGCATCTCCGGGTGCTGCCGCTGCTGGGGATGCTCAGTGCCCGGTGTGGGGCAGAAACTGGGGAGATGCCCGGGGTGGGGGGGAATCCCAAGACACCCTCGGCCGCGGAGGGAAGTGGGTGCTGCAGGGCTGCACATGAGCGGGATCACCAGCGATGGGGACAAACTTTCCGCCCGCGCTGCCGGCCGGGACACCCTCCGAGAGGTGTCTCGGTGCCGTGCCGGGCCGTGCCAGAGCTCGGCGCTGCCGTGCACCGAGGGAGGGGCGGACGAAGCGATTGGCCGCTCCGAAGCCGAGACCCGGCCCCGCCGGGCGGCTGCTGCCGGTGACACTCGCCCGCCCGCGCCTCCCGCGGCGGCCGGTGCTGCCCGCGGCTCCGCGACCATGGACCGTCTCAGCGGTAAGGGGGGACGGAACGGGACGGGACCGGGACGGGACAGGACGGGACGGGACCGGGACGGGACGGGACGGGCATCCCCTCTACCCGCCGTGCCGGGCGTACAAAGCCCGTCCCGGTCCCGCGCGGGCTGGCGGTCGTGTATCCCCTCCCGACCGAGCGGGTGCAGCTCACCGGATCGACGTGGGACTCTGCCCCCAGGCTGCCTTTGCCCCCTCAGCAGCCCTGCGGCAGGGCCAGTTGGGACACAAACAGGTACCAGGTCCCCTTTGCTGGTCGGATGGGTGGAAAGCCAGTGGCTTGTAAGCAAGTGTAGGCACTTGTTAGGGGAAATCGTGGTTGTAGAAAGGGAGGTGACTGGTGTTTGCGGATAGACTGATCACATCCAGAGAGTTTCCCTAGCCGGAGAAGATGCCGGTGGTCTCGTAAAGCCATGGAGGGCCTGATCCCCACCCTGCTGGGAAGCGGCTGCCTTCCCACATGTGTGCGATTCCTGCCTGCAGCTTGTGGTATCAGGCTCACGTAGCTGTTAGGCTTTGATCTGGGATGTGAATAAACCTGCCAGGGCTTTGGGCCAGCTTTGCAGAGAAGGTCCTGGCTTTCTGCTGGGGCTGGCAGATCCTTGGAGGGAGCAGGGGAGGCTTTCAGGGGGCTTGCTGCTTGCTGCTGCTGAGCAGTGGCCTGGGACTGCAGAGGAGGAGCAGGTGGTGACATGGTGTGGCACAGGGGTCCTGGCCCTTGACCAGTCCTCGGAGGTGCTACACAAATACCAGCCAAAAATGATAATGGGGCCAGGGGCATTGCTTTGACTCTGTGGGCTGGGACCACGTCGAAGTCCCAGGGCAGTTCAGGCAGTGCTGCATCTGCAGCTCTGGGTCAGCACCAGAAAGACCTGACGGTCAAGAGTTCCCCTTCCCGATGTAAAAGGATGGGGTGGTGTTTCCGCAGTGGAAACACAGTTGTGAGGAGTTTGACTCTTGGGCTGCAGTTCACGGTGTTGGTGCTTGGAAAGCAGGATCAGTGCCCAGCAGCCCGGGAGGGGACAGAGATGATGACAGGGACAGCCTTCCCCCACGGCTGTGGCTTGCCCTGCCAGCCAGCCAGGGTGGCTTTGCCAGCTTTGAAGGAGGGTGCTGTTGCAGGAGGGAGAGTGTTGTCAAATGACATGTGATGCCAGAGCTGTCCTTCAAGGTCCCAGAGGACCTCACTGATGGAAGGGGAGAGCATAGAGTCTCAGCTTCCCTGTTCTCTTGCTGTGTGAGCTGGTGGGAGGTTACCCTGTTTGCATCCCAGCCCACCCAAAAATCAAACCTGGCATCTCACCACAGGGAAGGGCAGGGGGTGTCCAGCATGCAGTGGAAACCATTATGGAGCACCATGGAGATGGGCCCGGGCATGGTGCAGCCACTCCGCAGGCTGGCTCTGCCAGGGGAAAGCTGCTCTGCTGTTTTGTCCCCCTCACTGGTGCTTGCTATGGTAGCAGCAGCAGTCCCAGCCTGCTTTGCTTTGAGCACCGGTAACGATCTGCTGTTGGCTCCTGGATGTCTCATTGCTAATGTAAACCTCCTCCAGACCCTCCTGCCCATCACCCAGAGCTGCTGGCTGTGGCTCACAAAGGGAAGGTGTGGGGGTCTCACCAGGCTTCCTGCCCTAGCACAAGGAGTGTTGGGTCTGGTGGTGGGTGGGAGCTCTGTGCCCCATTCCCAGCCACTACCTGCTCTCTGGCAGGCCCTTTCTTCACCTGGAGCTTCGCTCAGGCCTTCTGTGTATCCTGACTCGCTCCTGCTTTATGACCTCCCAGCTGCTTCATCTCTTTCCATGCTCCAGCAGAGCCTGCTGCCTTCTCCAGCAGGCTGGCCAGCACCCGGTGCAGGGCTCAGCTCTACACCAGCAGCTAACTGGGGGGATTGTTGCTGTTTGCAGAGGTGTTTCAGGTTGTACTGATGGAGAAGTGCATGTGTGCATGATTTGGGAGGTGATCTATGCCACAAGCCTTTGCTCTAGCAGGGCTGTTCTCGCACATGGCTTCTCCTCATTAGTGACTCTTCCCTGACCTTTTGTGCCACTAGAATTTAGGTCCTGCACCAAACTTATCCGGGGTCTAAATCTAGCAAAGCCGGTGGAGATGTATCAGGGATAAACTTGGCTCCGGCTCGCCCACAGGAATGGGGAGGCCGTGGGGTTGGTGGGAGGGAGTCTGGATGATTCCTGACCTGCCGCCTGCAAGCTGGCAGCAGGAATCCCGCCCGCCCGCCGCACGTAGCCTGGTGGAAGGGGCTGTGGAGTGGGTGAGAAACACAGATCGGGCCAGCTGTTAGCACGCCAGGCAAGTGCCGAGCTCTCCCCCGCATTGCAGCCATTCCTTCCGCTGGAAACTCAGCTGCCCTGGGCCACCGCCTGTTTATAGTCCGGGAGTGTGCGGGGAAGGAGGCTGAGCCCACCGCAGACTGCACTGGCCCCACCGTGCCAGGCAAAGCAGGGTGGGAGGGTGGGCCCAGGGATGCTGATGCTGAGCAGAGCAGGGAGACACTTTGCCTCTCTGTATCTTCCAATATCCTGTGCGCAACGCTGCCCTTAACTGGGGAAAATGGGTCTTGCTGTGGAGACTGGATCCCAGTTGAAGCCAGCCTTGCTGCTCCAGAGGGCACGGACCTGACCCCATCACGGGTGCCTACTGTGGCAGGGGCTGCTGGAGAGGGGAAGGAGCGGGCTGGTGCCCTTACTGACTGCTGCGGGGGCAGTGTCCTCTAGCCAGGGACCCTGGGGACTGCCCTATCTGCCTGTCCTGTCTGGAAAACCTGCCTCTTTCCCGCGTTTGCTCTTGACCTGGAAATGCTGTTTTCCGGTGCAAATGTGCTGAGCTGCGAGGCTGACAGAGCAGCGCTGAGCCCTGATGTGTCTGAAATCCTCTGGCCTGCAGCTGGCGGGTGGCTCTTATCCCAGCCCAGGAAAACTTTATTTAACGTTTAGAAGTTGTCTCATCCCAAACAGTGGGAAGGCCTGTCAGAGGACAGGGAGTGAAAACTGGACTTGACTCAAGATTTGCCTGTTGTTCAGTAGCCAAATAACTTGCTGGGGACAGAAGATAACGAGTTAGCAGAGTGGAGGCTTGAAGTGGTTTCTGGCATCCCGGACTCGTGTCCTAACCCCTTAACTCTTCCCTACACCGGGCTACTATCTAGTCTGGCACAGCTAAAGCTCTCTCCTGAGGAACATATCTCCTCCTGCATATAAGGAAGCTTAAAATTAATGGCATACTGTCGGTCCTGCAAAATATCTACTGTCACTCTTCCAGGGCAGTGGCAGGACAATTGGGTTGGAAACCTCCCAAGGAGCTCTGCATTGTCTTTGCCAGTCCTGCCCTGCCGCCGTGCAAACAAGGGGCTGGTACTCCCTGCCAGGGCACCTGGCGGGACGAATAGAGCAGGACCTGCCCCCCACAGCCACCAACAGCCACCTACAGCCTGCCTTTCGTCACCCTGCGGCATTCGGGGAGCTCAGGTCCCTCTACAGAGTCTGCACTGACAATCTGCAGTCTGCACAGTGGGGAAGGATGAAAATAACTTCTTTGGCCCTTCCCTTTTTGCTCCTGATATGCCTCCCATCGCATCAAAGGCAGGCTCGTTGGCAGGCAAGGGAAAACACTGACATTTCGTAACAGTTTGGAATGAAAACAGATCTTTGCTGCGAGGGGTTTCCACGATCAAAATTTTTTTTTTTTTTTTTTTTTTGAAGTGGGTTTCATGTGCATGTGATCCTGGAAGTGATAGGAGGGAGCTCTGGGAGATGATGGCATGCTCTGATTACTGGCAATTAGCAGGGGCTGTGTAAGGAGCAGCTTGAAGAATGGCTTTGGCTTTCTTCTTTTTGAACTTCTTTTTTGAACTTTAAACCCACCCAACTCAGTGATGGGGGAACAGCCCTTTTTTTTGGCTCCTTGCCCTCTGTGTTCAGCCTCCCATTTTATGTAGTCCCAGTGTCATTTTATGCTTTGGGATACTGAGGCTGTACAGGGCAGAGCCAGGAACCAAAGTTATGTAGCAACAGGTTTGATAGCTGGCTTTTGTGTCCTGGGGTTAAAAGCAGATACGGTAAACCAGTCCCGGCACTGATGGAGCCATCGGCATTACCCAGAGTAGTCGCAGGTTCCCCTGTGCTCAAGCGTGTCAGCTTTCCCACCGGGATAAACTGGCTTTCCTGCCTCCCCACCCCTGCCCCGTGGGGGTTAAGTGGGTAGGAAATGCTGTCGGCACTGGCCTTGCTGCTGCACCTGATGTTCGCCATGGAGCTGGGCAAGGGAAGGAAACGGAAGGGCTGTTCTCAGCTGAGAAAATATGCTTATCCTGCCCTCCAAGGGTCCTCCGGGGCTGCACAGCCCCAGCCCTCAAACGCAGAGACCCTCAGCCTGCCTGCCTCAGCCTGAGAATATCACTTTCTAGCAGGGACAGGGCTGGGGTGGTCACAGAGGGGGTCCGAATCCCCCACCGGGCAGGGGACTCTTTCCTGTCACAGCTCTCGAGCTCCTGGGCATTGCCAGGCTATGGGCAGGGATGCTAACACGGGAGACTGGGTGGTTGTCCCCCCTACCCCCCCAATTCCACTGGGATATTCCCCCCCAGTCGTCTGCGGTTTCTCCTCCCACCACCTCTGAAAAGAGGGGTCCGCATTGTGGAAGGTGGCTGAAAGTGCTTGAGAAAGTGGAGCTGGCTGGTGGCTAATCCACCAGCTCCTTCCTGCAAATCCCATGCCCTCCCTGCCCACAGCCTGCTAGGTGAGGGTCCTGTACCCTCCTCTGCTTCTGAGGGTCCAGGCACAACCGCCTCATGTGACTCTTCTTCCCAGAAACAGCCCTGCCAGCCTCCCCCATCTCGCTCCTGCGTGTGGAGTATTGCATCCAAAATGTTTTGGCTCTTGGCTTTGGGGAAGAGGGATATACAGGACATGGAGAGCAGCCTTTTGGGCTGCAGAGAGCTTTCCACCCCCATCATTGGGGCTGGGATGTCTATTTTAGAGATCTGGGGGCTGGAGGACCCACCCGGCCCTGGGTGGTAATGTGGCCATGCCTGTCTGGGCGCAGGGCGATGGGGAGGACATGCTCGTGGGAGAGCCGTCATCATCCCCCAGGTGCTGACACAGCGGGTTTCCCATCAGGGTGCCTGCAATTAGCTGTAATTCCTGCTGTCCTGGAGGCTGAGGTTTGGTGGAGATGAAGGGCTATGGAGAGGTGAGAGCTTCAGGTCCCCCCCAGCTCTGAGATAGCACCAGGCAGGAAGGTGAGACCCAGAGAGGCTTCCCAGAGCTCTGTCCGTCACAGAGGGTGGTCACAGGGGTGGGCAAATGGCTGTAGCACTGGTCCTAGGGCCTCTCCAACTGTTGGAAGGGAGCCCAGGCCAACCTGCTGCTCCCTGTGCTGCGGAGTTCGTTTGGAAAAGGCCGACACCAAAATTTTGGTTGGAGAAAACACAGTTTATTCTGGGTTCTGACTAATCCTAACATCTCCCGTCTGCCTGAAGCTTGTTTTTTATACATTACTCAGCAGGTCTTGCCCCTGCCTGACTATACCTTTAAAGGGCATTTCGAACCTCTCTTTTTTCCTTCATTATTTAAATGCATTCTCCAGCCAGCAGCCTCCCAGCCCTGCTCCTGCGCTGGCCTGGCAGAGCATCCTGCAGCTCACCCACTGAGGCTGACACCATTTTGATATGGAGCCTGGAAGTACTGACTCTGGTCCACACGTATTTGCAGAGCTAATTGTGTAGATTGGGCTGAGCTATGGCTGGAAACAACTTGTACCTGGGGTTGGGAGCCCACCAGAGTTCAGGGGTCTGGGGCAGGGGCAGAGCGGACAGGGGGAGGAAGCTGTCCATCTCCTGCCTGGGGACATGAGCAGGGTCACTCAGCAATATGTCACCTGGGTGCTTTTATTTGCTCAACTTCTTGCTGCACTCAGCAGTAAGAGAGGGTGATCCAGAAACCACTCCCTCCTCCTCTGGGGTGGGGGCAGCTGCAGCATCTTTGGGTTAGAGGGGTAGAATTTGCTTTGGGGGAGCAAAAGCAAACCACTGCAATACTCTCCAGGAGGTGGAGAAAGGGCTGCTAAGCCATCAGCAGCGCCTGGAGAAGGACTCCTGCGGCAGCATGGGGCACCGGAGGGTCGTTATCTGCCTGGGTCACAGGAGATGTTTGTGGGTGATTTAATCAGCCTGTTAATTATTACCTGCACCACTTCTGAAGCTGCTCTGCTTCGGTGAGAGCTGCTGCAAGGAAGGACATATCCTACAGCCCAACAAGGGCTGCCCCGGGAGTTTCTTCCAGCAGTGATGCCAGTTCAGAGGCCCTCAGACCCTCTGCTGCCCCATGGCTCTGAGGGGGCTCCCTGGGGAGGTGGCACCCCTCCAGGGTGACTCAAGGGGATTGGAGCACCAAGCAGGGTAGGCAAGGGGAGGGTGCTGCAGCCCTGGGGAAAGCTGCAGCCCTGGGCATGAGGTTATTGCCGCTCAGGGGGAGATTTTCTACCCACAGCCATGCCCTGAGCGTGGGCATTGCTGGGGGACTCTCAACCCAGCGTGGGGCTCCATTGCAAGGCAGCACCTTCCCTCCAGGCCATGCTGTGAGTTGTGGGCTGCTGGCACGGGGCTGGGTGGGAAGGGAACCGCCGTGGTCCTCTTGTTCTCCAGTTTCTCCTTTAATGCAGTTATATAGAGAAGAGACTTGACTGGCCTCGCAGCAGTGAGTGATGGTTTCTACCCTGTCTGAGCTCGCAGGGGTGTGAACGCAGGTGATAACCTTTGCCCTTTGCAAGCTCTGTCAGCCTGTAATTGCACTTCTCTCTATTCGGGACTCCTGTTTTCTAGTTTAAGACTGTGGGGAGTGTGTGAAACTCAACTCCAGAAAAGAGTACCTTGGGATGGGAACGTTTGAATTCCCTGGTGCCCATGCTCTCTGCACGGGCTGGGTGCACCGGACAGAGTACCAGCCCCCAGCGTGTGCCGCAGCTGCCCTTGCTCTCCTCTGCTTTTTGTGGGGTGGCAAAGCCTCTCCCTTCAGCACAAAGGGCCAGGGAGAAGCAGGACAGCTTGTGGAGAGCGTGGTTGAGAGCATGACTCTGCCATTCTGCCCCAGGTTGGAGCTGCTGCTTGGCCCGTCTCTGCTGAGGTGGGCAAGCGGCTGGGAGCAAGGGCATGTGCTAGGCTTTCTGCAGAGTTATTTATACGAGGGAGATGAGCCACTGCTGGCAAAGGCACTGGGCCAGACGCAGGACCCTTCATGTGAGTGCTGCTGAAAGTGGCTGAGCTGGCCATGCTGCTGGAGCTGTGCTGGGGAAGGAATCCCCCCCGAGCTGCTGTCAGCGTTGGGGTGTGCGTCTGGAGCAGATAGGGCCACAGATGAAGGAGGCTTATCAGGCACAGCCAGGACAGCCTGCTTGCTATTCAACCTCTCCGGTTGCTCATCTCCCCCTCTCCCAGGGATGGAGTGGGATGGAGGGGCCCTGTGAACCCTGCAGGCTCCTTCGTGTAAGGAGAGAAGCCAGCGGGTGACTGCGCGGCCGGGAGAGCTGGCAGGGGACCGTCTGCCCCCTCGAGCAAGCAGGTTTCACATTCAGCTCCCGGGATTGATTTTCCAAGGTTATCAGCTAAGGATATTAGTTACTGTAAGGTCGCGATGATGACATCCCCAGAGATGTGCATCCCTGCCCTGCCTGCTCCAGCCCAGCTTGGTGGGGTGTGAGGTGTGCCTCGGGGCGGTGGGGAAGCGGCAGGGAGGTGCCGAGAGTTTGGGGGACAAGTCAAAAGGTTTGAGCTCACCTTGTGCTCCACAATGCCCAGGGAAGCTGTGGCACTTGAGGTGCTGCGGGAGCAGGGGTGGCTGCCAGGGTCTTGGAGCTAACGGCAAGGGAAATAATTACAGCAAGGGGTGGGAAGAGGCACTAGCTATGTCATCTGCGGAGAGTGGGGGAGCTCCCGGCCACGCAGGAGCCAGCCCCAAGAGCTCAGGCTCCTGCTGACATTGTTGGATGCAGAGTCAGAGGCACTCCCCTCATCCGCCCCACTCAAGGGGCCCTTGTTTCCAGGGAGGAGATGATTCATGTGCATGGAGTGGCCCCTTAGCAAATCTTCCACTGTTCGGGATGTCAGAGCTCAAGTGTGATCATTAATGGTTGGCTTTTCTCTAAGAACCCTCCGGGCTGGAGCACGCCAAGTTGCTCCATAGCAGTACAGACAGCCATGCTGGGAGGAGGAGGTACCTTCCAGACTGGCATTCCTGGCCCCACCAGTGCATCCCAGTCATCCCAGTTTGCCTCACACCCAGCTGGTGATGGCTGGCCGGAAAGCTGAGGGATGCCCTGCTCAGCCCTGCCACCTCCAGGGGCCAAGCACTGCCCTTGTCCTGCCCACACCGGAGGAGCGCTGGCCGCAGGCAGGGTGCAGGCAGGAGGTGGTTTGTCCTCCTGTCTTCTACACAAAGGAACAATTCTGGGAGTGCCGCGCCGCCCCCACCAAGGCGCTTCCTCACCGGCTGTGCGCCTGCCTCCTCCCCGTCGGAAAGAAACCTCCTTGGGAATGGGAACGGGAACAGGAACTGCCTCGGGAGCTCCTCAAAGAGCGCAAGAGGCTGTATTCTTCCTCAGGGAGCAGCGGCAGTGGAAAGCTGGCCCTGCCAGGGTGGGAAGAGCATGCTGGGGCTGGAGGGGGCTGTCAACACCCACTGCGGGCGTCACCCCTCCTGCGATGCCAACAGCCTGTCCTGGGGCAGGAGGAGGCTGGGGGCAGGCAGCAAGGTAGGAAGGCTCATCCCAGTGCCTGGGTATCTCTGGCAGGAAGCTCAACGTCAGCCCATGGAGAGGGCAAGAGCCGTTTGTGTGCCGCAAGCAACAACAGCAGCGCCGGGTCTGTTTGTCCCACAAGGTGGGCAGCCTCTCTGCAGGGCTATTCCTGGGGCTGGGGTGTCTCCGCCACTGTCACTGGGGGCTGGGGTAGCCCCTGGCTGTGACCCCTTCCCTGGCCCACACCCCGCCTATTTATGGCATCCCAGGAGCTATAAAGGTTTATTTACTGCCAGTGGCGGCTCTGCGCAGCCCTGCACAGGCAGGCAGAGCATCTCAGGGCCCTGCCTGCGCCAACAGGAAAGGCTTATTTTTGCTTGGTTTTTATTTTAGCTACAAACAATGGCTTACTCCCAGCATCCGATTTCCCCCCGGCCTCCCTCGCCCCCAGCCTTCACCTGGCGCTGGAGGGAGCGTGGCCAGGGCAGGCAGAGGACTGGGAGAGCTGTGGCCGCAGGACAGGGGTCCCTGCGCACCTCCGCTGCAGCAGCCTCGCAGCGTTACGGTGCTGTGAAACAGCGTTTCCCCTCCCCAGGGCTCTCCTTCAGGCTGCAGACCAGCTTTGCTTGTGGCCACAACTCCACGTGCATTGCCTTGTTTCTCCCCCTGCAAAAGCTGGGTTTGTACACCAGGAAACTCCTGCTTTGGCTTGGCCACAGCCTCTTCCTCCTCCTCCTCTTCCTCCTCTCTGCAGGTTGCTGAAGCAAGACGTGATTTTTGCTCCTGTGACAGAGCAGAGGTCAGGGAGGGCGAGAGGCTCTGCAGCTGGCAGGCTGCGCTGGGACCCTTATCTCTGCACTGTGGAAGCAGGTCCCTGAGGGGGGAGTGCTCGCAGGGTCTGAAAATAGAGCTGGCCCGGGTGCAGGGTGCAGAGAGGTGGTGGGGTGCTGGAGAAGATGCAGCTCCTCTGCCAACATCATGCTTGGTGCTGCTCCTAGGGCAGGCTTTAGCAGCAGAGGAAATACTGCCCCGTTGTCCTGAACAGCAGTGTCCTGGTGCTGGTCCCTCAGCTCGCCCCATCCCAGCAAAGCTGCCGTGGGTCCCCCAGCCCGTCCAGCTCGAGTTAGCTAATGCTTAAACCATCTGCTGCTATGGCTGCTGGCCCTCCCAGGCTCAGAGACCTCGCTGACATCTCCCCATCCCGCCGCAGCAGTGGGACAGGCTGCAGATGTAGAGAGGAGGAAGTTTCTGGGAGGGGAGGTTGGCGTTGCTCCCTGTCCTGGGATGTCTGCGTCCACAGCCTGCGCCCAGTGAAGCAGTGCAGTCCCACAGGATTTTGGTGCAAGAGAAGCCCCAGAAGAAAGCAGCAGATGGGAGCCATTTGTCAGCACCAGAGGCAGGCGTGAGGCCAAGGTGTCCCGTGAGTGAAGTGGTGGCTGGGCAGGCGGGGGACCCAGATCCCTTTTCAGCTGCGTCACCTGCTCAGTGCCTGTGGCCGCTCTGATGTCGGGCGCCTCTCCCCAAGGAGCCCTTTGATGTCCTCCCACCGCCTCAGCCCCTGGGCTCCACAGTTTCACTCCATGGTTGCCAGACCCCTGAGGGCAGGGTTGTGCTCCGACTCTGGCACCCACCCTCAGCACTTGAGCCCGGTCCCTGCCCACCATGGCGTGGGCACAGATGCCAGCTGGTGCGGGGTCTGTGCTCACTCCTGCCAGCTACGTGCAGGTCCCTGCTCATCAGGTGACCTTGGGTCCATCACATCGGTCCCTGCTGCCCTCCACACAGCAACCCAGGAGCACTCTCCCCTTGCATCCTTAGCCACCCCATTAACCTTACTTAGGCTGGAAGCCTAACGAGGGTAGGAAATTAATTCCTTCCCTTCCTTTGCTCCTCCAGGCAGAGGCTCGGCTCAGTGGGCCGTGCACCCTCCTGGGATCACAAGTCTCTTTAACTGCACACACACACACACACACCCCCTCTTTTATTTTGGAGGATGTTTAACAAGGGAGATGGAGGGGACAGCTCAGCTGAGGGGAAACAAAGGCGCCTTCAGTGCTCGCCCTTCATGCACCCGGCTCAGAGCTGGCGCTCGGGGCGTTGCTGATGAGCTCACCCGCCTGCCACGCTGGGTGACAAACCTCACTTATCAGGCACTCTCGTTTCTTGTGCGCAGTGGGGTCTCCTCGCCCCCCTCGCCATGCACGCCGCCTGCTTTGTCACTATTAATAGAAACTCACTTGCTCTTTTGCCCTCGGCTGGTCCGAAGCGTTGACACAGGAGCTGGTGGCTGTGATGAGAGATATCCTACACATGGGATGGGGACGCTGGTGAGCACCATGGCATAGGCTTCAGTGTGCTGTGGGAAGCTGATGTGGGGAATGTGCATGGTCTCCCCTCCTTGCCCAGCTCCACCTCTCTTGCATGGCTGGAGCAGGTCTCCACCCTGGGAGGTGCATTCTGAGGGGGTCAGTGAGCAGAACATCAGCAGGACCTGGGTCCTGTGGCTGCCTGTCTGCTCTGGGGTGATTTTCCACCTCAAGGAGCAGGAGCTCTGCTCCCCATTTTGTTGCCCTCTTCCTCCCTGTGGGCTGGGGGATGCTGCCAACTCCCCAGGCTTGCTTGCTTCTTCTGCAGCTATGCTGAAGCTTATCCGCCTGCCTGGGGGCTACCTGTCCTGGTCCGGCCTGCCCATGGGAGATGGGCAATGGCAAAGCTGCTCTTGCTGAAAGGGCTGAGGCTGCTGTTTGGCTTGGCGCTGGTGAGGGAGGAGGAAGCAGAAGTTCTGTGGAGATAGAAGCCCATCAGCCAGGGCGGCAGGAAGAGACTTGTGAGCTGCATCCTGCCTCGCATCCTGGGGAGGCCGTGATTTGGGGCTGGGCAAGCTGTCTTCTTGCCCAGAGGCTCATCTTGGCTGGGCACTGGTCCACATCAGCCTACTCAGGTTGTGCTCCCCTTCAGCCAAAAGCCTTTGAAACAGCAGTTGGTTTTACTGTGCTGTCCCTGCTTCGGGCATCAGTGCCAGCCTGCTTCCTGACGGTGCCAGGAGACTCGCTCCATGCTTTGGACTGTGACTTGCAGGGGTAGAAGTTGGGGACCCAAAATCCTGGGTCAAACCTGCAGCAGCCCAGTTTTTGATGAGTGTTGGGCAGAGTGGATGTGGTGTTTAGATAGGGCCCAGCAGATGCTCGTTAAGAACAAGACTGAGGAGGATCCCAGCAGCAGGAGCACAGCATCCAGCTCTTCCCCTGGGAACTACACCCCATGCCAGCCCTCACTGCTGCCCAGCTCTGCTCTGCGGGGTCCCTTCCTCTGGCAGACCCAGAGGGGTAGCAGTGGGGATGGGTACAGCCCAGGCAGGGGTCACACTCTCCCCTCCTTGCAAGCCATCCCCATCAGTCAGCACATCCGAGCTGCCTCTGCGGTCACCTCTGGCCTGTCCTCTTTTCCCTGGAGACCAAAGCCAGCTGCATGCTGCCCCGGCTGTGCTGTGATGACTCTTGGTTGCTGCCAAGAGAAGGGATCCTGCTCACGCTTGCACTGGATGTAACTGCAGCTTTTTTTCCCACCCTCTGTAGCCTCCAGAACTGTAGGGTTGCTGGTGTCCCTGAGCTTGGCCTCTCCAATGCAGGCCATCTCCTGCAGGTGCTGGACGCTGCAGGAGCTACCCGGGATGCCAGTGGAGCTGGGCAGGTGCATGGTCCTGGGTTTGGGTCTAGCTCAGTTTTGTCTTATCCTGCTCAGAGGAGATAAAGTACAGAAAGAGACCTGGGATGAGGATGTTTGGTGCACATACAGAATTGGGAGTGTGGGACTTCATGAGAGATTTGGAGTCCAGAGCTCACTGTGTTCAAATCCTTCTCATCCTTCCCATCCCTGGCCAACATGTTTTCCCAAAGCTGTCAGTCAGGCGCTGCCAGCACCATGCATACTGCTTTCAGAGATGAGGTTCTTTTGTAGCCTGCTCTGATATGCAAACACCCCGGTGTTTTCTGGAGCCTGGCTGCACAGGTAACCCCACAGCTGCAGCGGGTTTTTGCTTCCTAAAAACCAGCCCGTGAATCACCTCATCAAAGAGAAGATCCACACTTTTATGTGTGGTGCCTGTAATGGTGATTTGTGGCAAATTCTCATTTCCTGCTTTTTGCCAGACTCCCCCTGTCTCCCCTGCCTGGTTCTGTTTGCCGGGCTGATTCTGTGTTCAGGTGCAGCAGCAACCCAGGAGCTGGCAGGTACTGGGATGTCACACACTGGAAAGCGGACAAGCGATGTCTTCTGGCGTGGCTCCTCTTTGCCAAGGTTTCACCTGCTCTGGCAATCTTGGCCAGCTCTTGGGCCACGTCTGCTGGACCAAGGCTCAGCTAACACAGAGCTGGGTGGGGAGACCCCCTCCTGTGTTGCAATCCCAGTCCCCTCCTTGGACACCTTTCAGGCTGCCTGTGTGGGGCAGGGACTGTCCCCTGAGGCAGTGACTCCATGCCTGGAGGGAAGAGCGGGGTGGCCTTGGAGTGGTGCGGGTGAGCTGGGATGGTGCAGGGGAGGAGAGACAGCAGGGCAGAGGAGCTGCTGTTGGTGAGTGTGGGGAGGAAGGCTTCACCTTGCAGAGGTGGCACTGCTCTGAGAGGTCACAGGTGGTCCAAGCACAGTGGGGGAATACGAATGTCCCCAGCAGGTGAGGAGTGGGAGGGTGTCTCCCTGGGTGGCATTGCAAGGTGGCTTTGAGGATGGTGTCTGGGTTTCCTTTCCTTCCTTCCTTCTCTCCACCACCACCCAGCACCCATCACAGGGGTGCACCAGCAGCAACAATAGGTGTAGTTTTATCTGCGTGGAAAAATACGTGTGCTGAGCCCTTTGATAGCGGTCCAGTATCCTGCAGAGCTGGTGTTTCCATTCACAGGCTCAGCAGGCTGCATCCCGGCGTCTGTGTGCAGGTGGAAGAGCTCATGCATGGAAGTTGCACGTGTACGCTTAGCTAACGCCACCTGGCCTGTGCTGGGCCAGCTAGGAAAGACCCCCATCCTGGGGTCTTCCACGTGTTCCAGCCCCTTCTGCCGTCTCTTAAACCCAGCACCCCGATACCACCCTGGCTGACGGGCTTTTTCCTGCTCCCCCAGTGCTGGACCAGCTCCTGCCAGAGCTCAGCGTTTTGCTCAAGCTGCTGGACCACGAGTACCTGAGTGCCACCACACAGGAGAAGAAGCTGGCTGTCTCCACCATCCTACAGAAGCTGCAGCCGCCCACAGGTCTGTGACCCATGCCCACAGTGCCCGGTGGCTGTCCCCAGGGGCAGTGGGTGTTCCCAGCAGCTGCCCTGGACCAACCCTCCAGCAGGACAGGGAAAAGCTTCTGCAGAGCAGGGATCAGCTGCTTCTGCCCAGTGCCCAGCACCTGCTCAGCCCCCTCGGGGTGCTTTGCTTCCCACTCTTGCTAATTCCCAGCTTCTCCCCGCCCTGGGCATGGGGCTGGCGTCAGCCCTGCCGTGGCTGCAGGGGGGCTGCTCCCTGCGGAAATGCCATTTCGCAGAGGTCTTCCTGCCACCGGTTCTGCTGAGCGCAGGGGTTTCCGCGGGAAGGCCAGGAAGGTCCTGCACCTGGGGCTTCACAGCCTTCCCACCTTCCTGCCCTCCTGGAGGGGGAGCGGCAGCATCCCTGGGGGCTCAGCCACTCCCTGGGCGCCTGCTCCAGAGCATGGCATGGTGGGGTAGGATGGCCTGTGTCCATGGGTTGGTGTTTGTGGGGAGGATGGGTGCCAATGCTCACCCCAGCCACCCTGTCCGCTCCTGGGCTGAGAACTTGCTTCCCTTGCTCCCAGGGAAGGATGCGGACTACATGTACGTCAACACAGCATCCCTGAGCAATGGCACCAGCTTCGTGGAGTCTCTCTTTGAGGAGTTTGGTACGTGTGGCTGACCTGGAGTGATGCCCTCGGGTCCACACTGACAGCAGGGGCTCTTGGGGCACCCTGGGGAAGAAGGGTGAAAGCTGTATCCTTGTGTCCAGGGTGGACATCATCACCCCGGTGCTTTCTCCCGCTCCCCTGGAGTTCTTAGGGGGATGGCCACGGCGGGTCCACACACCAGCTCTGTTTACCAGTGATGCTCATCTCGCAGCACCTTCCCAGTGAAGGGTCATGGGTGCTTGCCTTGGGGGTCTCTGGAGGGCATGGCTGGGGAGGCCAGCTCTGGGGTTTCCTGCTCCCTTCACTGTCTCTGCTTACCCCTGGGCAGACTGTGACCTGCGGGATCTCCAGGACATGCAGGAGGAGGAGGCAGACACCAGCAATGGCATTGGCTTGGAGCTGGCGAGGAGCCAGACAGCAAAACCTGTAAGAATGCCTACTGAGAGGTGTGACTGCACCCGCACAGGGAGGTGGCAGTGGCCTGGACACCTTTCCGTCCCTTGCCACCATGGTAGCTGCTTGGATTCATGACCCTCCCCACTGCGTGGCTAACGCCAGTGGTGTTTCTGCCATAGGTTCCTGTGGACCCTGCTCCTCCACTGCCCACCACTCCCCCGCCTGAGGATTACTACGAGGAAGCCCTTCCCCTCGGCCCCGGCAAAGCACCTGAGTACATCACCTCCCGCAGTGAGTCCCGCTCTGTGCCAGGGCTGCAGGAGGGTGGGGGCAGCCCCATAAGCTGCCTGCTGCACCCCTCCACCTGCTTGCCCTTGGCAGTCATGACAGCTTGTCCTGGAGAAGGAAGGGGTACTCCCACCGGCATCACTCCTGTCCCACTCCCTTTCCATCCTGCTACCCTGTTATTGCAAGGCGTTGTTTGATCCAACTCAATGTGATGGGGAGAGGTTGGAGCTGTGGGTGTACTGAGGCTGAGATGCCCTGGGAGGGTGTTCTTTGCTCTGCCCACCTCGCAAGCTCTCTGCTCGGAGCATCCTTGGGGGGAAACCAGGTGTAACAGCCGCAGCTGCCCTCTGCTTCCTCCACAGACAGCTCCAGCCCCCCCAACTCCATCGAGGATGGCTATTATGAGGATGCAGACAGCAACTACCCTGTAACCAGGATGAACGGGGAGCAAAAAACCTCCTGTAGGTATTTGGGTGCCCTTGCTGGGGAGGGGAAAGCTCTGGCAAAGTCCAGCCCCGAGACAGGGGCTTAAGCGCTGGGTGGGGTTGAGGCTGGAGGACCTCTCTCATGCCAGAGGTTGCAGGGCAAAACGCGAGGAGCGTGGAATGTTGTTTATCACATAAGCCATGGGGAAGGGGTGTCCCTGCTGCTGCAACTCTCGTGCCCTGCATGAGCTGCCTCTGCCATGGCAGAGGAGGGCCAGGACACCCTGCTCCTGCGTGCCCTGCGTGCCCTGCATGGGAGGTGCAGGGCAGAGGGCCAGCACATGATCCTCTGTGGCAGGTAGATGGTTTAGCCCAGGCTTTCAAAGCTTGAGCCCTGCAAAGAAATAAGCCAACCCAGGGGTTTGGGTGGATGTGCCTGGGACTGATATTTGGCCCACAAGTGCCCTGCCTGGTTTGCAAGGGAAATGGAGGCATTTGGGGTCAAAATGCTGCTGTTTTCAGA
This sequence comes from Bucorvus abyssinicus, assembly GCA_009769605.1. Classification (NCBI taxonomy): domain Eukaryota; kingdom Metazoa; phylum Chordata; class Aves; order Bucerotiformes; family Bucorvidae; genus Bucorvus; species Bucorvus abyssinicus. Next base: position 10,465,593 of record CM020041.1, read on the forward strand.
GGATGACACGGAGTCCATCCATACCAGCACCCAGCCCAGGCTCTGTGCTGGAGACCACTGGGCATGGGAAGCCCTGGCAGCATGCGAGCGTGTCTGGCAAGCAGGGCCCCGGGGTGCCATTCGGGGTGACTTGCCTGCTTCCTTCCAGACAATGACTCGGATGCGATGAGCAGCTCTTATGAGTCGTATGATGAGGAGGAGGAGGAGGGGAAGGGCCAGCAACTGACACACCAGTGGCCGTCAGAGGAAGCCTCCATGAACCTGGTGAAGGATTGCAGGATTTGTGCTTTCCTGTTGCGCAAGAAGCGCTTTGGACAGTGGGCCAAGCAGCTCACCATCATACGGGACAGCAAACTGCTGGTGAGCCCAGAGCTCATTGGGGACAGAAACCCATTTGTGGGTTATGAGGGGGGTTGGGTTCAAGCTGAAGGAAAATAGCACTATCCAAGCCAAGACCCTGCCCCAAGGCTGCCACTGCCCCACAGCACACGCAGAGGCTGCCCTTGCTTCCCTTGCAAGCGAACGGAGGGCTCCGCTTTTTTGGGACCCCATGGGCTGAGAGGGCACCCTGCAGCCCTCCACCACTGAGGCTGTTTCAGAGACCGAGCCACCTCCATCTGTGCCACCTGTGAGGTACCCTGAGAGGGACCCCAGCTCTGCCCAGCATGGCAGCATGACGGGCAGGTTTTGGCTGAGCCCTGAGCATTTCCCTTTGCTTCCCCTAGTGCTACAAAAGCTCTAAGGACCGTCAGCCACACGTGGAGGTGCCCCTGGCCACCTGCAATGTCATCTACATCCCCAAAGATGGGCGACGCAAGAAGCACGAGCTGCGGTTCTCGCTGCCGGGGGCCGAGGCACTGGTGTTGGCTGTGCAGAGCAAGGAGCAGGCTGAGGAGTGGCTGAAGGTACCGTGGCTGCCCCCTGCTTCACCCAGGGCCACAGACTCTCCTTGGCATCCTCCCTGGTGGACAGGGGGTCTGTCCTGGGAAAGGTCTTGTCCCCCTGGAAGGGGAAGGGGGCTTTCTCCTGTCTCTTATCGGCTGGCGAGGGGGCTGGCCAGCTGCTTCCCAGGGCCTGGGCGTCTCTGGCGCTGATAGCCCCTGCGGGGTGGGGATGTTTGCTCTCCCCCTCCTCTTCCCTGTGGCCTTTCCTGCCTTTGTTCAGTGGCAGGAGGCAGGGGCCGCGGGGAAGGGGCCGCGGGTGGGAAAGGAGCCTCAGTGGACACCACAAGCCCAGCTGTTTACCCCAGATGTGGGAGAACGGGATTATTTTACATGGCCAGGACAAGCCACACTGTGCCTGCCTGTAAAATGGGCGCTCATGAGGTGTCTTGTGCTGGCAGGGTGACTGTGCGGCTTGGCACCCACGTACCTCACCTCTGAGATTTCCCAAATCTCTGACAAAATCTGCAAAACGGGCTGCAGTTTCGAAGGGGCCGAGGTGTGTGCAATCCCCCAGGCAAGCTGGGCTTGTGCCCAGAGCAGGGCAGAGACCAGGACTTCTCTCACCATGGTTCAGCCCAGCTTTTGCAGCAAGACAGAAGCATGATGCACCAGGGAAAGTAGCCCTGGCCTTTGGGTCCATTTTGAGCGGCTGCTGGGGGCTGTCTCCACAGGTGATAAAGGAAGCCAGCAGTCCAGCAGCGGGTGGGATGGAAACCCCCACATCCCCGGTGATCCCGTGCAAGATGGACCTGGATAAGGTGATGGTTTCTAACCACCCTGCCAAGGTGGTGCGTCAGGCTGCTGCGGCCGAGCCTGGGCAACACGGGGCCGGGGGAGCTCCGAGCAACCAGTGCTGTGCGAGGAGTCCTTCGCGTCATCACAGCAGCTCTGTGGGGCTTATGGGGCTCCCCGCCGCTGGGGAAGGGGGCACAGGGGGATGTCCCAGCCCTGCGCAGGAGGGACAAAGAGCCCATAGTGGCCATTGCTGGGGGCTGCGCAGGGGGATGCTGCTGACAGGGTGCCTGCTCCACTCCCCCCACAGCGGCTGTCGCAGGAGAAGCACACCTCTGACTCGGACAGTGTGGCAACGGGAGAGACCAGCTCCCCAGCAGCCCGCAGAGAGCCCGGTGAGCATGGTATGGCCCCTGTCCCCAGCCAGGCAGGCTGTTCCTCCAGCCGGGAGGCTGGCTGCATGCATCACAGCCGGGGAGAATCCTCTCTGGTGAGGGGGGATGCCATGACAAGCACTGGGAGCACACAGATACCCTGTCCTCCTTCCAGGGAAAGGCAAAAAGAGCGGCTTGGCTGACCTGAAGGGCTCGATGAGCCGGGCAGCGGGGAAGAAGATCACCAGGATCATCAGCTTCTCCAAGAAGAAGCCTTACCCTGAAGACACACAGACATCCTCCACTGAGGAGGACATCCCCTGCTGCGGTTCGTGCGGGCCAGGGGCGGAGAGAGGACTCAGCTCACACAGGGACGGGATCAGGGAGTGGGAGGAGCTGCATCCTTCCCCCTAGCCTGACTGATGGGGACAGGAGGGAGGTAATGGGGTGGTGGGGTGGGGGCAAGCTCACCGAGCTGCTGGAGGTCTGTGATGCTGCCCAAGGGTACAAAATGGTGCCCAGTCTAGCTCTGCAATTCCCGTGGTCCTGAGGAAGGGGTGGGGGGTCACCCATGTCCTGGAAAACAGGCTTAGGTGACTGTGGCACTGGGCTGGCATCTTACCTGAGCCCAGGGTGTCCCAGCTGGCTCTCTGTGGGGAAACTGAGGCACAGAAGGACCAAATGAGTAGGGAGCCATGCCGTAATGTCTGAGCAGATATGTCTTGTTAAAGCCTGCCTGAGGTCCGGCTGAGCAGGCACTGAGCCCCCTCCCTCGGCCCTGCCACCCCACAGGCTACCTCAGTGTCCTGGTTAACCAGTGCTGGAAGGAGCGCTGGTGTCGCCTGAAAGGCAACACCCTCTACTTCCACAAGGACCGCACCGACCTGCGCACCCATGTGAATGCCATCGTCCTCCGGGGCTGCGAGGTGGTCCCAGGGCTGGGCCCCAAACACCCCTTCGCTTTCCGCATCCTTCGCAATGGGCAGGAGGTGGCTGCACTAGAGGTGAGCAGGCAGCGGGGTGGGCAGGGTGTGTTGGTCCTGAGAGAAGGGGCTAGCAGAGCATCTCCTGTGATGATTAACACTTGCCTGCGAGCAGCGCCTTGTTTTCCCCTCCCCTGCACATTAAGGAAGACCAGGGCATCATTTGGGTGAGCTGGGGGCAGACATGCAGGTATTTTTTTGCTGGAGGCAGGGGGTGGCTGGGGATTTGAGACTGGGACCTCCTGCATGTGCCTGTGTGCTCTCTCTTCGACCCTCCTAAGTCTTGCACACATGCTTCATGTTGGAGGGCCCTTCTCCACAGCAGGGCTTTGTGTCAGGAGGCAGGAGCAAGGGGCCAGGAGCTGGGCATGCATCCCAACCCTTTCTCTCTCCGGCAGGCAAGCTGCTCTGAAGACATGGGCCGCTGGCTGGGTCTTCTCTTGGTGGAGACAGGCTCGCAGACGACACCAGAGGCCTTGCACTACGACTACGTGGACGTGGAGACGATTGCCAACATAGTGACGGCTGTGAGGCACTCCTACCTGTGAGTCTGTCCTCCTGCTGTGCCACGGGCTGGGAAGGGCCTGGGCGGAGGCAGAGCGTTGGGCTGGGTATGGCGATCCTCAGCCCTTTGTGCCCCCTAGAAAAGGCATGGGCCAAGACACGGTTTGTGCTGTGGTCTTGGGAAGAGACAACATCCCAGGGACTGGTGGTTCCCAAAGCAGGGCAGTTTTCCCTTGGGCAGGATGGAAAGCAGAAGGTGTTTCATCAACACTGATGAAGGACTTAAGGGTAGGGTAGGGTAGGGTAGGGTAGGGTAGGGTAGGGTAGGGTAAGGTAGGGTAGAGTGCTCATGAGTGAAGCTGTGAGAGTGATTCAGGAAGCCCCCTGAGGTGGAAGGGCTCACTGACTGGCTGGCAAGGATGTCCTGGAAAGGAAGATCCTATCCCTCCTCCTGCAGGTGGGCCAGCTCCTCCCAGGACCATCGGCCAGATTTCTCCCGTGTGGTGTACGATGATGTCCCCTATGAGAAGGTTCAGGTGAGCGTGGCTCTGTGGCTCACCCTCTCCCACCACTGTGGCCAGGCTACAGGAGATGCCCCGGGGAGCCTTGGCCAGGCTGGGATGGCTCTGCAAGTATTTCAGCACGCTGTCTCTCCTGTCCCTGCCGCAGGCTGAGGAGGAGCCAGGGCGGCCGTCGGGAGCCCAGGTGAAGCGCCATGCATCCTCCTGCAGCGAGAAGTCACGGCGGGTGGACCCACAAGTGAAAGTGAAGAGGCACGCCTCGAGTGAGTGGGGACCCTCAGCCCCAAACCTCCACAGGGGGCCCCTGGCTGGTTGGGAGTATGCTGTTTCCCCAAGGGGGTCTGCAGCCAAGCTGGGGCTGGCCAGCTCCAGCACACAGGTGATGGGCTGTGCTGTGCCAGCTCAGCTGGACTGCAGGTGGCATCGGTGCAGCCGGGGCCAGACTTCATGACAGGCTCTCCTTGTGTGTGCAGATGCCAACCAGTACAGGTACGGGAAGAACCGGGCTGAGGAGGATGCCAGGCGATTTCTGACGGAGAAGGAGAAGCTGGAGAAGGAGAAATCATCAATCCGCAGCGAGCTGGTGTTGCTGCGGAAAGAGAAGCGAGAGCTGCGGGAAGCCATGAAGGGCAGCACGGGTAGGTTGGTGCTGTCAGAGGGCTGTGGCTGCTTGAAGGCACTCAGATACAGGGGGAAGGCTGTAGAGCTGGGGTGGGATGGAGACACTGGGCTGACAGTGGCCTTGCAGCCCTGCCGGGCTGGCTGCAGCACTCTGCCAGGCTGGCAGCCCCATCTAGTGTCCCCATCCAGGAGGATGGGTGGCTTCTCCATCCCTGCGGCCTCATCCCTGGGCAAAGGTGCTGAACTGGGTGCGCTTGTGCAAGCAGGGACGAAGCTGCAGGACCTGGAGCAGCGGGTGGCAGTGCTGGAGGAGCAGTGCCGGCAGAAAGAGGAGCGCCGCGTCGACTTGGAGCTCAAGCTGACTGAAGTGAAGGAGCGGCTGAAGCAGTCGCTGGCGGGAGGGCCAGCCCTGGGGCTGGCTGTGACCAGCAAGGCTGAGAATGGGGTACGCATCCTTTCTTCCTCGCTCTCACCACACTAGCTTCCCCCAGCAACAGTGCTTGGGATGGCAGGGGGAGCAGCACATGGGGAAGAGGGGACATCCCTGCTGCTTTGTCCCATTGTGGACAGGGGTGGGAAGTAAATAGTCAGTTAGATTTGGCCACATCAGTTTTCACCTCAAGACAGTTTGTGACTCTTTTTTTTTTCCCCTGGCTGTCCTTTCTCCCTGGGTCTCCTAAATCCTCCTCCTTTTTGCTCCCCCTTTTCCACAGGATGCTACAAACAAGCCAAACGGGAGCCCTCCTGAGCACTTGGTCCCCGTTAACTGTGCAGCTGAACTGAGGAAGAGAAGTCCCTCCATCCTTCCTGCCAACAAGGGAAATGTGCTGCGGAAGGCCAAGGTCCTGCTCTGCTCTCTCTCTCCTCACTGGCCCCATAAGAAATCTCAGCCTTTGTCCCATCCCTCTCCCTTGACATTTGGGGGCCAGGGATGCTCCCTACCCCAAAAGCAAGGGGTGCTGCCAGGGTCCTTGTGGCCAGGCTGACCCAGCTCGCCAGCACTTGCTGCTGGCATGAGCCCGGCTTGGGAGGTGCAAGGGTGGGCAAGGGGGAGAGCATCACCTCTACAATGGCAGGGGCAGCGTGACGCCAGCCTCTGTAGATGATGGGGTGGTCCAAAGCCCCCAGTAGTGCTCAGTTCTCCAGTGATGTGTCCTCATCCCCCACTTTTTTCCTTTCTCTGCAGGAATGGGAAAAGAAGCAGACTTAAGCAGGGCCATGAGAATGCCTGCCAAGCCCCTCCACCGACAATGGGGCTCATGGAGGAGCTACAAGCCCCCTTTCTCCAAGGCGCCAGGAGGGTGCTGGAAAGGCATGAGGGGGAAGATGCTCTCCCTTGCCCCACCACTGTGGCACCATCTGCCTCGTGGGCAACAATATAAACCATGGGGAAGGGGGTGGGAGGGGGATTTGGGAGGCGGGTGGGGAAGGGGTGTCCTTCATGGATCAGGGTCACATGCTACTGGGAAACCCATCTCTGGGGGGACCTTCCCACAGGGCCGGGAGTTGAGCGCATCGTGTGTGTGCCCATGGTGATGCATAAGGAAGGAGGGAGAGCCCAGGGCTGGCAGTCGGTGCTGCCTAGCAGGTGCTCCGATTTATCAGGATCAGTGTGTGCCACCCTGGGGATGCTGAAGGCCAGGCTAACACCTTCCAAAGCCACCACAGACTCATTGAGTCTTTTTGTCCTCCTCGGTGTTGGAGTTCATGAGCTGCTCAGGACTGGACACTTTAGTAACACTGATCACTTGCCCTGTTCGCTGCTGCCAGCTCCACAGGGTCTCATCTCAGGGTTCCTCATGTCTTGAGCTCACTGTGCCTCAACCAAGCACCTTTGTCCAACATTTCCTTCTTTTCCTCCAAGCAGTAAGGATGAGGGCACGCTGGCTTCCCTTGGGAATGAAAGCTCAAGTGTCAGCATTTGAAAGCAAATTAACAGCAGATACCTTTAAACCTTGCTAAACAGCTTAGACGTGCTGCAAAGGGCTGAGGCTGGAGGCATCCTGGCTCTCTGCCCTAGCCCCATGCCAGCTTTCGAGGGGACAGGGAAAGGGACAGGGTTGTCTCCTGGACAGCAGCGCATTCATACTACTGTTGCTGCAGTCAGATAGTTTGCCAAGGCATGTGGTCAAAATGGAGCGAAGGGAAGTTTAAAAATTAAAAAAGAAAAAGATGCTTTCAAACGAGGGGTCTGGAACAGAAAAGAGAAATAGAGGAAGGTCATTTATCACAGGCAGAAACAAGGGTCAGGAATAAAAAGGAGAGGCCCAGGCTTTTGTGCTGGGAACAAGGGAACAGGCCTGTCACCCGCTCATGCTTACGGCTGCCACAATTAACCTTTGGAGCTCGCTCGTCCAAAGCCCTCTTGTTAGTAACCAGGTAAGCAGCTTTTAATAAAAACGCTGGCACTGGCATGCCCCATCCCCTGGCTGTGGGGACCATGGTGGGTGAACTGCTCCTGCCCCCAGGGCAGAGGGCCAGGGGGTCTGGGAGGGCTCGGCACCCTGTGGCAGCAGCTGACGGGACGGGCAGGCTGGGGGAATTGTGTACACCAGGTGAGTGACTGCAGTTAGCTCAGAGCAGTGAGCTTAGCTGCCTGCTGCCCCGGCTGGAGGGTGTCCCCACCTCCCCGGTATGAGGTACAGGAAAGCCCTCTTCCTGACAGTGCTCATCACCTTGGCAGCAGCTTCCCTGTGCTGGTTGTCACTGATCCTGTCCCCTCTGGGACCTGGAACCACACCATCCCATTTTGCTTTGGAAAAGGATAAAAACCCTCTCCTCAAAGTGTCACTCCTCCCACGAAAGAAGTGAGGATCCTGTGCCCACAGTGGGGAGAAATGGAGCTGGACCATCACAGCCTGCGAAAGCACCTCATAGAATCACAGAATAGTTTGGGTTGGAAGGCATCTTAAAGCTCATCTAGTTCCATTCCCCTGCCATGGGCAGGGACATCTTCCACTAGAGCAGGTTGCTCAGAGCCCCGTCCAACCTGGCCTTGAGCACTGCCAGGGATGGGGCATCCACAGCCTCTCTGGGCAACCTGTGCCAGTGCTTCACCACCTTCACAGCAAAGAATTTCTTCCTAATACCTAATCTAAATCTATGCTCTTTCAGTTTAAAACCGTTACCCCTTGTCCTCTCACTACACTCCCTGATAAAGAGTCCCTCCCCACCTTTCCTGCCAGCACCCCGTGGCGGGATCCTCAGTTAAAAGGCACACTTGGATGAGATTTTGGGGTTATTTTAATGTTTATTCACCATGAGGTAAGAAAAACACTTTCTTCCTCCGTCACCAGCAGAGATAAAGAAGTCATTATCCCACGCTCCTTCGCGCTTGACAGGCCACACTGGGAATACTGAGTTGTTTTGGTCCCCACTATACAAAAAAGATGTGGACAGGCTGGAGAGGGTCCAGAGGACCACAGAGATGATCCAGCGACTGGGAAGCTGCCATACGAGGAAAGGCTGAGAGAACTGGGTTTGTGCAGCCTTGGGAAAAGGCGGCTTAGTGAAGACCTGATCACCACGTTCCAGCATTTAAAGGGTGGCTCTGGAGAAGACGGAGACTCCGTTTGTACAGGGAGCCCCATGGAAAAGATGGGTACAAGTTACTGCGGGGGGGATTCTGGTGAGACACGGCAGGGACGCTGCTCACAACGAGAACCATCAGCCATGGGGATAATCTTCCGGGGAAGCGGTGGGTTCCCCAGCACTGGGCACTTTTGGGATTCAGCTGGACAGGGGGCCGGGCCGTCTCGTCCAGACCGGGCTCCTCCCGAGAAAGGCTGGACCAGGTGATCCCGGAGGTCCCTCGGTACCCCGAGACTCCACCTCACCTCAGCCTGCTGGCACCAGCTTCTGTCGGCCTGTACTGAGCCAGAGGTGCCGCCTGTCCCGTTATCAGCCCACAGCCGCGCAGCCAGCGGCGGCAGCGAGACGAGCCCCGGTCCCGCTCCCGCTCCCGGTCCCGCTCCCGGTCCCGCTCCCGGTCCCGCTCCCGGTCCCGCTCCCGGTCCCGGTTCGACTCCGCAGCCAGCGCTGAGCCGCGGCGCGCGCGTCCGCGCCGCCGCCGGGACTCGCCGTCCGCGCAGAGGCCTCTGGGAGCTGTAGTTGGCGGGCGGCGCCGGCGCGTCCCGCCCCTGCTCAGTCCGCCCGCCCGTCCCTCGGTCTGCGGGGCCATGGCCGCCCGCTCCCTGCGGCGCTTCGGGACCGGCTTCTCCCTCGGCGGCGCGGCGCGGCGCTGCAGGTACGTGAGGGCAGGAGCGGGGGGTGCGTCGTCCCTCTCCGGCGGCCGTTAACGATCGCCAGCGGCGCCGATCCCTCCCCTACTGTGGCGGGCTCGGTGCGAGACGTGGCAGCGCCCTGCTCCCGGGCCCGGGGCGCCCGCGGGCGTGTGGGCCGTCTCCTCCGGAGGGACACGCTGCCAGCCCCGAGCTCCTCGGAAGGCCTGGAACAAAAAACAGGCTCTCAGTGAGCCAGCTGGATCCTGGAGGAGCGACGGGTGTGAGGAAAAATTCGTTTTAATTTTTAGGAAAAAGCGTTTCTGTGGTCAGTCGTGAGGTCGTTGCCTTCCATTACACGTGTCCACGGGTGATTTCTGCGTCTCTTCTCGCCCATCCGAACCGTTTATTCAAATGTTTAATGTGCTCCTCGGGTTTTATTTGTGGTGGTGATGCAGCACCTGTACTTCCAGTGTTTTGGATGCTCGAGGGAAGAGGATCAGTTCGATTGTGTCAGTATTTAGAGAGGAAAGCAATGCCCAGTATGTTTTGATCTTGTGGAATATGGCTTATAAAAAGGAAATCTGTACCAGGTGCTTTGTTTATCGGAGTGAAACGTGGGCAGGTGAAAAGAAAAAACGACAAAGTGCATGTTAGTTTATCTGAGAGTTCTTTCTCTGGAAAAAAAAAAAAAAGGCTATTTAAATTCAATAAAATAATTCTGCAGCACGCAATAGCAGCCACTGCGTTTGGGACTAAATTAAAGATGTGTGTCTGAAAGTCCTTCCTCTCATATGCTCTTTACATGTGAAAACGGCTTTGCCCCTCTCGACATGTGCACCAGGTTTGAGATGGCTGATTCTGGTGGGAGCTGAGCAGGCTTCGTTCACGGAGGATGGGGTGAAGCTCCTCTGTGTACGCCAGTTCTCCGTGGCCCAGCCGGTGTTCCGGTGCTGCGGGAGGAGCTCTGCTCTGCAAAGTGGTGGCTGGTGGGGCACAGTAACGGGGGGGGTAATGAGGAGATCTCCTTCCAGAGCTCATTAAACACCCTCGGAGTGTTTAAGGAGAGGCAGGCTCCCTTGTGTTCCGAGGGAACACGACAGAGCCGGTTTGGGATGTTCAGGTATCATGCCTGTGCTCCAGGAAGAGGGGTTACTATTGTTCTGACCACAGAGACCTGTTCTCATAATTTAAATTCTAATATTTAAGGACAACTGGCTTAAACCATATGGCTGCAATCAACTGCCCTGCTCCGTATATCTGTTTGGCTTTCTGTGACATCAGTTTGTAAATATTTTTGTATCACCAGTTTACTTGTATAATCCATTCACATGCTCTGGGATGTCCACGTGTCTGTCACTTCAGGATGTGTCAGCTTCCTCCAGTGGGATTTCCGCCTGTTTTTGGGGCAGCTGTCATCACGGCTGTGTTTAGATGATGGAGCACAGTGCAGTGGGCAGACAGTAAATAGCACTTGCCCTTATTAGTAGAGTATTTCTTTGATCCTGAAGGAAGAAGTAAATTGAGCGGCATTTTCAATTCTGTGTGATAGTTGTTCTTAAGAATTCCCTTTGGAGACAGGCTGTGGTTCTTGTTTCTTGCCTACAACCTTTAAGGCAGGCTCGTCTGAACAGCACGTGATACCTGGGGCATTTCACTGCGCGGGGGAGTGTTCTGCGGTTTCACAAGCTGGAGAAAGGAGTCCATGCAGGCAACTCTCTGCTTCACGTAGGCAGATCCTGTAGCCGAGGCACCAGCTCGTTCATGCCCCTCTCCTACTACACACCCAGACTCACCCATTCGTGTAGGAAATCGCTTGCAGAGGGAAATGACTCACCTTTGCTTCTTGGATGCGAAAGTGTTAACTCATCTGTGTAGCTTTTTTAAGACACAGGAGTCTGTCCTGTGAGATGCCTAGCAAGGCTGCTTTCTCAGCTGGTTTCAGGTTGTTCGGTTCATCTGCAGCATGGCTAATGTACATCCCTGCGGCTCTTTGAAGGAAACACGAGATGATCAAGGACAAAGCTTGTAGTTGGCGCTTACCATGGACACACCTTGTATTTAGAAAGAAAGCTTTGCAGTTGTTTAAAGCTTCACGAGTTGATATTGAAGGCTTGGTGAAGGGGGGGTCCTCCTCTGTCCTCACCTCCGGGTTAGTCTGCTTGCTATAGCTTTGAAAAAGTGCAATGTTAACCAGTCAACAAAACGAATGTGACAAGCATCTTAAAAATGGTGCAAGATGGGGCCTCGTGCCCCAAACAGATCTCCCTGCAGCCGGCAATAAAATATGGAGTTTTATTCTGGAACCCAGAACCATGATGGCTGCACAGGTTTTTGAAAAGAGCCTGATGACAACCCCTCGCTTGCTTCTTTAAAGATTAGTGTGAGGAACATGCTGTTCTAGAGCAAGTGTACACAGGAGAGGCCCTTTCACACTTGTCTGTGGTGGGTAGTGTGTTGAAAAGGAGTGGTTTGGCAATAGAGATCCCGGTTTAAGTATCCACTTAATAAAAAAAATTGCATATGCAAATGTCTTCAGGTGGGAAGAGGCAGTTTGTCATTAGTGGCGTGGGACATATAGCAACTGTGTATTAAAGATAAAATGCGGGAACATCAGGGTTGCTAAGGAGGGAGTGGCAGGAGGTGCTTGGTGGTCTTTGGGCAAATACAAATCTCTTAAATTGTGCTTTGGTCATAATCCAGGGCCAGGCTAAGCCCTGGCTGCCACCCAAAGGGGGACACCTCTTCCCTTTCCCATAGCCTCCCTCCCATATCTCACCCGGCTTCACAAGTTTGTCTTCTCTTTTGTGCTGGCACTTGCACTCATCTGATCTGTCAGCAAACCTATTCAGGGACACAGACAGGAAGGTCTTTTTGTTTTGTAGGGTTAGTTTTCAGCTGGTTTAACTCCCTGAACCTTCATTGTGCAGAGCTGCAGTAGTGGAATAAGGAGAGCAAACCTGTCCCTTGGGTGGCTGAACACCACTTAGGTCTCATGACCAAGTTGATAGACCCAGAAAGAAAAGCCGTGCACTCCTGTGACATTGTACGTGAGCAGTAGAGCCTTGCTGAAAAGTGAGAAAGCTTAATGGTGCAGGCCTGGCAACGTGAACTCAGCTGTATCGATTCTGGGGCCTCAGCGTCTCGGGGCAGTGTTGAATTGTGCTGTGTAAACACAGAAGTTTGGTTTTGTGCCAGTGCAGTGATTTCTGTGCCACGCTGCGTTCCACTCGGTAGATGTGCACTTAGAGTGTGCAAAACCCCTCTGTTAACAGGGATGTTGAAAGCCCTGCTCTGAAGAAGAGCCAGGTGTTCCCAAAAAAGGAGACATCCTTCCTTGGTAAGCGTATACTGAAAAGTTTCCTAAATGGAGCTGGTTTGGAAGGAAATTGAACTTTCTTCTGCAGAACTCTGGTGTGAGGCAGGAGAGGAAGGTGTGCTGAGGCTTTGGCCACACGCTGGCAGGAGTGGGTCCTGTCTAGGTTGGTGTGGAAGCGGGAATGAAAACTTTTGGAGTGACAGTTTGTCACCACAGGTAAGGGCTTTCTGCAAAAAAAGCAGAATCAAGTGAAAAATATTTTCTTTATTTTTCAAAGTGTTTAGCATGCTAGGTTTGACCAAACTGTTTTCAGCCAGACTTCTGTTATTTAGTTTTTGGGAAACCTGTGAGATTGTTACAGGATTGGAGAGGCTGCTAAGCATGAAGCAGTGTTTATACAGCTCAGTCCAGTTATCTGACTGTGGTTGTTTCATCATTTCATCTTCAAGTTGTGGAGTCAGCGTCCTGCGTAGCTCCACCTGCTGTACAACCATGAGCCACTGACAAGTGGGATTTTTAGCAGAAGAGTATACTTGGGATGAAAAAGTCATTGGAAATAAGGTAGGCATCAGCACTTGAGGCTTTGGCTTGTTTAGGGGTGGGGGTTTTTTGGGGTTTTTTTGCCTTTGGGACTCCTTTATTGCCAATAGAGACAAAAACAGTTGAAGTGCTTAGAACTGTTGGAGAAGATTAGGGACAGTTTTCAGTTAACACGTTGAATCCCTTTTCCAAACGCAGCTGATGGAGCTGTGAAGGTCTTGGCAGAAGGCTCTAGAATATTTGGGATGAGCACAACTTGGTCATGTCTCTGACCGTTCTCTTTGGTTTCTTAACTGTTCTTTGGATGTGAAAGCTGGGTACAGTCTAGCGATGGCTACTTCGTAAGAAGAACTGATTGTCAAAAGGTTCAAACTCTCCTCTTCACTCAGTAGGAGGAAAACTGAATACACCAAATACTGTGTCTGGTTGCTTCCAGGAGAACAAATCGGTCAGAGCATCCAAGAATTGGATCCTCCGTTAGCCAGCAGTTTGGCATGCGTTTGTCTTTCCTTGCTTGTGGAATTATTCCACAGAAATCCACAGCCGTTCCACTGGTGTGACTTGCTTTTTTGTGGTCACCGTACCTTCTTAGTAGCAGGCTGGGCTCTGCCTGCCCATCTTGCTAAGTGCCAGGGGTGTGCAGATCTTACTGCATTTTGCTCAGAACATTTGGGTTTTTTTAAATACCTCCAAAACCAGCTTTACAGTACCTGCCTCCTTTTCAAGACTACCTTGCAAAAATGTTTCTGAAGTTTGTCATTCAGAATTGACCACCTGTACTAGGAGGTCAGCAAAAATGCAACTCACAACTTTTTTTCCTGTGAAATCTGACTCTTTTCAAGGTATGTCAAAGAAGTGGTGTACAGCCTCCTAAGTGACATATGAGTCGAAATAAAAGAATTTTTCAAAACATCTGTCTCTGTTTCTGTGCTAGTTGTCCATGCTTTCTGAAAAGAGCTAAAATTTTATCTAAAATCCTATGTACCTTTCTTTAAGAGAGCTGCTTTTAGTAATGGCACTAAACTAGAGTTCTTTTTGACTCTGTTGTTACTTAACTTTCCCTCTTTGTCGCTAGTTTGTATTTCAGGGGGTCCCCCTGTGTGTTCAGCACTGCAGCTCAGCAGAGAAGTACAGGAGACGAGTGTGGCCCAGAAGATCCCCGTGATGAGCCCAAGCATCCTCTTTCTGACTGTGCCTTAGAGCACAAAGCCATCAAATTGGAAGAACAAGTCCGGGATTTAACTGTGAGTATGCTGCTGGTGGCATCGTGATGTCTTTCATTCAGTCCCCTTGACTTGGTCTGTCTTTCAGCCCCAGCTTTTTATGTAAGCTCTATAACACCCCCACAAGGCTGTTGTGCTATGGCAGCCTTCAGAGCAGCTGTGTTCTAAGTGTGAGAGGGTGCACTGTGAAAGTACAGCCTGTCTGCCCCAGAAACACCATCTATCCATAGTACCTAGGAGCAAGACACTGATAGTATGGCCCTGGCAGGCAAAGCTTTATGCTGGGGGTGGCCCAGTCAGTTCTCACAGCACTGTGCAGAGGGAATAGCAGTAGCTTCATCCTGATTAGCTTCATGTATTGTATCGCCCTAGATCCAGATTGTCCAAGAAGGAAAGTCCTGTTTAGTGACAGTGGTGTGGTGGAAATGGTAGGGATCATGTTATAAGGACTTTGGAGAACAGATGTGACTAAGGAGAGGATTAAATACTGCAGCACCGAGCAGTTCTGGAGATAATCGCCCTCAGATTACTGCACCAAGCGGTAAGTCAGCTGGTTGCAGATCCATGGCGTGCCTGCTAGAGAAAGGAGTGTCTCAGCCAGTGGCAGTGAGTCATGCGAAGAGCAGCATGCGGGGTTCAGCTAAGCTGCGCCCTGAATGCTGATGGCCTTCATGGGGGTCTGTGGAGGGAGGTGCACTTGGGCTGATAAATCAGGAGGAGGGGAACTTGGGTTTGTGTGCAGTAAGAATGCAAGAGCCCAGCACAACCTTCTGACGTGGAGTGGGCTCTTCTTAAAGCATTTCTAAGGGATTGCCAACTGTTGGGAAGTGGGTTTACCTCCTCAATTGATGTCTCCCCTTGCTATTGGGGTTACAGGAGCGATACCGGAAAGCCTTGGCAGATTCTGAGAATGTCCGGAGGAGAACACAGAAGTTTGTGGAAGATGCCAAGCTCTTTGGTAAGCAGAGTGAGGCAGAGCGGTGTTTAGTGTGGTGGCCTGAGCATGAAATGCTGATCAACAGCTTTTCTCTCCTCCTGCCCTGCCGTCATTCATTGTAAAGTCTGACATGATGTTTGGCCTGGACTCCTGGTGTCCGGGCTTACTTCATGTTTTTTGTGTCCTGTCAGGTCTATATCAGAGACTGCTTTGTGAATTTTTTTTTTTTTTTTTTAAAAATAAGATAGACTCAGTGCAGTTGTGTTTAGTTCTACTGGCTTTTCTGAAATTACAGGCTCTTCTGTATGCTGAGAATTGGCCCTGGCGGGGTGTATTTCATACCCTTAGCTGTGTCATCAGGCTGTAATCTCCTTATGATATTAACAGCCTCTTCTATTATGCTCTAGGTTTTAGGAGGTAGATCCTGCCTGGGACAAAGGTTGTTAACTTCGATATCAGATGTTCTTTAAAACTTCTATAAAAATATTTTAACATCAGTGAAGTGAGTTGAGTTTGTAGCTTTGGCAACAGAGGCAGGTGAAGGGGGAAAAAACTGCTGTTTAATCATCGCACTCAGCACCATCTCTGAGAATGAGAAACTGTTATTCTCCACAATGTGTGAATCCTGGAAGGATTTTTGTTAGTTAATTCTAGTAGCTTTTGGAATTGGAGCTGCTGTATTTTTCTTACCATTCAACCCACTGTGCTGTAAAATGGCTATTGAGTCCTGGGATAATCTGGTTTTGAGAGGTTTTTTTGAGCTCTTTGAATTTTATATGTATTATGCTTCAGATTTGAAGAAAAACTGGGTTCTTTATTAGAAGTTGCTCACAGAGTGAGGCATGGGGGTATTTAAGATGTGTAGATGTGGTGCTTAGTGACGTGGTTTAGTCATGGTCTTGGCAATGTTAGGTTAACCTTTGGACTGGATGATCTTAAAGGTCTTTGCCAACCTAAATGATTTGGTGATTCTATGAAATGGTAATTGTTCTGCTTCTGTCTGCTCCTTTGTTGCTTCTTCACGCCTCTTGGTTCTGTGCGTGTTTAAGCGTGTATGTACATGCCTACAGACAGCACCTAACTATTGTTTCTCTTTCTTTTCTAACATGTCTTCTCCAGTAAGTTAGTTATGGCACCTATATAACTGAGGGAGACTGGTTTTCCTGGAATTTCTGCACAGTGTGACGTGCCTCTTCTGGAAACGTCCACAATCTAACCCCATTTTTCTAGTGAAAAAGACAGCATGATTTCTCATGACCAACTGAAGGACGATTTCGTCCAGTCCTTCCACAGTGGTTTTAACTTAGCAATAAAGCTGTGGATGTACTTTTGCATGGTCATGTATTATTTTTACTTGCCCCCATTGTGTTTGTTCCCTGTGTGCCTGGGCATTTGGGTGAGTTGCTTGGAAAAACATTTATGTCTGTGGGACTGTATGAGACAGTGTGGAACAGTGTCCTAAACAACAAGTCTTAGTAGCAAGAACTTACTGGAGTGAAATACTAATGCTCTGCTTTGTCAGGTATATTATGTGTGCGTATTCTATTACGTTGGTGTGTATAGGTGTACCTTTCCTGCATATACCTTGATTTGGGGAGTCTTTAGATTTCTACCTATGTAATGCTAAAGCTCTGTCTACAGAATGCAGAAGACACTGTCTGCTCTCACTAAAGTGACGGTTCAAATCAATTAGCAGCTTTCAAGGTGCTTTCGGACTGCTGTGACTCTGTGCCTGTCATTGGTACTGTAGCTCTGTATGTTCTGTAAACTGCCCTTCATTTACTCGTTGATTCTGTGTGCCTGTAGGGATCCAGAGTTTCTGCAGGGACCTTGTGGAGGTAGCAGATATCTTGGAGAAGACTGCTGAGAGTGCCGCAGAAGAAGCAGAACCCAGTGATCCAAATCCGACCCTGAAGAAAATCTGTGAAGGCCTCTCTCTCATAGAGGCCAAGTTGCAAAGTGTGTTTGCCAAACATGGCCTTCAGAAGATGAACCCTGTTGGCGGCAAATATGACCCGTACGACCATGAAATAGTCTGCCATGTCCCAGCCGAGGGAATGCAGCCGGGCACGATCGCCCTGGTGACTCAGGATGGCTATAAACTCCATGGCCGCACAATCAGACACGCGCTTGTCGGTGTGGCGGTAGAGTCACAGGAGTGATGTGGGCTTTTACCCACTGGCGTCTGGGACCTCGCTGAGCTGAGGCCCCCTCAGCACTCGGCTGCAGCTGCATGTCTTTACTTATTTATTAAGCTAGGTTTGTATTGTATGTTGGCTTCTTTATAATGTGTGCAGTCATTTTGCCATTAATTCTAAGGTACTTGGATATTTAATAATCCTTTTTGGAGTGTGTGGAGTAGCACTAGGAGTCCTGCTAGTTGTCAGAAACGTGGCACTGTAGCCCCTATCTCCATTGCTTATTTCTCCGTTAAGACTTGTATGGGGAAGAGGGGGGATACGGAAGAGAAAGGGAGATTCTCTGCGAGCTAAGGAATCTTGTCTCCCAGTTCCATCTCTGAGACAGACTCCTGCAGTGGCCTTCAGGACAGTAACTTCTCTGCCTCAGTTTCCCTATCTGTATTAAGGGAATATAATAATACTTCCCGACCTACCTCACAGGGATGTGGTGAGGCTTTTTCTTTGCAAAGCCCTCAGAAGAGGAAAAGCTGAGAGGGCTGAGTATTATTATCAGGCTGGTTTTGGTGTTTTCCTTTGTCCCCAAACCCCTCAGGTGGGGATGAAGATGATCACTTGAAATGACATTTAGGGGCAGCTTTTTCTTATGGCACTTCAGGAAAATAATCCTGAGTTAACGATATCTCTGTCATACTACAGCTGAATAGGAATGAGGTTTTAAAGAGAATTCGGTTCTTAGGTCAGACCAACATGTTAATATTTGTTCTCCAGGTAAGATTTTGGCTTGCCTCCTTGTTCCTAAAGGTAAAACAGGGAGTAGTGGTTCTTGGTGGAGCCAGAAAACGGTTCTCAAATCTCTTTTTCTCCAACCAAAACATGTATTTTAGAGGAGAGTAATTTCTCTTCCCTGATGGGTATTTGTGCAGCTTTCAAGCATGATAAACTATCTGCTCTTTGTTGCAGCTGCTGGCAAAATGGAGACGTGCCCTTAAGCAGGAAATCTGGACTGTTCTATTTTCTCAGCTCTGCAGTAACGGTACTCAGATAACGCTAACTTCCAGTTCACATTCAGATTCTACTTTTGTGTGGTCATAGTAAATATTAAACCTTTTGGGTTTCGACGCAAGGAGAAAAATGTTTTCTACTAAAAGCCTCAAGTGCCCTTGAACCAATTTTAGCAGCGGTGACAAGAAAGCAAGAGAAGCAGAAGGCTGAGGAAGTGCAAGCTGACCTCAAGCCATCCTCTTGGTTGGAGGCATGTTGTTGTCACAGCATGGCAGATGTATTTCCCAGTGTTCCTTTTGCCTGGGAGTCCATTTATCTCAGCTGAAAGGATGCAGTCACCGAGTAATATCAGAATTTAACCCCTTGAGAGCAGCAAGCAATATAACAGCACAAGAGTTGTATAAACCAGCCTATGGTCTGCGCTACACAAAACCAAGGCAGGAATGGTTGTTTTCAGGTTGCATCTTACTGACTCATTAATTCCTGCCTTTTTACTTTCTGGAATCGGATCCATGGCCAGAAAGTTATTTGAGATCCACTTCCAAAAACTTTCACTTATGGTGGCTGCCATCAGTGATTTGGAAGAAAGCTTATTCTTCTCGTGTTCCTTTGCAGGCTTCAGTTGCGTAATCCTTTTGTGGTGGACTTAGAGATTACTGCAGCCTTCAGTTAGCAGCTGTCGACAGTCTTGCATCTGGGGAGACGGTGCAGCTAGTTGGGTGTCATTCCAGAAATTTCAGGAAGATGCACATTTCTAAGATGCCTCATGCAATCTGCTGTAGCGCCAGCAGTGGAGACTTTCTGAAGCGCTGTTTTCTGCCTCACTCTAGTTAGGTTTTCAGGCAGGTACTTGAATAGTTTCAGTCCTGCTTTGTGGCAGCATTAGATTACTTCGGACAAAACTCTTGTTCAGTGCTCATGTTTTATCACGTTGGAAATTTCAGAGATATTCAGGACTGCCTGTTGATTGTTTTGCTGGTCCACCTGCCAGCTGCATCCCCAGTTACACTGCTACTCAAGACAAAGAACAGGTAAAATCTGAAACGTGGTGATGCAAGTCTTGCTGTTCTGCCTTACGACTGTCTGCAGCCTGTTCCGAGGAAACTGTGTCTTGAGCTGGAAGGAGCGGGTGGGTTCTCTGCCACCTCTTCAGCCCCCACTTTATCAGTGGAGCCTTTGCAGTATGAAGGGAGAGCTGGTCATGGAAACTGACTTTGAATGTGAAACTTTGTAAGGAACTAAACAAAAGCAAAAGCATTTTACACAACAAGTAGTTTTCTGTCATAGAAAGGCAGCAGCTTACCTGAGCCAGATTTAAAAGTAGTGTGTGACCAGAAGTGATGGGAT
The DNA here is from genome assembly GCA_009769605.1 of Bucorvus abyssinicus. Lineage (NCBI taxonomy): Eukaryota > Metazoa > Chordata > Aves > Bucerotiformes > Bucorvidae > Bucorvus > Bucorvus abyssinicus. The sequence continues at coordinate 10,485,001 of CM020041.1, forward strand.
CCAGATCCTCTCTGAACTGACCCACAGAGCCACTCGACTGTGACAGTGTACCACAGCTACTTGGTCCACGCTCGGAGTGTTCGCCAAACCTGCCTGTCTCCTTGGCTAGGATTCACCCATCTTTGCCTTAAAGAAATACCCTAAAATGCACTTCAGACCGTCTGTCTGTACTTTGAGGTTATTGATTCCGCTCGTGTCCCTGGGGCCTGCATTCATTGAGGCACTGGAGCAGGAGTCTGAGGGGTCCAGTTTCTGTGCAGCCTTTCCCACCCTCCCACAGGCCCTGCTTAATTTTGGGCAAACTATTTTCCCAGTTCATGCCCCAGTTTTTTTCAGTCTATGAAACTTCTACAGGATTTTACCCGGCTGTTACAATGATTACTGTAAGAGGTACCCATTGCTTAAGTGACTCTTTTACAGAAGTTACCAAAGAGATAAATACTGTAGCTGTTGTTTGTCCTAGTTCCTGCTTCCTTTGAATGGTGAAGCAAAAATGAAATAACCAAACCTGGATTCTGTCACAGAATCCAGATTTCCTGGGCAAAATCTGATCTCTTGCCTTTCAAGCACACTTAATGATCTCTTTCGTCATGGATGAGATTGTGTAAGGGTGGGTTGAATTTCTCCTCTGTAGGTTCTTGCTCCCTTCTCTGCCCAGTCTATGTAAAGCTTGCACGCTCAGCACGAGGGGGCAGAGCCCCCGGTGGTGTGGTTCCATTGCACTCTGCAGAGTTACACCAGGGAGGAGCCCAACCCGTGAGCTTTATCTCTCCAGTCACTTTATTCAATGACTCTTTAGTAGAACACAGGGTACATTAGCAGGGATGGAATAGCAGAAGAGAGGAAGCTCAGTCATTTCCCCTCTGTTTGCCCAGCCATGAACTGAGGAGCCCGAGCTGGGAATGCAGACAGCGTAGCTAAAACGTGTGTGTGATGGTGGAGCATGGACCTTCGTTCCTGCTCTCAGGCAGTGGGCAGCCCTGCTGAACGTGGGTGTTTGCCCTGTCCTGTGGCTGTACCCCGTCAGTGGGATGTCTGTGAGCTGAGCTCCTGGGCCAGTCTGCAGTGGCACTGTCTCATGAGCACGACAGTGTCTTGGCTCTGACCAGGAGCAGTGCAGTGTGTGAATGTCACTTTGAGACCCTTAATTTCTCAGTGCTTCATCAGCAGAGCTTCTGTTGAAAGAGACGGCTGTGATAAACCAATAGCTGTTAGCAGTCCTTTAATTTTTAAAAAAATATATTTAAGTTTTATATTGTGAATATTGTAGTATTTTTTTTATTTTAAAACATGAGATGTTTTGATATTACTTGCAAAGTCAAATGAACAAAGCGTTGCTAATCTCCAAAAATCCAAGTCCATTTAGTTGGTGGGAAACCTGTATATATTTTTTTGTGCTCTTTGTTTACCCAAAGGTTCTGGCTGTATGAGAGACAGACTGAAGTGTGGGAGTGGTGCAAGTAGTTGACAACGACGTTAGAGTTAATGTTGGAAAGGGCTGATTTCCTTTAGATGTCCAGATAGTGTCCATTTGCTAATAAAAAAGAGAATTGCAGTTGCTTCTTTTTCCTTTTTACCTTGGCCCAAACTGCTGCTCATTTCCCCCTGCCACTGCTCAGGCAGGTCTGCAGGTTGAATGGTTTCTCACTATTCCTGATCTGATTGCCTGAAGAAAGGCTACAGTCCACGGCAGTGTTCTGAACGCTTTATTAACCACGCTTCAGGTGGGCTCCCAGAAGGGCACACACGTGTGTGTGGCATCTTTCCTCACACGGGTGAGTTGTTGGGGGTCTCTGCACTGATGAACTGTCAGGGTGTGTTGTCCTCTTCCATGCCCACTGCTGTATCTGCTCCTAGTCAGACTGCTCGTTTACCATTGTGTGGAGCAATGATGTCTGCCAGCCTTTGGTGTGGTTCATTCTGCAGAGCTCTGTGAACAGTTGAAATCTCGATACTTGGATTTATGTTTGCCATTTGGATCTCTGAGCTTTGTTTTGCTGCATTTTTCCCCTTGTGTGTGTAGTGTATAGCAGCTCAGTTCAGGGTGGCTTGATAAATGGTGTTATTAACGCTTCTGATGTCCACAGGCGGGTTATGACTTTGGGAATTTGCTGGAGAAAAGAACAGGCTTTGCCATCGGGGTTTGATTGTGGCAGCTCTCATTCTGCCTTCCCACATGCTCTGCAAAAGCAGCCGGGCCTCCATTACTGGCTTTGCCTCAGTGGTGCGGTGTGGGTGGCCCTTGCTCGCCTTGTTCTCTTGAGGCTCTGAATGCCCCGGGCACTTTTCAGTAGGAAAAACCTTTGCAAAAGACTGTTTACAATTGGCCTTTCTGGGGTGAGCTCTAAACTTCTGTGCTAAAGATCTGCCAGCAAAGTCTCCTTGTGATGGCAGAGGTTGTGTCCCATTGTAGGGCTTTTCCTCGTTCTGCCTGAAATGCGATGGCATTGCTCATGTTCGCTAGCCAGCCCAGACCGGGAAACGCTGCTGCTGTGTTGGTGATTTCTGGCTCTGCTGTTTTTTCTCTGCAGCAACAGTGAGAGTTGGGAGTTTTCAAACCGCAGCCGCCTCCGTCTGCAGACATCATCAGCGCTTGTGAGTGTTCTGCTTGTAGCATGGTGCTGCAGAATGCCTGCAGGCAGGGCATGGTCTGCCAGGAGAGGGAGGCGATGGGAATGGGACCAACCTGGACTCCTCGTGGCCTGTCTGCATGTACAGCCACATTTCTTGTTGCCCACAGCCGTGATGAAACCAGGCTGGTTAAGTAAGAGCTTGTTAAAACCTGAGGCAAGCTGCAAAGGTATGTGTGTGCTGTGTTTTAAGCAGCTTTAGGAATGTTACTTCCTTGTCCTGATGGGTTCGTGCTGCCCGTCGGTGAGCTGAGCAATGGCAGTTTTTGTCTGTGCTCTCCCGAAATGTTCACACCTTGGTTTGTGGGTTGTGGGAGCTCCCCACGTGGGAGCTCTGAAGCAGCTCCTGTCTGGGGGAAAGGAGGGGGCCTGTGCTTGTGCTGTGTTTCTCCTGAGACAAAGTTCGGATGACAGATTCTCAAACTGAATTTTGTCACTCGGTACAGAGCCAGCCCTGGACTGCAGCAGGCTCTGGGTCTGTATATGTCCTACCTGTTCCAGACTTTTTGCTCACTCTTTGCTACCCTTTGTAATCTGAGCAGCAGCAGGCTCCCAGATGGGATCTCATGGCACAAGCTGTTTGCTGTCAGGGCACTTTGTTTTGCCCAGGGCAGAAAGTGCAAGTGAAAGCTTGAAATGCCCTTGCTGGTGCATGAGCCACACAGGACCCACCCTGCTCCCCTCAGCCGGGTACTGAGCACCGTGTGCCGTCACCCATGTGCAGGCTGAGCACACGGAAAACATCCTCCATGGCAGCTTGGCCTGAGCACTGCCCGGCCAGCAGCAGGAGAGAGGTGGAGCTGGGGGGGAGCTCCTGTGTTCAGTCCCTTGGTTCACCCTTGGGTTGATCGTGAGTGGGGTGCTGCTGAGTATCCGGGTGTGAGCAGCGGGCATGTGAGGAGCAGAGGGCTCTGCAGGTCCTCGCTGTGGCTGTGCCTGGTACTTTGGGATGTTGAGGGTCTCCTCTGGCCCTCGGTGTCCTTCTCTGACGGTGAGGCTGTGAAGCATTGCTCCACACGAAGGTCCATGAGGAGCAATGCTGTCTGCCAGCCTTTGGTGTGGCTCATTCTGCAGAGCTCTGCGAACAGCTGAAATCTCGATACCTGGGTTTATTTTTGCCGTCCTGGTCTCTCGCAGCTGGGCGATGAGTTACCACAAGGCCTGCTGTCGTGCTCCGGCTGTCCCCGGTGAGCGCGGGGCCGCCCCGTACCCTCCGTAGGCTGCGCGCAGCCCCGGCGCTGCGGGAACAAAGCCAGTTCTCCTCCCCGTGCTCGCCCCGCTTCTCCTCGCCAGCTCAGGGCTCGCCGCGCCGGGCAGGCCCGCCGCCGCTCCGGGCTCCCCGCCGGGCCCAGCCGCTGCCGGGGCGGGGCGGCAGCGGGGGGCGCGGGGGCCGAGCCTGCGGTAAGGGGCGGGCCAGGCCGGGCCGGGGCGGGCCAGGCCGGGACCCGCTCTCGGCGCCGCCGTCCGCGCCATGGCCACGCCGCTCACCGTGCTCGTCCTGCCGGCCCTCGCCGCCCTCCTGGCCGCCGCCACCGGCGCCCGCGCCCCGCCGCGCAGCATCGGTAGGAGCGGGGATGGAGGGGGGAGTACGGGGTGGGGAGAGGGACGCCCATCCCGGCTACCGGCAGCACCCGGCCTGCCTGCCTGCCCGCCCCCGGGGGTGGGAGAGGGGAGCTCCGGCACCCTCCCTGGCGGGCGCAGGGCGTGCGGCGATGCCTCCCCGCTGCATCACCGGCCTCACAGGCGGCGCTGGCCACTTGCCCCTCCGCGAGTCCGGGCAGGGGCAGCGGCAGCCCCCTGCTCTCCCGGGGCTCGATGCTGACTCGGCCGCCCTCGCCTCTCTGCGCTGGCAGCTGTGGTGGGCGCCGGGCTGGGCGGCTCGGCCGTCGCCTACTTCTTGCAGCAGCACTTCGGGCCGCAGGTGCAGCTGGACGTGTACGAGCCGGTGGGCGTGGGTGGGCGGCTTGCCACCGTCACCGTCAACAAGCAGCAGTACGAGAGCAGGGGAGCCTCCATCCACGCCCTCAGCCTCCACATGCAGGACTTCGTCAAGATCCTGGGTGAGTGTGGGCGCCCCAGCGCTTGCACGGCCTCCCTCCCTGAGCCCGGTGGCTGCACCTCGGGGCAGTGGGGAGGGCTGCTTCCAGTCTGCCTCAGCACCCCAGGCATGGGGTGACCCTCCTGCCATCCCTGTACCCCAGCCCTCTTGTGCCCTGGAAGAGAAAGGGATGGGATGGCCCAGTAAGCGTCGTGGCCAGGAATCCTGGTGGAACTGGGGAGGGGGGCCGAGATTTGTTCACAAGCTCCCACCAGTTTGTCCCAGTAGGCAGCAGCAACTCCATGGGATGCCCCAACAAATAGGATCTGGCTGGGGTCCCAGTGCCCTGGGGTCTCACACACCCCGATGCTCCTCCAAGAGTGTCTTTGCCCTCATCTCCGCTGCGGCAGTGTTTGGCACTGGCCTTCCCCAGCAGCCAGCCAGCCCGGGGAGGTGTGCCAGCTCAGTGAGGCCGGGGCCCCTCTGCTCCCCGCAGGCCTCAAGCACCGGCGCGAGGTGGCAGGGAAGAGCGCCATATTCAGTGGGGAGCACTTTGTCCTGGAAGAAACCGACTGGTACCTGCTCAACCTTTTCCGGCTCTGGTGGCACTATGGCATCAGCTTCCTGCGCCTGCAGATGTGGGTGGAGGAGGTGATGGAGAAGTTCATGAGGTAGGAGAGCCCACGGGCCTGGGAGGACACAGGGGGTCTTCCCCAGCACCGGAGCATCACCAGGTGCTCTGTGCTCCTGTCCCCTCCAGGATCTACAAGTACCAGGCGCATGGCTATGCCTTCTCCAGCCTGGAGGAGCTGCTCCGCTCACTAGGGGGTGACGCCTTCGTCAACATGACACAGCGTTCAGTGGCCGAGTCCTTGCTGGAGGTGGGCATCACGCAGCGCTTCGTGGATGATGTCATTGCAGCTGTCCTGCGCTCCAGCTATGGGCAGTCAGTGCTAGTGCCCGCCTTCGCAGGTGAAACTGGGGACTCCCTCTCCTTCTCAGTGTGCCTTCTGTGGGCAGGCTGTTGAGCTACCCTCCTCTTCCTCTCTGCAGGAGCCATGTCGCTGGTGGGTGCCCAGGGCAGCACCTGGGCGGTGGAAGGAGGCAACAAGCTGGTGTGTTCAGGTCTGCTGAAGCTGACCAAAGCCAACATCATCCCAGCCAGGGTGACGGGCATATCTCTGCACAGCTCAGGTGAGCCTGAGCTCTGGGTGCTGCTGTCATGGCTCTGGGCACAGCAGGGTGGGGGGTTGGTGGTGGCAGCGTGGGGATGTACACTGATGTGTACTGGAAATCTAGGGAGTGGAGGCCATGCTAGAAAAAAGGGGGCCAGGGCAATACTACTTGGGGCTGAGGGCTTCTCCTAACTGTCCACGATCTCTTTTCAGAGGGGAGAGCCCTGTACCAGGTGCACTATGAGGGCAGTGAAGGCCAGGCCTCAGCTTTCTACGACATGGTGGTTGTGACGACTCCCCTGCACCCCAGCAGGAGCAACTTCACCTTCGAGAACTTCGAGCCACCCATCACCGAATTTCCTGGAGCCTTCCAGCCCTCTGTCACCTCCGTGGTGCACGGCTACCTCAACTCCTCCTACTTTGGCTTTCCAGACCCCAAGCTCTTTCCCTTTGCCAGCATCCTCACCACCGACACCCCTGACCTCTTCTTCAATGCCATGGACAACATCTGTCCTGTCAACATCTCGGCAGCTTTCCGTCGCAAGCAGCCCCAGGAGGCCGCGGTGTGGCGTGTCTTCTCCCAGCAGCCGCTGGACAAGCAGCAGCTGAAGACTCTCTTCAGGTCCTACTATTCGGTACAGGTGACAGAGTGGCAGGCATATCCCCGCTACGATGCTGCTAAGTCCCTCCCACCCATTGTGCTCCACGAAAACCTCTTCTACCTCAGTGGTGTGGAGTGGGTGGCCAGCTCCATGGAGATGATAGCGGTGGCGGCCAAAAATGTGGCCCTGCTGGCTTACAACCGCTGGCATCAGGACCTGGAGAAAATCGACCAGAAGGACTTGATGCACAAGGTGAAGACTGAGCTGTGACACCCTGGGCAGGCAGTGGGCCGGGAGTTCCTGTGTGTGGTAGCCTGGGGAGTATTTATTGCCTTGGGGACACCAAGGGGTTTGGGGCTGGGGGAGAAGGGACAGGCTGTGTCCTGGATGACTTCAGTGTATGTCGCCTTCAGGAATACAGTCTCTGCCCAGTGTTGCTGTGTGTCTATACTGTGTGCCTCAGTTTCCCTGTTCCCTCTCTCCAGGCTGTGCTGGAAAGGAGCCTGTGCCTTTTGCTTGTGAAAAAGGGTCACTGTGTATCTGTTTTTGGGAGGGACCTCAGGAGCCTTTCAAGGACGAGGCTGGCTGACTTCGGCAGCAGATGGGTCCCCCCAGTTGAGCTGCCTGGCTCTTGCTGCAGCCTTCCTGGCTTTGCCCCCTGGAAACTGGGTGGTGGGGCTGGCCCTGGCTGGGGCAGGAGGTCCCATGGCCTCTCTCATGCCATGTGTGGAGCATAAGTCCTCTCCCTGGCCCAACACCCTGGGGATGGGTGTGCAGGGTGGGCTGTCACAGGTCCTGGCTTGCTGGGAGAGCTGCCTATTGCTGGATGCTCCCTGTTTCCAGGGTGTTCAGGCTTCCCTGAGCCTGGGGCTCGGCTGTGTTCTGGGGGGGCAGAAGAGCCTCGCTGGGAGAAGGCTGGGCAGCACCCAGCCCTGTGTGGGCAGGGCCAGAGGGGCAGCACGACGGGGCCAAGGCAGGGAACAGCTCAGACAGGGGCCGGCAATGTGCTTTATTGAAGCCACCCAAACCTGCCTGCTTGCCCCGCTCCCTGGGCTGCCTGGCCCAGCACAGAGGAACTTCTAGGTGGGCTGGGAGGACTGAGTGCTCCCAGAGCTGTTGCACTGATGGAGCGAACAAAGGCAAACTGGGACTTTGGGAAGGGAGGAGGCCTGATCCAACCGGAGTGACTGGCAGGCAGCTGCCTCCCTGTGTCCCCCACCCCACCCTGCTGAGCTCCTCCCTGGAGGTGAGGGGACTCAGGATGGTGTCTCGCTGCAAGGCCAGCCGCAGGACTGCATACCTGGGTGACGTGCAGGGGCACCCGTGCTGGGTGTCCCCACAGTGGCTGCTTGAGCTGAGGCTGATGGAGTTTGCAGGGGAATTTGGAGAGCTTTTGGAGCTGCCACCACCTTGCGCAGGGGCTCTCTTCACCCTGATGCTTAGGCAGGTGACTGTCTTCCAGAGAGCTGGGCAAGCTCGGGAAGCAAGAGCAAGCTGGTTAGATGCTTACAGGTAGCTGTGGGGTTTAGCTTTGCAACTCAGAAGATGCAGGTGCAGCCCACAGCGATGGTCTCCATGACCATCTGGTACTTCTTGTGACACTTACTCCCGGAGTGCTTGTGCCCCATCTCGCCTGGCACCCGACAGAGCAGCCGGCGGACAGGCAGCCGGCTGTAGATGGGAATGCTGGCCATGGTGCGGTCCTCCTGCATCGTGAAGGGGTTGATGCAGCCAGTGCAGAGGCATCGGGCCTCGGGGATGTCTGCTGGGATCCGCGTTGCATCGTGGTTTATGCTGAAGGAGAGGGAAAGCAAGACGAGGCTGGAGAGATGGTGAGATGGGGGGCAGTGGGTGGCTGGGGACAGGGCAAAATGGGGTGCTGCATCACATCGCACCCCCCAGGCAGCTGCTGCAGCCCCATGATACTGGAGCCATGGCGTTTGCTGGCACAGAGCCACCATACATGTCCCTGAGGTCCCTGCCCCACGCTCACCTGTAGGCCCAGGGCGACAGGCTCCTTCGGTTGGACCTCCAGAGCCTCAAGTTGACCTGGCACTTGGTGTCACCAGGCTCAGAGCTGTTCTTCAGCTGGCGCACCATGTCCTGGATGCTGCGCTCGTAGTCTGCCATGGTGATATAGGGGTCATCCAGGGCCCAGGTGAGGGCAGGGGTGGCTGTGGGAGGCCGTGCCAGGCCCCTTCTCCTTCCCTTTGCCACCTTGCTTTGGTCTTTCGCTTCAGGGACCAGGACCATGGCAAAGGTGAAGATGCAGAGGAGAAGCTGAGGAGAAAGGAGGATGGTGTGTGGTTGCCCAGGCAACAGGGCTGGTGTGGAAGGGGAGCTCTCCCACCTCCCATGGGTCACCAGCTGAGGGCAGGACTACATTGACTTGGGGGTGGCACATGCAATGCCCAAAGGGCAACGCTGGCCTGTGGACAAGACCTGTGGAAGCACACGAGGACAGTTTGCAGGGGTGGTGGGCACATGGTTCTGGTGAGCTCCTAGCCCAAACCCCAGCTGATGCGTGTGGCTGCAAATCCCCTCACCCTGGTTGTAGCTGACAATTTTCATTGCCCAAAGTGCCTCTGCCTGTGCTGCCCAAGCTGTGCCTGGTCCCTTCCCTGCCCACCCCAAGGCGCTGCATGCTGGGAGGGATGGGTACACCCTCAGCTCAGGCTGCACCTGGGTAGCCTCTGGTTTAAAAGAAGCTTTAGCGATGAAACAGTCAAGAATGAGACCTTTATCCAAGCCATCCCCTCCCTCCCTCTGTGCTCTGAGGACGGTGAGAGAGAAAAGATGCTTTTTGCTTTCCTTCTCCCTCTGGCCTCGCAGGGCCAAGCTCCCTTGTGCTGACACCCGGCAGGCTGCCCAGCAGCGAACAAAGTTGCTTTCTGTAGTCCTGCTCCCTGCTATTCATGTCCCTGCAGCCGACCACAGGCAGCCCTGCACCCTGCCTGCCGTCCTGCAGCCCTTCCAGTGGGGGTGTGGTGCCCCGGGACAGGGACTACTTGGCCGGGGCTGTTCTCCCCCTCCAGTCCAGTCCAGTGCCGAACTGTCCACTAAGACCGTTGCGGCTTTGCTCTCCAAGGCTGTTGCATCCTCGCCATGCCAGGTATGAGACAGATGGGCCTGGCAGCCTACAGCATGCATCTCCAAAGCAAACAAACCCAGGTAGCCACCCATAAACAAGCGTGCAAATAATTTAATGTAAGGAAAGAAGGAAAAGTTGGAGCAAGCCCTACGGGGTCACCTACCAGGTTTGGAGCCCGCTCCATTGCCGCGGAGGGGCTGTCAGCTGCTGTCCTGCAGTGTGGCTCTCACTGGTGAGCCAAGGAGCTAAAAAGGGAAAGCCCCAGCCCCTGGCTCCGCTCTGCCGGAGGTGTGTCCGGTCCCTGAGGTGCCAGCAGGGCAGGGGGCCAGCTGGTCTGAGACTCGGCCACCCGCCGCCTCTCCGGGTGCTGGCTCCACCTGAGCCTGTGCCTGTGGGTGGTGGCAGGTCCCCTCTGGATCGGGCAGCCTGGAGGGGCTCGCTGAGCAATACCCTGCCCTGGGGAGGGGTTTTGGGCTCCGGTGGTGCCACCAGCACGGTCCAGCTGGGGTAGGAGGAATGTGGCTGCTGGGCTGGGGCAGCAGGGTCTCATGGGAGGACCAGGAGTAGGCTGTGCCCTGCGCTGGCAGCAAGGTGTACGGGTAGCCTGGGGCTATCCTGGTGTCCCTGTGGGGACAACCGAGGGCCTGCCGTCATCATCGGTGTGCCACCACCAGCTCTGCTGTCTCCAGGAGCCAACAGACCCTTCTGCCCAGCGGTGAGGTGATGGCACCCATCACTTCCTGCACCCCTGGTCTGTCTGTCCTCAAACCTGTCCCCAGCCCCTGGCAGTGGGGACACACCAGGTCTCCACGGCTGGCCTTGGGGCTGAGCCCTGGACCTGCAGGGTGGCGGGTTGATGGTGGGGGGCTGCTGCCCTCGCCCATGCAGTGCTGCTCTGCCTCCCCAGGGCTAAGCATTGGGATGCAGGATGCTGCGGTAGGGGAAACTGAGGCACGGGGGTGCTGGCCGTGATGCCCCATCTCAGGGACCTCTCTCGGAAGGGGCTGGCCCTGGGCGTGGGCTGGGGCTGCAGCAGCCTGGCATTGCAGCCCCCCTGGCCCGGGCTGTCCTTGTCCCTGCGGCCCGGCAGCCGCTGTGCCACACGATGGTGCTGTCCTCCACCCAACGGCACCGCCAGCCCGCCGTCCTCCCCCTCCGCATCCCTCCTCCGCAACTTCCCTCCCTGCATCCCTCCCTCCTTCCTCCCCTCCATTCCTCCCTCCATCCCTTCTCTCCTCCATCCCTCCTCCCCTCCAGCCCCACCGGCCGCGGGAGGCGGGGGTGCCCGGTGCTGCTCCCCGCGCTCACGGACAGCCCCCGCTGCTTTGGGAGGGCCCTTGACATCGGTAGGGCTGCTGCCCCCGGAGGCCGGGCAGCTCTGGGGGGCTGCTCCACCTCTCCGGTGTTTCCTGGCTCCCCTTTCCCACTCCCTCGCCAGCATCACCAGCTTTTGTGGCAGCACTAGCCCCCCACTGCCTCCCAGCTCGCTGCACATCCCCAGGGTCTGGAAGGCCCTTGTGCTTTGCAGGGCAATGGGAAATTTCCAGCTCCTTTCCCCATCCCATGAACTGGGCCTCTAGAAAATCCCACAGATAGGGTGAAACTGCACCCCCAACGCACACAGCCCCCGGTCTCCTCCCAGACCCTCCATCCCCGGGATGCAGCAGGGTGCCTGTCCTGGCTGCTCCCACCCGCGGGGGAGCCCCAGCCCATGTTAACTCCCAAGGACAGCCCCAGCACAGCGTGTCAGGGGCTTTGCCGTCCCCTTGGTCTGATGCTGTGCACCGAGCAGCGTGTCCCTTTTGTCACCTCGGGGACCTGGCAGAGGGAACCTGGCTGTAGCTGGAGCCCTGCAGCCACCTGTCTTTGCTGTGCTGGGGCGGTACGGCCAGCACCCAGCTCTCCAGCCTTTTCTGGGGTGCTGAGCCAGCCCCTGCCTGCACCCCAGGGATGTCACCCCCTATTCCATGATCCCCCAAGAAGGGCCAGTGAGCAGCCCCAGGCCCGGGGCACCCGGAGGATGCCGGCCGCCTGCGTGTGCCGCAGCCGCCTGCTTTGTGTCAGCGCTCGGCAATGCTGTTTACACATGAGAGAGGCTCAGAGGCATCTGCGCCGGCAGCCAATTACCCAGTTTTGATCTTTTTTGGTGAAAAGAAAGCCAGGGCTTTTCAGACATGGCCAAATTTGATAAGCTGGGGGAGGCGGGGGCGGGCGCGGGTGGCTTTTCCCCACTGGTCTAGTGTTAGGGAAGGGGCCAGGGTTCGCGGGTGGCTGGGTCATGGCCAGCCTCTGCCTCCCAGCTGGGACAAGTGGGTCAGTGGGCTCCATGTGCCCGTGCTGGCCGTGGTGCTAGCACTGCAGGAGCCAGGTGTGCTGGGGTCAGGCCCATGAGAGGACACAAGGGAGTGGGTGGCTGGGAAGGGCTGGAAACTCCCGCACAGCCCCCCTGGGAGTGGGTTACCCGGAGGGGAAAGAAGATGTTCGTTTGGGTTTTGTGTGTGCTCACCCCTGCTACCTCCCCACCACATCGCCCCACTGCCATGGAAAACTAGGGTGGAAAGCAGAGACTGGAGAGTGGGAAGAGGCAGGAGGGGCTGTCACGATAGGCTCTACCTGTGCAGAGTAAACCCAGGTTCATATTTTCCAGGGTAACCATCATGAAACCCGCTGCCATGTCCGGAGCCAAACCCGAGCTCCTGAGCAGATGGATGCAGGACAGCTGGGCCGTGCCGTGCTTGGCCGGAGGGATGCGCTGGCCAGGGAGCACGTGGCAGAGCACAGGACGGGGACTGCAGGTAAGGAACCGGGGCGAAATCAGACCACAGTTTGCACACTGGCAGAAAATAGCTTTTTGCCTTGTTTCATGAGCAGGAATGTCCCTGCCAGGGCAGAAGCTGCTGGCATGGGGTTTGCGGTCCCCTCTACCCGTGGGGGTGGGCAGCGGGCAAACGCCTCTGCTGGTGCCACACTGCAGGGCACAGCCACTTCTCCAGGCACCGGGCTGCTCCTGAGCCCAGACCTTCTGTGGCACTTGTGAGGCCCCGTCACACCCACCCGTGGGCCAGGCAGCGGGGCAGCGGGAGACTGCGGCGTGGCCGCGGCACCTCCTATCTCTGCATGAACAACGATTTCCACTTACCCAACTAAGCCAGTCTTGCCAGAGCCAGCCCCGCACTGCGGCGGGGAGGAGGGCTGGGACCAGGGCCACCGGTGTGGGGGGCCAGTACGGGCCCTCCCACGTCCCCCCGCCGCCCCCCGGCAGGTAGCTCCCGGCTGAGCCGGCAGCACATCTCTCGCATCCATATTTGCACAAAGGCCCGCTCAGCGCGTGAGCAGCTCCAGAGACGCCCGGGCCAAAAAGGCTTATTTTAAGCTTGTTGGAAAAAGAACATTGTTTGGTGGGAATTAAAACTCCTCGTTCTCAAAAAAGGGAAAAACAAAAAGTGCTTAATTCAGCTGGCTCCTGCCATTGCATAAACACAGAGCCATGGCCTGGCTGGCGAGGGTGGCCAGGAATTGGTTGCTGGCATCAAGCAAGGTGGGTGCTCTCCCCTGGGCAGCTCAGACCCATCCCTTCCCACACCCCCATGACACCAGCGCTGTCCCCAGAGTCCCCAGCCTGGCAGGAAGGGTTTTCCCGTGGGAGGGAAGGGGCATCACCCAATGTGGGTGCTGTGGCCACAGAGCTGCCCCGAGGTGCTTTGGGTGCTGTGGGCAGGAGGGGTGACCGTGGTGGACGCTTGAGGGGCTGGACGAGCCATTGGCAGCCCAGGGTCTTGTTGAGCCTGGGTTCTGCATCAAAGGACAGTATTATTTATACAGCTCTAATCCAGCTGCCTCGGTGGCCTTTCTGCCTCCTCAGGCGGGGAGCTGGGTGATGCTCCAGGCTGTCTGTAAATCACGCCCTTTGGATCACACGCGAGAGATAACAGCCAGCTTTGGCGTCGGACGGCAGAGCTGTGCAGGGTTGTCCTTTGGGGCTGGGGGCCGCGGGGCCAGCAGCACCCCAGCCTGCCCGCCTCCAGGCGGGAGGCTCACTGGGGGCCAGAGGCGTTGGGAGAGCGGCCGCCGGCAGCGCCGGGACGTTGGGGCAGGAGGGAGGGTGCACGTCCAGCACATCCTGCTGTGGCCCCGCCAGCACATCCATCAGCCGCCCAGCGTTTACAGCACGTTGCTGGTTACACGATCCAGATGCGCAGGTTCCTGCGCCGCTGCTCTCCTGCCTTTTGTTTTCTTTTGCTTTCTGCTCCTGGAGACAGAGCACCTGATGGAAAGATCCTGCTCTCCCGTTCCCTGTGCTGGAAACACCCGCTTCCTTCCGCACCTGCCCGGCACAGGGCCCGGTGCGGTGCAGGCTGCTGCTCCTGCTGCCCCTTGTCTGGCCAGCCCTGTTGTGGCAGTGGTGGGTCAGGAAGGACTGGTGTGAAGGCACGGCAGGGTCAGACCCTCATCCCTGTGGGACCCCTCTGGGTGCTCTGCACAGGGCAGCCCCAGCTCCTCATGGGACTTCATCAGCCTGCCAAGCCTGGCCCCATGCCCTGCTCCCTGCATGTCCCCCATGTTTGTCCTTCTGCCTTCCCCAGCCCTTTGGGCTCCCAGACTCAGCCTGTACTGTCTGTGTCCCACTGCCCACGAGCGCAGAGCACAGGTGGGCGATGCTGGGTTTCCAAATAACTCAGTTTTGCTTCCCCCCACAGCCTAAGGCAGCCAAGACAGTGGCTGGACACCAGCCCCTGAGGGCTTTGGAGGGATGGGTGCATTTTGTGTTGAGTTGCAAAGGTGAGATACAGTCCTGCCAGGACACCCTCTGCATCATGGCTCCTGACCGCGGGAAAGGCTGGCCTTCAAGCCCCATGCGAGGCACACGGAGCAGCCTGGAGTGTCCCTGCTGCTCTCCCTGCAAGGCCACGGGGCTGGAGATAGCTCCTGGGGACATGCTTCCAGGGCAGCAATGCCCACTGGGTCTGCAAGGAGAAAGCCTCTTATTTTTAGGGCTTTGGTGGCTTTTGCTTGTGGGCAGGTGTCCAAGTTCCCAGTTTCCCAGGGCAAGGTGGAAGGCGGAGGTAAATGAAAGCTCAATGGTGGCACTGACATCTGCCCTGGTGAGTCGTGCTCTAGTCAAACTTCTCCCTGTGGTCCTGGGCAAGGGGCCACTGCAGCATGTGTGGGGACCCCTGAGTTCATGGGGAGCTGTCACCAGGGGTGAATTGGTGGTTTGAAGTCAGGGCAGAAAGTCTTCTGACCTGGTCCCCATCCCCTGCTGCATTAGCAGTTCACGGAGGGAAGGGATTTATAAAGCAGCACAGGCCAGACCTGAAGGTCACCTTCAGAGCTTCTCCAGCCCAGCTCGCCCATCAATCACGTCATCCTGCCCCTGCACGGAGACAGCACGTGCATGGAGGTGAGGGAGGCAGGGGCTGCTTGCTCTTGGGGTAATAATATATGGGTTGAGAAGCGCCAACCTGGCCCCAGCAGCCCACTCTGACACTGGGCAGCGGATGAAAAGGCTGTAGATTCAGTATGTTTGGATGTTAGCAGAGCGAGGGGTTTCTCTTATCACTCCCTGGGCTCCCCGCAGAGCCTGCACGGGTCCTTCCCCTCCATCACTGCACCGTGGCATCACCCTGACTGCGGTCCCCTCACCGCCTGCCTGGGACAGGAGTGGGGCTGTCCCAGGTGCCCAGGACCACCTGAGCCCTCACGCCCAGGCTGGAGACTAGTGAGGGGTGAGAAAAAAATCACTTTTCTGTAGATACTGAAACTGAATCTGCTGCTGGGAGGGATCACTGGGCAGCATCTTAGTGAAGGAGTAACAAAAACAAACCCGCGCCAAGGAATCTTGCTTTGCCCCAAATGTTTTTCTTATGGAGTTGTAATAAGACAAGAGTTGTAAAGATAGTAACCTCCTAAACATTACCTTATTAAGGCTTCTCAGAAACCACAGGGCATGACCTCTCTGGGTCATGGAACAAGAGAGCAGCATCCAGCGAACAAACAGAGGCTAACGTTACATTTTTCACTTCATTTAGGAAACCTGGTTTCTAATTATAGGGTTTGTTTAATGGCAGCAGTCGGTTGTGCTTCACTCAAAGCCAGCCCACCGAGAGCAGGGGCTGCGTGGCCGTGTGGAGGGGAGAGAGGAGGGGGCTGGCTCTATGTGGCTCCTGGGGAGGCTGCTGTGCTCCCAGGGTACGGGATGGGGATGAGCTTGGTACCCACCTGCACAGGGTGCCTGACACAGCGAGGGGTACAGAGTTTGGACATGGCAAGGGAGGGCTCCATGCCCAGAGAGGAGCCCCTGTCTGCCCCGGGGACATGCCACGCTGCTGTCCTAGCTCTGTGTCATGCACCAGAGCTTATCCACAGCAGAGGGCTCGGGATGTCCCCGCTGCAGGGCGGTAGGGCTGTGCTCTGTGCAGATCCCTTTGCACGCCCAGCCTAGCCTGGGCTTGGCCCTGCACCCCGGTGGCTACAGGCAGACTTGCTGTGACCTGGCCGCTCCCAGGCTCTGGCAAGGTCAAGGCTTGTCCTGCCACAGGGCCACTGGATCTGTGTGTGTGCAGGGATTGAAACAAGAAGGTTGGGGGTTTTTTTCCCCAAGTCTGCTGCCAGCAGCCCTAGTGAGGTCCTTTGTATTCCTGGCCAGGTACTCTGCTGGTGGATCTGGCTCCTTGGAGGACACAAGGTTTGGAGGCGCTGCCAGAAGGTTCAGGCACTGCCATGCCTGTCTCTGCTCTGGCAGGCACTGAGCATCCCCTGGGGCTGTGCTGGCGGCTGCTTTCCCGTGCCTTGTCCTCACTCCCAGCAGGCAGTGCTGGTCTGCCAGCCCTGCGGTCCCCATTGCAGGGCAGGCGGCATGGCTGAGCACATGGTGGCTCCTGCGTCAGCCTCTTCTGTGATGGCCTGGCCGCAGCGTTCATTGCTGCAGGGTGCCTGGGGTGGCGGGAGCTGTGAGCAGGTACATGTGAGTGTGTGTGTGTAGTGGTGCGATAAGCACAGTGCCATTCCCTACTTCTCCTTTACCGCAGCTGGCAGGGCAGCAGCCTCCCAGAGTCTTGCCCCCTCCCTTGACTGAACTTTGTTGCTGGTACAACTCCTCCATGTTGGTTTCTTTCCCCATTGTCTCACTTGGACCTTGGGGCACAGTCCCCAGAGCCAGCTGGTGTGGCTGTCTCCTGCCTCTCCTTGTCACCTCTTTAACTCCCGAAGTGACTGGCCCACACTCCCCCTTTCCAGTGGAGGGTGTTTTCTCCAGTAGCTGAGCAAACCCAGGCCAGTGGGTTCAGAGTGGGCTTTGCCAGCTTGCTTTCCTTCACCTCCCCAGCAGAGCTGCATGACTGAGTACCCATCTCCCTGCTAGCTGCAGGCAGCAGGGCTTGACCCTCCAGAGATTCCCGCAGTCACCCAGAGCTGTGCCAGAACAGAGGCTGCCTGCCTTGCAGGGGTATGGGGCTAGTGGGGAGAGGGGGCTGTTGGCCAGCACAGCCTCAGCGTGGGAGGGATGTCCCAGGGGAAATACAGAGATGCTGCAAGAGTGTTTGGCTCCTGTAGCAGGGGATTCAGTGCTGAGGTAGTGCGTAAGTCTGGGGGGAGCAGGAGGGATGCCAAACACTCCACACTGTCCCTGTACAAAGCCTGGCACAATGGCAGAGGGGCCCTGGTCCTGGCTTTGGGGCTGCCCCCAGCTCGCAGGCTCGGGGGCCTGAGAACCATAGGATCCTTCTCCTTTCCTGGCCCCTCCAGGATGTGTTCCCTGTGGAAGTCCTGCCCTGCTAGACTTACTCCACATTTGTTCCCACTGTTCCCAGGCACCAGGAGTGCCCAGCAGCCACCGCTGCTGTCCCTGAGCATGGCTCAGGATTGAGCTCCTTGCCATGAGCCAGGGGACTCTCAGGCATGAGACCCCAGAGACCAGCCCTTTGCTCCCCCCAGGGAGTGACACCATCTCGGAAAACCCGGGGGAGAAACTGTTGGTGCCCTCATTTTGCTCCTCGGCTCTCCCTTGGTTATTGCTCGCTGCAGAGGACCCCATAGAAGGTATTTCCTCTGCCTTTGGAGCCCTGCTCTGCTGCTGGGTTCTCTGCCTGGGGGAAACCCAGCAGAGCCCTGAAAACAGCCATATTGCCCGGAGCGGCATGGGGCAGGGCAGTGGTGTCTGGAGCAGACCCCCTTCTTTGCTATTCCAGCAGCTGACAGCCAGTGCAGGAGGATGAAGGCGCTTTGGTGACGGGTGTTTCCCTCCCAAGCTGCCAACTGGCTGCTCATTAACGGGGCCCCAGTGCCGGCTGGAGGCCATACATGGACTCATGGTCCATGCGGGGCCGGGAGGGGCCAGGGACGATGCAACCCAGCGGTGATGGAACTTCCACACTGGCTCTCCGTGCTGCTAAAACCCAGGGAGAGGTGCCACGTGCATCCAGCCCTGCAGCCCTGGCCTCGCCACCACTGCTCCATGCGGGTCCCAGCCCCACCAGCACTCCGGGATCTCACCCTGTGCACACAGACAGCCCGGCAAGAGCCCCACGGCCACAGAAACGCCTTTTTTTCCCAGGCCAGATGGAGCTTTTCAAAGTAATGGGAATCACGAGCCACATCCAGCTGGGCCAGGGAGCATCTCCGCTTCCTTCCCCCGGCCGGCGGGACTGACGCCAGCACCGCCCTGGCTCCCCAGTCCTGTGGCCAGCCTGCCCCGCTGGACCCCTGCCTCACCGGTGGTGGGATGCGCGTCCCCCCCGTGCGTGGTCCTGGGGCCGGGAGGAAGTCAGTTATTGCAAACAACTTTCTCCGGGCGGAATGGCCTGGGTTCCCAGCGCGTCGCTGGCAGCTGGCGCAGCCCTGGCTGCTCTCTCCTCCCCCCGCTCCCCCCAGCCCTCCTTCCCTCGCTCCCCCTCTCCAACTTAATGACTTCCACATGGGCCTCTGGCATCCCGAGCCAAGCCTCCCAGCATTGTCTGAAATCTCCAAATTTAGAAGAAATATGAAAATTGTCAAGCAGCCCTTCCTTAGGGGGTAAAAGCAACACTTGGCTGCGCGGCGGCGGGTCGCGGCGACGGGCCCACGTGACGGCACCCCAGCCAATGGATCCCCTCGGCGCCCCTGACAGCAGTGCCCATCGGCAGCCTGGCCTCCTCCTGCAGCTCATATAAGGTAAAAAGAAAAAGATTTTCCAGTTTCTGAGCAGCCTGGAAGGAGTTTTTCGCCGAGGACTCACATGTCAGCTGCTTAAAAAACCCCGGCTGGCAGCGCCAGGGTTCCAGTGGCGGGTTATAATGTGCCAGGAGGAGGTGGCGGGCATGTGCTCGCGTCCCCACAGTGCCCTGCCGCAGCTGTGGGGTGGCAGGTAGGTACTCATGGATGGAAGGAGCGGGCAGGCATGCTGGGTGCATGGGAAGGCTGGGTGCATGGGGCCGAGGGTACAGGGGATGGTTTTTGCTGAGATGCCCTGGCAGTGTGGGTGCTCCTGCTCTGCCCAGTACCTGCCACGGGCATGGGCAGGGACAGCACGACAGGAGGCAGGGGAAAGTACGACTCCTCCATCATCCCCCTTTGCCAGCCATGGGATGTGCAGCCTGGCCAGCTGCAGTGAGGTGGGGAGGGGGTGCCCCTGCCCCAGGTACATGGATGCTGTGCCTGAGGAGGGAGGGAGATGAGCAAGCACGGCCACAGAGCGTCGGCAAGGAAACCTGCTGGGCACAGAGCTGGCGAGGAGTGGCCGGAGTGACTTCAGGGCCTGGCAGTCCCCTTCAAAGAGGTTCCCCAAAATCTGTCCCTACAGCTCCATCCTGGCCCTGCGAGAGCGGCTTGGTGGGGCTGACCCAGATTTTTGGAAGTGGGGAAGGGCCCTCCTGGGGGGCTGGGGCTGGGGGAGGAATTGCTTTTTGCTCCATGTAGTCTAGGATGGAAAAAACAGGAAGCCGGAGGCAAGCCCGGGCAGACTCCTCGAGCAGCGGGGCCTTGGGCTGCTCGCTCGGCTCCTCTGGCCAGTGGTGCTGCTGCTGCTGCCGCTTTTTGGGGAAAACGAGCTGGGGAGAGGATGGGGCCAGGGCTCACAAGTGGAGGCTTGCAGGGTGCTGAAGCCACTCTACCCAGTGCATTTGCACCAACCAAGAGCATCCCGTAGCCCGCAGCTCTTGGGACCCCAGCGCCAGCCCAGCCTGTGCCGCTGCCTGGCTCTGTCCCCCTGGCCACAGCCCCTGGCTGGCACCGCTGGTGTGCTGCCAGCCAACGGCGTTTCCCCAGCCCCGTCGCTCACTGGGTGAACGGTTGCCACATCTGCAAATCCCTGGAGCTGCCGCAGCGGCTGCCAAGCATGGTCACCCTGTGGAAGCCAGCGGCTGAGCCCTGGCCCGGCCATGGGGTGAGCTGGAGGGATGCAGGGCATGCAGCAGGCAATGGCAGGGCTGCAGACCCCATATGGCTTGAAGGGACACACACCGCTTGTTCCTAGACAGCCTTGAGCTTAGGCCTCGAAAAGGCTCCCCAGGGCTCTGGGGGTCGTGCCTCCTCTCTGCCCGTCCCTCGCAGGGCGCAGTGCTGCCTTTGCCTGAGTTGTGACTGGCTCCATGCTGTCCCTCTGCTCCCAGGGCATCAGCAGTGGCTATCACCTCCCAGTGGGTTACCTGGGGACACCGTGCCCGATGGGCACATGGCAGCAAGCTGCCATATCCCCCTGCCTCCTTCCTCTGCAGGGTGGCTCCCATCACCACAGGGTCAGCCACCAGCTCTTACTAGGGTCCAGCATGAGGGCAGTGGGTCCAGCCAGGGTGCAATGCCATCCCTGGGGGTGCAAGCTCCTGTACGGGCTGTGTGTCCGTCTGGAAAGGAGTGGTGACAGTAACCAGGGCACTGTAACCTCTCTGGGCAGCTGTAGCCATCATGGTCCCAGTCTGTCCCCATCCTGCTGTGCCTCAAGGGCTTCCTGCTGTCGCTGGCAGCTCCCGGGGAAGGTGCAGCACCTCCGCACTGGAACGCTGCACGTGGGGATGGGGAGCCACCAGTGTGACATACCCTGCGTCCCTATCCCAGCAGCAGAGTCCCCAGCACGGGATTATTGCGCCTGCCCCGGCTCCCCGGCCTCAGTGCACTGGCTAGGGTTCCCTGATGAAGGGCAGTGCCAGCCGATGGGAGAGGAGTTCATTTCCAACAAAGACAGGCAGACACCTCCGCCAAAGATTTCCCAAGCAGTTATCAGCAGGAATTCATGGAAGGCTGTGTCTAGACAGGCTGCAGCTCTGGGTGGCTGCTGGATAGAGTGGCATTTCCCTCCAAGCTTGTCAAGAGGCCGTCTGGAGATGATTAAAGGCTGGGGTGTTTTCTTTTTTTTTCTTTTCTTGGTCTCCTTTTCTGTCCAAGAACAAGCTTTGTTCCTGATCAGGCTTTTCCAAGGCTTGTTCCTCCTCGCACCCAGTGAAACCTGCCCTTCCTCATCCCCAGCATCCCGCTGCTCCTCCTCTCCCAGGGCTGAGTTGGGAAAACTCAGTGCCCCGGGCCCGGCGTGCAGCCTGCGGCACCTTCTGGTGAAGAGGGCCACGATGAGCCATACTGCCAGCCCGCAGCATGCTTTGCCTCCCAGTAGGTGACACGGCTGTGCCTTGGTGAAGGTGATGGCAGTGGGTGGCACGGGCATCCTGCAGGCAGGAGGACAGGCAGTGCAGGGGGCTGAGCACTGGGCTGGGGACCCCAGCATGCTCCCCAGAGCGGCCCCAGTGCCTTAACCTGTGTGAGGAAGAAGCAGAGAAAGCTTGTCTTCATGAGCAAGCCAGAGTTAAGCAGCAAGAGATGAGTCAAGAGGCTGGAAACATGAGCTCTGGAGCCATTTCACCATCCTTTGACCTTGGCTGGAGCACATAGGGGAGGCAAGCAGAGCAGATCCTGCATGGGGGGAGGCTCCAGCCGAAGGGCGTTAAGCCCAATACATGTCCCATGGCTGCAGACCAGAGGGTGCTGGGGGAGCACTTGCTGCTCCTGAACCCCAAACCACTTCACCTGCCCTGGACCATGTACACTCACAGGGCTCATCTCAGCACTGTTTACACACCTGGCTCTGGCCTCCCCCAGGCAGTGGGGACACTGCCTGCCCTGCTCTGGGGGTGTCCGGCGCAGCCAGGGCAGTGTCTGCCCACCAGCAGCACCTGCCAGGTGGGCGCAGGGGAGCACGGCCGCCTCCTCCTCCCCTACCGGCCACCAAGGGGTCACCGGCGGGGAGGCATCGGTGCTCCCCCAGCCCCTTGGGGTGCCCCATCCCTTTGGCTCAGGGCAGGGACAGCAGCTGTGGGCAAACAGCAGAGGCTGGAGCCAGGGACATGGTTACCTGGAGAGAAACGGTCTTTTCTGTCCCACACGCCAGCAACTCCAGCCTGGACAGTGAAAGGGGCCGGTGGCTGCCGCAGGCTGCCTCAGGGATGGACAGGGACCCTTCCCAACAACGGCAGGCAAATCCCTGCTGCACACTCAGCCCATGCAGCCGCCGGAGCTGAGTATGGCCTTGCAAGGCCATGCCAGTGCCTCCTGGGCAGGAAGAAGCGGAGGTGTTGGGGCAGAGCTGGCCCCTGCAGAGCAGCATGGTGGGAGCCCATTGCAGTGCTGGTGCAGCAGGGCCGGGCTCCAGCACCCAGGCTGCGACTGCGGTGAGTGAGCATCTTCCCACTGCTGGGCAGAGGTGAGGGTATAGCTGTTTTGTGCTGGTGGCCAGGATGAGGATGGTCACGCTGCCTATGGGGATGGGGAAGGGACTCCTGGGCACCCAGCAAGCCACCGGGCCAGCCCTGTGCCACATTAGGTGCCTTCTGTGTGCGTGGTCAGCTAGGCAGGTGAGCAGATCCACATGTGGCCGGGGTGAGCGAGGGGCAGCCAGCCTGTCCAGGCTCCGCTTGGTGTGAGACACTGAAGTACGAGGAGCTGAGCACCAGTGTCTTTCCTGTCCCGATGCTGCTGAAGCAGGGAAGCACAGCACCCTGCCGGAGCCGTCGAGGTGGTTGGCAGACTGGGAAGTGATGTGCTGGTGGGGCTGCCCAGGGTACGGCCAGCTCAGCAGGGCACCATCCTGCCCTGGGCCGCAGGCAGCGCTGCCTGCCCTGGCAGCCTGCCCCCGTGAATCTTGGGAGGCTCAGCCCCGGCTGAAAGCTCTGTTGGGATGGGGGTGCGACAGCTCTGTTAAGCCCCTTACCCAGCAGCTGCAGAGAGGTGGGACAATGCTGGAGGCTTCTCACCCCAGGGCAGAAGGGTCTGCGGTGCCAGCTGGTGACATGCAAGCAGCCAGGTCTTCGCCCCGAGACCAAGATGTCCCCTGCTCTGCAGGAACATCCCTGTCATGGTGGGCAACACAGGGCCAGGAGATGGACAGCACTGCCTCTCACTGGGCTGAGCTCTGCTGGGAGGTGGACGAGCAGCTTCCCTTGGACAGGGGACGGCAGTGGACAGGGCCTGGGGATGGGGCTGTGGGACCCGCCATGCCATGTGAGGAGCAGATGTGGTGGCCAACAGGTCTCCCTAGTGCTTGCTGCGGGACAGACTTGCTGGTCGCTAGTACATAGGGCAACATCTCTCTCTTCCAGCCTGGCCTTCTCACCTGGGATCCCTCATCGCAGATTTGCTCTTCCTTTTCTTCACCTCCCTTTTCAACCTTATTTTTTAAATTTCGCTTTTCTCATTCCCCACCTCCAGCCTCCACAAGCCCAGCCACATCTGAGCAGAGGAGCTGCACCGCTCACCCCACTGCTCGGCACTCACCAGTCAGCCCTGCTGAGGTCTGCTGGCATGGTGGAGCCTGGCTCCATGGGCACGGCTGGGAAACGGTGCCTGAGCATCAGTCCTGGTGCAACTTTTGTGCTCGATCTTTTTTCACATCCCACCTCCTGCTTGCTGGGAGCTCGACCCATTTAGGGCAATTTTGTTTTGCATCTTTTACTGCTCGGCTGGGAGAGCAGCAGCCAGGGCTGGGAAAGCTGGGGCCTGCGGGGGAAGTGATTTACTAACTGGGCTCCTCTCATGTCGAGGCGATGCTGCACACACCCCCCCACTCCCCCTCTCCCTTGCTGAAGCAGAGATAAGATGATAAAGCCTGGATAAGCAGCCAAGAGCACTGGCAGTTTAATGAGCTCCAGCCACATCATGGCTGTGTCTCCGTGAGAGAAGAGGGAGCCTCGCTGCTCCCTGCCCTCTCCTGCTCCATGCTCCTTGCTGGCCTCATGTGAGCTCCGGCGTGCCCACCATGCTGAGGAGTCTTGCCTTCACCAGCACTTTCAGCCAGCTCCAGCTGGGAGCCATATTAGAGCAGGATGAGGAGCAGAACCCAGGGAGCAAGGAGGATGCTGGAGCAGCCACCCCACACTGCTTGGGAACAGTGTCCATGGGGAGCTCTCCCCATGGCGCTTTGGGTTCTCACCAGCCCTTCCCAGCGAGGACTGAAGGCTGGTGACGTGACGGCCTGTCCCCGCTGGGACTTCACCCCTGCACCACTTCCTCTGGACTGGGAATGTGACGTGTAAACAGAGCGGGAGGGCTGGTGCCGGCACCCGCTCCCACGCTCTGTGTGCCCTGGGGCCGGCACCGGAGACTCCAGGCGTCAGCCCTCGCCGACCGTCTCCCTGCACCCCCAAAACACCTCCAGCAGTTGGAGAGGGTGCCAGGGCTGCGCTGCCCCATGGAGGCGGCAGCAGCTCTGGGAGGGGGAAACCCCCTAAGGATGGAGAGGTGGTGGTCAGCAGGCTGGAGGCAGTGGGAAGATCTGAGGCCGTGGGAAAGGCGATGACTGGGCTGTTGTGTGCCTTGGCTCTGCCTTAGCCATGCTTCTTCCAGCCATGACTCCTCTTCCTGCTGCTCCTGCCCCTCCCAGGGCTCTTTCTCGCCCCCAAGCCAGGCTCCAGTGCTGCTGGAGGGTTTCAGCCCCTCGCTGCAGCAGCTGGCACCAGTGGCTTTGCGGGAACCAGGCGTTTCTGCATGGCAGCACAGGACTGGGCACAGCAGTGGCGAGGCAGGGATGGCAGGGTCTGTCCCCTACCCCGGGGTGACAAACAGGGAGATGTCAGCTTGCCTTTGCAGCCCAGAGGTGGCAGAGGCATCATCTGTCCCTGGGCTTCCTCCCGCCACTCCCCTCATGCCACCACCCTACGCTTCAGGCGGGGTGCGAAGGAGCCCAGCGCTCTGCAGAGACACCAAAATAGGCGATTTCTCCCTCGTTCTGGAGCCAGGAGAGGGACCGCCTGCCCGGGAGGAAGGAGAACAAACAAGATGCACTCTCCCTTCTGCACCCTTCTGCTGCTCTCAGCCCCCCAAACCTGCTCCTTTGTTCTTGGCATCATAATTCATCCCAGCAAAGCCCAGCGAGAAAGAGCAGCATCCCCCTGGGCCCCCTTGGCTCTCCCCCAGCATGGGAGATGGGGGCCGCTTGGTCTCCAAATCTGCCTTTTTGACCATAAAAGGACAGGCACGCTGCAGCCCCGGCAGGAGGATGGGAAAGGGAAGGCAGCGCTATTTATAGCTGAGCATCAGGACCTCAGTCTGAACTCAGGGTTAATCAGCCTGCGACCAGATTAGGATCTCCCTCGGCCCCTCCATTTTCGCATAAACCTTTGATTTAATACCAGCATTGTTGAGTGTGGGAGGGAGGGAGGAAGGGAGACAGAAGGCACCTCTCCTCCATGGAGGCCACTGTGGTCTGTGGGGGACGAGATGGAGATGTTGGGGGACAGGATGGAGGTGCTGGAAGAGCTGGAAGGCCCCCGGGAAGGAGCGTTGGAGCTGTCCTGCCTCCAGTTTGTGCTGCAAAGTGACAGCGAGCGGCATCCCCATGCGATCAATCAGTGCCTGCGAGGGACACCCAACAGGCAGCAGAAGCTGCCCTGGGGCCAGTCCCTTAAATTTCTATAGAGTTGAGCGAGTTCTTCCAGCAAGAACATGTTCCCCTCCATTGTCCCAGTCCTCGCCACCCAGGAGGAGGCACCTGGAGGAGCCCTTGGGCAGGATTTACCTTGGCAATGAGTCCTTTAGCCAGAGGGAGGTGGCATCAGGGCTGCGTGGGTAGCTGATGACCAGAGCTGGCTCAAAGCTTGTTTGGCGCACGGATGGAGTCCTGATGGCTGGTGGAGATTGGAGTTTTGGGGACCAGAGGGAGGAGAAAAGGCTCCCACATGGGTCTGAGCATCACCCAGTGCAGGGAGCAGGGCATCCCGGAGCCACGGGAGGCAGAGCCCTCCTGGCCAGGGGGTTCAGGCTTTCCTCAAAAGTCCAGGTCTGGCCTCGCGGCTGCCCTAATGGGGATGGGAATTTCAAGGAGGAAACAAATCCCAACTGCTATTAAAAAAGGACACTTCCTGCAGTGGCGGCCTGCCTGGAGAGGGGAAAGGGCGCTGTGTTGTAACCACGGGGAGGGACGAGCTCTGACGCAGCCCAGCACAGCCAGGGAGGCAGCTCGCAGCCACCGAGTACTCGCCCGTTCACTCCCGTCGTCCCGGCACCCAGCGACGGCAGAGTGGGTGAGCGGGGGAAGCGGCTCGGCAGAGGTGAAGGCTGGAGGTGAGCAGCGGGTAGGAGCAAGAGCAATGCCAGGCAGTGCTGGTGTGACCAAGGACGGGGCTGGGGATCCGTCCTGGGCATGCATGCAGTGCCATGGGCACCCTCCGGAGAGCCTTGGCCGGGGGATGCAGTGACAGCTGGTGGTCCCTGCAGCATCGGTAGGACCATGAGAACAGCCATTTGTTATTCTGGGTTCGGATTTGTTATTCTGGGTTCAGATTTGTTATTCTGGTTTCTTCTTTTGAAGCCATGTGGTGTGTTCACACCCAAGCGGGTGAGGGGACGAGCAACCGGGGGCTGTAGCTCTCCTCCTGGAAGACACTGCTTGGAGGACACTGGTGTCCCCTAACACAGAGGTCCCCCAGGAGCCACGTGAATGCTGGGGAGCAGAGGGTGGCAGCCACATGTCCTGGGAAACCAGGACAAAACCAGGAGTGGGACAAGGGGGAAAGGGCAGGCCCTGCTGTGCTGGGGGTTTTGCCCCATCTTGGAGACATGCAATGGGGACATTGGAGAGAGGATGGGGGTTCCTCCCTGCCCACTGAGACCTCCCCTCCGGCACAGGTGGGTGAGTCCTGGCAGACGTTTTGCCTCCAACCCTGGGGGATGCACAGCCCGGCACATTCCTCCAGTCTTTCTTGGCGTTTCTTTCCCCACCACCCTCCCTGGGGATGGCAGCTGAGGTCTGCCAGACCTGCCCCATAGGGGCAGAGACGACTTCGTCCCATCTTTTCCCCCTAAGGCCAGGACGGTGGCAGGGAGAGGACAAGGGCCATCCCCTGGCCCCACTGCAGGTCTCCCCACATGCCTGTGTCCTGCCAGCCACCACTGGGAAAGGGGAACATGCCCCATGCCCTTGGGCTTTGGGCACACGTGGCTTCAAGCAACCAAGGGGAGGCCTTTGAGTGGCTATCGTACGGTTTCTTGAGTGCCCAGACCTGTTGGCATTGCCATCCTCAGTCCCATGGGGTGCTGGGCACCCAAGGGAGCCTCATAGCAGCTGCCCAGGAAGGGACCCAAGAGCTTGTGGCTCCACACCAGTCCACTCCTGGCTCTGCACCACCGTGCTGACTACCACCCTCTGTGTCTTACAGACTTGTCAGCCATGGGAGTCCCTGGGGATATGGAAGCTGCCAAAGGCACTTGATGACTGTACAGCTCCAGAAACACTGCCAATGGCAGGAGACGGGCAGAGACGGCCTGCCGGCACACTGCCTGTGCAGGCACCACTGTGTGCCCTTTCCCTGGGCACAGGTAGCTGCACACTGCGGGCAAACCTGCCCCTTTCCCCACTGCCCAGCCATGCCAAGGGGGGCTGGTTCCCAGGGGGCTGGGACCCAGGGCAGGCTTTCGGGCTGTGTATCGCTCCTTGCTGAAAGCACAACGGCCCCTTCCTGGGGGTGTGCATTGGGTCAGGGTGCTGCCCAGCAGGGCCAGCAGTGCAGCAGAGGCTCTGCAAAGGCGTAGGGTGGCAGGAGGGTCTCTGCGGCACCTTCCCTGGCTCTGGGTCCCTGTGGCTGTTCCCACACTTGGCTGGAGCTCAGGAGTGGCCTGGCCATGGCTGGTGTGGAGACAACCCTGTGCCAGCCAAGGCTGCTCCCAGACCTCATTCCTGACTGATGGATGCCGCAAGCTTGGAGCACCATGGGGCTCTTGTCCCCCTCTCTTTCCTATCAAGAACTGGGAGCAGCAGATGGGAGAGCACCACATCGCAATGGGGTGGTTTCTGCCCCGGTTCCCAGCTGGGTGCACGCAGCCGGCGGGACGGTGCCGGATGCAGGGGCTCACGCCAGAGATGAGCCATCTGCTTCTTGTCAGACTGCTGGGAGCGCCACGGCTGCCGGGGCCCGGCAGCGGGACGCAGTTATGACAGATCGTCTGTTTATCGTGTTTCGGCTCTGCTCAGGATGTTAGTGTTCGCCTGCAAAAGACATTTTTGGGCTCAGCTGCTCCCTTCACCCTCCCCCTCCTCCTCTCCTGCTTCCCCCCGGATCCTCGCCCTTGGGTCCAGATGGGCTTCAGCCCATTCAGACCTGGGGGTGAAGGTCGAGGGGACATCCCTCCCACAGCCCCTGGTCCTTGCCCACAAGAAGGGCTGGGCTCAGCCCTGCCACTCTGGGAACAGAGTGGGTTGATGTCTGAGCTTGGGAAGCCGAGGTGCTGGCCAGCTGCAGGCTCTCCTCTGATGGGGACTGGGACAAGTGTGGGGAGGGACAGCAGGAGCTTTCACATGCTCCTTATCCCCTGGGGTGGGGAAGAGGTAGAGGGCAGGGAGGGGTGCGCTGTGTAACGGCCACAGCCCCGCACCATCCTGGGGTGTCCTGGCCCTTACCTTCTCACCCAGCGCCATACCAGCTCTCAGGGTGTGGTACATGGATTTAGAGGCAGAACCCCACATCTGCCCCCATCTCTGTCTGGCCCTGCACGGCTGGGGCCAGTCTGAGCTACCAAGCCCAGGTCTGTTCTGCCATTATGTTGGGGCTGGGCATGCAGGACACAGGCACACAGCTCTGAAGGCAGGGAGACCTTTTTGCCTGCACCCAGCCGGGCAGACAGACACCCAGCCTTGCCATGGTATGACCCACGGACAAATGCCACCTGCAGAGAGGGTGACTGCGGGCTCCTCCATGTCCCCCAGCCCAAGGTGCAGTGCTGCATCTCTGGTCAATTGGGAGTCTGAGATGAAGCACTGTAGCTCGGGAAGGGAGGAACTGCGCACCCTGGGGACCTCTGGGACTCCCCACCCGCTGGGACGAGTGACACAAGGAGAGCTGACCCTGGCTACCGGAAAGAGCTCACCCCAAGGCTCCAGATCCCTGCAGAGAGCAAGGGGGGAGAGGAGGGTGGGACAGTTTCTCCTTGCAGCTCAGGACCCCCAGCCTGGTGCTGGGCACCAGTGGGAGGGGACACACAGAAATGTGGGAGCCTTGTGTGGTGGGGGAACAGTAGGGATGCAGCAGTGGCATCCCCCATCAGCCACATGTGAAGCCTGACCAGCAGCAAGGATGTGTGGGGCTGGGCTGGCAGAGAGTCCGGGTTGCTGTGCCCTCAGGGTCCAGTTTTCCCAGGAATCCCTTAGACACTACATTGGGGATTCCTGGAAATACTGTTCTTGGGGCCATGGCTTGGCAGCTGGAGATGGCCCATCCCACAGGGAGCCACAGCCTTTGGAAGAGCCAGCGACTGAGGTATGGGGCCACTGGCGGGCTGCGAGCAGGAGGAGGAGCCCCCTGGCTACCCCCAAACATGGGAAGTTGGGCAAACCAGCTGCCCCACACCGAGGGGGGTGACAGATGTCCCTGTGGGTCATCGCTCAGTGCAAGAGGATGCAGCTGGTGGGCAGATGGCCGTGCACACTGTTCTGGCCATGCACATGCCACCCAGCCACCCTGCGGTCAATAAAGGTCTCACCTCCAGAGTGACCTTGTCCTGGCTAGTCCTTCGGGGCTGGGAGCAGGGTGGGAACCTTCGGTCTGGTGCCAGCAGAGTTTGGGGCAGAAGGGAGGGACAAGAGCTGCCTGCAGAGTACAGCCCCGGCGGGCTGCTCTCTCCCTTCCGCACTGTCCCCCGCCACGTCCCCGCCAGCTCCCGGCTCCTGCAAACGGAGCCGAGGCACCGTCCGTGTCCCTGCCCCTGCTGCTGCTGGGCAGCGGAGCATCCCGAGCACCGGCGGGGAGCCAGGGTCGGTCCCTGCACCGCTCGGGCCCACCCCGCATCAATCACATCCCTGCGGCACCGGAGCCCCCGCCTTGCTGCCCTGACCCGACCCCAGCCCGGCTGTCCCGAGCCCCGGCGCTGCGGGAGGGTGCGGAGCAGGAGCTGCCGGCACCGCACGCCTGCCCGGCCCTTCGGCCGCTGCCTGCTCAGGGCCCTGCCTGCACCGGGCAACTGCAGGCAGGTGCAGGCAGCAGGCAGGCAGGGGCGGGCAGGCAGCGGGCAGGCGGGGTAGGCAGCGGGCAGGCAGCAAGCAAGCAAGCAGGCAGCAGGCAGGCAGCAGGCAGGCAGCAGGCAGGCAGGGGCAGGCGCAGGCAGCGCGGCCCGGCAGGCCGGCCAGGCGGCCGGCAGGTGGCGGTGCTGCCCCGGCCGGAGCAGGCAGGTTGGGCTGCCCGTCCTGCCCGTCCTGCCCAGTCCCGCCTCCTCTGCCCGCTCTGCCCACCGCTGGACCCCTGCCGGACCTGGGCCAGAGGAGCACCCAGCAGCCAGTGTCCCCTGCTGCCCCACGCACCGCTGTCTCCCTCTCCCCTCTCCCGCTCATGCCCTGCCTGCCCCGATGCCAGCCTTGGATGCAGGAGATTCAACGCTTGTCCCGGGTGGGTGCCGTGGGGACAGGGACCCCACTTTCTCCTGCTCCGCTTGCTGTTGCTGAGCAATGGATGAGCCCCCCCCCCCCCCCCCCCCCCAGCTGTAAGAACAGTGCGGGGCGAGGGGCAGCACCGTGGAGTGGCTGGACTGGTCCCCATCTCCCATCCACAATAGATTAAGAGGCTCTAATCCTCCAGCCGCCCCTAAACGCAGCCAGACCCATCCACCCGACGGACAGACACCCACATCAGGGCCAGATCCCTGGGAACAGCCACGCGATGCCGACACAGCTGCCCTGCCGCTGGCACGGCACACCCCGCGCGTCACGCAGCCCTGTTCCCACCCGGCCCATTCCCGGCTCCCCAGCCTGCGCTGAACCGCCACGGGCCCAACCGCCTCCACACGCTCCTGCTGACTCAGCGGGGTGAGCCAGCAGCGCCCAGCCCACCCGGGTGGGGCTCGCCACTGACACAGGACTGCGCATCGCCTGCGCTCCCCATACCCGGCACCCTCCCACAAGTGCTTGCCTCCCCTCCCCACAGCTGGCAGGGAAGAGCTGGGCAAACCAGAAGGGCCACCCCAAAACCCAGCCGGGAGAAGGCAGGGGTGGGGAAAGTCCTTCCTGTCCTGCTCAAGGAGGAAAAGTGGAAATCACAAAACCTGTCTGGAAATGACAAGTCAAAACCCAGACCCAACCTCCCCCTGCAACAGCACTGCTGGTTGGCCATGGCTCCAACTGCGCCGTTTCAACCCTTTCCAAGCAGTTTGTTTTGAATTCGGTTGTTGGGGGGTTACATGACATGCTGGTGCGGGATGGAAAACTGTGTCTCTCTCACACACACCCAAATTAAAAAAATATGGCACTTAGTTCAGGAAATGCCAACTGAGAGAGCTTTGATTGTTTCCTTATTTCTTTTCCCCCCTTTTTTTTTTCAGCCAGAAAATATATCAGTGCTGACCCTGACCCTGAGAGAGATTCAGATTTGGACAACATTGGCAATTTCTGGCCAAAAACATCCCCTTAACTGAAGAATTCCTGACCTGCCCCCAGCCTGCCTGTGAAGCAGCTGCCCCAGCCACTGTGGGAAAGCACTGATCTCCTCCTTGTCATGGAAGCAAGGCTGGGATTCGGCTCTCCGCCTCTCACCACCAGCTTCCAGCCGGGCAGTTGCAGCGCCCACCTGGGCAGCAGCACCGGCACCAGCAGCTGTGGGGACAGAGCAGAGACTCTGCGCTCTGCAAATGTCCCCCTTGGGACTCACTGGGTGCCCCCCCCAGCCCCATGCACGTGGGTTACCAGCAGCTCCAGCAGCTCTGGTTAAAAAGCCTGGAGCACTGACCCATCTACCCGATATGGAAACTGAGGCACAAACCTCCTGCCAGTCCCTTGTCTCGAGAACAACACAGCCAGGGCTTTGCTACCTGCCCCAGGATGGTGAAGGTGAGGATGGCTGGGGTGAGGATGGCTGGGCCACATGGGATGGGGGAGCAAAGCCTTGTCCCTCCGTGAGGCTCAGCTGGCACCTCTGGGCAGCACTGGGATTTGCAGAGTGGGTGCGGAGCAGTGCTGGAGCCCAGAGCTGGGGTGGGGTGGGCAGCAATGTCGCTCTGTTCCAAGGTCAGCAAGGGGAGTCAGGCCACCCCAGGCAAGATGCCACCCTGGCATCAGTCACAGGCGTTGCACGCTCCCTGCCTCAGTTTCCTCACTGGTGAAATGGTGTTGGCATGGAGTCACTCAGCCACTCAGCACAGCTCAGCGCTAACATCAGCCCAGGACCAGCCCACCCTGTGCCACTGGCAAGGCCTGCCATGGCAGGGAGGTGGATTCCCTAAGTCAGCCGGCACAGCCAGCAGCACCTGCGAGCAGCACCCGCTGGCACAGCCCCACGCCCCAGCATGGAGGAGGGAGCTGGGACACGGCAGGAATGGCAGAGCAGGGCTGCTTCCCCCCAGCTCACAGGCAGACATGCTTATTCCTCACTTGTTCCTAGCAGGATGAGTCCCCCCATGTTCCCTGCTCTCTGGAAAGCACCCAGGAGGGGAGGCTGAGCTGCCACACTCCCTTTTTTGGGCAGCTTTTCCTCCTCCACCCCCTCCAAGAGTCCCGCATAGTTATTGTCTTTGCAGAAACTCTGTGGCCATAAATCCTCTGCTGCCCACGTGGACTCCTCGCTTGTTCTTCCCTGCCTCCTCTCCATCTCCCCCAAAACTGTGTGTGTGCCAGAGCACTCAAAAAAAAAAAAACAAAAAACAAACCACTGGGGGTCTCTTTCTGCCTAGCTAGAGAGAAAAGAGGCACCATGCTGGAAGTGAAACTCCAGCACCCACAGCCACCCTGCCCCAGCACAGGGAGGTTTGTCTCCACAGATGCCCCACGTGGAGGTGGGCAGGAGGGTCCTATGAGTGTTCCACCAGGTCGCTGACCTGGGGCAGGACTGGGGCTGGTCACTCGCACTCCTAGAGGTCATCGGGCTGTGGTGACAAAACCAAAGGGCTTGGGGAAGGGACAAAAGCTCACTCTGCCCAGCCACGGTGCAGTGCCAGCCGCAGGGCAGCGGCGCTCCCCCCATGGCTGCCAGCCGCTGGGGAACCACAGCTGATTCCCTCAGACGAGCAACAGCAATCGGCTTAAAATTAATCCCACGGCCTGCGCTGGCCTCAGGGCACAGGGATCTGCAGGGGCCAGGTGATGCCACCCACTGCCAGGGCCTGAAGAGAAACAGGGTGATTTTGGGCGGTGGGTGCTGGTGTGGCAGCCCTCAGCTGGCTACTGGCATCTGTGTGCCTGCATCCCATGGTCCCTCACCAGCACCCACGGCAGGGCATCCTGTTGCCCTTCTCCAAGCTCCCATGGGCTGGCATAGTGTGAATATGCCCAGGTGCGGGCCCCAAGTGCCCGGCACGCTCAGCATCATGGCTCTTGCAGCGCTGCTTCAGCACTTGGCCCCAAGGTGGTTTGGAGACCCTCAATTTAGCTCCTGCCATGGGCAAGACACCCCTGAGCTGGGGAAGGGCTCCCGGGATTGGGGCTTTCTGCATACACAGATTTTTGAGGAGCTCAGCAGGGCTGGGAGGCGAGGCGAGGCTGCGTGCACATGCACACGCACAGGCACCCAGGGAGAGGCAGATGCGCAGTGGAGCCCATCTGCCTCCCCAGGGGCTCACCCATGCAGCCCTGGTCCTGCCTGCTCTGCACGGCCCTTCCAGGGGCTCTCCATAGCACATCCGCCCTGCCCCACATCTGCCTCTTCCCTGGCTTCAGAGAGCGGCCCCCCGGGGCCACGCTGCCGAGACCCCCAGCTCCTCAGAGCTACGCTGGAAACACGGGAGTGTGGGTGTGAGCAGCTCCATCCAGGCAGGATTGTGTCCCCCAGATCCTGGGGGGGCTCCCAGCATCCCAGGACCCCCAGCTCAGGAGCTGTGCCTGCAAACCCCGCCCTGCCAGGGCTGAGCTGCACTCGCTGCTGCAGCAGGATGGGATTAGCGTGTGCGTGGGAAGCTGGCGGGCAGAGGGAGGGGGCAGGCATGGCCCCCCGAGGAGTCCAGGCGTGCAGGAGTCACAGCAGAGGGTGCAAGCGTGGGGGTGGCAGCCAGCCCATGTGCAGGGCTGGGGTGTGCGGGTGACTGTGCCCATCAAAGGGCTCAGCCCGCCCGACACATGCAGCCACGCCGGCTCCCAGCCTGGGCTGGCAGCCACCCACCCTGCTGAGTCAGCACCCAGGGGTGGTGTCAGCAGCCGGCGTTTGCCAGGCCTGTCCGGCACACCCAGACCCCAGCGGTGCCAGACGCGGCATGAGGAGCTAGGCGGCCCTGTCCTGGGGGAGCAAAGTGCAGGCAGCAAGGCAGGCAGCTGCCAGCACCCACATCGCCAGCCCCACGTACCGCCGCTCAGGGGTAGCAACACGAGGTTGGGAGCCCCGCACGGCACAGCCCTGCCAGCCTGGGGAGCAGACTCAGCGGCACCCAGAGCCGTGCCCAGCCCCTCCCCGGGGCATGCTCACCCCAGACTGATGCACCGCCTGAAAGCTCCTCTGTCAGCAGCTCCCGGCCCTCTCTGCCCAGGCGAGCAGGCCCAGCAGCTCCAAACCTGCTCGGCATGGCGCAGCACCCAGGCGGGGCTGGCTCGCCCTGCCCCGCTTCCCCCCAGCAGCCTGGGAAAGCAAAGCGCCCAGGGAGGGATGAGCCGATCTCTAGCAGGGCAGTTTCCCAGTGCCTTTCCCTCCTCCCCGAGTCCCCTTGGGGCCTGAGATGAGGACTGGCTTTGAACCTCCTCTGGCTGGCCCTGCCCTGAGAGCAGAGAACATGCACAACTCGCTGCACAGGCTTGGCCCCAAAGGGCAGGTGGGCAGCAGCTGCCGGCCCCACTCCCCTCTCATGATGGCCCACGGGCTGCTGCAAACCAATATTGATTCAAGGTGCACCTCAAGCTCAGCGCCACAGGCCAGACTTCCGCTCTGTCTCCTCCTCCTCTGGGCAACCAACCCCAGCCCTTGCACCAGGTCCCAGGGCTGTATTAACCCCTACCCTGGGGCAGGGGATCAGCTCCTGTGCAAGATAAAGCGGCTCAGGGCTGCCTCAACCACCCCAGACCATGCAGGAGCAAGGTAATACCTCCATCAGCATGGCAGGACCCTGAGCCATGGCTCATCCTGCTCCGCTAGACCTCTTCCTGGCCAACAAAAGGTCCCGCAGACACAAGCCGGCTGTGGCTGTGCTCCCAGCTGGACTTTGGTCCGTGGAGCCTGGAAGGAGGGGCTGCAGCTGGCTCCCTCTGTCTGCCCTTGTTTACATGGAAACAAGTGGGGAAAGCTAAACACACACCCCAGAGGCTGGGAGGCAGAGCTTGTGCAGGGCAGGAGCAGGCAGCTGCCGGGATGGCCCCGCAGGCTGCCTGGCTCGTGGTGCCCAGCTGCCCCAGGATCCCCTTACAGCTGGGGCACCTGCGGGGTCTGCACAGCACAGCGACAACACACACGAGGGAGGGGAGGAGCAAAGCTCGCTGTCCCTTCTCCCCAGCACGGAGCCCTTGTGCACACC
This sequence comes from Bucorvus abyssinicus, assembly GCA_009769605.1. NCBI lineage: Eukaryota > Metazoa > Chordata > Aves > Bucerotiformes > Bucorvidae > Bucorvus > Bucorvus abyssinicus. The sequence goes on from CM020041.1 coordinate 10,520,388, forward strand.
CGCTGTTGCCTCCCCCAGAACCTGGCCTGCACCAGCATCCCCATGCTGAGGAGTTTCGAAGGGCAGGAGCACACGCAGCACTTGCTTCCCTTCTGCCATGGGGGCAGGTGACCCCATCCCACCAGAGCAGGGCTCCTCCCTCCCTCACAACAGTCACAACCCAGGCTCCCACTTTTACTGTCTTCCTCCTGCGAATGATCAAGGGTCAGGCTTTCACAGGGCTGTTGAGAAAGAGCCAGCCTCAACCTGCCTTCCTCGGCTTCATGCACCAGTGACCGAAGTCCTGGAGGGGGAGAATCTAGCCCAAGCTGCAGCAGCCAACGAGGATTTCATCACCCAGTCTTGCAGCTCCTGAAGTGGGTCTGTCCAGCCTAGGAGCTCCAGGAGGAACAGAGCAACTTTGTACTTGTCCTCAATTAACAAGTGACCTATTTAGAAGAAAATCTGGGCTAAGTGGGCTGAAGGAGTGGGAGCTGGCTGCTGAGGGGTGGAATGGCACAAAACAGGCTGAGCCTGGGAGCTCCAGATTCGTACTGGACAGAGCATTTTAAGAAAAGCCCTAGAAGTTTTTGCATCTGTGGAAGAGAAGCCCAGTGTGGAAGCAACATCACACTGCACCCTCCTTCCAGAGCCCACCAGCAAAGGGATTGCCGCTGCCACCAGCCAAAGCTCAGCCCACCCCGGTGCCTGAAAGGCAGGGTGGATGTGTGGGCAGGGGCAGCCCAGGCAGCAGCAGGAGGGAGGGAGGCGCTCAGCTCCATCCCACCGGGGGCCATGGCAATGCTCTTGGCTGGAAGGTGGGAATAGGGGGCTCCTCGCAGTGCAGGAGTGAATGATCCCCGGTGGGTGGAAAAGCCAGAGTATGCATTCGCTTGACAAAATCCTGCCGACATCAGGAGAGTGGTTTCAACTCGATGGCTGCCACGGCAGGTAGGCGTTGGCCCTACCCAGCAAGCTCGTTAGAAGAAGTGCATATCTAACAGGACACGTGAGTCAGATGCGTATCTCTCCTTCTAGAGATGGCGCTGCCCGGAGCTGGCAGCCTCTCCTCCCGCTCTGGAGCCTGGGAAAGCCAAGTTCCCCAGCTCAGCCCCGGCAGGAGCAGACACCACACCTGGAGGCCTCTGCAGGAAGGAGACTGGATGGCAGCTCACACGTTTTAAGCCAAAGCACCTCCCACACTGCGCTCAGCCTTCCATCAGCAACACCTCCATACGCCAGCTATCAGGAAAGCCAGGCTAGACGCTAGGGATTTACCACACTTCTCCTGACGCAAGCTGAAGCAACAAGCAGCTTCTCTCCCCATGTGAAAGAGAAGTGGTGCTACTTCTCAGATTGGACTGGGGGGACCCAGGAACTGGGTGGATGGGTTTGAGAGGGCAGCCAGACTGAGCAGTTACTCGGCAGATATAAACCAGCCTCTTTTAATACTCCATTTAGAACCCACGTACCAAGCCCACGGGCATTTGCCTATGCCCCCAATGGCAGCAGCAGGGGAGCCAAGCAGGCAGAGGCACAGCTCATCTGGTAGAACCAGAGAGGAAGCAAGCCCCAACCGGGCTCTGACATGCTCTGCCTCTGCTGTCAAACCATCCATGGCTCCTATACAGGCTCTTGCAGCAGAGCTGTTAAACCTTTTTATTGGGGAAAAAACAGGTATGGCAGGTCCCCAGCAACAGTCCCACTTGGGGCACAGCTCCATGGACTGTGACAGCCCTGGCAGCCAGGCACAAGGATGATCTTAAGGCTTCAGCTGCTTTGTGTTCACCCAAGATCATCCATAGGTGTCTTCCCAAAGTGGCTGCTGGCACACAGCTGCAGGTCCAAGGAGAGCAGGGCAAGCCCTGGGGAGCCCACCCTGCCAAGGCCATCCCCAGCCTTCCCATCTCCCCAGGCACGCTGACACGCCGCTGGGAGCAGACGGAGCTGCCGCAGCAGCTTCAGTACCAGCTCTGCAGCAGCTGCCCCCATGCAGCCGGGGTGCTCATGGCTGCTCCCTGGCACCAGGGTAAGGACCCAGGCAGGGTGGTGGGGAGCAGTGTGCAGATGGCACTGAGCTCTGGGCTGGGCCAACGCTTTTGAACCCACTCCAGGGCAGACATGCAGATCTCCAGACCAGGGCAACACCCTCAAGATGCCAGCAGTCAGCTCCAGGGCAGCTGGAGAGCTGTCAAGAGCTGTCGTGGAGCTGGTTCAGCCTTTAGCTCCCAGGATGTTAGCAGAGAGGCTGAGATCAGGACTTCAGCCACAGCTCTCAATTACCACAGCAAGAATAAAAGCCATAGCTCCACACAGCAGGCTGCCCTGCCCTTCTAGAAATGGGATTTGGGCACAAGCACATCTTTCCTGGAAAGTCATCCCTGGAGTTTGGGATTCCTTCCCACCCCTCAAAGCTCCTCTCACAACACTGATCCCGAGGACCCCACATTCCTGCAGGACCACAGCTCAGCCACATTAACAAACATCAGCAGCTGGCAAGCTATTTAGAGCAGTGGGACTGCTCCCAGCACCATGACCTGCCAGAGTCAGGACCCGCCAGCACAGGAGGCAACAGCCCCACTGCAGCCCCGCAGGTGCTAGAACCTGCCACCACATCACACTTAGGAAGAGCCAGGCATGCAACAGGCTTGTCTGTGCCTCACTGGCTCCAGCAGCTTGGATTTAAACTTCTTCCTAGAGGTGACAGGAAAGCTGCCGTGAACTGCGTGTTTGGTAGACGCCATGGCCCAACGGGATGCTGCAGCTCTGGGACCTCCAGTGTGGGGCCGGCCAGCCCCAGGGAGGCTCAACACATGGCTGCTGCAGCAGCGAAGCTCCTTTGCGCAGCCGAAGCAAATGCTGGGGTAAGAAACAAGCCACCTCCCACAGCCAGTGGCCTGCCGAGCTTGGGCAAGGATCCCTGCAGAGAGCCACCGGCCTGGGACACACGACTGACTGGGGCACAGCCGGCTGCTCCTGTCTGTGAGCTGCGGCTCTCCAAGCCCCCAGCATGGGGCCAGCTGCCCTTCGAGGCAGGTACCCTGATGCCACCCTGGCTGCTGGGGTCGGCCAGGCACAGCTGTGCCCTGGTTCCAGGAAGGGGAGCAAAGGGGCAGCCCCCCCCCCCACTGCCTTCACTGTGTTTACCAGTCACCCAGCAACCCTGCTGAGGAAAGCGGCACCAGCTCCACTTTCACAGCCTGCCCGGCTGCTGAACCCCCAGGAACAAGGCAGAGGAAAAGGCGGGGAGGCCAGCAAGCACTTGCTACCAGGCCTTCCCTTGCCAGCAAATGGGGACAGGGACCAGGCAGCACCTGCATGGGGACCGGGCAGCTACCCCGGGACTCCCCAAGGCAGGGGACACACCAGAGACCTCGAGGAAAGAGGAACAAGCAGCTGCCTGCACATCTTGGCACTAGGACCCAGCTTGTGTTAGAGCAACTACTTCCTCCTCCAGCTCCCTGCCCTGTGAAGGGCCATAAATACATTTAAACACACCCTGTGCCACACGTTCCGTGGATGTCCAGGTGTCCCTTGTCACCCAGGTTCAACTCTTTCCTTGCAAAAGCCATCCCAGGAAGAGCTGCCTGGCCACAACCAAGCCAGTCTGTCCTGTGCCATGGTCCCACCTCTCTGCGGCCGCTGATGGGATCCTGCCCACGCAGCTACCCCTGCCCACAGCTGGGCTTTTGGGAGACACAGCAGAGGAGTGGGAGCAGTGGGCTGGCAAACCCCGGGCCAGCCGTTCACCAGGAAAGGCTGCGCGCAGCACAGATTGCACCCCACGAGCTGTTTGCATGTTGGGAAGCAAAAACAAGCCACTTCTAATCAGCATCAAGTTCCCAAGCCTGTGCTTTGCCTCCTGGGAACATGCTGCCAGACTCCAGCAAAGCCCATTGCTGGCACAGGAGCCATGCCCAGCTCACATCCCACCTGTGCTGGGTGCCCCCCCCACCAGCAGGTACAGGGAGGGTCCACGTAAAAAGCCATTAGTGAGAAGGAGAAAGGTCACTGTGCAGTGACTTATGCCCATAATCAGTTTATGGGATTGGTTAACAGCTTCAGGCCAGCCAGCTGGGAACATGCTACACCACGTCAGCTCAGCTTTAGCACAGCAGCAGCTTCCCACACCGGGGGTGCAACGCAAGCAGGGTTTATCGATGCTCCTCAGTTATCCAGGCACAAGCAGCGCAGCAGGGCCAGCGTAGCAGAAGCCCATCTAATAAAAGCCATCAATTAATATTGGCTGGGCAGCCCAGGGGAAGCACATAGCTGGGTCCTTGCCCTTCCTCCCCAGAAGAAAGGGGTCTCGGGAAGGAAGACAAGCACTTCCAGGATGTGAGTCAGCAGGCATTTCTGGCCATACCTGCTGCTCAAACAGTGCCAGGCTGCAGGAGTTACCCGAGGTCTGATGGGCATAATGGGAGTGCCAGCCCCAAAGGAACAGGAACACATGCTCCACCACACAAACAGTCATGATGCTGCTGGCAGGCTTCGCCCCAGCAGGTAACCCCGACCCAGGCACGCCTGCTGCAACAGCCCTGGACAACACCCACTGATGCCACAACAGCAGCCACCAAGGAGGAGGAATGAGCTCAGCACAAGTCAGAGTTGTGCTGGGGGGAAGCCTTCGGCACACAAGAATTAATCTATTTGCTGCCTAAGTGATTTTTCTGAGCTCAAAGGACTTGCACCAGTTCCTGGCTTTACCTCTCCGCTCTCCTCCCCCACTGCCTGCCTGTACACCGAGGCAGGCAATTGCTTCCTTGTTCCTCTCTGCCTGGCCTGGACAAAGCCCTACCTGCAGCTGCCACCAGATAACCTGGGAAATCTGATCAGCAGAGGCCACCCAGCTCGGTCCAGCTGCAGGCCAGCAATGAGAAACTGTTTCTGAACACCGGAGCCAGATGCCAGCCCATGGCACCTCCTTGGGGACAGGGGGTCTGTGAAGCATCAGTCCGTGTAGTTGTATGGAGACGGGTTCAAAGATCTTTAAAATCACCCACGCTGCTGAGAAGCGGGGTACCAGTTGGTGAACAAAAGCCACGAAAAGCGCGTGCAGCAGCGAGGATGAGCCAGACAGACACCAGGGTCAGCTGTGCCGAGGAGGCCAGCCTTAACCCTGGGGTTCTCACTTAAACACATCTGAGTCTTGTTAGGAAAAGCCCCACTGCACTGCTTTGGCACTGGTATGTGCCCCAGTAACAGGAGGGACACGCCCAAGGTAGAAGGAAGGGAAAGGGCAGATTTGTTCATTGCGCCCCTGGTCTGGTGGACCACGAGGTCCCTCAAAGCACAGCTGAGTCATGCAAGTGCCGCTGCCCCACCTCTGCCTGTTATCTGCATCCTGCCGCGTCAGGCACCTGCCCTGGGGATTTACAGGGCTGTAAAGGATAAGACCCAGACTTATCTTCACACACAGGGGCTTCGCCTGCAACAAGGCCAGCTCAAAAGCCAGTCTGCCCTGTACAACAGCATGTACGCTCCTTCAAGGCCTTTCGATGAGCTCAAAGTGCTTTCATTCAAAAAAAAGTTCAAAGTCCGTCCCCTGCAGTCTGTCAAAGCAGCTCAAGGCTCACTATCATTTGCAGGGTGGAGGACAGAGAGCAGCGCAGGGAGCCTGGAGCCTGCCATTCGAGACACAAGCAGGGCACGCAGCAGCTCCGAACAAGCTCCTCCACCAGCTACACATATTGCTGCTATCCTTCAAACTCCAGGCGGGAAAGAAATGAAGTTAAGACTGGCTCTGTTTACAAAAAAACAATTCCGTTATCAACAGAACAAAAGGCTCCCAGGGAACGGAGGGAGAACAGAAGAGTTAGGACAGAGTGTGCTCAGGCACTTCCAGAAACAGCCCCTGATACCAAAATGCCAAGCTGTTCTCTGAAAAAAGAGCCACATCACTTTCACAGCTACTTTATGGGCAAAACTGCCTGGAAAGCTAACCCCTCCAGCCTGGTGTGAGAACACGCCCTGGCTCCTCCTGGTCTCCAGCTACCTGAACCCAGCACTAGCAACAGTCACATCCAAGAACATCGCACATGATGCAAAAAGTCAAGTCAGTGCCCGAATCCAAAGCATTTAACACCTTCAGCACTGAGCTTGGCAAAGCAGCTGAGCCCACTACGGGTCCTTTAAGGACACAGCCCTGTGTTCGGACAGAGCCTTCTCTGAACACGACACCTTTCCTCCACAGCTGAGGACACCACAGTCCTCCATCTATTTTGAAAAGCTTCCCTAAAGCAGCCGAGAGCAATGCACGTTCTTGTGCCCCAGCACAACAGGCCCCCTCAGTCCTTTAGGTACCGCCCTCCCCGTTCCCATCCAGCCCTGGGTAACAAGGATGGCAGTAAAGAGCCATTTCCTCATTCGAACACACTACCAATGCAGCCCTTGCCCCTCAGGCCCCATTAGGAGGGTGGGCACTTCCTCTGTGCCATCCCTCGCCTCACGTTTCCAGAGGCGTTGGTGCTCAGAGCAGAGAGCAATTACTCCCAACCCCCTTTTCCTTTTTGTCTGGAGCCTGTTGTACTCATAACCTTGTGTTACAACACCGAGCTGATAGGAAATCATGATTTCACTGCAATTAAGGAGCAGATGGGGCTGACGGAGCTGGCTAAGCAACGAATCTTCTAAATTGGAGAACACTGTCAAGAGAAATTAAAGCCTTATGCAAAAAGCCAACTCGGGATCATGAATTCCAGTTGGAAGGGGTGGCAGGGAGGCATCAGGCCCAACCTCCTGCTCCCAGCAGCGCAGATACAACTTGGGCACCTTCACCTCTGCTGACCTCCCCTTTAGGAAAAGCACAGCACAACTGCAAGCTGTAAGCACCGCACCTGAAGTGGCCAGAACAGGCAGAACAATGCAAATGTGGACAGGTAAGCTTGAAAAACCACCCCCATACAGAGAGAATTCAACAGAAATCAGAAAATAAATAAGGTTGGCACACACTGGACAGGCTTGACACATCTACCCAAAACACACCTGGCACTGAGACTGAGTTTTCAACACAGCCAGGGCTTGACTTCATCTTATTACCAACACCCAACCCCACGCAGGAGAGCAATGTTACTAATCACCGAGACCCGGAGCAGCCTGTCCTGCTTCCAGAGCCTTTTACAGGAGAAGAGAAAAAAAGGCTCTCAATTGCTTCTGACACAGAATGGCTTAAATAGGTTAATGAACCCGTGTGCTGCACGTATGAGCATGCCATGCTCCAAATAACACAATCCTTTAAAAGGTGGCCTTCAGACGCCTCTCGGAGCTGTTATAAGGAGGTTAATAAATTGCTTCGAAACCCTGTACACAGGTTAGTAAGATGATTAAGAACCTGTTGTCACAGCCTAACATCATTACCTGAATTCTAGCACTTTCCAGAGAGGAGGAGGTGATTGTTCTTGTGCTCTATGGCTGCTGTTACAATGATAATTACCTGTCCAGGGTCTGGGGTTGCTTGCAGAAGTTTGACTTTGCATCAGGACAGCACATAAACCTCCTAACACAGAACCTTTGCAGAGCTGCAACCAGAAGTCAAGATCTGCTTAGTTTTTAATGCTTTCAGCTTTAAGTCTGTTACAAACCAAACAGATTACACATCAAATGCACATTCAGTACCACAGCATCTCTAAGGAAGGCTCCCCTGTGTTTGTTGGTCAGTGTCTGGAGCAGACTGGTTTTCAGCAAAGCAGCACAACCCAGCTGACAGTTTACACTCACACTTCTCTGCAGCAGTAAACTATCAACACACTCTGTCTGAGAGATGAAGGGGACTCCACGCTCCTCCACAGGACAAGGCATGCAGTTGTACCAACTTCAAACCAGCGCATTTGTGACACCAAGCACACACACTGTTCTTGCTTACGGTGTTCACCAAGGGCAGGTTTTGTTTCTAAAATATGATGACCCTCCTCAAAGTCATGAGTAAATTTAATGGACAGAGGAAATAATTTCTTCTCCTGAAACCAATGATTTCCTCTGACTTTCAAGTATCTCACATCAAAGGAAAGTGGTGCCAAAACAGCTCCAAGCAGCCTCTTTGACAACAGCTGCCAAGGCATTTCATCAATGCTTCTTCACCTTCTGCCAAAACGTTGTCAGATGCATTGCCTAGACAGTAGAAATTATGATCAAGGCCATAACAGAGTATTCTAGGTACCAGTTCTTAGAAACATGCCTGTTTTCATATAGAGCACTGCTTGTAAAGCATCCTCATTTGGATGAGGCAATACTCAGGGTCTAGAACAACATCGAGGCCAGAAGAATGAGCTACATTTCTTCTCAGAGCTTCCAGGGAACAGAGAACACTCTGACTCAGGAGTTTCAGATGTGCACCAGTATCTCTGAAGCCTGGCAGACTTTTTGCCTCCCCATACTCCCAGATTGTCCACACCCACATTTATTAGCACACCATGTTCCCCGGCTGAAGTTTACTATCTTCTCAGGGCAGATCCTTCTTGTGAAGGGAGTACGCACGGTGTCCGCACAGAGTACGGCCTGCATCTGGATCACCACTTGTGATGACAGACAGTGCACAGGGTAAGAATTACAAGCTTCAAGAAACAGATTTCAAAATGATAGAGCTCTTCAAACAGTAAAAGTATCATCTGTGAGCAGGAAACTCTGCTCCGTGCATGAGAACTAAAAAGCCAACATACAAACATTTACACATAGGCATCTGGCAGCATTTTCAGACATTTTTTTAATTTATTCTGACATGCTATAAAGGAATAAATTACACTGTTAAAGAATTACCAGCAATAAAAGTATTTCTTTCTTTCAGCTGGGCTAGAATAGGAGTGAGAAGGAAGACAGCCTGGGGCAGTAACCACTGTGAACTCTGCATGGTGCGAGGCTGTCCCCAAGAAGAAGAGTAAATCTGGTCATATCCACTTCACAAGAACTTGAAAGAAAATGCCTTGGTTTAAAACCATCCAAATACTCCATTCAAATTTTTCTCAAAACTAGCAATCACAAGTCAGTCCAGCCGATGCATGACATGGCAACGCTCAGGGGCTGCCAAGACCAGGGCTGCAAAAGATGCCATTTCATTTTTAAAAAATCCAATCTCAGTAGAGAGGGCTGGTCTCCAACAAGTTATAAAAATGCAAGACTGCCCCTTCCCCTTCAAGGAAAAAATACAAAATTTATTTAAAAAACAAAATGAGGAAGAGTTACAACACTAAATCTAAAATGATTTAGAAAGCAATATGACTTCTTTTGCTTAACAAATGGCCTCAAAACTTGGTTTAAAAACAGGGTAATGTAGATTTCTTAAACTGAATTAACAAGGCAAATTAAAAAAAAAAATCTCATTTCCTTACAGAAACAGTTTTTAGTTTTTAATGAACTTGTAAACAAAAAGTTCCCGCTTCAAAATAAAAACAAAATCCCAGATCATATAGGTGTTTACAGTGATTACATTTATCTAAGCAACTTACATACAGGTTCAGTTGTAAGATGTTAACTAAATTTCGTGACAAATATGCTGTTTTTCCTTTTATACCAAGAACATTATAGAGTTAATGCAGAGTCCTAAAGATTATCTAGTAGTCGCTAAGTTTCTCTTAAGTCTTCACTTTAGATGCTGTTATTTCTAGCACAGGTAAGCAGGCAGAGTCTTTCATATGCTTAAAAACTGGAATCTTTGGTTACTACCATGTCAGCTGGCTTGGTATGTTGCACATAGAAGCCAACAACTTTAAGAATGTTTTAAGTGTACAACTTTCAAAACCCAGGGAGGAATAACCAGAAAAGAGTGCACAATTGTGAGCATTTACAATTATCACAACTGTTGCCGAAGACTGTTCATGCCATTCTTCCAAAACAATGAGATCTCATAAGCAGTGTAGTTCAAAGTAAAAAGGTAACAAAAATTGGCATATGCACAATTCTCTCCACTTGTGTGTCAACCATTAGTTAACTTTTCCACTTGAAAAAAATGCAAATAGAAAACTGGACACCATGTTTCACTATCTCAGTAATATTCACAATTACAGCTGCTACAACTCAAAGTGCAGCATCATTGACACTGCCCAGAGCCAGTTTATACTGCTATTAAGTTCTTTACACCAAGTAAATGGTTGCCCAGAGTCACTGGCAAGTGTACGTATGAACTAAAATTTCTAGGATTTGGGGAGTGACAAGTCCTGCTCCGATCTGCTCTGCTTTGTCCCATCCTCGCCATGCTCAGAAACCTGCAAAATAAACACAAGGGCAACTTACTGATACGGGATGAAAACAAGAAACAGCCTCCACAGTAGGAGAATTAAACATCAGTTATGGTCATTCAAAAGGGAGAATGCTGCTCCGCCTCAGAACTGCAGAGTTCCTGGTGTCCGTTTCCAAAGTCAGCCCGCATTTGCCACCATCCTTCAGCTCCAACACGCACCTCTCAGACCTATTGCTGCACTGGGAGACAGGCTTCTGCACCAGCTGGATGCCACATTCCTCAAACAGGAATTCAGACCAACAGTTTGAAAACAAGATGTGTTATTGCCACTAGGAAGCAGGATGTAATTTCATAGGATTGTTTTCTACTTGTCTGCAATGTCTCATGTTTATATCCTTGAATGTCAAGCTGTCACTTGATTGCAGTGGTGCTCTTCAGAGACGCAGTACAGCAGTGTCACACGGACGGAAGGAAAAGGAACAGGAATAACTTACCTTACAGCAAATGGTGTTCACTACATGCTCACACCTCTGGGCAACCAGAACAGAAGCAAGAACCTTTGACAGTGACTAGGAACCCAGGATACCTTCTGTCCTCAGAAGGACAAGTGAAACAAGTCATGGGACAGGGGAGGCGGGGCATCAAGAACAATTCTTTCAAAGTTCGGTACTCCAAATGACAAGTTCAAGACATTGTGGAAAAGCAAGAGGAAAGGAACACATAGGCAGATCTCAAAGAGCCAGTTAGTGCAAGCTAAACCTGCCTTCTCTTCATCTGACTGGTTATGTGCTCATTTCTGGTGACTCAGGTAGTGCTTTAAAGAGGTAACAGCAGTCTCAACCAAAGACTACTTTGCCTCTGGATGCCCTTCAAACAGCATGTACTCTGTTGATGTATGACTTCATCTGAGCAACAACAGCTCTGAGTTTTTGCTACAGAAATCTCTTCACACTGAAATACAGACCAAGCTGACCTCAGCTACAGCTTGTGCTGTCATCCAGCCAGAAGCAAGCCCAAACAAATCTTAAACACAGCCTGACATTCAATCAAAAATGTATCCAGATAGTACCCAGAAGACAGCTTTTTAACTGTTCCATAATAGGTTACAGGCATTTTAGAAGAGATTCAATAGCTTTGTTTGAACCCAATCTTAATACATTGAAGGACAATTCTCTTTATCCAGCACTAGCAATTCTGGAAAAAAAAAAAAATCCTGCACCAGAATCAAGACAGTCATTCCCACTTGATTGCAAATTCTCACAGAAACTGCAGTGATTCCTTAGTTCCACCGGCATAAAGTTGTCCATAACCCTTACTTGATGCACACAACCAAAAGTTACACTGTTTTTTCCATTCAGTGTTCAGTAGCGAACACTGATTCATAGTTTAAACCACTTTCTCCATCAAAGCCGCCAAAACTAAGTCAACAAAGGAGGAGTGCGCTCCCAGTGTGGAAAGAAACAGATTGACTCATTGCTTTAGAAGCCTGGACATTTCCAGTGAACACGGGGTCCTGAACCTGAGAACAAAGGACAAGCCAACAAATGATACGCTGCTATTTGTAAGAATACCTCAAATCCAAGGTATTATGTGTAATAGAGTGCCCAGCTCTACAGAGAGCAACTGGGAACTGGATTCAATCCATAACATCCCTTGGAAGTCCCATTAAGACTACACAGGAGTGTTCCCAAAGCTGTCAAATGAAAAGCTGAGATATTCACGTAGTACACAAGACTTTGCCAGTATGAAGAACATGCTGAAGGAGTTTGTGCCGGAATCTCTCTAACTATATACAGGGTCAGCTCCAATCTCCACATTCATCACTCCTCATCCCTCCAGGCTGTTACCCAAAACTTTGATAATCTCTATGCTACATGAGAGATACTCAAATTGCTTTATTAGTACCACAGCTGCAGAGCTGATCAACAGGGTAAGAGTAACTGTACTGTCAGCTCCTCCACTTGAGAGGTGTTCAAACTTTTCCTCTATTAAGTAGCAGCAGAGACAAGCAGTGAAAAGTATTTCATTGTCAATCGGCTAAATCAAGTAGTGAACTAAGCCTGTTCTGAGAAATACTGCCATGACCAAAGGTGTCCAGTGAATGCTCATGGTACTGCTGACAGGCTTATGGAACTCCACACTGAAGTAAAAACATCTCACTAATGGAAAGGATAGACCTTGTCCTGGAGACTGACTGCTTGAGTCAGTTTTATGACTGAGGGAAGCTGACTGTAAGCAACGTTACAAATCACACCTGAACAACTGCTGCACTGTCAAGAGATCAAGAGCTGAACTCCCCAGTCAGCAGAGCAGCTCTGTCTGTTGAACCAGTTCACCTCTCCCAAGTTCAAAAAACAGCTGATCTTGCTGTTACAAAAGACACTGCACAGGGTTCCAGAGCGGGACAGGGGAAAGAAGCCATAAAGAGGAAGAAGGCCAGTGACAGAACAGGCTACCCTGGAACCAAACAGAATATTCAGCCTGAATAACCTCTAGGACTCAGTGAGATGGTTTAACACAGATCTGAGTTAAGGCAGCCAGGAATATCTGTAGATTGTTTGGGCAGTGTGCTCATCTAAGTCATTGAAGTCTCTGGACATTGTCTGAAAGAATGAGGATTTCACCACCCTCCCCAGATGCACATCTTCAATAGCACTTGCACCTTATACAGTATTCTGTAAGATTTTAACCAGTAAATGCATCTGTAAATTGCAATTTCCAGCACTCTTGTTAACCTAGATATGGTTATCAGAGGGGTATAATTGGATACCATGAAGCATTTTAAGCCACTTCAGCATAGGCTTTGCTACAGCAACTACATGAGAATTTAACTTAATTCTGAAAAAAATGACCAGGTATTTCATTAATCTCCAATGTGGCAGCAACACAAGCCATACAGCCTCCTGCTTGAGCTTAGCAGGTTTCAGAAAATCTCTATTAACAGGCAACATTCCCCACAAAAAGGCATGTAGGATTTTAGAAATCTGCAATCTTTACGTTGATGAAGAGACTAAGCTAACTATTTTAGGAAGCTGGAGAAGGCTTGTGATGTTTGACAAAAACTACTTTAATGCTTTGCTAACATTACAGCTTGGTTGATCCAAAGGTCACAAGCCTTTTCTTCATGACAGGGAGGGGAGAGGAGGGAGTCATTCCCCCAAAAGACTGTGACTCTGAAAGAGCCACTGAAATTCTGCTAGAAAAACAGCAACTTCTCCATAGCTCTAGCGATGGGCCTCATGACCTAAGGACAGTGCAATGAGGTATGTCCATGAAGGAACAGAAAAGTTCTGTATGGGTCAACTGTAAGACAGCTTCCCACTACTCCTGCTTGTCAGTCAGCTGCAGCTTTGCACTGTCACTAAATCATCACTAGAAGATGGAGACAGTCAACCATTATAAAGACCTTTTCTTCATTTATGGTATAGCACTTGGTCAGAGACTGCCTGAGCCAGGAGAGCAGCACATTAAACATCAGAATACTTCACCAGCAAAACAGTATTTCAAGTGCTTACAACTTGATTTTCAGGTCAGTGTCCATTTACAGATCACCACCTCCTTTAAGACCTTTGCTTTAAGTATGAGCTGTTGTGAAGAATCGGCATTTTTCCTCAGATTATTTCCTCCTGCTCTAACAGCCAAGCCCTCCACACCCCAACATTGGGCTGTGGGTTCAGCAGTGGGTTCTGAACTTCAGTCATAGTGTCTTGTGTTTCAGGAAGCAATCTAGGCCTGGTGGCTTAATCACTGAGTCTGCTACATACTGGTCTTTCAGCTGAAGGAACTGGTTTACAGCCTTCAGTACTCTAACACCTGTGGGCTCAGCAAAACAAGTGGGACTCCCTATGCCACAAACAATCTGACATTTAATAGTATCCTATGGAAATTTTTTTTCTTCAAGAAACATTTCAGGTTGAGTCTTGGTAAGACCAGCAGGTATTTTACTTCTTGTTCTTCTGCATGAAGTGTTATATTTTTGGATGGCTATTTGGACTAAAGCCAGCTGGTAATGTTTGAATGCTGCCACAATACAATGTTTTGTTAAATGTGTTGTAAACTCTTCGGCATTTTTCAGACTTCCAAGTCTGCCATGTCAGCTTAACATAATTTTATACATATAAAAATGAGAGTAAAGACACAAATGTACTCAAGAGTAGCAAGTAGTAGTGATACCTCAGTACATAACTTAAACCTAGATTCATCCAATCTCCTTAGCTTCAATTTCATCCACAGCTCATCTTGAGGAATCTGTTTCATTACAAGACTGGCTGTAATAGTCACTAGCTGTACCAGTAGTGGCAGATTTACATGAAAAATTGAAAAGCTTCTTGAATGTGTAAAAAAAAAAAATACATGCCTTTTCAGAACTCAGATTTCATACAATTATATCTTGAGCATTTCACAACATTTCCCATTGAAACCATAACCTAGAAACATGAAAAATAAACAAGAAACCTAAAGCCCCACCCCACAGCTTCTAGATACTTCAGAAAATTGTGACTTGACAACCCACAGCAGTTTGGGGTTTCTCCTTGATTTAGGCATGACATTGAACTCACTGGTCCCTTTCCTTTAACTCTGGACTAATAATGTCTCAATGTACACCCTCTGGAGGCAGCCAGATCATTCACAATTTTCTGTTTCTCATGTTTGAGGCATACAGAACAGAAGCAAATCCACAGCACTATACCATTATACCAGAGTAGAACCCAAAGTCTCCAGATCCTTGCCTAGTGAATGAGAATTATCCCTTAGGAAGTGTTAGGTCTAGGATTTTGGATTGTATTATATATTTATATATATAAACATGTATATGTATATATATAAATAAATAAAAATGTCACATTCCCAACACCAGGTCAGTTTTTTGTTTTTGGAAAGTGGTTAATGCGGGAACTAAAGATGCAGTGGTTAAAATGACCCAACATCCCCAGAAGAAATGATATGAAGAACAAGGACATTTTGGTATAAAGTTAGTAGTCAAATTCTCCAAGGACGTCTTTTGTTTTTGCTTTTTAAATTAACAGCCAAATATATTTTTTAAACCACCTCCTTGATCTAACACTTAAATTGCTGACATTGTCCAAATTAGTGTAATTTTTTTTCCTGTAACGTCACTTGGTTCTTGGCTACTAACCTTTCATGTTACTCTTGGATTTGTCAGTTTGCTTGCCTGTGGGGGTTTGGGCCTGCTGCCCCTGCCCACTGGAAGAGGCTGCCTGCTGTGCTGCTTTCTGCTTTAACATTGTCCAGTCGAATGTGTAGTCATATTGGTGGTTCAAGGTTCTGAAAAAAAGCAAAACACTTTACTGTAACACATCATAACTTTATTCTTGCTGATACCAAGCCTTTGCTGAACACCCGGAACTAGAGGTTAACTCTCTTAGTAAGCTGTTTTGGAGATTATGAAGGGTTTATAAATGCTGAGTATTACTAACTTACAGGAAGTCTTGAAGAAGCCCAAATACTACCAAGCAGCGTTTTCTTCACTGTTTACGCAAAATGTTGCATTTGTAGAAGCGGCACCTCCTCACGGCCCAGCTTACCCATTTACCTGCACTGAGGTTCTCAGCTTTCTTTTTTTCAAATATATGCAGTTTTGAGGAGAGACTGCAGTATTGCAGATCATCGAACAAAAATTGCTTTGGATTCTAGAAACCTGGAAGGAGACTCTTTAGAGATTAGTACCAGCTCTTCTGACAGATGCTGTTCACTCCACAAGGTTATGTTCTGGTTTCTCTGGTAAGCTCAGTGAAACAGGACTATTCCCCTCCATTGAAATCCTTCTCTTGGGCACCACTGCTAGTCCCATCACCAATCTCCAAATGTAAAAAGCTTAGAACACTTCTACCAAGGGGTCAATTTCTTAAGGGACTTGCAACAGAACTTGAAGCACAGGCTCAACCCTCTAGCATTAGTGGTAAGATCATATAATACAAAAACCAAGTGAACATTTTTCCTCGTGTTTATCATTAAACAGTGTTTTTCAGGTCCTTTGAACACCTTTTCAGACTCTGAAATGACAGTAAGTCCCAGAACTCCCTACACTACACACATACGGAGCAGCTTTCTGCAGGAAGTTCCACAGAGCAGTTACCAACTGGTAAAGCACTGACAAACTTACATACTTTTCCACTTTGAGACTGACCTGAAAAGAATACGGAATAATTGTCTCAGATACATGTAATCTGGTGCCTCTTCAAAGCGCAGGCCACGACAGTAGTTCAGATACATGGCAAATTCTGCAGGGAATCCCTGTAAATCAACAGAGTTAATCAAGCCATGGCTTGCAGCAAAAAGCTTCTAACAACCCTGTGAGAAGGTAAAATGTATTTCTGTCTATAATAGCAGAGGAAAACTGGCTGAAGATTTGTATGTGTAAATTCCACTTTGCCTCTAGGTATTCATTTATTTTGTATTTCAGAAAGTAAATTTGATCAGCAAGTTACCAGCTACACATTACCTCCCCGGAATCACTACCTGATACATGTTTTGCAATCACAAGTTCTCTGCTACTAAAACCTTCAACATATACCATATTCAAAGCTCTTCATTCATCCTAATTGAATACAGTTCTTATTAACTAGGTCTCTCAAATAAGTAGTAATCATCTCTTAAAAGATTCCACTCATGTTTCCCTGATAATCTATTTAAGCATACTAGAGACAAGGTCAGTCACCATTAAGTGTGGCGACTTAAACCATGAAAACCTCTTTCAAAGATAGCCTGCTTTGTATATTTATACACATAATGCTATATTAAAGCCTACCTGTAAACAGGTAACAGCACACAGCACAGTGCTGTACTGCCAGAGAGAAAATAAGGGCAGAGCAGTTCAGGAGTTTGATGCTGTCAGACTGGAAGGGTATGCAGATGTGCATGACTATAAAGCGCAATCCTTGGTGCTGATGTCTGATGTGCAGAACCTAACACGTGTTCAAGGACCTTTGTTAACAAGCATGTGGATGCCACAGTTCAAGATAAATCTTAAGACCCGAAGGATGGCATTGGAAAAACATCATTCTGTGTGCAACACGGCTTTAAAGATCACTTGACATCCAATTCCACTATAGCCTCTATTTGAGATACAGAAGATATATGAACAAGCTTGACGAGGCAGAAACGAGTATATATGGTCAAGCTATACAGCTCTGCCTCAGGTGTATTTATCTAAAAGGGCACTTTCACTGGAATAGAACTTTCACTGTGTAAGTTTGAAGAAGTGAACAAGCCTCATGTAGGAGACCTGGAGAGCTTGCACAGCTGACAGTGACCAAGAACTGGGATGACGGCAGCATGAACTATGCCAAGAACCAGCAGCAAATGCCTGCCCTGTGACACACTCACAGTCTTGCTGGGTGGTCAAACACAAGGCACCCGTGACTGCCAGAGAAGTATTATTCAGCACCAAATGCCATGTGAGACTAATATATTGGCTCTAGCTTAAAAAAAAAAAAAAGAACAGAACTTCCATTTCACAGTATGACATCATTTGGAACTTACCTTACACAAAACCTCAACAGGAGTGGACATTTTCTTTTCACTAATCTTTTCATACTTTTGCTTCTTTGTTGCAGCCTGTGGAACACATAGGTCATAATATGAGATATTGTGCAACACTAGATTAACAAGGACAGTTAAAAAAAAAAAAAAGACAAAAATCCTTTGGTCAACCATAAGTATTTTATGTGAAATCTCCAAGTCCCACACACTTATTGCAAAGAGAATGAAGGTCAATCTGGTATTAAGATTTGGACACAGTTTAATACCATTTGTCGCAGTCTAATGCTTCCATCACATGGCACAGCTCATGTAGTTCTAGCTGCTGCTTTTGTCCATTAAACAGATCAGACTTGCTTTTACGTTTGCCAAAAGTTCTATTAATTCCCACTCGGTACCCCATTCAAGGGCTGCCTGTGTGTTTCGATAAGCAGCCATTACATTCATTTGCAGCTGAAGAGTTCTAGTGTTTCACAAGCTGCTTGTCTTTTTAGAAAATTTGCAGCTGCAACACCATTTAAGTTACACAACTCTTGCATGAAGGAAAAAAAACAATTAAAACATGAAAATAAGTCACTGAAGTCTATACAACAGAAATAAGAAATATTTTCCATGCCTGTTCTTGGCTACCATACATGAAAATACTTGAAACAAGTCTGTGCAACTAATAATTATTCAGCCATGCCATAAACTGGACTGAAGACATCACTAAAGCTGAACTTGCTAAGCAAGAGGTTATTTCCATGCTCTTTACAACAATTCAAAAAGCCACTAACAATGTTATTTTCTACTTCCCAAAAAGGGCCTCAGCCTACAACAGGACAATAGTAATTTGCAAAGATGGCGTAAGCTATTGTTAAGCATAAATTAAGATAATCAAACAATACACATCTTGCCTGCTGCACTAGCAGCAGAACCTTTCTTCTACATTCTATAAATATTGTGTGCCCTGCTTTGTGTAACTAAGCTAAACATTACAGACAACCACGTATCCAGACCAGCAGGCAGAAGCACAATACCCAAACACAAAAGAAAGGAAGGACGGGGAAAAAAAAAAAAAAGGCCATGTAACCTACCTTTAATCCTTGCCAAGGCAGACTGGTTCTGTTAAAGTACATCAATACATAGCCTAGAGACTCCATGTCATCCCGACGACTGGAGAAAGAGGAAGAACACAATGAATTACCAATTTCAGCATTTCATACTTTATTCCAAATAGTGCAAGCATTCCAACAATTTAAAAAACAAAAAAATTAAGGAATAAAAGTTAAGCTTTGGTGCAAAGGAAGGTCTCTTTTCAATACAGCTAAGACATCTAGGTGTTCAGAATTCCACTGGCAGGCATGAAACAAGTCTTCACAAGCAGGAAGGAGATCCTACTCATTTTTCAAGCAAGAAAATCAGTAGGTATTGTATGTGGCAAGTTTCCATCTGCAGTTACAATTTTTTAGAATAATTTAGGAAACAAACTTTGGAAAATAAAAATCCAAAACTTTAACTGTCTTCCCATTAAGTAGCTTGGATGGAAACTGGAATTTTACCTGTAGGAACCAGGGAATTGCATTGTAAGAGAGACACATGACATCAGCCTTAACTTTGCTGAGAAAGATTTTTCTCTGAAACTTGCCTCAGTCTGGGACCAACACTGAACACCTAGCCCTAAAAGGGTGTAACTCCTTCCTTTCTTCACTTCTGTTAAAAAACCCTGAACTGTCTCTGTAATTTTTAAAAGACAAGCTGTATTTAGAAAGGTACATGCAGCAAACTGAGAGGTGCCTCTGCTTTCTTCCCACAAGAACTCTGTTTCAAGACAGCTAGAGAATTCCAAAAGTACCCAACCAAAGACTTCGCTGACAATTTGCACACAAACTCCCATCTAAAAGGCTTCAAATGTTTTCTGTACTGCATGTGCTCCAGATCCACACTTCAGCCACATGAATGCCATCAGACTTTGCTACACAGCTTTCACAATTACTAAGGCTAGTACAGTTCAGTGAAATGGAAAAAAGCCTCCATGATTCCTTCCTCTTGGCAAAGCTGCCTCTTCCTAGCTATGGTAGAATCAGATTTTTCCTTTTACTACCCCCTCTGCAGCTGACATTTATTTAACAGACAGAAAAATAACTGACTTTTCCCCTCTCAGCTACCTTATCAAGAGAACCTAACAGGTATTGCTGCTGCTTTTGCCACCCAGGCAGATCTGCAAGAAAAGCGTTTTAACAGTGGCAGGAAAGACTACGCACCTACTAGTCCCACGAGGCAGCAAAAGGTTGAGAGCGGTATCGCAAACAGGATTATAGAGAGAGGGAGACACCTTTAAGGGAGAACGATCTCTAAGAACCTTGACAGATGTAGCTCCACATCTTTGTATGAGAGGAAAGAAGTTGTAGGTGATACCTGATGGTACAGCCAACCCAATACTCTGGCCTGCCTGTCCCCCTCCTCAACTCATGTTCCACTCTGACCCTCTGGGCAATCAGTTTAGGGAGCTATCCCAGAAGAAAGTCAGCTTGGCTCCCCTAAGCCATTTCACCACAAGGCCAAAAAAGCACTAGTTGCATTGAGGCATCAGTCAGAAAAGATTGGTTCACTCCTCTTCACAACTGACAGAGATAGCTGCTGTCATCTCAGCTGTAACATAAAACCACAGCCAGATGCAGGTACTACAACCACAAATTCCAGTCTGCAAGGCTTGCTAATTCTATTAGATTTTAGAATTTAATTCTATTAGATTTTAATAACCAACAGGATTCAGTGAATCAGTATGGGGCCATGACATAAAATTACATTTTGAGATGGCAGTGGTAAATTCAGAAGCAATAAAGGGATTAATATTGTCCATCCCCCATCCAGTTCGTTGTTTTAATGTTTCATGTCATGATTTTGTAGTAGAAAACATTTAGCTCTGTAAATCTCTGATGGATATATTACATTTGGGCATATACTGATAAAAATAATTTCCAGGATTTAGAAGACAGGATAGCACTCTCCATCACTAAACCAAGAAACTGGCAACATTGCAAACAGTTCCTCGAGAATAGCTGCCATTACATATAAGGTAAACGTTCTCTAAGTTAAAGTATAGCACTGTCAGTTGAAATATTCTGCCATAAACTTCAGGACTGGTTTCTCTTGTTTACGGGATTGTTTGTCTCACTGTTGGCTTGACCTAGACAGTTTAATAGCTTTTAGCATGCTCCAAACTACATTGCTAATTATATCAGAAGTCCCAGTACCAGCAGAGATGGTCCAAGATCTAAATTCAAAAGCAATAGTCCTTTGCAGTTCCCTCCCTCCACAGTAAGGTGCTAGCACAGCCCTTTCCTTACAAGAATGGCTTGGGTTCTATGAAATGTACTTCAAAAGGGACACCTGGCATTTACCTTACCTGACCCATATGTCAAGTAGGCTTAAGTAATGACACTGAGACAATAAAATACACTTAAGGAACATTAAGGAAATTAAAGCAGAGGAAACATGGAGCATTTTAAAGCACCAAATATTTCTAAGTTTCGTGTCTGTTGAAGTTGACCACTAGAAATTCTGTCATTCCCATCCTGATTAAATTGAAGTTCAGAAGCACAGACATTCATGGAAGTTTTAATTATGTGTAAGTGACCTCAGCATCATGAGGTAAAGCCACATTATTACCCTTACACATTACAATATCTAGGCATATAGGTAAGAAAGAGAAGCAAGGCATCACTTCCTCTCTCATGGGCAGCTAACACACTTCGAAACAACCTGAAGTGCTACCTCCACTGGACTGCTTCTCAGATACTGTAGGAGCAATATGCTTTTGATCCAGATGACAAAAGTGTTGGTTGTTGATTAAGCAAAGCTCAAACATATGTATATACATATATACACACACATGCATGTGTACGTATATACATACAGAGCCAACACTACAGTTGTGTATGCCAGAAACCAATATACAGTGTGAGCAAAGCAGATCTTGTTGTGAGCGAAGGAGTCTTGTTGCAGGCAAAAGGATAAACAATAGTTTACTAACTTGAAGGGAGAGTGAGAAAACAGGACACAGACACCAGATTTCTGGCTACAGAATTGCACCGTGAGCCAGTCAGCAGTAAAATCAATAGGTACCACCACAGTCAGAAAGTGTACCATTTTATTTGTGAAGGTCCTTGGACAGATCCACATGAAATTACAGCTTAAAAAGGCCAAAATGGTAACGCAGAACGTCCTGCAAGACTTAGACTATTTTCAAGCAGCAAATTAGGTTCTTGGATTTCTTTCCCTACTCTTGCACAGGCAGCCAAAAAGAAAAGCACTTGCAAAAGGATATATACACTTATTCATATAAATTAGTTCAGAAACTTCAGAAGCTTACAGATAAAAACATCTTGCAGCCTCCCAAAGCACAGCAGTAATCTCCTTGAACTCACCTCTGCTCAATGCCAAGATGTGCATTGATACTGGCATATCGAGCTGTGCCAGTGAGATTTTTGTCTTCTCTGTATGGTATGTGTTGCCTTGTCCTGTTGTCCCGGTACTTTTTGGCCAAACCAAAGTCAATAAGGAATAACTTAAAAGAAAAATGAGAACAGATTATACTCCTATACAATGCAAGGACTCCCCAACCTCTTTCACTAGGCATTAGCTACGCTTAAGACATCCACACAATGTAACAGCCTACAGTTACGAAGAAGCAAAGGAACAGTGCAGAGTCACAAGTAGCTTTAACTAGCCAGTTCAAAAACTTGATAGTGAATTAGTTCAAGGCTTTCCTCAATCCAGTGGAATAGATGAGATTGTGCTACTCAGTATCTGCATCTTAGTTCTACAACTATTTCACATTACTATTGTAGTTTGTATCACATTAGCTCGATAACTACAGTGCACGATTTAGGAAGGAAACTAGTAAGTGTGAAAACACACTTCAAACCCCAATTCACACCAGAGCAGTTTACACATACAGATAGTTAATGGCAGCTCAGCAGCTTAATGCAAATGATGCACATCCTGGAGTGTTCTATGTCTCAAAGAACACTGGCCATTCTGCAGAGCATAAGGCCAAAACCTTCAACACCAAACAGGACATCTTGCTTTCAATCGTGTAATCATTTTAAGACTACCAGAACACTATTCCCAGCAGCACGACACACTTGCTGATGATATTAATACAGCCAGGAAGCCAGAGCCTAGTGCATGGAATCCAATTTAAGTTTCTAATAACTGAGCTTGCTCAGTGATTTGATACTTAGCAACAACAGAGTGCGTGCTAATGAGTGAGCTAACAGCCAGCCTACCTACAAAGGCTAATACAGACTGTACCTTCCTGTGACAAGATTTCAGGACTAGACAAAAGAAGCTGAGGCAGAAGTATTTGAAATTCTAGCAATCAGTCTTCGAGGTACAAATCACACTGAGCTTCTGATTCCAACACTGGATTAATGCTACAGGATGAGGGACTACAACCCCTACAGATTAATGAATACTGCTCAAGTAACTTGGGTGAGGGAAAGAAATGGTGGAAAGATGATGTAAGGTTAAAGAAATTCTCAGTAAAAACCTATTTGGTATCACCTTCAAGGTGATTCCAGAGCAGAAGATGCAGCTTTAGATGCAAACAAGCACTGGATATTGATACACAGGTACACCTGCATCAGGACTGGAACAAAGGGTCACTCTGGCACACTGGAAGGGCCATGGCTTAGGAAGTGACATTTGACATGGAAGCATTAAAGATACTGAAAGACTGCAAGTCTATGAATTGCACAGTAGGTATTTTTTAGAATTCTGGTTGAAAATTTTTGAACTATAGTAGTCTAGACAGGAAAAAACAAAAAGCTAAAAACCTCTTAACTACTGATGCTGGAGCAGAAAACCTTGACTTGAATTCTTGCACACACAAAGCAGAGCAGTTCTAACGAAAGTCGCCCTGAAAGCCCAGAATGCTTTGAGCAAGATGGCTTAAAACCAAGTTTTAAAAACAACTACATTGGCCAGACAGTTGAGGGAAGTGGGGGTCTTTGTTGCACCCACCACAGCTACCACTAGAGGTAGTTATTGACTTGGTGAGTATGGACATACTCTCCAGCTACCAGGAAATTAGCGATTTTGATACTAAACTCCTGGGGGGGATGGGGGAGCAAACCTATACACAGAATATTCTCACTGCACATTTAGTTACAATCACTTTAAACAATTCTGTAATCCTGGGGATCTTTCCATTAATTAATGGTATGAAGGGACAAAGTCATAGCTCACGAATCAAAACAGTTAAGACTGGAGATGTGCCTCATACTGAAATAGCTGGTGTCTAGCCCTGTTCAACACAGACATGGTAAGACTACTTTCTTCAAAAGCAGTTGTAAATGATGCCTTGCCTCTTCCACAGCTGCTGCAAGTTCTCAGTATTAGACCTGAACAAGGTAATTCTGCCTTCTCGCAAGAGGTGTCGGTAGAACCTCTTTGGGGAAAAAAAGGTATCAATTCATCCATGTAGACATGTTTTTACACTAGAAAAGTAAATGTATATTATTTTACGGTACTGATTTCTCTGGGGAATTTACTCTGTTCCCTAGCTTAGACTCATTTTGTATTTTCCATTCTAGATGGGTGGAAGGCAAAGGACTAAGTTAATCTTGCAAAGAGTTAAACTGGAATATATAGTCTGATTTGGATGAGCACAGAACATACTGGTGCCAGCCAGCAGGAACACAGATGTATTCCCACAGATAACCTCATACCACCTTAATTCTGTTTGTTGCACAATCAGCAGGAAACTGGAGAAGTAGGGCAAAATTTTTGCCAAGAGCAACTAGCAAAGTAGATCAAAGTCTCTGGCTCAACTGATAAGAAAGTTTCAGACGCATACAAGAGAAGCCTGTCAGCTTGTGTACAGCAGCTAGCTGCCTGGGACTGAATACGTGAAGACTGTCGTTGTGGAAAGCTATGGACTGATTCTACAGCCAAACTCCTGAGCTATGATTCATATCCAGCAATTTCCAGCTGTCCTGCCATGATCTGGCATATGTCTTCATTTCTCTCCAATTCATCTTCTCTTTAAGAGTCAGGAGTACTACATTTAACACTACAAGAAAAGCTCGTGTTTCTCCAAGACACAGCTTGTTGGAGTAATTTTGTTTTATGAGCACAATGGATAAAAACATGAGAGTCCTCATTACACATTTGGAAAGATTTTGAGCAAAAACTGCGAGGGAAGGAGTCTGGCTGAAGCAGTAACAACTTCTCCACATGCATCAGAGACACTGCAGGAGCCCTACAGGAAGGCAAGCAGACCACCCTACGCAGAAGCGCTGCTTTTTCACTGGGGTGTTATGCCTATTCTTCAACACACACAATAGATTGCCTTAGAGTTTTAAAGAACAAAAATAAAACCTGCTTCTGCATCTGAAAACAAGCACATACATTTAGCCCTTTTTAATACAAAGTTTAGAAATAATTCCACAATTTCAACAAGCGCCACAGGGATACATCTTAGTAATGTTACATGTTTGCCAAGTATGTCTGAATAATGCCAACATAAGAGGTGCTTTTGCAAGGTCTACATTCTCCAGGAAAAAAAAAAAGAAACAAAACAAAAAATAAAGCACATGAATTTGGGGTTGAGGTTGGAATAGGAGACAGTTCAGACCTGGTTTAATCCTGAGAAAGATGGGTCCTGAGAAGTACTAACAGTCATGCTTCTTTTCCTCTTCCCCACTGGAGATTCTAAACACTGAACAAACAATAGAGGGTGGCAGTGCATCAAACAGTATTGCTTACATTGCAACAATGGCTGGCGCAGACAGGCAACACCGAGGCGTTCGAGAAAGAACAGGGTAGCCAAATGCCATCCTTCTTCCACCAAGCACTGTAGTAGTTTTCAAAAAACTATGTTTGTATTCTTATTTTTTAATTTTTTTTTTTTCCAAGGAGGAAATTTGAATGATGTGACAAAGTAAATTTCAACTGTGAGCCGCTCAAAATGGCACTGCCTTGACCAGGGATAGCAATGGTGACATTTGGCTCTATTAAAAAAGGAAATTGAAGTTTTGCTTACAAAAGCATCCTTTGGTTCCACAAACTGCCCTTCCCCCAAAAGACATTTAGAAAAAGTAAATCTTCAGTAAGGAAGAGGTAGAAGGCATTTAGTCACCTTAAAGTTTACTTTCATAAGCATGCAGGGCTTATTTCTAGCAGAGCTGAAAATTCATATTTTAAGGTAGGAGCAAAATTTCTCCCAATCACCAAATTAAAATTTGAAAAAAATTAATTTTTTTTTTTAAAATATAACTGACAGGAAGCTACTGGAACAAGATTACCATACTGTTCTAGTCTTTGTGGCTGATTTTCTTTAAACTGTGCAAAGAAAACAAAACCACACTTAGATATGAAAAGAAAGTCAATACTGTATGGTGGTAAGTGCTCCCTAGAGAAACTCCAAACTGAAGCAGCCCATTCCTCATTTTGCTCATGTAAATCTATCAATTTGCATTTCCATCAAGAATTACTTCCCTAATCTCTAAAACCCTGCAACAGTACTGAAGCCCATGCCCACAGACAGTGTTTACCACCCTCTCATTGTGTGGCTCACTAACCAGTCTACTAATGGGAAAAAAATATAATGGTTTACAAGCAATTTTGTTTTCCGTTTCAGCTGATGCAAATCTAATGTGTTCCTCCACTGAAGTAAGCACAGCAACAATTTCTAGGCCATTAATCCACATCAAGATGAAACAGAGTGCAGCAATGCCAACCTAGCATGACTGTGCAAAAGTATAGAAAAATGGCCCAAAAAGAACAATCGGAAATCAGAAATTAACACTAGAAAAAAAGTTTTCCAGTTATACTCTAAGTCATGCCAGAACATTAAGGAGCCTAACTGCTCGAAACAGCAGAGAAAAATAGAGCTCTACAGAGTCAGAGTATGGAACTTGGGAACAAGCAGAGTTTAATAGCAACAGGATTACATAAAGGCTGCCTTTCAGCGGGACTGACAAGCTTTTCCAACAACGGCTGTATCTAAAGGTTCAGTGTACTGCACCTCTTCAGACAAGAGCTGTTACCTCATGCTAATCAAACTTTCCCCTTCTAATGTTCATGGTCCTGAAGTTGGCATTCATACAGGCAAACACAGGTAAACATTTTAAACACTAGGAGTGCCTAACAAGATGAGATGTTCTCGGATGGCATATAGAGAAGATAAGTGGGAATCTTGCTTCCAATAAACAGCTTGATCACGTACATTTGTCCTGAAGTTAATTTCTATTAAGTAGCATGCTTAATGCATTGCCAATGCTGCCTGTCTGCCCGAGCTCGACACACAAATTGCAGGATTAAGTATATTTCACTCAAGAGAACTAAAAAAAAAAAAAGTTTTCTTCTATGTAAGGTTTTCAACAGGAAACATGCACTTCTGACTACGTTTACCCATTCAAACAAGCGCAACAACCTCAGCCCAGCCCCCGCCCTGCTTTTTTTCCCCCATGAAGTAAATTGAGAGCAGTTCCTTATTGTACAACATATTCAGGTACTGTACAACTTAAGAGTTTTCCATCAACATATCGGCATAATTTATATATAAAGACAACTGATCTACATGTTGGCCATTATCCAGAATTATGATGGCCGAAGAGTTCTCTTTACCAGTCTGTCACTGAAAGATTTAAAGCCCTGATGATGACTGGTAGTTCAGGAGCTCCCACACTGGCACGAATTTTCTTCATCTCAGGAAGTTTGCCCCAAAGCCAAAGGTAAGATTTGATTTTATCATTGAGGAAAAATATGCTATTACAGTCATCTCAATAATGAAACTCCATTATTGAGAAAAGTAGCTAAGCATTCTCTATGGTTAGTTTACCATCTTGTTGCAAGCCTAGAAATCATTTTGCAATCAGGTGCATCGCATAGAGTGGGTCAGAGACCCACATGTGTATGCCACTGCATTTAGAAGCAGACACTGAGAAATCCAAGTTCTTACATCAAAGAACCATGGTTTAGCATCCAAAACATCAGTTTTAGCAATGAGTTTTAAAACGGTTGTGCAGCCTGAATCAAGTAACGTAACCATTCCCTTCGGATCTTTCAAACAAAGAGCATTAGACTAACCTTATTACAGTGACGCCCAATACCCATTAGGAAGTTATCTGGTTTAATGTCTCTGTGTATAAAATTCTTTGTGTGCACATATTCAATTCTACTGATCATCTGTAAAAAAAAACAGCAACAACAAAGCAGGTAAGACTTCAATGAGAGCAATACAAGTCACTTAAACCATCAGTGAAAGCATAACTTTAGTGTTACTTCGCAATTTAAGTTTATATATTTGCTTAGTGAAAAACCAAGTCCTTTTTTTTCTGTTCAAATAAATTTATCTTTCTTACATGTTAAAATTCCATAATCTTGGCCAGGAAATGGCAGATTAAATACCTGATACTATTTCCCAGATATTCAAGTTCATGTTCTAACTATAGTGTCCTGTTAGAGTAATTTCTTTTCCTTACTTCACAGAAAGGTTTTCTATACCTACCACAAGACCATTTTAAAGCTCATTTCCCCCCCTGCCTTGTCTGTTATTCATGGGATCCTCAAGCATCACTTCTCCAGGTAACAGTTTTCAAGGAACAAGTAACTTGATTGTGGCCCATGCTGTCATATCTAGGCTACCATGATCCAGGAATAGCAGTCAGCAATGAAGATGCAGAGAAACTCTGGCACATCCGTATCACCATATATGGTCATGTGATCTCCTGTGCGTGAGATCACAGCACATGCATTTATGTGGCACAGCTTTGCAGCTACTAAAACACTCTTCACGCTGTCTTTAGCGAGCTGAATTGTTACCATCATCATACCCAACAGCTGGTTTAGTGGACTATGCCCTCCAAGTTTTATATACCCCATCTATGTTTCCCAGATGAAAACTAGTGTTCATCACCCAAAGGAATATGGCACAAAAGCCATACAGCATACCTGGAGAAGCTGTAACACCCAGACTCTAGCTGAGCAAGCAAATGGCTCCCTGAAGCAAGCGTACCACTCACTTTGGGCAGCTGAGAATCAGGACAGCTGACCTCGTCTCCACACAAATGCCGTGAGCTTCCTTGGCCAAAAGCCTGGGATTCTATGAGTATCTGGTTAAGTGACAACTTGGTACTAACATTCATTATGTAATGTTAGATGAACTTTAAACTACCACTGAAAATCCAACTCGAGAAACCCTCACTGCCTTTCAAATAGCTTGATTCTGCTGTTGTCAGCTATTTATTACATAGCAAGAAATAAATGCTGTACTCTCATGACCAAGTTGAAAAAAGCAGCAATTTCTGGAAAAAGACTTAACAGACCTCAGTTTTAGAGGCCTTGATGAAGTTTGAGGTAAAGTGGCATCTCCACAAACAGCTTTAAGAACTGTCTTTAAGCACAACAACCAAAACAGTTATTTATTACTTCATGGTCTGGTACAAGAAGTTACAGGAGATTATGAGTGCACAGTGACGTTCAGTAAGAACAGACCTGCAAGACTTGCATGTTGTCCACCTGTCACTGCAGCTGGCCAACACGTAACAGGTTTCCATTGGATCAGATCAACCAAAACTAGAGACCACTTCAGACCTTCTAGCACCAACCCCATGGCTGATATTGGGAGTTAATCCACCCATGTTGTCTCGATACTTTAATAAAGTTGCACTTGTTAGATCTGCAGTATCAAGGAGCTGGTATCTGCACTGCCCTGCCACTACAGAACTACATTCACTTTGCAGGCACAGCACCCAGAAGCCACCACTCCTTCATTCCTATATAGGTCAAGTCTTCACTTAGCTCTCTACAACACTG
This sequence comes from Bucorvus abyssinicus, assembly GCA_009769605.1. NCBI lineage: Eukaryota > Metazoa > Chordata > Aves > Bucerotiformes > Bucorvidae > Bucorvus > Bucorvus abyssinicus. Next base: position 10,549,846 of record CM020041.1, read on the forward strand.
CATAACACGTTTAACCCCCTTGAAAAGAACCACATTGCACAAAATACTTCAGATGTTTTAACTTATGGTATGATTTGTACGTACCTGGTCTGCTAACATAAGTACTGTTTTCATCGTAAACCTGCGAGAACAGAAGTTGAATAGGTCTTCGAGGCTGGGACCAAGAAGATCCATAACTAGAACATTGTAGTCCTTTTCTTGACCATACCACCTGCAACAAAGAAAATTATTCGACATCAGCAGGAATCCTAATGCAGCCCAGGATACCATTAGTCCTCTTGCTGCAAGGGCACGTTGCTGACTAATGTTCAACCTTGAAAGCTAACTGAAAACTAAGGCTAGTAGTGCCTTTTTTTCCTGGAAACATCTGATGACAAAACACAGTATAAGAAGTTGGCAAGTGTGCACACAGTTAATCTTCCCTTAAGAGGAAACAGTACTCCACTTTAGCAGCAACTGAAATACCAAACACCAAAAATGAAATGCAATCAAAAGCAGAAGCCATTACATGTCAATATACCAACATGAGTGTACAAAGTCTGAACTGCAGACAAACTCATCTGCAGGACACCTGACACTCCCAACACCGTTTCCTGTGTTAATTTCACAGAAACATCTTTAAATCCTTTAGGCTTTGTTTTCAGGTATGACTTCTCTGCAACAGACCAAAGAAGCTCAGGCAGTTAACTCTATTACCTCTTCCTTCATTCATCCAAATTTTTACAAATGGCAATCAAGTACTACTGTCCTATTAAATAGAAGATAAAGGCTCTTTACCATGTTTTCAACATCATAAAGGGAAGAACACTCAAGTGCCATAAAAGCAAAAATACAAATGCAGCAAAACATCAACTGCAGCCAAACAGACTATGATATCCACCCTTAAGTGTCTGATACTCAATTCAGGGCAAAAAAATTAAACGTTACCAATGCTGTGAGGACAAGCAGAAGGCCTCCCATCCATATGTTCCCTTCCAATCTAAGTCTAGAATTTCTGTCATAGCACTGCTTTATGTTACCTGCAACTGGGAATAGTATTTCACCACCTAAGGTGCCTGAGAAGACCTGGAGTCACACCCTTCCCTTCTGCAAATCTCAGCTGTGAATTTCCATACTTTAAATGGGCACTGAAAGACAACCTTAATATTCCTCTCTACAGTACTTCTGCACATTATACCTACAGTTAAGTGAGAGGTGTCTGAAAAACTGTTTATGAAGCTGGGTTGAGTACTAACATATCTCTGTAAAGATTCAATGCCTTATCAATCAGAAGGTTGTATTTTGCCTTTGCTCAGCACCTAGTTCTTATGACAAGGACCTAGGACCTGCAGTCAATGGATAAGGCACTGATCAGCTCTCTCCTGGAGGAGTCTTGACATCTCCAACAGTGGTGCAGACAAGATACACCAAGAATATACCCCGTAATAAAAGCGTGAAGATAAAACGTATCAAGATTCAGCTCAAACACAGCAGTGGCTGAGGCTTACAGATCTGTATAGACATTTTATTTCCACTTCAGGCCATGACTCCAGGAGACTAATGCATAGTTGTCTGGAAAATAGTTACCACTGATAAAGCTGACAAATTCCTTGGTACTCATAGGATTCCAAGCTTAGCCAGGATAGTAAAATGTTTATAAAACCACAGAGAAAAGTGTCTGTATTTGGATTTGTTTCAGGAACTGGCTTATACCTTCCCAATGTCAGCATTCTATTCACTTTGTAATGCACTGCTATAAATTTGATAAGCTACATATGAGCTATGGATCATACTCATTATTTTACAGGTAGGTCTAGGACCTTTACCCATTCCTTGCATCGAGAGGGGATGCAGAAAACATGTATTTTGAAAGCAGTCAAATGAAATGTCAGTTTTCTTCCAACATGTTAATGATCATGCCAATACTGTGAATACTATTTATCAGGTTTTTGCCTTAAAATAATTGAACATACTATGATGTACAAAAAACCAAGCAAAAAACCCCCAAACAACTTACAAGTCACTCAACTAGGAAAGCATGCTGATGGTATTATTTGAGAAAGTCCATAATTTATGAAAAGGTTAATATTCACACTGCAGACTGACACCAAGCCATGAAAAGTAAGCATTCTGAAAAGATCTGAATAGCTTGGCCCTTGTAAAGAGTGATAAAAAGCAGGTTTCAACTGCAAGAGCAACAAAGACTATTTTAAAAAAATGCAATGCAGAGATGGAGAAAGTAAAAATGAGATGCTGTTGAGAAAACCACAAACCAGCTTCAGTTCAGGAATTACTGACTATGCCTGTAAATCTACTTGGTTCCTATCAAAGTCACCTATGCAAATGGCTGAGTAGTTTTGACAAGGGTCTATAAACAACTCCATAGGTCACAGTGGAAAATGAAACATTATGGCCACCTAGAGTAATGTAAACTGGACCAAATGACCTGTCTCATTATTCTGTCAGATGAAGTTTAGGTTTGTTGTGAAAAAGTCTAAAGAATAATGAGCTGAATTGAAGCATTCAAAGGAGTAAATCAAGATCTAGATAAAATTATTTTCTTCAAGAAATTAAAGTCCAATTCAGATGCCGAGTGTAATTGTTACGTACAGTAATGGTTCAATGCCCAAGAGACTGCAGTATAAGGGAAAAGGATCAAAGATCAGTCTTCAACTGAGCTAAAAAAATTTAGTTACACCATCACAGAAAAAGTGAAGCTGATGAAAAAGAAGCCTACCCTGGGAGCTACATTTTTAAAAGCATTTGGTTCCTCTATAGGGAATCTCTCTGCTTAGTAAGTGCAGTAATCCAGGATGATTGCACAACCTCCATTTGTCCTACTTCTACATGTGCATGAGAACATTTTAATCTCCTGACCATTCTGCACTGGTGAAAAGCAGAATCAACTCTGTGAGACAAAGAAATAAGATAGGACCTCTTAATACTTCACTTTCACGTTTACCTGTCTGCAATTCCTCACAGAGGACTGCTGCATCTATTCATTTCACTACTGGCAAGAGAAACTACTGCTAGGGTATTGGAGTAACTTGTGCTTTATTTACTTTGCTAACACTCCAAGTAAGTTTTCATTTCCCTTGGAACACTTCCAGGGAAAATGGGATTAGGAAGTAAGGCTACATCGTGCCCATTCAAAGTCTAGTAGCTGCTACTACTGGCAGCTCAGAGTAAAAACGTTAGAAGTCTTGGCTTTTCTTAGGAAACCTTGGCCATGACATGTAAGAGTTTGGCAAGTACTCCTCACTCCCATATTTGCATAACCAATACAGGACAGCATATAAGCATACATTTTGGATGACCACTAATGCAGAGCACCTTGACATGCACTTTTTAACGGGACTGAGCTAAAGTGAAAAACAATATGGCAACAGACTGAACACGGTTCTAAAAAAAAGCTAGTGCCTCAAAGAGAAATTTTCAGGCATTCTAATACTGCATCAGCAATGAAACCTGGAGTGAATTACTAACATGAAGGAATGGTCCACAGAAAGCCCTGGGCCACTACTAGATCTGACACAAGCGCCCCACATTTCTGCTAGAGCTCCATGGACTTTTTTTTTTTTTTCAAGAACACTTGGAAATACTCTCTCATACTTGAGGAAGCAACAGCAGCAATATATTTTAAGCAGGGAGAGTTTTAGAGGGGAATGCAAAGTGGGAGCAAGAGATTTAACTACTTGACAGTTCATTTCGGGTGGGTAATGACTTTACATATAGTTATATACAATGTATTATTTCAAAAACTAAATTACTAGACTAGGAAAACTCATTATTTCTCTAATCCATTCCCACAGTGCTGTATGTCCCATCAGGACATATTTCCTAAACAGAGAATTTTGACTCCATGGCACAGGTCTGTTTATACCTACTTATGCCAAAAAACCACAAGAAGTATGGATTATTACCAGCTTTCCTGAAGAGCAGCAGAAGATGATCTTACTGAAGACTACAGAAAACATTAATGGGAGAACACTATGAAGCGCTAAGATTTATCCTTGAACTGGCAGCACAACACTAACACCCAATGCAGCTGTGGAGAACCCTAGTCCATAGTCAAGCTTCAAGGCGTGCCCAAGCTCACGCATGCATGAAAATGCTTTGTCACTCTCCCTTGCTTCATCTGTTTAAAGCTACAGATCAGTTAGAATGCAGTAAATACCCTTTATGAAGCCTTCCATCAAAGCATGGTTAAAGATCGAACACAGTGACGTTAATTTGACTTCAGTGACTTGTCTAATTTGAAAGACCAAGACCTGCCATGTCAACACATTTCCAAATCAGGTGGTTTAGCAGTCTGATACATTGCCCAGTACAGGCAGGCAGCTGAAATTTTGTAACATCTTGAATTTCAGTATTTGTAGCTCTAAGTTAAACAACTAAGTCAAGTGACACAGTGGTTTGATGCCAGATCACATGACAAGTGCATGCTTACTTGAACTCATATGGGACATTTTTTTTGATTCCCTTGACTAACCAAGACAAGCAAGTGAAGTACTGCTGTACTGTGAAGTATATCTAGGACTTGGTAGCAAATACTGTAGTCGGGTCTACCCAAACTTAAACTCCTTCTGTTTTCCAAGTTGCATCTTTCAAAAATTGTATGATGTCTATTTCAGCAACTGCAGATTTCATAAATAATGTCATTGACTAAAATGTTTGAGATATGTTTGTTAATAGCATGTTTTGTAGGTTTAACTGAGGAAACATTTCATTTAGTTGTTATAATAGTCTCTTCACATCTAGCCTATCTTCCTTTGAAAGGGTCAAATTGAAGTAGGTCAACTAGCAAAAAGAGGTGGGTTAAGGGCTAACTGAATTCAGACAAGCCATGAAATTACAAGCCCAGACTACTGCCGTCCTTATATGATTTTAGCAGATAACCAGCAGCTTCATCCATCACATCGGCACTTCTAACTAGAACAGGGTAGCAAACCTAGTGCACTTATCGAAGCTGTGTGAGCTGGTCATGTAATGAAGGAAAGGATTCAGAAGATTCCCATGAAAAATATCTCAAGTTCAGATCAAGGTGACCAAAATTACTGATTAACTGTACAGCTGTTAATCACTGGTAACAAAATGCCAAATCCCATGCGTTCTGAAACCACGATGGCAGTAAAGGCATTGTCACTATTAGCATAACGGCACATCATTTTGTCTGCAGCTTATTACATACACAACCAGAATAGCAGCTCAGTGTCACCAGTGTTCCTACAACCAGAGCAACTGTAACCAGACTATTTTGTTCCAGCTTAATAAAAGCTCTCCTCAACACTTGCTTTGCTAGGTAACCTATCCTCCACTAAAGGCTTCTGTCAATTCGATCACCGACTATTCCAGTGGAGGCTGTGCCAACTTGCAGTTCTGTTTGTAATTCCAAGAGGACATGCTTTTCTGAGACAAAAAAAAAAAAAACCAAACCTCCTGTGCCTCACTGGCAGGAAATACAATGCTTCTGTGACAAGACTTGAACAGTTAAACTCAAACCTTTAGACTTCCAGAAAAGCTTTTGGTCACATTAAAAAAAAGCCAATTTGGACTTCGACATTACAGAAACTTTTGCCACTTTCATAATTCATAGTGTGTGGCCCTACGATTATTCTGTACAGTCCTATTCAAGTAGTTTCCCAGCACTTGGGCTTTCAGACATCATCTGGAAGAGTTCAAGCTCACGTGACAAAAAAAGGAGATTGTCAGAAGAACGAACTAAGATGGATAAAATAGTTACTCAAACGAGAAATGTATGGTGAATAGCAAGCTGGAAAGAACTTACTACTAGAATTACCTGAGATCACCTTATTAATAAGGTTGACATGTCAGCAGGCACATGAGGGTGAATATGCGAGTCTGGAAGGCCTCATGAATACAAAGGATTCAGACATCCTACAGAAGCCCAAATGACAAACTGATGAACACTCTGGAACTGTATTCCATTTCTGCAAGCACTAAGTCATTTATACAAAAGTCTCTGAACTAGGCATTAGTCAGATGATGTGACTAAAGAGAAAACACAGACCTCTCTATAATCACATAGCTCTAATATCAGGCATCACTGAAAAATAGTAAGTAATCCTAACCAGTAAAAGTACAGGTATTCTACACAGGCACTGTGAAGAAATTGGTATCAATGCTTAAGGCACTGATGTGTAAGCCCTGTTAACACCACTCAGGACAGGAAATCCAAATCAGAGCAAGGACAGGAAAGAAACTTCAAGGAAGATGGGAAGGTGGTGACCCCTGTAATCATGTATTCAAGTAACTCAGAAAGGCAGCTATGGAGTTACGCAACTTTTCTTTATAGATATGTGAGGACTCCAATAGAGAGAAGGCTATTAAAAAAAACCAGGGAAGAAATAAATAGGAGCTGACTGCCTATGGGTACAAGCATTTACCTTTAGGCACAGCAGCTCTCTTTCTATCTGACAACAGAATCATGAGCAGTGCCATGCTAGCCTAGAAAGTTTTAACATTGCACCTGATTGATTCACAGAAAGAATAGTACATTGTCCAAAACAGGTGCTGGATTTCGACCAAAGTGGTCCCTTCTGGTCCCATGTTCTAGATTTCTCAGGACAAACATCTCCTGACAAATAATGGTATTTCAAATTAATTGGGAAGTATATTCTGCCTGTATTTGAGTCTTAACAGATACTGAAGCAACACATGTAAGAAAGGTAATCTATCACTGTAAGATTCATGTCTAAATTGACACATTTTATAGCTATATCTCCCCTGAAGCTAGAAGAGCTCAGCCAGCTAGGAGTAATAAATGAACTTAACATGGCATGACTGAAATACTGAAGTGGAATATTCAGCAGATGTCATGTAACATTAGTTGCCATGGTGAGTGTGAATTAGGCCACCCAAGTACTAAATAAAGAAAGAGCAAAGAACATCCTACACTATGAAGTTAAGACAGACTATAAATCAAATACTATCATTTTTTGTACAATTATGAGAAAAAATATGAATACGTGAAGTATGCCAGTGCAACTCATCTCCTAAGCCCCAAGGCCACTTCATCTGCCTAGTGTTATGTCGCATACATACTTCCACGGAGGTGAGTTGCTGTTTTGCTGGCTGCTTAATGAGGTACATTAACAGCCGGTAGGAAGGGAGAGAACTGAAGTCAAGTTTCCTCCATAAAAGTCAGAAGGTTCAGTTGAGAAGGTAAGCCATTAACTCGCAGCAGGTACAGGAAACATTGCTGAGGAAGAGTGTCTCAGGAGTACCTCTGCTGATCACCTGTTCCGAACAAGAGTAACACTGAACTGAAACTGCATACTTCTGCAGCTGTTTTCACAGGAGGCAGGGAGAAAAAAGAAGAAAACTAAACAAAATCAAAAGGAAAGCTGTGTTTGTTTTCAAACTGTGGTCTCCCTCAGATGCTTCTAAGGAATCTTTGAAGACCAATTAAGACAGAAATTTAGATTGCTATAAAACATGAAATAGATTTTGTTTAAAGACATTCATTCCCTTAATAGAAAATTTTAGGTATGCAAAGACTAGTTTTCAATTTTACTTTGAGCTACCAGAACAAGAAACTTCCTCTTACCCACTAGAGTGCTTCTGCCCTTCAGTATGCAGCCTTAAGTTCTAACAGAAAGGTAATTATAGGAGGCTCTATTGCTAGAACCTTCCTCCTCATCACTTGCAGATCTAAATGAAAGTATCAGTCTTACCAATGAAAACACAATGACTTTTCAGACTTCATGCCACTATTGGTTTTGAGTTTGGTTTGGTAGGGGGTTTTTGCTGTTGTTGGGAGGAAGCTTTAGGAGGGTTGGGGGGGTATTTCTCTGGTGATGTTTTGATTTTTTTTCCTTTGCAGTTTTTTTTAGCTGCAGGAAGTTATTGGGAAAACAGTTTAAAATGAAGTTGTTTGAGAGGTGTATTTACAGGTCTTTAAGCACCATTAAAGAGATCAAAAATTCAAAGTGCTCAGGAAAAATCCATTGTGAGAACAATCCTAACATTAACAAACTTGACCACATTTTTTCATTTTTTACTTAGTGAAGATGAATATGGGCAGAGTCTGTTATTAACAGATTGTCCGGCAACATGGCAGTAAGCAACCAGACAAACAAAAATTGTAGATGCTTCTATAGCTATTTTCTTCCAGAAACTTTACAATCCGTTGCACTATTTAGAAGACTGCATAGTGGTACATGGTTGGCAACACTGAATTTATAGTGATATGTGGTTGGCAACACTGAATTTCTCAGCATCGAAATATTTTGCAAGAACTTACTGCATTGAAAAAGTTCAGAAATGTAATGATTTACTTGTTCAGTTTGCAAGAGAATGTTGAAAAAGAAAAATCACTAAGTCAGCAGCTTTTGGGTTTTAAACTTACTTAAGTTTAGTCATTTGTATCACCTTGATTAGCCTCACATGCTGCACAGTATCTCTTCGGCTTTGCCCACACAAGAACCCATGCAGTATCCGCATCATATTCACCAGGCTCTCTTCCTGCTCTTAAAAGCATCACTGTAATACATCACCAATAACCACAGAGGGTTCCAGCAGAACTCTTTTCCATTTGAAACTGATGATAACCAAAACAAGTTAAGCCATGATACTGTCAGGAGAAAAATCTGAAGCCCACTTTTCTTTCAAAAGTATGTCTGAAAGTGAACCTAAAGGTGATCTTCATAAAGGATACAAACAATAGTTGATAAAACTCCATAAAAGGCAAAAATCAGGACTGGCTGTCCCAAGATAATGCAAACAATTGCTTTTGTCAGAGTGCTTTAACAGAGTTATGCTATGAACAAAACAACATACAAAAATCACTCTGCTGCATTCCTCCAAGCCAGAACTAAGAATTTGGGAATAAAGGCAGACAGTCCAAACTAACAGGATCAGTGCCCAGTTAACAAGATTACAGCTAAAAATGCTTTGCCACTAAAAAAGAGAGGAAAAAAGAAAAAGACAGCTGATGGCTAAGAACAATGAGAATGAGCCCAGCAGAATACTGCAGATTTTGCATTGTGTCCTAAAGGCAGATCAGATTGTCAGAATGTTAAGCTTGGTTCAAGAGCCTTTTGTGAAAAATGGAGGTAATAATTAGCCATAATTTGTACATCAACAACAAACCACAGCTTAAAAATCTGCAGAGCATTTATATAAGGTTTTGTGAAACTCAGAAGCAATATTAGAAAACTTGTAACTCCAAAACTGAGATTTTGTTCATTAACTTCTGTAATCAGCCAGGAAGGCCATCAAATCAACCTTAAAGGCTATAAAAACAAATTGCTTGGTTCTGGGGATAATTTCAGTGACACTCCAAATACACTATCTTATCATCACCAAGTTTGCAATCACAGCTAAAGGGCAGAATTCACTTTTAAGAACAGGTGCCCAAAAGGATGAGCAATCCACACCTCTCCTATAATTTCAGCTTTGTGAGTCAAAGAACCACAGCAGACCACTTTAGTAAGGCAAAGCCACAGAAGGCAACTTCTACTAAGTTGATCTTGACCACGGCATTACTTAAGTAGATAAATAGAGAACAAACCCCTTATTCTTAAACAAGGAATGCAACATTATGCACCTCCGTTTCCCTGACGTGTAGCACTGGGATAAAAATGCTGCTGAGCCCAGCTTATACAGCATGGCAACAGGCAAAGCTTCGGATGATTCATTAATATCCTATCAAATGCTTTGTTTGTGCTGTGGTTGTTTAAAGGTGTCACATTACAGAAATTTTAACAAATGTATTGCAAGATTTTCCTTCGACTTGATTCATCCTTCTACATACACTGAGCCAAGAACAGCTTATTAGGACTCGACAGCATACCATTATAAAACAATGGCGAGCGTGTATTATCAATTACACATGCAAATTGACCTAAGTACAAAGTCATACATTCTCCCAGCTTCACTGCTGCCAGAAACACATATCAGAAAAGCTCGAATAGTCTGAAACAATATGCACAGTTATTTCACTTTGGTCTTACTCTTTGCAGTCATCCATTCAAAGACATACCCTCATTAAGCACCTCAGTGATACACCTCATTTGGTAGGGCAAGTCCTTCCCTTTAGATTCAGAGTACAGTGAATTATTGTTCTACTTTTAACCGTTATCACAAGAACTGTGCTGAGTACCCTGCACACTACATCTTCCATTTGAAGAAAAGAAACATTAAAATGCTATTGTAGATTTCTTCAAGCATCACCAGATGTCATACTGCAAGAAGACAAGCAGTAACAGAAGCCTAGTTAAAGAACTTGTCAAGCAGCATCTGGTACATACAAACAGATTTAGAATTAATGCTGCTTCTGAAGACAAAATAGGTATTTCCAAAAATTTTCTTAAAGACAGTTTTCTACAAAAATACTACAAAGACTAACACTGTGTATCAAATAGATCACACACCTTTAGCACAATGAGTCTATGAATTAATTTGAGTAATTTTGAGTATTGCCTCAGCTGTCCATTCTTATTCAGATTCCTCTCATCTTGTATTATGCGGAGAGGCGAAAGGTTATAGTCCTGTGGTGAGGAGACTTCTAAACCATAGTCAGTGGTCATACAGAAAACAAAGTCAGATACAAGAACATAAAGTACAGAGAAAAGAAAACTTAGACAAGATGACTGCTGTATCTGAAGCTAGAAGAAAGTTTACTTCCAGTATTTCAGCTTTAAATACTCTCATAGGGCTTTTTACCAAATCCAAGAACTTAAACATTAGTTCACTTCTGTTACATTGAAAAGTCCAAAAATTTTCAACTTAAGCCTTGTTACAGCACCAAACATGCATTTAGTTTTGTAAAGAGTAGTTTAAGAATGCCTGCTTTTCCAGTTTTGCAATAGAACACCTGATATGCACTTACTTTGGCTGTTTTCCCAGTTCTCCCTGTTTTAGCATGTAACTTTACTCTGACAGCTTTCCAAAATACAATTTCTGTTCTTTCAGTTGTGAAACAAAGGCATCCATTTGAAGAGAAGGAAACTGTAGTCCAAAATAAAGACTAAAACTGTTTTCACATATGCAACTCTGTTTAAGCGGCAAGTATTCCGCTTAGTTCAGGTATGTTTATTCTATTTCTGCAAAAGGCTGTAGTGAACGAGGACAGATGGCCAAGGGACTGCCTCCTCTACTCTATAGCACCAGCTTACATTCAGGACTACAGCCAGTTGTATCTGGAGAGGAATGAGGAGGAGGGGGGCTATTAGTCTCAGAAGACTTGTTTTACATTTTGTGAAAATTAATACATGATCTAAGGTATGTCATCATTATGACAACAGACCCTACAGGCCACTATTGATATGGGTACACATACAAAGTCAGGAAAGGGTTAACAGACTAAATGGAATCCATAGTTTGTCCCAATATCTACATTGGAATCTTTTCTGCAGCTCAAGGAACAAAATTCCTTTACGCCATAGTGCAAACATTAAGAATACTAACTTTAATACTAACTTTAAAAACAATTTATTAACAAAGACTCAAAAGCAAAACAACTTCTTGTATAAAGTCTTTCTGGAGGAAACTGAAGTTTCATGAAATCTACTCTGATACACAGACTCAGTAGCTGGAAACTAACTCAGTATAACACCTCAATAATCTCAAAAAACTTCTACAGTCTGCTGCACCAGTGATTGTCTTACAGATCAGGAAATTACTAAACACTGCTGAAAGTTTCAGACAGAATATGAAACAAGGAAGACACATAATGAGCAACTGGGAGGGATTAATCTTGGCACTTTAACTGTACGGAAATCCTAGTGACGCATCTGTTGCGGGTAACAGAAAGGGGCTGCCATTTCATTCCTGGTTGAGGCTGTCTGCAGTTTCAAGCCTTGCAGCACATAACTATGAAAGGAAAAGATACATGCCAAAGCATGTCCCTTGTCCCAACACGAGAAGGGGGAGGGTTAATCACGTCCATCCGCCATTTTCTGAGCGGAGGAGGAAGACATGTTGGAACAAAAAAAAAAAAAAAGCAAGCAAGCAACAAAAGAAAGCAGCCATTTCCAGTACCGGCTGCAAACTCTCCACCTCACCGAGAACACTGGCTCTCAGCCAAACAGCCTCATACTTCGTTCTAATCACGACAAGAATTTCTCACAACTCAGGAACTGCTGAAGACCTCGCTTTCAAAGCACGGTATAAGGATAAAAGCAGGCCAGTGCAGAGGATACCCAACCAGTTGTAAAGCTTGGAATGGAGCCTTTTTCCCCCTACAGCCTAAGTCCTCCTATATAAATCCCTTTTTAATGCTGGTGTCCTGCACTGCACTAACATTAAAGAAAAGTCACTGTACTGCATACATGAATGACTCCTACCGTATATGTGGGATGCCAACTCCTCCCTGCAGAATCTTGTAGAGTTTGCTTTCATACAGCAGCTGGGGATGTCTGGCCTTCTGAGACTCCAACTTCACAGCAACCTCCTACAGCGAGAGGGAACAAGGAGTCAGTGTCCACCAAGCACAGCCTTGCCACTGAGGTTTAAGGGGCACAGCACTTCGATATCCCCTACACACCCCTGCTGCAAAAGCTTTGAGGTACTATTTTTTAAGCTCTCGGTGCTCAACGTTCTGCATTTTGCTGCCTCTTCAAGTAAAATCCATGTCGTGATGATTTGTACATAAATATCCATCCCAGGTCATGAAACTGAGCTGGAGACGTGAAGTCTTCAGATCCTTGTAAGTGAGAAAGAACATACGTGGGTGTTTCTTCTTTACAGCTCAGAGCCGTGAGGGGGAGGAAAAAAAAAACCCAAGAAAAAAAAGAGCTGAAGAAACAGGGGATCTTCTTTGTTTCTATTACTATTGATGAAAATGAGATAGTGTTCCCCAGCTGAGAGGGGCATAGATGACTGGCGTTAGAGGAACGACTTTGGCCGCTCATAAAAGACAAAGTATGTTTTTCCACAACGGTGGTCTCCTCTTCCTAACACTCACAAGCGAGCTATGCAACTGCTGGGTGGGAGAGACCGCGATCACACGGCTCTGCCGTCGGAAGGGGCAGTGCCACCCCGGCCGGCGACGAAGGGCCTCAGGTCGGGAGAAGCCCCTCACCCACAGGGTACGCACCGTCACTCTCCCACCCCGCGGAGGCAGCGATACGTGAGGCAAGGGGGGACAGCAAAATCAGGCTTCAAGTCAGCCTCGGGAAGGTTATCGCTGGTCTCCGGTTCCGCCCGAGGTGCGGAAGGGACCGCGCTGACGGGCCCAAGGAAGTGAGGGAGTGCGAGCCGCCCTTACCTCCCCGTTGGTGATGTTGATCGCCAGATAGATGTCCCCGAAGGAGCCCGACCCGATCTTCCGCACCAGCTTGTATTTGCCTCCGACAATGAACTCGGCCTTGGAGCCGCTGCTACTCGCCATGGCGAGGGGCGGCTGAGGGGCCCTCTCGGCGCTGAGAGGCTTGGGGGTAGAAAGAGCTCTATCGCCGCCCCAGAGAAGGGGAAAGGGGCAGGGGAGGGAAAAGAGGGGAGGGGAGGGGAAAAGAGAACAAGGCAGGCTAGTCCCCGCTGCTCAGCTCCAGCTGGGCGCACCCCTCCGCGGCTCTATCCCGCTCCCCGGCCGGGTGGCGCTCGGCTCCCTCCAGAAAGACGAGAGGCGGCCACGGAGGTGCTGTGAGGGCCGGGAAAGGGGAGGGGGAGAGGGAAATGCGAAGCCCTCTGGCTCCGCCGGGTCCCGGCCACCGCCGGTCCCTCACTCGGCCACCGCCGCCATCTTGTCTCTCAGCCGCTGCTACCGCGGACACAAAATGCCCCCGCCTGCAGCCGACGCTTCTTCACCGCGCGGGGCACGCTCGGAACGGGGCGGGGCGGCGGCGCGCATGCGCCAGGAACGGGCCGCCTCCTTCCCGCAGCGCGCCTGCGCAAGGGGCGGAGCTGGGGGGAGAGGGCAGGGAGCGGGCGGTGGTGCGCCCCCTGCGTATGCGTACTCACCGTCCGCCCTCAAAGCCAACCACCGGCGCCGCTCTTCACCCACCCCCGGCCCAGCAGCACGTCGCCTGCTCGCTGCGCACTTGCGCACCGCTCGAACCCGAGCCCGGGCGGAAGAGGGAGAAGGAAAGCATAGGTGCCCTCACCCGCTTCTTAAAGGGGCAGGCTCCACCTGTGGGCTTCGGCTGGGACTGCCCAGGGCTGTGCCCCTCCGGGCGCTGGGAGCAGGGGGGCTGCAAAGCCACGAGGCCTCTGCTGAGTCTCCCGGGTGTCTGCTCTGCCCACCCGCCCCTGTGTCCCTTGGGCGGTGGGAGCCGCTCGCTGGCCTGGGCAGCCGGGCAAGGCAGAGATAAGGCCGGGTCAGGGTCCCGCCGTGATGCGCGCTTCACCCGCTTTCGTGTGGGGCTGCGGCTGGGCTGCTGACACTGCGTCAAGGTTCTTACCAAACAAACCCCAGCCCCCGTCTGCGTGCATGTTAACGGTCTGGTTTTGTGTGTCAATGAAACCACAACAACCCGTGCCCTGTCTTGTGGCGTCCGCAGCCCGGCAGGTTCTGGGGCTGAGCTGAGAGACAGGCACCTTCCCCGCTCCTGTGCACACACCACATCTGCTTCATTACCCTTCCCTGCTCGGCCTGCCGTATCTGATTCATGTCTCCAACCTCCAGCCTCGGCCTGCTTGGGTTGCAGTGCGCAGCACCGCAGGTCCTGCACGAGCTGCATGCATTTCTGCTGGGAGTTTCTTAGTCCAGGAGGAGCCGGAGGAGGCTGTGGCAGCCTCACAAGGACCACACCACGGGCAGAGCCACCTGTCATGACCACACCTCTTGGCCCTGCAGCTCCTGCCTTCACGTGGCCGTTACACTCAGCTCCTCTTCTTCCCCAGATCACTTTGACCCAGCAGCTTGTGCTCCAGGAGCTGTTTTGAGCTGTCTGTCAAAACCGAGACCTCCTCTGTTGCCCCCTCGCTTGGCACTTTGAGTTTTCCCTTTGCGGGAACACAAACCTGTGAATTCCCAGTGACTCATCATCACTCCCTGTCAAGAGTGGCGTCTTCTGCTGTGCAAGCCTACATTTGGGAAATGATTCAGTCTGCAGGAGAAAGAATGTGCCTACAGTAATGTAGCTCATGTACGTAGAAGCAAAGCCTACTCAGGGTGTCTGCTTTTAAGGGGGCACTCAGAGAAACTACTTTCCAGCTTGCCTGGTGCACCCAAAGCCATGAGAATAATAAAAAGTTTGACTTTAAGACTAGCCTATGCACAGATTTTTTTTTTTAATAGCTGTTTTGGAGACAAGTGAGATTAAGAGGTTCAGGTTAGGACACTGCCATGTTGATAGGAAGCTGTTCATGTAGAGTCGTCTTAAGAGAACAGCATCCACACAGCGGTAGAGGCTTTTATTGCACTCACCATGTTGCTTTCTAGCTTAGTAAAGGCACTGTGGTACAAACACTTTCTGTCTGCACAAGTGCAAGAAGTCCTGGCTTGTGTCCATCTGGCTGTTAGGCAGCAAAGGAAGTCTGTGATTTGCCTGCATTTCTTCCTGTGATGGACTCAGTCAGCTACAGGATGACTCCATAGTGAGAGATTAGGAGGAATGGAGGGGGAAGATTGGCAGCCAGCAATGCCCTGAACTGCAAATATCTTCTTCAAGTTGCTCTTGTGTTTCAGGGAGCTTCAGTCCAAGGTTTTACTACGGGTCTCTCTGCATCTCTAATAAAAATGAAATGTGAAGGATTCGAAATCAGCCTGAGCTGTGCCAGATGCACCAGAAGGAAGGCGATGCTCTGAGAGCAAGCTAGTCTCCAGCTCATTCCCACCTCAGTTCTGTCACGGAGCATTTGTGCAAGCAAGAATGTCTGCACTCTTGTCACTCAGAGGGAACATGGAGCTTGTGCGGAGGAGCTCAGATACATCGCACACTAGTTAAGGGGGGTGGAGTTTTGAGGGCAAATGAGGTATCTTTAAACATCACACTCATTTCTAAATGCAGAGCCCCTCTGTCCTCAGTTGCCCTTGCTCTGCTGTTGATGGTGGTTTGCAGACTGCTTAGGACTGATGTGCGCTTCGTGGCCTTTGGGGTTTCGTTGTTTTCAGTGGTTGCTCTGGATGGGATTTGACCAGTATGGAGGCGTTTGGCTTGAGTCACATATCCTTGGATAAGCAGGAAAAACAGGTCTGCAGCTCCTGGCCAGTAAATAGACCATGCCCGGGTAGGCAGGAGAGCTGGATCTCCTGGGCTATGCAATGCTGCCATCTCCTGCCTGCCGGGGGACGTCTCTGTGTCCAGGGGACATCTGTCCAGGGGACATCTCTGTCCAGGGAACACTGCTGGTGCCTTAGGCCAGGGAACACCATGCAGGACAGGAACTGGCAGAGCTGAGCAAATGCACCCAGGCACACATCTTCCCCAGAACGTCTGCAGTCTGCAGGATGTTGTGCAAAAATGACCACCAGCAACCAGCAATTGGTTCTTTTTGTCTTGGTTATTTTTAATATGGGTCCTGCAGGAGGGATGGGGATGGGGGAAATCAAAGGAGGATCAGTCTAGGGAATGTGGGAAGGACTGCAGCACAGGCGGGAGGATAGCAGAGAGATGGCAGAAGTCAGCCAGCATAAACCAGGCTAAAACCAGGACGCAGAGAAGAAAGATCTACCAGCACAGCCGAGCTTCATCACCCCTGCCCAGGAGCAGGGGGGATACCTGTGAACACTCTTCTGTACTGGAACCAGGACTGTGGGGAAAACCACAACCCATTTCCTGCTCTGGCTGCTCCACGAAGAAAGAGCTGGAGAGCCCCATACTCCAGCATCCCACTGTGTGCCACACTGAGGTGACCTCAAACTGTTTTCCATTTGCTCACTCCTGTGGTTGCAGACCACATCTATTTGGGGCTGAGGACACCACGTTGGATCCTACCTTTCAGATTTACATCTCAGTCACTCTGGGGCTCTGTTCACATCTCCACAGTAGCAAGGAGAGCATTGTTCAGTTTCAGAGAAGACAGAAAGTGTGTGCCTGTTTCTGGGCAGGCAGAATTTAACTCAGTGAACAAATGACACTATTCAGAGCATAAGGCTGGAGGAGACTCATAGACTGATGGATCCTAGACGTCCAGAAGCTGATCACATCTGGAGGTGGATCTTACCTGGTGTGTTGTCCCCTCCTGTGTCAGGTTGAAGTCCACCTGTGTAAGAGCTTTTGCTGTTTTTTATTTAGGCCAACAGATGTGTTCTGTCTTGATGCCGCAGTGCAAGAAAATTCCCCTCCCAGCCCCTTGCGGAAAACCAGATACTATGCCGTGGTGTTTGGGCTGTACCTTACTGAGCAGTGACGATTCTGACAGTCTGAAAGCAGTCCTGGCCTTGTAAAAATCCCACCACAGCCTCTGCCTTGGGGTTTGTGTCCTGAGTCTTCTGGAAAGCACAGACGTTGGTGGAGGCAAACACGAACAATACCAAGATCTGCACAAACATAAACCCCACAGAAATTCCAAATGAATTTAACATAATATAATTTAAAAGCACTGAAAATGTAAGTTGGGAGGGGAATTTTAGGCTGTAGTTTCACAGCAGCTGGCTTAATCTAAGAACTGACTGTTGCTCATACAGGGTGCTCTCACTTCTGCATCCTTCTCTCCTCCTGCTCACCCTGCTCCCAGTGCCCAGCTCTGGTGGCTCGTCAGACCCTCTGTGGTAAGTTTGGCTCTTTAAGCCTACAGAAAATTGTCCGAATGTTTTCTCTTCATGTTTTCTCTGGGTTAATGTTCTGCCAGACTGGTGACTTGAATGGCTCAGGGGGACAGTGCAAGGGTTGTTCACTGATGGCAACAATAAGCTGTCAGCCAAAACACCAGACAGGTGTGGTCAGGTGGGAAAACTGAAGAAACATCTCCTGCTGCTTGGAAAGGTGCTCTGCAGACATCCAGGAGAGGAGTCATTGAATTCACTGGTAACAGGGAGAACGCCAGCCTCAGCACCACCACCAAAGAGGATGGGGTGAGCTGGACAGCTAGAGCATCCACAAGCTATTCTTTAGCCCCTGTTCATTATTATTTTTCACATCTTTCAGGGACACTGAGATATTGAAAACATGTTTACAGCTGCATCACTTGATAGAGTAAAAGGAATAAAACCCCTCTCTTCTCTTTCCAGAACATAGGCTGGAAGTCCTGCTGCATGACCAAGCCTCCAATGTGGCCGGCTCTCCTTGATCCCAGCATTGCTCATCCTTTATTTGTGCCTGCTTCGCAACTGAGCATCCCCAAACCTCTTACCTTGATCCCAGCAAGGGATAGGAGTGGTTTCGATGTAATAAACTGGCCGTTTGATGTAGCACTGATGGAGCAGCATCCTCTTTACATGCTTATAACCATGTCAGCAAATATATGCTGCTGTGGAGTTGGAGCAGGAGGGAACTGCTCATCCTCCTGGGCAGCAGGAATATCCCAGGCTCCTGTCTAAAGGCTCCTAGGGAGGGAGGAACAGTGAAATGACAAGCTAAGCAAAGTCATGATTCAAAAAGTCAAAGGGCATACAGCTCCTCTGCTCCGATGCAGTCAGCGCGCGATCAGGTCAAGTTATAATTTCAGAGTCTCTCTGGAGTGGAGCTGCCATCTTCCAGGGCTTTCCTGCTGCTGCTGCTGCAGGTAGGACCAGGGATGAAGATGCTGAGTGCTCCTGCAATACAGAATGCAAAGGGCAAAGTCACAGACCACAAAGGGCAAAGATACATGCTACAGCTCAGCTGAGCTGACAGACCCCATTCCTTCCCCAGCAGCAGAGTCCTGCTCACTTCCCAGCCAGCCGCTTCAGCAGTTCAGCCCCTCACCGAGACAATGCGCCTCCTGACCTGCCAGGAGACGATTCCCTTGTTTGGCCAGGCTAGTTTTCTGATGGTTTATGGAATCAAATTTTCTCATATCAAGGTCCAACAAAGCTGGAGATGATGCAAAGGAAAAAGAATCCCATGATCAGCAGAAGCCCAAGATCTTCAGAAATAAAACAGCCATCTTCTGTCGTTTGACTCATCCCTCCAGCCACCTAGCATCAGCCCCTCTCCAGAGGGCCACCTTCAACCTGTGTACCCTGTGTGGCTAAGAAAAAGCAAGATCCATGTCTTCAACCTGAGGTCCAGTCTGCTCTCTGAAGTGTTTATTGTCTCAGTTTTGCACCCAATTTTCCCTGTAAGTGGGCAAAACCTGGGTGCAGATGAACAAACCGAGTCACCACCAGTGCATGTCACTGCGTCCTGGACAGCCAAAGTCATCTCAGTATTTCTTTTCTCTTTGGCAGGAGGGGCAAGTGAGCTTCTGGCATGGTTGAGGGATTTGTGTTTTAAATTAGATCTGGGTTGCATGTTTGTAAACGTAGCAGGTTCCTTCTCTGGGGACACCAGTTCTGCTCTAGCACACCCTCGTGCTCCCCCTGCCCGTGTCGTTACATCAGCAGTGTGCCCTTCATGCAGGGGCCTTTGCCCTCCCTCCTGAGCCCCTGGGCTTTGGCTTTGTGCTGACTGTAGCTGATTCTCCATCCAGCTATTTTTAGCAGAGCTTACTGCATTTGGGAAAACGGCTGGAGAGGGAAAGCATGTGCCAGTAGGACCCAAACGAGGCTTGTGCTAGGATCCCATGTGAGGTTGCTCATCTTCGGATGGTCCTGTCTGGATGCCTGAGGACACCTCATGGGGTGGCTTTGCCACGCATCTGTCCAAACCCTGCTCCCCCGCAGGTCCCTCTGGCAGAGCAGGGTGATGTAGGGCTCACCAGGGCATTGCAGTGGGGTGGGAGAGATCCAGTCCCTCCACATTCCTTGAGCAGAGTTCTGCCTGACACCCACTCGTGCCAAGGGCACCCACAGGCACCAAAGATGTGCTACTGGCCACCCCTGCCCGGGCCACTTGTCCCTGCCCTCCTGCTGCTGCCTCCCCTGCACTGGCAGGGCCAGGCATGGGTCTGCGAGGAGCCAGCCCGGGGAACTGGTCCAGGTTGAAAATAACTCTGTTTTTCCGGAGGAGTCTGACACGGGCTGTATTTGCCAGGCTGGCTCAGCGCAAAGCATCAATGCCAGTGCTGGCACAAGGCAAGAGACACCATTATTTTTGGCAAGGGTGCCTGCTTTGACTGTTCACACATAACCCTCAGAAAGTTGTCATCCCTCATAGCCCAGGGTTACAGCCAGCACAGGCGATGCCTTACTGCACCAGAAAAGATATGAGCAGCCATGCCATGTCTGGCCTGGGTTTTTGGCTCTGACACTGCTGCACAAGGGCAGCAGAGACAGGCAAGGCTGGCCTGAGCCTTCCTCACTTACGCGAAACCCCTGCATGTGACCACATCATATCTCCAGACAGACTCGGTCATCCACAGCCATGACAGCGTGGGTGTATCGCTGTGCCTTGCTCAGTGGGGTTGCAGGGGGCCCTGGAGCTGGGGCACAGCTCTGGCCAGCTGGGCAGAGCCTGGAGCAGGGCTGGGACAGGGGGACAAGTCTCATTCTTGCAGGGCTCGAATTGAATCAAAAATATCTGGCTCTGAGGAGAAGGTGTCCATGAGCTAACAGCATGATTTCCAAGCCTTGTGAGAAGTTAGAGGGGAATTCTGCAGTCTGAGACATTCTTGGCTGTTTGGAGAGAGGTTTTTTTAAGTACTGCAGGAAAAGGGGGATTTTCAAGTAATTTTTATGATTCATAGGAAATGCTGTTAGTGCACAGCTGAAGCTCTACCAATGAACTTGTTCCCTGGAAGACTCTTTCCTGCAGAGTTTCTCTAGTGAACGTAATAGTCCCAAGCAGCAGCGTCTGCAGGCTGCTTGGATTGCCCCGGCTCTGCCGCAGAGCTTGGACTACCCACCCAGGCAAAAATATTCAGAGACATGACATCCCTAGAAGTTTCTTTCTTGATGGAGTTCATCTGATTTCCTTTGGGATGACTTGTTTTACCTTGCCTTAGCTCTCAGAAAGACCACAAGATTTCCAAAAGCAGGTTCCTTCCCTAATCCAGTGCCAGAGACTGTGCCGTTCCAGAAGTGTTTGTAGGTGGGTGGAGGAACTGCATCTCCTTTCCTCTGGCACAATCACTAGGAATGAACTGCTGAATGGGGGTGAAGCTGAGGTCCAAACTTTCCAGTGATGTCAGCCTTGAAATTGCTTTGGGTACTTGAGCACTGGGAAGTAAAGTGAGAGACTCTGAAGAAGTCATGGGCCAAAAAAGATGTAAATGGCAGCACAGCTGATTCACTGCCTGTCAAGTGCCATGGATAGGCCTTCAGCAGCAGTTTCTCTGGCCCTTTTGAATTAATTATCCTGCTAGTGCAGAGTACTGGTATTTGGCATCCAAGGCACATTTCCTTTGTGAGACTGCTTAAAGCAGTCAGGTTCAATCACTGAGGTGAGTCTCCTCTAACGCAAATAATTCAGCTTGTGGATGACTGCTGATACATGTGGGAGTAAATCTTCCCCCTAAGTATCATTTCTTGAACCATTTTAGGGAACATGGGTTTTGTACATGACATGTGCCATG
Source organism: Bucorvus abyssinicus (assembly GCA_009769605.1). NCBI lineage: Eukaryota > Metazoa > Chordata > Aves > Bucerotiformes > Bucorvidae > Bucorvus > Bucorvus abyssinicus. The sequence goes on from CM020041.1 coordinate 10,571,269, forward strand.
GTTTAGGATGCCAGGGAGGATCAAAGGAAAAAAAGCAGGTGGTGCAGAGTGTCTGCTGCAGCAGCAGAGCAAGATCCTTGGGTGCAGGATGTGCACAGCTCGGCCCTGTCTGCCCAGTGCAAGATTTGGCTGGGTGGACATTGCTGCTTGCTGGAGGCAGGAGCCAGCTGAGCACAGTCCATCCCAGTGGGCTGCCCATCACCCTCTACTTGGGCTGCTCTGGATCTCTTTATACATTGGAGGAGAATTGAAAAGGAGCTGTGAGCAGAGGCTGTGTCCCTCAGTCCCCCCAGGCCCCTCCACAGCAGGGATGCTCTCTCTGACTCCCACCTCCTGAATCTTAAAACACTTAGAGGCTGCCTCTAGGTGAGGATCAGCACTCAAGCAGATTGCAGATGAGGGACACAATCAAGGGCTGCTGAGTCCGGTGATTTTATCACTAACAACACATCATGCGATGGCTTTTATCAGCACCTCCTCAGGGGTCATGGAGTTAGTCCTGTAGAGTCAGGGCATTACAGTTCCTTCTATTTTTTTAAAGCAAGGTGCTTCCTTCCAAGACTGGAAAGAAAAACATATTTGAGAGCACCCCAGAGAGCCTGGAGAGCATGGTGCAGCAGAAAGGAGCCCCACCCCTCCAGGCGCTTGTTTGTAAATGCCTCTGTGATTTTTAAACATTATATTTCCTAGGCCACCCTCCTGATTTCTAAATCCTGGAGGAGATTTGCAGGAGACTAGCTCTGACGGATGCTGAGTGCTGGCCCATCTCCCAGAAGCCATGTACAAGGGCATAGCATGGGGATGCTACTGGGCAAAGTATCCCAGGATGTGGACTCAGGCCAGAGCAACTGATTCCAGACAAATGGTGGCTGGAAGCCTGGGGCTCCAACCCCTTTGTGAGCGTGTCCTCCCAGGGGTAGGATCCACTCGTGTCTTGTCCCTTCTCACAGTCACCTAACAGACCTGAACATTTCCACTCAATGGAGCAGCTTTTCGTGTCATCCAAAAGCTGATTCTTGTTGAGATCAAAAAAACCACAAGGGCTGAGAGATGCTGTTTGATTATGCCTGAATTTTTTCTCTCCCCTCCTCCAAAGACCGTCATGAGCTCCAGTTCATTAGCGTTTGTGAAAAGAGCAGGGTGGAAAGTGCCAGATAAGGGGAAAGGCTCATCACATGTTATTGTCGCCACAGTACTGGAAATATTGCTAACAAATCAATCAGCCCCTTGATGAGCAAGGCCCTGCTCCACATCTGCTCCGGAGAAGTCACACCATGTGGGTCCCACTTTATCATCTGAGGAGCAGAGACACGCCAGCTTCAGTCCCAGAGCTGGGTGGCAGCGAGACCCTCTGGGGATGGCTTACCCCGGGCCCTGTGACATAGCAAGGCAGCTTTTGGCCACCGTGATTTCTGGCAGTAGACTGGACTGCTGCCTCCTGCTCAGAGGCACAGGGCCAGTCATCTGAGTGCCCTGGGAAGTAACTGGGTGTCTTGAAGAGCAGGACACTTCACTGACACCCATGGTGCAAATCTGGGAGTTGCACCAGCTAGGGATGAACTTCCCTTCTGCTCTGCACTGACTGCAGCTCCGATGCGAGTGGCACAAGATCTCTCTGCATCTTCCTCCACTGAGGGAGAATGAATGATGGTGGGGACTGGTCCCTGCTACAGAGCAGGAGGGCACCTCCAACAGCCTGTCACCAGATTCAGCTGCAAAGTGGCTTCATGATGGGTACACAGCTCTGCTAGTCACTGCTCTGTGCCTGGTCTTGTTGGCACCGAGTGAAAATACAGACATTTTTATTATCACTGAATGAGGCTTCAGGTGCAGAGCTCTTGTACACACACTCCTTCCTGCAGCCATCTCCTTTGGGTCTGCGAGGCTCCATCTGTGCGGTGGTGACTGACACCTGGCACAGGAATGTCACACAGCACGGGTTGCTCACCCTGATGACAGGTGCTGCTGGCCTGCTCCAAAGCCCACTGCTACGTGGGGGGCAGATCCAAATCTCAATGTGACTCAGGCATGAGACTTGTCGCCTCTCTCCTCAGTGAGGCAGTTCCTCTGCTGTCACAAGGACTTCTGTTATCCTGCCTCCAGTGGGACACAGAGTCCCCCTGGGTCCCCAGAGGAGAGAAAGGCAGTGGTGGCTGAGCCATGGCTCCCCAGGGCAAGCCCATGCTACCTGGTCTGCTGGTTTCTCCTGGCAGGTTGGGACAGGAGCTACAAAAAGAATCAAGCATCCTGTTTACTTCCTGAGGGTCAGATAGCTGCCAGAGTGACCCCCTCTGCAACCGGTGTGTTCAGTCTCCAAAGCACATGAAGCCCTGTCAGTCACCTTTTCAAAAATTACCCTAAAGACAAATGTTTCTAAAATTAGAAGTTTCTCCTTGTTTCACCTCTGCTGGACCCTCTCCCAAACAACAGAGGAGACGGACCACAGTCAGATATTCCCGTTAAAGCCAGTGGAGTCACTTCTCCATATCCAGCAGCTGGTACCCAGCTGCTGAGACCTGGTGCATTGCAGGGAACTCCAGGCACATGACAGCATCTCTCTGCGTGCCCTTGCTGTGAGGTTTGCTTTATCACCCTGGGGAACTGTGGATGATTCTCTGAAATCTCCAGACTCAGGCTGAATTCAGTAGGACTTCCTGGCTATCACAATGATCAGGTCATATCATAAGACCATGTGGCAGCAGGCAAACAGAAGACATTGGAGTCAGCTGCCATATCTGAGTAGCCAGTTCCTGCCACCTCTGAGCTGATTACAACTCTTGCAAGTGTTAAGCAGTGGAGAAATGCATGCAAAGATGTGGGCTGGTGAAAGAGGCAGAACTGAGTTCTAGCAAAAGAACTTTTTAAAAATTATTTTTTGTGACCAGAACATGTATTGTTGCTTCCATGAATTCCAAGAGTCTTTTCCCCTCCTCTATCTCAAGGACATCACCAGACCATTAGCTGTTAGCAGCAGAAATGTTTGCTCTTGTTAGGCTGTATGCTGTCTGAAAAACCAGAAGACACCGGGCAGAGGGATGTTCCCTGTGGTGAGACATTCCAAAAAAGCACTTCAAGAAGAACGATGAACTTCAGTTGATTATTATCAACTATTCTCTTAAAACCAAAAGGAATGGGACCATCTTGTAGTGGCATGGCTGGTCCAGCATGCAGCACAGGTCGGCTGAGCTCCCCTTGTGGGGCAGCCTCTCTGCAGAGCCTGCAACCAGAGCAGCCTCTGCTCCCCTCAGGTGAGGACATGGTGTGACATGTTCCCAGGGAGCTGCCCAGTCTTGTGGCTTCATCTCAGGGCAGTGGTTTGACAAAACATAAGAGCCATGTAACAGCTCCTCTAGGTCAATCTCTTGGCTCCAGCCATGGCCCACAGCAGATGTTTACAGAGCAACAGAGTAAGGGCGCAGCAAGACTTCCCGAGAACGGTCCCCCAGCTCCCAACAGTCCTCCAGCCTTCAGGAAGAGATGGTGGTTCTTTGTATTTAATAACCCAAAGGATTTTTCTTCCATGAATTCATCCAGTTCCTGTTTAAATGCTTCACATCTGTAACATCCTGTGGTGGGGAATTCCATGGTTTAACTATATGTTGCACTGAGAACCACTTCCTTTTCCTTGTTTTCAGCTTCCCTCCAGGTAGTTTCATTTGGAGCTTGTACTCCTGTACTGGAAGAGATGGTGAGTAATCACCTCTCCATATCCTCACATGCCTCCCAGGACGGTATCACACTGTGTCAGACACACCTCTTCATCATCTTTTTTCCTGGTCATGAAGCCATTCCTCACACGGAGGCTGCTCCAGAGCTTGGGTCATTCCTGCTTCCCTTCTATGAGCCTCTTCCATATCCCTCTTGAGACGGAGGCAATGGGGACAAGCCAGACCCACACGCAGCCTCCTGAGTGTGGGCACATTGCTGGCTTACGCAACGGCAGTGCTTCCTTTCTCACCCTCTGTTCCTTTCCTACACACTTCCAACATTCAATTTTCTGCTTGCTTTGCTCCAGACATTTTGCAAACTTTGTTTAGCACTACTCCCAAGATCTCCTTTCTGGGAGGAGATGCACTGGTCAGAGCCCATTACCGGGCTACCAATGTTAGGACTGGTTTTTGTGTGTTTGCTCGGCCTTTGCCTGAGTTTCCTTGGCTGTCCTCCTGTCCCACCACTCAGGGAGAGGGACCTGGCAGCTCCTCACAGCCTGCCCTTGTCTGCTTTGCTCTGAAGATCTCAGTGCTGGTGGCAAATATGGTCACTTTGCTACCCCTGCCCTTTTTCAGATAATTTCTGGACACAGTGATTCTCCATGGGTAAGATCCCTTTGCTGTGAAAACAGACCCCTTACTCCAGTTCTTCCTTTCCTGCCTGCAACAACTGGTCTGCCCAGCAGATCTTTCCTCTCTCCCTCCCATACAGCACTGTATCCCCAAGGGCCTGTGGTGGAAGGCCTGGCTGTACATCTTGCTGGACACCCCAGCAGACCACATGAACCAGGTTTCCTTCCCTGCATCCTTGCTGGATGGCCCTGTGATCCCCCTTGGCCAAGAGCAGGACCCAAGGCTTGGCAGAGGCAGCTCAGACTGCAAGGTGTCGAGGCTGGTGGCTATCTACCATCACAGTCTGGGGAGGAGACCTGAGGCTGGGGTGTAGGCTGGTGAGTCAAGGCAGGTGGAATAGCTGGAGCTGGCACCTCATCTGCACACATTAATAATGGAGATGTCGCTCTGACGCTGCAGTCATCTTGTGGCTGCAGAGAAGGAGATGAAGTAATGGCTGCTGACGCACAGGGGAGCTCTGCTTTCAGCCGAAGCAATGGATGGGCAGAGCACGCCTTGGCCAGGCACTGGTGCTTTGGCAGGAAGCCCAACATTGCCAGAGCTGGGATAAACTGACAGGTACAGGGAGGCTGAGCTGTACAGGGCCCCTGGGCCTGGGCAGGTGGTTCCCAGGCAGAGTGAGAGACTCTCCTCCAAGCTGCCAGACCCCAGTGCCACCAGCACCTGGGGCTCCTGGCCATCAATTTATATTCCATGGTATAAGATGCTGGGTTTTTCTACAGCAAACTCCTACCCAGTAAAATATCATCCTTGCTAAGATGTGAGGAGGTGGGTAGAGGAGGACATTTAGGCAACACCATGAGCTGGTCCTGCAGACTCTCTGCTGCTGTTGAGCCTCCAGGGATCCCTGGACCTCTCCTTCCACCTCAGCCTCTTTCCACTGCTTCTGGGTTTGTTTGGCCACATCTCTCTGTCTTCTCAGCCTTGGCATGTGGCAGCCCCACGAGCACTGTTCTGCAGGGATCTGCAGTCAGACCTCCATTAATGCCAGGCAGCTGCCCACCCCCAGCTCTCTGCAGTCTCCTGTGGAGACGCCCAGTTCTGGAAACAACCTCGGTTGTTTGTCTGCTCACAAAATGAAGGGAAAGCCCAGGCATTAATCTGCACCTCTGAAAAGGCTATGAGATTCCCCAGCCCACTGCAGGGCTGCCCACTCCTGTCCTCCTTCCTGGCAGTGCATGGAGCTGGTGGCCTCCTCCAAGGACTTTGCTTCGGGTGTCCTTACAATGCTGTGAGACATAGCACTCCGGCTGAGATTCCTGGACTGGGTTTCTGCCTTCAGCAGTGAAACAAGCCCACAATGATCCCTCTTGAGGGGGCAGCTGATATGCTTGCCTGTGGTGGAGACACAAGTCCTGTCAAGGCAGAGGCACTCCCAGTTGCGTCAGTGGAACAAGAAATGGAGAGCTTGCACACAGACTGGCTTGGCAGCTTCAAAGGGCTGCTTTTGCCTCCCTCCTGCCCTTTGTTTCTCTCTCAAACAAGAAAAGAAGGCTCCTGCAATGTCTCCCGTGCAGGGAGCAGCTACTGTGGTGACTGCAGAATAATGACTCTTGCAGGAATTTGCCTGGAGAAGCGGGTGATAGTAGGACTCCGTAGGTAACTGATCCCAGAGCAGAAGGTGAATCTCAAGGGGACACACCTCTGCTCATCTTCTCATACCCTCCCCTTGCTTGGGAGAGCAACTGCACCCAGGGGTGGGGTGCCGGCAGCGGGGTGCCCAGGCATGTGGTTGGCCCAGGGAGAAAGCATGATGTGCTGTTGGGAAGGGGTGGTGGTCACGTGGAGCCCCAGCTCTGCGGGTGGGTGGTTGTAGTCACTCGGCAGGAGCAGAAACTGTACAAAGTCAGGCAGGGAGAAGATGTTGGTTTGATCAGTGGAAATGACTAATCAGCATAAACCACCAGAATTTTCTAAAATCTTCTTTCCTTTCTCATGTCTCCTTACCTCCTCACTCTAGGCAGAAGGTGCTTCGTGGCATGGTGCACCTACCCTGTGGGTTGCTTTGGGCCAAGGAATGTTGTCACTGGCACTGCCCCCTGATGGGGTGTTGGTGGTCTCAGCTGGGGCTGGACTGGCCTGGAGACATTTGTCCTCCCTCCCAGAGCTGCGAGGTGCTGCAGACACCCCCATCCCTCCCTGGCACCCTTGTCCAGGTGCCTGGGGACTGTGCACACTTCTGTGTGCTGCTCGTCCATGGCTTCTGAGGCCAGGCCAGGGCAGAGGTGGGGACTGAGTGCCTGTCCTGCTCGTAGGTTTGGAGACACCAGCCCCTAAGAAGGGCTTACAAAATAACCTGTTTGCTAACTGGGTAATTGTGCTCTTCATCAAACTGTTACCCTTCACCAGCAGAGATATCAGCAAGAACAGCAGCCACCAGCATCCCTGCATTAATGGGAGGAAGAAAAAAATAATTATCAGTACTGCTTCGTTTGTTGAGCAAGCGAAGGCAGAGGGCTTTCAGCAGAGAACTTCTCCACACTGGTCTCGAGAGAGCTGGCACCACTGCCTGGGCAGAAAGGCAGATACCTCAGCATTCAGTGCCCTCAAGTCAGAGTCTGGCTTTCTCCTCAAGCTGTCCTTACCATCAGCTGGCTCAGCTAATAACAGGGACATAAGACAGATGGATGAAAGGCCCAGAGCCACCAGCTCAGGGACAGAAATTGAAATCTTGGGGTAGGAAAAGCAATGATTTGGTGGGGAGCAGGAGGGACCACAGAGGCTGGTGGACATGAAGCTTCAAGCACTAAAATGTGGATACAGGAGACTTGAGCTACTGTAGCCTCAGAGAGTCTAAGAGGGGCTGAAGCTTCCTTGAGAAGGAGGTCTGCCTAAGGCCCATAAATAGAAAGGTCCTCTTAGAAATAAAGAGCTGACTCTTAATTTATTCTGCTTGGATCAAATTCTATCTGCTTATTTTTAGGCTGTGCTCTGCCTTGTGGTGCGGGCAGTGCCTTCCAGCCATGAGGCTGGAGCCTGCAGCACCTTCCAGACCACTGGAGCTAACACAATTTCTACCTGCTTAGGAGCAAGCCCTCGGCACAGCCCTGGTGAAGTGCGTGGAAGGGATTATCCCAAGCAGGAACGCACAGCCCTGCTTCCCTCCCATGGAGGATTTAAGCCCAGGTTATGTTAGCTGGGAAGGGAAGGAGGAAGAGAAAAAAATTATGTCAGTGTGTTTTTTCAGGAGTTCTTCATGCTGATGTCCAGCTCAGCAGAACGAAGAGCTTACATTTCAGAGGGTTTTTCCTCCTTTCCCTAGCACCTTAGCTCAAATCCTCCTGCTTTGCATAGCACGCACGAGCAAGGGTGCTGGAGGCAAAGTCCACTTCCTACACCTGCAGTGTGGGAAGAAGTTTTGTGATTAGCACACACCTGCAAGTACATTCTTGAGCTGCCATTTTTTCCCCCCATGTTTTCTTTTCCACTATGAACAGCTGATAGCAGCATGTGGTCATAAAGTCCTTTCAAGATGGGAAAGAAATCCAAAGAAGAGTAATAATGGAAAATATTAAACAGAGGAAATGTAGCTTTCCTGTGCAAACCTGCCTCTCAGAGAGGAACACCTGCCTGCTGTTACCAGCCTGAACTGGTGTGCTTTGTATAGCTGGAAGTTGTGTTTTATTTTCTGAGCAAGCTCTGACTAACTCAAAGCTTATCTGTTGTGTTCCCAGAGAGCCCCCTGATGGCTTTAGCTTTCATCTGAACAGCCTGAGCTTTCAGCATTTGAGTAGCTGGGAAAATCCTTGTCAGCAACAAATGGCTTTCCAGGAGCCAGCAGAGGTTTCGGGGGGAGATGTAGGGGGGCAATAACCACCTTCTTGGCTGAAATAGTACCTTCTTCCCAGATGGCTGCGTACATGCTGGGCAGCTGCATGTTCCTGCCTGAGCCTGGCTCAGGCAGCCACAACCTCCTGCCCTGCAAACCTGCCTCCCTCTTGCCGATCCTTTTACCACGATGCCTATTTTGAACTGGAGCCCAGCACTATCAAGCAGGTGTTTCACCAGCCGCTGGCCTGGGTCATCACACAAGGAATGTCACGGGAGGACCTTGTCCCACCAGCTTGGGGTTGTTTTTTTTCTGAAATACTCCCAGAAAAGGGCTGGCAGAAGTGCTCCTGCCATGGCAGCAGGTATGAGGAGGGCTGGGTGGTGCTATGGAGGTTGCTCTGTGAAAAGCATCCTGTAAAACAGATTTGCAATGCGGTTACACAAACCTGGCTCTGTTGCGGGAGAGGGCAGTCCTGCTTCCCTGCTGTTCTCTGCAGCAGCTGCAGGGTCCCACACATGGTCCCACACATAGTCCCACACCCTGCCTCTGCTTGCCAGGTTTTGTGTTGGCAGAGTGGGCATGCTGGCTGCCCACAAGAGTGCCAATGCCAAGAGTGCCAGGGGACAGCCCACCTTGCTGGAACCCTTAGCTTGGCTTAACCTGAGCAAAGAACCTTGCCCTGGGACACAAACAATTGTGCTCAATCAGCTGGCGCCTGTTTGCTTTCCCCTTGTAAGGAGAGCCAGGCCAGGACAGCCAGCCTGCTCTCACACCTGCCTGGGCAGCCCTGCAGTGGTGACAGCACTGGGACACTGCTCCCGGTACCCGAGCCACCAGGGCCAGCCGAGCAGAGCCACAACAGCCCGAGCCGTGGGGCTGGACAGGAGGAACAGTGGAGCCAGTGGCATGGCAGGAAGGAAACGGCTTGCACTGGGGAAGGAGGTGTCAGCCACTCCCTCCGGGGCTTGACGGGGAGGACATCCTGCAAAGAGCTTGCTGGAACCAGGTTAGCCAGCGCCTGAAAAACTGGACTGGAATGGGAAATATGCCTGAGACAACACCCACGGCCTGAGATGTCCGGGGTGGAGCAGGTGGCCGGGAATGCCGCTCTACTGTGCCAGCCCCAGCGAGACGAGGACACTGTCTGAAGGGGGAATACTGCCCTGCTGGGACTCCCTCGACAACCGAGGGACCGAGGGACCGTGGTTTGCGCCCTGGCGTTATCAGTCACAAGATGCTGATGGCAGCAAAGTGATGGTGACGTGCCTTGAGGGTCGATGGCTTCGTTGGATGGAGAAGAGCACCTGCCCAACGATGGAGCTGGGGAACCCCTGACATTGCTGCGATGACAGCCCAAAGGCTGCCTGGGCAGGTGTTTTGCTGCTTCAGAAAGCACCTGGACAAGGACTGAATCCCTGCTGCCACCTGCAAGGGAGGAAGAACAAGACCTGTGTCCCCAGGGCCACAGTCAGGTAAAGCCCAGCCATGTGTGGGTCTCTCCCGCGGTCATGTGTCTCTCCGTAAGCCCACAGGGTGTGGGCCAGCCTGGCGACTGCTCTCAGGGGGTGGCTTTACCTCAGCACCCACCCAGCCAGGGGGCATCGCTGCGCATTTGCTTCTCCCCTGAAGACCTGCCTGGGTGTTAGTGCTTCTGCCTCTTCCCATCCCTAGCTCCTCTTGCTGTGTTGCTCTGCTTGGCTATCAGAAACGTGCTGCAGCATCCCTCCAGCGCGGGGACGAGGGAGGACAGTTTCATGCTCTCAGATCGGGGCCCCAGCACAGCCCCACGAGCTGCACCCCACCTCTCTGTGGGCAGGATGGGATGCAGGCAGGGAAGGCAGCGGGGCAGGCTGGCCTTCCTGGCACCAGCACTGGGTGGGAGCCAGTGGAGCAGATGCATGCAGGCCCCCATGCTGCCCAGCCCAGCCCACACCTCAGCTGGGAGGGCTGGCTTAGACCCCCAGAAATGAACCCAAAAGACAGGGCTGCGCCAGAGAATGCATCCTGGCCTGTGGAGAGGTTTGGCTCTACACACAGACACTGCCTGTGACCGGCGTGAGTCACCTTTTTACTGCAACAATTTTTGGACGCTGCTGGTCAGCCTAGAAAAAGCCGGGTGCTGTTGTCCTCTCCCTGTGGCTGCAGGAGCTGGCTGCAGGTCAGCCTCTCTCTTCTCAACAGCTTGTTTATAAGGATGCAAACACTTCGAGAGAAAAAACAACTTCACACCAATGACCTACTAGCTCCCAATGTCCCAGGCTATGCAACTGCTTGCTCGGTTACATGTTTTTGTTTCTGTTTGCTCCAAACCCTTTTCCGTGGCTGAGCAACTATGAAGCGATGGCAGAGCAGAGGGGCAAGTGGCCAGAGGGCATGCTTGCCTGCGGGATAACGGGGGGAAACCTGCCCTTCCATCATGGATGGGCTGTGAGCACCAGGGCACCAACCGGGCTCCCTTGGCAAGCGCTGAGGCGGCAGCGCACTGGAGCCGTAGCGAGGCCATATGAAGACACAGTAGACCTGACTGACGGCAGGAGCGAGCCGGTGCATCCCGTGCGCTCCCGCCGGAGCTGCTGCCCGGCACAGGCCACCAGGACGCCGGAGGCTGCCGTGCCGGGCGCTGTGCTGCCCCACGGTTGCGGGGTGACAAGAGGATGGACGGAAGGACACGGGGATGTACACGGGAAAAAGAGGGAGCTGCGGCCGCTATGCTGGGGGCTAATACAGTAGGGCGCTTGGGGACCAGCTGCTTTTGCAGATGACACCACACCCCTCCCCGCCCCGCCACCGCCACTGCAGCGGCCCCCCCTCCTCGGCTCGCTTTCCTCCCCCCGTTCCCTGCCGGGCTTGGCTGCCGGCGGAGGCAGCGAACACCCGCGGCCGGCCCGGAGCCCGCCTGCCTGGCCGGGAGCCAGCCGCCCGCCGCGGCCGGGCTTGCGCAGCGGCCGCGTCGCCATTCACCTGACCGCCGCTGCGGCCCCGCGGCCCGCGGCGGGTGAGAGCGGGGAGCCGGCACACCGGGCCAGGGGCTCGCCCCGAGCCCTGGGCTCCTCACCCCGGGCCGGCGGCTCGGCCCCTCCTGCCCACGCCGGGCGTGCCAGCCCGGCTGCGGCGCGGCGGGTTTATTAACGCCGCGCAAGCAGCCGGAGCGCGGCCGCAGCCGGGCGCAGCTCCCCGCAGCCAGCCCCTGCCTCCTCCGCAGGTAAGAGCCGGGGTTTCGGGGTGCGGAGGGGACGCCGGTGCCGGAGCAGCGTGGGGAGGAGGGCGGGGGTTGGCCGTGGGAGCTGCGGGCCTGGAGCCGGCACTGCGGCATCCCCATGTGCGGGTCTCTGGGTGCGGGCTGGGGACACTGCCTGGTCCCCACTTTATGGACAGGGGTGCTGGGAGCAACCGAGGTGGCAGTGACATGGCAAAGGCAGGCGGGTGCCTGGGGAGCTGGGGAATGAAACCTCCTCCTGCTTTTCCCCACCTGGTCCAACGCTGCCCAGAAATGCTTCTTTTTGGTTGCACAATTCCGGTGTTTCTCTGCCCTTTCAGGCCAGTGTGTGTGTGTGTGAGGGAAGGGAAAAAGGTTTCCCCAGTCTGGGGACAAAACTCCAAAGCAGCTTCGTGTTCTGGGGACCAGTGACACCCCAGTGCCTGCATGCCCCCGAGCTTCAGGGCATCTCTCCAGGGCTCAGGGGGTGTCTCAGATCAGGGCTTTCCACCTGCCTCCACCGCAGGCCTTCCTCTGAGCAAAGATTTTGCTGTCACTCCCAGGCAGAGAACACTGGGCTTGTCCAACAGTCCTTGATGGGCATCCTTTTGCCTGGACACCTCTGAGGGTGTCAGCACCCAAAGGGGCACAGGAAAGTCTCTCCTACTGCCCATGTCTCGTAGCAGCCAACGCCATGCCACAGGCAGGGGCAGCAGCCAAATTGGCAGAGGGCAGGGATGACAGCTGGCACAGTAACGTGCCCCTGAAAGGCAGGCGGAGGTCCCATACTTTCTCACTGGCATTTGCTTGCTTTTCCTAGCCCAGGTCTCCTCCAGCACAGCAGTGGGTGCGTGCCAGGAGGGGACATTCACCCTGCCCACTGTTCGCAACTGCATCACCCTCTTGTTAGCTGGACCCTTTCCTAGCGGAGTCTCAGGCTGCCCCGTCAGCCCCTCTTCCTGCTCCCATCCAGGCACGTGGGGCTGCAGCCTCCAAGGCAGTCACCTGGCATGCTGTGCTCCAGCTGACAGTCAGGCGCGGAGGCTGGCACTGGCTGCGCAGGCAGCGGAAGGCAGAGGCAGAACCGCCCTCCCTGTGCTGCTGCTTGTGCCATGTTGCTTTTATCTTGCTAAGCCACCTCTGCAGCCTCCACGAGCAGGCGGCCTGGCAGCACCCCTGCCCCGGCTGGAGTCTGGATCCAGCTGAGCTGTGCGCTGCACTGGCATGGGCTGTGCCGTGTGTCTCTCAAGGCCTCCTGCCGGGCACCGAGCATTATCTGTGGTGCTTTGGGAGCTGCTCCATCCTCCTCAGTATCAGAGCAGAGGAAGTTCCCTGAGAAGGAAATGGTATGAATCGGCTCTGATTTTTCATGCTCTCTGCAGGCAGAGAGGAAAGGGGAGCGGGCTGTGCTGGGCAGGGCACAGGCATTGCACACCAGTGGCTGCCAGCGTCTCTGATAGAGGCACCCACAGCTTTACCCACTTCTCCCCCCATCCCTGTCACTTTTAAATCATCTCTCCCTGCCACAGAAACGTCTCTTGTTCAAGCACTGCAAAAACACTCTTTGTACTTTGAATAGGACTCTTGAAGGCGAGGCACTGCGCCAGGCGCCAGCAGCCAAGGCAAGCAGGGAACAGCTAGCCCTGGCAGCAAGGAGTGGGAGTGGAGGCAGCAAACCCCGCTCTGCTTTCAGGGACCAGCCCCTGTGCAGTCCCAGTGCTGGGCGAGTGCTGCGGGGCCCCTGCCTGCAGCTGGGTTCCCCTTCCCAGCAGGTGGTCACTGGATTTCGGGCACATGTGTGTGGCAAGGCCCTGCCTGCCACACGTGGGTGTCTGCCCCCGCAGCCAGCCCGCTCCTGGCTTGCAGGTCTTTATGTTTTTATGGTTTTGGGGTGTCACCCATGCCTTGCTTGTAAATGTGGATGGCTTGAGTGTCACTGGGGATGTGCCCCCAGCACAGGGCAGGAAGCATGGGCACTGAGTTGGGTTGGGCACCGGAGCACTGGTCTAGGGGCTGCCCTTGTCACAGCCTGTCCCCTAACCCCCTGCAGAGTGTCCTGCTGAGATGACAAGCACCCGTGGGGCAGAGCCTGATGCAGAGGACACAGCTGAGACCGAACAGGCTGTCTACGAGGAGGTGATACCCTGTGACAGGATGGAGCTGAGCCAGCGGCTGGCCGTGGAGGAGCTCATCACCACTGAGGCCAGCTATGTTCACAACATCCAGCTCTGCGTGTCAGACATCCGGGCACACCTCCAGAAGAAGCAGGTGAGGGTGTGTATGTCCCTTCACCCCAGGGGTTGGGGACCATAGGGTGAATCTGTCAAGAGCTGCAAGATGCCAGATCACTGCAGGGAGGTCACCACATGCTCACCTTCCACCTTCCTGGACTCCCCCCAAGCTGCTGAGGTCTTAGGTTGGATGGACATTGGGTCAGACCCAGCACAGCCGTCCTATGGCTTTAACCCTCTATCTGTAACATGAAAAGGCCTCATTGCCCTGCTCAGGAGCACAGCCAGGTCTCAGCATCCCTAATGTCTCCTGAAACAGAACAACGCTCCAGCTCCTTGGCTGTCGCATGAGGCAGCTGGAAGGACACAAGTGCTCAGGAGGACGTGAGTGCCTCCAGAACACACGGTCCACCTCTGTCTGATGTATTTCGCTTACCCTGGGGCATCTTCGTTCCCTTCAGCTGCCTGATATTGACCTGGAAGGACTCTTCTCTAACACTGATGACATCCTCCATGTCTCCAGACAGTTCCTGAAGGGTCTTGAGGCCACAGCCATCCAGGAGCACGAGCAGCAGCTGCACGACATCAGTAAGTGGTGCAGCACCAAGAGCTGACCCGCACCCACCTATGCCTTTGCTGGTGCTGGCAGTGCTGCTGCCTGGCACCAACACCTCCTGACCCACCCTGACACCTCCTGCACCTCCCTCAGCTCCGGGGAGTGCTGCTGCCCACACAGCACCCTCCACAGGCAGCCACCCACTCTCACCCCACAGGGGCAAGGCAGACCTGCCTGCCTGCAGAGAGCGAGGTGAGGGGGCAGTGTCAGGTCCAGCTTAGCAGAGGTGCCTGGGGCGCAGAGCATTGCCCCGACACATTTGGCTGGCGCTGCTCTGCCAGCTTCACACTTCCAGCTGGCTGGGGAGAAACCTCCACGTTTCTCTGAGGCTACAGGAAAGGACCATCCTTTCCAGCCTCACTCTCCTTCCCCAGGCACCCTGTTCCAGGAGTTCAAGGAAGAGATGGAGACCGTCTACAAGATCTACTGTGCCAGTTACGAGCATGCCCTCTTGCTGGTGGAGAGCTACCGCAAGGACCCCAGGCTGCAAGAGGAGATCTTGGAGACCCTGAATGCAACAGTGTAGGTACCTGCTGCTGAGGCCACCACCTCCCTCTCCATTTTACCTACTGACCTTGCCCTTCTCCCCGAACAAGCTCCCTGCATGGGTTTGTGTCACCAGGCTGAATGTAACATCACGCCCTTTGTGGCATTGCCTGGTGTAGTCCCTGGCAGCCTGACCTGCAGCCTTGGGGCCACTTGCCAAAGGACACTACAGGTTGGTGGTCTTTTATGGTGGACCCCGAAACAATGGATGGGGTGGAGCTCCTGCCTGCTCCACAGGGCTGTGCCCACAGATGAACACATTCCCCATCTTGACCAGAGAGACAGGCTGGCCCCAGCACACCAGCCAAACCCCTCCTGAACTGCCTGGAGGGTCACAAACACTTTGCAACCAGGAGAGGCAGGAGTAGCAGCGGAGGAGCTGCGGGGATTTGCTGCTCTGTTTCAGGGCACAGGCGATGTGACTCCCAAATGAGCGATGTCTTGTGTGAGAGTAGAAGGGGAGTTCTGCCTGCAGCCTGCCTGCACTTTGCCCACACCCTCCCTCTCCTTTGCCCCCAGAGCAAGCACCCATGCCTCGCCTCCCAGCTAGACAAGCACAGCACTGTTCAGGGAGGCAGGGTACCCGCCCGGGGCTGGCACTGCCTTCGGGACTGGCGGGGACAGCGTCCCTTTGCCAGCACTCCCGGGGGGGTGGCTCCACAGCTGGCCAGGAGCAGGGGTACACAGCCAGAACCCCCTTGCAGCTGCTGGGCACAGCTTGCCTCTGGGTCCCAGGCATTACAGACCCCCTGCAGCTGGAGATGGGGTGCTTCCTCCCCAAAATGCCCACAGAGAAGCTATGGGGAGTGGCATGGCAGGAGGACAGCCCTCCACAACAACCTCAAGCAATTTCCTTCTCCATCAGGCCTCACACAGGGGCATCAGACCTCAGCTTCTTCCTGGTGATGCCGGTGCAGAGGATCACCAAATACCCGCTGCTGCTGGGGAAGATGCTGGAGAACACCCCCAGCAGTGCCAGTGCCTATTCAGCCCTTCAGGCAGCTGTCCGCGCCATGGCCCAGGTCAACGCAAACATCAACGAGTACAAACGGCGCAGAGACGTAGGTGAGTGGGCAGGGAGCACGGCACAAGCAGGGGGCACAGCATCTGGGAAGCCCCAGCCCAACCACGGCAGTTCCAACTTAAGTCAATTCAAAGCTCTCCTGCCCTCCACCCATCCTGCCCAGTGGAGCCGCAGACTCCAGCAGGCAGCTCCTATCACGGTGCAGGCAGCTCTGGGCACTGCTCTGGTCCTGCAAATGCCACTCTGGGCAAGACCTGAAGGCTGCAGGAGCAGGCTGGCATGGCGGAGTGCTGAACACAAAACCAGTTGGTCTGCATTCATGGAGCTGGGGAATGGGAAGGAACAGTGCTGCCCTTGGGATAAGAGAAATCAGGCTCCCCACAAACTGCGCTTGCTCTTTCTGGTTTTCATTGTACTTTCACCCGGGCTGCTCTTCTTTCATGTGGGTTGTGCTTATCCTATTGATCATGACTTGTCAGCTCCAGGCCTCAGTGTTGGTCACTCCCGTTGCCAGCTCAGGCTGCTGAGGATGCTGCCCTGAACTGTCCTCTTCTGATATTTTTTTCCTCTCCTCTTGTGTGTCCCCACTCGAGGCAGCAACCAAATACAACAAGGCTGAGCACCTGACACTGCGGGACCGCTTTGCGCGCCTCAACACACACTCTATCGCCAAGAAGACCACGCGGCTGAGCCGGCTCTTCATGCACGAGGCTGGCATCGTGGCCAAGGTGAGCAGCCTGCACCCTGCTGCCCACGGACCCACTGCCTCTCCCTGGGTCGCTTCTGGGGCTTTCCACTGCCTTGCCAGCATGAGGAGGAGAGCAGAGCTGAGGTGGCGTGGCTGGTGCTGACACCCAGTGGCTCATGCTGTCACCATCCACAGTCCCATTTTCAAGCAGTCCGAGGGTGGCTCCTGGTCCCCCATGCCGAGGACCAGCAGAGTAGTAGGGATGCAGGTGCACACCTTGCTCCCTGCCTCAGAGTGTGGCAGGGGAGTGCTTTGGCCCCCAAAGGATCCTCAGGCACCCCAGCAAAAGGAAAGACACCAGCACCACCACCACACCGAAAGCCCTGCTTCTGCGTGCATCCCAAGCACCCTAGATCTTGGACCTTTCCAGATTCCTGGAGCATCTCAGGGTCTCCCCTGCCTGTCCCTAGCACTGTGATCTTCAGGCAGGTGCCTGGCTGCTACCCAGTGAGGGCCATCAGCCTTGCTCCAGGCATTGCCTGACCTGCTGGTGCTGGGGATAAGCTGCCCCTTGCCTTGCAGACGGAGGACAGGGAATACGATGACCTGGAGGAGAAGTTCCAGTATGTGGTGTCCAGTGTGGCTGTGCTGAAGGAGAATGTGGCATCCTACGTGGGCCATTTAGAGGTAAAACTCTGATAATCTGCAGGGGGCTGGCCCCATCCAGGCTTCAGGACCTGTTTCTTGGGGTTGCAGAATACTTTCAAGCCCTATGGAAAACAGTCTGTTGGGGATGTTCGGTGACTTGCATCTCTCAGCTAAAGATTTTGCTCCAGGGGCTTGCACAACATTCAAGAATCGCTCAGGTCTGGCAGAGCTTAAAACGAAGTCAAGGCTTTGTTGACTCAGTCTGAACTGGGCATCATTCGAGACTAATGGGTCCTTAAATTGCTCATTATTTGAAGATATTAAATGGCTGAGAAGGCCAAGTGTTGTTCAGCCTGGGAATTCTTGCAGAACAGGTATAAGGCAGAAGGGATCCCAAATCAGGGAAACAACAAACTTCCCTTCTGAGATGATGCAGCTGATGCAGCTGAGTAGCTGCTGTGATTTTCTCATGGAAATCCCTTGGTACATCTAAGGGAAATGAAAGTATGAGCAATGTCAAAACCTGAAATCCCCAAGCACTGTGTTATCAAGAAGGTCTCAGGAAATAGTAGAGGGTTCAGAAAGCAGCAATTCAGGGTCTAGAAAGACCTTGTCATGAAGATATTGACAAGGACTCCCCATAAGATTGGGAATGAAAAGAAGGGGACAGAAAGACTCCCTGCAGCCCAAAAAGTGGGTAAAAACAGATTAGAATGTAAAACATGAGGATGACAATCGGTGTGACAGTGTGATGTGACATCAGCTAGTGGGACAGGGTATGACTGTTCCTTGGGACATCAAGTGCTCCTGGGGACCACCTGGCACTGCCCCTCAGTGAGCTGCATCTCTAATCCAGCTTCTTGGCTTCAGCTAGGACATCAAGTGTCTGCAAATAGGCTGGGCAGCCAAGATAAGCTGTGGTCAGGAGTCATGCTGGGGCTTGGATGCAGCTTCAGAGGAGCTGCTAGTGTGGGAAGGTGGGATGCACGCATGCCCTGTCTTCTCTCCCTCTGAAAACTTCTCAAAGACATCCTGAGGGGCCTATGAGGACACATTCTTATAGGGCAGAGACAGGCTGGCCTCTCTTTGTGCTGGTTGGTAGTTCCCTCTTGTGCATCTGCCTCTACCAGTGTCCCCACCACAAGGGGAGGCAAATCTTAGTTCGCACAAGATCATCACAGCCACCACTGCTTGAGTAAGAGCAACCCTCTAGGGTTGAGGAAAAGCACACAGGTGTCAGAGCTGCCACCTTCTGCTCAAAGGGTTAATCCCTCTCCCACTTGCATTTCCATCCCCAGTCCCTCCTGCAACAAGGAGGACTGCAAAGGAAGGGTCTCCTAAACATGAACACAAGCAAAAAGAGAGGATTTAGGACAGAGATCAGGTCACTCAGAGAGGTCCATGGCAGCCATGGTCGATGAGAATCAAACAGAAACTCCTGTTGCTGCTCCAGGAGTGATTGCAGGAGCAGTGCTCCAAGTGGCCACAAAGCCAAATCCAGGAGGAGCAGGAGACCAGGCTTCCCTGGGCACCAGCAGCAGGCTGGGCCTCTGGGAGCTCAGCGCTCCCTTCTCTGGGTCTAGAGATTTGGGTCAAAACCTGCCTCCAAACAAGAAGGAGGCCACTACCCACAGAGTTAACATTAGAGCAAAGCCTCTAATGGGGGAGGGTCTCCACCCAAAGCATCCCTAGCTGCTTTTCTTTCCCTACCAGTCTCACTCTCTGGGCAGAGGCAGGGGGAAGATTTTTTTTTTTTTTGAAACACAAATACAAGAAACTCTTTGGAGCTACTGGAGCACCAAACCCCAGTGACAAAGCACCAGGCAACATCAAGCTGAGACAGGCTTCCTGGGGCCACAGGACATCCTTGCTGGGGCAGGAGTGCTTCTGCAAGCAGCTGCACAGCCGTGCTCGAGAGGAGAGGTTTATTAACACCTAATTGAGCTCTCTAGCTTGCAGACAGGAGTAGCCCAGAGCATCAGTCCCACTGGGCTGCTGGCAGTCCCATGCAGGCTGGGACATTGGCATGCCTTTAGGAACACAGGAATAGGTTACAGATGGGTTCACTAGCATTGGGCAGCTTCTGCAGGTCAGATTTTCTCCCTTTCAGGCATTCCTGTTGCCCACCCCACACAAACGTGAGCTGCAGATCGACGAGGGACCTGCCCAGCAGTACCGCCGCTTTGCAGAACATCTCCATTGCACTGTTTTCCCAGAGTTTGTGAGTGCTCCTTTCCTGTATGTCTCCTTCAGGGCCACATCCAAGCATTGCTCTCACCTTCTGCCAGGGCACAGCAGGGACTGGCTCCAGAGCAGGGCAGCTAAGAGCTGAGGGGGACCACAGAGCAAGCAGTGTCCTTACCAACAGGCACAGTCCCCTGGGGGCCTGAACAGGAAGGTAACAGGGTCCATCAGCAGTCCCAGGCACATGAAGTGAAGAACCAGCTCCAGGGTCCATCCAAGAAACAGAAGGAGATAAGACTAAAGACCTGGCTACAACACAGCTCTAAAGTCCATCCAGAGCTGGCGACAAGCTGCAGTGTCCATCCAGGAGTTGAGCTACCTGTTACAGGATGTCCAAGGTCCACCCAGAAGACAGAGACAGAAACCATCTCACCAACAGCAATACTGAAGTAGTAGCTGAAGGCCCTTAAATGGGCTGTGGGCAGGGGTGTGGGTGGAGGCCTCAGGTGAGGCTGGTCTGGGCCATTACAGACTATTTGTGCCTTCAGGGCCCTGACATGTCCATGGCCAGTCATGCAGGTGGGGCTGCAGCAGAGCACAGGATGGTGGCAAAACAGATAAATTGTCTATTTGACTCACACAAGGTGTTAGTGACCAAACCTTGGTCCAACTACCCACACCTTGTGGGCATCTGTACTTGCCTTTGGGACGCCAAGAATCCCCCATACACTTCTTTTCACCACCTTTGCTTGGTTCTCCAGGACTGCCCCTTGGGTGGTAGATGCCACTGCGAATGCAGTCAGGGAGGTTTTCTGAGCAGTGGAGAGTGTGGCAGTGCAGCCTAAAGCCCACACCTGGAAGTGCCAGCATGGGGAGGGAGGGAACCTAGCTATGGGAGATACTACACAGACCCTGGGCTGAGGGCCTCTGTCAAACCAGGACACTATGACCTGCCTGAGACAGTCACTGCAGCACTTGCCTTGGCTCATGGGACCTTGTGCGTGAGGGTCCTACCCGAGCATTTGCATGGAGCACCAGTTTTGGCATTCATGACTACTCTCTACCAAGGGTTTGCTTTGTTTGGCATCCGATGTGCCTTCAGGGAAGGATGCCTCAGATGCTCCCCATTCCATGCAAGCCCTTCAATAGGTCCCCAAGCCTTTTCTTCTGTGTAAGACAGTGCCCCCTGCAGACAGCTGGGCCTCTCTGGGGGGCACACATGGAGATTCAGGTTCTCTTGTCCCACAGAAGCAACGGCTGAACAGGCTGGTCTGCCAGCCCCTCTGCAGTCTCTCAGACATGCTGGTGGGGCCACAACAGCTGGTCAAGAAGCGTTTGGACAAGCTGCTGGACTATGAGGAGATCCAGGAGCGGAAGAGTGAGATGGGAAGTGTGACATATGATGAGGAGGCAGCCATGAACACCTACCTTGCCATCAATGCCCTGCTCGTGGCCGAGCTCCCACAGTTCAACCAGGTGGCTCTGCAGCTCCTGGGGCAGGTACTGTGCTCTCTCAGTGCCCTGCAACGGGACTTGGCCGCCCAGGTCCTGCACCAGGCAGAAAAGGAGCTAGAACAGGTGAGTATCCCCTTGGCGTGTGTGCCCAAACCAGCAAATGTCATGAGCCAGACCTGCCTTCTTCAGGCTTGGGGTGTCACTTGGATGTCAGGGCACTGCAGACTTGCTGTAGCACAAGCCTCGCAGACACACAGCTCCCTGTCTAGCATTTCTAAGTGATCTCCCCTCCCCTTCGGCAGAAGAAAGCCAAACTGTCTCTTCTTCGCTGCCAGGAACTGTCCTGCTTTGAGAACACCACTGGTAATTTATTTATGTGCTGCCTGAGAGATCAGTGTTAACTGAGCTCCCGAGAGCTCTGTGCTGAGAAGGCAAGGAGGAGAAGGACAGCTCCTGCCCTGAGGAACAAGCAATCCCTTGAACCTCCATCCCCTGGGAAGTATCTCCCAGGGCTCCTACTGCACAGCACTCTCTGAGCTTGACATTTGCAAATGTGGTGGGTCAGGCCAGTCCAGAGCCCTGGGGCAGCGCATGGGCCTGCCCTGACCTATGACCAACATGAGAAGAAGATGCTGTCATGTGGAGGTATTATCTCAGATGCTGCTCATATGTACCTAGTCATGAGGATGGATTCCCCTTGCTCAGTCTGGGATGCTCATGCTGCAGACATCTACCCCAGAGCTATATCCACCTGTCTCCCTTTTTAGTCAGGTGGGATGGACTGTGGGCTTAGAGCGAGGTAGCAGAACCCAGGGACTGCTGTGGTGGGCTGGGTACAGCCCAAGATCCCCGCATGTGACTGCCCTGCCCAGGGCAGGCGGCTCAAAGCCAGGGAGCAGCAGCTCTCCTTGCCAAAGGGAAGGTGCATCTGTAGTGACAAGGTTCATTCTCTTGCTTTCTCACCTCTTTTCTTCCTGCTCCTTTTCTTTTGATCCTACCCACAGCTCTTTGCCTCCCCAGGGCCCTCTCTGATCTCAGGGTCTGTCTTCACAGATGCCCCATGGCCATATGCCTCTGCCCAGTTTCTGGAAGCTGGTGGAAGACACCTTGCAGCAGTCGGGAGCTCAGCTCCGTACCTTCTGCCAGACATTTGAGACTGTCACGCCGAGCCCTGTGACACAGGTAGGAGCTGGGAAGGGGGTAACTCAGGCCAGGTGGATGAAGAGGTAGGACTGTGGCTTCCCAGTGCAGAATATCTCCCTGGGGAGGAGGTTGGCTCAGAAAGTGGCATAGGGAGTTGCCACAGCCACAGTATTTCCCCCAAGCCCCCAACAGCAGCTGGCTGGGAATAACCAGCCAGAAACAGTCTCAGCTCTTCTGGTTCTGGACACCCATCTCCAAACCGTGAGGTATAGCAGAGAGTTTCTCTTCTAACCTCTCACTGGGATGTGATCCTGCAGAAAGGAGAGCACGTGTACATGGAGGACCTCAGTCTCCTGCCTGTCTCATCAAGTGTTCCTGTGTCTCTTGCTCCCCACCAGCCTCTGAACCCTGCTGAGGAGCGGAAGGTCCTTTCCCTTGTGAGCAGTCACGGCCCAGACAAACTTTACCAAGTGACAAGCAACATCAGTGGCAGCAAAGACTTGGACCTGACCTTGCAAAGGGGACAGATTGTAGCTCTGCTGCAAAGCATGGACACTAAGGGGAACACAAACAGATGGCTCGTGGATGCTGGAGGTACTGTGAGCACTACAGGGAGCCTCTCCCCTCCTCAGCACCAGGGTCAGAAACCAAACCTGAACCACTTCCTCATCTTGGATGAAACAGCAGGCCATTGCCTCCCGGGTCCTCCCTTCCAGGGTTTGCTCAGCCTAAACGCACCTCTGGCTTGCCAGCTGCACCCGTAGCCATTAGCTGCAAAGTTCAGGTTTCCCCATGAGGGAGCACTCGTGGCTCATCATGGCTGGGAAAGGAGAATCCTGTGCACACAGAAACATCTGGAAACCCCTTTTGGGGGAGTTTTGCTGCTGGATATCCCCTAGCGATGAACCATGCTGTGCCATGCCACACAATGGCCAAGTTGTCAGTCCTCTCTCCTCTGACCAGTCCTATATGTGCCAGACAGTGGGGCCCCATGACCTGTGTGTGTACGTGTCCTCCAGGTCCCCGAGGGTTTGTGCCTGCTGGAAAACTCCAGCCCTATTGCCCGGTACAAAGCCAGCAGCCTGGGATGCAGATGCCTTCCCTGGAGAGCAGCACAGAGAGGAGACATTCATATGCATCACCTGAAGCTCCCAGGCCCCAAGTGGCCACCTTCACTCCAGCTTTCCAGGTGAGAGTGGGGGACACCCCCAGGGCCATTCCTAGCAGCCCCAACCAGCTCCATGCTAGTCTCTGTCGTGTGCAGTGTGTGGGTGGGAAGGTGGACCTTCTTTTCCAGCACACATGTGTTCATACGTTTGCAGCCATGTGCCTGGCAGGGGAGTGTCACAGCCCCTGGCCGAGTGCCCTGCGAGGCTGGTGTCTGCCTTGCTGAGACCTGGGGTGGACAGAACTAGAGAGCTGTGCTTAGTGGGGTCCCCAGTGTCCCTCCACTGATGGCAGTACTGCGCTGCCCTCTTGGAAACAACATCCATGTCCCCTCTAGCTTCTGCCCTGCCATGCATGTACTTTTCCCCTTTGACTCTGTCCAACAAGGGCTTCCTCCCTCCTTCCCCTACCTTTCGCAGGTGGTCGCCGGCTTCTCCTTCACAGCCAGGAGTCCGCAGGAGGTGAGCCTCCAGGCAGGGCAGCCTGTGGTGGTGCTGGAACCACATGACAAGAAGGGAAGCAAGGAATGGAGCCTGGTGGAGGTGAACGGCCAGAGAGGCTACGTGCCCTCCAGCTACCTGGTGACTGTCCCCGTGCAGGAGCCCACGGGCTGGAGCTTGCCTGTGTGAGCACAGCCAGGCTGTACCCAAGGGCACAGGCTTCGTCGGATGGGAGCAGTCTGATTGGCACCCGAGGAGTGGTTGTGGGAGGTTCTGGAGGGGGGCAGCCCTGAGTCAGGAGGGTGGTGGGAAGCAGCTGGCAGAATAGGTCCCGGGAGACGAGGGTGTGAGAGATGGTGGCTGGGCGGCACTTTTTGATGGGTAGGTGTGAGAGTGCCATGTCCCATATGTGTTTGCGCAAAGGAAAGCAGAACGAGGGAGCGAGGGCAGATGGCTGCAGTTTTTCAGGGATTTGCTGCAATCCATGTCAGTGACAAAAGTGTCCTTAGAGGTGATGAGACAGCATTGTCCCCGGTTAGATCAGGACCGAGCTGCAGAGGGGCTCTTCGGCCTGGCACGGAGCATCTGGGGCTCTTGGGAAGGGGCCCTTGGGGCAGCGCTGATGTGAGCGCAGAGACCCAGGCAGAGCAGCCCCGGAGACACGGCTCCTCGCTCCTCCCCGGGGTGTCACACCTGCATGGGTGCCCCCCGTGACGTGCTAGGGGGTCCCTTCGGCAGCACAGCGTTCACACCCTGCCGAAGGGCACGGCCACGCCAGCCTGCCCCTGGCCGCACCGCCAGCCCTGGGGGTCCTCCCGATGCGATATGTGTGTCCGATGCGCTGACATTACAATACATTACACTGTCGCCGTGCCCACCCGCGCTGCCGGGCTCCCCTTCCGCGGGGCCGTGCCGTTGAGCCCGGCGCGGCCGCGAGGTGGCGGAGCCGCCTGCCGCCGCCCAGCGCGCCTCGGCCGGGCGCTGGGAGCACGGGCCGTGGAGGGCGGGCGGGCCGCAGGGCTGCGGTGTGCGGGGTGTCCGCCGTCGGGACAGCCCCGCACCGCTTTCCCGGCCAGCAGCCGGGGCTGCCCCGGGCTGAGGACGGGGAGCGCAGCTCCTGGGGCTCTCGGTCACCCCGTCCCCTTGCCGGGCCACGCGTGCCTCCAGCCGTGTCACACATGCACGCTCTTCAGAAGTGCAGGCCCCGTGGAAGAGGTTTGTTTGGGAGAACCAGCCTGTGTCCGTCCTTCCCTGACCTAAGGCTCGGTCTGGGGACTGAGGCAGCACTCCCACCGCCGCCTGAGGCGTCATGGGTCTGTGCCTCAGTTTCCCCACGGTGTGCTCCGATGCTGTGCTGTTAGGTGATGCTCATGGGGCTCAGGGCAGGGGGCCGTGCTCACGGCAGCACTGACTGTGGCGTCAGCGGGGAATTTGGGAGCTCCCAGCTGCAGCCCTCAGGGACTGGCACCGTGCTTCCTCCACGGCAGAGCTCAGCCCATGGTGCCACACTGGCTACCCTTCTCCCAGCATGGGCACCAGAGGGTGGAGGCACCCACTGGTGCAGCAGCCTGGCGTCGTCCCGGCTGCCGCTTCCCGCATCAAAGGTGCGATGGCCCGGCTGGCGAGCGCTGGCACGTCGGTCCTGCACCCTGCCCGACAGGGAGCAGCATGCTCGGCCACCCACGGACTCCCTATGGGACACGCTCTGGCAGCACGCTGGCTGAGTGCGGGCTCCCGCAGTGCTGCCCTGCAGCCGTGGGCTGGGCAGGGGGGCAGAGGTGGCATGTTCTCACCCAGGCTTGCACTATGGATACTAGGCAGGTGAGGACAGGCCCCAGACGCTGCTTGGTTTTCGCTGTGCACCCCACACATGGGATCCGGGTACCTGGTTTGAGGCAGAGCTGCCTGTGGAACTCAACCCCCTTTGTATGTGCAGAATCCTGGGGCTTTATCCACGGGGATGCTGGGGGCTCGCTACCTCCGCCCAGGTGCCATTGAAAAGCCCCAAGCAAGTGCTCACCCACATGAAATGTGGGAGGGGATGGCAGGACCAGAGCTGGGGACATTGCTTGGAGACATGTTCAGCCTGGGGAAAGGCCAATGGGCTCCTCGGGAAGGGAGAGCGGGCAGGCTGGGGGGTGAGGGCCGCTGTACAGGGGCTGTGTTTCTGAGGCTCTTCCACCCAGCTCGAGCCCCATAGCAGCAGGGTTCACACCTCCAGCTTGCTGCTGATGGCTCCTCCAGATTTTTCCGTTCCTAATCAAATCACATCAGGACGGATTTCCCTCCCGAGCCGCCTTCCTGCCAGCTCAGTGGGGCGCAGATGCAATCAGCCCCGCACCAGCACAGCGACAGCAGGAGTCGGCGGCTCCAGCAGGTCCCACTCCACAGCCTGCGGGTGCCCGGGACCCTTCGGAGGGTGAAAGGGGATGGCGGGACAAGGAGTGCTGAGAAAATGGTGCTGCCTGTGCCCTGATCTGCCTGCTGGAAGGAGACCTGGATCACGCAGGACTTGATAGGCAGCTTGTAAAACTGGTTGGGCTTTCTCTGTCGCACTCTTCAGGACTCTGTATTTCATGTGCTCTGAAACAACAGCTCCCCTTGCCCTCCCTCCTGTCATCCCCAGGGTTGCCTGTGTGTTGTTGCTGGCCAGAAGGAGCTGTCTGCCCCGCCTGCAGCCAGCATAGGGGGTGCAGGCTGTGATGAGGTGTCCTAGACCCTGCTGCCTCTCCTGAGTCCTCACCCTACCCATCAAGTGTCCATCTACCAGCGCTTGCCAGGGCTGACAGACATGAAGGTCAAGATGGAAACAGCCCATGCACACCCTGCCAGGAGATGTACATGAGCCCCGCACCAGTACTCTGCAGGAGGTGGCAGCGCACTGGGGACACACTGCTTGTGTCGGGCACTGACTGCCTCCCTCGGCCAGATAATGCAGTTGTGCTCCAAGCTGGGTGCAGCCAGGGCACCAAGAGGCTCCTTTGCACGGTGCTCTGCCCACCCCGAGGTGCCAGCAGTGGCTGGAGTGCACTGTGGATATCCCCGCCAGCAAGAAGGGAATTAGTTCGTGTGGCTCCTTCAGTATCTGGACCCAAAGGAGTGAGTTGGGCTCTGCAGTACCCACCAGTCCTACTGCCAGCCTTGATGGCTGTGGGACCTTCCCCATGGGGTCTGTCCTCAGGACATGGCCTAGTAGTTGGCTGAAGGACACAGGGCACCAAGATCCCTCACTTATCCCACGATTTCACCCAAACTCATTGCACTTGCTGCTGCTTCAAGCCTGGAAGTTCCCTCTCAGAGTCACCAGAGTGTACGAGGCTCTTTCAGCCTAAACACGAGGGGAAATGAAGGGCACAAGTGTGCCTTTAAATAGCGTGGTGAGGACAGGCTCTCCAGGAGGAATGCTCTGGCTGGCCGGGTGGAACATGCTCGTGGCTGAGGGCACAGGGGGACAGCCCGGCAGGGACGGTTCCTTGCCAGGAGGTCAGGTCAAGGTTAGGCATTGCCCCGGCCAGGCGCCACTGTGCCGTGGCACGGCACCACAGGAACTGGGCTGTGCAAGGAGGGGGAAACACATGCCCAGCCGGGATCTTGCCGTACCCGGGGCTGATCTGTAAAGTGGCAGCAGAGCCAGACAGGAGCTGCTGCCTGCAACCTGCCCGCAGCCCTGCAAAGGGTTTGGCACCAGCCCAGCCTGGCTGCTGGAGTAGCCTGCCAGGCAGCTCGGTTTGTCCAGGAGCGGCTGCTGTGCTCCTGTCCGGGCTGATTCATATCCTGGATGTCCAGGCATTTGGATAGTGTCCACCCACGGGGTGTGACAGCACACAGCCATGTCCCAACCTGACTGTGTGCCAGAGAGCAGGATGGTGGCAGCTCAGACTCCGCTTTCCCCTGCTCTCTGCAGGGTGTGCTGGTCCCTGGAGACAGGCAGTGGCTGCAGGCAGGGTGGGGAGCCACAAAGCACATCTCCAGATGGAGACCCCTGGGTCACAGGGAGGATGGCTGTGTGGCCATGTGCCCGCTCGCTCTGCTGGGGCACCCAGGTAGCAGAGAGGAGTGAGAGGAATGCAGCTGCCAGGGAAGCCCCAAGCCCGGGCTCCCAAACCCAGACTTGTCCCCTCTCCGTGGGGTGCCAGAAGGGGAGTAGGGCTGCAGCAGGGCTACAGTGGGCAGGGAAGGAGGGGAGTGGCAGGACACATGAGGCCACTGCCAGGCTGAGCTGGCTCCGGGAAGAGCCAGTCTGCAGGTGTGCAATTCCCAGGTGCCAGTCCGCGTGTGGCAGCAGGGTGGTCCATGAGAAGCAGCCATCAGCCCTGGCACCCTGGCCTCTGGCTGCCCACAATGGCCCTGCTCGCTGTGCCACCAGCCATGCTCAGCACAGTGCTGTGTGGCCTGAGGATGGGCTGAGCCTCACGAAGAGCAGCCTTGGGGCTGTGAGACAGGAGCGGAGGTGTGAGCAGCAGTGTTCGCTCCAGGCTTGTGCAGCTGGCACCTGAATTGTCTAATAAAGTGTGAAATTGTTTTCATGCTCTGCTACCTTTGCTGAGATGGACCGTCATTATGGCCCCCCCTTCCCAGCCGGCAGCCGGCTGCTGCCAATGTCCCTGCTGTTACAGTGCTTCCAGATGAGCCCCTGGCTGGAGCCGTGACTGGCATGGGCCTGCAGGACCACTGTGCCAGGGGCTACCGGGTGCACCTATTGTCCCAGGGATGAGCACTCCTCCCCTCCTCCTCAGCCCCTCCGTTGCAGCCACCCCATGTAAAAGCACAAGCTGCTGCGGGTGCGTCACCCTGGATAGGAGTAAATCTCTGCTATGAGGCTGCGGGCTGCAGACCCTCTTCTTTCTCCCCATTAGATGCCCTGGGGGTGCAGGGGACAGCTCAGGTCCAACTGCTGCCCTGGTGCTGTGCTGTTGCCAAAGCCCTGCCTTTTCCCAGGAAGGGCTGGCGGGGAGTGTGCCCATCAGATACAGCCTGCAAGGAGATAGAGCTCCCTCCAGCTGGGCCAGGAGTGCCAGGAGCTGCCTCGGACCATCGTTCAGGTGGCAAAGGGCTCCCACCTTTGCAGGAACAGTGGGTCAGCCTGGCCCTCCCTCGCTAGTGGGAGACTAATTGCTTCTGAACCACCTGGATGTGCACAGAAACCGTTCTCCAGCCTTAATAACAATAATCAATCATCCTGCTCTGGGCAGGGATTGTGGAAAGCTTTCCAGGGCGGGGGAGCTCGCAGGGCTGGCAAGGGGACTGTGGTGACAGTGGGGGAGCTCCCCTCGAGGGGACACATTGGTCTCTGCGCCAGCGGTGGCTTTCCTCCAGTGCTCTCCTCCGGGAGGGCAATTCATGCCCAGGTACACCCTGCAAGGGGAAGTACCAGCTCTTCGATGCTGGCACTATGCCGGTGTGCCTGGGTCTGTGCAAACTGTGATTTTGGAGGGAAGATGGGTCCAGCTGGGACACCAGACCCTCCAGGGAGCCTGGGGTTTTCCCCGCCCCAGAGGGTCCTGTAGGTCTCCATGCTGAAGGGCTGGACATGGGCGCTGGGGAGTGACCAAGTGGGGCCCAGAAAAAGCCATGTCTGGGATTTCTGCAGGGATCAAGATACTTTGCCCCAGGGAAATGGTGCCACGTTTTTCAAGTCACTGATAAAGTTAAACCCTTGATCTGGTTAAAGATTTAGCCCACAAGGCAAGCCTGGGTAGGACAACAAAGCTGTTAGTGCTGCTGACTTGGTGACAATTGCCCAGGCAGAGGGGACTAAGCCCTGCCGCCCTCCTGCCTGCAGCTCAGCCCTGCTGTTGGAACAGATCCCCACAGCGTGATCTCTCTTTCTGAGCACATCCCTGCAGCTGGACCTTCCTGTTTGAGCACATCCCTGCAGCCAGACCGCACCATCCCTGGGCCAAATCCAGGCCCCTACGCAGGGGATGGAGCTGGAGCATCCCCAGTCGCTGCGCTGAGGCTGGGCAGGTGGATGGCACGAAGCCAGGGAGCAGGGAACTCTTTCTTTGGTGTAACCTTACAACCTATGCCCACGCACAGCACACCCCCCCCCCCCATCGTCCCACCTGCCCTGGCTGCAGCTTGGCCCAGTGCCACCAGTTGGGGAGAGGCTTCATATTGCTGGGAAGCCAGCCTGGCCCTGACGTGACATGAGTCAGCTGGAGTGGCTGGGTAATGCCACCCACCGCAAATAGATCAGCCAGCATGCCAGCCCCTGCCCCATGTCCCCCTGCCCCACCATGCCCCAGGGGGTCCTCAAGCAGGGAGCACCTAAGCCACTGGTCCAGGGGTGATGCCCTCTTTCCCTTGGGGCTTCCTCATCTCCCTGGCATGAGGGGCTTCATCCACCTGGCAGCAAAAGGCAGATCCCTGCATACTTGCCCTGTTTTCAAGGTCACTCCACTTGCCAGAGACCACTCTGGGGCTTTCCAGAGGCCACAGGAGTTAAGGAGTGAGCATGGCAGGGAGGAGGTGCAGAGCACCCTCCTGCCTTCCTGCCAGCTCCGATGACAGCCTGGCAAAGGGAACTGACATGGCTGCAGCTCTCCTTCCACGGCCCTGTTCCTGCATCCTCGGAGTGACTGCACCTGGTTGTCACAGCAGCACTTGAGACTGCAAAGACTTCCCAAGTACAACCTTTGGTTCATCTTTGGGTGCTGGTGCACCCCAGGCTGCAAAAGCAGCCCCGCCTTGAGCCGTTTTGGGCATGGGGGCTCTGGAGCACAGCACTGCTCCCCTCTCCATGGGTGAGCAGATGGTGTCACCAGCCCAGATGGACTCTTCGCCCCGGAGCTGTGTGTGTGATCCCTGCATGCCACCAGGCACTGCCATGTCCCCTGCTGTGGCCGGAGCTGGCACAGCTGGTCCTGCTCCTGAGCCAAGGGTTTCCTCCCCAGCCTGAGCCCTGTGGCTGCAGCCCCCATGCCCTGCACCTCTGGGCTCAGGTTTCCCTTAGGGAGAGCTAAATGGGCTGTCAAGTCCCAGACAGCCTGCCCCTGTGGTCTGCAGGCACCATGGCTGCTCGCTGGAGGCTCAGCATGTGCTGTGGGACTGGGGAGATGCCAAAGGCAGCCTTTTGCTGGAGCAAAGGCAGTCGGTGAGGGTGGGAGGTGGGCATGAAGAAGTTCAGGTGAGCACCAAAAGGAAGTGTTCCTGCAGGCAGGGAGAAGGCAGAGAGGTCATCCTGCCTGCTGCAGACTGGTGGGGGTGTCAGCTGGCATGCCAGAGTGGGGGAGCACACACCTCTTCTGCCACAGGACCATTCAAATGGGCCACCAGTTCAGCATCAAGAACCATTTCAAAGCCCTCTCCTCGCATCAGGCACCAGAGGCAGAAAGGCTGCCTAAATCCCGCTGCATCTCCCCACTGCCCCGAGCCATCCCATCTGGTACAGAAAACCAGGCGCTGGGAGCTGCTGGTCGAGCGGCACTCTAACCCAGCAGCATTCCCCAGTTCTCCTTCATTAGCATTCCTCCTCTCCCAGCCTGCACAGCCTGTTCCCAACACCCCGAGTGTTAATTGAATTACTTCCCCCAGAACTGCCGCAGCTTTGGGGACTTGAGCATCTGCACGTGCCACGGGCAGCCTGCTCCTCACCAGCTCAGCCCTTCTCCGCGCTCCCCGCTTTGCCGGTGGGATGAGCCCGCTGCAGGGAACGAAAACAGAGCTGGCGATGGCAAGTCTGGATTGGTGTGAAGGTGCAAAAGGCCCCATTGTGAAGACTCATGGAATGAAGGGAATGAAGTCAAAGCATAAATCAGAAGCCCCAAGGGCTGTGGGAGCCCCCCAGTAAGGGTTGCAAGCATTCAGCAGGCTGTGCAGGGCTGGGAAACATCCTACTGCTGCTACAGCCATTGCTACACCTGCTGCCGGGTGACAGTCCACCGAGCTGTTGGTCTGAGGCTATTGCTGCATCTCAGCCTGAAGGAGGTGAATTGAGGGTCTAGAATTTGCCTCCTTTGGGCGGCACCAGACTATAGCTACAAGCTGCAGACATGAACCCCCTTTGTGTGCCCAGCCCGCATCCTGGCTGGGGTTTACCTAAAACAGCCCTGGGGAGGAACGGCTGGGCGGGGAGCGGGAGGAAGTCTGCCTGGTGTTTGTTTTTACTAATGAAGCCCCATAATCAAATAATTTAAATTTTAATTGTAAAGCCAGCAGGCAGATTTCTGTCTCCAGATGGGACGTGATAGGAATAGTTGAAGGCTGAGCACGTTCTGCTGCTCACCTTAGTACTTGGAGCAAGGCCGATGGGAGCAGCCCTGGGAGGCTCCCACCCTGCCTCGGAAGAGACCGCTTCCCAAGGGGTGCAGGAACTGTACGAATCCCCTTGGCATCATTCAAAAAAAAAGGACTTAGAAAAAAAAAATAGAGAAGGAGGGGTCCCAAGCTGTTCCCAGGTGGAAGCGGAGGCACGTCCAGCCACTGTGCCAGCAGAGCCTGGGTCTGTGAAGCTGAACTGTGGCAATGAGATGTTCCTTGGCCAGCCTGCACCAGCCTGGGACCTTGTCTGGTCCAAATCACCCCACGCCTGGGGCCAAAGAGCAACAGAATCCTTGGGGTTGGACAAGGGATGGAGGGCTTTCCTAACTGGTTCATAGTCAGTGTGGGACTTCAGCTGGGGTCAGCCCCAAAGCCACTCCTGCTTCTCTGACCCAGGAAAGCTAACCCCGGGGAGGATGTGCTGCCACTGTGCCTGGATCTGAGCAGGGGAGGCAGGAGCTGTTTCCCCTGCTTTCATCTCCCAGCTCTATCAAGATACGTGAAATCTATTTGTGGCTTCCACTTACGTCTCATTTTTTGGGTGCTTGGACGTTGGGGAAAGAGAACAATTAAGAAACTGGGTCATTTTCTATTTATTTGGAAGAGCTGAGATGTTAGGCCTCCAGCTGCAGAGAGTTCTGCTCACGTCTCCGTGGGACAAACTTGGAAGCAAGCAATGAGGGAGCAGAGAAACCTCCTCCTCACCAAGGAAAACGTGGCTTTTGCCCAGCTTCTTGTTTAGGCTGGGGGGGAGCTGGGTGCAGTGAGATCAGGATTGCCCTCCCAATCTAAAATGGCTAATTCAGGCTGAACACATCTGTTTGTTTCTTGTGATGGAGAAACGCAGCCAGGAGGGGCTGGGTTGCCCTGGGCTGGGGTGGGACAGCACGATCCAGGCAGGTCATGCCAAGTATAAAATACATAGCGCTCTTGTTAGTGTGATTGCCACAGCCATAACGGGGCAGAACCCATCTCTTATCAGGGGTGGCTGCTTCTGCTTTCACCTCCCTGAGCTGCTGCCTGCCCCGTGCCCTCTGTCCCGCTCCCAGTGCCGACAGCATTTCTGGAATCCCCTGGAAGGGATCCAGGCTGGGGGACGCTGGGCCTCTTTGCTCTTACCTGCGCTCCCTTTTTGTGCCTGACTCATCAGAGACAAAAGCTTCAAATCAGAAATAAAATCATTAACTCACTAAGCAAATACAGATGAAAATCCCCAGTTTATTTTTTGAAACTGCATCCCTGGCTCCTCGGGGCTTTAAGTGGCGTCTTCCCTCCTCCAGCCTTCCTATGGCCAGGTCTGTTCTAGCCCCACATGCGTCCCGGGGACGAGGCCAGCAAAGAGACACGGGCACCCACCCTGCGGGGCTCCGCTTGGCCCACAGTAGCCCGTGCATTTGCCATCCATGTGGCTCTCCAGGCGGGTTGTGGGGAGCCCCGTACCTGGGGCACTCTCTTGCTGATGGGCTTCAGCTACATGAAACCGCAGCGGCTCTCCCAGCCCAGGCTAGGGCATGCTGGGCACATCCAGTGGGAGCGACATGTCCCTTTCCTCCTCCTGCAGCACCCAGCCCCGCTGCCAGCATGGCACCCTCCACCCAGGGCTGGGCACATCTCTGACAGCTTGTGCCTCCCACGTGGCTGCAGCTTGTGCATCCCCAGCCCAGCTGATCCGTGATTTTGCTCTTCTTCTTTTTCTTTTTTTTTTCACCATGTACAATTGGGAATTAAATCGAGGCCACTAAACTCATTCGCGCTCGCAGCCGTAATGGGATTGCAGGCAGCGTTTCACCACCCGCTCTCCACAGCAGCTGCCTGTCTCCGGCTGGAACACCGCAGCATGCTCCCTCCTGCTGCCGGTGCCCGGCGTGCCGCTGCCTGCTCCCCGCTGGGCTCGTGTGCCGGCAGCCTGGGTGGGAAAGCGGGGCTGGGGTTAAACCTCACCAGAGCAAAACACACGCGAGCAATTTCTTTGTTGTGTGAGCGCACTAGGGGCCAAAAGGCTGCGCTCAGCTCCTGCTTGGAGCCCTGTGGCTATGCCTGGCCCAAAGCCCTGTGGCACTGGGTTTAATGGGTGTCCCAGGGGTGCGTGCCCAGGGGTGCTGGTGAGCACGTGGGGCTCCTGCCACAGGGTGAGCACTCAGCTGGCCCTGCATGGCCCACTGCACCGGGGCAGGGAGGATGCACCATGGGGGGCTGAAGCCCTGGCGGGTGCAGAGCCCCAAGTGAGGAAATGCCTCCAGCTACTGTCCCCCAGGGCTGGCCACTTATTTTAGCAGGCAAGAGGAGGAAGAGGAGGAGGATGCTTGTTGCATGGTGAGCTTGATGGAAGACCTGCTCCCCTACTGTCCAGGGAAAAAGCCCCCAAAAGTGCCTGTGGACAGCAAACGAGGGTGGGCATGAGTGTGCTGGGAAGGAACAACTGCTGGGAATTTAAATGTCTGCCCGTGAATGCTGGTTTTGTTTTGTCCCAGCGTGGCTGCATTCTGCTCTGGCCAAGCAGCACTGAAATACAGCCGCTCATGGGGCTTGCGTCTGCAAATAAAGCCGGTTTGAAAAACCCGGGGAGAAACTGAGCTTGAGAGGAGGCACCCTGCCCTGCCCGGCCCTGCCAAAAGCCATGGCCCGCGGGAGAAACCAGTGGAGCCGTCCAGAGCAGGGAGAGCTGCAGTGGCAGGGGGGTGCAGAAGCCAGGCCAGGCTCTCCCTGGGGCCTCCGGTAGGGCTTTATTCCTGTCTGCCAGAAGGAAGAGTGATGGAAGTAGAAGAGATGCTCAGGAAGCGAACGAGGCGTGCTTCCTGCATGCTTCCTGCACGATTCCGGCATACTTTCTGCAGGCAGGCCTCCTGCTCACCCTGCCTGACGGGACATTGCTGTGGGGCTGGGGAGCTGGGGCAGACTTTTCCAGGGACAACCTCGGGGTGAAGATCTCAGCTTGGCTGCCAGCTTGGGACGTGGAACAGTGCCCCATGAACCACCACAGCTCCCTGGGTAAATGGAGATGCCACCGGTCACTGGGATTTACAGTCTCCGCCACGTGCTGACTCGATGCATGCTGCCAGATCCATGCCCTGAAAATCTACTTTCATATAGATAAACAGCATTTCTTATCACTGTTGCTGATGTGATATCAGCATATTGCAACGTAGATATTTTATTAATACACAGTTCTTTTAATGAAGGGGCTTAACAAACTAATTTACTTTCCAACATTTGTATATGTCATATTGGCTCATTTATTCATGCAGTAAATGAAATTAAAGTCACTAAACATTTAGAAAATAACAAGTCTACATAAGAAGTGCACCTGTGTATGAAACAAAAAAGCAGGCGCTGCTTTTCCTGGCACAGAGGCTGCCACGGGCACGTGCTGCCGGATGTTTCTTCCTCTGAACCATGTGGCAATGCAGGGAGGGGAGCGCAGCCGGGCACCGCCAGTCCCCCGTTCCCGGGGATGCTGACAGTTGTGACAACCCCTGCATTTTTATTTTTATCATCCTGACAATGTCGCTGTTTAGATCGGCTTTTATTAAAAATAAATAATGCTTTTAAAACAAAGCTGGCACTGGGGCACCAAACTGTGACAAAGGCCAGGAAGGCAGCGCTGAGGATGATTAATGTGATTTTTCTAGCAAAAAACCGTAGCAGTTCTCCCATGTCGAGAGCTCTGCTGGGGGTGCAGGAAGGATGAAGGCGCTCAGTGCCACTTGCAGCCCAGTGGCTTCTCTGAGCCCACGTTCGTGAGAGGTCCAGCTGAGGCTTCATGCTCTCCCGAGGGCAGGCTTTGGTGGGCACGTGTCAGGCAAAGGTGGGAGGTTGAGGCATGGAGCCCTCCCAGCCCCTTCGCAGGTCCTGGCTCTGCATCCATCCCTCCTTTGTTGTTATCTCCCACGCCTGCCTCCAGCAGACCCGTCTGCCCAAGCCTGGCTGGGTGATGAACACCGCTCATCTTCAGGGTAAACGGCACACACAACATGCACTGACAAGAGGCATATGGGGGCCCTGGGGCTCCAGTAATGTCAGATATTCGTCACCTCGCCACGCTGTGCAGGCGCAGAGTGGCCCATGCCAGCCACATCTGTATCTCCTAGGGAGGCTTCCCCCGTGTTGCAGCCTCCAGGTGAAGCAGAGCAAAACTCCAGTGCCCCAGGAATCTCCCAAAGGCTGTGCAAGGCCAGGATTGCTTCCCCCACATAGACTCAGCCTGCTCAGGCTTTCCAGGAGGGTACACCGCGTCCAGCCCAGTGCAGACGGGTTTTGCTGTGCAGAGCACTGGTGCAATGATATAGCTGCCTCCGCTTATGGCCATAGGGATGGGCCTGCAGCTGCTGCCCTGTTGTGACAAGCCCTGTTGCAAAACCCCTGCAGCGAATGCGGCTTGTGGCTGGAGGGCTCTAGCCCTTGCTTGGAGCTCGTCCAAGAAGCGCTCAACGCCTAAGCCTTCCCTGCTTCCTGAGCACAGTGACTGGAGGGAAAAGTAATGAGCACAGTCTTAGGCAAACATTTTGGGAATCAAAAAATCTCACTCTCTGAGCACAGTTTGGCTTAAACAGCTTGATGGGGGATGGCGCGCACTCAATGTACAGATCAGGAGACAGAGACGCTGCCCCACAAGGCTTGCGGTTATCCGCTCTGGCAGGGAGGGGAGAAGGTGCTGCCGAACACCGGTTTGTTCCTTTTATCCTGGTCCCTCCCCCACCTTTCCAGGCCAGAGCATTTTCCAAACTCTGCTTTATCCCATCCCTGCCACTTCCTTTCTAGCGCTACCATCACTGCTAATAATAACGGCTCTAAATTCTCCTCGCCTGGTGCTTAGTCGGTGCGACGGGCACTGTGCAGCCTCGTTGCATCTCTGTGTCTCCATGGGTCTGCGGCCGCGTGAGTGCCCTTAAATACATAAAACGCGTGGGCAATCGCACACTGCTCCCTCCTCCCCCAGTTGTGCAATCCGGGTGTTTGGATGCAATATCCAATCCCCTGGCCCTTTGCTCGTGGGAATATCACACCATCCCTGTGCCAGGCAGAGCAGCCGGGCAGCTCTATTCCTCACCTCTCGAAGGAGCCGAGAGTGCGGCGAGAGCTGGAAATAGCCCTGGCTGACACAGATACCTGTGCGAAGCAGCGGGGCCGGCACTCGCCTGGGTAATTGCATCCTGCATGGCGATGAATCACCGCAGCCCCGCTCCGGCGGGCAGCACGCAACCTCCCTGCCGCCCGCTGCCTGGCGCGGGCAGGATTCGCTGTGTCCCACTTGGTACCGTCCACCTGGGAAGGGGCTGCACCCCCTGCCCCGAGAAGGGGGTCCCAAAGCGCCGGCAGTGAGCAGCAAGAATAGCAAGGAAGGGATGGGAATGAGAGCATCTTGCAGCTCTTAAGCTCTCAAGATGTTTTCAAGTGCTGGGAAGACTGTGTGAGCCGTGATTCTGCTGCATTATTTCTGTTGCTAGCCACCTCTGCATGGGGAGCTCCTGGGCGCACGAGAACTGCTTGCAGCAAGCAGGCATTCACACCCTGCCTGGTCTGGGGGGGCTGAGCTCCCCGGCTGACATCACCCACAAGGGACCAAGGACCACCCTGGGACCAGCCCTCAACCCTTCCCAGGATGGGGATCTGGAGCCTCTGAGATGGGCCCCCATTATCTCAGCCACCACTACAACCATAACCAAAGCAGCTGGAAAAGGACACAATGTGTTGGCTCACCCCGATCTCCTCGGCCATGGCAAGAAGGTCCCATCAGCAGAGCTCTCCATCCTCCTCTTTCTCCTCATCTCCTCCTCATGGCAGGGGCCTCGCTTCAAGAAGAGAAACACTCCTGCCCACCTTGTCATCATCTGCAAACTTGCTGAGGGTGCACACGATCCCCTCACCCAGATCACTAATGAAGATGTTGAAGAGAACAGGCCCCAATCTTGAGCCCTAGCAAACACTACTGGTGACCGGCCACCAACTGGATTTCACTCTATTTACCACCACTCTCTGGGCCCGGCCATTCAGCCAGTTTTTTACCCAGCGAAGAGTACGCTTGTCCAATCCATGAACAGCCAGGGAATGCTGTGGGAAACAGCGTCAACAGCTTTACTAAAGTCTAGGTAGACAATGTCCACAGCTCTCCCCTCATCACTAAGTGGGTCACCTTGTCATAGAAGGAGATCAAGTTGGTCAAGCAGGACGTGCCTTTCATAAACCCATGCTGACTGGGCCTCGTCACCTGGTTGTCCTGTACATGCTGTGTGATGCCACTCAGGATGATCTGCTCCATAACATTCCCCGGCACTGAGGTCAGGCTGACAGGCCTGTAGTTCCCTGGGTCCTCCTTCCAGCCCTTCCTGTACATGGGTGTCACATTTGCTAACCTCCGGAAGACTGGTACCTCCCCAGTTAGCCAGGACTTCCACCAGCTCCCTCAGTACCCTTGGGTTGATCCCATCTGGCCCCATAGACTTGTGTGCGTCTAAGCGGTGCAATAGGTCACTGACCATTTCCTCTTGGATTATGGGGGTTCATTCCACTCCCTGTCTCTCTCTTCCAACTCAAGGGGATGGACACTCAGAGGACAACTGGTCTGACCATTACAGACTGAGGCAAAGGTGGCATTCAGTACCTCAGCCTTCTCCTCATCCTTGGTCACTATGTTTCCCTCTGCATCCAGTAGAGGATGGAGATTCTCCTTAGCCCTCCTTTTGCAGTTAATGGATTTATAGCAACATTTATATTGTCCTTTATGGCAGTGGCTGGATTAAGTTCTAGCTGGACTTTAACCTTTCTAATGTTGTCCCTGCACAGCCTCACAAAATCCCTGTAGTCTTCCTGAGTGGTCCCTTCTTCCACAGGCCACAGACTTTCCTTTTCTTCCTGAGTCCCAGACAAAACTCTCTGTTCAGCCAGGCTGGTCTACCCTGTTGGCTTGTCTTTCGGCACATAGGGATGGCTTGTTCTTGCACCTTTAGGAGTTCCTTCTTGAAGAATGTCCAGCTTTCCTGGACTCCTTTGCCCTTCAGGACTGCCTCCCAAGGGACTCTGTCAATCAGGCTCCTAAAGAAGCCGAAGTTTACCTATGGAGGTCCAAGGTGGCAGGTTCTACTGACCCGCCTCTTTACTTTCTCAAGAATTGAAAACTCTACCATCTCATGATCACTATGTCCAAGACAGCCTCCAACCTTCACATCACCCACAAATCCTTCTCTGTTTGCAAATTGCACTGTCAGGAGGAGATTAATAAATAATTAGCCGGCAAACTTCCACCAGGGAGCTTTGTTTCTTCTCCTCCAGTGGTGCCACCTGTTCAGAGAGCAAAAAGCAGGGGAGAGCGGCTGTCTCCGGGGGAGAGGGCCTGGAGGGAGGTGGCATTTTCCCTGCCAGGCTGGCAGCTCCCTGAGCTCCTCCGCAGCTGACTTCACATATCAAAGGGACACAGGAGGGAGGAGGAGGAATAGGTAAAATCAATGAGAACCTATTTGGCGGGATAAAAGAGCATGGTTTATTTATAGCGCTGGCTGGAGCTGAAGCGTCTCCTGCCCAGGGACATGGTGCCGAGGTGCTGAGGAGCAGCAGAGCAGTGTCTGTGTGGGGCCGGGAGATGTGCCAGTGCCTGCTGACCTGGCACCCCAGCCTGCAGCCCCACTGAACCCATGGCCCTGTCCCCACAGCTCCCTAGAGTGCTGCAGGTGGCTAAGCTCACCAGGCTGGCAAGGGGAGCAGGGGGGGATGCCTGCAGAGGGGTTTCTGCTCTAAGACCATTACCTGTCTCGGGGGGAGCCAGGACCTGACTGACAAACAGCCCCTTCCCACTGCTGGTGCCCAGGCTAGGGATGCAGTAGCTGGGGACAGTGGTCAGCCACCTCAAAGGAGAGCTGGTGAGGAGAGCAGGGATGGTGGGGTGGTGGGTACTGCAGGATGGGGACCCGGGGAGAGTCGGGGGCAGCCTGGTTGGTGGTTGCCCTGGACTGGGAGCCACGAGGCGGGAGATGCCCACAGATATCCCTACCAGCAACGGCTGCTTGAAGAACAGCAAGTCCTTGATCGGCAGTGCTGGGGATCCAAAGCATCTCTCTTCAGTGCTCACCCCCTTGGCCAGCTCTGCTGGTGCAGAGGGATCGGGACCTGCTTGGGTGATCATGGTGCGTCTCCGGGAGGAGGCAGTTAAAACAGAAAGAGGAAGAGAAAGCAGTGATGGCAGCACCCAGACTCTGAGCAGCCGCCAGGGAGAAGCAGAAGGAGTGACCCTGCTCACCAGGGTCAGCAGAGGAGAATGAGGTTGCTCTCAGGCCCAGCCAGCCTCCCTCCTGCCCCTCGCTCCTCCCAGGGTGCAGAGCAGAGCAGCAGCTGGCAGCAGGATGATGGGGATGGAGGAGACACCCCAGCTCCTGGTGCTGTCCTGCCAGGCAGGAAAGTGAGGCCGAGCAGCACTGCCTGGACCAGAGGCAGCCCAACAGGCAGGGATGAGGCAGGCAAGGGGACAGCAGCATGACATCAATGGGCTATGACAGACACCATCAGCACAGTGTGAGAGCTGCCAGTGGCATGGTCCAGTGGGGAAGCCAAGTTTAGTTAAAAAGTAAGCACAAGGGACACGTGCCATATGGTGCAGCTCCCTTTGGTCCCCACACACTGATGGCTGGCTGGTGCCAGCACTCCATGCTGCCTCTGGGGCAGCACATGGGGACACCACCGGCAAAACAGCAAGGGCAAGGCTTGGGTCTCCATGGCGGGATGTGAGGCTGTGCAGAAAAGAGCAGTGCAGGGTCTCTGACAGGGGGTTTCTTCCCCAGATAAAGTGAGGTATGGGGTGAGCTGAGTGCCTCGGGCTGCTTCTGGGCTCTTGTCCCTGGGCAGAAGGGGCCGGCTGGCCCCGCTGTGCCAGAGCAGCCTGGGGAGGAGGACAGGCTGCTTCAGCTGCTGCGGGTATGCTGCTTCCCGCCGACAAATGAGTCACTGAAAACGCCATAAGGAGTCAATGGGCATCCTGGTCTCCTCGCTCAGCCCACACAGCTGGTGGGCAGCATGAGCCATTGTACAGGAGCCTTCCCTACCCTCTGCTGTGCTGCCTGGCCTCTGCCACTTGCTCCAGAAAATTCCCATCTGTTTCAACAGCTCATCCTCAACCCCTTCTTAGTCCTTTGCCACCACATTTCTCTCTTTATAGGTTTCCTCTGCAATACCTGCATGGCTTTAGCCCCACAGCATGTGCAAGGCTGTGGTTTTGGAGAGGAGCAGGATGCAGAATTGGTTAGGCTGGAGCCCTGTACAAGATCACTCTGCGTATGTGCATCCCCCCTAGTCCTTGGTGCCAGCTGCAGGCACTTCTGCTGGGGCTGGAGCAGCCCGAGTGCCTGTCTCCACTCCAGGGAAAGAGAGCTGCAGCAAACTGAGCTTTGTGGCACAGGGTGGGGAGGGAACGCCTGTCAGCTGGCCTCCAGAGCGGGGTCTGGATGGTCTCTGCCACAGCACAGGCAGATATGGTAACCCTATGTGCCTGCATGAGAGTCTTTGGTGACACACTTTCCCATTGATGCCTGGGGATGATGTAGCGGGAACTGAAGCCTCTGGAAAGCACAGCCACAGCCTCGCTTCATGGTCAAGCTGAGGCTCAGAGCCAGGAGCCCAGCCAGCACCCACTTGTCCTCTGAAGCCACTCTTTTTTTTCCCCAGGTCCTCTCCAGCCCAAGAGGCCACATCCTCAGCCCTGTGCCAAAGAGGACGTCAGACTGAGAGCAGAAGGGCAGTTTCTACCCAGGCTTGTGAGGAGTGAGCGGCCATGTCATCCAGCAGCGCACTTCCAGAGATTCACTCCTTGCTGACCATTAACCATCACATCAGATCACAAACCATGGAGGAGGAGGAGGAGGAGGAGGAGGAGGAGGAGGAGGAGGAGGAGGAGGAGGAGGAGGAGGAGGAAAGAGCTTGGCGGTGAACATGGCTGAGCAGGAGCCACCAGACACAGAAAGCGTGGAGGAAAATCAACAGTAGGTCTGGGTGCTCGGTGATCTCAGGTGAAGGACAAGGGCGAGCTGAGTGCGAAGTGAGGCTGAGGGGAGAGAGAAGCAGAGCTCATGGAAAGGACCCAAGCAGAGAAACTCAGTGAAACCCAGGGGCAGGGCACTGCTAGCCACTGCTGCCCTGTGGGGAGCGAGGGCTCCAAGGAACAGCCCAGTGAATGCAGACGGCTTTAGGGTAGGACTTTGGGAGAGCCTCGGGGCACTTCTCCCTTTGGCTGCGCCCAGCTAACCCAGCTGCCAGCTCAGAGAAGACCCAGCCAGCGCAGAGCCCCCTCCCCTGGGTCCCCAGCGAGAGCAGCTGCCGGGGTGGCTGTCCTGGCCGCCGCGCAAATTCCGCCTGGGGTTGCATTTAATTTTAGCGCCAAGGAGAGAGTGTCACAACGCGGGGGGCTGGCGAGGACCCACCAGCGGCTGGGGATGTTGTAACTCGGAGGAGGCCCATGTGCCGCTGCCTCTCACTGCCCGCTCCTGAGAACATTTTCCCATCCACAAACAGGGGCAGCTGCAACGTGAAACCGAAGGCGGGAGTTTGCACAGCGCGGGGTGTCTCCTGTCCAGCCGCCGCTCATTGGCTCCTGCCCCTGTCCCACACTTGGCCTTTGGTAGGCTAAGGGTACCTTCACACCCTGTCCCCTCCTGACCGCTGGCCTAATGACACGACTTGCTCTCTGCTGTTTTGAAAGGGCATTTGTAGACTTTTCCTGTTATATTTTACCTTGGTAATACTATCTCCAGCCCCTCTGGGCTTAGCATCGTGTTGCTGCGGCTGGCTGCAGCGCCGACGCAGTGACACGGAGAGCTTCGGCTTAGCCAGGCTGGCAGGCAAGGGCTGGGCACGGGGGCTTGTTCCTGCCTGACTGGGGCTGACATCTCTTTGAGGACATAAACACAAACAGCAGTAGAAGCCGGAGCTCTGGCAGCTCTGCTGCTCACAGAGCTCAGGGTCTGGTTTGGGAGGAAAGCTGTGAGCTCTTAACGGAACTGCACGGTCGCTGTGCGCAGAGAGAGGAGGGTGGGTGCGCATGGTCCCATTCACACCACAGCACTGAAGTACTGCGGATCAGACACCCTCTCTACCCACCACGGGTATTTTTGAGGCTGCCACATGACTGACTTCTGAGGAGGTGGAGATAATACCAGCTATAACATCTTGTCCTCCTTCGCCTCTCTCCTGGTGCTTTCGCAGCCCTTTTAATAAGCGTTATTCAACCAATCCCCCCAGAGGCTCCAGGGCACAGGGAAGCGGCGTGATCTCCATTCTATAGGTTAAAAAACACCGAAGCACAGAAAAACACCTGGGCTGTGCAAAAGTCCAGAGCAGTCAGGAGCAGAAGTTGGAGCATGTTAACACCAACTTGCAGCCACGTGAGCAGCTGTACTTCGTCCTCCAGGATCCCACTGAAATCCAGGAGTAGAAGCAAGTCCACCCCTCTGAGATGTCCCCATTTTGCTCCATCTCTGCTGTCCTCTGGCCCCCTCTTGGCACAGGGGCAGCCTGACCCCATGTCCCATCCAGTTTTGCCTGCTTGACTGAAAAAAGCCCTAACCTGTCTCTGTGCAGAGGAGAAATGGGGCAGCACAGACCAGGCTTCACTTTCCTCGTGCTCCTCAGTGCCTCTGGGCTGCCTGGCCGAGCCGTGCCACGCGGGCGGCTGCTGCCAAGGTGGGCAACCCACAGGCTGCCAGTGGCTGGGGCTGGGAAGGGCTCATCTTCTTGGGTTAGAAATCAGGGAGGGAGGAACCGTGCTTGCGCACACACCAGAAGGGGAAAGGTATTTCTGAAACACATGGCTATGCATAACTTGATTTTAGAACAAACATTCACAAGTAATTCCCGTGA
The DNA here is from genome assembly GCA_009769605.1 of Bucorvus abyssinicus. Taxonomy (NCBI): domain Eukaryota; kingdom Metazoa; phylum Chordata; class Aves; order Bucerotiformes; family Bucorvidae; genus Bucorvus; species Bucorvus abyssinicus. The sequence continues at coordinate 10,614,816 of CM020041.1, forward strand.
ATGTTTACTTCCTATTTGAGTACAACTGCTATAAAGGAAATCACGAGATACTCAAGCGAGAACCTTGCCTTTTGTGCAACAAATTCCTCCCCAAAGACTACTTTTATGGCGAGGCCTTCCAGTCCTGCTTTTTCCTCTGACAGGACAAACGCACCTCCTGTTCTCAGCTCACCTCTCCCTCTGGCATTCAGCACTTGTATCTTCTGCCGAGGAGGGACTGGGCGGAATGCGCTCTGTGGATCGCGGGCCAGCAGGGTCAGCTGGGAATTTGAGTCTTGGTCTGCAAGGAATTGCACGTGCTCTAGAGCAAGGCACTTTCCTTCTCCCGGCCCTTTGGACGCAGCCCGGCAGCGCTGAGCTCTGTGCTGTGCCTGCTGGGAGCCACAGCTGTGCATCCTGGCAGCGGCACCTCTGGGCCCAGACCTCCCACCCACGGGAAGAGAAGTTTCATTGCTGCCAGAGCAGCTTGAAAAGCACCTTGGGCAACTCTTCCAGCACTTCATAACAGTAAGTAGTAATGAAGTGCCACAGCGATGAGGAAGAGTTGGCAGCAGCTTCTCTCTTGCTTTGACCCTTCCCAGCAGCCTGAGCCGCCCTGGCCCCGAGCTCTCATCAGCCGTATGATACAACACACTCTGTCTGCTGACATCTTCTTTTGATGCAAGGCTCGGCATCATCAGGGAAAATCCAGTCTTGCTACATCGCATGATGTTCACAGGATGTCCTGAACCAAAGGGAGACCAGAGTATATTAAAGAGTGGCTGGAAACGGCTCTTCTTTTGAAACGAAAGCAAAGTGAGAACACGGACAGGCGGCAAGCCTTTCCTACCAGAAGAAGCACCTTCTGTTCACCCACCAGAGCCTGCCGCAGAGCTCTCCACTGAGGTCGCTCCATATTGCTTTGCTTTGTCAGCCATTTACACAGATCCTGCAGGTCTGACTGAGCCATCTGAGGGGGTAGGAGGGTCTGGAGCCATTAGGCTGCAGGTGTTGCCACTTGGTCGGTTGTGTGTCAGCTAATTCAGGCTGCAGTGCCAAGCCCTGCTCTTTCCCATGTAATTGCTATGGGTAGGTAAATAGAACATTCATAGGATTTTTGGTCCCGTCATTAATTATTTCTGAAAGGGCTTTTAGTGTACGCCTCACAACCCCAGACAGAAAAATGATGTGCGTGACATCAAGATGCTCACAGCAACAGTGGGGTGAGCATGGAGATGAAAACAAGGGGAATCTGAAGATCTTTCACTCTTTGTTCCTCTTTGCTCTCCCCTACCTGACCCCACTCCAGTGCAGACCCACCGAGCCTAGGAGCGACCCTCAGCCCCACACGCTGCACTCAGGGATGTTTGCCTCAACTTGGAGTGATCTAGGGACTGCCGAGTGGTGCCCAGCAGTGCTGGGTGCCCCCACTTTTAAGAGCTGGCACTTTCAAGGTGTATATGGCACTGCTTAAAGTGGGTGCCCTGGGTGGGTACATGTCCTGCAGGGAGGTGCTTGGGCTCGATGTGCGGCTGCAAGCACCACGGGGCAGTCTGCAACCATGGGTACCCCCCACCGAGCCTAGATGTGACACCCCCCCAACGCGCTGCAGGTAGGATTCATACATCTCAACTCAGGGTGATCTAGGGACTGTCGAGCGGCACCCGGTGATGCTGGCAGGCGCTTGTGTGTCCCCACTGCTAAAGGCTGACACCTCTAGGGTGTGCACAACGGTGGTTAAAGCGGGTGCCCTGGGCGGGTGCGGGTCCCGCGGGAAGCCGCTTCTGCCCTACGCGTGGTTGCGAGCCCCGTGGGACGCTCTGCAACCGCGGCTGTCCCCTCCCGCCCGGCTCCCTCCCACCCCTCCCCGGCTCCCGCAGCCGGCGGGCGGGGGCTGCGGGCGGCTCCGCCCCGCCGGCCGTCCGGCTCCCCGCCGCCGCCGCCGCCGCTGCCGCCGCCGCCGCCGCGCCTGCTGCATGGTCGGTGCCGCCTCAGCCCCAGCCGGAGGTGGAAGATGGCGGAGCCGGGGCCGGATTGCAGCTCTCTGCTCGACGAGGATCTTTCCTCTTTCGTCTTCAGTTACCTCGCTGACAGCCAGGTAGGGAGGGAGGGCGGTGGAGGGGCTCTGCTGTCCGGCTCCGCAGCGCGGTGCAACTGCAGGGCGGGAGAAAGCCGGCAGACACCCCCCCCTCCCCCCCCATCTCTTCCCGGGGCATCTGGGGAAAGAGCCGGTCCCCGCATCCCCGGTGCGGGAGCGCGCAGGGACCGGCTCTTCCCCCGCTGCCCGGAGGATCTGCGGGGGTCCCGTTTGCTCTACGGATGCGCAGAGGGGGAAATACGGGGAGGGGGGACGCGTGGAACCCTGCCACCCCCGCGACTCCCTCCGCGCCCCTCCCCGTGGCTTCGGGGCGGCCCCGGCGCGGCAGCAGCCCCGCAGCCCCGCCGGCGCTTTCAGCACCACTCGCACGTGGACTCCCGTTCCCCCCCACCCCTCCCCACTTTCTGCAGAGAATTTGGGGGCGGGGGGAGCAGTTGACGGATTGATCGGTTTTGGCACCCCCTCCCCCTTTGCAACAGCCCCCCGCTCCCGCAGCGGTGGGGAGGGGGACGCCGCGCGTTGGGCGGGGGGGGCGGTTGGTGCTCCGCAGGGGGCTGCGCGGTGGGGGCTGATAAGAGCCGGGCTGTGGGATGAGTCATGGCGAGCGTCAGTTACACGCACACGGGCTGGGATCTGGGGGGGATGGAGGTTTGGGGAGGGGGGGTGGCGAGGAGAGGGGTCTCGGAGTCAGCGGCTCCACACTGTGGATGGGCTCCTTTTTGGACGGAGCTGGGTTTTAAAATCAGATTAAGGCTCCTTGGCAACTCCCGCTCGGTCACGAGAGCGAGCCGTGCTGGCTATAGGGCTTGCATGCTTTTCCATTTTGGGGGGTGGAAGAGAGCGCTATACAATAAGCCGAGCAGCAGCGAGAGCCGTGACTGATCCGGAGCACAACCGCGCATTTTGCAGTGGGATTGATGAGGCTGGTGCAAGTGGAAAGAGTTTTCTGTAGTTATACATCATCCCACCAGCCCTTCACTTTCATAACCACAGATTACAAAATAGCTTCAATTGTGAAGCTAGCACGTTCATCCCAACCCTTGCTCTCTCACCAGTTCAGCTCCGGGATTGCAAACAGCAGGAACTTGTGTGTGCAGAACGGGATGGAGACTAATCCTTCTGTTTGGGTTCAAAACAAATAAGGTCTCAAGACTTGGTAAATCAGATTTGCCCCTGGTGCATGTGCCAGACAGAACCAGGCAGGTCTTGCCACCAGCTAGATTGATGTAGTCCCCGTGCCTCTCCTCACATGCACCGGCTCCAGAGCGCTCCGGCTTGGCATGGGACCCGGGCAGCGTGCTGGGGGCAGAGCGGGAGGGGAGGCGGCAGCTTCGGTTGTTAAGGAAGAGCTGCTGACAGGTCGATTATGGCAGAAGGGTCAGGAAGGGTGAGGAGTGGGCCAAGAAGATTTTGTAAGCGGTTTGCGTTTTCTGATTTGGATGGATTATTATCGCTGAGGGAACCGTCACCTAGAGGAGAGGAGGCGGGTTGTGTGGGATGCTGTCCTTAGGAAGTATGGCAGAAAGGCTGCAGCTCCCACCAGCCCCACTGCTCCCTGGGCAGGTGGAAGTTCCTGGCTCCGCTTCCCTGCAATAACCTGTCTGTTCTCTGCGAGCTTAACATGAAATGAAGACCCCGTGTGACTGCAGCGCGCATCTGAAGGCCTGTTTATTTTTGCTTTTTGGTCAGCATTTGATGTGCCAATTTAGGAACCTTATTTCAAAAAGGGACTGCTAAGGGGGAAAAAAAAAATCCTGCAAATTGTCATCCTTCTCTGGTGCAAAACCACCATGTTGTGAACATCTCCTGCAAAATTTGGGACTGTGAAATGGCCTGTGATTAAATACGACCGTTTTTATGGCATCTTCCAAAATACAGTGTGCTGTGCCTGTCCCCTCTTTTTCTCTCCCATACTTGCACGGTACTGGAGGGAGCAGTGTAGGTACACACGCAGAGTTAGTGCTGGTCCAGTGTCTGGAGGGGTCTGTGAGGCGAAGAGCAGCAGAAGGATCTTGGCAGCCCGCTGCAGGTTCCCTCGCAGCGCTGTGCAGTCTGTGTTTGCTCTCCCGCCCCGTGCCTGCTTTCGATAGTTGCATTTCCTCTCTGTCCCCATGTGCGCCGAGGGGTTGAAGGCCAGGGTAAAAAGAAAATTAAAAAAAGGAAAAAAAAAAAAAAAAGAGCTCCCCCCAGCTATGATTTGCATGTATTTGCTTAAGAAACGCCTGAAGTTGTACGCCTGTGTTGTGCTTGTACCTTAACCTCTGATGAAACTGCAGGGAAGGCTCCAGCCTTGGCTGCTGTCACATGCCTGCTTTATAACTCGAGCGGGAGGCGGTCCCGGGCTGGCTGCTGACGTCTCTCCCCATTACTACTGTACGAGCCTCTGCTTACAACTGGGTTACTGACTTCTCAATGAAGCCCAAAAGCTGCTTCTGCAAAGTCCTCAGTGCTCCAGCACAAGAACAGATTATCCGGAGAGACTGCAATGTCAGGAGGCCATGAGATCACGAATATTAGCCATTTCCTTCGTGGAAATCTTGAGGAACTCTGACTGTCCTCCTCTCTCCCCTGTGCTCCTCCCCAGTCCTTGCTTTCGCAGTAGGTCTTGAGAAAGGCGCAGTTTGGTGCGTTCAGGGGCTGGGTGATCCCTTCCTCTCCAGCGGAGGAATCCTCTGGGGGGCTCTTGGGGAGGTGAAGGTGAAGGTTAGACATGGAGATTTGCATCAGTCCCTTAATTGCATGGGCTTGTGCTGAGGATGCCTGCTAACCTCTATTTACGTATTGAGGACAGCGATGATTCATGTGGTACCTGCATTGCTACAGAAAGAAAATCAGGGTTTTTCACTTGGTATCTGCCTTTCTCCTGCCAACTCCTTTTCCCTTTTTAACAACAAAAAAAGTGATTTTGTTTTGCCATGACTCAAAATGTGCCATTTCTGGGCCTGCTTAATCCGTTTCTGTGCAACTCTTTGCTGCTCAGAGGTATGAAGCTGGTTGTAGCTGGTTCGTCTGCTGGCACCAGACGTTGGAAAGTGCCAGCCAGGCAGCTCTGCTGAGAGCACCACGGAGCAGCTTGTGACTCTCAGCATCCCTTTGAGAGACGGGACCAGTTTTACTCTTATGGCTTCGATTTGTTTAAAAACCTCAAACAAAAAATGCAGCAGGGGGAAAAAAAAAACCCAAACCAGGCTGCTTCTCAGAGAGTTGCTTAAACATCACATGAACTGAAATACAATATTTCCTCTTTAACTTCTCAGCCTCCTGCTAACAGCTTAATCTGTTGATGAGTACAGGAGGCACCGTAAAGCCCTCGGTGGAAGAGCCATCCATCAGCTGGGTAGTAATGAAGTGGGGTTGCATCCCTAATTTCTGATAGTCCTCACTGAGCAAACAGATATCCTGCTTTTTCTGCAGCTTTTCTCTCAAAGATTTGGAGGGTGGGTTGTGTCTGGATGACTGAGACAGCCCAAGGGCCTGTGCAAAGTGTATCTCCAGCCTGGCTGCACTGCTGCAGCTTGGGTTAAAGGGCTGCTGCATTGCTGGGGCTCTCCCGGGAAAGCACTGCAAGGTGGCTGTGGTGGTGCCTGCTACCGACAGTTAGCAGAGGCCACGCCGGTACGTTTGTGAAGTGTGGGGCGGAGGTTGCTGGGGATGCCAGGCAGCCGCCCGCGCCGCAGCGTTGGCTGCGGGCTATGGTGAGCGTGGAGTGCTGCTGAGCTTGCTGCTCAGAGCAGCCGGGAAAGCAGCCGCAGGGAGAAGCAGTGGGGGAGAGGAGGGCTGGCCTGAAACCTGGCCCCTTGGAGAGTTGCCCCGCACGCCCACCTGCCTTATCCCCTTACTTTGGACCGGATCCCCCCCTGCTTCCCACTCTGGCAGGGTTCCAGTGCTGCCCCATGCCTTGGTCTTTCCTTCCTCCTGCCTGCACATCTCTGCTCTGGTCTCATGCCGTAATGGAAAGGCATCTCTCCAACAGGTGAATAATTAAGGTCTCAACCTAGTGCCTCCAGCAAAGGGAGCTTTGTGAGGGAGATGGATCTCTCTCTCACATTAACCTTTCCAATGTCAGAAGCCTCTTTGTAGTTAGAAACTCCACTTGCTCTGGCACTTAAGTGCTGTTGGTTGTCCAGTGAAAAATGCCCGGGGGATGCCCTTCCTGCCCCAAACCCCTTCCTGGCTTTGAAGAACGTGTCCTGTGGTCCCTGGCATGAGGCTCGGGACAGTGACGCCACGAGCTGGCTCCTGGCAGGCAGTCTGCTGTGCTGCTGGCCATGGCCGCCTCACACTCCTGAGGTGCAAGAGCCACCAGGCTCCGAAAATGCCTTTAGTGGGGCTGGGGGCCAGCTCGTGGCAGAGCGTTTGCACTGCCAGTGGGCAGAGTGCTGGCAAGGGCACGCTTTCCCTGACCAGCATGTGCCAGCACCCATGGGAGCTCAGAGACCTCACCCGTTCGGCTGGGGCAGAGGCACTGTGCAGGGACAGTCTGTGCCTTTGTTGCCCAGTGCCTGTGGGGCAAATGCCACCAAAGCCACTGCTTCTTCTGCCGGCCCATGTCCTGGGGAGCTGGTGTCACCGGGGCGAGGGCCACCATTCCTGCAGGGTGCTCTGAGGTCGGGCGCCCCTTGGAGCTCCAGCACTGTAGGAGCCCTGGCTTTGCTGGGGAAGGGAAGGGCTGATCCCAGAGATAAGGCTCCACTGGGACCACGCATGTTGCACTCACTCACCGCAGCCAAGGAGCTGGGGTGAGAGGAGCCGGGGACACGAGGTACTGGCAGGGCCTCCATCGGCAAAAGCGTTTGCCAGAAGAATCAGCTTTGGGCTCCCGTGGCCAAGCCCCGTTCCATGGCAACACCGTGCGGGCTTACATTTCTCGTGACTGCTTGGCAGCCTCAAGTGATTTAGCAGAGGGGCAACTTCGTATGTGCTGGAGCGGCCACTGGCCGCGCGGCCGTGCCGTACTGACCCCTGCAGTCCTGGCCACGTGGCAGTCCCCCTCCTGGGGGGCACGGGCTGGCACAGCCCCTTCCCTGCACCCCAAGAATGGGCAGCTGGCTCCCCTGCCTGCATGCCGTGCTGGGAAGGGCAGGTTCCCACCAGCTGCCCGCTGCCTGGCGATGTACCCTCCTGCGAGCACCTGGAAGAGCCTATTTTAAGCTGCCTCTGCTTGTAGTAGTGAGCCAGCGACTAAAGGTTGAAGTTAATGGGGCGGGTGGTCAGGTGAGGTAGTGACCTACTTCCAGGGGCAGGCGAGCTGTAGGCACCGGGTGATGGCCCAGCCAATGTGTTTCCCTTCCCTTATCACTCGGCTGTTCTGCATTTCAGCACTTTTCCTGAGCTCTGGCTTGCAAATTGTTATTTATTTATTTATTGCTTTTTATAATGGGAGCTTCTAAGAAATGCCAAAGGACTTTGCACAGATCTGCCTGCGCCCAGGATCTCATTAGCCCTGTCCTTACATTGCTCTGTCTCACTACACCTCCCCAGGCAGAGGCTTCGCTTCAGAATTAAGACAGGGAGAAATTAAAGCTGGGAATCCTTTGACGCTGTAAGAGCTGGAAACCCCCTGGGTAGGGGTTCCCTGTGCGGCCAGTCTGGTATCTATCTGCTGGCGGGGGGTGTGGAGGCAGTGGCAGCCCCGGGGGCTCTTTGGGATGGCCCTATCCAGTAGCCAGACTAACCTTTGATCACTGTTGGCTCCTGGGCAGCAAAGTGGGGCTTAGGGAAAATACTTGGCTTATCTTGTAACCCGGCTGTCCCTGGGTGCCTCCCCAGTGCCTCCTGTCCTGGGAGCTTCGTTGGGGGAGCGCAATGAGGGTCCTGCTGAAGTATCACGTGGGTTTTTTGTATCTGCCTGTCTGTACTCACCCTCCCCGCAGCACCCTGCCCACCCAGGCAGCCAACAGCAGGCGTTTACCCTCGCAGCTGGGAGCAGGAGACTTCTGCCCTTGGTGAGGGAGAGTGATGGGGGCTGAAGCGGGAGAGACCCTGTTGCGCTGGGAGAGCTGATGTGACACTTATCCCCTCCCCTGGGACCGAGCAGTACATGCTTTATATGGATGTTTTTGTGCTGAGGTGGCAGAGGATAAAATGAGTGCCTCCAGCCCTTGCAGCAACTCTGGTTGCAGGGCAGCGTATCTCTACTGAGATGCATTTTCTAAATTCTTCCTCTGCGCTGCTTCTGCGTCCCGCGGTCGCTGCCCGCAGCGGCAGGGAGCACGCTGGCCGAAACAGCCCCTTCTGCTGAGCCAGCGCCAGGCTCCTCGTTGCTTTTCATTCTGCAGCAAGTTCATTGCTGGTGTTGCTTCTGCTTCCCTGGCCTTTGTTTGGCGAGGCTGCAGGACCCTGTTCGACCCCGGCATATGGGGTGGCAGGCGAGGGGTGTGGGAGGTGTCGTCCTTTTCCCCCACCAAAAGCCGTCTTCCCCACCTAGTCCGTGAGGAACCCTCGTTTCCTAATTTTCGTGCACATCAAGAGCAAGGAAATCCTGTGGCGGGGGGAAATGGAGGGGAGAGGGCAGAGCATCCCAGTGCAGGCGGCGGGGGCTGAGCTGGGCTGTGTGGCAGCTGGAGCAGTGTGCTGGGGCGGCCGGCTGTGCCTTGCGGATGGACGGAAGGAAGCCCAGCTGCCTCTTAATCGTGTTTCTTCTCCTCCCTCCTGCTGAAATGAGGGGGAAATGCAGGTTTCGCTGCCTGCAAGTGACAGCTGGGCACCTGGTTGTCCTGCCACGAGGGGACCCGTGGTCAGAGCAGCCCAGCTGTCCCTCGGCACACAGAGCTGGGTGCAGAGGAGCCAGGAGCAGGCACTGTGGTCCCCGTCCCCCAGCCCAGGCAGCCGCCTTGTTGAGCCCTTTATGACTTTGGTTTTAGCTGGAGTGCCTAGGAAGGAGTGAGTTACTGTTTTTTTCTTTTTTTTAACGAAGAAAGTGCAAACGTAGCCGTGGGGTGTTTCAGGAAACATCCCAGCGGGACACTGCCATGACTCTGTGAATGCTCACGAGACCGACAGGGCTGAGCTCCAGCCGCACCGCGGCAGCCGGGCTAGGTTAGAGCAAAGAGCAGTGCGGATCGCAGCCGGGGTGATGGTTGGACACGCACTTGGGTAACAGCAAGGAGTTGGAGGTGTAAAACACGGCACTCGCATAACTGCCCTGAAGGCCAAAGCAGGGGCAGTCTCTGGCCTCTCTATCCCCCGCAGAGGCAGCCCCTCCACGAGCATCCCGCACCAACGCCGGTGGGCACGGGGCTGGGGTGGCCACGATCCTTTGGCTCCTCGCACATTGCCCAGGCAGAGTGTGTGCTCCCTGGGCTCGGAGAAGGGGGAGAGCTGCTGCCTGTGCGTGGGGAGGAGCAGGGCTCTGCCTGCTGGCAGGCAGCGCTGGTGGAGGGCAGGGCAGGGCAGGACACGGGGCTGCGGGTGGTTTGTGCCAGACAGAGGTTGCTCACCTGGCACCCAGCACGGTGGGGCTGAACTTTTTTCCGGCTCAAGTCCCTCTGTCCTGAATTCCTGGGACTCGTGAATGTTTCCCGAGTCTCAGTGCAAATGTTTTCAACTTCCATGGCCCTTGGCTTCAAGCTAATTAAACTTTGCATTCCTGTTGGCTCCCTTTAAACCACAGCTGCTTAGCTGCTTTCCTTTCCCTCTCTGCTCTGGGGCCTGCAGCGCTGTCTGCGTGAGGTGTGTGTGGCTCAGAGCCACCTTCCAGCATCTTAATGACGGGAGGATTTTTAAACCTTCCCTTGAACAGCATAAACCCCAGAGCTCTGCATAGCTGGAGCTGGAGATTTAAAACAACCAGCATCGTTTCTCCTTGCGAGCAAGCTTGCACACAGATAGTCACGACTTAACTGTGCTAATAATGAAAAGAAAGAATTGCAAACGTTTTTCTTAAAAAGGAAGTTTCTATGTCTGTGTGGGCCCCACCAGGAGGCTGGCACATGTGGGTGCTAAAACCCATTTCCCAGGTAACAGAACTCAAGCCTATGAGAACTGTGTGGTTTTCTCAGGCTGAAAGGTTGATGGTGTTTGAGCTGCTTTTATTTTTTTCTTGTGGCCATGTCCTTTTAGGAAGGAATAAGTATGTCTATTTATACATGTTTTGAAAATGAAAGCATGTGGTACATGTCCCCAGAAACTCCCATGGTGCATGCTGTCACCCAGCTCTGGTGGAGACGCTGCTTTGCTGATGAGCAGCAACCAACCATCCCCAGCAGCTTGCTCCAGCAGCTGATCTGGGGAGAAGGGGCAGCCCCTGCCCTGCAGCCCCAGAGCTTGGGGTGAGCAGCAGCAGGTGTGTGGGGACACGCTCGTGCATGCGCGTGTCCTCTCCTCGTGGGACCAGAGGCTTGGGGATAGGGAAGTGGATGCAGGAGGAAGGAAGTCGGCAGCTGAGTGGGGAGGGATGTGGCGGGGGACTGTTAGGACATGGATGGGGAGGGCTGGAGCTGCTCGGTTTATTTTCTTCTGTGGACTCCTGCCTGTGCTGCCTGGCCTGCCTGCAGTGATGGCTTCTCCGTTCCTGTGTTAGTGCATCCGGGATGTGGTGCATGGGCAGCCCCGGGCCCCTGCCTTCCTGTGGTGACTAGGAGCTGCCTGTGAGGCTCTGCTTGTCCGGGCCCCCTTGTCTCAGTTTGCACCAGTGTCCTGCTGCCCGTCTGCCCAGAGGAGCTGGAAACCCATCCGCACATCCAGCTGAGTCAAAAATAAATGGCAGGCAGATTATCAGGGGGAGACTGTCCCCAACTCTGCTGCTCGCTTATGGCAGTGCAAGGACCTGGAAACACAGCTTTCAAGTTTCTCTTTGTATTTATGTAACCCAAACGAACTCTTTTTTGGAAAGAGCCACTCTGTCTCATTTAGATACCTAAATATAGTAGCCGCTCTGGATGGAGGATTAGCCTGCAAGCACCCTGGCGGGTATGAGACCTTTGTGGATGTGTGTTAGGGGGAGTTTAAACCTCACGCAACCAGGCCTGTGGGGGGGGTCATTCCTCTGCCATTAGCAGGGAGGGCTTGCGGCCGTCCTGGGGCAGCAGGGAGCCTGCAGCAGGACCCAGCTGCACAGGCTGGCAGGGAAGCAGGAACCTGCAGAGATGTGGACTGCAGGGTTTTTTTCTGAATGTCTCAATGCCTTTTGAGACCAGAGCCCATCTATACCCAAACATGCTGTTTGCTAACGTGCCGTTGCCTCCCCTTGGAGGAAGGAACTCTGTGCTCTAAAGCACAGAAGCAGAGCTGAGCTACAAAGAGAAACCTGTACCTCCTGCCCTGCCAAAGGGCCCCGTGGGGCTGCAGCACCTCAGGTGATAATTCAGAGCTGCTGGAGCAGAGTCACCACTGCCATGTGGGGCTGGGCGGAAAGGCAAGGAAGGCGAAGGTCCTTCTACCTTTAGCTGTACAGGTCACTACAGGCATCACAGTCCTTTGAGCTCCTTTAGTGGAAGGTGTGGGACCGACCCTTTGAAATGCTGAGCTAAGGGATGCCCCACAGGTGCCATTTCATTTCCCTTTGCCAGGGGCGTACACCCTCCACCCTCGCAGGCACTGGGGCCTGTACAGTTGGCCAGGATGGAAGTGGCAGCAGGATCCAGGCACTGTGCACATCCCATGGACCTGCTTCTTCATTACGCACAAGACCCCTTGTTGCCTTTGGAGTGAGCACAAGAGGCAGGGTTGCATAAGCGGTCTGACCCCTCACTAGCCCATGTGGCATGGTGGGGCACTCTGGTACCACCTGGGATCAGCAAGGTTTGCACGTTGCACCAAATATTGATGGAAACTGAGTTTCTTGGAGGTGCACAGGGTGGTCCTTGCTTTTGTCTCTTGACATCTCCAACTGCCCTTTGATGACAGTGCCGTAGGTCCCTTCCAAGGAAGCGGAGAGCCACTGTTTGTGTCCGTGCGTTCTGGAGTCTCAGTGACTTGGGGCATGGGACTCGTGCTGCTTGAGTCTCTGCAGCTGGCTGTTTTTAAGCACATGAAGGGGGCATCCTTGTGTGTCCCCACTGCTCCTCCCTGCTTCGCAGCACTGACAGCGAGAGCCCAGCTTCCTCCCCTCTCTGAGCCTCTCCTGAAGGAAGGACCCTGCTGGTTTGGTGATGCCCTTCTCGGGTCTGTGTTATTTGGCCCTAGCAAGGTGGAGGTGAAATAGAGAAGGTAAAGGCTGCCTATTGAAATCGCAGCATTGTGGAGATCGGCCGGAGGGCTCGCAGCATCCCCAGGATCCCCAAGCCGCTCTGGCAGATGGCTGCAGCTCTCCCATCCTGCTCTGAGGAATACAAATGTGCAGCAGATATGGTTACCCAGCCCCGAGAGCAGTGTTAGCTTTCATCTAGATCGATATCCCTGGCTGCCTGCGTCTGAGGGAGCACTCAGCTGGCAACCCAAGCCAGATCAGGAGGAGACACCCGCCGAGGCTCTGCTGCCCACCTTAGACCCTGCCTGTCCATCTGCCTTGGTGTGGAGGCAGAGCCAGTGCCGACCGCAGCACCGTTGCCATGCTGTCGGACTTCGTCATGCGTAAAATGTAATAAGTAGGACCATAAGCCTTTTACGAAGTCTATTTCCACCCTTGGATCCGGGATTTAATGCATGGCTGCTTAGAGAGGCTGAGGATTTCAGGGGTCATCAAGGCTAATTGCACTGCTGGAATAAAAGGGCGTATGGCAGGATCCTGCGCACGGGTGGGAGGGGATGCCAGGGGTCCCAGCCACCCACTGTGCTGCCCCAGCTCAGCGTGCTCTGTGCCAGCAGCCTGGGAAAGCAGCGGCCACGTGCGGCAGCTTGGCAAGGATGTGGTCCCTGGGGAGTACTCCTCGGCTGGGCACTGGTGGCTTTTGGGGCTGGGGGTACCGTGCCAGCTAGGGAGTCATATGGTGCAGGTGTTTGGTTCCCCACTGCTCTGTGGTGTCCCTGGACATCTGGTTGAACACATCTGGTTGGAGCACTTAATCTTGCATTACCTGGAAGCCAGGGAAAGCCTCTGTGGGAGCCAGGGGCCAGTGAAGATCGCGGCTGTTGCAGTGCAGACTGATACTGCCAGTCTTGGCTCCAGCCTGCAGCATCTCCTTGGGCTGCAGAGGGGAGCTGGGTACCACCCTGCCAGGCTGCCTGCTGTGTCAGCTGGCCTCGGCACCACAAGCTGGGGTGTGAAGGGATGCGTGTGCTTGGAAGTGGTGCCGCCAGGGAGACAGCCACACCAGGAGTGGAAATGCAGTGCTGGGGTGAGAGCCAGGGCCACAGACCTGGCCAGGTGCTCTGGTGCTGGGTGCACGCATAGCTAGCATGGGGCTGGGTGTGAGGACCTGGACTGTGCTTTCTTGGAGGTGTTGTGGAGGGATCGATGGGATGGGCAGGCTCCACTTCACGGGGACAACTGGCAGCCAGCACATGCTCTGTAAAGCGAGGGGGACCCAGATGCCTGGAGGCTCCCGGGGCTTTGACCTGTGCCAGCCGGCTGCGCAGGGCTGGCAGGGCTGTGCTGCCGGCCGTGGCAGACGGAGGACGCCAGCTCTGCTCAGTTACTTTCCTGGCTGATCCCGTCATCTCCATCTCACGCCAAGTGCTGAAGTCGTCATGGAAACCGGCATGGCGGCAGCCTCGCCAGCATCTCCCGCACCGGGATCCTCCATATGAGCACCCGGCCAGCACTGGTCTGCCACGGCAGTGGCGGGTGGCCGGCTCAGTCGGCCACTTGCTACTGGTCCTTATTCCTCGAGGGCATCAGTCTACTGCTGGGCTCCAGCAATGCACACGCGTGGTCGCTGCTGTGGCATTGTAGCAGAAGCCAATCCATTAGCGTTCACCAGTCCCAGAGAGAGCCTTGCAGAAAGCACAGAAAAAAGCCCTGTAGTATTGCTATTAATAGTACCTGTTCATAAAGTTATCTTTAGCAGCACTGTTCCCACCTTCATTCATAACAGCTATTGCATGGGCCTGATTCTTCTCTCTGCTGCCCAAGTGGCTTTGAGACAACCCTGACCTCCTGGGGTGCCCCACTCCTCCCACACTTCCACTGCTCAGCAGCATTTAATTTGGCTATGGAAAGAGACAGTCTGCAAACCTTTCCCTGTAGTGGGAAATGGAGTGGGATTTTTTTTCCAGGGTTAATTTTTCTCTGGTGACTGTAACTCTGAACTCTGCTTGCCTTTGCCTCTCCTCCCACGTTGCTCCTGTCCAGCGGGGCTTTGTCGTGCCAAAAGCTTTCTCCCTGGAGCATCCCTGCTGGAAGTCCACACTGGTGGTGGAATTTTGCTTGATCAGTGGTGGAGGCAGTGCCTGAACTTGACTATTGGGGATGCAGTATTTCCCACTTGTACTTCAGTTGGTGTTTTTGTAGGTTTCAAGCTATGGTCTTCCCTTCCCAGCATCTTCCATCTTCTGAGCTCCTGGGAGGGTGCAGGGCTTGAAAGGGCTTTGAGGATTCATGGGTTCAGCCCACTGCTTTGAGGCAGCATCTCCTGCCACTGCCAGGGGAAAGCTTGTTTCTCCTATATTGAACTCGGCAGTCACGGAGCTCCTCAGGTTTCTGGGCTAATCTGTTCCTGCCTTTAACAAGCTGCCTTATTAAAGTGTTTTTCCCTAATAATCAACCCTCCGGGCTGGGTGAGAGGCTGGTGATGTTTGACTGTAGACAACTGGAGACCTGCAAGGCTGCAAAGGGCTTTTCCAGCTGCTTGCAGGGATGCAGGATGAACACCAGCCCTCTCCCCCTGTGTGGTGCTGGCAAGGCTGTGAAGGGGGCAGCAGTCCAAAGCACCCCAAACCATGCTTCTCCTGGGCTCTAGCACCAGAGTTACTGGACCCACAAGCCACAACAGTGCAGTTGAGGGGAGCAGGTTGCACTGGAAAAGACATCTGCCCTCGGGGTGCAGCAAACTGAGGACACTGGGACTAAACTGCCCTGCTGCACAGTCTTCCCGTGCAACATGTGCCGCGCTGGGGCTGCTCGAGGTCACCCTCCAAGCCAAACCTGTGCGTGCAGGCTGAGCACGCCTGCGTGCTGCGGGCCCAGGAGCTCTCTGCTCAGCCTTAATGAGGGGTTTTGAGCCTGTTGCCTTGGTGCTGGGGGGCTGGGATGGCTGGTTTTGATAAATGGAAGTGGAGATCTCCCTCCTGGGGGCCTGCTCTGGGTGGAGGAGGGTGCACATATCTTGCAGCCATGGCCTCCTGGGAGTTCCTGTCTGGTGGACCTCAGACCCACCTGGTCCCCCCAGCTCTGCGGTGGCTGCTCTGGCTGACCCGGGCACAGGGCTGGGAGCCCTCCAGGCAATGGCTGTGAAGGAGCTGATCCAGCAGTGCCTCTGGCAATGTGGCAGCATTTCCCAGCTGCTGGAACTGAGCCAGATCCCATCTCCAGGCCATGGGTTTTTAGGGTGGCAATGATGCAAAGCAGGAAAGTGCCTGGTACCAGCGCTGCTGGGGCTGTTCTGTTTATATATAGCTGACCCAGCTGCGGAGCAGCGGCTGCTGGCCCTCCTCCTCCTGGTGCCACACTTGGGGGTGCATATATGCACTGGGGCTGCGAGGGGCTTCACCAGCACTGGCCTGGGAGCACAGGGCTGTGGGTGCCTGGGCTGCCGTCACCTGCACCCTGCTCTGTGGAAGGGCCGCAGGAAGTCTCTGCTCACAGGCTGCAGCCTGCTGCCTGCTGCTTCTTCAGCACCCCTCCCAGCCTCACCCACCCATGGGCACCCCAGCTCTCCCAGGGAAGGAAGAGCCACTGGAGCCCCAGCAGAACTGGGCGCAGGCAGGAATTGCTGCTGGAGGGACCAGTCTGAGGCTTGCCTGGCCCTGCCTGAGCAAGGATCCCAGCCCAGGGCCCCATCCACATCCCGTGGGGTTAGCCTGCTCCCCAGCCATCCCCTCTCCTCCAGCCAGGCCTGGGTGTTGGGTGCTCAGCAGGCTGGGGATCTGGGTGCTGAGGCAACCGTTGTCACTGCTAGTCTCAGGTCTGCTTGAGTGGGTGTGCACGAGGCGTGCATGTGCGTGCCCTGGTGAGGCAGGAGCTGCAGCACACCGTGCCCTACACCAGAGCTGCCGGCACGCGCCGTGTCCCGCTGCCCATCCTGCCCTGCCCACCCCAGGAGGGTGCTCTGAGCCATGGGCAGACGGGAGCGCTGGGGTGGCTGGGATGGGGTGGCAGAGGCACAGGTCCCTCATGCCTGTGCCCTGGTTGCTGGGGAGCTGTGCTGCTCCCCAGGCCTCACATTGTCTCAAAGGCACAGCCTGGCACAGCGTGGTGGCCTCCCAGTCTTGAGTTCCTGCAAGGCAGAGGGTGCAAAGGCGAGGTCAGAGAAAATGGCTGTAAGAGGTGAGGACACAGCCCCACCATGGAGTCACTTTTCCTTGGGCCAGAGTACCCAGGAAATAAGGGAGAAATAACCCACGGAAATTCATGCCCTTGACCACTCCGAGCACAAATCTTGCATGCCCTCTCCTGCTTGGTACTGGTGGGGCTGTCCTCATTTCCAGGCATCCCCCAGCACACCCCTCCAGCTGCCTGCTGATACTTGTCGTGGGTGCAGCTGGTGTACCAGAGACTTGGGGCAACTCTTGGAAAGCGCTGGGCTGCCAAAGCACTGCCTCTCGGTGCCAAGAACCTGGGAGCTAGCTGTTTCCTCAGGACAGGAAGGAGATAAGAAGAAAATATCTTTTGAATTGTAGCTGGTGTGACACCCCGACACCTGATAGCTGCAGCGTGCAGGTCACCGGGCGAGGAAAGGAGGAGGTGCTGGTGCTCCAAAGTCTGCACCCGCGCAGGCTTTGGCCTTTTTCTCAGGGAGGAGACAGGGTCCATGGCCGCCTGCCCATGCTCTGGCTTTCCTGGTCACAGGCCGATACAGGGTGGAGCGAGAAGGGCCAACACCTTTTGGGTGGGCTTGTACTGCTGCTCCTATGGAAGGGGAGTGTAGCCTTACAGAAGGGGTCAGCCAAGTGGACTGTGGTTTGGTAGGAGAGGATCTGGGAGCCCCCAGAGGCAGCAATTGTCCGAGCTGCCTGGGAGGCTGCACAGAGCCATCTCCTGCAATGCCCTGTCAGTTTTATGCCTGCCCCAGGCCCAGCCCTCAGAGCAGAGCATCACGGGGTGCTGGCAGTTGTAGGGACAGAGTCCGGTGCTAAATTGCCTGTCACGTGAGGCTGCAGATGATGGCATGCCTGAGCTGTCACCCACAGCAAGCTGCTCCGCTTCAGGACACTGGCACAGGGAGGCAGGTGCCATAAGAGCCAGGGACAGAGCATTGGGTGGCATGTGATATGGCAGGGTGGCCCAAGAAAGACTATGGGACTCAACCCTGTTAACCCTGCAGCTTCCTCCCTGGGATAAGGGCATCTGGCCAGGATGCTTTCCCGAAAAGAGCCGCTGTCCATGCGTAGTTGCCTCTGACAGGCTAGAGGGGACATGGTGTTCCCATCCAACGGCCTCTTGAGGTCCCTTTGGCTGGGTGTTTTCCAGAGCTGTTGCGGTTGGCACACCTGGAGAGAGGCAAGTCCCCAAGGCAGGTCAAAGCAAAAATGCTTGCTGCGGAAAGGGAAATTAATTATAGGCGCTTTGCTGCACTCCAAGCAACTGCAAAGGCTGATGTTTCTCCTGTTGGCTGATAAACTAATTGTAATGACAAAACCTCAACAAAAGCAATGCTCTTAAATGCTTTCTTAATTAATAAATCTCAGTAATTACTTGACGTCAATGACCAATAAACATTTCGGAGAAGGGAAGTTGCTGTTGAATGCATGATACCTTTGCTCCTCCAGTTGCCCTGCCTGGGTTCCTGCAGCTCTGATGAATCCCACAGAAAAGCTCAGGGAAGGCCAAGCTTGATGTTTTTAAAAGGAAAACATTACGCAGGAAAAAAGCGATTATTCACGTGCTTGTCCAAAGGGAAAGGAGAAGGAAGCTGAGCAACCGCACAGCCCTGCTGCTCCCCACTGAGCAGCTAGCAAGGGATGGCAATGCTGACAGGCAGGCGCCCAGAGGGCTGGCACCCATGGGTGCCTCCTTCCTGCTCCTCCAGTGCTGCTGAGCCCCCAGTGTGGTGCTTTCCTGTGGACAGCATGAGTAGGAGGGTAACTGCCCCGGGAGTCCATGTTCAAGGAGTCTTTGAGGCCCTGCTGAGCATCCTGCACCCATGGAGGGTCACCTCCCTCCTGCAGACATCTGCCTCATGACTCTTCCTCCTCCTCCTCCCAATGGCCTCTCTGAGGACAGCATCTCCTGGCTCGTGATGCCAGGCGTGAAAGCATCACTAGGGGCATTTTATCGGGTGGGAATTGAGGCGACCCCAGTCCATCTGCTCTTAAGCGGAACCTCAGGAAACCTGCCATTCGTCCTCACTGCGGTGCTCCTGGCTGCAGCGCGGTGCCAGGAGGGTTAATGTGCTCCTCCTCCTCCTCTCAGCTTCACAGCCATCTTAAAACCGCTGGAGCCGGAGCTGTGCGGTCCCTGTTCCCACTCCTTTTACAGTATGGGTTGGCCAGCCGGCCAGGGAGCCCAGCCGGCTCCTGCATCCATCCGACTGCTTTCCTTCTTTGGATGTTGCCTGCACTCGCTGCCCAGGCGCTGCCTCCCTCCCATGGGACCCGTGCCCCTGCCAAGGGGCGATGGCCAGGGCGAGGGGCTGCCTGGGGCTGGGGGTTGGCAGGCATAGGGTGTGATTTGTGGAGTTTTCTCCAGGACAGCACTAGGTCTCTGCCAAGATAGATGCTACCCCGCTCCCAGGCACAGTTCAAACTTACCGAGCCCTTTATACCTGCAAATCCCTTGGCTGGTGTTAGCAAAATCCTGCTGCAGGGAAAGGTGGGCGAGGGTCACTGTCGCTAGCTGGAGGAGGGTGAGGAGGGTGGCACAGCCAGGGGTGTGAGCTGTCTGGGGTGAAGGAGCCTGTTGAAGAGCATCACCATCAGGGATGGGGGCAGGGCTCCTTCTAGCAGGACAGCAGCAAAGCCTCAATTGGCACATGTCACCATGCAAAAAAAGCTGTGGTCCAGGGTGGGTAAAAGCAGTGATGCCACAAGAGGCCCCACCCAGCCCAGACAAGGAAGGCAAAGCTGCAGACAGGCTCTGCTCCCCTCTGAGCTCTTCCCCCATCTGCCATCTCTCACATCTGGACTCGAGGGCCCCGGGTGTGTTTGCTGGCGACCGTGGGAGAGCTGCTGGAGCATGCGCTGCTGCTGTCCTGACTGCTAGCCAGCCACGGCCACAGCCAGACCACAGCAGCGCGTGCTCCCAGCTCCGGATCCCCAGTGTTCCATGGCCTGTTACCCAAATACCAGCTACTGCCCAGGGGTTTATGCCCCCTGTGAGCCTGGGAAAAGCAGGGGAAAAGCCTCTGGGGCTGAAGGGGAAGGCAGAACCCAGGCATCCTTCTGTCCCCTCTCTGCTTCTTCAGCAGATGGCAGCACGGGGAGGAGGAGATCATCCAGGGATCACGTTTGGGTTTTTTTTGGGTTGCTGTCTTTCTGCATAGGATGGTCCCTGAGCAGCGAATGAGGGGAGAAGGGGAAGCCATGCAGGGAGGTCTCTGATGTGCCTTTGCCTTATGAGCCCAGACATTTCCCCAAAAGAAGGACTGTTGCCATCAGCAAGGTCTGGCTGAGGAATGTAGCATGAGACTGGCCACCTCACCCCGAGCATGGGGATACCGTGAGGGTCAGACTGAGTCAGGCTTCCCCGTGCTCCAAAAACATGAAGGTTGTTTGGAAGATGGTGAAATTTAGGTTGAAAGGGTCAAAACATGTCCCCTGTCTCTGGTCCCCAGGTGGGGACTGAATGGGAATTTCAAGACTGGGAGCATCCCATTGTATGCAGAGTTGCGCTGAGGGATGTTCATGTACCTGGGGCTCCCATGGGCTTGCAGAGCCCCAGCTCCCTCCCAGCTGTGCTGCTGCAGGTCCCTGTGGGCCACCGACAGCAAGTCTCGCTGCAGCCACCCCTGGCAGTGGGGACACTCCATGGGAGCTGCGGACCCGCTAGTTGGAGGGTGGCTTTTTCAGCTACTCTGCATGAGAACTGTGCCTTGTCCTGCCTGTCCCTGCATGGGGACATCAGCTTGGGGTTGAGCATCCCTTGCATCTGGAGGCCTCGGCCTGTTTCTGCTGGTGCTGTGGTCACGAGGCAGGAGCCGTGGCAGAGGCTGGCAATGCTGGCAGCAGGACACCCTGGCCACCCGGGGAGCAGGTGTCCCAGCGTGAACCAGCCGGCCGGCAGCGCCGGAGGCAGGAGGCAGGATGCCTGGAGTTCCCATCCTGCTTGGCCCCATCTCAATGGGACTCAGTGCCAAGAGTGGGGGGGATGACTGCCGTGAGCAGGCAGCAGTGCCTGGGCCCAGCCTGCCTTCCCAGCCGCGAGGGGTAGGGGCTGCCTTGTGGTGCATCCCCGTGTTTTACCCATTTTTCCCAGATGTGGTGGTGAAGGCAGCAAGCACAGAGCTGGGGCTCGAGGGCACCCACGGGAGCATGGCTCCCTGCCCCTCCTGCCTCTTGCACAGGGTCCCTGCTCTGATGGTCCCACCAGAGAGCAGCAGAAAAGGTCCGGGGAGCTTGCTCTGCCCGGGCGGGAGGCTTGCGGCAGCTACAGCAGCCCTACATCTCCTGGGATGACTCTGACGAGGTCGTGGCTGAGGTCAGTGCTGGGGTTTTCGGGGGAGCACCTTCTGGGTCCCTCTGAGTCCCAACCCCTCGAATGCTCCCCCTCAGAAGCTTGAGTGAAGGGGCTGTGCAGCTTGGCCCAGGATGGGGAGGCTGCCACAGGAACAGTGCTGTGGCTTGGCAGCTTGTAGCTGCCTGCGAGCGCAGGCAGCAACCAGCAGCATTTTACCACATCCCAGGCTTCACCCTCGCCTCGGCCCCATGGCAGCTGCCTTCATACCATGTCCCGGAGCTGAGCCTGGCAGGATTTTGTGCTCTCCCAGGCATGCAGAACGCGGTCTCCATCCTCCCCTGCCTGCCCTGCCCTGAGCATCGACTCTTTCCCCCCCAGCACTACATTTCCCGTCGGTGAACAGGTTCTCTCAGGAAAACCTTGGCAAGGCGTCACGAAGGCTGCAGGTTCCCAGAAAATTTTGGGGCATGCCTCCTTCCCTCCAGGATGTGCAACAGAGGGACGAATCCTAGTGTGAGCTGGGTGTTTGGCAGAATGATCCCTCGCCCATAGTCCCAGTGAGACAGTAAGCACAGCCGGGCCAAGCGCTGGTGTCGGTGGCTGCTCTGAGTGAGGAAGCTCGCCTACCTTTCATCATCAGGGAGGCTGCAGGAAAGCCATGTGTCCTTCGCCAGGAGGCCTGGGTACCGCTGCTGCTCCTGCCAGGAGCAGAGGGAGTCCCTGCCCACCCAGGCAGGACCTGCTCATGCCAGCGCATCTCTAAACCCCTCTGGGGTGCAGAGTGGGGGATTTGGACCCACATTTTGGTGAAACCAGCCCCATTTCTCAGGAAACACCCAGGGAGAAGGCTTGTGGGGTTTTTTTTCTGTGCTTTGCACCCTCTTTAAGCCAATGTGAGGTTCCGCACGGGATGTGTCCAGGTGATCTCCAGCCGCGGGCAAGGGGGAGCATCACGGCAGCCCCCTGGCTCCTCTCACACTAAATCCAGCAGTCGGCAGGGTAATAAATGAGGAGTCTATATTTAGATGCAGCGTCTGGAGAAGCGTCACGGTGTTGCCAGTGGGTTTTACTATTCAGCACAGGCAGGTTTCCCTGCTCCTCCAGCTTGACGCCACCTTTGTGGAAAAGCTTGTCAAGGACATCCAGCACCAGCTGGAAAACCACCCCAAACAGAAAAACCGACACCTGTAACAAGATCTTGGCACCCACCGAGTTGGATAGAGCGGAGCATCACAGGAAGCCTTGGAAGGAGCTGGCTCGGGCCCCATTTAGTTTGGCAAAGGCCTTATTTTGTTGCACAGAAGTTTGTAGTAAAGAAACATATCACAGGGATGGAGCCATCTCTTGTGCCACCCCAGCTCACTGTCAGCTCCCTCTCCCAGCACTGCTGCTGGTGCAGCCAGGCTGGCATCTCTCTTCTCAGCGCACTGGGCTGGCTGTTTCCTCTCCCTTTTCCGACGAGCAGTACAAAGGCTGGCTCTGCAGCACTTTGCCCTCTCCACATCCCCACCCAGGCTCCCTGGGTCAGACACCATCCATGGCAGGAGCCCCACAGCCCTGCTGCAGGCAGGTGGCTGGCTTCATCCCACTTCATCCTGCATTTCAACACAGCATCAGCTATCGCCCCATGGAGCTGCTAATTCCTATGGTGCCTCAATCTCCAGCAGCAGCCTGGCTGCCCTGGATGTGCTGCTGGAGCTGCTGGGAGCAGCCAGGGGTGGTTTAGGAACATTTCTCTGCTGGAACCAGGGCTGCTGGGCCTCCGCTGACTCAATCAACGGCATAAGATTTCCCTGCAATCTGTGTTGAAATTTAAGGAGAGGCTGAAGTGTTGTGCAAAGGCTGAAGAGCCCTGTGCAGAGCAGAGCTGCAGGTTTCCTGCTGTCCCAGTGAGGTTGGTACTGCTTTGGGAAGGAAGAGATTTGCATGAAGATGCCTGATGCTCAGATCTGGGCTTTTTCCCCTGTTTTGCAATATGTTGGAGGCTGTTTGGAGCAGATGCTCTCCACTGCTGGCCCCTCTCCCCTCCTAGCCTGGGGAGAGTTTCTCCAGGCAAAGCCAAATACTGAGCCATTGCCGTGAGACACGAGCACTGCTGAGCCAGCCGGTGACAGACATGGTGACCAGCTCTGCCAGAGGCCTCCTTCATGGCTCACAGCACCTTGACTGTTTTTTCCTGCACCCTTCCAAATTTTGGTCAGAGCAGGTCATAGGGAGCAGTTTGCTTGGGTTCCTGCATCCCACCAAGGATGAAGAGAGAGGGGAAACACCAGCATGGCCACAGTGCTGGGCAAAGTGACCAGCCATGGGGCAAATAGCCCCTTCCCCATCTCTGTTGCACCCTGGGGCTTGCATGACCCTGGCTTCCTGCTCCTGGTCAAGTGCGATGGATGTCGTGTGGGTGCGAGCTGTGCACGGACAACCTTTCCTCTGCTTATGGTGCACGCTGTGCATCAGCAGTACCAGGACACTTGAGGACACCTCAAGGACTGTGAAACCCGCTGACAGGGCTGGTTCACAGCTGCACTGGAGGATAACAGTGCATTGTGCTGGGGCATGGCAAATCCTCGTGCCTGCCCCCACCACCTGGAGCACCCCAGAGAGTGAGAGCCCCTCGTTCACAGCAGGATGGTGTGTTCAGTATGGGGACAGAGGCACCCGTGGGAGCCTGGGCAGCTGCCTGCAGGAGACTGGCAGCCGTTTCGGGAGGAGGAGGAAGGCACCTGACTTCTAGGCAACAGTCCAACTAGTTGAAACAGCTCCCATTGCGCTTTGCGCAACCAAGAGCAGCTCGGCTGGGACTGGGGACACGCAGCTCCACCCAGTCACCCACGGTGGGAAATGGCACTCGCAGAGGAGAGCTGGATGGAGAGGCCAAGGGGTTTGCTTGCTGCCGCACCGTGCCCACCGAGCCTGCCGTGCCCACACTGCCAGGAGCTCAGAGGCTTGGGGGTGGCTCATTCACCCCCGGCAGAAGTGGGAGAGTGTGAAGGCTGCTTTGCCCACGGGCTCAGTCTGCATGGCCCAGGCAAGGTCCCTGCCAGGTTTCCTTACCAGTGCTGTGCCAAGCACGGCCATGGTCCACGCTGCCCTGCCTCCCTGCTGAACCCGTCATGCTCCCCTCCAAGGTGACATTGGAGGCTCTGCCCAAGGACACCTGGCTGCACTGCCACATGGCAGCCCCTGACATGGAGAGCACAGGCAGCTGAGAGAGGCTGATGGCCTCCATGGAGCGGGGAGATGGATGGGATAAAAGCCGGGCACAGAGGCGGTGGTGGGGCCAGTAACTGAACTGCTCACATGACTGGAGAGCCGCTGCCAGGCACTGGGACCATTCAAAGTGTATGCAGGTGGCACACCAAGCAGGGGCCTTAACCCCTGTGAGCCTTGGATGGGGATTTGGGCTACCTGAGACATGGCACTGCCAGGGCAGAGGTGACCACCCACATGCTGGAGGGGACCCTCAGCACTGATGCAACCAATCTAGAGGTGGATGCAGGGTCAGACCAGTTCCTGCGCACCAGGCTGTTGGATCCAGATTTCAAGTCTGGATTTCAGGCCAGCCTGCCCCAGGGTCTCTGGCTTTGTGTTGATGCCTAGATTAGCTATAGTTGAAAATGGGGAGACAAGGCTCAGGAGCTGGCAAGCTAAGGGCAGGGTTGTGAGGGAGCTGGCACACGACACGGAGCAGGTAAAAGGGTCTGATTTAAGCATAGAAGTTGTGTCTGTGGACTTCACCCCCACTAGTTTGGTGGGGGGAGAGGGGTTCCAGCCCCCAGACACCGCAGCCGGGAGCGGCCAGACCCCCCTGGGGATGCAGCTCCAGCTGGAGCCTGTCGGGCTGGGGTTTGGGGAGGGGAAAGGTGTGGCCCCTCACAGCAGGGAATTTGGAATAGCGCAAAGCTTTCTACATGTGGTTGATCGCCCAGGTTTGCACGTGCTTCTGAAGGAGCGTTTTGCCCTCGGAGGGATTTTTCTATCTGGAGATCTCAGAGCAGTTTCTTTCCAGGGTGAGTCAGTTGTTTGCGGAGGGGAAGAGGGGAGCGCCTGGTCCTGACACCAGGGAAAGCTTAGGGGAGCAGCCGCATTGGCAACACTAGCTCCAGACTGCGGCTCCAGAAATGCTCCCTGCGGAGCCAAAAAGCAGGGACAGAGCCCCAGCACCAGGTCCTCAGGTGTATGTGGCCTGGCTGAGAGACCCGCCGCTTCCCAGCACACCAGCAATGCTCCGGTGCGGACCCAGGCTCAGCAAAGCCTGGTGCCGGCTGGTGTAATACCAGGAAATCCCCAGACCAAACGGGTTGTGCTAGTGAAAGTGCGGCAGGCGCTGGCAGTGCCTGTATGGCAGCCCCAGAGGTGCTGCTCAGGAATCACGCCTCCACCATCCACTTTGCGAGCTGTGTACATAGTCCGTGGTCACAGGACCTGCTGTAACCTGCTCTCTTTTCACCTTCCTGCCTCAGTTCCACCACTGTAACAACTGGGATAGTGTCGATACTGTTGATCAGTCAATGCTAGTGATTTCCTAGCACTCTTGATGCCCTCATCGCTGCCTTCCGCACCGCTTTTTTAGGTGGTTTGAGTCACTGAAGGGGTGATGAAGCCTTGCCAGCTCTCTGCAGTATTGGGGTGCTGGGGCTGGCACAGCCTTCCCTGGGCAAGTCCATGCCATGCCTGTCCATCAATGCTCGGGCTCCCCCGCTCCCTCCTCGACAGCTTCCCTGGGGAGTGCGGGAAGAGTTGTGCCAGAGCAGAGCCAAGCAGTGACCGTGCCGTGTGGTGATGCATCTCCTCTGGCCAGGACACCTCCAGGCACTGTGCAGAAAGTGGGCAATAATTTAATCAGGGAGACTGCAGTGCCCGGCTGATGGGCCCAGCCAGAGTGGCGAGAGGAGGGAGCCCCCCCATTCAGGAGGAGGGGCGGGGGAGACCCTTCTCCTTGCTCTGGCAGGGGACCCTAGCGATGGGGAGCAGTGAGGTGCAGACAGCATGGCCATGCCATGGGGTGCCAGGGCCTTGTGCAGGGCAGCAGGCAGGAGCCGGTGCCAGCGGCGCTGCCCATTCCCCCGCTGCAGGGCAGTGCAGCGAGGGGTGGCCAGCAGCGCCCGCCCGCCTGGCAAGGGGGGCTGGGCAGGGCTGACGCTTCCGCCCCCGCCGGGATATGGGCCCAGGCAGGCATGGACAGGCCTAGCGGGAGGGAGCGGGCAGATCTGAGCAGTTTCGCCCTTTCCACTGTGGTTTTCGTCCTTCGAGGCCTCGTACCTCCAGCTGAAAGCTTCATTTTTCACGTGGGAGCTGGGCACAGCCGGGGCTCCCCCAAAGCCCCCCCGGACAGCAGGGCCAGCGCAGCGGTGTCTGGCAGGAGAAAGGGTCCGTTAAGGGTCACAGTGGGTCGGGTTTGGTGATGGCGCCGTGCCCTGGCTGGGCATGGCGCGTCGCTGGAGCACACCTGTGGCAGTGGACTGTCGGGGCTGGACCCGCCGGGAGGTCAGGCTAATGCGGGAAGATCCTTCTTGCGCCTTCTTAACCCCAGCTTGAACCTTCCCCGTCTCCTGCCTCGTCCTGATTAGTGCTAAGAGGGTGCTTTGCTGCCAGCAGCGTGGGCAGCACTGAACAGCGCGAGGCACTGTGCTGCCTTCCATGGCAGGGAAGGCCTGAACATCGCTCTGAGCTTTGGTACAAACCTGGCAGGCAGGCAGGCAGGAGACATGCCCTCCTCCCTCCCCTGCCTGCCCCCTTCCTTGCAAAAGGGACTGGGAGGGCTCCCAGCAGGGGACAGTCCCTGCTCCACATGGGAGCATCGCTGAGGCCCGAAAAGGCACTGATGGCTCAGGGAGGTGAAGATCATCCTGCAGATGATGGCACAGACCTGGCAGAGGGATTACACTGGGCTGTGATGACCATCAGTCAGCAGGTTCTCTCCACTCGCTCTCAGGTGGTACGTAAAGGGGCAGGATTTGGGCCAGCTTTAGCCTCAGCTGCCGTTTCACGGCCGTGGATCTGCTGACACAGAGAGCCAGAACATGCCAGGAGTTACAGCCCCCCGTCGGGTGCAGCACAGCCAGGCTGTGAGCCAAGCTACTGCCTCCCGCTAGCTGCCACCCAGAAAGCCCTGTGTTTGGTGTCCTGAGCCAGGGGAGGAGGATGTTTCAGTAATGATAGCTCACCCTGAGCTGGCCGCCGCTCCCCTGTCATTTCACAGCCTCAAGGCAGCAACCCCAGAGCGGCTGGCACTGGGGGGTGAATGGCTCCAGTGCAAGGGAGAGCCTGCCCCACCAGCACACTCGCTCCCTGCTGCCTGCCTGGGAACCCGGAAACCTCCTGACTTCCCCACGTTGCCTGCACCAGCCCCTGGGAGTAGTTAGGGATTCCCAGGACCACAGGCTGTGGCTCCTGGCAAAGCCAAGGGGAGCTTTCCAAGCAGAACTCTGTGGAAGGTCCAGAGGTGGCGGCTGTGGGTAAGGAGCGCGGCTGAGGCTGGGCTCACCCAGACAGCCTGGGCAGCTCTGGAGCTGGAGTGAGAACCCAACATGGCACGATATGGTGATGTCTACCATGCTCTCTGCAGGCAGCAGCTCTGCTTTCCTCCTTGTGCAGTTGCAGGTTCAACCTCACTCATAGTGTGGAGAGCTGGAGGGACAGTCGCTCGCTGCCTCCTGGCAGAGATTTGCTTTTGCAGCCATCTGAGAGGGGTGAAGAGCTGCTGGTGCCAGGGTGAACAGCGCCTGCGGAGCTGAACTGGTGTTAGCTGGGAAGGGCTGCGCTGTGGGAGGATGCTTGCAATATCCTCAGGTCAGAAAGGGCCTTGTGGAGCCCTGTCAGCCCACAAGCTGGTGACTGAACCTCTAAAGGGGCCAGTCGCTGGAGCAGGACTGGGCAGGGCTGCTCCTCCTGCCCCTGCAGACACCCTGACCGTGGGGGAGCCTCCTCTCTGGCATCTCTCTGCCCACAGCTGTCATGTGGCTGCTCGCTGCCAGGGCATCAGAAGAGGAAGGTCTGAAAATAATCGCCCCCTCATGTTTTCCTTTCAAAAGTTGTGAGTTGCCATTGTGGGGAATTTTTGTGACCAGTGGAGCTGGCTAATAGTCAGCTCCTCAGTGAGTCAGGCTCTTGCCCTCTCCCCCTCCCACGGCCCCTCTGTACCACCAGCCTGGCTGGATCTCGGGGGCAACCCCACTCCTGGGGCTCCCCAGCCTGTCTTGTGGCGCCACAGTGTTTGCTGTCACCTCTAGCTGTCTATCTGCGAATGGAACCAGTCCCAAAAGTTTTGAGGTCCCTATGACCCCACTGGCCTTGGCCACAGCCCCCGCTGCTCCCTGCTCCGCTGTGCGGAGCCTCTCGAGGTTGCAGGGCTCTTGCCACCTCTTGCTCCATCCTTGCCCTGCCCAGGCTGCCTAACTGGAGAATGGCTGTGGCGAGGCTATGAGTGCCGTGCGGGAGCGCAACGCTTGCCTGCTCCCGCCTGCACCTCTCTCCCTGCAGCCTAGGGATGGCATGGCAGGGCTGGTGACCTCCCGGGCTGAGAGGACATTTCAGTTCCCACTGTGCTTTTGTACCCGACTCAGCACATGCCAGTTGCTGTCTGTTGGTCCTGCCTTTGTTTTTGGGGCAGATAACAAAGGTTTTCTTAGAAAACACCCCCAGGGTTGAGGACCAGGCCTGTGCCCTGTCTGGCTGATGCCATCGAGCAGTGCCAGCCCTGCTGCCTGCGGCAGCCCCTGTTGGTGACTGTGGCAAGGCTGGCGGTCGTTGCTGGCATGGGCATGTTTGGGGGTTCGGCTGTCTGGGGGAGGTGGGCGCTGTTTTCTGAGCTGGCTGCTGGCAGGGTCAGCATGAGGTGCTGCTGTTTGGCTCGAGGGGTGCAGGATAAAGCTGTCACACTTCTCTTGCGATGTATGATGTTGTTATCAGCGTGCTGTGTGTGCCCGAGCATGCTGGTGCTGCCCAGACAGCCCTTTGCCTGGCAGACCGTGTCCCGGGGACATGGCAGCCGTGGCAGCCGGTGCAGCACGGCACTTGGCAGCAGCCACAGTCAGCAGGTGCTGTTTCCATTAGCTGGTGTTGAGAGGAGCTGGTCTACCTGCTGCCTCTCTCCTTGCACGGGGCTAAACAACCATTGGTTCTTTTCTGCCCTTGCCTGGTGCTTGGTGATGCTGTGCCAGGGGGTGACGGTGGTAGGGAGGTGCTTTAAGCTCTGTGTGGGGTGGCTGAGGCTGCGGGGTCTCCCCTGCTCTGCCATGGCACCAGTGGGTCCTGCAACTCTAGGCTGGCCCACGCTGGAGCTCAGGCAGAGATAAAGTGGACTCTGTAATTTGGAGCTCAAATAAACAATGGCTGACTATAGTACGAACATGCAGCTCTGTAACCTGTGATATACTTTGCTGCTGCCCTTCTTCCTAAACCCGACACACCTTTGTTTAATGTGTTCCAGCAAAGTGTTGTTTATTCAGGGCATTATTACCAGTATCTCAGGCTCCTTTTTTCTCTCCTGTGACTCAGGGATAGTTTAGTGCAATTTATTCCATCTTTCATCCATATCAAAGATATACTGGCAAGTTCATGTTTATTGTTTGCAGTTAATGTTTAATATTTCCTATTACTGGCATCTCGTGGTTGATCTTAATTACACCCTTCTAATGTAAGACAAAAGTCCGCAAGGGAGACCATGTTCACGCTCAGGCTGTGGCTCAGAGCCTGGCTTTGAGCACCTCTGGTCCTGCTGGTGCCACGGCGCCCGGTGCCTCGTGCTGCCTGCACCCCTGCCCCTTGCCTGCTCCATGCTTCACGGGCTGTGTCCGGAGGGCGGCTGCTCCACGCGTGTTGGTGCAGGGGATCCAGCGTGGGGCCCAGCACTGCCATGGCGGCTCCCATGTGCTGTGGCAGTGTAGACAAGCAGCAGTTGTGTTTGAACAGCTCGAGTGGAAGAAAGGATTAACCTGCTATTTATTTTGTCCGGGCTTTAAATGCTAGTGCTGGTTTTTCCTCTTGCTGGCTGGGCTGAATCGTTAAAACAGATGAGTAGAAATTTTAAAAAAATTAAAAATCAGTAGAGGGCAGAGGGCGAAATGCCCTGCTCCTGGCAGGACAGTATGGTATTGCACATGTCCGTGCAGACCCAGGAGCCTGGGAGATTCCTGGGCTGCTTTTTCCCTCAGATTGGGGAGCTGGATGAAGGGGCGGCAGCCTGCTGCTGCACAGCCCTGCCTCTGCTCCTTGTGCCGCCCGCTGCCGTGTCACCCCGGTGTGTTTGCAGGCAGCATCCCCTCTGCCTTCACTGCCTCCTGAGGAGGGACCACTCGCCCTCCGCTTTGGGGCTCTCAGGCTATAAATATCGCGGGGTGGTAAGGGGCAGCTGGGCCAAGGCACAACCTGACACCACCTCTCCCTCATTCACAGGGACATTTTGTCAAATGCCAGTGGGAAGGGGGGTTGCTTATCTGCTGGCACACGTTCCAGTGACCTTCAGAGCTCTGGCCAGGTGCCTCCTTGCTGTATTTACACTTATCTATAGCTCTCTCCTCCGTCCCCACCTCTGCCCTCCTTGCTAGTACTGGAGGGGGGCTGGCTGCCCCACACAGGTCCCTCTGGGCTGGGAGGGCTGGGAGGGCTGGGAGGGCTGGGAGGGCTGGGAAGGAGCTGGCACATCTCCTTGGGGATGATAAGGGGCTGGCAGCACCCAGCTTCGTCCCCCAGGGTGCTGGTGGCCTGACTGCATGGGGACTGCGTATGCTGGGTGGGAGCTGTGGGGACAGCAGGGTGCACCCAGGGGGTGGATGGAGCTGGGTTTGACCCTGGCGTAGGTTACAATGGCTGCATGCCCCCATCGCCTCCCCAGTCTGGTGCTGGGGTAGCCCAGAAGAGTGATGGGGGTCAGCAGCTCCCCATCCCTGCTTGCCCGAGTGGGGGTCCCACCTGCCCGAAGCAGCTACTGGGGCAGGCAGCTGTGCCCACCATTGCAGCAGCCAGCCCACTGCTGCCTGTCCCAGGAAGAGTTCACCCCGTGAAACAGCCGCGCGGGGCCGACTGCCTGCGTGGCTCTAATCCCCATTTCAAGCAGTCTGTGATTACGGATTTCCCTGATAAGCCCAGACGGCTCTCTCCAAAACCCCTGCCCAAGGATTTTGTTTCCTTTTTAGAGACAAGCATGGGGTGAGGACAAGGAGGGGGAAATTCTCCGGCCAGGCACCACACGGGCACCGGGAGCCTGTGCTGCCCGTGCTACCGAGGGAGGGCTGACGGGAGCCAGCAGTTCATGTTCTCGGCATTTCTCACCTTCTGCCGGTTTGGGTCCCAGCCTAAATACTACTGGCTAATTTGGGGCTCTGTCTCCAGCGCATGTGGATGTATATTTATCCATTATTGCTTTGGGTGGGCACTTGGCTGTGGGGCAGGAGGAGGCTCCGTGCGGTGCTGAGTCACCGCTTCTGCTCCTCAGTGAGGAGATGGGCTGCCTGTTTCTGTCTGGTTCCTTCAGCCCCTCCGAGGAGCTGCTGCTTTCCTTCCTTTTTTTCCATACAGCAAAGTGGCATATGAGTGACAAGGCAATTGCAAAGCATCCTGGAGCCGTGCATGCAGGCGGCAATGCAAATCTGGCCTCCCAGGCTTAAACAGGATTAGGTTCCTGTGGAGGTGCTGTGCCTGTCCAGCAGCGCTTCGTGCTGGCAGACTTCAGAAGCCGAAACTTTTGCAGCCTCACTAAGCACGAGCACAATGCATGTGCCATCGCCTGGTGCGCTTGAAGCCTCGCTGCAAAATACTTGGCCACAACTTCAAGGGGTTGGACCCAGGCGTTTTGCAGATAAGGGAAATTTCTACCGATGCTGTTGCTGGGGCTGTGACAGAGGAGAGGACCTGCACGTCTCTTCGTCACGGTCACTGCCCTGTCCCAAGCCCCTCTGAGCCAGCTGAGCTCTCTTGCTTGCCCTGGTTTAGGTAGCTAGTGTCTGCCAGCAGAACTGTGGTTCCTCCAGTATGGTGTCTGGGGTGGCAATGCCCCATTGCTTCTTTCCTAGGCTTGCTGCAGGGAAGGCAAAACCCCAAAGCATCAGCATTTGCCTAAAGGCTGCAGAACTCTGGGTGGCAGGTGCCAGTTTTCAGGATGGCAGGCAGGAGGGCTGTGCACTGCTGGCACCCTGGGCAAGCTGGCTGCACACACGTGGAGCCAAGGTCTGCTCTTAGTGGGCTCCCTGGGTACAGCTGCCCCTGGGAGCCAGCAGCCTGGCCCCAGCCAGCCTCTCAGCCCTGCTGACCAGCGTATTTATTCTGAGGAGCCCAAGCTGACACTGAAAAAAGAGGGAAATATTTTTTGTCTCATTAATCCAATATTTGAATTAAAGTTGGTCTTGGAGAGGAACCTCATGCCTCTGCAGAGATAAGACCTCACATCCTCTTGCACCAGAGTTAACACTGCTCCAAAGCAGAAGAAATACCTGAAAGGGGAAATGTCCCACCTGCTGTCCCCATGACATCTGGAGCCGGCACTGAGCTGTGCTCAATGGGGCTTCCTTGGATGTGGCTGCCAGTGGCTGCTGTCGCTCTGCTGCAGGTTCAGCCCAGGACATGTGCCGGAGCATCTGGGGACATTAGATCGGGCAGGGAGATGGAGCTAGCCCGTATGCCAGCTCCTCGTCCCGCTCTGCCTTGCCACTGCCCCAGGAAGGGCAAAGATCAGGGTCTTTGGAAAGGGACGGGAAGCTGGAACAGCAGGTGCCTGGTGGGTGGAGTCCCCAGAGCATCAGGAAACTCTTCCATTTGCAGCCCCAGGAGACAAAGAGATGCTGACCAAGGAGGCACCTGGAGCTCTCAGGCTGATTTGCTCATGTAGGGTTTCCAGAAGTCCTAGCAGAGGCTGGAGGGGGTGCCGGCCCCTCCTCACCCACAGTGCTTAGGGAGAGGCCCTGCCCATACTCGTCTGGAAACGTTTAGGTGCAAACAAGGCTCCCAGGACAGGGGAGTTGTTGAGGTGACCTCTGGAGGACCTTGACTGCCAGTTTGGAGACTGTTCCTTGTGCTTTCTCGCTATTGCCAGCACCGCCTTGGTGGCCATGGTTGGTGGGGCTGGCGGCGAGATGGTGCGGCAGCGGGATGGTGCAGCTGTGGCGGGTGCAGAGCCCTCCTGCTCTCCAGGCTGTTCCTGGACGTGCACAGCACAGCTGCTGCTGGTCCATCCAGCCTCCGCAAGGGCACGAAATGAGCACAAACTCTCAGCGTGAGGGTCCCTGTCAGCCTTCCGGGGCAACCCCTGCGCCCACGACTGAAGTTACAAACCCCTCACAGCGAGGAACGGCTGTCTTTGCTCAGCAGTAAATGAATAGAACGTTAATGCTCTGTTCTCCCAGCAAGGCCTCTGCAGAGGCAAAGCTCCTTGCAACACCCAAGCGAGTATCAGCTGCCTCTTTGTCTTGTAGTTGTGATTGCGTTTCTGCTCGGGCTGAGGTCAGAGTTGGTTCATGCTTTAAAGAAAGCTGAGGAGGATGTCTCTGAATGGAGGCCATTCTCCCAAATGCCCTCCACCTTTTAGCTCTGGCTTTCAGGTGCAGCTGCCTGTGCAGTGCTGCTGCGGGGTGTTCCTGCTGCCGGAGCAGATGCCCAGCTTTCGGCTTCTGCTCTCCCAAAGGACGGAGGTGTGTGCCACAGGGACACTCACATAGCTGCCTGGGCACCCCCCTTCCATGGAACAGGGATTTATCAGACAAGTTGCAGTGAGCTGCCAGCAGCTTTCTGGTTGCAGCCATGCTGCAGCGCACAGGTGTCTGGGCTGGAGGATGCCTCTGAGTTTTTGAGCATGTCTCCATGGGTGTTTGCTGGCTGCACACCAAGAACCCATGGCTGATCTTCCTGCAAACTCCAGAGTAAAATTAGAACAAAAGTTCACTCCTCTCCCAAGGCAGCAGGAAATGCAAAGGGTGGGAAAAGGGAAAGTCAGAGCAGATGAGGTCCAGTGCCCGCAGGCCGCATCCCCATCACAGCTGCCACAGTGGTGGGGTCCTCCCTGACCCCTGTGGCCAGCCCAGAGGGGCTCTGCTCTCAGTTCTCAGTGCTGGACTAGTGGTGCTTGAAGTGATGGATTCCCTCCAGAGACTCAAGTCCTTGGTGGCTGGGCTGGTTAAATGATCCCTTCTAGCAGAAGGGTCTGGCTGGAGCTGCGGCTTCACCCTGGGGTGCCCAGCCAGGTGCCCGTGCAGGTGGCTGTGCTGAGCAAAGGTTCTCACCACTTTTTCCAAGGAGGAAGGGGACTGACACAGGCAGAGCTGAGGTTTTGGGCACTCCTGACCTGTGCTAGCTGTGAACCTGGGAGCATCCACTGCCGTCCACTGCCTTGGGATGGCTGCACGCAGCATGGCAGTGCCAGGGCACTCCTGCCTCCGGGGTGCCCAGAGAGGGCAGCTCAGCAGCATTGGATTGCAAGAGTTTATTTTTACCAGCCCTGTTGCCAATGGGGACATGTCACATCTGTGGAGTTGATCAAAAGACATACCGAGCACTGGTGTCAGCTGCTCCTTGTGATCTCAGCACCAGGATCTTTTCCCTTGTGGCATATCAAAAGGAGCAGGAGAATTTGACTGCTGTGCTATTTTTAATTGAACGCACACACAGAGACACACATATATATATGTATGTATGGCTTTTCTAAAAATAAAAGCCTTTGCCTGTGTTCCCATGGGAAGATTTGGGGAGAAGGAGGAGCCCAAGTTATTGCAAGACTTTTTCTGGAGCAAGCACAAGAGCAGTGGTAGAAAAGCAGGGACAAGCCACAGCAGGTAAGGGACAACTCTGAAAGGCCAAAGGACATCTGATCCCAGAGCAGCCCAGGATGCCCCTGAGCAGAGTGGACAAGGTTGCTAGGGGAAAGGTAACATTTGTGTCCCACAGAGCTGGCAGTGATGAGGACAAGGACCCTTGACCTTCTACAAGTGCTCTGACCACCTGGGGAGCAAAGGTTTTTGCAGGGAAGGTTTGTGGAGCCCCAGCCATGGGGGGTCCACGAGGAGTATCTAGATCCTGGAGCTGTTCAGGGCTTTGCATAGGCTTTGTGGCCGACATATGTGGTGGCACCATGCTCGTGGATGTCTCCTCCAGTGGCAGCACAGAGGGAGGATGCTGGGGAGAACATGTCCCCAGCATAGGGGCAGCTCCCCAGCCCCCCACAGTGCCTTGCCTGTGCTGGTGGGGCCAGGGCAGCGTCAGCAGCTCCCTGCAGACCCCAGCCCTGCTGCAACCATGGGCACGGCCAGACTGGCAGTCCGTTGCCAGGACAAGGCATTGGCTTGCTATTGGGCTGTGAAGCTGCTCTCCCCTATCCTTGCTGTGTCCTCCAAACCGCTTGCCCTTTCTTCAGGACGGGAGGGGGTGGAAAACAGGTAAGAAATGCAAAATGGGAGTGTCTGTGTGCACAGGGTGTCCTAAACCCAGGGGGGAGCATGGCACAGGCTCCTCAGCCTATGGGAACACAGTCAATAATCCTAGATTATCCCAATTAAAAAAAGAGAAGAGAAGGAGAGAAACGCTGTCTTTTTCATTCCTGTGGCTTGATTTGAAATCCCTTTAACTTCCTGTTGCGTGTCAGAGCAGACCCTTCCAGAGCACTTCAGGAGGGGAGGCCCCCATGTTCTCTTGCCCCTGCAGCCTCTCTCACATGCTCAGATGTTTGCCTGCTCCAAAATCCATTTGCTCTGTAAATAAACTTGCTTCCCTCATCACCAGAAAACTCCCCCTGGGCAGCCAATACCGGGAGGAGTCGCACCAGACCTTTTGCCTCCACATTTGAACCTGGATGTTGAGTCGGGGAAAACAAGCACGACCTGAGGGCTTGGTGCAGACAGCGAGTGCAGTGCAGGCAGGGCTGTGCCAGTGCCAGCCCTTGCTCCCATGGGTGCTGGATGCAGCCACGGGGCTTTGTGGCCAGGCAGCAGCTGGGAGCCAGGCAAAAGCGGGGCAGGTCCCAGCTCCTTTCTGCGGTTAAATGGAGGTTTTTAGCACAGTTCCTAGAGCTCACATTGCCTCCTGTGCACCTGGGCACAGATTCATTTCCGTGCCATTTTTCTCATCCTGCGTGTGCGATGCAGGGACCGGGTTCCCTGTCGTCTTGGCAGTTGTCTCGAGTTGTGCAGCACATGCAGCTTCCCCAACGGGACTGTCCCCAAGCAGAGATGGGGACAGGGTAAGAGACTGTCCCCAGGCAGTTCGTTGCCATGTGGCAGGGATGGGGACAGGGTACGGAGCAGCCACGCTGACCAGGCATGGGGCTGCCCACCAGAGCCTGGCCCTGTGTGTTGCTGTCTCATGTGTGGCCAAGTCTCTTGCCTCGCTCTGTTATCACTGAACCCCAGGGCAGCTGCTTGAGCCTGGACGTCACCCTTAGGGCACCAAAGGCAGGAATGGCTCCCATTTCTCCTAAGAGCACCAGGAGCTGCTTTTCTACAGTCTGGGGGACTGTGCTGTGCCCTGAGCTTCCGCTCACCAGAAGAGACGAGCCTCTTCCACAGCAGGTGGTGTTGTTTCCACACCTGTCCTGTGGCACAGGACACAAGACGGGCATTTGGTGGCTGTTGCAGGGCAGTCTTCAGTAAGCAGCAGTGCCAGTGCCAGGCTGTGCAAACCAATTTGCAAGAGAGGTGGTGAAGAGGTGCTCTGTGCTCTCTGCACTGCTATGTTTTTGCTCCTGGAGCCACTTGCCAAAGCCTATTCAAAAGAGGGTCAGAGTAATGGGCTGGAGCGGAGGTGCATGGGGAGACCGGCCACCTCCGCAGGTGGCTGCTGCCGCCTGTGGCTGCCTGCCCCTCTGGCATGATGGCGGGCTCACCAACCCCCCTTCTCTTCTCTCCCCAGTATGAGGTGTCTGGCGAGGAGCATCTCTACTCCGACTTCCCCGAGATTGATTTGTCTCAGCTGGATGCCAGCGACTTTGACTCAGCCAGCTGCTTCAGTGAGCTGCAGTGGTGTGGGGAGCACTCAGAGACCGACTCCAGCCAGTACAGCACCGATGACTCCGAGCTTTTCCAGGTACCCCCATCCTCCTGGCACAGGGGACCCGAGGATGGAGGCAGGAGGAGGGCAGAGGAGGAGGAGAAGGAGGGAACACACACAACTATTAATAGCTACTCCCCAGATGATTAGTGCTCCGTTAATTTGCACGAGGGCTCTAAATGGGGCAAGCCAAGCAAGGCTAATGAGGAGGTGGACAGCAGAGGGCTGCTGAGCCAGCCCTCCTGTGGTATTTTATTAGAAGGGAGTTACAGCTGGTGTGCAGTGTGGCCTGTTCCATTCCCGGGATGGCAGGGTGTGCCAGGGCAGTGCAGGGTTCTCAGGGCTCATTTCCCAGGAGCAGAAAGCAGCCCCTTCCCTTGGCTCTCCAGATTTGGCATCCTCCCTGTGTTTGGGGTTGGGGTCTCTCTGGCAGAGGGTGGCTGGTTTCTCTCCTCACCTGTGCACTGGGATGGACCTATTGCTGTGCTGATGCTCAGGACCGTGTGATGCAAAGCAGTGCTGGGGCAGAGGATTGCCCCTGGGCACGGGCAGGGCTGGTCCTTGTTCCTCGGTGCTGTTCTTGCTTCTCCTTGCAGAAGACCTGAGTGAGCATCTTGTGGAGCTGTGGTGCCAGGGCAAGGCTGTGAGCACAGCACAGGCAGCTTGGAGGCAGGGAGCTGCGGAGGCTGCCTGGGAACCAGGCACAGAGCAGACTGGCCAACCTGCTCACCTTTCCCAAATGCCCTGGATGTGCCCCATCCTCAGGGGCTGGGATATCTGTGACCTCCTGAGCAGCACTGAGGCCCTTACTCCCTTGGACAGGAGGTTGTGACCTGCCGGTGCATGCTAGTCCTGAACTCTGGGTTACATTTTGGGAGGGAGAAGGATTTGTGCTTAAACTAGGGGAAAAAAAACCAAAAATCCCCAATATTTTCTAACCTGGACATAATAACAACCCTCTGGCTTTTCTGCTGTGCTGATGCTGTGCTTGAAAATGGTCCAGTCCAGCTGAGGGACCTTCATCACGAGATGCATATTTTCCGCTGAACTTCCTGGGGAAAAGATAAACAGAAAAGAAATGCAAAAGACAGGCCCATTAGGAGCAGTGGAGTATGATGAAATGTATCCCACTGAACTTGTATGCACAACGGTCTCGTGCCAATAATAGGAGGAAAAGAAACGGAGCCAAAAATGGAGCATCCTGCTGCCTTTCCCTGGAGCCTGCTTTAGTAACTGCGAGCAAGGTTAGGGCAGGGAACAAAAGATATTTAATTTTCAAACAAGATGAGAGAAATGCAGGAGTCTGTGTGCAGTCAACATTCCTCCTTGTGAGCCTGAATTTAGCCCTGTGCTAATTTTATAGCTGATGGTTGCCTGCTTCTCATTGGACATGGTTTACATTCAGAACATGACGGAGGAGGACCAAAAAGAAGGAACTCCTAGCTCACTTCAGCCATTCTCAGCTTCTGCATCCTCTTCTGTGCTTTTGCACTGTATTTCCAGACTGGAAGGGCTGTGTGGGACTGGGAGGGTACTGGGAGGGCTGGAGGTGCATCAGCTGAGGTGAAGCCCAGATGGGAAGAGGAGCCTGAGGGGGCGGGTCAGGGCAGAGAGGAGGCAGGAGCAGCCCATGGCCCTGCCTGGCCCAGCACAGCCCCAGGCACTCACAAATCTTCCATCAGCATCCCCAAATCGTGCTGTTCACTGAAAAAAAATACATGAGAGGAGCTCTAAAAAGGCCCGTCTCGTTCTGGGGGCCATGCTGTGTTGATAGGGTCCCTTGCAGAGCGCTGGGCACAGCCGGCTTTCAGCGTGAGGACTGAGAGCCCCTGTTGTGCATGAGGTGCCTGCTTTTGGGGGCTTTTAGTGAAAACAAACCCCATTTTGCTTGTTGCAAGCTGTGGCATCTGGCCATCCATGCAGCCTGGGCTGAGCTTCCCGGTGCCCTCCTGGGAGACCATGCCCTCTTGTGCACTGGGCAGCCCCAGGCTGAGCTTACGACTCTTCACATTTTCTTTGCCTTTCCTGTCAGGAGAGCTGCAAGTAACTGGCCATGCCTGCTCCGGTCTTCCCAGCCCCATAGAGGGCAGGGGGCTGTGCCTGCCCCCTCCCTGGGCTGCTGTGCTGGCTGGATGCTGCTCCCAGCCCTGCTCAGCAGCACTGGGATAGCCAGTGCTGGGGGGACCTGCAGCTCAGAGTCAGAAGGATTTGGGGAAGGAGCCTTTTAACCACAGATCCTTTATCTGCTGCTGTTTGCCTTATGGTCAGGTGAAGGCAACTATTGGGAGAAAAGATGCTTTGATTCATTATTTTCCTACTGGGATGCAGGAGGACAGACTGATGCTCCTTTTCCAGTTGGGTCTCTCCCCTCCTGATCCCATCCTAGTGCTGTGCTGGGGAAAAGCTCTCGCAGGTCCCCTGCGGGGTCCCCTGGGAAGTGTGGGTGCTGGTGTGGCACCGCTGGCCCCTCTTTGCCTCTGCCCCGCATCCCCCGGTCCCTCTGCCCAGCCTAACTGCCCCTCTTCTCTACCTGCTCCTTTCAGATAATAGACAGCGAGAATGAAGCGCTGCTGGCAGCCCTCACCGAGACATTGGATGATATACAGGGAGATGACATGGGCCTGGCTGCCTTCCGAACTATGGAAGAGGGGGACACGCTCAACCATGCCTACACCTCGCCTGCCCCCTCCCCCAAACCCACCGCCCCGGTCACAGGGGTGCCGCCCCCGGCCCCCGAGTTTGATGAGCTGTCTCTAGTAAGAACCCACTTCCTACTGTTTAAGGTGGATTTGGATGAGCCCCTGATAAGCCGGCTGCATGGGTATGATAGGAAGCAAAGGTCTGAATTTTTTCATTCTAGGCTTAAAACTCTCTTTAAGCGTCAATACCAAAGCATATACTTGTATTGTATACGTATACATGTTCTGCATCATTGCTGTCACCTCCATCACCATCCTCACGGGAACAAGCTGTGTGTATACAAATCTATGTGTGAAGGGTGTGGTGGCGGGTGTCAAAGGGGTGGGCGCTGCTTTGGCAAGACCCACACCTGCTTTTAATCCGACACGCAGATGTGGGGCTGCCTGGCGGTCTCCCTAGCACATCCCAGCCCTGTGCCCATGGGCAACAGTGGCTGCTCCTGCCCGGCTCTGCCTCGGGCTGAGCTCCCCGCTGCTCTCACAGGAGGGACAGTGGGGGCTTGGCTGGAGTGTCAGACAGCCCATACCCTCAGCTTTCAGCGGGAGGGTTTGACCCCCCCCATGCTTTCCACCAGAACCCCCTCAGGGGCTGTGTGGCCTCCAGTCCCTACAGATTTGGTGACTGGAGCATCCCTCTTGGTTCCCTGCAATATCGGGTCTCCAGCCCCGCTCCCCCTCTGGGCCAGAACAAACTGGCAGTATCTGCTGCAAACCCGGGAGGTCCCCTGGGACAGGGGCACCCAGCCTGCTCCCTTCTGGGGCTCGTGGTCCTCCCCAGGGCCCCCCAGCCTGGCTCCGGGGTCTCCCCAAAAGCCTGGGCTGTGGTGGGGAGGGGTGACATCCAGTGGTGAGAGCGTGCATTTCCACTGCCCACGCCCTGCGCGGCGGGTATATATCACACACAGTATGTATGTGTATATATAGGATGTATACGTTGCAGGGGTGTGGTGGGGGGAAGGTGCTGGTTGCTTCCACCTACAGGAGCGGCACCCCTAAAGCTGTGGGTGCCCCGGTTGATGTTTCTCAGCAGACCCTGACCGGGGCACCCCCTTTTTCTGTCACCCCTTAAAGCCCCTCGTGCTTGCCCCAGGGCTCTGTGCCCACTGGCCAGCGCGGGGGCCCCAGATCTGTCTCCTCCATGCAGTCCCCCAGCGCCTACCCAGTCATCTTGCTGTCGAGCTGTTGTCGCCTTCAGTTGTTAGCGCGACATGGGTGGAATATGAAATGTTGTTGCTGGGTGTAGGTTTTGTTTTTATTTCCACCCCTCACCAAAAATGGCTTTGAGTAGAATAAAAATTTTATGCTGACCTTGCCATCAGAAGTGGTGGCACTGTGGGTAACCCTGGGAAAACCCCACTCCCACTGCCCATGGGCTTGACAAGAAGAGCATGTTGGGGAAGATCCTCAACAGGTCCCACAGGGGCTTGCATCTGCAAAACGCCTTTAAAGCTCATTAATGAGTCAAGGCGCTCTCTGGATGTTCTGGTTAAATGAGCCTTGCACAAGGACTCAACCAAGCTGTCCAGACCCGTCACTCACTCATGCCAGTGTAAAATCTCTGTCACCTAGGGGCAGAAATGATGGAGTGAGAAGTTTGGATGGCATGACAGCTCCTGTGTGTCTGATGGGAGTGGGGATGCCCTTGGGAAGTAAATTCCCTCATGTCTTCTCCCCAACCTGCTTGTGGGACCTTGGGGACATGGCTGAATGCTGTGGAGACAGCCCTGACCCCCTCAGGGCTGCGTGCGGCCGAGTGCCTGCCCCTGCAGCCACGGGAAGGTTGGGAACACATCCCTGCCTTTTTACTTTTCCTCCCCTATTTTGGATTGGATGCTGAGCCATAGACATGCCCAGTGCAGGTGTGAGCCAAGGGGCTACAGCCCCACTGGCAATTTCTCTTGCCCTCGCTGCGATGCCGACTCCTTTTCTTGCCGCTTCTCTTTGCAGCTGAAGAAGTTGCTCCTCTCTCCATCACACATGCCTCCGAGCTGTGAGGCCCAGCGCGATGGGAGCGCCCGGCGCCCGGGGACCCCTAAGTCCCGACCTGCACGGCCCTGCACAAAGGTACTTCCTCAGTAGGCAGAGCTGGAGTCCATCCAGTGCCCACCTCTTGGGAACCATCCTAAAGGAGGTCACTGAAGGATGGTGTCAGGGACCGTGGGCAGCCTCTGAGCTGGGCCAGGGGCTGGGGACAGGCAGGGACCATCACCACCAGCATTCCCATCTCTGTCTGTTCGGGGGCTGCAGTCGGGGCTCAGAAAAACCTTTGGGCTTCATCTTGATTTCATTTGGACCCAGTGAGGTCCGGCCTCTCCCAGCTTCCCTGAGCACTGGTTTGTGAAAGCCCCATGTCCTGCCTGGCCGCCCCCTCTCCCACTCCCCGCTGACTCACAGCCCAAGCCGGGAGCCGTCAGCTGCGGGGAGCTGCATGCCATGCTGCAGAGCTGACCCCATCACTTAAGATAATCTCCTGAAGCCCAGCAGAAATTGCCATCAAAGATTTTTGTACTTGGCTAATGACAATTGTGCAGTGCATTAGGCCCAGCAAATTAGATTGCATGGGAAAAGCAGCAAATCTCTCCTGGGGTCAAGGAGCACCATTGTGTGCCGGATGCTGGAGGGGCAGCACTCGGGGTGGTTGGGCTGCCAGCCCACCGTGCCTAGCGGAAACCCCCTGGAG
Organism: Bucorvus abyssinicus; assembly: GCA_009769605.1. NCBI lineage: Eukaryota > Metazoa > Chordata > Aves > Bucerotiformes > Bucorvidae > Bucorvus > Bucorvus abyssinicus. Next base: position 10,656,830 of record CM020041.1, read on the forward strand.
CGTGGGTCTGACCCACAGGCAGGTCAGGAAGCTGGTAGGCCAGAATTGGGGGTTTGAGGATGTGGCGTGGCTCTGTCTGCCCCGGGGGGCTTCTCCCTCTGTGCTGGTACTTCTGTCAGGTCGTGGCTGCAGGCTCTGGACTGACTTTCTCTTCTCTTCTCTCTGAAGATGGAGGGTTCCCGGGACAGGAGGGCGAGCGTCTCACAGGCACAGAGCCGCAGCTGCACCGAGCTGCACCGGCACCTCACTTCCACTGCTCCCTGCCCCCAGACCAAAGCCCCCCAGGCACCTGAGGAGTGCCCTGGCGGCCACCACCCCCCGTCCCTGGGCGACTGCACTCATCGCGAGGATGACAGTGACTCCAGTGAGGACTCGCTGAGCTCCGGCGACTCGGTAACCCCCTCCTGCTTGGCAGAGGGTGGCTCCAGCAGCCAGTTCTCCTGCGAGGAAGAGATGCACTCAGTGGTGGAGCTCATCCGCTACATGCACACCTACTGCCTGCCGCCGCGGAAGCTGCCAACCCGCAACACCGCCGACACCAAGCCCCAGCCCTGCAGCAGCCCCTTCAAGAGACCCAAACCGGACTGCCCTGTGCAACCAGCCCCCCCTGGCAGTGCCCAGAGCCGAATGGGCTGTGCCTGGCAGGCAACTGGGGGCTGCAAGAAGCCCGGAGCATCCTTCTCCATCCTGAAGGAGCTGCTGGCACGGGACCTGCTGTGTGATGTGAGCAAGCCATACCGCCTGGGCAAGCCTGTGTATGCCTCCCTGGCCCGGCCGCCTGCCTCCTGCTCCCCTGTGTTACTGGCCCAGGATGGGGAGGATGCCACTGGCACTTGCACATCCAGAGTCAAAATGGCACTGGAGAAGGGTGAGCTGCGGCAGAGCCCTGGGGCCGAGGCAGAGGCACCGAGGGAGCCAGGTGGCCTTGAGGATGATGCTGGGAAGCATGCAGGCACCCTGGGCATAGCCGTGGGCAAGGTGGCCCGCAAACAGGAAAGCACTGTTTACGCTGTCCGCCGATCCAAGAGACTCAACCCCGAGCTTGGCCACTGGCTCTCCTTCCTTGACGAGCTGCCCCCTGAGCCCTCTGTTCCCCGGGAGGCAGGGGATGGCCACAGCCCCCGGGACACCCTGGCCTGCAGAATGCCCACACCATACCCAGCACTGGAGGACTTCTCCGCCGAAGAGCCTGCGGCTGAAGTGGAAGTGGGGGGCACGGGACCATCAGCAGAGACCCAGCCCCTCTCCCTGGGGGATGGTGAGGTGGGCGACGAGGCTGATAGCCCACGCTGTGCCCTCCTGGAGCAAGCAGGTGAGGGGGGCCAGGGGCTGTCACTCCGCTTGCCCCTCCCCAGTGTGGCTGCGCTGCCTGTGGCACTGCCTGTGCTGTCATGCCAGGAGCCTGGCACACAGCTGGCAGTGAAGCTGTGAGCAGCCCCAAGCACAGCCAAGCCCTGACCCATGTGCTGGCTGGCTGTGGAGTCCCATGCATGGGGAGTTGGGGGCCTGTTTTGGTTTTGGGGTGCTGTTTCAATCCATGGGGGCCTTCTGCCTCAGTTTCCCCATTCTTAGAATGAGATGAAGGAGTTGGTATAGTGCTAACCCAGCAGGGACTGGGCTGCCCCATCCTTCCAGGTCCTGCTTCCCTGCAGGCTCACCCTGTGTCTGGGCACCGGCGTTCAGCTGTACTGATGCCCCAAAATTGCAGCTATCCGCAAGCGCTTTGTGAGCACAAATGGCTCAGCCCTGGCAGTGTGAGCCTTCCTGCAGATGCTGACACCTCGCAGGCTGGCAAAGCTCACGGTCCCCAGCCCCTGGCCAGGCCAGGGCAGGCAGAGGGGCCTCAGCTCCTGCTGCGAGCACCGCGGGCACGGGAAGGAGACAGGTCCACCAGTAACCCTGCTTTTCTCCCTGCCTTTCAGAAACACCCAGGTGTCTCACGCTGTCCTTGGCACAAACGTAAGTGCGCATGGGCCTAAATGAACCACGCTGGGGCTGGAAAGCCACCTCAGTTTGTCTGACTGGGCATGTGTCTGCAGCGAACAAGTGAAGCTGCTTTTGCAGAGCAGACTGAGCCAGGCAGCTGGGCGCGGGGCTGTGGGGAGCTGTGGCCATCGCTGGCGTGCAGGAAGGTCGGAGAGCCCTGGGTGGAGGGTAGGGCATTTCTATGTGCCAGGGACAACGTGCCCTGGAGCTCTGGCTGGGATGAGGAGGGCACACTGCCCACCCTGCTGCCCCTTGCACCCCTCTGCGGGTTACTCCATCGGGCACTAGCCATGGTGGGAGGGCTCGCTTTAGGCAGCTCAGCTTCCTTTTGGGTTTTGGGACTGTGGTTCGCCTAAACACTTTCTCTCTCCTTACTTCCTGCTCTTCTCCAGTGATCCAGCCTTTGGGAAGAGAAACTTTGAGCCAATGCTAACTGTGGAGCTGTGTGGGACAGCAGGTAGGATGGGCTTTTCATGTTTTAAATTTGAAAAACTCCTCCCTAGGAGGGGGCAAATTTACCCTAAATTCAGCCTGGAGTCACCAGTTCCAGCCGAGCCCAGCTGAGGAGGCACGTTCGCTCCCTGGCCCTGGACCCCCTTTGCACTGCAAACACAGGAGACTTCCCATGTGCTGCCTCTGCATCCGAGCACTGCAGGCAGCTCAGGGGGATGTGTTTTGGATGGGGGGCTGTTCAGGGGGCCTTTGCATGAGCCAGAAGGGAAGGGAGATTCCTCTGGTCCCTCCTGGGATAAAGCATCCTTCTTTTTCCCCCGGTGCCGCTGGATGGATGAGGCTGCAGGGGCCGAGCATTCTCCTCCCATGCAATGCCTGGTGCAGCCCAGGCTCTGGGGCAGGATGGGGCAGGATGGCAGGGGCAGAGCTGACTCCTGCCCTTTGTTCGGGGGGGGTTCAGGTCTCACACCGCCCACCACTCCGCCATATAAGCCTGCCGAGGAGGACCTGTACAAGCCAGACATCCCCCAGGAGCCAGGGAAGGATGATGGGATGGCCCCCAGCCCTGGGGGTGCAGGGGATGCGGCAGCCTCCCGGAAAGCTCCCAGGAAGCACCCCGAGAGGACAGAGCTCTTCGCCCACCTGAGCCGAGCCGCCGGGTGCCCCGTGCTCCCCGAGCAGCAAGGCCTGCTCAAGCGGCCCTTCTCCCGCTCCTTCGGGGACCACGACTACTGCCAGGTGCTGAAGCCCGAGGCCGCCCTGCAGAGGAAGGTGCTCAAGTCATGGGAGCCCCCCAGCCAGGTGGAGACAGAGCTCAAGAGGAGGGTCCCAGCTGCTCACTACCAGGGACTGGACCTCAGCAGCAAGGAGGCAGGCAGCGAGATGCTGTGGAAGGATGGTGTCAAGCAGCTGAGAGACCAGGAGATCAGAGCCAGCTTAACGAAGCACTTTGGCTTTCTGGACAGTGCTCTCGATGACGAGGACATGGTCTTCTGCAAGACCCCTGAGTATGACACCGTCTTTGAAGACAGCTGCAGTGAGAGTGGCTCCCCTGTGGAGGAGGAGGAGGAGGAGGAGGAAGAAGAGGAGGAGGAGCACGGTGACACCAAGTTGTGCCTGAGGAGAAACCCACATTCCAGGACCAGTTTGCATTACTGTTCCCGGAGCAGGTCCAGCTCGGGGTCTTCGTGCTGCCGGTCCCGATCGCTCGCAAGCAGACGCACCTTCAGGTACATAGGGGCAGCAGGGAGGGCACTTGGGACCGTTCTTGCCCCCTGTGTTTTTTCGCTGGTGTGCGGCAACCCCAGCTCCCTCTGCTCTGCTGGCCCAAGTAATAAAGATGCTAATTAGTGAAAGAAAAACTATTGAAATAATTGGTACTACATGGCAAACCTCAGCCATGGCCAGGGAAAGCAGCAGGTGAAGCAGCCAGGGCTTTCCATGGCTCTGGGAGTGATGGGTGATGGGCAGAGGCTGGAGCCATGCCTGGGAAGGGGCGAGCACTGGCTGGGAACCCCCTCTGGCCTCTATCAGAAAGGACTTTGCAGTGTTTCCAGACTCTCATCTCTTCTCTGCTGCTGGTGCTCTGGAGTGCCCGCCCGCTCTCTGCTGCAGACACCGCATGCCTCAGCTTCTCTTTGACGTTTGAAACTTTCCCACCAGATCATCCCCACCCCCCTGGGCTGACCTCCTCTTCTTCACTTCCCAGGTGTGAGAACAGCGAGCAGTATCAGGGCGGGAGCAGGCACCAGGGCCAGCTGAAGAGACGGGAAAAGGCAATTGTAAGTGAGAAGGGACCCCATGCTGGGACAAAGCAATCCCCAGCCCTCAGTTCATCTCTCACTCTGGAAAAGCAGCAGTAGAGCCCATTAGCCCTGGCTTCAGCACCCCTTGGTGCGAGGCCAGTGTTAAACGAGGACATAGGAGTGGAGCACGGAGAGAAAAACCCAACGTGAAGTGGAAGCTGGTGGCAATTGGCAATACACAGAGTCCTTGGCCCAGAAATGCCCAGAGCATCCTACGCTGGTGCTGCAACGCAGTTGGCACTGGCAGTTGGCGGGGTGAGCTGGGGAATCCCTGGAGCTGCTCAGCCGTTACAGATGCAGTCCTGCTGCAGAGGCAGCCTTGTGCACCAGGAACCCAGCATGTACCCGCGGGTGGGAGCTGGGCGAGGGGTGGGCATGCGGGCAAATAACTGTCCTCTATACTGCTGTGCACACACACACTCACACATGCCCCTCTGGCATTTTTTTCCAGAAACGCAATTGAATTTTGCCCCTAGCAATTCTTGGGAATATTTCCCAGCATCTTCAGCAGGAGAAGCTGAAATAGCTGCAGGAATGAGGAGAAATTTGAGAGAGAACAGGGTGGTGGCTGCTTCAGCCAGGATATGGCTGTTCTCCACAGCAGTGGTGTCCTGGGGGTGACACCCTTGAGCTCACTGAAGCGGAGACAGCCAGCCCCTGGTGATGTCAGCCTGTGCCCCGCTGCAGCCTGGTTCCTGGTGCTGGCTTGCAGGGGCTCCTTGATAGCCCCGCATTTCCAGTGCCCATTGGCAACGGAGAGGTGCAGTGTCCCGGAGCCTGAAAGCTTTTCCTTGCTTTGCCAGGGGGAAGGCCGGGTGGTGTATGTCAGAAACCTCTCTAGCAGCATGAGCTCTAGTGAACTGAAGAAACGCTTCGAAGTGTTTGGTGAAATCGTGGAGTGTCAGGTCCTGTCCAGGACTAACAGGTGGGTGAGGCGAGAACTGTGGTCTGGGGCTTCAGCAGCTACAGACAACCTGTACCCCAGGCAGCATCAGCGCTTCCAGGCAGTGCAGGGTCACCCCTGTGCCCAGCTGTACGTCCACGAGGGATGGGGTTGTGCCGGTGGGGTGAAGTGCTCTGCACCACACCAACCCCCCCGGTCAGCCGAGCCCGCGGTCTCAGTGCTTTGAGCGAGGAGATGCAGTGTCCCCAGGTCCAAGGGCATGGGGAGGGCTGGTGGGATGAAGGGACAGTGGGATGGAGGAGCTGTGGGCCTCGTTGCATCTTGAATTCTTTCTCTGGTTGCTCAGGGGAAATAAATACGGCTTCATCACCTACCGGTATTCAGAGCATGCTGCCTTATCTCTGAAGAATGGCACCTCACTTAGGAAGAGGAACGAGCCTTCCTTCCAGCTCAGCTCTGGTGGCCTTGGGCGCTTCTTCTGGACCAGACACTCTGACTTGGGTAAGAAAGCAGGAGCTGCTTTTTCTGAAGCGCCTCGTTTCTCAGCACAGAGCTGTAACGGTGCATTGCACTGCTAAACCCTAGTCACGCAGGGCTCCTAAACGACTATAGAGCCTGCAGGAAAATCCCACTGGCTCTCCCGTGGCTCACGGAGGTGCTCTTAGCTCAGTCAGGTGGCTTGGGAAACTGTGGGGAGAGAAGAAAAGCAACTGGCATGAGGGCCCAGAGCGTGTTGGCTGCAAAATGTAGCCCCACACTCCAGGGCTGCTGGGTCTCAGCTGACCACAGCCCATCCTGTTTCCACTGCATTTCTACACAGCGCTGGACACTTTCCAGCAGAGAAGTCCCTTCCCAGTCGTCAGAGAAAGCAGTCAGCCACATCTCATTAGCCCAAGAGGTGATCTGGGTGGTTTGCTGCTCTGCAGGACAGATTCACCACACTGCAGAGACAATTTTGAGCCAAAATGATGGCACTGAAATGTGCAGCGGTCTCATTAACTCTTTCTGTGCTGTATGGGCTTCTGCAAGACCTCTTGCCTCACTCAGTGACTGCATTAGCCGGGCTCTTGCTGGACCCCATCCCTCCGCAGGTGTTAGGGCTGCAGCACGAGCTGGGATGCAGGAGTGAAATCCTATGCTAGTCCTGCAAGAGAAATGTGATCCAGGCTTCACTTAGCCCTCGTTGCTGTGATCTTCAGGTGTTTCACGACCACTGCACATTTGTTTCTGTACCCTCTGCAGAGGGTATAGTGGTTCTAGTATCTCCTTTCATGCCCGAGAGACTGAGGCCCAGACAATAAAGCCCTGAGTGTTGACTTCTCTCTAGATGCCCCGTCTGACACAAGTACTGCCCGATCTTTTAGCACCTTGTCATATCTCATCCGCTCAGAGCAGGGATCCTTCTGACTTAGGTTGTGGGCACGAATGCCTGTTGTTCATCTAAGTAAATCCCAGGGCCTCTCATTTGGGGCATGGAGAAGATAGGAAACAGGTAGCACCCCATCATGAAGATGTTGGCACGTGGCTGCGCAGTGCTGTGGGGAGGGGGACTAGAGCTGCCCTCCCGCATAGCAGAACCCTCCTCCGTGCTCCTCACCTGCCAGTTGCTGCAAGGCCAGCAGTCATCCCTCACTGCCCAGCCGGGCTCATTCTTGAAACCCTGCTTGCCCTGGTGCAGGATGAGATAGATGAGGGCAGCCCACAGGCAGAGGAAAAACGCAACTGTGCCATTCATGGTTCATTTGCAAATAGATGCCCACGCTGCTGTGAAATGAGGCAGCCGATTTCTGGCATTTGCTGACTTTCCAAGGCTTTGCAGTGGCACTGTTCAGTGTCTGCTGGAGGGCTGCAGGCAGGCACCCCCTTCCTGTGACCAGCACGGCTCTGTGTCAGCGCCTCAGAGTTTGGCTGCATCCCGCAGGTTGCTGTGCACCTGAAATGGGTGTCCGTGGTGTGTGACCTGCCAGGCTGGGCACAGCCCCAGTGCCTCTGCCCAACAGCTCCTGTTCAGTGGGGGAGAGGCAGCACCATCCCCGCTCCCTTTCACCATCACCACCTCATCCAGGCTGGCTCTGCTCTGCTGGGATGCAGCATGCTGGTAGCAGGGAAGCGAGCAGTGCCCTGGTGTACCTCAGTTTCCCTCCCGGCTCATGCCCCACTCCCTGACTAGGCTGCCTTGTGTCCCTGCCATTCCCAGGTTGCAGCACGGAGGAGTCCTGCCCAGCTCCCATGAAAAGCAAGTATGAGACCATGGATTTCGACAGCTTGCTGCAGGAGGCCCAGCTAAGCCTGCATCGGTAACAGCCTTAACCTTGGAGGAATACCTCAATACCTCAGTCAAGGCACTTCCAATATGTTTACGTTTTCAAAGAAATTATTCAGTCTATGGAAAGCGAGCGAGAGCGAGAGAGCGAGAGCACGCACGCGCGAGAGAGAGACTGCTGTCCCTTCCGATCGATGTTTACATTGAACAAAGCTGCTTCTGTCTGTGAGTCCCCATGGTGTTGATGTCTCACTGCCACACGTTAGTCTCCCTGCTTCTGACTGGTTGTTTTAGGGTGAGCCTAGGAACCCCCAGGCCCTCTCCCCCCTCCCAGCCCCTGCCCATGCTCCCGCCGTGGAGTTGCAGCTGTGTTCACCATAACATTTTTTTGTCCGTAGTGTGTGATGATGAAATTGTTAATTGTGAATAGAATCAGGATTATCAACTAATTTTTAATAGAAGAGAAAAAAAAAGTATATACTTAAAAAAATGTATTTATGGCTCAGATGTACTGTAATTCAGATTTATTGTACCGCTTCCTTGATTTTTAACTATGCACTGTAATGAGGCACTTGCCACTCAGCAAATGGGGGCTCAGAGCAGAGTCACGGAGCCGGCGTTCACCCGTCGGCCGCCAAGGCACCCGCCTCCCCCGCTGGCACACCGGGGTGCTCAGCAGTCATGTCGAGGTCACCCACTGTGCTGTCAAAGCCATTCTTCTTGCTTGTGTGGCTCCAGCCTCCCAGCTCCCCAGCCTGGCGGGGTCACAGCACCCAGATGCTGAGCTCAGTCCCAGTGCAGGGGAGCCAATGGGCAGTGGGGCACACCAGCCCCGTGCCTTTCTTGCCGTGGGGCCAGGCAGCTTTGCAGCTGTGAAGGAGAGGAGTGGTAGAAGGATGCATGACTCAGTGGGAGCTGCGAAACCAGCGTTGCTCCAGCCCTCCACTGCCTTTGGAGCCAGGAGAGAGGGGCTGGGGGTTGGGAGCCATCCAGGCATGATCCAGCAGGTCCTGCCAGCACAGCCTTGGGGACGGGCACCTTCGGGTCTGTGCGAGGGAGCTGGCTTCTCTCTGGCTCCTTGAGCAGCTGAGAGACCAGCTGAGCTGAGTGGCTTGTTCCCCGCTCGCTTCCGCCCCATGCAAAGCAAGTAGGGCGAGGAGACCCATCTGTGATCCCTGCCTGGCAGCCAGCCCAAATCCCAGAGAGGCAGAGCTGTGCCGAACACCCACCCCACCCAACGCCCTGCCCCGTACCTGATAAGCCATACACTTCCCCAGCACCCAGTTGGCACCCCGGATGCGTCCCCCATGCCCACCAGTGCCCTGTGGCACGCTTGCCCACTCTGCCTCTGGCCGCAGGCCCACGGGGCTGCCCGCCAGCAGTGGATTTAAGGTGTGCTCAAGCAGCAACCGCCCAAAATTTGCTTGCAAACTTGCCCTCCATCTCTGGGCATGGTGGGAGTGCCTGGCACCAGCTGGAGCAAACCCCACCACAAGCGATCCAGAGGCACTGCTTTCCTGAGGGAGCAGGAATCTCACAGCGCTCCAAGCCATTGCCATTGTCTCCATTTGTTTTTCAGACCCAGAGACCACTAGGGATTCAGCCATCCTCTGTAGATAGAATATTATAGCCTTAATTCTGCCAATAGATGAGAGTCTCCTGGGGTCTCCCCTGACATGACTTAGGGGTTTTATTCTCGTTTCCCTGGCATGGATACTATTGTGTCTTGCAGAGAGTGTGACCAGAGCCTCTGAAATCACACAAGATGCGATGCCAAGAGACTGAGCTCCCTTGGCTCCAGGGCTGTGTGTGCGGCTGGTCTCTGGCAGGAGCAGGAATGCCAGCAGCACCGATACCAGCACAGTTACCTGGCTATTTCAACCCGCTTTCGGGGAAGCCGTGGTTCTGACAACATCCAGCCTGGCAGCACGAGAGCCCACAGGACACTGTGGGGTTTGAGCTGTGGGTCCCCAGTCTGCCGTTGGTGACGATCACCATCAGGGAACAGTCCTTGTGCCATTTCAGTCTCCGCAGCATGGTTTGGTGTCCCTCCTGTCACAAGCTCCCCCCACATCTCATCCCACCTTAGCGAACATGAGTAGCTCTGGCTGAGACTGAGCATCTGCTATTGGCAATTGCCTCATTGTAGCTTTGCCTTTTTCTGTCCTATTATTTCCTCACAACGATGATGTTTACATGTGATTGCTATAGAGCTTATGTAGAATGTATATAGCGACACATTTAGGGTGGGTAGTACTGTCCTGTGCTGTGCTGATGTTTTTCAGAAAACGATCAATCCAAAAAAACAAACAAAAAAAGCAAAGTAAGTGGAATTCTTCCATCTCCCGCTCAGCCGGGGGCACCGAGCCCCCACGGCCGGGCCCTACCGGGGATGCATCAAGCATGGTGAAGGGGAAGGGTTGGTGCAGAGCTGGGGGGCTCTGGAGCCGAGGCAGCCCTCTCCTGGGGGATCACCCAGTCGCTTCCCAAGCAATGCTCTTGGTGTATCCAGATATAAAGTTCCGCGGTGTTTTCCTGAGGCCCCCAGCCGCTGCCCAGCTTCTGCAAACAGAGGCTGGTGCTCGGGAAGGGGCGGGCTCGCCCTGCACAGAGCCGGTCAGTACTGCACCCCTAGCTAGGAGGAGATGCAATAAGTGGTCTTTGTGGTGCCTGAAGCCTATAAGTGGGGTTGGGGTTTTTTTGTTGTTGTTTTGGGGTTTTTTCTTTTTTTTTTCCCCATTAAATTGGGATGGTTTGTTTTCTCTCCTCCACCAAGAAATTCCTCCAGGACTTGTGCACTATGCGCAGAGGTGTGCAAGGTGCAGAGAGGCCCTGGGGCAGACCTCTGCTGCTGCCCACGCCTGCCAGCCCATCACTGGAGCGGGGACAAGCAGGGGGTACTTGTTCCCTGCCCCAGGGGCACATGCTGCCAGCCCTGGGGGCTTCCCCTGACTTTTAGGATGGGGTGAGTGGAGGGCGTTCAGCTCAAGAAGCACAGGTCTGCTGGGTTTAGAATCCCTCATGCAGGGGTTGTGGTGAAAAGTAAGTTTCCCCTTGATTTTCTTTTTGTTATTATTATTATTTTTACATACAAAGGTGTCTTTAGCTCTCAGTGCTCAAGTCTGCAAAGGGGCAGGAAGGAGGGCTCGGGCACAAGGGGCAGGTGAGAGCTCACCCCCTGAGCAGCCTGGGACTGTTTTGGATGCTAATGGGGAGACAGGGCAGGAGCCAAGCAATGCCTGGGCACTACCTGGGGAGATGCAGCCCATGCCGCTGGAGAAGCCAGAGGCACCCAGCACTTTGCGGGATCTGCCAGGGCCGGGGAGCAAGGATCACCCCCCCAGGAATTAGCTTTACATCCCGCCCAGTCTGTGGCATCGCGGCGGGTGCTCCAGCATGGGTGCAGCTCAGAGCTGGGCACCCCAAAAAGGGAACCCTTGCACCACAGCCCCATGGTAGCCCCAAGAAGCTGCCCCCCCCAAAGGCCAGGGCTTGGGGTGGGTGGGAGCACTACTTCAAAGAGAAACTGGGAGCAAAAGCCTGTATTACAGTAGGCAATAAGGAGGAGATTTATTTTTTTAAAAATATCTAACTATAGAATGTCCCCCAGTAGTTTCCTGCAGGTCCTGTGGGGAAATGCTGAATGTGAAGAGTTTCATGAGAAAATGCCCCTTTGCTTTTTTTGCACAGATTTGCCCCAGAAAAGCTCATTGTTCAGGGTGGGGTACTGGGTTTCGAGACGGAATCCAGCAGGTCCCTAGGTCTCCGCGGGAAGGAGCGAATGTTTCTGAGTGTCTGGGTTGAATGCCGAGGACAATCCTGGGTTTTAGGTTCAATGCTGCCCCAAAGAAAAGGTTTATCCCGATTCCTATTCAGCGCAGCTGGCTGGGCTGCACGTCTTCGGTAGCGAAGTGCCAGCTCAGTCACCATGTTAGTCTCAAGTGTCTGATTTCAGCACTGGTCCGTGCAGAGGAATGTTGCAATTGTGGACCAGCACTATTTTTTCTGTTTCGGTATTTTTTTCCTTTTCTTTTGAGGTGTGCTAAATACCGAGATAAATTGTTGTTCGTAGCTGAGCCCTAACACTCTTTCTGTTCTAAGCGTCGTAGTCACATCCCCGACAATCTCAAGCAATATAGAGCCAAATGCAGCATTCGGGTTTCATTCCTCTTCCCTCGCCCACCCTGGGGTCAGGGGCGGCGGTGGCAGCCTGGCTCCAGCACCCAGGGTCACGGCCACGGCCAAGCCGAGAGCCATGCTGCGGCACCTACTGAGTTGGGGGAGGGGGCGTGTGTATGCATGTGAGAAAGAGAGATTAAATTGATGCATTTCTTGAGAAAGGTGTAAGAATTTCACCTAAAAAGGGGCACATCTGCTTTGTTATTTATAAAAGAAAAAAAGCTAAATTCTGTCTTTCTCTCCTTTTTTCTTTAAGTAAAAGGACACTGCTAATAATTGCTAGGGGCCAATTCTGCCTCCCTTCCTCATGCCGAGTAAGGACTACGTAACTCTGCAATTTTCTACTTGCAGAGGAAGTAAAAGTAGCAGAATTGATCCCTCTGTGATTAAGAATCAAGTTTTTAGTCTGGTGGTTTTTTTTTTTTAATTGGTAGTGGTTTTTTTATATTTCACTTAATTTTTTTGCCCAGTTCCGTTCCGTTGTGTCCTTATTTATGTAATATACTTTAACCTTAAAAGATGGCATGGATTCTTATGCCTTTCCTTTATTATTATTGTTATTATTTTTAAAAAAGAGATTTATTTCTAGTGTGATTTAACTGTCTACCTTCTTAAACGAGAGAACGTTTTCTTGTATTTTTACATTGTCAGATTCTAGTTTCATAGATAATTTAACCAAATCGCTCAATGTATTATCTATATCTATCCGGTGGGTATAAAAGTTCTATTTTAAATTGTGTAAATACTTCAGAACTGGCTTCTTTTTCCAGACTCCCCTGCTGCGGAGTTACTTGTTTACATCAAAAAGACTGTAGAATCTCTATGCTTATGTACTGTAAATAGTGAAGTGATCTGCCTATAACTAAACGATAACATATAAAGTGGAAAGAAAAAAAAGGAACAAGTCTGTCCTGCTAATGCTTTAGTTTATTAGTCCAAGCCCGCTGTGGGAGGAGGTGTTTTGCTTTGCAGAAGGTGCTCTCCTGCTTCTGCCTGGCTGGCAGTGGGACAGTGGGGGCACAGCCAGGGCAGGCGGTGGTGGAGCCCCCCAGCTCGCTCACACCAACGCTGCCACCCTGCCAGGCATGCAGCTCCCATGGAGGAACATCCCTGTATATTGCTATTTTAAATGTGGCTTCTTCCAGTTTAACTTGTGCAGGAACAGCCTGGGCTCCATACTCTGGATTTTGGGAGCGTGTCACTGCTGCAAGAGCCATTGCAGAACAAACCCCCGGGACCAGGGGGATAAAAAATGAAATGGGGCACACACCTCAAATTTGCTTGAGTGGAAATAAGAGAACAAAGGGCTGGGTTGCAAGAAAAAACATGGGCAAGAATCCGGATGGTGATGCAGCAACCGTACTGCTCAGGATGGCACCTGGATAGTGCCCCTGGGACCAGGAGAGCAGTCCCCCGGGAGCCAGCCCACTCTCCTCGAGACACGGCTGAGGTGGCCGAACCGCTGTTTCCCAGTACAGAGTGTGCAGGTGCCCTGGTCATCATGGGAGCCCAGGCTGCGGAAGGGACGGGACGGAAAGCCCAGGCAGTTGGCAGTAGCACGGGGGCAGCTCCCGCACAGCACCTGGCACACGGGGACCCAGCGCCAGCCATCGCTCCTGTGAGAGCTCTCCAGGTTGGACACGTTGCACTGAATTTATCTGGAGCACGGTGGGTGATGCTGCTGGGTGGGAGGACCTCAGTGGCCCAAAAGGAAGAGGTCTGCGAGGTGCTGAGGTGTCCCGGCTATTTTTTTCCTGCCGATTTGCACCAGTTTAGGCAGCTGCCTTAGACCTGCCCATCTCTAGCACAGCACAGCTGGTGAGAGCCCATCGTGCCTCCCGCGCCCAGCCACAGAGCCAGAACCAGCCTCCCACTCCAACGCCAGCCCCTCACCCCTGTGACTGCTACACCCTGAGCGGAGAACTGACAGGAAGCCCATTTCCCTGCTGCTTTCCAAACAAAACAGGCTTCAGGGCCACCAAACTGGAATACCTCAGAGGATACATCAGGGCATGGTGATGCTGCCAGTGCCAGGACAGATTAAAACATGAAACTGCAAGGAGGAAATGGGGGGATGCAGCTGGGACAGCCGGTGTTGGGGTGCCCAGGATGGGTGAAGCAGGAGCAGAGGCAGCGGAGCAGGGTCCCCAGCTGGCAGGGCTCCCGGATGGAGCGGGAGCACACCAAGGAAGGGGCTTCAGGGAGGGACAGACCCGCAGCTGAGCCCTTGCCCTGCCAGGCCTGCCGCTGCATTCCCAGCAGCTTCCTGGAAAATAAAGGACTGATACTGTTTATTGAGTATTATTATCCCGCAAGCAGACCTAGAGACTGATGGGAGCTATTGCTGGATTGTGACATCAGTCCAGCAGCTCCATTAGTCCCAGCAATTACTTCCAGCCATTTGCAAAAAAAACAAATGCAACAGTTTTCGTTTTGGTATAACTTCGTGATAAAATAGCTTCTTTTCACCCAGACGCGCACTGCTTTTGTAGTAGCTCATATGGCTGCTCTCCAGCTGCCAGAGGGGAGGAAGGCAGTGTTCTCTCCTGCACTAGGCACACCTGCCTTGTAGGAAGGGAAAATATGCGAGTGATGGAATTTTGAGAATAGGGACAGCTTTTGCTGCTGGCCCTGGCCGGCTGACGGCTGGCAGGCAGTGTGGGCAGCAGCAGAGTGGGCAGCGGCAGCGTGGGCAGTGCGGGCAGCACAGGCAGCACAGGCAGTGCAGGCAGCAGGCACGGCGGGGCTGCAGGGGCAGCATGGGCAGCGAGAGCAGCGTTGCAGTGCCCGCATCTGCCCGGCTGAGCTGGGCTGGCTGAGACCACAGCTGCCCTCAGCTCCACCAGCTCAGTGGGACCTGCCACCCCATGGGCACGTGCCCACAGAAGGGCCCATGGGTGGGCAGGAGAAGCAGGGTCATAGCAAGGCAATGCCTGGAAATGCCGTGCCAGGCTCATGCTCCCAAACTGTGTGAAACACCTGTTGCTTTGGACTTATTTCACTGCCCAGCGAGCTGTCCTGGGCTGCCCTTCGGAGTTTCAGCTCCCACCTGTGCCCTGGGCTCTGGTAGGTGCAGGAGCTCCCTGCTCCCAGACATGGACCTCAGCTTCTGGGCCATGCAAGGTCTGTCCAGGGGGCTCTGGAAGCCATACATTGAGTAACGTATGCCTTTGTCCACTCGCAGCATTTATCAGTCCCAGCTTGTCCAGGTCTGTCCAGGTGCCTTTGCAGGGTGGAACAGGGACAGGTTTGGTTTCTTTGCTCCCTGCCAGCTCAGGGACCTCTCTGCCTGCTGATCCCTCCCTGCCCACATGTACACAGCAAACCCCTCCCAGCTTTTCTTCCTGCTTCCTCCCAAGCTTTCCATCTCTCTCCCTAAGACACCTGCAGCTCCTGCCTCCTGTGTGTGCTGTGTCTTTAAGTGCCCCTGCAGAGACTTCTCCAGGTGCTGCTGGTTTTGGTCCTGCAGTCTCTGTTCCCTTTTTCTCTCCCACTCAGTCCTGGGCTGGATACCTTTTATTTTTTCATACACTGCCTCCAGATATGTTTTCACACTCAGACTTGGACCCCTGTGTTTCTCAGCAGCCTTCTGCAGGTAAGAAAGCACTATCCTCTCCCCACCCTCTTTTCTAGCACTAACCCTGCTCCCCCAAAACCCCACCACCCTGCTGACTCTGAGGGAGCATTTCCAGCTCTTTCTGGCTGCCCATGGTGGGCTACACCTGGCCAGGTTTGAACAGCCCCCTCAATGACCAGGGCAGCAGCAGCAAATCTGCCCTGGCAGTGGCTGTCATGTATGAGGTGCTGGTGTGGGGCTCTTGGGAGGCAGCTGGCTCCGCACAGCAGTGCTGGGGCTGCTGCCTGCCTCTCCTTTTCTCAGTGTCTCTGCGTCCCTTTCAGCTTGACACCCACAAGGACCCCCTGCTCCTTGCTCCTGCAGTTGTGCTTTGCTCACCACAAGCAAGCAGCTGCCCAGGCAGAGGCTCAGTACCAAGGGGATAGCAGACGGCCGGAGAGAACAGGGCAGCTCGGGTTTGCTTGGGCTGTGCCCTCTGCCTGCCTGCGGAGCCTTAATTTGTTGTGATGAGTTTAGAGGAAACTGTCCACGCTGCAGTAGTGCACACCAGCAGACCATGCCCTGGGCTCTCAGTAGCCCTTGAACCGTAGAAGACTGACTGCCCGTGCAGAGACTGCTTGAGAAGGGCACAGAATGGGGTCAGATTGCCTTGGAGCAGGCAGCCGCTGTCTATCATCTGTATCTGCGTGTGCTGATTTTGGATCACTCAGAGTCTTCATTGCAGTGGGACAGCAATGTGTCCAGTGTCTGCCTGGAGAGAGGCAGGGAAGGGGTTTGGCTTATCTCAGTTCATCACTGCTGGCTACTGAAAGTGAGCTCCAGGCAGCAACTCCACAGTCCTGGGAGAAAAGAGGACTCATGCAAGTCCCTCTGGGACGTGGGGCTCTCCCATGCCCTCAGGGAGCAGAGGGAACGGATGCTGCTCCAAGCATCCTCGCTCCTGGGGTTCAGCTCACATTCAAGTTTACTTCCAGGAAACAGAAGTCCAGGTTTGCTCTGCTGGGTTTCTGCAATCAAAGCCAACCGGCACTGAAATACTGTCGTATTTAAAAATTATACAGAAAAAAAGCATCTGGCAACTAGCTATTGCTCGCTCCACAGTGCTTCTGGTGTAGGTTCTGTCCCTACTACTTAATTTACCCTCCCTTCAGTGCTGCTGGTGGGGGGACCCTACACCAGTGTAGCTGTGAGGCCAAAGGGAATTGTTTAAAAGCCTGTTTGGCTGTGGCCATGTACCGTTTTGCCACATGGGCTGCCCACAAATGTCCCTGGAGTTACCAGCAGTTTATTTACAGTGGCCATTACCTGCGGCTTCTGGAGTCTACTGGCTATCCAGACTCTTGAAGGAAATTCATTTTTCTTCAATGAAAGGATTAAATGCTTTACTTAAGGAAGGGTAAACAAATTAGATTTTAGGCTAGGTGGTTTGCAGGCTGCAGCAGCATGCAGCAGTGGAGCAGCAGCTTGTCTCAGCCTGTGTCTGCAAGCAGGGCACAGCGAGTAACCCAGAGGGCAATGGAAAGCAGCAGTTTCATGTGCTTGGGGGGAACAGCAAAGCCAGGCGAGCGCTGCGTACAGCGTTAGTCACGTTCAAGACAACTGCGGAAAAGGGATTAGCAGCAGTGAACTGTGAAGCCACAAACCCCATGACAGGGAGAAAAATTACAATAAAGGACACAGTGGTTAGCAATGAGAGTAAGAAACATCACTTGGGAAGTCCAGGCAACATCTGAAACATCTCCATTCAGTGGGCCAAGGTCGTAAGAAAGCATTAGAGAGCAGAAAATGAGCTGGTGCTCTGATATGGAGGGAATAATTCTACCTACCCTCAGCAGGTGAATCACGTTAGAGAGGACTGAGAGGCCAATTTGTATATTGTATTCGAGGTGTCAGATTTGTGTGATGAATTCTTGTAAAAGAACTAAAATAACTATTGCTTCTCTGGGCATTTAGACAAAGAGAGTCCTTGCCTGGACAGCAGCTCAAGAGTCTCACTTGGTTCAAGTAATACATGGTCAACAAGTCCTTGGGAAGCCAGGAGCAACCAGAGCAGCCCAATAACACCAGTCTTTGCAAACACCACGGGCAGCAAGGTCTCTGCCACCAGGGCTCACGGAGACCTTTTTTGTTAGGACACTTCGTGACAGTGTGCTTTGTGCTGCTCAGCAGCATCTCAGAACAACGGCCAAGAGAGAACAGAGGAAGCAGTACCTTTTAAAAGAGTAAAAATAAGTTGTCGCCACCCTCCTCTCCCCGCTGTTTCTGACATGAAGGAACCTTTTATTCCCTCCCGTTTCTAGGAGAAACTATGAAGTCTAAACCTTAGCAACTCCCAGGAGGAAAGGAGGCAGCAGCCCCGAGCGGAGCTCGTACCGCTCCGGGAGGAGGGCTGGGCTGGGCCGGGGAGCACCCGGCCAGCTGCAGGGCAGCCAGGGAGCGCCAGGCGGACCCCGGCAGGGGGACAGTGGCCAGCGATGACGCCACGGCCAGCACCGGAGCCGGGCCGGGCGGCGGCGGGTTCAGACCGCGGAGGGCTCGGCCCGGGGCTCGGCGGCGCTGGGCGGAGCGCCGCTTCCTCGCTCTTCGGGTGGGTTCAGCAAACTCTCCTGATCTCAACCCACCCGCCTTTGCTTTTAGCTTTTTCCCGCCTCCCGCCGGAGGGGCGGGGAGCGAGCGGCTGCGGTGACTCGTCGCCGGCCGGTTTAAAGCACGACAGAAACCCGCCGTATTCCTCCTGCCTTCGCTGCGCTCAGCTGCTGGGGGCAGGTGGGAGCCTGGGCGGCGCTGGCGGGGGAAAGGACCAGGGGCGCAGGGTCGGGCTTTACGGGTGGGGGATCACCCGGTGCTGTCTCAAGAAGTATCTGCCCGAGGGCTGGGGTAAAGAAGCGTTACCCGCGGCGCAGACAGAAGCCAACGGCTCCGTTTCGTGGCCGCTGCAGCCGGGGGACCCACCGCCCGCCTCCCCTCCCCGCTGGAGCCGGGGGACCCACCGCCCGGCTCCCCTCGCAGTGGCCGAGCTCCCACCGCCGGCGCTGCCCGCCTGGGGCCCGCCCAGGGGCGGGCGCGGCGGGTGAAGTGGGGCAGCGGGGCGGAGGGGAGGGATGGCCGGCCCTTCCAAGGGGCGGGAGGCAGCAGGTCGCTGCCTGCAGAGCAGGGAGAGCCCCCTGCCTCTACCGCTTTCGGTTTCCGTTCCCGGCAGCGCCCTCCCGCTGGCGCTCAGCGCCGCGTGGCAGCTCGGACGCCATGGCCGAGCCGGATGCTGTGACCGGGCTGGAGGAGGACCTGACCTGTCCCATCTGCCTGGACATTTACGAGACCCCCGTGTCCCTGAGCTGTGGCCACAGCTTCTGCAAGGAGTGCGTGCAGGAGGCGCGCAGCTGCCGGCAGAGCCCGCAGGGCCCTTTCAGCTGCCCGCTGTGCTGCGCCCGGGCAGACCCCGCGCTGGAGCTGCAGCCCAACGTCCAGCTCCGCAGCATCGTGCAGAAGCTGCTGGGTGTTTCTGCTCCCCAGGAGAAGGAAGAGCACGAAGCGCCCAGTGAAGAGAAGACGGAAGGTTCGGGCCAGCAAGATGAGGTGATCCCGTGTGATTTCTGCCTTCAGGAGCCCCAGCCAGCCGTGAAGACCTGCCTGAGCTGCGAGGCCTCCCTGTGCCGAGCCCACCTGAGCAAGCACAGCACAAAGAGCCCCCTGAAGGACCACGTCCTGATGGAGCCCTGTGGTGCTCAGTTTTTGGCTGAGAGGAGATGCCCGCAGCACGGCAAACTGCTGGAGTGCTTCTGCGAGACAGACTTGGTCTGCATCTGCGTGCTGTGCTCTGTCATCAGCTCCCACAAGGACCACAAGATCCTCTCTTTGGAGGACGCTTTTGGCCAAGCGCAGGTAAGAGGCTGCCAAGGCAGTGGCCCGGGCGTGGATTACACTAGGCAGACGAGAGGGTTCTGTGGCACGGAGAGCTGCCCGCAGCACAGCGATGAAACTTCTGAGCTTCTGATCTGCAGACTTGGGATGGGGCTAAGTCTCTATGTTGAGATATCGGGCTTTTATTCCTAGTTTTGCCCCAGATTCCCTGGGGCTTTGCCCTTCAGGATATAAACGAAGCTGTTAGAAACACTTTCTTCCCATCCTGAGGCGCCAGCCTGGTGGGACTGAGTGCTCGTGGCTATGGTTTAGTCCGCAGGGCTCAGATCAGCCTGTGCTGCATGTATGCAAAGCAAATTAATGACAGTAACAGAAGGGAAGCTGTCAGCACTGAAAGGAGCTTTATGTGTGGCTATTGCACGTGAACAGTTCTCAGTTACAAAATGTCTTTCCCGTGCTTGTAATTGTGGTATTTGTTCAGGGATAAAATTTTCCAGTAAACCCATAGGTATTGATTTGTCCTGAGAGCATGCAATGGGCAAACTTGTTGCAGGTTTAGTTTAACCCATTTCCACAAAACTGCTGATCTTGTGCACATGGCTCAGTCCTTTCCTGATATCGCCCTCTGGTTATTTTTACAGAGTATTTTTCCTAAGGCTCTGGAAACAGTACAAAGACATGAAGCCGCACTGAATCAATGCATAGCAAACCTGCTGAAACAAGAGGACGAAGTGCAGGTTTGTTCCAGGGTCCCATATCTCTTTGGGGATGGTTGCATGCTGGTAGCTGATGAGATAAAGTTTTATTTTGTCCTTCCCCAGATCATGGATTGCGAAAGCTTTTGTAATTCCTGGGTGGTTTCTCAGATATTTTCTAGGTTTCTTGTTTGAGGAAAGATGATGAACAACTTTCTTACCAGTCTGGGATGTACGTTATTAGTTTCCAAAGGACCTTCAAGCTTGAAAGTTGCTGTCAAGTCTATGCCTCCTGATTGGTGGGTGGTGGTTGCTTTGTTCATTTCCCAACCGTATTCCATTTGCAGACTTTAATGTATTTCTGGAAAAGACACATACCATGTCATAGTGATTTTATTCCTCTTTACAACAAGAAATGCCTTTAGGTTAGCCTGTGGTTCTAAGAAGGTGGTAGGAATGAGGTTAAAAGATTGCCCCAGAGTGTCCGGTTTTTGCTCCCAGCATGCAAATACCTATCTAAAAGCTCTGAAAGAGCAGGGAATTTAACGCAGGTCTCCAAATCCTAGTTCACTCTGCTTAGGCAGAATTGGCACTTGCCTTCCTCCACCAGTAAAAGTGATGGGACTAGAAGTCCTGGCACTGGGCAAAAGACATATTTCCTTCTAGTCTGAAGACAAAACTGTACCTGTTGGCAGTGTCCTACCTGGCAGTGTAGCTGCTTTCAAACGGTGAAGGAAGCTTGGTGGAGGCTGTAAGCAGAAACTTTTTCCTCACCCATCCTTAAAAGGACCAAAGGCAATGTATCGCTAGAAAAATACCAGTGCAGAATAAGGAGGTACCTGCATAGAAGAAAGTCTTCAGTGGCGTCATGCAGGAATCACTACTTTTTCATCTGTTTCTGGTCATGTGCCAGATGCTGGGGAAGGCCACTTATGTCACTTGGCCTTCCTGCTGTCAGTGGGACATCCTGGTTTGTGGTCATGTGGAGAGGCATTAAGTTAGTAGTTACTTCTTTCAGTCCAGAAAAGACCAGGCTCTTTTCTGAGTGAGACTTAGCGTGGAAAATGTAAGATTCAGTCCCTAACAGCTTTGAAAGTGTTTTCTTAACAGACTAAGGAGAGCCTGCGGAGGAATCGACTGGAGAACCTCTTTAAGGAGATGTGGCTGCAGCTAGATGACCGAAAAACAGAGGTCCTGAAAGCTCTTAGTCACAGTGAGGAGCAACAGCTTTCTCGGGTTCAGGCAGAGATACAGAAATGCAAAGAGGAGAAGGATGCCACCAGCCGCGATATACAGGAGCTGAAGGCTCTGAGAGATCAGAAAGACCTAATTCTTTTCATCAAGGTACCTAAGAGCATTTCTCTTCCCAGAGATACTTGGCTCTTGCGCTAGCCTTTTCCTGTGCTATGCTAATTCTGCCTTCAAAATGTCTTTTACAGGCTTTTGCAGCGATTCGAGCCAGGTAAGCTCTTCCCAAGGTGGTCTACTATTGCATTACACGTTGCTTTGGGTGACTGATAGTCCAGCAGTGCAGGTCTGCTAGCCCAGCTGCGCACACCACAGGGCTCATCCTGGCTGCCCCTTGGGCACGCTAACTGCGCACTCTGAGCCTGACTTCGTCAGAGACCTGGAGAAGCCCCAAAAATATTAACAGAGGTCATGTGTGACTCTTTGTGTACAATATGGCTTTTTTCTGTACCCTCTGCACCTGTTCAAGACCCATTCTGAGGGCAATTCCTGAATATTTAGGTGCCTGGGTAGGCATGCAAAGGACGCATGAGCTTTATATACCCGGAGTCGTCCTCCGGTTTGCATTGCCTCCTGCTTGTAAGAAGCAAATGTGGCAGGAGCCGAAACATGCAGTGAAGTCATGAGTCTACAGAGTTCATGGCTTTTCTCCTGAGCTGTTCTCCCAGTGCTGCCCAGCACTGTTCCTCTGCCATAGCCTGCTGCTGCATGCGCACAGGCTCCCCCATCCCAGCCTTTCACCAGCCCCGCATTTCAGGTGCAGCAGTTGCCCCTTGGCTGTGATAACGCAGCCCTTCTCGTTTGCTGTCCCAGCATCCCAGTGGCTGACCCTGACACCTCATTAGCTCCTGCTGGAGGGACTTGAGGACTGTAACTGCAAACATGATGCTAGGGTCTGTCCTGGCAAAAGCTGGAGCTGAGGTGGATGAGACAAGGTCTTCTGGGTCAGATATTGGCTGTGGAGTGAACTTCATCCTAACGATGTTGAGGAGATGAGGTTCTGGGAAAAGGCTGGTTAGAGTGGGAGTCCCTGGTAAAACTGCAGAGTGAGGGGAGGGTAGAAGCTGCTTTCTGTATCTCCTATCAGATGTGGAGTGGAGAATGCAGTTGTTGTCTCAGGGATGGGCTCGGAGATGGTTTTCTGATGCTCTTCTGCATGCTTTAGGAAACACAACCCAGTTCCTAACCTTGATGGTGTAGAACTACCAATGCCACCCATTACTTTGGATGAATTAACAGTACAGACTACTCTAAGGCTTTTCCGGCAATTCCTCTCAGACATGCAGTCTTTATTTAAATCACCTCCTGGTAAGTGATCATTTCACTACATAACAAGCAAGATGGAGAAGCTAACAAAACATATTTAAGAAATGACTGTAATAAGACACCACGTACCTCTAGAAGAACAGATTACTAACTGTATGATTATTCCCACATATGTGGACATAAAAGGGTGCTTGTCCTGGACTTCAGATCTTTGGGTCATGCCTTGCATACACCCTGTGACAATGGGCTCTGAGTAAAGAGGTGTGGATGTCCTAGGAGTTTTCTGGGAGGATTAAGAGAAGAGAGTAGCAACACCTCTTCTGTCTGTAGCATCACTTTGATTCAAAGCACAGGGAAAGTTGAGAACTCATCACAGCAGCAGCAGGTGGAGTTTGTCTTACAACGTAAATAGTCTACTCTTTTTATGTAAATAATTCTACACTTTTGAAGTGTTTTCTAAGATCAGCCTTACAAAAGATGAGGATCTTCTGTAAGATCCCCCCAGTGCTGTGCACAGTGGGATGCTTGTCCAACTGAATCGAAAAAATTAGGGTTCCCTTGTTACTGCTTTCTTGATGATGCTGAGCCTAAGGTCAAGACCGAGAGACAGCTGGGGTGGGAGGGCTCTGTCCAGAGCGTGTGTGACAGTGTGCGACGTGCTCCCGTAATTGGCTGCCATCCTTACAGCCCTGGGTGCATTGCGAAGCACACCGTGCTCACGGCCCCTCCTGAGCTCCGTCTCTACCATCCCTGTAAGCACAGTCCAAACCTGTTCTGGCTAGAAAGCTCAGATCCAGGTTCTCCTCGTTATCTATGCCATCTGAGCAATTTCGGTTAGTCGTCCAAGTCAGTGCTGCTGTTTCGGTTTCCTGAAGCAGAAAATACCACAATATTGAAATGCTTTACATGCAAGAGATAGCATGAATAAAAACATTCTGCAAATTCCTGAGTAATGAATTATCTTCTTGTGACTGGCCGTGCTAGGAAGCTTTGAGACTGCTAGAAAATGACTTCAAATGACCCTAAGCAAATAAGTGTTTATAAAATGGCTGTGCTGCTGTTCACACATTTCTTGTACGTGGAAGTTAATCTGGGAAGTTATTAAAAATGCCTAACGAAGCTCTGCAGGACAGTGATGGAAAACTAAAATCTAAGTGTTGCTGAAGTTGGAAACAAAAAGCAAGAAGACACTTTAAAATTGTGAAAGAGCAGCATTTCTTGAGATGTGATATTTACCCCTTTATAATTACATAGGAGCAGCTAAGAGAGGTGCAGAATATGTTTCAGATAACATATGCTTTTGGTGATTTGGGTGAGGTGGACTTGAATTGGATGACTCGGATGGGATGACTTGGATTGACTAGGATGGCTTGGACTGGGAAATCAGCTTTCAGCAATGGGGACGTATGCAAATCTGCACAATCACCTGTTAATAATATTATGGGTTCTTTTTCTTTCCATAGTTCATGAACATCTGACTGCTTTAGTGTATCCACAAAGACATGGATATTCACCACACAACCTGGGCAGTCCTGTATCCAGTAAGACTGTAACCCCTTCATCCTTACACGTTTCTCGCTCCTTTGGGGTACATATTGTCGCACATGTGGAGAGCGAGCAGAGCTTCTCAGAGGGTTGTCACTTCTGGGAAGTGGACATCAGCGAAGCAAGGGGCTGGAAGCTTGGGATTGTGCATTCCTCCTTTGAGTGCTACCTGAAAGAGACCAGTAATTCCCTCCATGTGTTCCTAGGTCAAACAGTGATCAGAGAAAAGGGCTTTCCTGCAGCCCTCAAAGTGGTCAGGGTAGAGTTAGACTGCGGAAGAAATACACTGTCGTTTTATAACGCATCTCTGGGGGATGTCAATCCTGCTGAGAGCCTCGGGCTTATAGAGGCAGTGAGCATTCCTTCAAACTATCCTGCCCGTGCCTCCTTCAGTGTGTCTGCAGGCTCTTTGGAGCTCCTGTAGTGATGTGGGGACAAGGTGCTGTTTTGTATTTCCGGGCCTAGGTATCAGAACTGCTGCTCTGT
The DNA here is from genome assembly GCA_009769605.1 of Bucorvus abyssinicus. Classification (NCBI taxonomy): domain Eukaryota; kingdom Metazoa; phylum Chordata; class Aves; order Bucerotiformes; family Bucorvidae; genus Bucorvus; species Bucorvus abyssinicus. Next base: position 10,681,095 of record CM020041.1, read on the forward strand.
GGAGGCTGTGCTAAGCTGCTGTATTAGAAATTGGATTTTGGGCTGCTCTGGTGGCTCATGTGTGTGAGGGCAAGGCCTCTGCGAGGTAAATCCCAGCACTGCACACCGCTGCTTACTGCAAGAGCTCCTATCTTATTTGTTCGGTCAGTCATGATGGAAATACTGTTAAGTTGTGCTTTTTTGCTTGGCTGTAATAAATCTGTGTTGGCTGCACGTTATTAAAGTAATTTAGTTTGCAAAACTCAATGGCAATGTAGTTAATAAAAGCAGTTGTCAGCACAACATTAACGGCTACAGAACTAAGCAGCAGCAATGCTGATCTTTGCTCTAATGCGTCAGCTTTTACCTCTGCCCATCCTGCACAGCCTAAGCTGTCCGTTGCAGGAGCAAAGCTGGCCTGGGAGGTGAGTAGAGACTAGGCAGTAAGACACCTGTTTTCCCTTGCTCTCTGCTGCTCTTGTTCCCCGTGAGCTCCCTGATAGATCGCTCATCTACTTCTTGCCTCAATTTTTTCTTCACCTATGCAAAATCTCAGAGCAAAGCGAGTAATAAAGAGAAAACTCCTGTGCCTTTGGTCTGTGCTATATGGTGCCTGGATTAGTTTGTTCATGTGATTGTACAAACGCCTTGGAGAAGAAGAGATGATATTGCTCCCTGTGGTTCTGCTGCCTTCAGACAGAGGGAGGGTATTTGCATGAAGAGCTCCAGGCAGGAGCTCTCTACCTCAGCAGGGTCAGTGAAGGACCTTGAGGGACACTACAGTTTTGCATATGCTAAAAGAAATCCTTGAAAGTGGCTGTGTTCTGTCTTTTTACATTTTATACACCAAAGTGATAAGCAAAGCCTTGCGGGTAGAGCTGGGTCTCCCAAATGCACCTGGAGTGGCTGCTGCTCTGCTTGGTCTCAGGTGGTATGGATGCAAAGCGAGGTAAGCGAGGCTCGTGACATGGTACAGGGATATTCCTATCCTAGAGCACCTTTCCAAGAACCTTTACCAGCCCCCGTTTCCCTGTCAGCTGGCTGCAGGTAGGAGACCAGCCTCAACAAGTCCCAGTAAAACTTCCCCCGTGTTCTCCCTATTTTACTTTTAGGAGAGCATCTGTAACCTGTGGAGAAGAACCAGACAAAGCAGAAGGAATTCCTGCCTTACCTCAGCCAGCCTCATACCCTTCACATCAAGGGTTCTTAAATTTGCTGTCCCTGGCATGGGATTGATACCGTAAAAGCTGGTGACTGAAGAAACTCTAAGACTTGGTTTTGAGTTTTAGAAAGGAAGCGTTCTTTATTGCAGCGCTGGGTACACGGGGACTCTTGTGTCTCACATCACGCACACCTCAAGTCAGGATAATCACTGTTTATATTGTTCATCTACATACGTAGGCATTACACTTCCGGGAGAGATTATACATATTCATAATATTTCCCACAACTAATTATAATATGTATGTGTTCATTACGCATGTGTCGTTTTTCCGTTAGGGTCCTCATAGGTGGTCTTGGGTTGTCTTCAGGGGTCGCTCTTGAGTGTCCTTTAGTTGAACCTTTCTCCTTGGGCATGCGTAGTCAGCATCTTCCTGCATAAACGTTCTCTTATCTTCACAGCTGGCTTCTTGAAGCCAGTTTACTCTAGTTTCTTGACTGCCATGTCCCTACTTCTTAACCATGATGCCTTAACTGACAGTTTCTAAATGACTTTATTGTGTAACAGACCATTGAATAACTAAGCTACGACACACTATTCTGTCTATCGCAAGCCTGGGGGTTCTGCATGTATCAGGGTGGAGGATTTTTCTGGGAGGGCAGAGGGCTGTAGAGGCATTGTCCATCTCGTGCCCTCCCCAGCACGCCCTGTTCCCACCACGGGAAGGGTGTTGAGGGCTCACACACGGAGCTATTGCTGCCTGAGAGCCTGCAGCAACTGCAGGCAGATGTCTGGAAGTGGCTGCCGCAGCTTACAAGCGCTGTTTGCGGGTGGAGCCACTTTTCACAGGGTGCAGAGGAAGGACTTGCAGCCTCTGGGCTGGACCAGCAACCAGGGCACAGTGCCAAGGAAGTCGGTTTAGTTTCGTTTCTCAGACTGGCTAACACGCCATTTTTGCAGCCATGGCAAAAGCTAGAGAAGAATTTGAAGGGGGTACCACCAGCCTGGAGGACGAGCTCAGCTGTCCCATCTGCCTGTGCCTGTACAGGAACCCCGTGTCGCTGAGCTGTGGTCACAGCTTCTGCAAGCAGTGCATCCAGAAGACGCTCAGTGCCCAGCAGCACTCGAAGGCTCCATACTCCTGCCCCATGTGCAAGTTCCAGCTGGGGCCCATCCTGGAGCTGCAGAAGAATTTCCAGCTGTGCAGCATTGTGGAGGCTTTTCTGGCCACCACTTCCAAAGCACAAGAGGGTGAGGGCTCTGCGGAGGGGAAGGAGGAGGTGGTTCCCTGTGACTTCTGCCTGGATGTGTCCCAGCCAGCGCTGAAGACCTGCCTGTCCTGCGACGCGTCTTTGTGCCAGGCCCATCTGGCCAAGCACAATGCCAAGGCTTCCCAGCGGGACCACGTCCTGGTGGAGGTGGGTGCAGGCGGCGTGGCGGAGGAGAGGAGGTGCCGGGAGCACGGCCGGCTGCTGGAGTGCTACTGCCAGGACGAGGGGCTGTACATCTGCGTGCTCTGCTCTATTGAGGGATGCCACAAGGGCCACAGCATCGTCACCCTGAAGGAGGCACATGGCAAACAGCTGGTAAGGGGCTCTCCTCTCCCCGCGGCTCCAAACTGCTGACCTGGAGGAGGGGGGCAGCTGCAGGAGAGGGGCAGTAGGGCTCTCCCTGAGCAGTAGGGACGCCGGGGTGAGGGCAGGCAGCAGCTCGGGGGTTTCACGTGCACCCCGGCGGGGACTGGTGCGTTATGCTAAAATGTGCCTTTCATTTCCTCCTCTGTGTGGCGAAAGCAGCCTGGCAGGTTAAGCAGAGGGAGAAGAGCAGAGCGAGGTGCTTGGGGCTGACCGGGACACGGGTGGGTCAAGGCTGCAGCGCGTGTGCCGTGTTGTGTGTGCCGGAGAGCGAGAGGCGGGTACGGGGTTCCGCTGTCCCGTGCCCGTGCTGCGCAGCGCCAGGCAACCGCGACCCGCCACCGCCAAGAGCACTCCTGGCTCGGATTAAGAAGTATTCCTGCCGGGATTAAGAAGTCTCTTCCTCCGCAGAGCCTCAGGGACCTCACCGCTGCTGAACTCTGGGTTGGGAAACGGGTTTTCCCACTCGAGGCCCTTCCCTCCTCCCTCTGCCCTGAGTTCTGCCGAGCCAGCGTTCCAGCGGGCACAGAGACGTGGGGCCTCGATGTCCCCGCCTTTGAGTCCAGCTGCCGTGCTTGAAATGCTCCAGAATCGGCTGAGACTGAGGGGATAAAAGGCATTTGCTATGCTCCCTCACTGCTTTGCGTTTGAAATTTCTGGGCTCGATCTGGAGCCCAAGCAAAGCACCCTGCAGGAACCCAGTGTGTGGGCAGGAAACGCCTGGCTCGCTCCGGACCTCAGGACACGTCACATCCTCCTCGGGAGTGAGCAGGAAGCGTCCTCTGCAGTTATACCTATCGCAAACAAACTTTCCTGCCCCAAGTTACGTATAAAAATTCAGGGCTGCCAAACAGGAGTGGCTATGTCGGACAGAAAGTTCCTTCATCCCTGGAGCTGGTAAAGCAGCAACACCGCCCTGCCTGAGGGGAAGCCCCTCCACGGGTGAGCTGAGATCTCAGCTGCATGTTCCCCTTGGGCTTTGGTTTTGCTTTTAAACTCCCCAGGATAGCCAGGGAAATCAGGAATGCAGCTCTTCAGGAGGAATTATAAAAGGGTTTTGGTGCAAGGAACCTCAGTCAAATTGGATTATTTGTTTTCTAATTTTTAAAAAAAATTAAAACTGTCCAGCTGTGACAACTCTCTCATGGAAAACCCCAGTTTTCAGGCATCGTTTTTATTAAAGAAATGGGAATCTGGCAGCTGTGTCTGCCGTGGCCGTTCATGGGTGTTCGAGGTGTGAAAACACTGCTGGAGGCAGCCAGGAGCAGCCAGAACCATTCCGAGACTGTCTAATCCCTGAAGAAGGAGGTTTAACGTCCCCTCTGGGATGTGGTATAGTGCAGTATAACAGCACTCAGTGATCTGGTATCCCTTAAAATAAATAGCTGGGTGAGTGAGTACCACTGTTTCACCGATCTTCAGAAACGATGGTTGCTTATTACCTCATCCTCAGATCCCACAGCTGCTGTCAGATGTGAAAACTAAAGGTTTGGATCACATCAGGCACTTGTGAAGGTTCTGGCCGGAACAGAGCTTTAAGGGAGAAAGTGAGATTTATTAATTTAAAGTGAAACGTACTTATTCAAAGGGAAAGTTGTTTATTAACCTGCCACAGACAAAGTTACACGTATATAAAAATTAAACATTGACTTGAAAGATTGCAAGATCATATCAGTTTTCATTATGCCCTATCTCTACGAGGAGGGAAGTGAACGCAGTTTATTACAGGACTCGCTGGTGAAAGCATGACATTCAGTCCATTGAGAAAGAACAGCTGGCAGACATTACCAAAGCGAAGAAGGAAGTGGAACAGAAGAGAGATGAGGCTGCGCAGCACCTTCAGTCTTTACAGAAGATGAGAGAGCAACCAGATGTTTTCTGCTTCTTCAAGGTGAGCAGTGATATTCCACTTTTCTTTACAAAAAAGCCAGCTGCCCTTTCTGGAACCACACTAAAAATATTTTTTTTTTTTTTTTTTTTTTTGCAATCCTATTTGTAGGAATTTGAACTGGCCATGTTTCTGTTCCATGGTTCCTGGATTCTGATGAAAACCACTGGCTTTTATTGCCAGAAAAATGATTTTATCAGAGATGAAGCCATAGCAACACTCTCTTGGATGCGTATCGGTGATGCTCTTGCACAAAAGTCCCAGCGAATAGCCTTTGGCTGCAGAGGTAACTGTCTCATCTCCCACCAAGTTTTGCTTCTGCTTGTGGACAAGCTTAATAGCTAGACTGTTTTATCATCACTTCTCTTGCAAAGGATATGTTTGATTTATAACTTATATCACCCCCTAATTGATGCCTGGGTGTCAGCTGTAATTCAGTGGTGCCAAACCACAGCAACAGTAAGTTACAGATCCACAAGAGATTTTGCTGCGGCACTGAACTCCCCAGCTGCGTGACGGGCTAGTTCAAACATCCAGCTGGATTTTACGATGTCATCTCTGTAACTTGTACAAATTACAGCTGAGCTGGGACTTGGATTGTAAGGATAACTTTGAATCCCCGTGTACCCAGGGGCTGTGCTGGCAGCACACAGCCCATTACTCACAGCAGTGTCAAAATCTGTCAAAATCTACCCTGTGGCAGCAAAGTCATTTTCCAGAAGCCTGGACACCATTTAATATGTTTGGCGTTTTCTTTCTATCACGACGGCAGTTGTGCTCGAGCTGCTGCCGGTCAAAGCACTGTTCACTCAAGGGTATTACCAAAAACACCTCCCCCTTTCTCATTTTCACCATTTGAAAGTTCCTGTCCAGGTTTGGTAAGCAAAAGGCATTGCCACGTAAGTAGCAATCTATAACAATTGCAACTCACTTTTCTTATCAGAGAGCTGCTTACCTGATACTGCACGTGCCAGAGCACCCTCCACCCTCCTCTTTGTAGAGTCCGTCCTACCAAAGGAGTTTGTTAACTTTCTAACGCTAAATGGTTTTCCTTGGTGAAATGACTGCCCGCACCCTAGGATTTCGAGTCAGAATTTCAGCGTCAGTGGGATGGATGTGGTGGTAGTGCAGCTGGATCAGGCCAGGATCGACGGCTGCCGACGCCTGATGTGGGACTTCACGAGTCGCCTGAACTCGGTGCTGCAAGACGTGCAATGTGAGTGATGTGCCCCGACCCGCTGGCCACGCGCTGCTGACCCGGGCAGAACACAGCAAGCCGTGGCGCTCAGCGAGCCGGGCTGACGGCCTCCAAACACCGGCTCCTTTATACAGCGCGTGTGCGTGGCCTCAAGGGGCTGATGAGGTTTCAGGTGGGATCTCAGGGTGCTGGAGAGGGGAGGGCGAAGGGAGCAGAAAGACTGTTTCTGGGGATAACAAGGAAGAGGTCTGCTCCCAACTAGCGTAAGGCCAGCCTCTCCTCTGTCTGGTGTGGTTTCCTGCTCCCACCTACCTTCTGAGTCTTTGGGTGCTCCATCACGCTTTCAAGAAACGACCTCTTTGCTTGCCCACCCCCATCTCCACCCAGTTTATCTCCAACCATGAGATCCAGGGGCACAGTACCCCTTGCCAAACTTGGATGCATTGCCAGCTTTGTAAAACATTCTTCTCCGTCTCTCTTAGGTGAACTCACCGACCAAATTAAGCAGAACAGGTAAATCCTTTCTTTACGTACAAAAACGTTCTCTGCAAATTTCTCCGGGGGTTGTTCACTGAAGGACTGCGTGTCCTGTGCTCCTCTGCTTCGGTCTCAAGGAGAGACAAGCATTGTTTAAAAGGTTGTCCTTCATCTCAAAAGAGGGGGTCAGATCTAGTCATGTCTCTTATTTCACTATAAGCAAGATGGGATTTGTGTTTTACAAGGCACTAACATTCAACACTGTTTCTTTACAGGGAAGCTTCAAGTGCTGGTTCCCCTTCAAACTGTAAGTGTTCAAAAACACTAGTCACTCCTTGGGACTCTGGCCTGGGGCTGTGAATTTTGCAGAGGAAAATCTCTCACCTCAAAACATGAGCAGCATCAGCACTTCCAGACAGTGCAGGGTCACCCCTGTGCCCAGCTGTACGTCCACAAGGGATGGGGTTGTGCCGGTGGGTGGGGTGAAGTGCTCTGCACCACACCAACCCCCCCGGTCAGCCGAGCCCGCGGTCTCAGTGCTTTGAGCGAGGAGATGCAGTGTCCCCAGGTCCAAGGGCATGGGGAGGGCTGGTGGGATGAAGGGACAGTGGGATGGAGGAGCTGTGGGCCTCGTTGCATCTTGAATTCTTTCTCTGGTTGCTCAGGGGAAATAAATACGGCTTCATCACCTACCGGTATTCAGAGCATGCTGCCTTATCTCTGAAGAATGGCACCTCACTTAGGAAGAGGAACGAGCCTTCCTTCCAGCTCAGCTCTGGTGGCCTTGGGCGCTTCTTCTGGACCAGACACTCTGACTTGGGTAAGAAAGCAGGAGCTGCTTTTTCTGAAGCGCCTCGTTTCTCAGCACAGAGCTGTAACGGTGCATTGCACTGCTAAACCCTAGTCACACAGGGCTCCTAAACGACTATAGAGCCTGCAGGAAAATCCCACTGGCTCTCCCATGGCTCACGGAGGTGCTCTTAGCTCAGTCAGGTGGCTTGGGAAACTGTGGGGAGAGAAGAAAAGCAACTGGCATGAGGGCCCAGAGCGTGTTGGCTGCAAAATGTAGCCCCACACTCCAGGGCTGCTGGGTCTCAGCTGACCACAGCCCATCCTGTTTCCACTGCATTTCTACACAGCGCTGGACACTTTCCAGCAGAGAAGTCCCTTCCCAGTCGTCAGAGAAAGCAGTCAGCCACATCTCATTAGCCCAAGAGGTGATCTGGGTGGTTTGCTGCTCTGCAGGACAGATTCACCACACTGCAGAGATAATTTTGAGCCAAAATGATGGCACTGAAATGTGCAGCGGTCTCATTAACTCTTTCTGTGCTGTATGGGCTTCTGCAAGACCTCTTGCCTCACTCAGCGACTGCATTAGCCGGCTCTTGCAGTCCGGGACTCACCCCTTGGACCAGGATCGAGTGAGCCCTCACCCCCCGCTTTGGTGAGTGAATTGTTTCTTCAGGGTAGCCTTGAGTAAATCCTCACCCTCTTTTCGGTGAGTGACCCCTTGGTTTGGGTACCCTCGAGGGGGAGATTTTCTCTGGTACGAGCAAGTGTGCGCCCATTTTGGTTCCTCTTCCTTCAAGAGCGTTCCTTAGAGTTGAATTTGTTGCATGGCGATACGTTCCCGACTGACATCCGAACTCGTCGTTCACTTTGGTCCTTCGGAGTGCTGGGCCACTTTGACTGTAATAAACCCACAATTTTTGAGTAGCTGCTGCTGTCTGTTCAGCCTGGTGGCTCGGAGGTTTTCCCCTAGGTAGAAGGGAGGCACAGACCCAACTCAAGAGTCATTGCAATTGCTGGTGACCGTGTAACGCTTATTCCCGTGTCTCACGTTTTCCTGGCTGGTCCAGAGCATCTCTGTGCAGCACTCCCAGAGGCACCCGGCTGGCAGCCGGCCCCTTGCACCCTCTCTGGAGAACCCCTCCAGGAGGCTCCAGTGAAAGCCTCCAGGCACAGCCCTGTGGCACTCACAGGAGTAATAGCAGGAGGAATATTTAAAACAGGCTGTAAAAGTCAGGGCACCAGAGACTGTCAAAGTGCTCATGAAAACGCATGAGCTAAATTTCCCCCAGAGCGTGATCTTTTGGGACATCAATTTCTCTTTTCTGTGTGCACGTGGGGAGCCTATTGCAACTACTGCCTGGCTTTAGAAGCTGCTGGGATACAGACGGTAATGATAATACCTGCAGAGGCCCGAGGAAAATGTTTATTCATAGTGTGTGTGTGCGTGCTTGCTTGAAGGAATAGTTCCCATTCTGTTTCTACATAGAATTGCTCACTAGGTGTCCTCACAGGATCAGACCTCACTGGAAAGCTTTTATAGTGGTTTGGAAATGGTTCTGTTTGCCCAATCGGCGCAAGGTTGTCCCCGGCCCTACAGGAGAACTGCGCCCAGAGTCTGTTCTGCACAGGGAGTGCTCTTCACTGGGACGGTTTTGTGTCGGCACTGCTGGGCAGTGCTTAGTTTTTTTATAATACCAGCTATGACCATCATCAGAATGATCATCAGAAGTGCTGGATTAACCGTTGTGGAACTGGTTTACGAGCTGCCCTCAGAAACACCCTGCACAGGCCTCGAAAATCAGTACTGAGGATTCCTGCTCAACGGCAGCTTCTGTGAGGAGCAGTCTGCAAAGCCTTTTCGGGCAGCTTTGCTTCAGCAGCAAGCAGGTAACCATGATGGGAGAGAACAGCCATGTAGCACGGAGGTCCTGGCAGGTGTGGCTTCTTTATGCAAAGGAATTGCACAGCCCCTTCTACAAACTGAAAATGATACACATGCACTTAACTGCTCAGGACTAGCCCACGGCAGTAGACAGGAAGCCACACATAGACTCATCGTTTAACCTCAAGAAGAAACTGCAAAGTAGTAGTTTACATCAGTACCTGTTTCATGTTTTTACAACCCAAAACCCCAAACGCACATTGCCTTAAATGGGTAAGGTCTTCTTGCAGGGAGAAAAGGGGAAACAGAGAGTAGGCTGCTACGTGAATTCCTCGGAAACTACCTCAATATTGACCCTCTTCAGTCACCTTTGATCCTTTCTTTCCATTTCTATGGCCAGTCCCAACTGCTGATTCCCCGTCCCTTAGCAACAGCTTGCCAGATTACTCTTCTAGCACCGTCTTTTTGAAACCAGTGTGGTTAAAAGCAGTCATAATATCCTTACAAATACCTACTATATTGCTACAGTTCAGTATTTCTGTACTGAAATAGGTTCTTTCCCTCAAATTCCAGTTACACTGGGACAAGCCTCTTTATGTTAGCCAAAACTTTTCTGCCCCCAGAAGTTGTATGATTTAACTGCTTTGACAAAGGGTTGGAACTGATAGTCCAACCAGAACAAAACTGTGCATAGACCAGGCAACACACACTCTCCCCTTTCCTCGACTAACATGTATTGTCAGGACTGTGTCATCCCCAGGAAAATCGAGAACAGCAATACAAGTTCTCGTTAGCACCCTCTTTGCAGGCACCAGGAACGTTCCCCTGAATTGTTACTGTCCACTCTACTGCACAGGAGGAAAGGGGTGACTTCCCTGGCCACAGGAGATGAGAGCACAATGTCTACCCACATCCTCACAGAATTCAGCTCTGCACAGTGTCTTTACTATCAGCTGCAGTGTTTGGAACTTTCACCAATTACTAGTAAAAGTCCCAGGAATAAGAAAGGCCAAGTAATAAACGCAGCAGGGAAGAACTTTTTTTTTTTTTATAAGTATAAAAATCTTTTACATTTGACAAAAGCTTTTAAAATCAGTCATAGGAAATTGCTGGGCTACTCCATTTCCTTCCTGTAAGAATCAAAGACATCAGACAGTTGAACAGTTTGTCTCACTAAACACACTGGCCCTGAAATTTAATACTAAATGCCAGTTGAAGTATTCTGGTCCATCCCCACTGAAACAAAAATCAAAAGAATTATTTTCTCCTTTGCTTTTAACTGTTCAAATAGACAAATGTTTTTATAGTTCAGCGGGGCAGTAAAACACTGCCTGCTTTAAACGCTATAGAAACACAAGACATTTCTATACACTTTTTCTACAAATATGCACGTCCAAGGAAAGAGCAGTCTTATTTCATGATGAGTTCTTAACATTCAAAATATAATATGATTATAGGTTTTTCATATGGCATATCCTTGTCTGTCAGACAACACAGCAGTGTCTTTTTTTCAGGCAACAGCAGTGCTAAAACCAATGCAGCTGCTGAAGAGGGTTACAGATTAAACTCTGCCAGCCACCACTCATACCCCTCACCTGCCAACAACCCAAGCAGAGCAAAACGCAGACTACCAGTTACAGTCATCAGAGATATCAACTATCCTCAGCCAGAATCTCAGGATATTCCTCCCAGAACTGGTCCCCAATAATGTCACAGTGCAGGGGAACAACTTTAGTCCTGGTCCGGCTCACTTCAACTTCCTTTTCTTCTGCTTCCTTTGGCAGTTTTATTTTCTTAGTCATGACTTCATTAGTCTGAAAATACAGTTGACACATTAGCAGACATATAGACATACAGAGAGGACTCACAAACGGACAGGAAACAAAGCTACAACAAGAGCAACTATCAACCCTATAGCATACGCTGGAATTTGAACACTGTCTCTTTTCAAACAGTCTTGTTCTCAATTCAAAAACTAACACATGAGCAGCTGAAACTGCCTGTCATCATCGCATGGCTTGAAGAAATTACCTGCAAATTCCCAGAACTGATGGCAAGTACTCGTGAATAAAGTACAATACTTAATTCAGAGCCATATAAATGAAATGGGGAACCTTGCATATGTCTACAATAACCAAGAAAAAAATATGCATGAGGAACAAGTGGAACTTATTTCCCGGTGGGCGCCTCTATCTGTTCAATTAGTTCAAATGGAGCAATAGAAATTGTTGGCCAAATAAAAGAAAGGTTTACTTTTGTTTTGTTTTTTTTTTAATGTACAGAAGTCAAAAGGCTGAGCAAGTTACGGAGAACTCTTAACACAGACAGATGGGCCCCCGATCACACAAAACACACTATTTCTAGTTAAGGACACTTAAGGACACAGGAGGACACTGCGGTCCTAAACATTTATGATTTTCTGGGATCTCATCTCAGACAAAACACAGGACAGGAATTTCTTCCACCATCTCTGGATCAATGATGAAATCCTCTAAGCGTGCTATGAGCTAAGCTACCTTACTGAGCAAAAGTTCATCATTCCTTTGCAGTGGAAATACTTGGGATCTAACCCTGTGAAGGGCCTGGCACAGGCCCCAGCGATTACCTTTTCAGACTGACAACGGTCATTCAAAGTTCATTTTTAGGAAGCAGAATACTTCCTCAATTTTCAAAGCTGGTAGCACTAAGAAACCAACTGTATGATTCATTAAACTAAGGAGATTTATCTAGCAAATACACCAGTCGTGTGAAATTCCACATACACACTGTCATCTGTTGATACAAATTTTGACCATTCTGATAAAAGTGTATCTAAGCTGGACTTCAGAAATTAGTTTTGATACTATGCTCATAGATAACAGATATCTCAAAAACACCTCCAAAACAACTAGTCATCTTACATACCATTTTATGGCAAATATGGTTAGGTTTAGAATATACTAATACATCTGGTAATGCCATAGTGCACCTATTTAAAGCAAGAGGTAATACAGTTTTTTACCTTCTGCCATACTAAGACGGTTCCTTTTCTATACATCAGTGGTTCATTGTTGTAGTTGATGTTGAATTCAGAAAATAAGATTTCATTCTTATCTCCAGCCAAAGTTCCCTGAGAGGAAATGGAAAAGCACTCTTAGAGAAAACAAAGAAACAAACTTAACCTCTAGGGTAGACAATGGGTGAATATTGGAAGCGAGGCTGACATTTATACAGGTTTTTCACCTTTAGAATACAAGGTTTAATTACCTCTCCCAATAAAGGAATTATTTCCAACTGCCAAATGACAATATTAAAACCGAGAGGGTTTTTTATTGCATTTTCAAGACAAATAGAAGAAAGTCAACAGAATCCAGGAGAAAACAGAAATAATCTGCTGAGCCCGCACAACGAGACAAAATACTATAGAAAGGATGGGGGATCAACAGCAGCTGAACCCCGCCATGGTACCTCGTGTATGTGGATACCGGAGGTTTATAGGACATCTCTAAGATTTCTGAACTTGCTAATTAAGAAATTAAAATCCTGTTAACATCTGACCAAAAATACAGTAATTGCAAATCATATTAACATTTGTACAACTCAAGACATTGTTGAATCTACAGCCACAGAAGTATTCCAGTAAGAACAGACGAGGCAGTCAGGACTGCAGGGTAGGCAAGACTCAGCTTTGCAAGTCTCACGATTTTATCTGTAGCTGTAAAAAATCCTGTGACCTCAAAAGACTCTTACCCGGAGTCTATCTTGTGCTTGCACCGGTGTCAAACCACTTCGCTGTACAAGCATCCAAAACACTGTATTATAAAGGTTATTGATATGGCCTAGAGGAAAAAGAGAAAAGAGTGAGAGAAATAGTGCTTACCAAATCTGAGTGACTACTTTGTTTCCAGAGTCCTATCCAAGAAACAGCCCAGAATAAAGGGGAACTAATAGGATCAGTTGCTAGAGAAGATACAATCTTCCTGATCCATTTTTAAGGTGCTGCATATCCTAGATGTACAGAGATAGATTTCACTATAATTCTGGAAAGAGAGAGCAGAAGATGAAGGGTGTTTCTGCGTAACAAATTATCTTGATTTTAGCAACAGGGACTAGGTACTAAAAAAATAAATCCAATGGTGTGTTCTAGCATGGAACACACAGCACTTTTGATTGCTACATAGTGTGAATGTGAACATTCATAGCTCTTCATTAAAGAGGATTATGTTGGCTAAACAAACCTGGAACACAAAAAACAATAAATCAATTTTATTAATAATTCTAGTATTTCCTGTACTGAACTCACTCCCAGGATGAAAGAGCCTGAAGACTCAGAATTTCAGCATCCATACAAAGCCCAAAACAAATCTAATATTGTTCATTTAAAACTACCACCCTGCCTGCTGTTCTTTCACTGATACCTATAGATACAAATACACTGGCAATAGAGGCATTTCTATTGAGAGAGGAAGAGAACTCAACTGCACACCTCTCCGTTTTCTAGAAATGCTTACAATCTGCTTGTCTCCAGCTGAGGTAGTCCTTTAAATTTTGGTTGCTGGGGTACAACACAATTCGTCCATCAAATCCTGGTGGGTACAGAAGCTGCTGGTCCTTAAAGTAATCCTTCCAATAGAAAACGTAACTTGAGGCAAACTGGGAGACCACATGAGTCATGAACTTACTTGCAAACACAATGCAAAAAGGAAAAAGAAAAAAAATATTATTACATATATGTGATTATCAGTAGTGAAATTCTGGGGGAGAGCAGCATTTCTTATAATGGCCCAACAGATCAACAATGGCACAGAGACTTTTGAAGAACAGAAAGTACTGAGAATCAAGGAAAAGAGTTTGGAGACGGCAACATTTTGTTAAAAGAATGTTTTGATTCCAACAATATTTAATTCTAATGTTTGTTTTATGAAAACTTCTTTTAAAAACTCTGTACCACTGAACATGTTGTCCTGAAAGGTCACATGCAAAGAGTTCACATGAAGAGCCAGAATGAATTCTAGCATGTGCACCCAAACGCAGCCCTGCTTCTATCCTCTGCATGCAAATAAAAGCAAATCTAAAAAATAATTACAGGTTAGAGAGAGATGTTAATACAAGTTCACTTCGGTATCAAAGCAGCTGTTACCTTGCTCTTCTTTTAAACCATCTACTCTTCTTTTTGAAAACAAAACTGTATTCATCACTCTGTCCATAAGCAATAGCAATATCCTCCAATTCTTGCATCACTGTCTGGGCACACTTGGTCATCAGATGAAGAGCACGGTCGTCATTTGGCTTTTTGAAATCATGCTGCTCAGAAAACCTTCAAAGCAAAAATGGTCAAATAAGAATCTCTTAAAAAGCTACGGAAATACTAACCCATTCACTTTCATCATAGCTGCTTTCTATGAATATTGGTGTCCAGTGTCTGTCAATACAGACGGATGAAAAGAAATAACACAAACCTTCTGTTTTATACACTCTTTCCCATCAGTTATCCTAATCAGTCCTTCAAAACAACTGGTTTCCATATTTTGTTTGGAAAAGCATGACAAATACTACTTTCCATTAAACTCACTTTCTCCTAGGGAGCCTTTTATACTCAGTCCAATAAGGGCACATTGTCAATAAACTTGTGAAAACTTGAGAGCTTCACCAGAACCCCACATGTCCAAACCAGAGAGAAATCTCCAGCAAGAACTGGTGTCATCGACTACTCGAGAGCACTGTGCTCTGTTTATCCCAATGAAAGGTGAACGCCACGCAGACACTAACACCAAATACAAAGAACCACCCCTGTGGACCAGCTGCTGTCCCTCTCCCAGCACACCCAAGGCACTGCTATACCATTTCCCTACCACCACCGCCCCGGCCACCGGCTGCCCGTCCGGCCTTCACCTGTGGAAGTTGCGGCCGTCCAGCCGTACCACTATCCAGCAGTTGGGAAGACAGGTGTCGTCCGCCTCGAAGTCCCGCACGTACTCGAACTTGCTTTTCGCCATGAAGAGGCGGCGGCAGCCGGACGACCAGCCCGCCCAGAGCCCGCTCCGCTCAGAGACGGCCGCAGCTGCCCCCCAGCAACGCAGCATGACCCCAGCGGAACCGGAAGGCTCCCTACAAGCGCTCGCGCCGGTGAGCCTTTCTGGGCGCCTTGGAGGACCTCTCTATGGCTCCGCGCCTTGGCGGCGGGTGGGCGGAGCGAGAGGAGGCGCGAACCGCCGCGCTGGTCTGCGGCGTGTGTGCCAACGGTTTACATGGCGGCCGCGGTGTGTGGCGGTGGCCCGAGGAGGTCTCGGGGTGCGCCCGTGAGCGGGCGGCGGCGGGGCGAGGGCGCGGCGAGCGTTGGCGCAACGACCGCAGGGGGCGAACGGCTGCGGCGGGATGGAGGGGAGGCGTTCCCTCACCCTCCGCTCCAGGGCTCTCCCGAAGTCGCTCCCGGGCTCTCGCCGCAGCCCGCCGCACCTCCGGCAGGAGGAGGCGGCCAGCGGCCCCCTCTGCGCGCCGCACGTCAAAGTCGAGAAGCCCGAGCCGGAGAAGGGAGATCCCTCTGTCCTGGACTGCCATGGGGACAGCGGAGAGTCGTGGGGCGAGGTCGGGCGCTCCCCAGAAGCGAGGGCGGGTAAAGAGGAGGCCCGCGTCGCCATCAAGAGAGAAAGCGACCATGAAAGCGACAGCGGAGAAAGCCAGACCGAGGCGAAGGTGCTGGAGAAGAGGGGGAATGGGAAGGAGCCCCGGACAGGAGCTGCTGTCAAAGCGGAGCCGCCTGACGCGGCCTTTGGCGTGTGCAGGGTGATGACGGAAAAGGAGGAGGCCCTGGCTGGCCCCCTGTGCGGGCTGGCTTTTGCGGGCCACCAGGACTGCGGAGTGCCGCAGCGCCAGGGGTTGGGGATCTGTGAAGCTTGGAAGATCCCAGCTGTGGTTCAGCCCTTACTTCCTGGGAGCCTCATAGAGGTCCAAGGCCATGTGGACGCATTGCTGAGCCGTAGGACCAGGGTGCTGGTGAAACAAGTGCCACTTCAAATGCAGCCTTTACTGCAGCGTCCAGTAAAGATTGACGCTAGGAACGTGCCCTTCACAGTACTGCCCTCTGATGCAGGTATTGCCTTAAGGGAGCTTGCCCGGGTTCAGGAAGCGGCACGCAGCTGACAGGTTATCAGACAGGAGAACACAAATGGAAAGGTCGTGTTACAGAACCATCCCTCTGGACGATGGGAGTTTATACAACTCTCGTCTTCAGCCTAAGACATAAACATAGGAGCGGACAGAGTTCTCTAGCGGTTTGTTAAAATCAATGCGGTTTTGTCCACTTGCTCCCTGATTACAGTAAATCCATTGTGACAGTGTTCAGAACAGCACTCAGGTGTGATTGCAAGTTTAAGGTCAGGAATCTCCTTGATTTTTAAAGCTATGAAGCACTCATATGTTCCTCTGAGAAAGTTTGGACATGTTACATGAGGAACATTTGGAAACATCTGGATTAGAACTTGCCTTTTTGAAAGGCACAGAGGCTTTCAAAATTAATGACTTAAAGATGAGACAACTTTTGTCCTTTATAGATAATGTGAAAGCATTAATTTCTAAGCCGTTTTCAGAGAGCAAATCGCTTGTTCAGGATCAGTTGTGAGTGGTTTGGGGGTTCACCACATCACCAACTCAATTTAAATGCAGTCTGTGTTTACAAAGAGCCAAAGCTGGGTGTCAGGGAACAGCCACTTGGTAACACAGGGTCCTCCAGCAAAATGAGCATCCAAATCTGAGAAGAGTGAGAGGGAAAAAACCCCAAACAACCCAAACAGAAACCCGTGACAGCAATATCCTCAGCTGAGAAGCCAGGGACTACGTCCCACCAGCGTGGGACCAAACTGCCACACCGTCATTATACCTGGTCCCTGCATTGTTTGGGCTTTGGATGCCCAGTTCTGGTGGTGATGACAAATCTGCAAGGATAGGGCTATGCTCTACAATGTGTGGTTTGTACGTTCCTAACACAGCAGTGTAGCCCAATGAATCCTCACGCAGTGTGTGAGCAGTCCCATCTGTTTCTTTTTTAATTGACATGTCACAGAAGCCAGGGAAACGATTCCTTAGGCACGGGTTCAGTGAGGGTTCCTGGACGATGCTCCCTTAGCCTTAGTTAGTTTTCTAGGGACTGCTCTCCAAACGTGCATTGAGTTTCACGTGTTCCAAAGCTCTAGTGATTCTTCTGACTGTCGCCCGACACTCTCTGGATGCACTACTGAATGTAACCTCCATTGCGTGTATTGCCTGGAAGGTGACGGTCTCTCCTCATTCTCTTGCATAGGTTTGCCAGATATTCCATTCAGCAAGGACAAAAGCGGCCGCATAAAGCGTCCGATGAACGCGTTTATGGTGTGGGCTAGGATTCATCGGCCCGCCCTGGCAAAAGCCAACCCAACTGCCAGTAATACAGACATCAGTGTTCAGCTCGGGCTGGAGTGGAGTAAACTGACTGAGGAGCAGAAGCAGCCCTATTATGATGAAGCTCTGAAACTAAAACTAAAGCACGCAGAGGAATTCCCTGGTAAACCTCTTATTTATTTACCTGAATGCTTTAGAAGTGCAAGATTTTTGGAAAAATGGATCTCTCTCCTTAGAGCAAGTAATAGAGTTAGAAAACAGCTACAAAACTTCCAGGCACACAGTCCTTCTGTCGCCTTTCTAGGGCCTGAAAGCATATGAATTGTTTACAGCATCCCAAATGATGTTTCATCTCTCAGAGCCTCCAATGTTTCCTAAGGTCTTAGAGCAGCACAGCTGTAGCAGTTCTTCTGAATGTTTGGGTGCTCTAATGGCCAGACAGTGAGTTTATTGTGAACACGGCCACCTGCCTTGTTTTACATGCCCCAGAGAGATCTGCCCAGGTGGCCTGTGCCTCCGTTCCTTAAGGCGGGTGAGGGAAATACCACAGGAAGCACAAAAAAACCAGCACTGTGTTCTGTGGGACTCTTCAGTGTGGAGACTTGGGATTCCCAAATAATGGTGTCAAAAGATGTTGTTTCTCAGCCTTTTGTCAAAAGGGTTAAAAACCTGTACCCTTAACAAATTAATTTCTCCGTAACACTCTTTTCAATCCTGCTGTTCATGATCATGGCTAATCCTAGTAGACAAGATCTGACTAATGTGTCATAAACAGCAAAAGATCAGAGCAGCACTCACCCTCTCTCCTTGCACCCTTCAAAAAAAAAAAAAAAAGAAAAAAGAAAAAAAGAAAAAAAAAGGCTTCTTTAAAGTTGCATTGAGAATCAGCCTGTGTAAGAAACTGAGCTGCTCAGTGTAAATTCAGAATATATTTATACATCTGTTCTTGTTTTGGTTCATGTTGTAAGTCAAAGGGAAACACACTCCTCCAAAATCTATAGAGGATTCCTTGTGAGTTATATTTTCCATTGTCTCGTAACAGAAGTCTATGTGAGACTTAAGGGGTTAAGGAAACATTCAGACAGGATCTAAGTGTTGAATACGGTCATGGTTTTCTTCCACGCGGAAAGCCCACAGTACAGTGTCATGTCCTCCTGAAGCTTCCCTCAGCTGTGCCACATCACTCCGCACTGTTGCGTATTTCTTTGTCTCACAGTTATGATTTAGTAACGTAAAAACAACTCCCGAATATGTCCATCTTGTTTCCACCTCTGATGAAACACCCCATTTTCTAGCTCACGGAAACAAATGGGCTCTTGCCATTGGTTGTAGGAGCAGGTTTTTTGACAGAATGACAGATATTCTAGCTTTACATAAAGAATGAGACCATCCCAAAAATTGGATGTCTGCATCTTTTTTCATCTCCGACAGACTGGGTTTATCAACCACAAAAAGGCAAAAGGAGGGATTTTTCACTGCCTGTCTCTGCTGCATTTTCCGGCACTTCTCAGAGTATCATCACTCCAAGTCCAGCTGGCGTCCGTTCCTTCCAGCCACCTTCTGACCCTGTTGTCATCCCCACTGTTAAGAACAGTATTGGACATCCAGTCTGTGAGTTTTCAGTAGTGAATGATTTTTTAAAAGTTCAGAATTTACCTATTGTAGCAAAACTTATAGTAATGTAGATAGAGTCAAAACAATTTCTCAGTCTTCCTTGACACTGCTGTTTCTGTTGGTCCTGCTCTGCTCTGCTCTGCTCTGCTCTGCTCTTCTGTCTCCTAGTCTCTACCTAAAGTTTCCTCAGCCTCTTAAGTTCTTCTGGCATCTTCATTGCCCACAGATTCCTGCTGTTGTCTTTGTAGCTCCTGGTGACCGCTTGCTATCTCTTGGTCTTTTGGGATATCTATTACTCAACACTTGCTTCCTGGAAAGCTACAGGTGTTTCTTTTTCTGTCTCCACCTCACATTGATCTTACCTCACCAGCTCTAGCTGCCCTCATGCTCAACACCAACCTGCTAAGCCTGAAAGAGCTCCTTAGCTTAGTCCATGGCACCTCCACCCTGATGTTAGTGCTCCTTGGTACCATTGCTCTAGAGCAAATGCTCAGCAGCTTAGACTGCTATCAAGAGACAGACTTGCCAACAAGGTCATCAAAAGGAGGTCGTGGCGTGTTAGTAAGGAGTGTGCTGCAGCATTAAAGCAGTCACTACATGTGAAAAACCATTTGCACTTTTTCCGTGAACAGGGACTTGGGTATGTGTGCACACCTGGAACAGATCTATAAGTAGTTGTTAGGAACTTGCACATTCCCGCGGTTTGAGGACACGTGGCTCGGCTTTTAGACAAACAAAAATACAACATTAAAACATTAAAAAGTTGTATCTAACCTGGAAGGATCCTCCTTTTGATAAGAAGTCAATATGGGCAGTGAAGTAGGATGCAGCACGAGAGCCCCCAGTGGGGTAGAACAGCTGACCAGCATGTTTGGGAGTGAAAGAGCCCTCTGTCCACATGAGGATAGTGGGTCTCAATGACAAATAACACACCCAGGCAATGGTGTTTGTCTCTTTAAGCACACTAACAAGGGCCACTCTCATTCTACTGAGGCAAGAAAATGAAATGCCATCTAAATGCTGTGTGGTAATATTCCGAGGTAAAAGAGCTTTGTTCTGGTGAAGTTGTGAGTTAGTGATGGGATCCTTTCTCAAATCCTTCAGTAAATTTGACTGAAAAAAGTATTTTTTTCTCACCCTAGGGTATTTTATAATGTTATCTTGTCCGCAGACGCTACTATGCTTCATTCCAGAGTTTACTATCCTGTTGTGGTTGAAATGATTCTTCAATACAAACTGTAAAAATCTGGACACATTTAAGTCCTGACTTAACGACTTAGAGTAGGTAGTGGGGTTGGGAAATCCTTCTGTGATGTGTTTTGGAAGCTGTCTGTGTAAAGACACTCCTGTTGACACGGCGCGTGATTTGAAAGCGCACATTCAAGTGTACGTTCCGCAAAACGTTTCAGATATTTGCAGGAATTGGCTAGTGGGTACGTTTATTGGTGAAAGAGATAAGAAAACCTATCGGAGAGTAGGGTGTTTGAACTGTGGCTTCTGCTCCTCACTGCTGCTTTGGCGCCACACAGATTTGTAAAGAATTTGGCTCACTCCAACTCAGCAAGCAGACTTGGGAAGTCTTCTGAGCTTCAGGCGCTAAACGCGCCCTCCAACCCCATTCCGTGGCCATATCAGGGCAGGACACTGCCCTCACCAGCCTCACAGCCTCACCACTCCCTAGCCAGGTCCTTCTTTCACCCTTGGGTTTCTGTAGAAGGAAGCTTGAACGTGTGGGGTCCAAACGCACCTGTCAGAACACATGTAGGCCAAGTTCCCTTTTTTGGGTTTGCTTTTGGTTTGCTCTGCTGCTGTGTATGAAATCTCTTGGTCTATTCATGTCTGATAAATAACTGTTCTGTTTCCTAAAGGTGGGTCGTCTTCTGCCATCCAACCGACGGCTTCTTCCGTTCAACGTGCTGCTCCAATCACTCTTCTCCAGATGAATAGTGCAAGCTTCCCATCAGTGATTGTGCCAGCTCCAACCCTGCCCCTGCGCCCTGTCATTTCACCACAGCTCTTTGCTGAACCTGCTCAGGCAAAAGATCTTGATGCATCATTGTTCCAGTAAGGATTCGTAGGATCCCGGGGTGATCAAAACCACAGGCACGCACCCAAAACAACCTCAAGCACACACCCAAAGATAACTGCATTTATTTTATCCACACACAGACTAAATATAAACTTATATATATGTCTGCAAACTATTAAAGTTTAGGCTTCTAAAATGTTATGACTAAAATTACTGTTAATACAATTAAGGCAAATAATAATAATAATACACCGGATTAGAATTTTAGTCTTCCAAAAATATTACCACTAAAGTTATTGATAATGTAATTATTACAACTAACAATGCACTCTACAGACATTCGAGGGCAATATAAGCAATATAAGCAGTCCCATCTGTCCAAGTGCAATTCATCTGAATGAAAAGGGGAGAGGGTGGGAAGAAAGTTACCTCAGTTCATATACATACCGACCCTAGGACAGCAAGTGATGTCCAAATCAACAGCGTCCCCAGCATAGATTGTTTTTGGGATGAGGCATTGGTAGGTACCGGACCCTTAGCGAGCATCCTCGCGGAGGCAACGTGGTTCCCTTTTTCCGTATAGCTACCTCGCCTCTGTGCTCAAACAGCACTACTTTTATAGCAGAGGTTAAAGCCGCCCCTCACATAACGTATGGCCAGTACGTATGTGTGGACTGCCCCAAACTCCACCTTTCAATTACATAATCCGTAACTTCATGCATGCCCAATTTCACTACTGGGGTCACTGTTTGGTGGTCATTTGACTTCATCTTTACTCTTCTTCCTCGATAAAGAGTTTTGCAAACATGGGAAAACTCACTATTGTTGCAACTTCTCTCCAGTTCACATCCTTTTGACGTCCAACCACAAGTCTTGTGACTATGAGTTCATTATGGGAAAACCCGTTAATGTTACAATTAATCCACTACTATCATTCCTCTCTATACATAAGAGAGCTCGCTATTGTTTTCTGACAAAAACTCCCCACTGCCCTTTGATTCCTTTCAAAGCTCTGTGTTCCACTTCAGACCAAACTGTTTAAAGGGGCCGTCTGACACAATCATCTAGGCTCACTTACTCTCTGAAGACACCTACATCAGTTTTCAAGAGCGCCAGCAGAAAACGAAGTAACATCACCACCACTAATGGCAGCTCTTCTGCCTCTAATAGTGAGCCCCAAGAAGTACCCAAGGCTTCCTATTTTTCCTAAAGGTGTACCTCTTCCCCAAGCTACACCTTATCTTCACTCACATCTCTATGAGTCTCCTGCCATTTTGCAGCTAGCCAGCCAGTCTGGAGCAGCTCCTCAAATTCCATTTTACCACCCTCTCTTTGCAGCTGGACCTCACTTTTTCCCCTCAAGGTAATGAAACCCTTCAGTTCAGTACTAGTCAGAACATGTGCTAAAAGGCAGAGAGTCTTTTGACTTTCAGAAAGCAGATGGAGCATTCAGAAGAAAAGGTGCTCTTACCTTCCTACAGCTCCTGTGTGGTGGGACCTGCAGGCCTGAGGCTGCTTGTAATATTTATTGAAGGCTTCACAGTACTATTGCAGTAACTGGCACTCCCAAGCCCACAGTAAACAGAAGTATTTTCCCTCCACTTTAAGTGCAGTTGATTTCTACAGAAACGCATTAGGTAGAGATAGTGTAAATATATTTTGAAAGTGGTTGGGTAGAATTAAAGTAGGGGTATGAGGTGTCTCCTGGGTACTATGACTGCAGCTGTCATAACTATCAGTGTTTCTGAAATCCAGCCAGGTGAGAAATGTCTTCAGAATTCTTATGTGAGTAGTAATTGCTAGTTTTCCCTTTGCACTCTCTGGGCAGTTAGTCAGAGGTCATCTCATCAAAGAATTTACAAGCTAACACTTGTAATATCCCATGGGTATTCCCTAAGCTAAGCATGCACAGAAGGCACCAGTGCCCTCCCAGCAGCAGGTCCGATGGCCTGCTGATGCTTATTCTTTGTAAGGCATCATTTTTCTTTCATGACTGTGCAACATCAACCATAACAAATTATTATGACTATTAGACTTAAATTCTGCCTGTTTATACACTGCGTGTTCCTACTAAGAGCAACTACCCATATGTTTCTACAGCAATAAGAGTACCTGGTCATAAATCAGGGCTAATGGTGACCCATCAAACTCAAAAGAACTTTATGAGCTCATAAATGCAATAGAGGATGTTGCTGGGTTTGAGGGCCTTTAAAGAAACACAGGACACATATCCCCAAATTGCTAAAGATGAACTTTGCCTAGCCCTTGGTCTCTGAAATTAGACAGTTGTATGAGGCCTCTGAGGGAGAGGAGTGTTCTTGTACCATAAACGACTGTTCTGAGTTCACACATTAATGGACTTCGGAAGGCTGACAGCTTTGCTAATGCCAGGATCTTTCTAACGCAATGATTTATAAGCTCACATCCCTCTAAGCTCATTTCTTGCATAGAAGAATCGTTATTTCTTAGTAGCACTGTCAGTGCAAATGTATGTATGCTGATCTATGCACTAAACATTTGCAATGGAAAGGCAAATAGTCTCCTTGAAACCTCACGAGGCATTTTGTCAATGTCTGTCTAATGTCTGCACTGTCCGTTACTGCTTCCCATTCTTTGTGTTCTGAACACCGTAGTGATTTCTGTAACACTGTCAATTACAAGACGTGTCTCTCTGCGTGTTTTGAGTATTTCAACAGGAAAAAGCTGACTAACATAGAACATTAGTGTCGTTCTATTTTTCATAGGTGAATGGAAGTCCAGGCAATCTGCGTTTCTGAAAACTCTCAATCTCTTTCATTGCAGCACATGCCCCTTCAATCAACCTCCACTTGGCTGGGGGCGTTCCTCCAGCTCAGTGGCTGAACGCCCTGGCTTTTATGAAGACACCAACCAAAGACAGAAGGTGATGTTCTCCCCTCTGGGCAGAGACAATCTTCTCAGGGAGCATCTGGAAAAATGTACACCCGAGGTCCACCGCAGCTTGGAGAACCCTGAAGTAGAGTCCAGCCACGGCAGCTGCAGCGAGGAGCGGTATTTCAGCCCCCTACCACAGCTGGACATGGAAGACTTGAAGAAGCTTTTGCCAGACCACCCATCTCCCTCCAGCAACATCTTAGTCAATGTAACTGACAGCGACGAGGAAGAAGAAGTAAAGTTGTTGTAAGCATTGTAATTTTTACAACAAATTATTATTAGATTAGATTATTGTTATTGTATTATTATAGAGAAATATTATAGAATGTTATTTTAAATGTTTTTTCAGTCACTGTATCAAATGGAAAATCCATGTAGCTTGAACAGTTAATTTTGAAGAGTTGGATGAGCTGTTTGTATTTTCAAAGACCACAGTACAGCTCTGTGGAGGTCAAAAGCCTCTGGAGTTTCACTGCTTCAACAGGGCATTGTTTGGGCTTTGGCTCAGTAAAGCATTTACGTTCATGTCTAAGCATGTGATAATGTGGTTCCCAGAGGAGAGCCCTGTTTAAGCACATCCTTTTAATGCCAACATAGGCACTTTGACAGTATTTGCCATAATTCTGTAGGTACTACTTTAGGAGTTTTAGCAATTCAAATTGTTCTGGTCTATAATCATAATGTCAATTTTTTCTGCAGTAAAATACTCTGAGGCCCAGAGAGTGAAGTCAGGAATGATTCTGCAATGCTTTTTTTCCCCTTGTTGAGAAAGTTTTGAGTTTAATTTGATTAATTTTTAACTGTGGTCTGTATCCGTGGTACAACTGCTATGTAACACACTGAAAATTTGTATCAGTAATACCTTGGTCTGCAACCAGTTGCGTTAATAAAAATGGGTTTGTCCAGAAGGTGTGGTGAGGCATGTAGCAACTGGCGAGAGGAAAATGGATGGGATCTGGCCCTGTGACTTGCACTAGTGATCTGTCACTTGATCCCTGAGCATAGTTAGTACTCTAAAGAATTCTCCAGACTATACCAAATTCCCTGAAGCATATGAAAGGCTTTGGAAGGAGAGAGTATCTGTGTTGAACTCAAAAAGTAACGAAATTCACCATTTTTTTCTCCCCTGTTTTGTGGAATAGAGGCTCATTTTCTTCTGGGAATCCTGTTACTTTGCTGTTGTTGTATTTGAACAAACTCATGCAGAAAATGTATGCCTAGTGCTGCATTTTAAGCCACGGCCATTGAGCTGAGTGGGGACAGGTAAACTGCAATTCAGGTAACTCACAGACTTACTGTGCAGCTAAGCTGCACATGCCTAGAATGACAACCTGATGTCATTTTTTTCCCAACAATTTGGGTTGCTAATACTAGTGTAGGTGTGTGTGGGTGTGTGGTATAACTCTGTAAATCCAGCTATCACAGACACGTGGAAGAGCTGAAAGCCATGGATGGAGAAGTCATCCACGTCAAGCTGGGTTGCCAGAGGATGCTAAGGAAAGATTCAGAGGAAGCCAAGTTGACCATCTTATGTCAGACACCCTGCATTTTATGGGTTATCACACTGGGTCTGTTGGAGCCTGAGTGTCCTGTGGAACCCGAGGCTTAGCCCCCTTATAGCCCCTGAGGGCGCATTGTTGATAAAGACAGGTACAAATGCAATTTCCATATGCTTCAAAACATGGAGTCAGTCTTAGAGTCAGTGTCGAGTGGATATCCTCTGGGTTCTTTGTGTTTAACTTTTCAGTCTCATATCAACATTTTGGTGCTTTTCTGCTTCTGTAAGCTCCTAACTCCATTTTCCAAGTCCAATATCAAAACCTGACGTTTGAGAACTGCTGCATTTTCTAGTTAAAGACCACAAAATCATGAGTAAATCCTGTCTACCCTACACGTGGCAGCTGTGCTGTAAACAGCCTCCTGCTCCCACTGCATCTGCAGTGCAGATGAATCACTAAGAGGAAAGTCTCATAAATAGTAGAAAATGCCTGTTCGTTTCTAAATTACCTTCTCCCTGAAAGCTGATCCAGCCTGCAGGAATGCACATGGGCAAATGGACTACTTCCTTCCTAAGGATCTTTCAGGGTGTAAAACAGCTGTTTGTGGGATTATTCTCTAGATCTAGCTTTCCTCTTCTCCCATTTTTCTTCTTATACACTGTGGAGTGGGAGAGAAGACCTATATCAATGCCCTAGATTCTAGAATGGATAATACAAATGTACTTCCTCCTATACAGGGTGTCCAGCGTGGTTTGAAGGTGTGTGGGGGGGCTCAGAACTGATTGATTTTACCCTGTGAACTTGGTGCTGATAGCTCAGAGAGAGCTTCAGTGGGTTGAGGCATTCAGCATTTATGGTGCAGCATCTACCTGCTACTGGGACCTTTGCAGTTCAGGTAGGAAAACACAGTATTACACCCTCAGTAGATATCTGTTCTGTTTAATACCACTAAGGCCAAAAGGAGAGACAACAGGTTTAACACATCCTGCATATATTCATGGGAAACCCAGCATCAGGCTGATCCCTCCTTCCCTTCCACCTGGAGCTGAAGTCCTGAATCGGTCGTTGGCGATCTGTGTCTGCAGGTCTACCTGTTGGACCCAGCCCCCAGGTGAGCTCTCTCCCCTCCAGACCATTATGTCTTGTCTACAACAGAAGTGAAACTCTCACCAACAACCCATCCAAACCGGGCTTCCTCTGAACCATTCCTAGGAATCACGTTCTGGCAGCCCTGTAGGGGGGAATGCTCTTGGGATGGAAGAGGGGTTTAGCTCCCATTTCTAGGTCATTTTCAGCCCACCTTCAAACTTACCTCCTAAAGGCAGACTCCTGAAGTGCCAAGGATCTGTGCTGTTATTGCTCCTCTTGCAGTGCGTGAAGCGGGTCAGAGGCACGGCCAGTCCCTTGGCAAGCGTGCGCCCTTCTGCACGCCTGCTTCGTGTCAGGGCAGAGGGTACTCCAGACATTGAGAGGCATATTCTGGTCTCTTCTAAGAGAATTCTTTTCTCCATTCTCTGCTGTTTATCTTCATCTACAATAAAATTCACCTTGCATGCTTCTCAGCTTGAAAAACAAATCAGCTGCAGATATTCCAAACAAAGTTTGTTTTCCTCCTGCTGCTGTAGAAGCCTAAAGACATTCTATGGTGCTTCCCAGTGCATCACTGTCTGTGGCTGTCCATTTGCAGAGACAACTTTCTTCTCCAAAGTTATGGATTGGATGTTTTTAAAAGGCTTTGCACCATTATACCTGTTCCCCTTCTCTCATAAGAATAAACTACTTCAGTATAATCAAGAACGTGTTGGAGAAGTTTGCAGGCAGCGTGGAGAAGACTACAGAGCTTTACATGTACACATACAGTTAAAAGGATGCGACGTATCTACATATGCAATCTCCTACCATTAAGTTCACTTGCCTGTGGGAATGAAGCGAAAGTAGCAGCAGTTACCCACCCTTTAAAAAGAAGCATGAAGGGTGCTTTGATATTATTTCACTAACAGCGCATTGAGACGAGCCCTTGTCTAGTAACTGATCATCTTACAGCACTTCTCCCTCTTTGGTAGGAGGCTGCTCCAGGGCTCTTCCAAGTATTCCCACTGTTCTACTTGGATGGTGGAAAACCAAAGCTAGACACAATATGCTGGGTCAGCCAAAGCTGTTCATGACTGTTAAGACTCAGAATAAATAAGTTCTCTGTGAAATCGCCAGTTCTCTTCACAGATTCACAGCCTTCTTCCTTTGATCATTGCAAGCGATCTGAACAAGAAAAATGTTCTGAAAAATGGAAGATTTCACATTTCACTCAATGTCAGCCAAAGACATAAAATTGATTTCAGCAGTGCGAGTGTCTGTGATGCAGAGGTTAGGCAGGACAAAAAGTCTTCTCCATTCTCCTGCTAAGACTTTGATTCTTGGTAACATTTTCTCCAGTGTCAGCAGGAGTCTTCAGTCTTTTTGTTCAACAGCCTTTCCTATTTCTGAAGAGTGAGTTCCAATGAAATATTACTGAGCCTTTAGTCTGATACATGTCCAAGTCATTCTCTGTACAAGTCTGTTTCTTGAACAGACATTCTCCTCTGTAGATCTAATTCCTTCTAGGTGCCCAACTCCTAATTTACTATGAACGTAACAGGAATATCATCATCTTTTGCTTTCCAGCTAACAACAGAACTGTTAAATCATCTTGCCAACTGTCGAGTAAGTGCAGAAACCCCACTGCAAAAGCATTCTCATCCGCTTTGCCCTGGGGAAACTGAAACACCTAATTTTCAAGCCTCCTGAACAACCCTTGCTCTGGGTGCTGCATGGAGGCTGCAGCTAATAGGTATGTCCAGCCCTTGATCACAGGGGATGTAACAGATAAGGGAACAGAGCACAGACTTCCAAATTCCCAGCTGATGCTTTTAATCAGGCAGTTGGGATCCTGGAGGAAATGAGTCTGACTCTGTGTAATTCTTAGATAACCCAAAGCCTGACCTTGCTCTGTGAATCAGGCAAATGTCCCATTGACTCTGGTAAGAGCTTTTTGAAGAGAGGGGTACAGGCAGGATCTGACTCACCCTGTGCCAGAGGCAGGTAGCGTTACAGCATCTGAGCCCTGTTAATAAAGCCAGAACATCCTGAATCTTTCCATGCAACAATGTCTCAGTCATGTAAGTGATATATAATATATATAGAGAGATTAAACTATATATAACAGCTGCACAGTCTGCAGTGATATTTTTATAGAGGGAGTTTCTGGTGATTATAAATTAAGATATTGATTCTCATATTACCAAGATCCAAAGATAAAAATATCACTATATAACAAGTGCAAACATCTCATGTATTTCATTTTTATGATACTTGAATGCTGACACTCATCACAAGCAGATAGTTATTGGCCTAAGTATTTTAACAATCTTAAAATAAAGCTCCTTTTATTCCATTTTATGCTTTGTATGAACCCATCTTCTTTTAGAGAAATATATGGAGCAGTCCCTGGCAAGATTTGTTGTACTGAGAAGATTTGTGACAATCTTTCTATACAAATGTACATGTTCCTCATCAAAGTTCTTTTTTTTCCTTTGAGTAGCTAGAAATTTTATGCAGGGATGAAAGCAAAACAGCTAAGTTTTTGTCTAAAATTGTCTTGCATTTTTACTTATTTATTATAAAGTCATCAACAATAGTGCCATTGTTGTCTTCTATATTACAGACAGCTATAAATAAATGGGAGAGTTCACAAAAATTTCAAGGTTTCCCTTCAAGATACTCCTCATGATTAGAAAACAGCTGAAATCTGGTCTCTGGATTTTTGCTCTGGGAAATAACATGATGTAGTTGTCTGACAAAAATTTGTGATCTCTCTGTGGGTCAGCTAAAATGCCATTTATAGGCTGCTCATCCTGATGATTCTCTCTAGAGATGTCCTTGCTTTCTTCAGGAATAAACTGACCTTCAGAAGATCACAAAGGTTCAGCGTGTGAAGTGCTGGGAGTGAGAGGGGACATATATGAAAGTCATAAACCAAAATGGCATCTGCAAATAGAAACAGTCACATTCCCTTTGGGCACAGTGAAGGAATCAGCAAAGACCTTCAGGAAAAGAGAGCTCAGTGGCTTCAACAGCATATATAAACCTCTGGACAAGAGACAAAATCATTTCTATTATGTTGCAAACCTTTATTCTAAATGGAGTATTAATTTACTATTGGCCTGATTTACCGGTACACTCTGAAACGTAGCCAGGGGCAAATTCTCCCCATTTCTTAAGTTGGTTTCCTGGTGGTTCACCTACACAGGCACATTAAGTATATAGATGAATGGAAAGGGTTGTATGGGTATGTGGATCAATGGCTGTCTGAAGAGTATATGACTCAGAGGTAATGCCTTTTCCGGCCACTCTCAACTGACCCCATAAAAAGGCATCAGTCCACCCTCACAGCCTTCCTAGTGTGGTTGCAGTTGAGCTGGCCAGGAGTCACAGCAGAAATACACAAACATAAGGGAAGGCAGTTGCTTTTCACGGACTCAGCATGTGCAAGGAGCATGTACAGCACCATGGAGTTCAGGTGTTTGCAGCTGGTGACCTCAGCATGGCCCCACCAACTCATGCTCTCCTCTTCTGGTGTGACCCTGAGCCACAGTGGCTAACCCAGCAGCAAGGCACTGTGTCTGGCGGGCCTCTGGGTGCTCATTCCCCTGAAGGGCAGAGAACCAGCAAAGAGATAATGCAGGGACCACAACCCGTGGGTTAGCCCTGAAGGATGCAGGAGACAGGGGTGCTCCTTTAGGAGCCTCATGGGAGTGAGTGGACATCCCTGAAAGGCAGCACAGGGAGTATGAGCTGTGGATGCTTCCAAGCCCTGTCCCAGCCCCTCCATCTGCCTTAAAGGGGAGAGAGGCAGCGAACATCTTTTCACTTCTGCCCAATTATATGGGCACAATAAATTTCACTCTATATCCCTGCAGCTCTCCAGGGGCAATACATTTCCCAGAAGCAGAGGGATTTAGGATGCCCCTGGTAACATGGGTTCAGCCATGAGCGGTTTGATAGGATTACATACAAATGTAATAAACGGATAAATAAGCAATTAAAGCCATGGCACAGCTCCTGCAGGAGCCTCTTGACAATGATTTGGTTGCTGCCTCCACCAGGTCCCCCCCTCTTTGCTAGCTTTTGAGGCACGATGGGTTTCCTTCTGGCAGAAGAGTTTTGCAGAGAGAGCCCCAGGGAGGTGCTCAGGCCTCCCCCTGCCCCGGGGTGCTGGAGGGACGGGACGGGACGGGACGGGACAGCCCAGTCCGACAGCCCCGCGTCGCAATTGCACTGGAGCTGCACCCCGGAGGTGCTGCCCGGCGTGGGGTGGAGAAAGAAGAAGAGGAGA
Organism: Bucorvus abyssinicus; assembly: GCA_009769605.1. NCBI lineage: Eukaryota > Metazoa > Chordata > Aves > Bucerotiformes > Bucorvidae > Bucorvus > Bucorvus abyssinicus. The sequence goes on from CM020041.1 coordinate 10,711,882, forward strand.
AAGAGACGCCCCCACCGCCCCCGGGACCGGCGGTGGGAGGAGAAAGCCACGCCGGGCGGTTTTATACGGCGGGGCGGCAGCGGAGCGCTGTGTCCTGCCCGCAGCCATGCGTGGCCGGGGGCTGCTCTGCGGCATCGCTCTCTCGCTGCTGCTGCGGCCGCCGCCCCGTGAGTGCGGGGTGACCCCCGGCCCGGGGGCTGCCCCGGCCGCCCTCCACCCTGCACAAGTGCCTCTGGCTGCAGGAACCCCTGGGGAGGGAGGATGGGGAGGTGGGTGGTCTGGTGGGGGGTGGGGGGGGGGGGTGGGGGGGAATCCTCCTGCTTCCCCTACAGCCAGCGCAGACCTCTCCCCACCCGCCCCGGCTCCGTGTTCTTTAGCTCCCAGGGGTGCGGGTGGGGTCGGGGTGGTGAGCGGCTCCTCTTGTGTCTCCCCAGCGGGAGGGATCGCCGCGGAGCTGCAGCCCGAGGTGGTGGTGCCGCGCTGGGCAGCCCTGGGGAGCCCCAGCAGCGAGAAGGTAGGTTGCGCCCAGCGCTTTATTTATATGTTGTTTTCAAATCTCCTTACCGTTTCCAGGGGGAGGACGAATGTCGCGGTTAGCGCAGGGACTTGCGATGTGCGTTTTGGTTTTGTGACAAGCCGCAGGGATGAGCCAGAAAGCCCATCTGCAGTACGGGGAGCTGCTGCAGCCCCGCCAAACGCTGAGGAAGGCTGGGCGAGCTGGCTGGCACATCCCGGGGCTGAGCTGAGACCGCGCCTGCATTCACTCGCTGCAGGTAATCGGTTGCCCTCAGCCTTGCTTAAAACCTAGATCAAGTCTACCTGGTCTGTAGGTCTGTAAGAGGGGAGAGGTAATCAATCAGTGGCATTTAGGGAACAGCCTCGTAGAGGCATCTGCTTTATGAGGAGACGGACCTCAGCTGTGAGATGCTTCACTAAGAAAAGCCACCCAGCAGCTCAGGTGGATCTAACTGTGTCTTGGACTATAGATTGCTATAGATCTCACCCTGCTTCTCTTACGTAGATGGTTGAAGTGATACGTCAATAGTCTGCACCGTTCTGAGAACGGCTGGGATGCCAGGCTTAAACATGAACCGCATGAACAGCAGCTCAACTTTCCAGCTTTTGCATTAGCACAATCAAGAAGTTATCAGTTGCGTAATCAAATTAAAGTGGAAAATCCAGATGGTGTTATTTCCAAGAAAAAGGAAAGCTGCAGCATTATACTAAAGACAAATCATGCCATCTCCCCATAAGAGGTGCAGTTTGGGGGTTTATGTCCTCTGCATATGATGAAACTTTCTGAAACTTTTTATTGTGTCATATTAAGAAAAAAAGCTGCAATAAGTCTCTTGCAACCTTAATTCTTTTTAATATTCTTGCAGTGCTGACTGGAAGTTTTGGTTCTCTCTATTATTGATAGTGATACAGATACATCTGGACAGCATTTCCCCTTATACAAATTTGCTGGGTCTCGGGGGTCATACTTGGTTTGTTTCAGGCAAATTCCTGTTGGCTCTAAAACCAGTGTTAGCAAAGCTTAGGTACAGCTGGGATATTTCAGTTACACAGCAATTGATGGACGCTGAAGTAGTGGGATTATTGAAGGAGAAGGCAAAGCATTATTAGTACTAATGATGTTTGCACAACCTTTATGAAGAGATTTTTGTGAGGATGGAGACCCTCAGACCCCCCCCAGTTATGGGCAAAGCAACCTGCATTGCTTGCGTGTTAGTTAGCAAAACAGACCTGCCCTGAGATGGACTCAGCACCCGTGATTCAGTAAACTGAACTCAACCCCTTGGAAACCTCTGGGGCAAGCTGGGATGTCCTGTGATGTGGTCCTGAGCATAGTGTACAGGAGAAGGGGGTGCAGCACACCCCTCCCACCCAGCTGCACCCTCAAGTGCTCTAGCACCAGGACTTGTTGCTTCATCTGAGCCCATTAGTCCTGAGACATCAGAGTCACTAGGTCAGACAGGGCATCCCAGCAGCTTGCTTGCACTGCTTCCTGGTGGATGCAGCAGCATCTCTGGAGCTGTGAGCCACCACGGCCCAGCCCTTCCCTTCCCTAGCACTCTAGGTCTGAAGGTAGAGGAAGGTGAGGAGTGGTTTAAGGTCAGCTGCAATTTCCAGGGGAACAATATTTGTTTCTGGATGTGTTCATAATTATGATGAGGTATGAGTAACAGGCACTGTCTCTTTTGCCTGCAGCATCCATTCAGAGCTGAAGTTAAGGTAAAGGCAGAAGGCCAGGAGCTCATCTTGGAACTGGAGAAAAATGGGTAAGTGTGCTTGTGCCTTGCATTGTGGTCTCACTAAAATAATGAAGGATTGCAGTGAAGTCAACAGGAAAACCTCCACTGACTTCAACAGGGTTTTGATAAAGACAGGATGAGGAAGTCCTTTTCTGGATTTCAAGGTTATTCCAGGTCTGAGCCCCCGCTGATGTTAATCGGCCAAGCAGCACTGACTGTAAGAGAGCTTTGTCAGCAAAAAGCAGACAATAACCTGGCCCTCAGCATGTAAATTTACTTCTGCATCATAATTCTTACAACATTAACTAGAAAATGTGGCTGATATGAAGTGCGCTACTTACCGAGCGGCTCAATGCTTTAGAGTCAGTGTGACTAATGAGGATTTCATTGCCATGACCTGAAGAGGTCCTGCTCCATTTCCTGGGAGAAACAATCTGGCAGATTCAATTCCATTAGTGCCCTTCATGCTAAAGTACACTGAAAAAATGCTTTTGCGTTAACTGAAATGCAACCTCCTCTCAGGCATAGTACAGCAATGCTGTGGGATGTCAGAGGGCGTGATGTGTATTGAATTCAACTGAAGCAGCAGGAGATTAAGGTAGGTAGAAGGATTCTGGTCCGGAGACTGCTCCAGAGGCTCTCTGCCCTGTGAGTACATTAGTTTCCTGTGGTGGAAGAGCAGCTGGAAATGCAGCTGCAAGAAGCTTGTCTTAGCTAAGCAGTCCAACACCAACACTGTTGGTGTTTGATTTATTTTTAAATGAGTCTGAAGATTTACCTATGGAAACACAACTAAATGTTTGTCTACTAGAATCAGTAGGGATAATAACCTTGGAATAAGAACCCTGGTTATATTTTAAAATATGTTATGTGGACAACCCAGCCACAGAGCTTGGAGGTTTAGCTCTCCTGAAAGAGTGAAGTGTCAGAACACCTAATTAGTTCTGATGGCAATGCATAAACCTAAATGATATTCAGGGTGTTTTGGAGGAAAACCGGATTTTTCTTGTCACTGTCTGCAGTGAAGACTAAAATCTGGTGGCTGATGAAAGATGAGTACATCCCATGAGGTGTTTTTATAGTAGGCCACATAAGCTACAGGGAGTGCTGCAAACTCTGAACACATTTCCCAGGCACTCATGCACCTGTGTAGAACTAAACAGAAACAGCTATAAATTCTCTGTGTTTTGGCACCTCTCAGCTGGGAAAATAAGAGAAGTGGTAGATGAGACCAGGCAGCATAAGCACTGCTAACACAGTCCTGTCTAATGCAGGAAAAATAGCTGTTGCTGACGACAGCGGACAGTCTCTGAACTGAACCTGGAACAACATAACTGCTAACACTGCCGGGGGTTCTCCTTCCTGGGGAAAGGGCTGTCAGGGCTTGCCTGTTCTGCAGTCACTATGCCAAGGTGAATTTATTTTGGGCACAGTAGAAGCTGGCAAGAGCAAGGAACCTTGCTGAATTTATCCATGCTCTGCACGATGACATAACCTCCAGGTGCCTTGCGGGAGCGGTGCCTTGCGCTTTCCAGTGCAGACAAACTCCTTGCTGGTGTTAGTAAACAGAATGAGGTTTCTATTGTGTTTATTTCCTGAAATGCATTTTCATTCATGGAGATGTGTGCACACAGGCTGAAGTGTGCTCACATGCTTCCACTGCGGGATGAACTGCCTTGCTAGGGCTGGTGAAACGCAGCAAGTGGTTTGGAGTATTTTATGTTTATTTTTTGTGGAAATGCAAGTGATTCCTAGAGAGCGGTGCTTCACACGGGAGTCTTGCCAGCCCTTGAGTCCTTGTTCAAGAAAGGTGATGGTACAATCCCAAAATAAAAGTCTGAACTTGATTAGATGAGAGGCTCTGGAGAGCCACCGCTTTTCAGAGACCTCTGAATGTGCACAGGTAATTTAGAGACACTCAAATTAAGAGACATGATGAAGCAAACAAAACCGTGAAGTCCCTGGGAGCCCTCTGGATGCTGTCATTTTCAGCATCCACAGAGCACTTCTAAGTGGAGGCAAAGCACTTCTCCTTGTCAAAGCATGCAGCAAGGCAGAGTCCAGCCAGGCTCCTCAGGTTCCCAGGCTGGGGTTGCTCCCCAGCACCCAGAAGCTCACCACTGCTATCACTTGTCTTATGGGAAGCCTGAGGTTCTAGCTGACGTTCGGCGGCTTCTTCTCTGAAGGGTTTGTTGGGCACCCAAACAGCAGGAGAGAAGGTGAAATCCTCCAGGTGGGAAGTGTCCCTTCAAAGCTGACTGAAACTTGGCTGCTTCTGCTTTCGAGTTCACGTGAAAGTGGATATAACAGAACTGCAACTTTAAGGAAAGTACTTGGGGCATTTTAAATTAAAATAAGCTCCAGAGTTTGAGGTCATTTAATTGATCCAGTTTCAAAAAGCCTCTGGAAACCAGCTTTGCTGCCAAGGTTGGTGCTCTGCTCCCCCTCTGTTCCTGGGCTCAGTACAGGGCTGTGAATGCACCTGCCTGGCTCCTGTTTTACTCTCATATCTACATTCCAGACTCCCACCACTCAAAGAAAGCATGAAATGATTGGCATAATTTGGGACTGGTTAGGCTATGATTTGCCCAGTGGTTCCCAAAGCTAGAAAGGAGACCTGCCAAGCTAGTGAAACTGTTGTAAGTGATGTTCTCGGGGGATTAGGCAGTCTCGTTACACATTCACCACGCTCCTTATGGAGAGGGAAAGCTGATGAGAATATGAGCTTGCTATGAAGGGTGGGTGGGGGGAAAAAAGTCATAGTCTGTATGGCTTTGGTAGAGATGCACTCTAGCTTTGAAAGAATCGTGCTATTTTCAATATGTGGAAGAAATGTTGATGCCAGGCCTGTGATTTCCTATTCCGTATGAGAAAGACATTGTGTTCATCCCCAGAGGTGAAACACAGAAATTTTTATTGCCTATCTTTCTTCAGAAATGTGCACAACTCTGTATTTTGTAATAAGCTTAGCACACATCTGAGTTTGGACTTCACGTATCTATGAATACAATTATTGCATTAGGAGTTACCATAATATTGCATTATTTCCTGCTCAGGGGTGTGATAAGAGGGCGGAACCACAATGTAGTTCCAAGCAGAGTTCCACACTAGTTAACATTTCTGAATAATGATAACAGTATATCCCCCAAACGACTCAAGCTCGTTTTAAATGACTCAAAACCATGTCCTGCAGCTGCAGGATTGGAAAGCTCAAAACTGCACAAACAACAAATATATGGAGAGATGCCTATAAAGCAGCTTTAAATTTGGCTGGGGCTTAGGAACGGAAGAATCCGAGTTGCAAACCTTGGATGAAAAATAATTTTTTTTTTTTTTTTTTTAAAAAGGCATTTGCTTTTGTTAATAAAAAGCAGCTTTGAGCCAAGCAGAGGAGGATGCTGAGATGCTCTGAATGTGTGGCAGCACTGCCTGGTGTGAGCCTTTTCTTTCTAGTGACGAGGAGAGCTCATGTTTGCACGGCAGAAACCTGCATGGAATTTGTCTTCTCACCTTAGTGCAGGAAAAGTCTCAACAAGACTTTCCTCCCTCTTCTCCTCTTCCTCTTTGTGTCTCTCATGGGAAGTGCAGACTTGGGAAGGTCCACTCAGCTGCAGGGAGCAGTGAAGGCTTCTCCAGGAGAAGTCACCTTCTGCAGGGGATGTCCCTGCCTGTGGGTGAATCCCATGGGCAGTGCTGTGGGCATGGCTGTGTGTTTTGGCAGCCTGTTTCAGCTGCATATTTTGGCTGCCACCTGCCTGCAGTAGCCATGATGGTGTGGGACATTTGGTGGCAGAGCCCCAGTGGAGATGTGCAGGAACTAGCTGAGGACACTGCAAAGTAAGTCCAAGGCTCATCTGGTTTGACCTCGGGAGCAATCCAGATAGTTATTTTTAGGCAACTGGATCTAATAGGGAGCACTATCATTTCCAACCTTCTCTGGCGACGAGCACTCCAGCCCTGTTGGATGCTCCCAGCAGTCTGATAAGGATCTGTATGTCACTTGTATTTCACTGTTTCCTGCTTTTGCTCATTTCCAGGGCTGCTTCTACCAACTGAGTGAGGAAGAGGGGAGGTTGCTGCCTGCCTTTGAGCAGGAAGGATATATGAGATTATTCCACTGATGGGCTACACATCATCAGTGTCTAATGGGCTTCCTGCATGGGGAGGGCATAAGGGTTACGTAAAGGAGGGAAATTGAGTTTATCCTGCTCTTCTTGGAATCATCAGGAAAACAGGGTTGGGACCTGGAAAGCCATAGCTGCTTTTCAGCCTCCTGATTCCCTTGGGATGTTCAGTGATTTCTCTGTATGGGGCAGAGAGGAAGAGATGAGGAAATGGACCCCATTACATCTTTTGCCCCCTGACTCATTATCAGCTAGTTTCCTCATTTATTTTATTTCCCTTTTTTTTTTTTTTTTTGTCTCCAAGCGACTTATTTGGTTACCATTGGTAAGCCAAAGGGCTATGTGACAAATTTCACTTGGGTCCTGTAACATGATTTACACAGTGAATGTTTCAGACGATGCCGGTGGCAAAAGGGGATTGGAGAGACGTTTCCACTAGGCATTACAGTTAGCTTAGTTCCACCTTAATAGCTGGGAAACTGCTTTTCCCTTCCGAACTGCTGCTGTTCACACAATAAACAAGTTCTCAGATATATCAGCAAAGGCTCTTGAGGAAGGGACCTTAAGAGCTCCAGGCTTCAGCTGGATGAAACTCAACAAGGAAAAATATTTTGGATTTCATTGATGTTATAAACTGCTAGGTTTTGGGTGGAGGATTCCAGAGAGGTGAAATCTCCAATTTCCCACCAGTGGTGGATATGGAGAGCAGGCCTGTCTGCTTGTGTTGTCATGGATTCTGTGTTGGTGGTGTTCAAGATGGGGCCACCTTAGGTTTTCATGTAAATTCTGACTTTAGGGAACACTTAAGTGACTGTGAGGTAAGGGGTCACGTTCCCCTTCTTACCCTACTTGGATCCTGTTGAGAGGCAGTGGAGGGGGACCACAAATTGTAGATGGAAATCTGATGTCTAAGCTTTCTTGGGAGAGTCAATTCCCTCCACCCCCAGATGCTGGCAGCCTGGCTGGACAGATTTATTGTGATTTGAGGAAAGGGACAAGGGGAAGAGATGTAAGAGGTTGCAGGCTTCAGTCTTCTTGGTCCCATGACTGAAAAATGAAGAATCAATGTTTCTCATGAGAGCTTCATGGACCACTTAGCTTTTGTTTTTTGGGAGGAAATAAAAACTGTCTGTCTTCTAGATACTCCTGGGTGTTTTAAATTGGCAGCTGTCCACGCAGACTAGCCCCTCTATAAAAATGAACCCAAACAACATTCCTTATGCGACCAAATTATAAAAATCCTTCTTGCTGCAATTAGCAAGCGCACCAGCGTGCCAATGGGTGATCGCTAGCTGGTGGAGCTGAGCGTATTCACAGTGGTGCCCTGGGATGGGGGACTCTGAGCTCCTCCGAGACTTGTGCTAACAAGTGATGTTTCACGGGTGAGAGAAAACTGCTCCCATTTATCCGGAAAATAGGGATGAGGTTCTCCAGAGCATCTGGGAAATGTGCACTCCCTCAAATGAATGTGGTCATGCGAGACAGGCCCCAGCTTTTTTTCTGCTGTTTTTGGGAGCGTTTGGGTGTGCCGTGCAGCCCCTTATCCCCCAGCTGCTTCTCCACTCCTCTGTGGTGGCCAGATGAGCTGGAGGCCACGCTCTTGCACTGTCCCCAAATGCCACAGGGGCAGCCGCCCACTGAGAAAGCTGGGGTTTGCCCCACGCCCTCAGCCTGCCTCTCCCACTGAATACCATTAGCTCATGTGTGAATTATGTGACCTCCCTGGCACAGCGTCTTGATGTGGCAAAATGGAGCCACACTGCCCTATAATGTCAGTTCTGCACGGCAGGGCCCTTCCAGGGAGCAGCACAGTGGTGTCGGGAGGAGGGTTTTGTTTCAAACAATGATATCATTGACAGGCTGGAGCAGGACCAAGATCACTCCACATCGGCCATCCGCAGAAACAGTCTCAAGCCATCTGTACATTATGGCACCGAGCCACTCTTCCTTCGTTTGGCTTCCTCACTTGTATTTAACCCAGCTCCCAAGGCTTTCCGGGGAAAAAATCCTGCCAAGAGCAGGCTATCTCACCCTGAGCTGGATGCTGAGGATCTTGGGGAACGACTGATCTAGCTGAAAGCTAGTTACTGTTGCAAAGGTGTGAGCGCTTCTCTAGAACATCCTGAGCACTGGTGTGTAGCTTACCCTGGCCTCAAACAGCCCTTCATGGCTGCAGCTGTGATGGAGGTTTAGCAAAGGAGAGTGCTCCTATCCAAAACCAGATTTTCCTCTGACTTCATCAGTTCTTGATGCTGATAACTCCTCTAATGAGAGGCTCCGTGCTGCCTTTTAGGAAGATGATGTGTGCTAGTAAATCTGCCAGCTGCCTGAGTGGATCTTGGAAGCCTTTAAGTGATGTTATCCATCCAAACTTCTGCAGCTTCATCTCAAGCTGCTGTAGAGGTAGTCACTGAGACATAATGTATCAGAGAAGGAGGGACCAAATGGACTATTTTTTCTAGGTTTTCCTTCTCCAGCAAGGAGGTGAGTGTTGTGATCTCCTGGAAATGGTGAAGCACGTCTGTCAGTGCTTTGCAGGGCTGAGCTCTCCTGGAGTCAGCTGTTCAACCTGGCAGTGATGCTGTCCTGAAAGGATGGCAGATAGGGTTTGGGGGTACATGTGTCTCGATAATCTCTCTTGTTTATCCAACAACTGTTACACATGGAGTAGAGGGACAAGACTGGCTGATAAGTCTGATGCACCCTGAGATGGCAACAAGGCTTCTTTTGTATTTATTTACAGTTTAGTGGAAAGCTCAATGCTAGCTGAGGAAGTGAGCTGGGCTGGGAATGAACTTTCTCAGGCTCAAAGTGAGATAACACCCCAAGGGTGTTGCAAGATGTCCGGTTGTTTTTCCTCTTTCCTCACTGTCCTCCCCACCATATACCGTGCAAGGAGCTGTGATAGCCCTTCTCAGCAGCGCTGCAAGAGCCCTGAGGCTCCCCTGTGTTAAGGCAGGAAAGTGTCTTCAAAACAAGACTGTTTCAAGCTCAGAATAAAAAGCTGACTTTTTATAGGGACCCTGCAATTAGGATAAGAGTCAACTGGTAGAGAGAGGCTTGAAAGTCTTAACATGGCACGGCTCAGCCAGCTGATGCATGCTCTCAGCTCAGCAGCTGGGTAAGTATCCCCCTGAAGCAGACCTCTCAGCTGTGTAATCCATCCCAGAAGGGGCTAGAGCCCGAGTCTGCAGGTAGGAAGGGATATGCACGTGCGGTATGTTGTGTGGCATCATCCTGTGCCCTGAAACCTGGTCTGTTGGGCTCTGGTGCTCAGCATGTCCTGGCTTGGCACTGGGGCTGGGCGGCAGTGCTATGGGGCTGGGCAGGAGTCAAAGCACTGAGAAGTTTTATGGTTGATGCTGGAGGAGAAATAAAATAGCTGTTCATAGTGAATACTTTCCAAGAATAAAGGATCAGGAAGAAAACATAAGTGTGCTTGTTTGGAGATGAAACAAGCAGGCTGTGCAAGCCTCAGCTACTGGAAGTCCATGGGCTGGTGTCTAAGTCTGGCTTTAGAAGCACTGGGCAGATGCACACTGGTTTACTGTTGACTCTTGAGATGACAGTCTTACACAGACCAGACACCTACCAGAACACATTGCTCAAGGCAATTTCCTGTGAGTTAATGCAATCTGTTGATTAAACATTTATTTCTTGCAGCCTCATGCTGAGCAAGTTGTAGTCAGGGAGATGGAGTTATTTTCTGTGGGACGGTGCTTCAGTGCTTATCTTCAGTTTACAGACCTGAGAGAGCTGAAGCAGCAATCTTGCCTTCTGATCACTGACAGGATCTAGTGATGAGAATTAACACATCAGAAGGAAACAAAATGAGCTTTCCTGGGCTACAGTGAACTTTGAAAGTAGAGATCAAAGCTGTTGTATTCCCAACATCAAATGCTGTCAAGTACAACAGTGGCAGGCAGTGTTGGCTGACACTAAGCTGTCGATACTTGTTCAGGTGTCTGAGCCTCTGGTTGCCAGATGGGGGAAGTACTTTCAAACTCTCTGATAAAAGGTTGCTCTGGCCTAATTTAATTAGATATCACAAGCTCCCAATCCCTTATTTAAAGAGAGAGGCTTTCAAGGTGGATTAGATCTGACTGCCACATACTAAAAACCAAGGCAGATGATTGGGTTTGCTTTCTTCATCCAGCCTAAAGAACTCAAGCAAAAACCAGAAGAAAACATTTTCTTTCTTGCAGGTCATCGTTCAAAAACCTGGTGCATGAAATGCATTAAACAGGGACGCAGAAGGACTGACCTGCAGCTGCAGTGCTGCTGGCAGTGTACTGCCCAGGATGCACATGGCATCCTCGTGGCAGGGCAAGTGTGGCACTTTGGTGGCCTGACAGCACAGCGGGGCTGCTGCAGAAGTGTGCTTCAGAGATGGGGCATGTTCTGTGATCCTTCTCCAAATTTATGGAAGTGATGCCATTGTTATAAATACTGTTTTAAACCTACATTTTATGGCTGCTGAGATGGACACAGGATATGACCTTCTTGGCCTGGCCCAGTTTTTGGCTTGCTGTACTTTTTTACATCACTGTTTAGCAAATGCAGATGTTTAAAAAGAAGGGGAAAGCTGTTTCCTCTGGAACAAAATCAAAACACTTACTGTTCAGCGCACAGGACCTCCTTTTATAGACTTGGTCTGATCCTGGGCTGAAGACAGGGAGAATATTGTCTATATGAGGGTGACACGAACAAATTCAAACTGGGGAATCAGCATTTTCCTAGGAGAAAGATGTGAATCAGCTTCTGGGCAGAGGTTGAAATCCAGATACAGATTGGTTTATAATTGTACTCAGGTTTGTGCACTGGAAAGAGTCTGGATTTGAGCTGAGAGCTCGTGCTGGTGCCCAGATGTGTCCTGAACTGGCCTGTGGTGTGCTTGCTCCGCTGAGCTTGGTGCTTTGAAGCTAACTCCAGTATATCTGGGGCATAACTGGGCAGTAGTAAAGGATACTCTGTACAGACACTTGTACCTATTAAGGGATGATGATGATAATGTTATGTTTCTGGGGTTTTTAAAGTCCTCCTGTGAAAATTGAGTTGTTCACCTGCAGCTGTTGGTACTGGATCTCTAATTGAACTCAGAGGCAGGCTCTCCTTTACTGTTTTAATTTAATAAATGACTAGAAAGAGCACTTAGGAAGATGGCTTGCTGCACCCTTTCCGAAGTGGGTGTGCTCCATGAGAAGTGCTCACCTCCTGGCAGGGCAGCAAATAGATGGATGTGGGAAGGTCAGCTGTGCTTCCGTCTGACCCTCTACCATCACAGGGTGCTCTGCGCAGGGAAGCACAGCCTGCGGCTCTGGTCCTGCAGCAGCTCCGGTGGCTCCTGTGCCACCAGGAAGCCATTAGCTGCTGCCTCCCTGGGGACAGTGTGTTAACAAGTGCCTTGCAGACAGAAAGTGCTGGTGTGGAGCAGAGGGCAGAGATACAGCACAGCCAGTGTCCGCCCCAAGTCCACAACGGTAGTTCACAGCAACAGGAATATGTATACTGACTTCAGAAAAAGCTGGATCTAGCTGATTTTCCAGCACACCTAGGAAGCAGAAATCCAGGTCTAAAGAAAGGTCTTACTGCTTTGTTTTTTATTTTTTTTTCACCCTTCCACTGTCTCTGCAGAAACCTCTTTGCACCAGGCTACACCGAGACTCATTACAGCCAGACTGGACAAACCCAGACCATCTCTCTGACCCACACGGTGAGTGCAGTGAGCGCTTTTCCTCCTGCCGCATGCAGGGGGGCTCCTTTCTCCAGAGCCTTTTCTTTGAGGTGACAGGACCCCGCAGCTTTAAGCTAAAGGGAAGGGTAATCTGGCTTTCTGATCCGGCAGGTTCCAGCAAAAAAAGTGTCTCTATCCCCCCAAAATGGTAAAAACTTCTTACTGTTTTGCCTGAGCTCTGTTATGAGAGACAAGGTCAGACATCAGCATTGCTCCCCTCTCTCTTGGTGCTGGGGAATCATTTATTCCTCCTGCTGCTCATCCTTTTGCTTTTAGTTTTGTCGCTGAAGACATTCCCAGCCTTTGGGAAAACCAGCCTGTGTAAGCTGGCTCCTGTTCAGTAAAAATCCCATAAATTACTGATCTTTCAGAGGCCTTGGGTGACTCTCCGCTGCAGTGGCACAAAGATGTGCATTGGTTGCAATGCAAAAATAAGATTAAAAACCCCATGAGATCATTTTCACTAATGCCGCCCTGGGGCGAGGGGAAAGGATGTGATGAAAATGTTGGCATTTTTGCCCCAAAGCCTCCTTGTCCCTGCCAGAGGCTGCTTTTGTCTAGCCAGAAACCCTCAGAGAGGGACTTCCCCACTGCCCATGGCATCACCCTCTCTGGGGCTGAAGGCACATCCTTTGGGACCTGACCCAGGGCCAGCTGCCATCGATAGGCAGCTCCTGTTACAGGCAGAAAGCTTTGGAATGGCCTTAATGCTGCAGCCATCTGAGTTGCTTCCTTGGGGATTCAAAGCTCTTAATTTTTACTGGCAACAAGGAGCCGTTTGATGCACTCGCACGGGCCACGCACGGCAGCTGAAAGGCCGGATTTCAATGCAGACTCACAGAGATTTAGTTACGATAGTCAACTGCCAAATGGGGTGGAAAGAGAACAATTACTGGAGTGTTGGCAGTACTCATGTGGGACTCAGTGATGCCTAAATATAGCACGCATCCATCCCGACACTGCATTGCCAACCCTGCTCCCCTCTGCCTTCCAGGACCACTGCTTTTACCACGGGGTCGTGCGAGGCTGGGAGCACTCCAGCGTCACGCTCAGCACGTGCCGAGGGCTGCGGTAAGTGCCTGCTGGGGCTGGAGCTGCAGGAGTGCCTCTGCTCAGCTCTCAGCTCCTATTTCTTTCTGGGCAGATAGACTTGTTCTCAAATGCCACCCAGCCAAGAGTCCTGGGTGTAAAAAGGAGCGTGTTGGGGGAAATGCGGAAAGGTGGGTATCGTTAGCCACTAGAGACTCCTAGCCAGCTCCTAGACTTCTTCCTCCTTTGTGCTGGCAGCATGGACTTGTGCAGTAAGTGAGTTTAACTCAAGGGTTGACTGGAGAAGAGAACCTCACTTGTTAGTGACTCGAGGCTGCTCCCCTTAGAGAGGCAGGGGCAGGACTTGCCCTGTCCCAGCCCAACACGCTACACTAACGCAGAAACCTGCTCCTTCTCCCAGGCTTTCATGACTGGCAAGTTTTTGTGTGCATTTTGGGGAAAAGTCTTCAAGTCTGAACTTCCTCCTGGATTGTCAGACCCACTCTCTGCTTTCTTGCTGGGCGGTGCCACAGTTGTGTGTGTTATGCATTTAAAACCTTCAGTTTGGTAGTAATGGGGTCTTTGGCAGAAAAAGATGGTCTGTATCCTCAGCAGGAGTAAATGTAACAGCTCCTTGCAACCCAGGAGCTGCTTTCATTTACACCAGCTCAGAGTTTGTTTCCAAACCACTACATGGGCTTTATTGAAATTAGTGGTCATCTGCTTTCGAGCGCCCATTGGAAGCTGTGCTGATGGGACCGGCTCCAGCCAGGAAACGGCCCGTGCCAAAGCAAACCTGAGACATCTTAAGTGGATGTAGCACAGGCCAAAGAGCCCAGGGAGATAAACAGGACAGTGCAGCCACCTGTGCCTTGCAATCAATAAATAAACAGTAGTCGCGGGTGTGCCTTGCTCTGGTCAGCCTGCGTTTTCCGAGGCTTTGCCAGCTGCAGAGGAGATAGAGATGTTTTGGTGGGCACATCAGCAGGGTTCCTGCACCCTTGAGCTGGCAACTCCTCGACATCATTTTCTAATTGCCAGGAAGGCACGGGAGCTGAGCACAGGCGGCCGTTTTCACTTGAACCTTCATAGGGAGACATGCTGCCCATCGAGCCATGCGTCTTCTGGTGGGCATCAGACAGATTTCCAGCTCTCCTGGCTGTAACATGCTCATTGAGAAAAGCAGAACCGTATGGCTATGTGCAAGTCCCGGAGAGAAATGTGGGGTTTTTTTCTGTTGACAAAGAAACTCTTCATATTTTTTTAGGTTAGTTTTCTTAAAGACAATTTTTTTTCAATTGGTTGAAAAGATTCCACTGCTCGTAAAGAAAAAGCTGGGCTTTAAAAAAATCGGTACTTCCCAGGTTAGCAGTGTTGCAGCACATGCTCCAATAACCCCTTAACTGATGTCTGAGGACCACTGAACAGATTTTAATATATGCAAGCTCAGGGATCCCCCCTCTAACTCAAAACATTCCCATCATTTTTATTAATGAACAGGATTTTGTGGTAAGGATAAGTGCCTTGCCAGGGTCAGAGGGGAACTCAGCAGCAGAAGAAGGATTTGTCTCTGGTTGCCGTGATAGTAATTAACTTTCCTTTCTTATTGCTTCCTGTTTCAACAGAGGACTTATCATATTGAGCAGCAATTCCAGCTATATCTTAGAGCCAGTTCCTGACAGCCCAAATCAGCACTTGATCTACAGGTTGGACGACCTGAAGTTGCAGAGAGGAGCCTGTGGCTACCAGGGCACTGAGGACACAGCCAAAGACTGGCTCAGAGGCTTCACAACTGGAATGAAACCCCTGCGCCAGAGGGTGAGCAGGGCTCAGACTGGTTCTATGTGTGATGCTCCAAATTTCCTACCTGTTCCAAGCCTGAGGAGCCTGCTGTTCTCTGGGATCGTAGCTCAGAAAGTGAAATGAAGGAGAATATTTAAGAGGGTTTGTAGCAAGCTGCTTGACAAATAGTGGCTCCAGCAGGGAAATAAATGAGTGGAGGGGTCCACCATATAGTGTGAAGAATCTGTGGACTGTTGCTGCACAGATTTTTGCATCTGCTACATGGTCAAATGGGTGGGTTGAGGACATGCACATGGACACTTGCTGTAGCTAAACTGACTTGTGATACTTGGTTACTCTTAAGTTGATTACCTCTGGAGGTCCTTGTGTGTGCTGGGGTGGGGTGAATGGCCGGTGAAAAACAAACTGGGAAAAATGAGCTGTGCGTGTGTTTTATGAAGATAAACTTGGGGGGATATTGGGGAAATAACCTGTGCTGCTGCTGCCGCAGGAGAAACGGGAGACTCTGCAGGCTACGAAGTACGTGGAGCTTCTGCTTGTCGCTGATTATGCAGAGGTAAGAAATCGGATCATGTTTATACCAACGAAGCATCGGGCCCAGAGCGAGCATCTCACCTGCAGCATCTCCTGGGGCAGGAGGGCAGCTGGAGCTCAACAGGTTTCCTCTTGCCATCCCTACGGTCCTACCACCACCAGCAGACAGGGAGAGCTGTGTCTTGGTCATTTTTGTCCTAGCAGCCATGACCACTCTGCCACCATTGTCAGCCACTGTTGGCCGGGGAGAGATGCAGGTTGTGATGTGGATGAAAGACTGAGGCTGGAGGTCAGTTCTGGCCTCCCAAGGTACCAGTGGTCAGCCCTTGTTATTGATGGGAGAGACTGCCTTCAGCCTGGGGTGACCTGTGGGTTTCCAGGAATGAAAGCTCCTAACGCTGTAGAACACTTAATCTCTAGAGAGATAACCATTATTATCCCCGGCTCTGAGCTGATAGCAGATATATAAATAGACATTTTTAAGGCTCCATGTCATAGAATAGGGCTGGGAGAGACCCAGTGAAGTCAGTAATCCCATCCCCAGCCTGGATGGCACGCCAGATGTACTTACAGTGCAAAGCGTGCAGTGTTTTGCTGATCATTTAATCTCCAGCACAGACGGGAGTCAAGCTTGTCCAATTCATAATTTACAGCTTGAAACTCCAATAGTAAAAGCTTTGGGCTAGTGCTCTGGGCTATAATGTATTCTGAACAAAACTAAAGAGGCAGAACCTATTTTGGTTTCTCAGTTAGGCAGCAGGATACCAGGGAGACTATGAGAGAACACATTATACCCAGGAACTGCCATCTGTGGTTCACCAGTTCACTAGACAAGCTGGGGTAGACACTCACAGTGTCGTCGTTAACTGCCCTTACTTTGCTGTCTCCCTTGCTAGAAGAAAAGTCCCAGGTTTTGTTGTCTGTTAAACAAAAATCTAAACATTTTGCAACTTTAATTCCTTGAAACAGTTTGCTAAAATTAGTTTGTTAATTGCCAGGTGGTTTGAATAGGCAAATTCATTGTGAGTGGGATGCGATGAGAGCTGCAGCAGCCTCGACCTCAGACATGAAGACATGTTACCATATATTTTGCCTGGCATGTTTGTCAGTTCTTTGTCAGCGCCTGGCTCTGGGGACTCTGATAAGATTGGGTTGCTCTTCTGTGTTACTACCACTGCTCGAGTAACATCGCGGCAGTGGAATGCCAGGGGTGACTTCTGAATATGCATATATGGTTGGGCTTATAGTCAGATGTACAGTGAAGGGAGGATTTCGGGCTTTGCTTCACAGTTACCTTCTTTTTCCCAGAGTAATGTGACTTGTTTTAACACATTTCAGCTCTTTCTAGTTGCCTTTGTGCTATCTGACATATTAATTTTGTTCAGTTTCAGAAACATCACTTCAACATTGAAGCAACGAGGCTTAAATTAGTGGAGGCTGCCAATTATGTCGATAAGGTAAGATCAGATGTGCTTGAACTGAGGAAAGCAAAGTCCAAATCATGAATTATAAGAATTAATTGTGACAGAGGAACACTGCCTTCTTGGGAGAGAGAATCATGTTTCAGCAGTTCTCCCCAGCAGCCTGGGGAGAAGAGAGCACCTGACAAACAATTCTGTTGTTGGACATCAGGGATGGGGTAGGGGAATCTCTGTCCTTACCCTGGAGCCAGCATGAGTATCTCTGTGTTTTAATACATCTCTTGTTAACTGTGTTATCTAAGTAATGATTTTTGACAAGGGACTAAGGTATTCACTTCACTTTGTAGAACACTTGGCAAGTAGACCTGGAAGGAGCCTTCAGGGGTTGTCACTCCGTGGTACCCGGTGCTGCTGAAGTAAACTTCACTGCATTTCAGATCTACTCCCTTCATACTCCCCGTCTCCCGTTCAATTCATTCCACCGCTCCCTTCACCCTGCCACCCATGAAAACTTGTCCTGTTTGCACGTGACATGGGCAGCATATTATTTCCTTCCTCTTTTCAGGAATTTTGACCTATCTAAAGATAAACATGATGTCAGTCTCCAGTCTTTGTTTTTCTAGATTGTTGTTCATCAGCATCTCTAGTTCAATCGAGTTTATGTGTGTGGGTGGTGCACATTTCTCTCTGCAGAGCTACGGTGCTAAGTTGCAATGCATTTCCAGAGTGAGCATCTTCTCTGGTCATGTGTATCTGTAGTAGCATTTAGGCAGGGCTTATATTCAAGATTTAAAACATGGTAAAATAAATTAGGGGTGCTCATTTTGTCATCTCTTTTTCTTCCTGTATCTTAGTTTTACAGATCCCTGAATATCCGTATTGCCTTGGTGGGGCTGGAGATCTGGAGTAATTGGAATAAATGCGATGTAAGTGAGAATCCCTACTCCACCCTGAAGTCCTTTCTGGCCTGGAGCAGCAAGGAGCGAGTGCACAGAAAACACGATAACGCCCAACTAATCACGTAAGTTTATTTCTCCTGAAATAACCTGTTTCTGACAAGTGGGTTGGTTGGGTGGGAAATCAGTATGTAAGATTATATTGTTCTAAGATTCAGGGTGGCAGATTTATGTAGTGGCTGCTCAGCCAGCATTAAGCTCTGGCACCCAGAGCACAACCACGTTAGGAAAGGTGGAGGTCCCAGGCTTTGCAGCAGCCTAAATACACACACGTCAAAGTGCATCAGCATTATTGGGTGTGCGTATCACAAGCAGCTGCATGTGGTCTGTCACAGCTACATGTACAATTTGAAGAAAATCTGAACCATAAGCAAGACCTGTAAAGGGGAGCTAAGCCCTTTGTGGAAGGTATTAATTCCTAACTCATCCCACTGAGACACAAGGGACACGGTGCTGGGAGCTACCTGATGGTCTCCTTAGGGCCAGTAGCTATGGCCAGCAATGCAGATGTCATTGGAAGAAAAATTTGCAGCAACTCTTTAGACCTCCTTACCTCTTCCATGGCAATTCATCCAGCAGTAAATAGTGGTGAGTCAGAGGAGATACCTGCAGGACTGAAATGCAGAGATATAATGCCTTTTTCCTTGTTTGGTTGGGTTGGGTTTTTTTCCTTTTAACATTACTGTATTTCTTCTTCACCTGATCATGTCCTGAGCACAATCTCCAGGGCTACCATTTAAGACATGCTGGTGGGGCGGTGCAGAATTCTGGTTCACCAGGCTGGAGCCAGGCTTGGCTGCACCTCAAAGGTGTTATCTAGTACTCTGTCAAGTCCCCAAATCCAAAGCTGGCAAATAATTAGGCTTAAGGTAAATATTCACAACCAGTACCCAATTAAAGATCTAGAAACAGTCATTTCTGTTCGTGTTGCAAAGCTCAGCAGGAGTACTTTTCATCAGCAGAGCATTACAAAAAATAGGATTGACTGGGTGGCCCATAAAACAAAACAGTAGTCCAAGAAAAACAGGTTGTAACGCTTTGTAGTTCTGCTGTAATGTCCTGTACTTGAAGATATTACTAAAAGAAATGTGCTCACCTGACACTGCGTGTATGTATAAAGCTGTGGCATATGCAGGATGCATTTCTCTGCCTTGCCTTCTCCAGTGCCTCAGTGCCATTTCGTGGTCTTTCTGGGTTGATTTTAGGGGTGTGCCCTTCCAAGGAACAACAGTAGGCTTGGCTCCCGTGATGGCCATGTGCTCGGATTTCCAGTCAGGAGGAGTAAACATGGTAAGTAATTGCTAATACCTAATATGACGTTTCCTGCCAGTAGTGAATACATGGGATAGATGCTTCCTAAAGCTCAGGAAGAAAATATTTCTCATGAAGGCCTCTAGCTCACCTGCTCATAGGCAAGAGTACCTTCAGCAGATATTTTCTACATGTAATGAGAAGTGCTGCTTACCCCATTGACTCAGAGGTGCACAGGGCAGACACAGGGAAAATGCTGACATGCCGCTTTGATTTTGTACAGGATCACTCTGATAATGCCATTGGTGTTGCTGCTACCATTGCCCACGAGATGGGACACAATTTTGGCATGAATCATGATTCAGCTGGCTGCTGTACTACCCCTGCAGAAGATGGAGGATGCATCATGGCTGCTGCAACTGGGTGAGTTCGTCTTACAGGCTCTCATGGAGAAATGTAAAGGGCTTTGTTACAAGAGGAGTAAGAACTAGAAATGCAGACTGAAGGTGGGTCTGTTGCTGCCTGTTGGAGCCAGTGTGTTTGTAGACAAAATAAAATACTGCTGGGCAAACCCTGGCTCATGTATCAGTAGCAATTTGCTAAATTCCCAATGAACTTATTCCTGCCTGAGTTTTGCTTTAGGTAATGTAGGGACCTGGCAGCATTTAGAAATGGGGCTCTAAACTGTCTGGTAAAAAGCAAAATTTTCCTGTCTTCTGTTCTGAGACTGTCTCAGGACCCCTCTAACTCCTTGTCCCCAAGTGTGTCCTACCAAATGATCCATCACCCCAAAGCAAGATCAATGCATATACACCCATCCTTCCGCAAAATACGAACTGCCTATTGCCAGCAAGTACAGAGAAACGAGAGGTGACCAGGACGTGTGTGACCTTGGCATGTAGAGGTTTACGTGGGTTTCATTTCTGTGTGCAGACTAGGTGCATGGATAGATAGCTGATAGAGTTTCTAAAGCACCTCGTGCAAAAGCTAATGTATGTTACAATGGAGTAACGAGAGGAGAAAGGGTTGCTTCAGGAAAGAACTGAGTTTATTAAAAGGCAGTGATAGGGCTGTATTTCTAAGTCAGAAGACATGGAAACAGATTGACTGCATGTTGTCTTAATACTGCTTGATTTCAGCAAGCCACAGAAAGCCTGTGTTTGAAAGGGAAGAAATAGCTGGCTTTGAGAGAAATGGGAAGTGAGAGTAACTCTGGGAACCCACAAGGATTCCAGAGCTCAGTTTGGATGAGGAACCACAACAGCTTCCATATTTCAGTCACGTAAAAACATCAGACGGACCCATTCACTTAAAGCCACGTTCTGTTTCCTCATGGGGAAAACCTCCTTGGGGTTTAGCAGGTTTTCACAAAATTTCCTCCGTAGATATTTTCTTTTCCAAATAAGGAAAAACATTTAGGTGGGAAGTGAAAACGTAGTGGCGTGCAAGTAGAACATGCACAGATGCACAGATTCTGGCATTGTAGAAACAGATACTAATCATTCATGTAACAGAAAATATTCACATCCTGTGCAATGAGGCAGTAGATAGGAAAAAGGAAACGTTTTTAGCAGTTAGATTCACAAGCATTTTTTCCCAGACTGAGTGTTGGCTTCTCAGTCTTGTTCAAGCAGTTAGGAGTAAGTCACAGCTTCAGTATTGAGCAGGTAAGGACAGCCTTACTAGTCAAATCTAACTCAACATAGTTTGTTTCAATAAAGTTTATTTTTTAAAGGCTGTTATATTACCAGACAGTCTTGCAGTTCAATCTCACCTTGTCTTCAAATGTAATCCAGGTGGATCTGATTTTGAACAGGCACACAAAATCATGATCCACTTTCGCACAATTTCATAGACTCCAGAGGGAGACCTGGGTCCTTTGGCACTTGTTGGGATTTGCATGTGCTCGGTTTTGCTTTCCTAAACCATTGCCCAGATCTGTCTTGATGTTTTTCTACACTGTCCATATTTAGGCACCCATTCCCCAAGGTGTTCAACCAGTGCAATAGAAGAGAGCTGAAGAAGTATCTGCAGTCTGGTGGAGGGATGTGTCTCTCCAACATGCCGGATACCAAAAAAATGTATGGTGGGAAGAAATGTGGAAATGGCTACTTGGAAGAGGGGGAGGAATGTGACTGTGGAGAAGTGGAGGTAACAATTGTTCAGATCCAACCATTTGGGATTTAGTGGGACACAGTGATTTTATTATGTATTTTGCAAATACAGTTGTGTGATATGTCAACAGCTTTTGTTTGTGCAGGAGATATGCATACCTTCCCTGTATGTCAGTGTAAATCGATCTTGTGAGGTATCATGTCTAAATTTACGGTGTGTAGTACAATGCATCCCAGAACTCAGGAATGATGTAACTGATGGTTGAACAGAGGTGATGAAATCTTCCTTTAAAAAAGGAAAGAAAAAATGATCTTAGATGTTGCAGTTCCATGTATAAGTTCACTTTACCCACAGCTCTGTTCTTGATACAGATGGACCTTTTCTTAGCACTGCATCTCACTTCTCCAAATTCATACTTTGACTATTAAGACAAAAACAAGCCGGAATAAGCAGCCCAGACTCATCAGATCTAATGAGCGTGACCTATAGTATCCAGTCAGTCCAACAGAGCATACAACTCTGCAGTACTGCAATTCAGCACATGCTGAGTATCATGAACATATTGTGGAAGGAAGGCTGTTACTTTGGATGTAATTCATCACGTACAAGAACAAATTAGTGTCAGCCTCACACTTGGAAGCTCTGGCACTTCCTTATCTTGAACATCTGCCTTGTAAACTCTGCTGCATTGTGCTGTCTTCTAGGAGTGCAATAACCCCTGCTGCGACGCCAGCACCTGCTCCCTGAAGCTGGGTGCCGAATGTGCCCACGGCAGCTGCTGTCATCAGTGCAAGGTGGGATCTCTGGGTTTTCCTAAGAGGGGAGGGGGAATAATGGTGGTGGAAGTGTGAGGCTGAAAAATGCAGGGGAAAAGGGAGCAAACACATCCAAACACTGAGTTCATCACCTCACCTGAAAGAATATGGTCTGCTTTTTAGGTACAACAGCTACGAGCGCTATCAAACTAGTGGAGTCCTTTCTCGTCGCTGACTAATTAAATTGGCTTCTGTGATAACTTAGGATGAACTGTGGATGCTGCTGAAATGAAGTCACGCTGCCTCTCTTAAACACTTAGGAATGGGGATGAATGAGGGTGAATATTTCTCTCCTTTGGCTATAGAAGAAACCTAGGCAGAGCTCTTAGAGCAAACACTTCCTACAGGGATTAGGCTGGATGCTATCTTTGCTCTGAACCCTCTGTTCTGGGATGTCTCCTTTTTCAGGGGGACATTATGCAGACATGAAGCCACAAAGGAGCCAAGCAATAATTCACTTTTTTCCCTCTTGGTGTCTTTTTAGCTGATGTCTCCAGGAACTCTCTGCAGGGAAAGATCAGGGCTCTGTGACCTCCCAGAATACTGCACTGGCAAATCACCGTTTTGCCCTGCCAACTCTTACCAAATCGATGGGGCTTCCTGCGATGGAGGAAAGGCCTATTGCTACAGTGGCATGTGCCTCACATATAAAGACCAGTGTGTGCAGCTGTGGGGGCCGGGTAAGGACACTACTTGCAGTGAAATACGTTGTCTTTTGAACAGGCAATATTATGTGTCATCCTACTACGATTCACCCTGTGTAAGGCAGTGGTACCTTCCATACCTGTTATCAGTGGCAAAGACTGAGGAGCCTTTTCTCCTCTCTTCCTCATTTGGAGGAGGCAGCAAAAAATTTCCCATGCTCAAACCATCCCAGAAAAAGAACAACGGAGTGGTTGGCATGGAGTGAGTTGTGCTGCCAGGCTCCACAGGAATCACTCACATGAGTCTCTTCCATGCAGGAGCAAGGCCAGCACCGGATGCCTGCTTCGAGAAGGTTAATGCTGCTGGAGATGTCTATGGGAACTGTGGGAAGGACATCTACGGCAACTACAGGAAGTGTGAGTTGAGGTAGGAAGCAGAGTGGCAGCCAAGGGTTCCTCATTGGAGAAGATATTTTTATATATTACAAAATAATGGGCCAGTAGATAAAATGGATCTGTGCTTTGGTTTCACCCTCTGCCTCCTGGGAAACAAGTGGCATCTGTGTTGGACTTAGACGGAGCCCTTATGACTGAAGTTTTAAGTTTAACATTTCTCCTGCCTTTTGCATTTTAAAACATTTAGTTGATATTTTTTCAAAGCAACAGAAGAAGGGGTTTTCAAATCCATAAGTTAAATGTAGCTTTTTAACTGAGACAAAAATCTCCATCTTATCAGTGATTTTGCTGAGGCCGGTCTACCCATGGGGACAGTGAACGGGTACCATCAGTACCCATCAGACACTGTTGCTTGGGCTAGCTCTTGAGAGGTGCTTGCCCTTTTGCTATTGAACAATGACTCAACACTGCCTCTTTAATTTTAAGCTGAATAATCACTTTAGCCTTTCCTTTGACATCAGAGATGCTAAATGTGGGAAGATCCAGTGCCAGAGCTCTGCTTCCAAACCCCTGCAGTCCAATGCAGTGGCCATAGACACGACTATCCGCATGCAGAGGACGCAGCTGAGATGCAGAGGGACTCATGTGTACAGGTCTGAGAGTGAAGAAAAGGAGATGCTGGATCCTGGCTTGGTGCTGACGGGAACAAAATGTGGGAGCCATCATGTAGGTACAGTCCTGACTGTAATGGCTTGGGGGAGGTTCAGAGTTACCATTTTTCCATCTGGAAAGAGCTTTGTGGTTATCAATGCATCCATTTCTTATGTCTAATGCCTTTCTAGAGGATTTTTGTATTTGTTAGAAAAATAATTTCTTAGAGGCTTCTGAGAAACAATGGAAGAATATACACCCAAGGCCAGACCTTAAGTCTTTGCTAGACGAAATCCAGGGCCAGTGCTAAACTTGGGTTTTGCTAATTG
Organism: Bucorvus abyssinicus; assembly: GCA_009769605.1. Lineage (NCBI taxonomy): Eukaryota > Metazoa > Chordata > Aves > Bucerotiformes > Bucorvidae > Bucorvus > Bucorvus abyssinicus. The sequence continues at coordinate 10,735,939 of CM020041.1, forward strand.
GTTGAGGTTGTCTTGCTTAGAGATGAGACACACAATAGAAATCAAGACACCTGAGAGCTCCTTCAGAGACCTGCCACATGGGCATGGCCAAGCTATCAGCTTCTGAGCTCCCACTCTTCTCTCTGATGCATGTCAGCTGGGATTTAGGGTAGTGATTACCTGTTTGCTTGGGAATCAGGGTAACTTCATGTCTTGTTGTTCTGCCCAAGGTGTTACTTGTATTACCAAGATGTCTGGGACCCTGCGGGTCACAAAATAACAGAAGGCAGTAATATGGTGCCTAGCCCAAAGCGCTAACACTGAGCTTTTGGATCCTTTCTCTGCAGGTTTGCTTTGAGGGACGCTGCCAGAACACATCCATCATCTTTGATTCTGAAAGCTGTAGCAAGAAGTGCCATGGGCATGGAGTAGGTGTCTTCCTTTTCATCTCCATTTCAGATTGAAGCAAGATGGGCTGACATTCATCTGTGGATGGTTGTTCCGCTCAGTTCTGATACCATGCTTAGGTTTGCTCAGGACTTTTGCTTCTTGATTATTGATTTGCATATTCCTTTCATGTTTGATGCATTTTCTGGTCCATGAGTGTCCCTTTGACATAGGATTTAAGGACATCTACAGGGGGGATATGTATTGCAGTGAATGAAAACCAGGAAGGGCTAATCTTTACAGAAAAATCTTCTGGGCCTAGTTTAGATTGAATTAAAAAAAAAAAAATCAGACTTACTGAAGGAAAAACATAGTAAAAAGTCATGTTTAGAACAGTTTATAGAACAGTTTATCTCAAACTGTGCTCTGCTGTGCCCCCAGGGGATGAAAAGGCCAGTGAGAATTTTTTATACCTTTTGCTGATGTTTCTGTCATAAAACATCAGCATCTCTCCATCCCTGTGGTCCAGTTAGGCAATGGAGAGGAGCGATAAATACAGCAGCAAGCAGCAGTGTGTGCCCCCCTGAGCAGGAGCCCCCATGAGGCACCCAACAAGGAGAGGGACTCACTCCACTCTTTCATTTCCAGTCTGCTTCATTTCTTGCAATCCATGAAGCTGTAGGAAGTAATGGTCAGCTATTCTGTGGAATCAAATTAAATGCTACAATTAGCACAGGACATCCTTCATCAGAGGGATCAGCCCTGCTCCAGGGGCTGCCTAGATGATAAAACAAATAGCAATGGGCCAAGCAATAAACCTGAGCAATAAGAAACCTTCACTGGATGGAAGGGAAAACTCAGCTTAGAGATAAGAACAAGAGAAAGGCATTTCTAAATGCTGCTTTTCTCCTCAATCCAGGTTAGTGGCACTTCAGCTGAAGAACCCTTGTCTTTTGGAGAAAGGAAAAGGCACTGTCACTCCCTGAAAAGGAAATGTTTCCTGGCACTTATGTCTCTATATATGCCAATAAGAGTTTCTTCTGCAGTGTTTTACCCATTAAGGGATTAATTTTTTTTTAGCTTGCAGATTTTTTAGTAGTTGGTACTAAATTCTCTGAGTCTTCCTGCTCCAGGTCTGCAATAACAACAAGAACTGCCACTGCAACCAGGGGTGGGCTCCCCCGTTTTGCAACAAGCAGGGGAGGGGAGGAAGCTTGGACAGTGGTCCGCCCATGCCCGAAGGTGAGTGGGACCAGCTCCACTAAGGTGGCACTTCAGAAGGACTTGAGTTAGATTATTTCCCTTCTAAGTAACTCTACTTTCTTACCCTCAGGCCCTTCAGCGATTGTCATAACTCTTGCAATCCTGGCTAGCATTCTCCTTCTCATTGGAATCGCGTTTTTATTCTATTACTTGAAATGCTGGAATAAGTTTGCCATCTGTTCTCTAAAGAAGACCCCTCAGTTCAGGTAAATTGTCAGTGCTGTGCCTTGTCCGCTTGCATCCATGCCTTTTCAGTGTCAGGACAGAGGGGTAATTGCAAATGCGGTGAGGAATATAAAGAAATGGGTTTGTTGGTACAGTCAGTATTTGCTTCTCATTTTCTAACTTCAGTTAATGTATAACAGAAAATACAGCAAGAAAAAGAAGAAAACCTATAAAGGAAATAACACTTACTCTTTTCTTTCTCTCATTGTCAGTGACACATCTGGAAATGGGCATGCAAACCCTGCCTTCAAGTTGAAAACACCCCAGGAGCAGAGGAAGGTAGGGGCAAGGTCACCTTCCACCCCCGCGGGGAGAGGTGCAGCTGCCCTAAGATGTGGGATGTGGTCGCCTCTCACACCGCAGTTCAGGAGTGGTTTTATCAAAGGATGGGAAAAATAGCCAGATGTCACCCAGGGCTGAAAGTCAGTGGGAGCTGAAAGTAGTGCCTATTTCTAGCAATTCCCTTAAAAGCGGGAGCCGGGATTTGACCAGGTCTGTGTGGCCACTTGACTCTCCTGACAGATCCTCTTCTGTCACACCTTCCTCTCAAAAATCTGTAAATTACAGACCCTAGGTTTATTTACAAGTGTTGCTTATAATGCTTATGCCTGAGTTACTCTGTTCTCTTGATTCCCATTTCTGCCCCAGGATCCCAAATTGTTGCGGTCTATCTAATCAACACCTACTAGACATATATGACACATACCAGTGTTGCAGGCAATACCAGTGTTGCAGTGTTTTCTACTATGTGGCTCACAGACCTCATGTAGATCCTCAAAAGTGTAGCAGAGAGTAAAAAGGTAGTTTGAAGCGGCAATGCCTAACTCTGGGGATTTGTGGGTCTTCTGCACAGGTGATTGGCTTCCCTGAAATCCCATCAAAACCTCCTCCCCAGCAAGCTCCAGGGCTCCAAATAAATATGCAGCATCCATCTGCCTTCTCCACTGGCTACAGCTGCAGCGTGGGGCAGCCCCCTGGGCCAGCACAGCTGGCACCGGTGAAGGACATTGCCCGTCGGACACCCCCGAGCAGGCCAGCGGCTCCTCCTCCCAAACCCCCAGTTTCTCAGGTATGGAGTCATGCTGCTGTCCTGCGGATGCGGTTTGATGGGAACTTTCTGAGTGAGGCTGGAGAAGTCTCTCTCTAACCCTGGTGGAGGTGTAGGAGTTACTGTGCTCGCTAATGCATGCTCCATCTCGCCACAGGACAATTACTGATGCTTCTCCTTGCTTTGTAGTGTAGCTGACAATGACTGTGATGGACGCTAGCAGACACAATTACTCTTAATTCAGGTGCCCCAATAGCTCTGACCTGGACCTGAAGTCAGGTAGCTTGGATCACAACGAGCATTCACTTTACCAAGGTCATCTAAACATTATCTGCAAATCATGTTCTTTCCCTAAGCAAGCCTAGCACAGCTCCTCTTACCATCTGCATGTGTTTTATCTCCTGGAAACAAGCCTTTCTGAGACTACCAGTCAGTGCTAAGTCTGAGGTTCAGTACTGAGTGCAGGATCTGCATTCCTTGGGACGATGCCCCAGGTATCTTGCATTTGGCCATTCCTGGAATAAAGCCTCGGGAGCCTCAGACAAATTTGGATGTGGAGGAGAAATGGGATCTTTATCACATTGCATAGGAAATGGGAGACTTGATCCAGACTGCCCCCATCTTATGTGAGCATCCTAGCCAAGAGATTGTTTTGAGGCTTATAAGGAAAGGGTATTGGTTTACTTCTTTTGCTGGCAATTCTGTTCTAAGCTTAGTACAGACCCCACATTCTTACAGAAAAGACGGCAAATCACTCAGACCGACTTAAACCCATTTTATGAAAACATTTCCCACTTTGCCGAAATATTTCCCTACTAGTTTATCAGGTTAGGGCCAGCAAAGCAGCAAATGGCTCAGTTACACGGGATAGCAGAAGGCTAGCTCTCAGGCAGTCTCTCTCTGAAGGGTATAGAGGAAAACAAAGGCAAAATATTTTTGTGAATGGGGTTTGTTTCTAGCTCCATTGTTCCTGTGAACAGCCGGCACTTCAGCAGGAAAGAAAACTAAAACAAAAGCAGGAAGCTGACTGCAGTCAATAAGGAATAGGTATCCTTCCCAGATGGTTGTTGACAAGTTCCCCACAACCTCCATTGTGTTCCCTTTCCAACTATCCAGTCTCTTTATCTCAATCAGACCTACTAGATGGAACACTTTTCCTAGGGTTTCCAAAAAGAAACCTTGCCATTTCTGGGTTGGAGGAGAGCTGCGAGCTGTAGAAGGCAGGAAATAATTAATTTCACTGTTTGCTAGCGTCTGTGTCCTTCTTAGACATCTGTGGTCTCTGCCAGGTTTGCTCTCTTGCTATTCCTGAAGGAGTTCTTTGGTCCCGGCGGTTGGTGGGGATTTAGTCTGCCTTGGCCTTCCTGCAGTCACAAGGCAAGGTCCTTGGAGAGCAATAGATCCCCAAGCAACAACTGATGCAGCCGTTGAGCATCGCCTTTACACATAGACTAAGGACTCTGCAGGGTTTTTGGGTGCCCTCCAAGTGTGAGTGCAGCTGTGTTTATGAAATCAATGCCTGTAAGCCAGCGACTTCGCACGGAGACTAAGCAACAGCAAGCAGTTAGGTCTCGTGTGGGTAACTTCTCCCCAGGGCTGCGCTTTACACTGTAATTCATTAGACGAGTGGAAAATGTAATGGTCTGAGTATCCTGTTAGGGACAGCTGCGTGCACAAACAAAGCCATAACCGATGGTAGGTGGGTGCAGGGCTGCGGGTGTTTGTATGGGCACACGTATATACAGGTGTGTAGGGTTTCCAGGCATTGTATGGGAAATCATGTAGTGAGTATATGTGGTTAAACTTGCTTCCAACCTCAAGTGCATCAATAATGTGGCTAATTAAGAGGCTCTGGAATATAGCTTCCCTATTACTTGCAAAAATCAAGGCTTAAAACTCCTGGGTCCTCTAGTAGCCAGAATATGGCGTGCTTTCAGCCCGCAGCTCCTTTTAGGAGGCAGAGCAAGGTAACCGTTACCCTGTTTGGTTGTCCTCAGTTTGAGGCCAGCTGCCCACAGCCTAAGGCCATCTGGTCTTCATGAAACTTGATAGGTGAAAAACTCATAGATGCTGAAAACCACTACTCACTTGCATAATATGATAAGTAATAGTGACAGCCACCTGCGCTCCCTCCTTGCTTCAGAGAGGTCTTTGCAAGCATGGTCTTACCTGTGTCCCTTCAGCCCTTTGTCTCAGGCAGAGATGCTACAGGCTGAGTTGTGATGGGACTCCTGCCCATCTCTAAGGTTTCTCCTGGTTTTCGTCATAGAGCCATTAGATTGTAAAATCCCCAGGGCTAACTCCACACCAGAGCCATTGAGGTGTGCAGCTGCACACCCTGTCTGCTGTGGCAACCCTACCAAAAAGAAGTAGCCCAAGAGGTCCGAAGGACCTGCAGCCATACCCAGAAGTTCAGGCCATGTAAAGTGAGTGCAAGTATTATCTTTGGTTTCAGGCTGAGCGTCTGTCCAGGCTCAGAATTCAAAACTGTTTCTTTCTTCCGTAGGATATTTCTAGGCCCCGGCCACCCCAAAGAGCTTTGCCAGCTAACCCCGTCCCAGCCAGACCCAGAGCCTGGCCGGGGAACAGCCCCGCCATCTCACTGCCTCCTGCACGCCCCCAGACCCCAGGACGACTCCAGCCTGCAGCAGAGGTAGGCACTGCGTGTGGTGACAGGAAACACAGCAGTGTCCCCTCACCACTGGGGCATAAAAGTACTCTGAAGGGAGTAACCTTGCTGTCATACTGCACAACACCCTCATGCACAGCCCCGGGCGGGGGAATGGAGAGGCTGCTGGGCTGGTTGCCTTTATTGCAGGGTCTCTGTTTTGACCTGTTCCTTATTAAGCATTTACTGGGTTAAGCAAAATGGTTAATTCAATCCTCCGCATCCCTCAGCACTTCCTCAGGTAAGTCATTTGTGTGAGCGGGGCTAAGCAATGGGTCAAGGTGTGTGCGATCCAGAATGCTTAAGAGCAAAACGGGAAGGTCCACACGAGACTTGAGGATCCCAGTAAGGAGGAGAAATTCTCTCCAGCCTGTCTAGCCATGGCTAAGGAGATGCTTTCTCTGCAGGGAGCGTTTCCCCAAATTGTGCTTAATAAGGACAGTTAATAAGGGACTTGTAGTCTCTGAGTTCAGCTCCCCGCAGACTGTATCCCTTAACTCAAACCACCTCAGCTCCACACAGCCCAGGTGCTGCCTCCAGCCTGCAATATACTCGAGGCCAGCGGCGAAAAATGGAGCAAACTGCAGGAACTTCATTGTGCTCCGGGTGGGAGAGTTTCCTGTGTGATGCATTAGGGTGTGAGCGTAAGCATGTGAACAGAGACAGGCTCTTCCTGGCCGGCTGAAACAGCAGCTCCAGGAGAGGGACAGGGCAGCGTTTGCTCTGTTGTCAGTGCTCACTCCGCTCTCTTTGCCCCGTTTTCCACCTCTCCCAGAACACTGGCGTTGGGTCCGCTGGAGCAGTGAACATCTTGAAAGTGGGACAGCCGGGCTCCCACGGGCACTCGTGAAGCAGTCTGTTCCTGGCCTGCTCTGACCTTCACAGGGGATTGGATGGCCTTCATCACTCAAAAAAACGTTCACGGCCACGGACAGTGACTCGGTTCCTCTCCTTTAACCTCACCTGTTTCCTACGTGTCTCAACAAGCTGCAGTCAGGCTTGGCAGCAGTGCGCCCCGGAACTGTGCCGGTACACGCCAAGCTGAACTCCACGCTCTGCCGACAGCCTTTTCCATTTAGGGATGAGTTGTTTGTACGGTATTTAAATATTATTGTGCAATATCCAATGCAGGGGTGGGGTGATGGGGGTTTCACATGTTTTTAATCAGTTATTTAAGTGTTACCAGGGAGAACAAGCTGTGAGTGCAGGTGCTGGCCCTGATGGGCTTTCATGTAAGACCCAAGTCCTCTTGGCTTCCTCAGCCCATCCCGCAGCTGCAGCAGCATACGTTGGTGCTATACAGAAACCGCTGCCTCTTGGGAGAGCAAAAGGCAGCTGTTGATAACCTTCTTCAGTTTATTCTCAGTTTACAGTGGGTGGCAAGTGAGGCCACAACAGGAGCAAACCATGGAAATATTCCTGGTTAAAATAATTTGTGGGTCACCATGGATTTTGATTGAGTAGGTTAATTTCCCACATATTACCATATTCAGCAAGAGTGTTGCAAACTCTCTGTCGTCCAGCACTTGCTTGTCTTGTCTCAGTGCTGTAAGACCCAACAGCATCCCCAGCGTGGCCCGTGCGCTCTCGTTGTGTCATTGGGACACAGTCAAGGTACGACAGGGGAACTCTCTGGCCAAGATACAGAGCAAATGGCCAGTAGGAAGCTCAGCAAAAGCCAGGGCTGAAGCCTCCTCTCCAGCATACGGTACCATGAATAATCAGTAGCCACTTTTGTGTGTGTCTCCTCAGGCTTCAGTCTGTGCTGCGCAGTAATTCAGCATGAGCCGTCTGCTCCTCATACCAGTGACAAACCTTTAAAACTGCCTGGGAGGTAAAACTGCAGAAATACAAATGCAACACGTGGTGCTTTTGTAGGGCAGCTCAATTACTCCAGGTTTTTAATCCAGGATGTGAATGGAGAGAGCTGTCTCTGTGCTCTTTAAGCAGCTGATGCTTCTGACCCCGAGTATCCTCCCTTATGAATTTGGGGTTTTTTTCTCCTAATAGTTTGGGCTTTTGTACATTTTTTCTCAGGATTTTAAATTAAAACCTTTTGCTATGCCAAATTTTTTTCTCTTTTCTTTTTTTTTCCCCTTGAAATTATTTCCTAGGAGAACACAGGGAATTCTGGAGCTATGATTACAACAGTTCTGTTGTATCTGATTTATTATGGACAAATCCTCAAGAAAAAAGTCTTGTCTTTCCTTAAGCTCCACTGATTGAAAAAAAAACCAAACCAAACAGATGAACTCTGAGCACTCATTAGATTTGTAGTTACATGTAGCAGTAGATCTGTAGGATGACTTAAACCACACTAGTTTTCACAACTTTACTACCTCTTTCTCCAAAAGGAAACAGTACACAGGGTGTGTCTTGAATTTCTCATTGATTATTTTTTATCTTGATCATTTTGGACCTTTTCTTACCTTCTATATGCCTGGAAAACAAACCAACCTAAAATACTTCTCTCTGAAATAAGGGATGGCAAGTGAAAGACATCAGCTTTCTCATCTTTCTGTCTTTTTTTATAGTTGGGTTATATTATATATAAAAAACTCACTTTCAAACAACCCCCAAATTTGTTGTTTCTTGGGGTGCAGATAATGTGGCCATGTAGTGGCGTATTTTTCTGCTCACAGGTGGAGCAGTAAGCTGGGAACATACTGTACCTGCACCCTAGTAGTGCAGATTCAACCACAAGAACTTGATCTTACGCCTGAGCCCCCGCTGAAGACAGCAGCATACTTCCACTACAGCCCCTGATCTTTATCAAATAGCCACCAAAAATCACTAAGAATATTCTCACTGCATTTCATGTAAACGTGGAATCAAGCTTTTATAAAAATTCCCACACACAAAGCTTGGAGAAAAACAGGACATGCCCAGATTCTAATGGAAAACTTTATTGCTAGGATATCATAAAGTCTCCAAAAGGTAGTTTTAAGTAAGTCCTTCTAATTTTTTATATGTGTGCAAGTTGACCGAAAAAGAATAGGGGAACTGCAGGAGTAAAAGATGGTAAAAAGTGATTTTTTTGGAAGATAACGTTACTTGGGAGAACAGACCAAACTACATCTCACTTTCTCCTCTGTCCACATATTAATGGTTTACAATAATGATCTCTGTGCATCTATGCAAATACTTGAAGAATGCCATTTATTGTGCCTTTTGCCTAGTTTTAATAAATTTGTCAGTTGTCATGAAGAAGTATTGTGTCGCGGTGTACTCTTCTGATTCAAATCTCCACTTTGTATGTCCGGAGATGGCAGACTCTCTGAAGGAATGGCTTTTATGGAATGCAGTTCTAGGCAGTGAGAAGGATGAATCCCGTTTACAACCTGTTTCTAAAATAAAATGCATAAAGCATTATACCCATTAGGATGCCAAAACCAAAGGTGAATTTCTTGGATTATTTTGTGCTACCAAAGGAGGGCGCTGCTGCTTTACTCTCTGCCCCAGATGCTCTTTCTGCTGCGCTCAGCTGTCCTTGAGCCTGTTTTATCCTTTACAGCTACACCGATAACATCAGATAAATCACTAAAAACTTTCAGATCCGCCTGCAAGGTTTTTTGATTTTGTTTTATTTTTTAGAAAAAGCCTTTATTTCCCTTTCCACATTCCAAAGAAAGTATGGAAATATTATTAAAATAAGACATTGCATATTCCTCTTCCCTTTAACCCCAAGTTGCATTTACTCAGTGATGCCCAGACCGAGGTATCAGCATCTCAGACGGCATCAGTGTGCACCATGGTCCAGGGCCAACCCAGCCAGAGCTGCCTCTGGAAAGCTGGCTCGGGCTTGGCCACTCCTGCACTGGGATTTACTGTGACCAAAGAGGCTTCAGTCTTCCTGTGCTGTAAGACCCAGCAGCAAGATGGGAGGAACTTTTAACTGCGGTAATACTTTCCTTTTTCACCTTCCAGCTCAAAATGTTACTTCTCCCATCACTTCGTGCTCACTATCTAATGGGGTTTTGAAGGTGAGCTGTGAGCAGAAGTCCAGGTAACATCCACACTACATTGAGAAAGACGGAGAGGGGTGAACAGGACCACTCTGGGATAAACTGCATCCCTACAGCTCTGCAGAGCATCACCCACTTATGCCTGTTTGGCTTTTAACATGCAGCTCAGACCTCCCTCTAAACAAACAAACAAATGAAATAAAAGCTTTTGGGCTTAAATGATAGCAGGACAGGTCAGAGGGCTCAAAGAGTTTGGCGGCTCTTCAAGGTCAAGACATTTCCTAAGCAAAAAAAAGAAAATTTACTGCCACTTAGTCTTTTAGGCTGAAAAGATTTTCACAGACCACAAAAGGTCTTGCAGACAGTAGCAGTGTTTCTGCTGACATGTGTTATATCCTGCCAGAACTTCCCAGCCTGAGCGGGGGCTGCCCCTTGCTTGGGTGAGGTCTGGATCAGGCCCAGAGGCTTCACCAACCACATCAACACAGCCTGGGCACCACAGCTGCTAAGGAAAAAAACCCAAACAAACAAAACCCCACATAAAACTAATTAACACTGTGCTCCAGGGAAACTCCTGCACCTCACAAAAAAAATCAAAAGGCTGAAAAAGATTTCTCTGCTATGGTCCTGTAAAAAACACTTTGTGGCTTGGGTTCTGCCCGAGTGAGTGCCTACTCCAAAATTCACCTCACTTTGCCCATATTCCCCAATATTCTGTTACATATTTGCAGAGCAAGTAATTAATTAAACATGGATGAGCAGAGTCTGAATAGCAGGCGTGCACCATTCAGTCCTTGTCTCTCACCTCCGTTTGAGATACTGGTGTGTATTTTAGCATTCATGCAAGCATCTAGAAAGAAAAAAAAAAGACAACACTAATCAATGATTCAATCAGGGTCTGGAAATAAACGCATCAATGGCCACCCAGGGGAAGGAGTGCAAGAGTAAACATTAGCCCTGCCGAGAATAAGGGATGGGAAGGGCTCTCAGAGAGAAGCTTTGTCACAGGATTTTCATTTTCAGTGGCTGCACATATTAAAGCCCAGTGAGGATGAAACGTACCCCTTGCTGCCACACCATGACAAAGATCCAATCCAGAAACCCAGAGAAAGACTTGGCTTGACTCTACCAAGCTTTGGATAAGACACTGTTGGCTTTATTTTCTGCTTTTCCTTTTTTAAATTGCTCACTACCATCGGGAATATTGACATCAACCCATTCACCCAACCTCCAGACCCTCGCATATAACGTGCTAGGTGCAGATCACGAATACTTTGGGTTTATCCTCTGGGGTGATGCTGGAGTTGTCGACCTCTATCAGGATGTTCTTGTCATCTTGGGTGACCGGCGCTTGCTGTCCACTCTGGAGGACTTGTGGTAGATTACCTAAACTGACGTCCATGTCTTTGAAGGCATGGAGTAAAAACACCCCCAAAATGATGGTGAGGAAGCCACAAACTGTCCCAATGATGTCGACGACAGTCATGGTGACCCACTCCTTAAAAAGGATGATAGAAGTTGTGATGACAATGGTGGTGAACAGCACATAGTAGATGGGAAACACCAAAGAGGTGTTGAAAATGTCTAGAGACTTATTGAGGTAGTTAATTTGTGTAGTGATGGATGCCACCAGCGTGATAACTAGGATCCACGTCAATGGGTGCTGCAGCACGGGCTGGCCAGCAAAGAAGCCCTTGATGGCAATACCCAGGCCCTTGACTGAGGACACGGAGAAGGCACCAATAACGGAGCAGATGGTGAGGTAGATGAGGATGTTGCTCTGGCCATAGCGGGGTGCGAGGTAAAAGATCAGGAGGAAGCAGACAGCCAAGAGGATTGCACCATAAGCGAGGAAACCTGGAAGAGAGAGAGCAGTAACTCAAAACTGAGCAGTGAATATGGGGAGCTGTATGCACTGCCCACCCTGGGAAAGAAAACATGAGCTCCTGCGTACCTGGCTCTTTCAGCTTAGACAGCATTTCATCCAGAGTGGTGACCTCTTCATCCTCTGGGGCATGTATGACCATCACAGTGCTGCCCACGAGGCTGAGCATGCAGCCCAGCTTTCCCAGCAGGTTGAGCCGTTCTCCAAGCAAATACGAAGACAGAATGGCACTGCATGGGAGAGAAAAACATCAGCTGGTGCTTTAGAGTCCTTTAAAGAAAGAACAGCAGCTAAACTAAGGTAAAGAGTGCCGTCATGTGATACAAGGTCACAAATTTGGAGAAAATCTGTTAGATTCCAGTGTGTTAATACACAACCACATTACATTTAGTGACAGCTGAACTTGCAGAGATGCAGGTGTGATCTATAGATCACAACTCACTATCAACAAGGGGAAAAAATGTGTTAGCACATCCTTAGAAATATTTTCAGGGTCTATAGATCCACTCATGAGCTGTCGAGCATTATGAAGCCTTTAGTGCCCAAGGAAATTACTTTAGGGACCAGGGTAACATAGAAAAAAACCCCAACCTAACAACAAAAGAATTACATTAATTTTAACTACATCATCAGAACTATTAAGCCCCAGAGAATCTAGGGCTATAGACAGAGCTGCAAAAATATTTAGTTGTTGTTAATAAAAATTGGGGGCAAGACATCAGAGCAGTCCCAGCTCTCAGTTTGCTTATGCATTGCACAGTAACAGTCCTCCTATAAAACCTTCCATACCTGGAATTGTGTATTTTGAGACGAATTTCCTTTTTTTTAAAAAAAAATAAATAAAATAGGGTTTCAGCCCTTTTGGAAACAGACAAAAATATATGAAAACACAACATCAGAGCACCCTAAAAGCCTAGAAAATAAAAGGCAAATGAAAGACAGTTTAAAAACAAGCCTGAAATTTTTGATCCTTTTAGATTTTTATTACCGTTCACTACAAGAACAAAACAAAACAACCTTGAATTGGCTAGAGAGCTGGAATAAGGAAGGAAGTAACACTGATATTTGCAATAATGTACCCTAAAGTGTACGTATGTGGCTGCTGTCCACACGCGGCATTTCCAGAGGACCATGCTAATTAATTTAGCACTTTCCAAACGATCCCCCCAAAAGGACAACAACTGTTTGAGCATTTTTTAGAAAACACTAGGACTTTTTTTTTTCCTTTAGGCAGAATAAAACATATGAGTATTGCTTCAAGTCTTTCTCTCTTACAAAACAAACAGGCAAACAAAAAGGCAAACTACAAATATAAACACATAAATCACCTTATGAGCACGCTCAGAGCCCCCAGAGGCGTGACAATAGTTGCAGGAGCAAAGGCATAGGCGGCAAAGTTGGCAGCTTCCCCTCCACCCACTAAACAAACACAAGAAAAATAAATACCAGTGAGTTACAGTGTTCGTTTTGTGTTTTCTCTTGTGGGCTTGTGAACTAGTGAGATGTCAGTTAGAGAGGGGGTTTTATTATGGGGGTTTCATGCTGCTGCTAAACAGGGCCAGATAGCAGACGAAAATCTCTCCCATGCAAATGAACGCAAGCAGAGAGGGACCCCGGGAGCCCTGCACCCTCACAGAGAAGGGCTGGGGGTGCCAGGGCTTGGCCATGTCACAGCAGACCCATATTAACTCATTAACCCCAGCCCAGCCAGGCAGCTGCAGGGTGTTTGGGTGATTAACGGGGGGGTGGGCTGCTCTGGGGGCTGCTGGGAGGCTGATCCTCACCTACAAAAGGTCTCCGTGGGGCTATGGTGTCCCTCTCTGGCTGAGCTGTCCTTGTCCCCTGAGCAGTGAGTATTGTGTGCTTACTTAGGGGTTGTACTATGGTGGTGATTGTGTAGCAGGAGCTACAAGGGCAGAGCAAGGTGGGGGCACCTTGAGCTCCTGCTGCAGCAGTGAGAGCCAGAACAGACTGCTCTGAGAAATGCTCTGCTACCCTTTGCACAGCAGTGAGTCCAATCTGAGAAGATACTAAAACATTGCAGCGTGGAAAAAAGGACTTAAGGCTTGCTCTAAGCAAAGGAAGTTTTGCTTACGAAAGGAACTGCTACCGACGCCTCCCTATCTCCCTGGTGCTGCAGCAGTAACCTTTCCCAGGGCCCCCAGGCGTGTGGGGGAGGCTGTTTGCCCTGTGCCTGGTACTCAGGCAGACCAGCCAGCTGCCGTATTAAAACCTGGCTCTTCGTGCTTTTGATCTGGTAAAACTGAGCTAGCAAGTCCTACCAGCCCTGCAGGAGGATGGTGAGGGAGATCTGCGTGGTTCGCTGCCTCTGCTCAGCTTGAGCTGAAGATGATGGGGCAACTTGCCAGAAAAAAGGCTCTGAGCCACCAGATACTGGGCTTATTTCACACCTGACTGACAGCAACAGCCTCTGGAAAAGCTGCAAACCCAGAGAAACAGCTTCTACTTACTGGTTAACAAGCCAGCCCACCAGAGCCAGTCCTTTAGGTAGCCGTGGCCTCCGTCTCCTGGGGAAGTAAACCACACAGGTAGGCAGGAGTTAACAACCATGTTCTTCAGAGTAAGAGATGAGAAATGTCCCTTTGGAGAAGTATAAATTGCGAGGGGAAGAGTGTGACAAAGAAAACAGTCTGGAAGGATGGAATGTGCAGACATGCCATCGTACACGGAGATGACATTGCATCAAGGGGTTAGTAGAAGCTGGCACTTTGGGCTGCACAATACAGATACAATAAAAGCATTTGTTTACTCCTGCGTGGCGATGGAAATGGCACCCAAAGCCATAGAGGTTATCAGCCTAGTGTGCAGCCTGCCCTGCTGTACCATGGAGCTTGGGGCTGCCATTCAGCCCTGGGAGCTGTGGTTGTCCTCGCTGGTTCATCAGGGTGCATCGGCCCCTAAACCCATCAATAAACACCCCAGATGAGCTCCCATGGACTGGTTGTGTCTTGTCTTGCATGTTCCACTTGCCCCTTCCCTGTGGGATGCTCCTGGAGCAAAGGGATGAAGGATGGCAGAGGCTGCTCTGTGCTGGTTGCCCCCCACCCAAAGGCTGCTGCCTGGGACACTGCCTGCCTGCCTGCACCCTTCCTGCAGGGAGCCTGCGCTTCACCTCACATTGCACCAGCTTGCTGTGGAGTCTCACGCATGGGCACTAAGGTAAGACACAAGTTTTTCCAAACTCAGTTCAAGCGGGTTTTATAGTGATGGAGAGGAAAAACTGGTCAGGTGCTCTGTGTGGACATGTGGTGCCTTAGTTTGTGTTGCTGTATGGTTGCAGTGAAGGCTCCCTGCATCCTGTTCTGAAAGTTATCTGCTCCTTCTGTATGCTGCTTGGTACCATAGTGGTGTCATAGGGCCTCAGCCTGAACTGCCAGAAATGCTGAAGTTAACTTTATGGCTAACAGTCACTATGTGACTGAGTGTTTCTGATTGAAAATGATTCCTGGCATTGGAAAAACTCAGTGAAAGAACGTGTGTGTAGAAATGGGGAAGAATGGATATATTGTGTTGGAAGTCTTAACCCACAAGCTGTTCGATGGATGGAGCTTGAGCCTGCTGACATTGTGAATCCTGATTTTACTGGGTCAGGGAGCCCATATTTTTGATAAGTCTGACCTGACTGAATCTGTCAGTGTTTGAACTGCCTTGGAGAAAAGTGATGTCTCAGATAACAGGGGTGAAAGACTGGGACCGAGATTAAAGGGCAAGATAAACAAAGGGGAAATGAAGTGGCAGACAGGAATTTGCTAGAATTCATTGACTTCTGGTTCTGCACAGATGTTCAAAAGTTTAAATGTTACGCTTTGGTATTCCTTAGAAATTGATGGCTTGTTTTGGGTTTTGTTTGTTTTTCTCAAGAACTTTTTACCAGCTGCAGTTTTCTGTTATTAATTTCTAATTCCTGGTTAAACATCCTGAAAAATAGGGAGGGGTTTGCTCTTGTTTATTTGGTTGGCTCTGTTGTGGGAGGAGCTCATGGAGGGAAGGAGGAGAAAGATGTCTTCTACAATTGAAATGAGACTGCTATTTCATTGTGCAAATACAAGGCGAAAAGCACATCCATGTGAGTTCAGCAGTTGCAAGCAGCCAGGCAGGGGCTGGAGTCAGACTAGATGCTGGACTGTGGCTCAGGTGCTGTTGGTAGCTTTGCTGCTCACCTCCTGGTTGACTCTGGACAGTCACTTCATTCTGTGCCTCTGTGTCCTCATATGGGGACAGTGATACTAAATTCCTTTGTAAAATTATTTAAGAGTTGCTTCTAGGCCAGAACTGGGAAGCAGTAGCATTTTAATTATCATTATTTTGTTATGCAAGTAGGTCAGCTGCCAGGTAGGACTTATGCTGCTGCTAGAGCCAGTGTTTGCAATGCTGATGGGATGTGTCCAATTGTGCAGTGCAGTTCTGTTGTAGGCAGTGCTCCTTCACCACTTCCCATCCATATATATGTGCACATAAGTGCATGCCTCACCCTAGAGGAAAGTTACGTGCTGTTGAGCAACATACCTCAGAAGTATCTGTTCTGACAACCACAGGCAGGCTTCACACAGATCGCAGGTGTGCAGCCCTGCATTAATAAATGGCTATTGTCAATGCAGTTAAAGCACATGAGGCTACATTCTAGTCTTGGTGACTGGTGCCAAAGCTGCCTAGTGCACCAGTAAGAGCAAGAGTGGGGTCACAGAGCCGCGCTGTTCTGCTCTGGTCTGTGGCACGAGGATGACTTGCACTTTTGTGGAAAAGGGCATGTTTCAAAGAGCTTTCAATGCTCTCTTTCCTCACACTTTCCCATGCAAGAGCTGTGACAGGCACATGTTGTTCTTCTGGTGGGTGCACATCTGATCACAGAGTATATGTGATTTGCTATGTGTAGTGCAAAGCAGGGGAATGCTGCTTTTAGCTGAGCCCTTCCAGCGTAGGGACCTGTAAATGAGCACCTCGGTTCCAGCACAGCACTGCTGAGTCTCACACACACGCAGAAAAGCCATGTCTTCCATTGCTGATAGGAGGCTGATGTGTACCCAGAGCTGCCATGTGAGTGATGGAGTTTGGATGATGTGTGTGGTTCTAGCAACAAGTGGACCTCCTCCCTCCCACCCCCCACAAAAGCCTTACCTGCCCTGGTGCCTCCCTTCTCCACCAGCCGTAGCAGCCCCTTCTTTTTGAGGATGACACTGCTTCCAATGAGGAAGCTGGAGAAGACAGCCAAGCCCAGGCCAATGTAGAATCCATAACTGCTTTCCAGCCGAGCTATCCAGAAGTTATCCAAAGTCCCATTGTCCTGGACAGAGGCAGGTGGGTCAGCATCACCGATCACCTGGCACACGACCCGGTGGGACAGGCACGAAAGGGTGACCAGAGACCCTGGGAGACCACCATGGAGATAAAACAGCAAATTACTGATATGACTATCAACAGTGCCTTTACTGCTCTTTGGACTCATTCAGCCTTCCCTCTGAACCCATGTGGTCACCCTAGCAGCACATAGCCACCAGCTCTCAAAAACTCAGCACACCACTCACATGTAGAATTGGCAATGTGTTGAATGACAGATTTATGAAGTGCAGTGCAAGCAGCTCGTTGACACTGAATGTGTCTGCCAGTCTGCACACTGAACTGGAAGGCCACAAGACCACTATAGTACCTATAATGTAATTTGAATTTCCAAATATCTATGCCAGAGTCTCTCCATCAAACTCCAGTGTTATGAGCTTGAACTATGCCTTATCAACACTCAACCTTGTGGATTCAAAGGCTTCAGTGCTTTCCAGACAACTAATCCTTGCATCTGCCAGCTTGTCTTCAGCTGACAGCTTTGGGTTTAATGTGGAGTGATGCCAGTACTTGGTAACTGTGCATTCATTCCAGCTCTGTGTACTGAGCAGTGCCATAGGCTCAGCAGGCTCATTCTGGACCAAGGTTTTGTCTATACATTGTCTCTACTGTCTAATGGTTTTATTCTAGCTGTTTGCAGAGTGCCTGAGTGCCCATAAAGCACACCAAGTCCTGCCAGTGTGGAAGGACTGAGAGCAGGCGTGGTTTTCTGCTGTTAACACCAGCAGCACTAAGCCCCTACGTCTTGAGCCGAGGTGTGTTGCTCACCTACACAGAGCAAATTGCTGAGTTTCTTCCTACTCTCACACTCCTACCACACCCAGCACACCCTTCTACTGCAATTTTTACTGAGTGTAGTAAAGATTGTGTGACTACAACTGTGGGGAAGGGAACAGCCAGAAGGAGTGTCACAAAAGCCCCTTTGTGTTAAAGGACTTTAATTTTCTGCCTTCACTCACATAGGAATTACAGTATTTGTGTCTCTGCAGGCAGGGGTATACCATAACTAAACCGCTCATGGTATGTGGGACCCACCTTGTTCCTGAATCAAGAGACTGGCTTAGACCTTCTCCAGTTGCACCGTGTCCCCTGCACATGGAGCTGAGGATTTGGACCCAAACTGGATCCAAACTTTTTTAATGGAAAAAAAATTCTAGTGACTTTCTAGATGAGTTTTCAAAGGTTCCTGGACAGGTATCTTTCCTAATGGCAAAACATCCTTGATGTGGAAATGTTTCCTGGGGATCAGGGGGGACATCTTGCCTTCTTGGCTGGGTAAAAGTCTCTGCAATGTGCTGCCGGGCTCGAGCATAAAGCAGAGGGATAGGGAGCTTACTGACTGGATTGGGTAATCTTTAGAGGAAAAAAAATAATTCCTCGCTCTGCTGTAAGGGTGGCACAGTGCAGCGCCTGCTGGTAAAGGGAGTGTTCCCGTTCCTACACAGACCTCGAAAAACCAAGGGAAAGAAACCCCAAACCCAGAAAAACAGAGCAGTGACAGGGAGCAGCCCCAAAGCTGGGCGGGGGGATAAGGCCGGGGGTGCAGCGGGCTCAGCCCCCGCGGGGGGAGCCAGGGCTGCTGCCCCCCTCCCCGGGGACCCTCCCGCCGCTCCCCGCGGGGCCGGTGGAGCGGGCAGGGCTGAGCCCCGCGGCTTGTCCCGCTCCCCCCGCGCTGCCGGCCCGGCCCGGGGTGCACCCACCGTTGCTGCAGCTGCTGTTCGCCTCCAGCCGCTCCATCTCCTCCGTCCTCCGGACGGCTCAGGGCATCCCGGCGCCGAGGGCACAGGCCGTTGCTGGCGGGCCGGGGCTAGGGCTGGGCCGGGCTGCCAGCACACCTGCCCGCCCGGCTCCTCCTCCTTCGGGACGGGGCCGGCCCGGCGCTGGGCTCGGTACGCCGGCCAGCCCTGCACCCTCCCCTGGGCAGACCACCTGCCCCTGCGCCCCAGCCCCGGCCGCAGAGCCCCCCGCTGCCCGCTCGGGGGCTGGGGGCCGAGAGGAGACGGGTATGGTGGCAGGGACGGGGGGGGTTCAGCAGGTCACTGATCCGGGCCGGGGCTCCCCTGGCTCAGCCCAGGCAGGGGTCTCTGCTCTGCAGGGGGTTTCCCAGTGCCGGTGCTGGGGAAGCAGGAGGATGCGCTCCTGGTGAGGGACGCCGGTGTGCCTGAGCAGGTTGTGCACGCTGCGGGCTTTATACGTGCCCAGAGTACGGTGGCACAGAACTGAAAGGTAAATTAGAGAAATGAAATCCGGAGCGGTGTTTGTGCTCCTGAAGCTACTGCCCCTTACCAAAGCAGGCTGTAACCGCAGCCTGTGTAGCGAGTGTTGCATTGCTTCGAGCGTCGGTGTGTGTGTGCATTGTTCTCCACTTGGTACCACAGCTGCGTGCAGGTTGTAGGGCTGACGGGTTGAGGGCTCAGAAACACGAGGTGTCTACAGCAGGCAGATGGGTGTATCCTCATGGAAGCGGGGAGTTCCTGCATCGTGTACTTGCTGGGCAAAGGCATGTTCTTTGCTGAAGGTTGGGCCCAATTTCCCTAATGATCCTTCCTGACTTTGGAATTGTAGTGGGAAAGGCCAGGCTCCCAGCAAAGGTGTATTCGGAGAAGAAATATCAACAAAAGATGAGGGTGTAATGACAAAGGCTGTCATTGCAGAAGATCAGGAGTCTAGGACGCAATTTCACTATCAGTAGCTGTGATTTAAAAATCAGCTTCCCCCATAGCTGAATCTCAGCCCTGGAAGAACCACTCCAGCCCTTGGGCTCCTCCATCACTTAGGCTCATTTTATACCCTTTTATTTTGTGACTATTTAGTTGTCAGCCCATACTGTGGACTGGGAGCTGTAAGTGCTCTGCCAACACCCCATTCCACTGCAGACTAAGCCTCTCTTGCTGATGTTAGCGTGTGAACGTCTTGGTGTGCTGCACACCAGTGTGGTTTGCCTTCATCCCTACCCTTCTCTGCCAGTGTCCTCCCTTCCTGTGTTTGTGTGCAGTGAATGTGAGTACACGGAAAGCTACTGCTGATACAAGAGCCCTCTTGCTGCAGCAGGAGCCATTAGCCAGATTTCGCTGTAGATCAGCAGAGAAAAGTATTACCAACAGAAAACCCAATAGCTTTCCTTCAGCAAGCCCAGATTTGTAGGTAGAGAAGGTATCTGTCATAAGGTGATATAAAGATATAAGAACTGCAGAACCTGAACATGTCTGAAAATTTGGGGTTTTTTTTCCCCCCTTTAAAATATATTACCTGTAACTACAGGAATTGCCCTTAGACCGTCAGGCTGCAGCATTGCTAGCACCGCATGGCCTCTTCACTCAGCGCTTGAGCCTCTCTCTGTACAATCGTTTTCTCTAGCAAATGTAATGGTGAAGTGTTTTGTGAGTCATTTGATTTTAATCAGGTCTGTTCATCAGTCACAGTCCTGTAGGTCACTGGCTGGGGGAGACTGTGCCAGCCAAATCCCATGTCCTAGCCTTTATCACAAGAGCACTTGATAATCAATCCAAATTGTGTGGCAGCAGGTTTTGATGTAGGAAATGAAACGTGTGCTAATTTATCAGCGATCTGGGAGCAACTTCTGCTGCTGTTATACATTATGCAGGCAAAAGACACCCTGGGCAAGACAACAATGGCAGGATTTGGCCTTTGTTTAGTAAATTTACTCACTGATGCTGGTTAAGAGCTATTCGTGCAATTTGTGAATACAAGGATGATTGCAGAAACTGAGGTGGTGGCGGAGCGAGACAAATGTTTGTTGTGTTTGCAGTGCTGAATGCCTGTTGCTGGCTGGGGGAATTCATGCCCCCAGACCCCTTGCAGGCTGCTCCACCTGCTCGCTGTGGTGCTCAGGGACACTGTGGGACTCTCCCCTTTGCTGGAGCTTCTCCAACACCCTGAGGTTTTGCTCGTAGCTGGGGTGTTCTAATGGTGATGTGGTTATTGGCAGTTGAACTGCATCCAAAGTAATTTCCAAGCTTTTGTGGGTGAGGGGTGTTGACATCTGTGCAGAGCGCAGTTGCACACAAAGTGTTAGGAAGGGAGCGAGCATATTTTTATGGAAGGGATCTGGTGTTAAAATAATCCTTTTGGTCATGGTGCAACCTCATAAATTACTGCCACAGCAGAGGGGGTGGTGCAGTCAAAAGCACAACTTTACCTTCCCCTGTCAGCTTGACTTCATAAAGGAAAAGGCTAATGTGACCATGTACACGTGTGTTTGTGTACCCCACTTCATCTGCAAAGATATCTGATCCATGGGCCAGATTTGACAAGGGGTGAGATCTCCAAGAGAAGCTGTTTTCAGTTCTGGGAAGAGAGGAGACATGACAGGGAAGAGGTCCCAAAAGGAGGGCATGCTGCAGTGGGAGCTGACTGTCAGACATCAGGGAAGGAGCGTGCCTAGTTGTCACCACTGTGGGAGAAGCTTCAGTCAGATCTTGCAATCCACCACGGGACACAAGTGTGTCACGTATTTATTTCTCTCTGGTGCAGGGGCTGTGGGTGTGTGGTATATAAAATCACAAAGTCACAGGAGCTGCATTTGATGGATTTAGCAATGTCGCATATGGCAATATGGGAGTTAAAAGACAGGTAGGATTGACATGGAATTGCCTACTGCACTTAGTCAAGGGCAAGTTGAGACTGATAACAATAAAGCAGGGATGCAACCAATGTCTCTTTTATTGCTTCACATCCTCATTTTAATGGACAAGCTGTAATTAAGGGAATCCAGCTCTGAGCTGTGACCTCACTGGTTGATACTCACATCAGATGTTTCCTTAAAAATAACTCATCAGAAATCAGGGAGTCTTCCTTTGCAGCTCATCTTCTAACAATGCAGTTCCTCCTGAAATACTGGTTTCCAGACCAAAAAACTTGACTGGATTCCAAGGGGTAGAGCAAGACAGCTTTCCATGCAAATAACCTCCTTAGCAACATCAAAAGGCTTTTCTTTCCTCTGCTCTTTGCTCATCTCTTCTGGTCTGGAAAAAATGATGGGGAAATACTGGGTGTCAATTGTCCTGTGCTACAAATAATGGTGGAAGTATTCTGGTAACAGGTGATGGGAACTGTTGGCCTTGGATATCTGCTAGACATGGTTCCTGTGGAAACTTTCAGAACAGGGTTGCAATATTCTGCTGTGCCCTTGTACTACAGTTTGAGGGCTCCAAGGAGCCATTTGCAGCTTCAAAGAGAGGGTAAATGCTTCTCTTTCTGACACTGACCTGATTGTGTAGGGGTTAAGGGAATTGCCTCACGTTCAGAGATCTGCGGCACTACATGAAAGGATGCTCAAAGCTTGAAAGACTGGACTTTGTTGAGCAGACAGCTTGTAATTCAGTCTATCTCAAGGTAACCATGTCTGCAGTGGGTGAGGCTGTTATTTTGTGCTACAAGGGTTTAGACACCACCACAGATTTCCCAAGCCCATTACATCTGTGGTGGGTTCCCACTCCTGCTGTACTGCCCTGTATGCCAGTGCCCATACCTGTGGGTCTGTGCTGTGGAGCAGCTGAGTGATACAGGGTGATTAACCCATAAAACACACCCTAACTCATTTCTCCTAGGGTTGTTAGATTTTTTAAAATCCAGATTAGTTCAGTGATTCAGGCCACTGTGGCCCCATAAGCCATGGTCTGGCGTGCTGGCAGAACAGGAGCGGTGAGGATAGGAGGTGGATGTTCAGCGGGCAGCTGAGGCCTTAAGGCATCAGAGCAGCAGTGGGTGCCAGTGAAGAGACATGTAATCAGCAGATCATAGAATCATCTAGTTGGAAGAGACCTTTAAGATCATTGAGCCCAACAGTTCACCCTGCACCACCAGGGTCCCTAAACCATGTCCCTCAGCACCACATCTATACATCTTTTAAATGCTTTCAGGAATGGAGACTCCACCACCTCCCTGGTCAGCCTGTTTCAAGGCTTCACAACCCTCTCTGTAAAGAAGTTCTTCCTGATATCTAACCTAGATCTCCCGTGGTGCAACTTAAGGCCATTTCAGAACTCTAAATGATGCAAAAATAGATGTGAAATGCACTCCTGGCTTGCAGAAGGGGTCACATAAAGGGTCATTTTGTCATGCTTTTGAAAGACTAAAACAATCATTAATGAGCTGTTCCTTGCCTTGGTGAAGTGCCTTTAATCTGAATATATACACCTATTTAGAAACATTAGGAGAAAGAAAGAGGTGGGCCTGTTCTTTGATGCTGGTCGTCCAAAATTCAGAGTCTTGGACCCTGAAATGCAAAGCGAGTATTGCGTCTGGCTCCAGGTGAGACCATGCAGCCCGTGAGCTCGTGGCACTTTTTAGGACTGGTGTTAGTGCTAGGGTGTCCAAGAGAGAGCAGCTACAATTTTTTTTTTTTTTTTTAAAAAGGAAGAAAACAAAGAAATCATGATGGAGGAAAGAATGAAACCCAAATAACCTCCGTAGTATCAGTGGCTGAGTCAGGAAGAAAGTCCTGCTTTCCTCTCTGTCATTCCCTGTTGCAGAACCGTGTTGAAATCAGTAAACATTGGGCAACTTTCAACCACCAGGCAAACAGTCCTGCCCAGCAGTATGTTACAAATCTCCAGGCACATCATGTGTCCCATGACACACATGTCATGTCCCATGAAGCACATTGGAAAGATCAACAGAGCTGCCTGGTCATGGTGTAAAGTTCACTTCCAATTTTGTGTGAAGAATCATTGCATATTTATTCCTCATAAGCTAGGAAGCTGTTCCTGTGAGGAAACCTTGGGAAGCAGCTATGAAAGGGAACATCAGCTCCAGTATTTTGTCCAGAGCCCATGAAGCAGAGGTGCTCCCACTCCCATAGATCTACATCTGTTGTTCACCTTAATTCCTCAGAGTCCAGAAGGTCTTTCCCCCTCAGTTCCCACTTCTGCAGACAACAACCACGGCTGCTTCTTGGATGCTTTTAACACAAACCTAGGAATGGTTTCAAATGGAAATTTGGAAAAAAATAGCAAGGAGAGTCTCCTGGATTAAAAAGGCCCCTGTTGAGTTGGTGAGGCTGTGGTAATGAGAGGAAATTAGCTCCTCAGTTTAGCTTTGTTTTGAGTAGGGCCTGTCAAATTCTATTAAAAATAATTACATAAATTTCCCTCCCCCAGCCGTCTTATACTACATCAAGTTTTCAAATGAAAGTTTGTTGTGGAAGGATGTTTTACTCAAAAATAATTAACTTTTTGATAGGAAAATCTGTTTGTTTTGATGGTGGTCACAAAGCTTTATTTTTTTTTTTCCTGTGGTTTTGACAAAAGCTCAATGTTTTTATCAACAAAATGCTGCCATTATTCCTCTTAGCTTTTCCTTTGTCCCAGGTGCAATTGGAGGCTCTCCCCAAATAATAAGTTATCGCAAAGATGATGACACCACAAGGTAAAGTCTGCCCATTTCATGAATGAGCCAAATTTTTATTTCTCTTCATCACAAAAGTCATCCCACATTTGTTGTACACACTGTTGGTTGCTGTGTTACGGGACATATCACCATGTACCAGATGCTTTACTCTTGCAGAAGCATTTCTAATGGAGATGGAAGCTTCTGTTAGCTAAATTTTAGAACAACATCAAAAAATAATGATACAAACCCAAAATATCATCTTCAGCTGCATAGCAAATATGGATCAAAAATTTAACACCGTATGAGATCACGAGCGTAAATATACCTCACCATAAATAAAATTCATTGTACAAAATAAGTCAAGCAGCTTTTCATACAAATATGGTACATTTGACAAGAGTTTTTGAGAATATTTTCTTGGTGTTTTTTTTTTTTTTTTTTTACACCTTCAATTCTTTTTTCTTTTGTTCTCAAACACACATGAACCTACTGGACTGGAGTAATGCAGGAGAAAAAGGACTAATGGTCAATGCTAATAAGTGCTGACAGTTTGAAAGGAAAACCACTGAAGTGCTGCGCTTGAACTAGTTTGCTTCCCCTTTCTATCGTTATCATTCAAAGTCAAGTGCAGTATCATCCACACAAGGCATGTGCACTGCCAATAGTCACATTTTATCACGTCAAAGCTGGAAGGAACATTAAAATCGCTTAGTCTGACTTCATTCATGACAGAGGCCACCCTTTCTCCCCCTGTAATTCCTGTATCGAGCCAACAACTTGTCTTTGAAATAGATGTTCCTAGTGGTGGCTGATAACTCCTGGGGAGTTTGCAGGCTACTTCAGAGTAAGCAGGAAAATGTAGTTAAAAAAGCAAGCCCACAGTCAGTGGAGTTAAAGTATCCAGACAGGGGTCCATATTTTCCTAGGAAAAAAAAAAAATCAGGGGTCTGCAGATTGTAAAAGGCTGAAGCCTAGAGGATTAGAGCCTATCTGCAAGGAAGACACCCAGACCTGGCAGAAAGTCTGCAAGTATGGAGAATCTGCCTGACCCAGTGGCAATCTGTTACTACTAAGCCCTACTGTTACACATTTGCTCCCTACTTCCATTAACAGTTATGACATTAAAAAAACAATAGGAGGAAAAAAGTTCCGTTTTCATGGAGTTCTTTAAAGACCTAAGCCTGGACCCTTCCTCAGACACAGTCAAGGAGCATTAGAGGACTGAAGCTAAAGACTATTTGCATCCTTTAGATAATAAAAGGACAATAATGTCAAATCTCAGAAATGCAGACCGTAAGGTTATTCCTAGCTGACATCTCATACTACTTGAGCAACAAGGCAAAACATCTGCGTACACTCTACAGTCAAAAACACTTTACATTTTGCTCATGCACTTTGGACATTTTCCTCCAAACATTTAATCCCTTGGAATCTGAAGGGATTTTATGTTTTTGCCAGCAAATCTGAGGGCAACAAATAGACTTAATCTACCTGTTTTTTGAAGTACATGCAGCTGTGTTTCACAGGGTTTCAGAGAATTATTAATGGCAAAAATACAGCAAAAGAATGCAAAGTGATACTCATGTTTAGGTAAAATATCTCATGACTCACCCCAAACCTAAACAGATGAAAACAGGCATTTAAATTCACCTTACTATAACCTATTTTTTTTTCTAGGTAGCTGAGACTGGGCCATGTAGTACAGTTCATCCTTTTGTAGTAACTTCTTGCTCTGAGAAGACTCCAACATCGCATAACATGTGAGATGCAGTAGGACATTTAATTTGTGCTGTGCCCAGAGGTGGCTTTTAGAGCCAGACAGGGACTTGTGCCACCTTTTCAGCAACACTTTCATACCAAAATAACACGCACTTACTATTTAGGTCAGGAAAAATAGGATCTTGGTTGGGTCTATCTTCCTCGTATCTTGTTTTCCACAAAAAATAAAGTGCTTGATTCTCCTCTTCCTTTTAAAAATATATATCTGTAGATACCATCACTCCAGTGGTGTAGAAGTGTTGGAACATGATGGAAACGCAGAACTGACATCCTTAGTGGAAAAGTAAATAAGAGGGGAAGAGCTGTGCAGTGTCATCAAGTCCCAGATGCTCTGCTGCTGCTCTTCCTCATGTAACAAAGGAAACAACTTGCCTTTCAGGCTGGGTCCTTCCCTGCCACTCAGAGATTTCAGCCAGACTTCCCGACATTTCATTTTACAGCTTACTGTGCTGTACAGTTTCCTCCCTGCAGTTTAAATGCTTATCTTCATAATTAGAGGAAACAGAACGTGTGAAAATGTCCAGCACTTTTCACATGTGGGGTATTTATTATCAAGGGATTAGGCAGTGAGCGTCTGGGAGAACAAATTCAGCCTGCCCAGCAAGATCTCCTCTTGCTAATAGTACTTTGCTGGCTGTTGTTTCCTAAGACAAAATACTCCAACTGGGACATTTCTACTAATTAATTATATGTTCCCTCTGAGAAAATAAATGCCCCAGCTCTGCCTTTCTAAGATCTGTAATAGCGTGCAGTTTACAAGGCATGATGAAATGCATGAAAGGAATATATACTATCACATCTGTATAGTGTAACAGCAATTATCTGCTGTGACCTGCCTCAAGGTGAGAAATTAAAATATTGCCAGTGGTGAGACTAGCATAATTTTCTCTTGGAGCATATGGTTTGCTCCCTTTGAACTTCAAGCACAAGCCTTAGTATCACTTCAATGACACTACTGAGAGGAAGCAGGGAAGACCACAAGTTACAAAATCCTCCTTGAAGTTCGTGCTGAATTTGTTTTCAGTATCTAGGGATGTTAGATTAGCTGAGTGGGAAAAGGAAACAGACTCCAGTGTTGCCTCTGAATGCCTTTAAACCTGGAAAATTCTAGGTAATTTTTAATGCTTATCCTGTATTTTACCTCTTCTAAACAATCACATCATTTCTGAGTGATGGGGAGCTTCTTAAGCCCTGTTGATAGCCACCATTCTCTGAAGAAAGATATTTGGTCACTGTGTGCCACTAGGAACTTGTCTAAAACAAGGAAAAATAGCATCCCCAAAACATACACAAGTTACACACCCCAGCTCTCATCCTTGGCCAAAGATCAAAGGTCACATATGTCTGAGGTAACTATACCTGTCTCCTCCTCCTGCCAGGATCAGTGATTATTTGCACCCAAATTAATATGTTCAAGAGCCTGCGCACATGAATGCAGCCTCTTCCGTAGTCCATAAAAGATGTGTCTTCAGGGGAGAACCCTTGGCATTAAAATAAGTGGATGTTCCATAGCAGGGAAAAAGCCAGCCATCTTCTCTTTCCCCAGCTCTCTCAAGTGCTGAGGAGTTATTTGGCAACTACATCGTTGCTATACTGAAACCCATGTGCCAAAGCTCCCTTTAAGAGATGGCCAACAGAAAGGCCAAAAATGAAGCAGAGAGCACAAAGCTAGCCCCAGCCTGGGGCACGCATCCATCCAAGCCTGGCACGGTTCCTCTGTGCCCATCACTTGATCCTTGGGGTGCTGCCACATGTGACCTTCATTTCTTCTTCCGCTCAAAGAGTGAATCAGACCCTCAAGCTCCATGGCTGATGGCACATGTCATTGGGGGTGTTGAGTTGCCCCATTACTTCTGTGGTGGGAATGAGCACCTGGTGCTGTGGAAGCACTGAGCTCTGCCACCAGGACCCCCACATTTGGGGCTGCAATATGGCTTCAGAGTGATGCGTTTGGTTGGATGAATCACAGGGAAAAGCCGGACAACTTCATGGAATAAAAGCAGATTTCGCCCACCCGCCCCACCCACCCCAAGTCTGAAAGCTACAAGTAAAACCGATGACAGCGATGGTACAGAAGAACATGCACTCAAAGAGGGCTGGATGGGAAGATGTGTCCTCGCGTGTAGTAGGCATACCCAGTCTTACTCTGTTGCCAGGTTTCACACCACCGAGTTTTCTCCTCCCAGCTGTTCTGGGTTTGGTCCCTTCTCCCTTCCCAATGGGTGTGGTGTCAGTGTCCACTCTAGCAGGTGGTGGCCAGTGACTGGTGGATTGGGGGCTGGAAGCAGCGCACGTGCTCCACTGTGGAACTGTCTGTTTCCACTGACTTCATGTACTTGTTCAGGATAGCAAAAATCTCGTTGTTCAGGATCTGATACTTCCTGATCCTGTCGGCCATCTTCTTCAAGGGCTGGAGGGTTGGTGAGGGAGAAAAACAGTACATGAGGAGCAACTTATGTCATCTGACGAGATAGAAAGTATCAGTACCTCTGTCCTGCTGCTGGAAACCTCTGCTAAAGCAAAGCAGCTATAACACGTGTTACAGTTCCACTTAGCACCTTCCAGGGACTGGTGACTCACTTCATTACAGGGTTTGATAACTCAAGACAGAGCATTAACAAGGTCAGTAAGTGGTCCTAAGTTAACTATTCTAAAGTCTAGACTCCCAGCTGCTTACTGATAAAGCCACTGAGATCACAGGATGGTTGCTGGAAATACCAGCTTCTCAGCTCTCACTTCTCAACCCCAGGAAGAAGGGAAAAGCTTTGAGAGGAAAAACCCGTTTGATTGTCAAGCCAATTAAAACCTTGACCTCTCTGCTGAGACTGCAGGTGAAAATCTCACAGTCAGTGTGTCCAGTTTGAATAAAGTTGTAATTTATGTAATTTGCAAGTTTGGACAAAGCAAGATAGAAAACAGAGAAGTGTGCTGGTTCAGGTCTTTTGGGACCTCACCCTTCAACTTACCACATTTTTTATGATTTCATCCTTCCCATCCTGCCTCTGCACCTTCAGCAGGTGGTAACAGAAGTCGAAAAGGTCAAAGCGCCGTTGCTGTCCAAGGAGAACAATGATAGAGCAACCTGCCCAGTTCAGACCATCTCCAAAGCACTGCCTGGAAGGAGCACAGGATGATGGGGTGGGGAGAGATGACAGGATAGAGTTAGACAAGAGAAATCTTACTATGGCACTAGGAACTTTCCTTGGTGAATTCCTTGGGAAATCAGATTCAGTCCTACTCCTAAAAAGTGGGTATACACCTAGAGAAAATGAACTCAGAAGGAGATATGCAGAATTATACCACGGCCGAGCTCTGCAGGGTGCATCACAGGGTAAGATGGATGAGGACCTAGCCTCTGACTTGGGTTCCTGGCCCATCTACCCATCTCCTTCTGCATGTCACCTTGGGCACAGCCCTTTACATTGCTCTTTTCCCCAGCTGTTCAGATAGAAAGCATTTTGGGCATCTCTTTATGTCCATGCACAATGAAGTTCTTTCCACCAAGGACCCGCATTCCCCTTCTACCTCTGCACTGGCTGAGGCTATCGCTGCAGCTGAGGGCATCCCAGGGACTTGCCGGCCCCACTAGCTCATGAGCAGCACTAATGGCAGAGCCGGCTGATGGACACTCACTCTGCAGTGAACTCGTTGGTGCCCACGGGGATGCAGTACACGAACTGCATGGCACTCCAGAGCCGGTGAAACTCCACACACTCGTCCACGTGCATGACCCCGTTTGTTGGGGGTGGCCCACGCCAGATCGGGTCCTGCAGGTAGCTCCTAATTCGTGTCAGGATCACCTCAAACATGGACAGCCCACAGCATAACCGCTCCTTGGTCAGCAAGTCACCCTCCCGGGCGATGGCTATTTGCTGAGGAGGAGGACAACCAAAGAAACAGAAATGATGATGGAATACAGATGGACCCTGTCACTGGACTTAACCCTTCCTGGTCTCCCCAGCTCTTTCAAAGTTAACACACATCCCATGCAAGGTCTAGCCTTACCTCTGATGGCTGCTCCCATGGCACTCCCCATCAAAGAATACTCATCCCTCAAATGGAAGACGACTTAATATTGTGCTCAATTATATTTCACCAACCTAAGGATCTTTTGAAATAACTGTGTACGTCAGAAAACAGAAGTTGAAGGCAAAGCTCTGATCAGAAATACTGATCCTTAATTCTGCTAGCCTGCTGTTCTGTTAGTGCTACACAGAGTTGCTGGCTTTAATTTCATGATTTCTGCAGATTGTGAAAATAGAACAGGAGAGAACAGGGACATTTTGCTTCCCAGGATGTTGCCATCATCTCTTTAAAATGTAGATAGTCTATGGCTTTCTTGATTTCTTTTGTAGTTAGGATTAAAAAGCTCTGAGGAAGATGAGAAGACACCGGAACCTTAATACTGGAAAACCTGTGGTTTATAAGACAGTCAAATAATAGTTTTTTTCCAGATGTGGAAGCTTTACATGTGTGGAGAATTTCTGTGACATCCCCACTCAGATTTACATGTACAAATCTGGAACAGCTCCATTGGATGGAGTTCAGTTGGCTTTTACGCTAGAGGAAAATTGAAAGAGGATTAACTTGACTTCAGCCCCATTGCTCCCCCAAAGGAAAAAAAAAAGGGATTTTAAATAAGCACGCAGGACATCCCTGCAGCACAGGAACACTGACCCCACGGAGCTCACTGAGTGGGGCTGGGGTGCAAGCGTGGTGTGCTCGCTGCCCTGATATCCTCTTAGCTGCCCCAGTTCTTGCCATTTCCAGCAGCATTACTGATTTTCTTTGCAGCACTGCCAAAAATAACACGGGAAATGGGAGCCGAGTGCTGTTAGAGTCATGCCTGTGGCTGTGGGAGGCTCTGGCTAGAAAAGCCTGCGAGAAGAGCAGCTGCCACGGCACCCTGGCCCCAGAGACAGAGCCTTTTACCCCTCTCAGCACTCTGGCAAAGGCATGCAGAGCAAGCGTGACATTTACCGGCCCCTTGCCCATCTCAGGGGACATCCTGGAACGTTAAGTAGTTTTTAAGCATTTACTCCATTTCCAGCTGTCCCTGCAATGCCAATAAAAATGTCAGCCCCACTGGAATCACGATGAGGGGCTCAGAGCATCTGGTACAACAGGCAGGCACGTGTCCTACTCAGACATCAAGAATATGAATTATGCTCGGTTTACTTGGCTTGTCTTTATTCTACTCTAAAAAACCATGAATGTGCCTGCACATCCCTTTTCCTGACTACGCTGGCAGTATCATACAGCATGTTTAGTTCAGTGACTATTGAAATTAGAAGCGTTACACCTCCTGCTTGGGCCACAGTCTCAAGGATGTTCTGGGAACCTTGGATCAATTAATGTTCAACTAACAGCAAATATCAAGGGAGAGCTGTGCAGAGGCCAGATGGGGTCTGGAATCCCTAGGTCTGTTAAACATAGGAATGGTATCACTGGTTTCATGGCATGCACCTGCATATGTTTGCTTAGCAAGTAAATATTTACTTATCCAGCTTGTTTTTTTAGCTAAAGGTTGTACTTTCTCTCTCCTCACCTGCTCCAAGCTCTTTCGGGTACAGATTAGCATCTGCACACACTAGTCTATGATGGTGAAATGGGGACACAGTAGAAGTAAAGCCATTTCAGATATAAATTAGGTGTTAGTGTTACTGTTTGCTAAGATACAGTGACAGAACAGGTACTTTTGAGAACAAACTAGTCCAATGATCTTAGTATACTGTTTCTGCAGAAATCTTAATCTAGGAAGGGATGTATCTGGCTTTCAAAGGATGTAGTGCCACTCAGTTATGCACATTCACAGACAGAATTTGGGTCTAAAATTCATCACCGTAAGACCAGTCTTTGATGCAGGACTACTACTGTTGGGTAGGTATCTAACATGGTGAAGGCAGCTGGAGAGCTATTAGTCTTGTGGCCAGATCTGCCTCACAGTCTGGGGTCCCACTGATTTCTAAAATCAGGAGACGAAGGGTGCTCTCAAAATAAATTCTCAAAGGATGACACTGCGCTTGCTCAGCTATTCCCTCTGTCTTCAAAAGGAAAGGCTGCTATTACTTCCAGTGAAAAAATCAGACTGACCAAGCAGTTTTGAAAATCCCTTACTTAATATCCCTATGATCAGCATTTAAAGGGAGAGAGTTCCTTTAATGAACCACTTCGACCCCCCTGGTTCTTTATGAATCACCTATCAAATAGCTGCTTCTAGATTCTCAATGCAAAACAACTATTTACAATGAATACTGACAGTTTTCCTGCCATAGCACCAACCCAGCTGTGTCATGTCATAGCTCTTCTACAGCTTGGTAACTGGCTATCTTGCGAGAACCGTACCCAAAGCCTGCAAAGACTGACAGATCCCCATTAACTACAGCAGCTGCTGGCTCAGCCCTTTCACAGCATGTAATTATATGAAATGCATAGGGCCACCTTTTGGGAGGGGCATCTAGCAGGCAACTTCTGCTCAGATTCGGGACAATTGCTAAAAGGCACTTCTGCGTTCTGCAGGAAAAAATCCCGTACGGCCTGTGTCCAAAACTGCATTTCCAAAATGCATGTCCGAAACAGCATAAGGAGCAGGATTAGAAGCTATGGAGGCACCTATAGAAAGTGACCCTTGTGTTCATTTACCTCTGAGCTCAAAAAAGATCTGGCATTCAACTGTACCTATGTGATGAATATGGGAACGGCTTACAGAAAAATTAATTTTTAGCAATTTTTAGTGTTTTCATCACTATCATAACTATGGCAGGGATAAGCAACGAGTGGACTCTAATAGCAGATTTCAATGATGATTTTGCATGGAAAGAAGGAGAGATAGAAAGACCAACACAAAGACACAAAAACACAGAGGTGAGTTCTTTTTCTTGAGTGTCTCCCTTAAAAGGAAGTCAATGGGAAGTGAGATAAATGTCTGCAAAGTAAGACAAAGCCCTCAGTTATCCAGCCAATTTCTTTGTTTCATATGATTTCCAATGAAGCGAAGTTCAAAATGTTCTTGATCCATCAGAAAAACAAGACAAAACCAAAAATCAACAACTTTCTGCCTGCCACAGATGTGTCAGCTCATACAACTGAGTGTTCGTTCCAATCCCTCAGCAGTACCTTACAGAAAAAAGGGTGTTGATTCATTTAATACTTTGAATGACTTTTATCCATCAACCCCACTCTGTAGGCAGTGGAAGTTTGGCTATTGATATCATTTGAGCTCAAATTTTCTCCATTACATTGATCAATCTACAGAGACGCTTTTAACAGGACTCAGTTTGTGCAAAAGAGATCCTTTCCAAGCTGAGACCCACCTCAGGAAGACACTTAAATGGAGCTGTAATTTTAAGCATGTGCTGAAGCTCTAAGCATGTGCTAGGAGAGAAACCATTCTCAGATATATTCCTTGACAGGGATGAGCTTAAACATGGACCACTCTGAAGCCTTAAAATGGGATGCCCAAAAGTGATGGCAATTGATTAAGTCAGGGACAACCCTGCAAAGTTTCCCCTCAAACCACCCCAGCAATTCTCCATCTTTCTAAAATGGAGAAGAGGATTTTCACAGAGTTGTTCTTATTCAGAGCTGGCTTCTAGCACGCTTGCCTTACCCCACCAGCTCTCCAGACCAGAGGCAGCAACACACCATCTCTAGACCCGCTCACAATTTTCCCTTCAAGGTGTCTGCTAGGGCAAGGATTCTGATTTTCTTGTCCGATTGGTGTTTTGAGAAAAATAAAAATAGGATCACTTTCCCAAGGCCAAACAGACCATCTGGGAACTGCTAAGAATTTTCAACAGCCATCCCTTTCAATGAAATCCTTACCTGCGGAGTGCCCAGCCTCTCTATTAAGGGAACCAGGTGAAGTGGGGCATACTTGGCTTCGAGACGCTTCATGCGCACCTCCAAGCGTTCTCCTTCTGTCAAGCGAGCAGCAAACAGTGAAATGAGAGGAGGAAGTGGAGACCCGCAATTTCCGCCAAGTTTGCTCAGAGCTGCCCCCCAGCAACCATCCAATGAGACTTTGGATCAGTGAGCCAAACCGACAGCAAATGAGGGAACCAGTGATGCAGAGAAGGGAGGGATGTGCGATTGCAGTCTCAGCAGCAGCTTAACCACATACGTCCAAAAGCATGTCCCTGTTACTGATTGCTCCTGTTGAGATGGACATTTCATGCTGTCATTCTCCAAGGAGGCTGTGAAATGGCTTTAAAACCTTAAGGGAACCCCCAAACCAACTAAGGTTTCAGTCTGTAACTAGGCTACAGAAAATGCACCCTTGGCATTCGTTTCCACCTGACTTTTGGCTGTATCCATTTATCTATTTCGAGAGGGAAGCAGAGCCAGAACTAATCCTCAGCAGAAATGGGAGAGAAACAGTTTCTGGGTAGAGACCTCTGAGTCTGTCCACTGCTTCCCTCTCAGCTTCTTACCTTTGATGTAGACCCTGGGCAAAATATTTTGGAAGGGAGCAGCATGCAGCAAATCACAAACTTCTTCCTGGGACTGAGGCAGGAAGAAAGAAAGATAAAGTAAGTTAAAAAATACCTACAGGGGTTGAGTGTATGGCTCAGGAGCCTGGGCAACACTACAACAATTCACGTCTACAGCACCTATTCAAATCCAACCCAGCTCAGTAGTAAATCCAATGGTTTGAACCTAAATGAACTAAAACTGGAAGAAATACCTCTTGACTTAAGCCGGGAAGTTTCTTTAACTCAAACAAGTTACTTCCTGCCTGTACAAGGCCAGAGCTTTATATTTATTTTCCGTCCCACTTAATAGCACTGCAAATAAGAGGGGATAAAGAACATGGAGGTTTTGGTTTCATCTTACCCTGATGACTTCCTGCTGTTCTTTTTTAGAGTGTGCCCAGGTAGAAATTACCCCTTGGCTTAGTTATTTTAGGATGGGTAGATGTAAAATATACTGACGCATGGTTCTATTGCAAACAGGTACATAACACGTTGGTCTGAAATTATTTGATTGTTCATATGGTGATCTCAGCCAGGGCTACTAGACCAGAATCCCAGTGGTGTACGCACCAGGGAGAATAATACAGAAATCCAGAGAGGAATAACATC
Source organism: Bucorvus abyssinicus (assembly GCA_009769605.1). Lineage (NCBI taxonomy): Eukaryota > Metazoa > Chordata > Aves > Bucerotiformes > Bucorvidae > Bucorvus > Bucorvus abyssinicus. Next base: position 10,770,929 of record CM020041.1, read on the forward strand.
ATGAGATGCCACCTGAGAGAATGCATGACGATGCACTTGAGAAAAAAATAATCCCAAACACAGATGCACAAGGAGGAGAAACCTAGAAATAGGCAGGTGGAGACTGAGGAGTGATGGCTGACAATACATTGTATACGAGTCTGCAATGGGAAACAGCAGCAAGGAAACCAAAGCTATTTCACACAGAGGCATTGCGTCACAACAAGGCATTGGTTTGCTCCTACAAAATCCAGTTCTAGGACATGCTTTCAGTTCTGAGCTTATTGTAGAAATTTAGACACACTTGAAAGCAGGTCATGACAGTGCAGCAGAAGATATTTGGGGGGCCAGATGGAATGACTGGGCTGGGTCTGTTTGGGGTGCATGGGTGCATACCCCACCTTCCAGCCAAGAGGGAGACGACAGTGTAGCATGGAGCTGCAGGAGGCTGTACTGGCGCATGGATGCTGGGATGAGAACGAGTTTGTGGGAGTGCAGTTTGTGACACAGTGCTGGAGGGACAGGAACAGTCTGCCATGGTCAGAGAGATGCTGATGCTAACGAACTGTGCCTGTCACCTTGGTTATTTTGTTTGCTAAACACTATTCATTCCTAGATGAATGTTCTTTCACTGCTGTTTCCCCCTGATAAAGAGAGTATTTTCACCATTTGCAGCCTGCATTCACTTGATACCTGTCCCAAAATTAATCATATTATCAATAGATCTCCTCTCCAAGGCCCATTACTCAAGAGTAACAATTCTGCTTAGAAATTTAGTCCCAAGCAACTCCTCATTCCTCAAATGTAAACAATAAAAAGACGGTAGAACGGAGCAGACTGCGCATCTCTGCCAGCAACTACCACCAGCCTTAGATCATTCTGAGAGCTATGAAGATAACTGCACCGTAAAAGCAATTGCTTCTGCTGCAAAAGAGCTCCATTAGAGGGAAAATCTCATTATGTGATGGCTCTACACATCTGACATCTTCCAGCAAGCGAGAACCAGTGCCCGCTCTGTGCAAAATGGCTTTATCTTCTGAATCTATTTCTGTGTCGAAAAACAGGGGATCAGAGGGGGAGAGACTTTGGCTGGCATGGAAAGTGGGCAGACGTGGACTTTGATGGGCAGCCTTCCTAAAGGGACCCCCAAATTCTCACTGTCTTCTGTTTTTTATTTTCTGCTATTCTAAAATGCCAGTACCCTGCTGATGTACAGCTCCTGGGACTGGAGGGACATTTTTGCATTCAAAAGGATTTCTAAAAGAAACCACTATGTGTCCCGTAAATGCCCATTTAAAGATGGAACAGAAAAGGCAAATGCAGTGTGTACAGCATAAAATCCAACACCGAGAACAGCAGAAAGCAGTGAGGAAGCCACAAAAGGAACAGAAACTGCCAGGATATAGTTGGCAACTCTGGTCACTCTATAAAATAAAGCAAAGCCTCTAGGTGATATACAGCTCTCTCGTTTTCTTAATCTTATGCATCTACTGCTCACAGAATGCGTTCGATACAACATATCAGGAACTAAAAGTCTCTATATCTGGGGTTAAAATGCAAAGGCAAGGGCAGAAATATCCATTCTGAGGACATGCAGAGATTTTCAGTTTTCCCTGTGCTCTCTGGTTGGATAAAACTTGGAATCTTTGAACTTCCTTCTGGTTTTTCTCTGAACAAAACTTTCTGGCTTTCCTTGGAAATCCCATCTCATGCTAGGAAAGTAATTCTGAAAAAACTGAAACAAGCCTGCCAAAACCATTATGTCATGAAATATGCATTTTTAATGTAAAATTGTGTTGTTGAACACTCCTCAGTTGGCTCTAGGCCAAACGGGGAGATAAATTCATTACAAAGTAAATTTATTGAGTGAAAAACTAGAAGCTAAAGATGATGTGTGGCACTCAGCCATAGCCTTTAGCCCATACCAGAAAGGGCATCGCATGGGCTGAGAGGCTGAGAGAATTGTGCACGTGCAGAACACTTGTGCAGGGGGCAACACCAAGTTGTCGCTCCAGCTGAGTTTTCAGTGAAGATAAGTCATAGGAAATATATCATCAGCTCTCTGAGATATCTTTCCTGTTGGATTGCTTTATCCTTATCACCATTAGAATCAATCAGGCTTTTTTCATTGCACTGGCACCCCAGAAGAGCAAAGGGCTCAAATCTACTTCTCACTGTACAAATACATATGTAAAAAGTATTGATCCCTGCCCCAGAGAGCTTACAATCTAGAAATAAGCTCCAGTTCATTTTATTTCTGAGAAGGACGAACAAGGGGTAGCTTTGGATCCAAGAATTAAATCTAGATCTTCCAGTATTCAGATTCTCCTTCATCAATCCCAGATGTCAGTGACCAAACACCAATACACACTATGCCCATGGACATGCCCACAGATGCCAATATCACAGCCCCAGAGAGACCCTGAGCAAATGAGAAGCTGGAAAGTAACATTTTCCAAGCTCTTCTGTTGGAGAACCCACTTCCACTTAGACTCTTGAGCTGGCAATTTCAAGTACGATCTGTTGGTGCAGGGGGTTTTGCCTTACCAAAGCCTGCTCGATAAGGAGGCAGAAGAGAATGGCATTGCCCACTTCTCGGAGGCTCTGGAACACATCGGTCTTCAGCTCTGCATACTCAATGATGTCCTTCAGCTGATGGTGGAAAAACTCCAGGATTCCTTAAAAGACAAGAAAGGGCAGGCAGAAAAGACAGAGCAGAATCACCCTCCAATAACTTGGGTAAAAAGATAATCAGTGCCTGATATTTCCTTAATCACAAACTGCAAGCTGTAACTGCTACCAGATAGACAGAGACTGGCACAGGAGAGAACTAGCACGCAGTGTCTTATCCTGCTTTCAGCAAGCCTTGGGAAATAGGGATTAATTCATCTGAAGTCCTTGGATTTCCTCATCAGAGGAAAAGAGATTCAAGGCTGTAGTGGCTGGCTGGGTGCTGGCTCATGAGTCTCTCCATCCAGCTCAATGGCAGCCTGCAGTCATGCTGCAAAACCTCTTTGCGTCAACTATGTAGAGCTTTTGAAAAATATCAGTGAACCTGCAATAACAAAAACTTACAAAATCCTGAAAACAAAACAGAAGATAGCAGAGGACATTCCCTTATTAGCCATCTGTGTGTTCAATGGGAAATTTCCAACAGGAGATTCCCCGGAAAAGTTTCCTATACGTGTTCCAGTGTCAATAGCAATAGTGTGTCTCAGCAAGCCTGGCTGTGTGTGTTGCACTGGCATGCCAGGTACCAAGCCTTGTTTAATTACTAGTGTGTGCCTGGGTAAACGCTGTACCAATATGTGGGTGAGCTCTTGCTCAAGCTTCTATCTGTAGCACCCACCTGGAGAGCCATATTCATGCCTTGGCAAGCGGCATATCTTGGGCATTACTTCAATCAGAGTCTTCACATACTGCAGAATGGTGCCTTGTAGCTGTTGGAGACAAAGGGAGGTTAAACTGGAATGATGGCTTCGCCTGGTGTTGGTTTTGAAAGAGGCTCGTTGTCCACATCAGTGTCCACGGGTCCACATCTGACAGCACAGGATGAAACTTCAGCTGGAGTCCAAGAAGAACTTGCTTAATTTGGATTCCACTCAAATACAAAAGTCAGCCCAAGTGTATGGAGTTGAGTGCTTTTACAGCTTCCTCCCAAATAATAAATCACAGCTGCATGGATTTTTTACTTCAAAATACAGCTTGCTGTGTTTGCATTGTTTGTAGCTGAAATCCAAACAAGGCTCAGTCTTAGATCCAGCTGGACTCGTGCTCCTAACCCAAAAAGCATTTCACCGCTGCTGCTAAAGGAGTCATTCCCCAGAACAGGAAATCCTCCTTCCACCTAAGGAATGATCACTAAATACTCAGAGTTTAAAAAAAAGTATTTCATGCCTATAGAATGAGCTTCTGCAGAGCTGATGTTCTGAACTAACATGGACAGGAGCAAAGCATATTTCTGAGTTAAAAGCGCTGGCTGTCATTTGGAGTTACACACCTGCTTCCTGTGGATACATTATACAGGATTATGCACTAAACACTGTTTAGCCAAACATAAAATCTTTGTCTTTGTGCTGAATGGTGTCTGATCTCGCACACCAGCTACAGCATTTTCAGCGAAGCGACACAAATTACACCTTCAGTAACTATGGTGGTTTACAGCAGGGAAACTGGATGTACGCTTGAGATTTTCAGTTTCACACTGCTTTGTTAGGCAAGTTCAAAATGATGTCATTGCAGTCAAAACAGAACTTACTCCAGTAAAACAAGGGTTTTAGTAGAAAAGCATAACCTGAAAATTTTGCACACTCTCTTCTCCCTTAATGCTCGGTATTGTTAGTGCCCTTAGGGAAAATGTCAGAACACCACTTTTCTCTTCTGTGAAAGAGAAGTCAGAACTAGAAAGCAGACAGGGCTATTGGCAGCCTGGCATCAGAATACCTGATGGAAATGGACAGTATGGCTTGAATAAGGATTCACCTACAGCAGGAATTTTCTTATAAAAAGACTCAAAAAGTTGGTTTCATCAGTTTTGCTGCCTGCTCTCTACCTTCCTGCAGCTCTCCTGGGGTATCACAAGGTGGTGAGACAGAGTGCTCTTGTGCTATGGCTGAGCACGAGCGCATGTCTTGAGGGTCTCCCAGACTGCAGCACAAGCAGTGCTGAGGGACCGTGAGTGCCATGCCCACCTGATCACTTCCCAGTGGCTTTTAGCAAAGCAGCATGCCAACTCCACCAGGTGTAGGTGACCGACCACAGTTAACACTTCAAGACAGTGGAAACACTCCATCATCCCACAGGGATCAGTGGCATTCCTCAGCAGCAGTGAATATCAGACCATTAAATCAAGTGTTTCAGTGTGGATTAAGGGACATGAAGGTGCCCAGATGCGAACACCCTGAACCCAAAGCTCAAGCTGACTGTCCAACCTGCACCTTTCAAGGCACTGAGGTTTCTCTATCACCAGGGTTAGGCTCAGAATTACCAGGCTCTTGACGATCTTCAACAACTCTTCCATGACCACAGCAATGCCTTGATAGCCAAGAAGCCTGCAGATCGTCTTGAAGTGAGGTGGTCCCACAAAATTGCGGTATGAGCTATAGATGTGACTGTAGGCGATGTTGAGAGGCTGAGGAATTAGAAGCACAATGACAGTTAGACAGGAGCATTTACCAGACCTGTAAGTAATTGTCTTATCACAGTATTATGTTCTATCACTTGGAACAATTTTTAAGGAAGAGAAGGAGAAATAATAAGACCCATGACAATTCTCATTTCTTCTGCTTCTTGAGGCAAAGAGGACTGCTTTTCTGTCTACGTAGTCAGATATATTCTAATCTCAACACACTGTCACATCACGAGGTTTGTTATCCTGCTACACAGCAAAACCACTTTCATTTCCAAGGCAATTTACTCTCCCAACATTCCCAGTCAAGTATTTCAGTTCACTGGCCCTTTGCCTCTTCAAACCCAAATTCTTCTTTACTAAACTGAAAAGCTTTATACACAGGTAACCAGACAGATTTTTTTTTTCTATGGGCACTTGCTTTAAATGAGGCTTATTAAGAAAAGTAGGAACTGCAGCATCTGAGCTTAAGGGCAGTCAGCAAAGACACAGAAAAGACCCTTTTTGCACCCTGCAAAGCTCTACATCAGCCTCTGCCATTGCCATGGGACTGTGAAAAGGGCAAGAACCTAACCCTGGTCTAGTAGGCAGTGCTATAGCTCCCAAAAAATTTTAGCAGCAGAAAACAGAAATTGATTTCCAGGAATGTACTCTCTCAGTGTAATCTTGGAAACGTGGAAATTGCTGCAATGTTTTATCACTGGAACACTGACAGGATCCATTTGGTGTGAGGGAAACAGAAGTAGGGGGAATGAATTCACTTGTGTGATCTGAAAAAAAAAGTACTGAAAATCATATTTAGCTGAGACACCGCATGCTCGGCTCGGGCTCTGCAAGGGAAGTGTTGGCATCACGATTCAGCCCCGCAGAGAAGGGCTGAAATCTCCCCCCACAACATCTATAACTGCAGCCTCAGTAAACAGCAAAAAAGCACATTCTTGGAAAAATTCTGGCATGTAGCGCCCCTTCCAGCAAAACACAGCTAAACGCCTGGCTTGTGCTTGTCAAAAGAACTTTCTTAAACAAGGGTAAGAAAACAAAGTAATCTGTACCCCAAATGTACTGTGCGAGGCTGACTTTGCTTCTTGTGCAAACGCTGCATACTGGAGGAGCACCGCATCCTCCCGCAGCCCGGAGCCTGCATGCTTCCCCGCAGATATGACAGACCCCATTCCTCAGGGATCCCCTTCCCTGCCAGTAATGGGGCCAAGGGAGCGGAGGGGCCAATGCAGCGAAGGGCTTAGGGTGAAAGGCAGCAAGTGCTGAAGTAGTAAAACAGGACAAAATGTTGTCTATCCTCCAACACTGCTGCTCCCAGCAGCTGCAATACAGCCTGAAGGCTCCAGTTGTCCTCCCGTTCTGACTCACCTCCTCGAGATTTACTTTAACACTTCATTTGAGTTACTAATGAGTTACAAAGTGAAGTCATTTGCTAAGAATCAGGAAAGTATTTATTTTTCTCTTTCACGGGCACCCCCTTGCCGTGGGGAAAGAGCTTGCGTGCCCTTGTGAAGTTGAGAGCTATGCTGGTGGTGGCATATGCCTCCGGTAGGGTCTCCCAAGCCTGACAGGTCTCAACTGAAGGGTCAGACAAAGTGTGTCCAAGGGCAGGATGGGCTCACTAGCCTTCGGGCAACCATCCTAGGAGAAGGACAACTCTAACTCCAAACCCGGGCAGATGGAGCTCGTTTAGCCCTGTAAGGCCATCCATCTAAGAGAAGGATACTCTAACCAAACCTACGACCTGAGGACTTCGCTGTCACCGTCCAAGCTCGCTAGGCCCTGGCAGATGAACCTCAGGGGTAAAGGGTGGGGCCAGTCTCGCGCGCGCTGCGCCTCACCTAAAAAATCCACCGCGCAGGCTGGAAGGGTGTACTCACGTTTAAAGCCCTTCCCAAATCTTCGTCCGCGAAGCCAAGCCATGATTTGTTTTTACTCTCAGAAATAGAATTTCAGTGGACTGACGTACTGATTGCACTTTCATAGACTTGTCAGTTGCTTTAATCAATTAATTAATTGTCCCTCATTTTGTTACAGCCCCGCTGCTCTGGTCCAGCATATTGCCCACTATAATTCCTAGGTGCTCTTTGGAAGAGCTAGCAGAAAGGAGATGCAGTTAGAAAGTCCCCTACTTTCTGTGAAATGTAATTTCACAGCCTGGTTCTGGTAGGTGAAAAAGCCCTGTGATACGATTATGTTCAGAAAGGGCTCCTTGGGGCTCTGCAGTGCGTTCATCACAATGAGCATCAGCTTTGTCTACCATCAAAACTAAAGGGCCCTGAGTAAGTTTGGGCCAGAGTTTAAGAATTATTTAGGCAGACCAAAGCCTTCTTTCAAAGCTCCTTGGGTGGCAGCTCCTGTTAAGAGTTCGAACATCCTGCTTAGGCTTCTATCTGCATCCTTAGATAACCAAGTCTTTAAAAATCTATTTGGTAGAGACTGATCCAAAGCCGCTAGATACTCACACTGATAGAGGTGAAAACCAGCAGTAGTTTGTTTTGAAAAGTGAGTCTGTTTACACACGAGGTAATGCCCAGCCTGGAACATCAGCCAAATGGCTGACACAATCATCCCAGAGGGAGGCCAGTAAGCGGCTGGGGCGCCAGCCCAGCCACACTGCCATGGAGTTTTGTGGCGGTGGCTTTTGCCATCGTTCCAGCCCTGGGCATCCCCAGAAAGCATGGTGCAGCAGGAGTGACCCAGGCACCTTCCTTCCATGCCTCCCTTAGGCTCCTTCTCTACCCTGTTATTTCCCCATAGTTGGCACAGCGGTGGCTCGTCATACTTAGGGGGGAACTAAATATCGGAATTATATCCCAATTTCAGTGGGCTCACGAATCCACACTCATTTCTGGAAGCCTCTTTGCTACTCCATGGCTAGGAGACAAGTCTTCTGCCTGCACACGTGCCACGGTCCCCTGAGATGGGCTACCACCAGTAGCCAGTTGTAGAGCAGCTCGTCAGATTTTCCCCATGACGGGGCTGACATTTCACTGTACGGACAGCAAGCGGCTGGTGCTGCCGCGCAGCCGCCCACCTCGCAGCACTCCCTCGCCTCTCAGCAGGATAATGGGGCTGGAGAGCAACTTTCAAGCGGGCTTTTCCCTCAAGTGGGGGTCTTGTCAATAAGCCTGATTGGGAGGAGACACGTTTTCGGACGTGCATTGGATACAGACAGGCAGGATGATTCATCCCTGCCTGTCTGCAAGATGAGGTAGGTTCATCAAGCTCTCTGCAGAGCCACACAGCGCATTAGCAGCAGGCTTGTGTCTAATAATAATACTCTGCCAGCAATTAAAAATATAACTCCATTTAAGGGTGAGATACACAGCTTGGGGTAAAGACTGTAGGATGTGAAAAATGACACCAGTGGGTATTTTAAGACAAAACAGCTGAAGGTACAAGCTGGCTGCACGGCAGGGCTTGCTACCCCACTCTGGGCAGCCACTCTCATGCCCTCAGAGAGCCAGGGCAAAGTCCTTGATCCCACCACCTCTGGGGAGCAGCAGCTGCCAAAGACACTGCAGAGTGCACCTACCTTTGGTTTGGGGCCAAATGGGCAGGTTTTGGGGCCGGGAGGCTGGGAGTGCAGGCAGGCTGGGATTTGCAGCACAGGGCAGAGCTCCCAGTGCCCCACAGAGCCCAGGAGTCCCACCCTGCACCCACGTCTCAGGGACAGCCATCCGTATGGAGCAGGTAGGAGAGGGCCCCACGTTGCTTTGGGAGCTCAGGAGGTTACTAGCGATGCTCCAGAGCATATTCAGCAGCAAATGAAGCAAACCAAAACCCAGCTGTCATTTCCATGTCTTAGAGCTTTTGTTGGCCATCACCCAGACCTGTCTGAGTTCACCTGAGGGAAGGCAGGGAAAGTTTTATCTGATAAAATACATCAGAGAGAGAGATAATAGACAGATAATACTGTCTGTGCCAGAACCCCCTTGGAAAACCAAAGAGCTACTGAAAGAGGAATATACTTAGAGACTAAAAAAGTCTTGCACACAGACCAAGACTAGTCCAGGCTCCTAGCCAGCCTAACTTCACTGTGACAGCTGAGATGGAGTCTTAGAAAGTAGAAAACAATTTTGACTAGAATCATCAGAGGAGGGTCTCTAAGTCAAATAGCCTGAATATGGCCTGGTTCTTTCCCCTGCCACAAGCAAACTCATTCTCCCTGTAAAGCTGTTACCATATTCAGCTGTATCAACCAGTTGCCAAGACTTTCATGCAAAAAAAAAAATGCAATCCCAAGCTGGGCTGGACAGGACATGTACAATGCAGCAGGCACATTTATACTGTACCAAGACCGTCTGTATAGTCTGTCTCTCAGCATTACGCCTCACCATACCTACTCCTGACTTTCAGTGGCTACACTGCTACTATTTACAACAAGCTGATGGCCGTGGCAGGCCAGGCAGCACAGCCCACGCGGTCGGTTGGAGGGGATCAGCAGCCGCTGCTGCCAACACCTCCCGCAGCAACTACAGCTCCTTAACGCCTTGGTGCGGTTACTGCAGACACAGCAGCAAAAAACAGAGCAGCTCCTTCTCATTCACACGCCATAACTATTTTTACAAGCGCCGGCAGCAGGCACTGTCCTTCAGGTTACATCTGCCTGCACGTTCCTTAAAAAGGGGGAGGCAAGTTCAAACAGGGAAAGGGAAATATGGATTTCCAGTGAGGCTGGTATGACCCTGTGTCCGGCAGTGCCAGGAAAGCCAGAGACACTCATAAAAATGTATGAATGCAGCCGAATCGAAAGCATTTACAGAGCTAAGAAGTGGTTAACGAGCAGCTAGTAGTGGGTTGTTGGTAATTTTGCAGCTTCTTTGTTGGAGACTTGGCAACCTGCTGTGTTTTGTAAGTGGCTGAATGACAGAAAACAGCTCAGTTTCTGCTGGCCACTGGAGCGCACCCGCGGTTTGCAAACTACAATGAAGAGTGAAGGGTCCCAGGCAGGGCCACAGCCAGGTCCATCTGCAGATACCGGGAACACCAGTGATGGAGCAGTCCTGGCACTGGCATGGTTTTGGCATGTTCTCATGCTGGGAGATGAGAGTTTCAAGCTCATTACCAGCTTAAACTGGTGCAAGGTTGATTTGGGGAGCTGGTAATACCACCACCACTGAAAGCTTTGCTGTGGTTTCCTTTGAGCTAGTGGTATTGATCACAGCATGCAAAAAGGTCAGCAGGAGCCTTTGCTGGCCCAGTCCAGCTATTCCCATTATCCCTGGTTTCTACACATCTTATTTGTGAACAACTGAAATTTAATTTCAAAGCAACTGTGAACACTGATAAACTCAACAACCCAAATGCCGTAAGAAAGCAGTTCTTTCCTGAAAATGTTACCACCCTGTGTAATCCACCTTTGAGGCACGGATCTGTACCCTCAGCTCTCTCCCTGCATACAAGGAGGTACTTTACTCACAGCACGGGACCAGCTAAGAACTCTCTATCCTCCTGTTCTTGTAAGCAGGACCAAGCCACGTGAAGGCAGGAAGCCACCTGGGAGCACTTTCATTTCCATCCCTGCCCATAATTATTCTCATCTCTGCTCCTACTTTTCAGCTCGCTGGCAGCTGCAGCTCGCTCACAAACACAGAAGGGAATACAGATCTTGGAAGACAAAAACAAAACACCCAAAACGTGAACCAAAAGCAAGCATCACACACACTCTCCAGGCTTGTAATAGCCCCTCCTGATGCAGTTTGCATCATCTCACCACTGTTGATATTTAGGAGAACTCTGAAGCACCTTTCCAGGAATGACATAATGACATGGAATGAGTAACTCCAGTCCCAGAACCAACATTTCTTCTGGGAAAGTTCCTCTCTCAAACACCTCTTGGCTTAAATCAGTAGTTTAAATGTGCAAGACATTGTAGAATTAAAGACAAAGCCCCTGAGTGCTAACGTATCGATGTGTACGCCAGGATCTCCGATTTCATACCACATGCCAGCGTGTCTCTAACCCACTGCCTGGGGGGCAGTGATGGTCTTGCTGGGGGACCCCATGGGGAAAAAAAGAAAACCCCTGCCAACCCAAACAAGCCAGCAAACAAAACTACCTGGCTTGTTTTCCACCTGGGAGACACATACTTCTCCCAGGCAGAAGCTTTTAGGGATAACATTCCCAAATCGCTCAAAGATGCCTGCCCATCCTTTCTTACTGGTTGCTATGGTGAGAGATGACGGAGCCCGAGATGGGTATAATACGAGGCAGCACACAGGGAAGGGATTTAGCAGAGCAGGAGGGAGGCGAGTGTGGGAAGAGGGGAAGGCGCTGCCCGTCCGTGCCCACGCTCCTCACCAGCACTGACGGGCCATAGCGGACCTGCCTGGGGAGGTAAGCGGCTGCCTGTGGCTCTGGGAGGGGCATGTGTGCTTTCTGCTCTTCATTTAAGATGGTTAAAACAGGCATTAAGATGAGCTGATTGAGTGAATTAGAGGAAAGTTAGTTACAACAAAAGAGAGAGAAAGAAGGAAAAAAAGAAACCGGTTCCATTGCCTGCAGCTCCTGCTCAGAGCACTTGGCCGGCTAGGAGAGAGAACCCTGCGACAAGGCTCAGAGAGCACTTTGGGGATCTGAAGGAGTGGTGTACTGAAGTGATCTGTGGTTGTTGCAAACAGTGATTTGTTAGTGGTCAGTGTCTTTTATCTGGGGAGAGCTTTGTACTTATTCTTATATTGTTATTATTCACACATTCGTATTTTGCTAAAGGCATTGATTTTATATTTCACCAACTTTCAGATTTCACATTTAAGGTGCTGATAGTACAGCGTGAGATGCTGCAGGAACAGACAGAGTTTCTACTCTACTAAGCAACAAGTAAGGTACAGAAAATGCAGCAACAGCTTAAACCAGTGAATTAATCATTATGCAGCTTTAAAAATGGCATTTAGGTGTAAAAACAAAATATTATTAGCTTCACAAGGCAAGCTGGAGCTAGTTAAATGATCAATTTCTGTTAATCACACTTGCAACAGCCTTTTGTTCCATGGGAAACAAAAAAGCTTAAAAAAGCTTGCTATACAGACAACTAGTCAGAACAGAGAGATTTTTAAAAAATCTAATATGCTTTATGTCCCAGCTGGTTTTTTTTTTTGGTTGTGAAGCAGGGTGATACAGTAGTCTGGGCACCAGCAGGACTCCTCTTTTGTAATTTTAGCCATCTGAGACCCAGCATCTGATCTAACCTAGCCAGGCATAGTCCTGAGTCCAATCTAAGTGCCAGTAAGGCCGGTGGAAAGACTTCACTGTCGTCAGTGGCCTTCGAGCCTGTACACAAATCAGGAAACTCAGCCTTTCCCTGCATCTGGTTTCAGGGGCACAATGAACATCGAAGTGCACAACGTCACTTACACCAGCGCCACCATCTCCTGGGCCATGAACAACCCCTGTCCAGAGAACTACTACCACGTCATGTACCGCCCCAACTGGAACAGTGTCTTTGCTGGCTATTTACGCCAAAACTTCCACCGTGAGGAGCGAGTTCCTCACCCCTTTAGCTCCCTTGTCCTCCATCAACTCATGCCATCCACCATCTATGTCCTCTGCATCACCTGCAAGAACTCTTACCCCTCCGGCAACCACTGCACCACCTTTCACACTCTGGACAAAACCCCCCTGGTTTTTGGTGGTTCTAAGCACGAGGCTACCCCCTCCATGTGGATGGTGAGCAGCCTGCTGCTCCTCTGCTTCATCGCCTTCCTGGCCTACGGCTGCCTGCAGTTCTGGTCCACACGGTGCAACCGGGCTGCGAGGCTGAAGCATCCCGACACCAGTCCCGAAGAAGCGGGTGAAGGGAGCAGCTCGCTGGAGGGGCCACTGAATGATGGACTGAGAGAGGAGCTTCTGGAAGTCCCCATGACCACTGTGCTAATGAGGAGCTCCAGGTTCATGAGGGAGAGTCCATATAGCTCCCCCCATTGCTTTTTTCCCTATAAAACCAGTGACGATAAAAGGGCCATCTTGCCCCAGCACGGCCTTCAATGAGAGCAAAATAAAGGAAGACCCTGCTTAGAGGTTTGATTTGTGCTGCTCTTTCCCAGCTCTTGCCAACAGGACTGTCTGTGTGTCCATAAGGGCTGTTTGTCCCAGGGTAGAAACCGAGGCAGGGATATTGGTTGCAGGGAGAAAGATTTTTGTCAAATGACAAAAACATTCTCATTTGCCGAGGGTTTTTCCAAAAAGAAACCAGGTCAGCTCCCTGGGAAGGGCCAGGCTCAGCTGACTGTAGTGTCATAAGCTAACGTACATCAGTGCTGTAGGTTCACTTCAGAGTCATCAAAGCGCACGAAAAATAAACTCCACTCAAGAAGTTTTACACGTGAGTGATCCTCCATTAGCAGCACACCCCAAGCTCTCATAACGCCTGTATCAACAGTCACCGCAGACTGACAAAAGAGCTTTTTGTCAGTATTAAGTAGTCTACATTTGCACACACAAGTATTTTAGTAATTCCCATTTTGAACTACAAATGTCATTCCTGAAGCGGCACCTCCTCTGGGGAGAAGCACTGCTTTGGAGCTCTTGCTCTCCTCTCTGTGTGTTTAGATGGATGTGGCTTGGTCTCAGTGCCAACACCAAGCACAGAGCAGTGTCAGCATCCCCTAACTCAGGGATGTTATGGAGAAGAATACGGGAATGCAACAGCAAAAGCACACTGAATCTATTTACTGCATGGCTTTTCGGTGTCCTACAGCCACATGACCCTGCATGTTTGCACCCGCCGTTCTGGTAATGAGCTAGTTCTTGCATTTCTTTCTTCCCAAATAAATAGTTCCAACATCCACCCAGTCTGGCTGTTGTGGCTTATTTACTGACCTTGGATCCGTAGAGGTAATATGGCTGAACATTGGCTGGCTTGTCCCGCTGAGGTTCCTGCGTGAATGGGATTGCTGTCCTCACAAACCTGTAGCAGGCAGGAGAGACGGGGAGGAAAGTGGTCACAGCCCGGTTAACTGTGCTGAGTGCAGATATGGCATGGTTTGGGATGAACTGCAGTTGCAGACTAATTAGCAATTCATCATCCGAGCTACACAAACTGGAATGTGAACTCGTGCCCAAATCTGTTGTTGGTGTAAACCATGTCTGTTTAACCTTCCAAAGGTGGGAGTTCTTCTCATTTCGGGCAGGCAAGAAACCCATGTATGAGTAACTACCACAGCGCTGCCGCTCAGTAAACCAACCCTCTAAACCAAACTAGCTTAATTGCTTGCAATCAGCGTCCGTCTTCGTTGTCTGAATTTGTTACTAACATTTTCAAGGTGGAGGTGAACTGCTCGGCTTTAACTTCATATAGAGGGCATCTGTCATTCGTCTGGAGCTGGCCCAGCTCTAGCCCTTGACATTCATTTTAACTGTAACTGTTGCATCCCATAGGGAATGAAAATCTCACTGCAATGCATGTGGATTTTATGTGGCAGGTTTGACATTTTGGAAAGAAAAGCGGGGTCTCCAGGTGCCCCCTCTGCCTTGCTTTTTCTCCTCACCTGTTGGTGGATCCATTGTAGCAGTAGTTGGGTAGAAAGTCAAAGTTGAGCTCCCAGAAGACATGGAGGGTGATGCGCCCATAGGGTGCGGAGACGTTGTGATTGGCCTCCCGGAACATGGCATCAAAGCTGTCCAAAGTCATGTGCTTGCACAGCAACCTGTGAGTCAGGCGATTTATTTCCAAGAGCCACTCCAGCTCCTGCAGCACATAAAGCAGCAGCAAATGCAACATATTACCAAGATGACAATAGAATCAGCTGATTTAATTGCCAGGGGAATGATTTTATATCCACACATGGACCTTTCCAGTTGAGGATGTAGCAAATGCTAAAGACACCTATTGAACTCAGTGGCCAAGGCCAATTGCACTTCCACTGAAGGGGGTCTTGGTTTGGCAACTCCTAAACCTGCAGGAAGTGAAATTAATTTGTTCCCCACTAAGCACTGGCTGCCTTTCACATCAGACTCCTCCAAAGGTGGAAACTGGTAATTTCACACTACTTGATGCTGATGCTCCTGCAGCGTATCAAAGGCAGCAAATCCCGCACACGCACAAATGACGTCTCAGCCACCTTCATCCGACAGGAGAAATTAAAGATTTTCTGCTCCCAGGTTCCCGGACTGTCTTATACGAGCTCTGCAAAACCTAACTGCTGACTGTCACCTTACGATTTATGCAGATAATTAATAGTCCAATAATAATACAATTAAAGCTGCATAAACAGAAATAGTAGAGACTCAGCAGCATAAAGGAGGATACATGGCTGGCTGGAACCTACTGTAGGTGGCACTTGAAGCAGCAGACAGTTGACTGTATCCATAGCAGTGTATTATTCTCTCTATTCATACTCTCAGTCAATAACAGCTCTTACCACTATAGATGTCAGGTCCTCACTCTCAAAGCGGCTAATGGCCTGGTCTAACGATTTGTACATCGCTGCTGAGATACGCTGGGTAATGAGCCTGTTCAGGTCAATTGATCTACCCAGCAACTGAGAAAGGAAGAGAAGATATTTGCATGTTATATACAGTTGGGAAAAGATACTTTATTTTTTTTTTTAAGAGGCACAAATTAAAACCAAATATCCAAGTCTGCTTAAATGTGAAAACACCTTGGTTGAGTTTACCGTTACATAAGAGGGAAGAGGGAAATGTGGAGCATTAACTTATTTTCCCTTCAGGCCCCATGCCCTGAGCGCAGTGTGTCAGAAACAGGTTGAACCCTTCTCATTCCAGCACTGACCAACGGAGCCCAGCACGAGGCTGTCAGCCACTAACAAACAGATAATAGATCAAGAGCTGTGAGTACTGGAGTCTACCACTTGCACTGTACCTGGACATGCCTCTGCTTGAGCAGTGTTTCATAGCGGTTGGATGGTGGGTATGGAATAATCACCCCATAATTCTTACATTCAGCCCGGAAACGTTTGTCCAATAAAACACTGAAAAAAGGAAGCAGTGTCAGGGAAAAAAAAAAACATACACCATCAGCTTCTCTCTGCATCTTTTCCAGAGTTGTTTTCATCTGTCTTTGCATCTTGCTCTGAATGCCAAGAAATTTCCACACACTAATAACTCTGCTAACATCACTAAGTGGTTGTTATCTGGGGACTGCCATGCTGTTGTCCATCATTCTTGGCTTTTGTGGCTAAAACATTCAAAAAGATTAAAGATTGTGCTGAAAGTTATCACTAGTGCCAGCTACTGGGGTGGTCTCACAGGTGTGCTCCCTCCATGAAGATCTGCTGTGGGAACACTTGGTTGGTGATTGTTATTGCCCTCCTTCTCTAAGGCCAAATGTGATCTAGAGACAAAACTCCTTGCAGAGTTACACCAAAGACTTGGTTCACCTTTGGGGACATGAGAGGAGAACTCTCACTACAGCTCATCCATGCTCTTTAAATTGGTAAGAAGGAAATGTCACAAAGAGCCTATCTCCCCACAAGGCAGCAAGCAACTCTGCAGCAGTCCTACAGCCAGCTGGTCTGATGTGTGACCTAAGGCAGTGAGTAGCCGTCTAGCTTTTACAAGTCCTGCTGCTTTACTAGGGTGAGAACAAGTGCATATTCCTGTTTCTTAGGTTTCCACTCATCTGCCTGGTACACAAACAGAAGTCAAGCAAGGACATTTCATCATGGCTTGGTTTGCTTTTCTGCCGCTCTCACAGATTGTACTCACGCAGCTACTTAGGATGCCAATTACTGTTTTTTCAATTTTAACCATGTCTCCTTGCCAACGTTAATTCATTTCCTCCACCTACACTGGTCTGACATGGACAGCTAGCACTGTGGGACAGAGATGATCTATTTTGTTATATCCACTTGCAGCAGCTACGCCCTGAGGGGAACCTTTTGGTTAACAGCAATTGGGATGCAGCAGTATCATCAGTCATCATCATCAGTCAGGTTCTCCTACCTGCCAGCCATTGCTTTATAATAGGCAAAGATCTGATCTGCCAGCTTGTACACAAATTGATCAAAGCACAAATTCACCTGGGGGAGAAAAAACACGACTTTGTGAGGGTGTCACCAGCTCAGAGCAGCAATTTTCTATGCATGCAAGATCAATACAGTTCAACACAGAGCTCTAATTTAATACATACATGTATGTCACACTATCTAAAAACCGCACTGCAGTTCTCACATGCTAAAGGTAAGCAGAAAATTGCAGTCACATTTCTCTGTTATAGTTTCTGCATGTTCTTACAGGTCCTGGTCCCCCATTTCCAGTCATTCTTCTCTCTCAAGGATCTCCAGTTTCTCATTTTTCTCTGTTGTCTCACGATCCTCTGCCCATCAGACCCTCTTCTATGCTCTCAGTGTTTGACAGCCTTTGGCTTCCACAGCTCCCCATGAGTACACCTAAGCTGAAACTCTTAATCAGCAGAGTCTGTAAACTCTCTGGAAATTCTGATCTTTTGAAAACTCTCTATCTGATGGACTACTTTTTTCTGGAGATGCCTATAATGAATTCACTCAACTGCTGGGTGGGGTTGTCAAACAGGGCAATGTGACCCCAATGAGCTCCTTCTATTCAATAGAGGTGAAGAGAACTTACTTCAGCTTCAATTTCATCGTATAGGAACTGCTTTTTGAACTTGGTCAAGGCATAGTATGCGCTGTCATTATAGAGGTCCAAGGGGTACAGTACGTACCTGAGGGCAGAAAGATTATGTCTTAAATTAACTTTGGAGCATATCAGCATAAATGGCAGCCAGTGCATGTGCCCTGCTCAGTGCAAAAAATGGCCTTTCTCTGACTTCATGCCTATCACTTCCACTCCCTCCAGCCCCTCAAATACTCTCTGTCGTTCTTGTGTCCTGCTGCAAACAGAACAGATCTGGGTTTGAGCTAACTGTGACTTGTTCAATCAACACTTGCTCCTTCTCTCGGTTCATCTGCCTTCCCTCCAGAGAGTGCTCTGACAATGGCTGTAAAATGAAAAACAAAGTTCTCCTAATGAGGAGGATATTATGGACATAATTACACTTGCATAATAGCAATTTCTCTCACCATTTATCAGGTATATAAAAAAAAGTGTTTAGGTGCCTTAGCCAGAGCCCACGTTGCTGTCTGACTGCTGCACACAGATGACAGTACCACAAAGTTGTGCCCACATCTGAATACAGCAGTTACCAACTGCTGGTTTATGATGCATAAGTAAGTGCCAGGAAGCTGCCCATGTGCATCTGCTAACGAGGTATTCACACAGTACACATTCATGTGACAGTAAGTGAAAAAACATCTGTTTCCCTCCCACATATAAAAGATCGTTCATCACCAGCCTACCCTTCTCCAGAACAAAATCCCAAGCCCCAGCACATGCACGGTCCCAGCAGAGCCTATCGGGTCTTACTCCATCATGGAGGGTTCTTTGGTTTCCAGAATATGGTCCGTGAGGATCCAGGGCATGGACATTTCAATGGGGAACTGGATGCGGCGGCCCATGGTCAGCTCCAGGAAGAATTCCCGGAACCAGAGCTGGGACAGGTCACAGCACTGCTGCAGCGCTTCTGAAACACAGAGGAGATCCCCCCCAGCAGGAGGGCACCCACGTTACCCCCATGGGAACAGCAGTGAGGGAAGTGCACAGAGGCAGCTGCAGCCTCATACTGGACTGGTTTTGGGTAGGAACATTTTTCTAGGGTGTCTCTGTTTTTAACCCCAGACCATGTCCATGCTGTCTGAGCACTTTGTAATGGAAGTAGAAAAAAGGGATCGTTCCTTTTACTCTAGAGCTCCAGGGAGAAAATGTCAATGTCCCAGAGTTACTCTGGAAGATTCCTTCTGTGCCCAGTGGCTCAAAGGTTTGTCTGGGACAGAAAGAAAATAAACTACCACCTGTGGCTATTTGCTACTGCTGACTTGTTCCTGTTCACATAATGATTACTACCTAGGAACATGCCTGGATCAGGCAGGGACATCTGGCAAAAATCAAGGAAAATCTTCTGCATAGGTCAAAGAGGAGCAAAGCTGCTCTACCTTTGCCTTTCTGAGCATGTATGAGTTGGATTCAAGCCTCCCCCTGCCATAACCTCACCACTGATGTTGAGAAGGTGTGTGAAGAAGAAGGACTGTTTGTGGAACTCCTCAATGGCCAAGACTATCGGCCCATCCAAGCTGCTCCTCAGAGTCTTCTTTGAGCCACTCTTGTCTGCTATGAGGGACTCCAGCATGGTCCGCACCATGTAAAGCTTTGGAAGAAAGTTGACATGCAGTTACCACTCTTCAGTGAGACACCACCACAGCCAGCCATGGTGCTCTGCAACAAAAAATAATACTTCTCCCAGGTGGCTACTACTTTCTGCACCCATAAGCCACTATCTTTCTGAGATAGAAATAAGTACACCTCTAAAAAAGGCTTTAGAAACTATACAACAAATTAGGCATCAAAGCAACATTTAACACACCACGGTGTGAAGACTTTGTGGAACAGACCACAGAAACAGCTGCTAATCCACAGGGTGGGAGACTCCTATATGGCTCTAAGACCATTAATTCCCTACACAGGAGATGGACATTACATACCTGCGTACTCGATGGTCCTACGGCTCGTCGTGGGACTTTAATATCAAATCCACCCTTAGGATCCTTCTCACCTCTTAGGCAAGGATCATTTGGAGGCTCCCGACCTCCCTCCCAGTCGCAGATCGTCTTCCGAATTGCCTGAAGGACACTGGAGTGGGTGGGAGAGGAAAGTAGTGCTTAAGCTTGATTCTACCTCAAGATGAAAATATTCATTGCTGTGCACATATGGGGTGAAAAGCATCTGAGGTGGGGACACAGACTTTCGTTATTGGGGGAGGCAAGCCCAAAAATTACCTTGGGAAGAGCTGCCGGCCAAGAATGCTGGCTGGATGTGTACCCTGAGTGTATGGAGGGCCACATGCTTATATAGCACAAATGTGCTACACAAATAAATACAAGGGCTTTGCATTACATTCACGAAGGACAGACTGACCTGATCAGAACATTCTTCTTCTTCCTGACCGCCTGCCGGAGCGGCTCTCGCAGGGTCACCTGGGCAAAGTCCTGCAGGGCTGCATAGATGGTGTTGCGGATGGCTTGGTTAAAAACACTCTCCATCCGGCCCATCAGCACTTGCAGACCTTTGATCATGGCAATTACCTGAAGCAAAAATTAGAAACAGATGTATCTGCTATTTTTCCATTAGCTGCTTTACTGATCACAACAAGCTGAGGAGAATATTTATACCACCAATTCCTTGAAAATGGCTCCTATCCCTTGGCAGGCTCTGTTTCCACTCCTGATCTCTTGATATCTTTGGTAACACACCACCCCGGGAATCTACACGTGCTTCACACATAGGTGCAGCTGTGTGGCTCACACAGACCTGCATCTGCACCAGGGCACAGTCTTCCTTGTACTAGGGTACAGGGAAGATTCCCAGGAGGGAGGAACATGGACAGGACACCAGCTCTGGGAGGTTCTTACTCTTGTGCAGTTAGCACCTACCTCCACAAAGGCAAACTTCTCTTCGCTGGTGTAGTTGTACCGGGTGGCTCTCTCATACTCTTCTGCTGTTCCTGGGCAATCCTTGTTACAGAATTTATCTGTGGGATGAACCAGCTTCCAAGAGTACTAGAAGATGGAAAGAGGCACGGTCAATATTTCAATAAGTAAGAAGCCAGGCTGGAAAGACTGAAGAGGGCTCTATGCCCTAGAGAAAAACACTCCCTAGACATTACTACAGTTTTTTGACATTCCTTTGGAGTCAGAATTTGTTCTTCTTCATGGCTTTATTATCACTGTATTAAATACTGGTTTTGTTTATTTGGGAGGTTGCCAGTCATACCAGCCTTTTGACATCCACAGACTTGTGTTGAGATGTGGTTGATATTTTCCAAATTAAGAATTTCCTTCATCATTTAAATTACAGTTTTAGTTGCTCAAGGCCCAGACTCATCCCAACCAGCTTTCAGTACTTAACCAAGGTGTTCAGGTTAGAAGAACAGTCACCTAGTACCCCTCTAACATCGCTGGGGACACCCCAGCACTGCAAAGGGTGGTTCAGATTCAGGCGAGATGATCAAGTTCGCCTTCTCCACTTGGTACAGAGGGTGTTCAGGGTCACCAGTGGCCTAATATCAGCATGTTTGTTAATGGCTTAAAGTTAGGTGGCATGAAAGCAAGCTCACCTTTCCACAATCTTTGTTATATGCCATGTTAAAACGTTCACCCTCACCGAGGAAGAGGAGGATGTTCCACACTCACCACTTCCATGACATGGGCACTCCACTTGGACAGCAGCTGCAGTCCTCGTAAAGCGAGATCGAAGAGCTCCCTGTACTCTTCATCTGATTTCTGGCTGTCCAGTCCTGAGCCAGTGACCACCTGGAGAACACCACATCACGTCAGGGCTAGACTCAGCAACTTGCTGCAGAGGTTTCACTGAGCCAAACAGCAGCCACAGATTTCTCTCTCAAATCCCAGCTGAAATGAATTCCCCGTGACCTTATGATCAAGCTAAAATTGAGCAGCGCCTACACTGTCCCTCAGGAAAAGGGGTATAACATGGCAAGGCTCTTTTCACCCAGGCAGTCAATTTATTTCATACAGAAAAATGAGTGTGATGTGACACCTCTAGAACAAATAACCGGCTATTCTAATTTCACTTTCCCATTCCTTTTTGGTGGTCTAACACTACTGAAATCCTTGAGTCCTTTACTGATTGAAAGTTCAAATAAGCATTTAAAAAGGCCAGAAAGAAGAGGGCTGGGAATGCTAACAATTCATTAAACTAACACTGATGAATGAGGATCACACATTTGCAAAAAACAGTCACAACAGCATCAGAGAGGGAGCTGACATTCAGTAATGAAAGGAACAGAGATGCCCTCGTGAACTTTCCTCAAAGCCCTGACCAACAGCTCTGTGTAACAGAAAAGACCCATTTGCAAGTCATGGGTGTTCTGCCACCTGGCTGATAAACATTTAGTTGCAAAATTCTTTCTCCTCCTTACTTTAACAAAGCTGTGGCCAAAGAGCAGAAGCTGTTGCAGTAGATCTTCTGGTGCACATGATTTCACATCTGCAGGGACCTTTCATAACTTGCGTTTTTATTGCTGGATTGAGAAGTGGTTTGTTCCACCTGTGTCCTTCTTCCCTCCTCACTGTACGTCCTTGGCAGATCATACTCCTCTCCCAGCCTTGTCCATCTAACAAGCCTGAGTATGGCGACTACCCGCTGAGCTTACCTCACTGTTACTGTAGCGAGCGAGTTCCGAGATGAAGCGGATGTGGTCATCTCGAATCTGGACCATTTGCTCACAGATGTTGTACTGGGGACTTATGCTGCTCTGAGTGCATGTCCACCTGGGCAAAAAAGCAAAGGTTTCAAGGGCAGGACATGGGGCTCCACTCAGACACACCCAGGGACAGAGCCTTGCGCGCAACTGCTCTCTTCAACATGTTCAAGACATGCCACCTTAAGGGCAAATGTCAGCCTGTGTCACCTCTCTCATGTCCCCTGTCCACCCCCAGAGGTGGTCTCACATAGCATGATGGAGACACTTGCCTCACCTTTCAGCCTGAACATCTCTGCTCCATCCACCCTGAAGGCTGCTCTCCATGGTGGGCTCACCTGTCTCCATGGGCAGAGATGGCTGTTTCCCAGGCCACTGTTGCACAAGCTTTCAGGGAAGGATGAACTGCAAAGACCTGGCATCTTTGCATCCCTTCTGCTAAACCTATGATATCATCCCCTTAGAGGTCATCCCTCCTGAAATGGCTGGGTCACACTGCCTTCTCCTGCAAGGAAAGACTCTGCAAAGGGCCAGCAAGGGAATATCCCTCTCGCTCTGTTTTTTTGTTCTGGCTCACACTACCAGCTCAGTGAACAGTCCTGAGTATAAATGAGAAGAATATGATTAAATGAACTAGATTTTCATTTGCATTGAGCCACATGTACCGTGCAACAGTGTAATGACACCCTAAAAGAAGGCAGCACTCCCCTTCCAAAGGCACAGACATACGAATAAATGGTGAAAATCAGGTCCATGTAATTTAACATCTGCTTTTCCCTGCTTCTGTACTAGCCACAGGCAGAACCAGAAAGGCTTCACCAAATGCTTTGTGCAAGCAAATGTCTGTCAGTGAGATTCTCATGTCTTACTGTCATCACAATGCAAATGTTTGGATCTTGGAGGTTTTTTTCCCCCTAAATAATTGCCCATCTTCAGATAGACAGCCATCTTCTCCAATCTAGGGTAGCTGTACAAAAGGAAGGTGAGAACCCTGCCTCTGATACGGACACAGACATGAAGACATATTCCTACTGTTAACCCTGAGGCACCTGCTGCCAATATTTGTGGTGGTGGAAAGTCCTGGAAGTGCTGGACCATGTCATCCCTTGTGCAATCCATCCTCCCATAGTCCCACTGCTCGACTCTTACCCGTTCCAATGTCCTGTGTTCCCCACTGGACAATCGGCAGGTTAGCAGGAACGGCCAGGGCTGCGCCAGCCCTCCCTGCCACACACAGCCTAGTCCACAGTGCAGAAACAAAGCGCCATGCAGGAAAAACACCAATTAATTCCACTTTCATGGAGACAGGGAGGGAAAGAACGTGACAAAAACAATATTAGTAAGAAATGGGGATTATATGGAACCACCTTGGCAGAGTTAGTGTTGGGAGTCCCATGCAATTTGCTGGGAAAGCAAGTGAGGGGGGAAGAAAGATCCGTTAGTGAGGTACGGCACACAGACCTGGTAAGACACGAGTTCAAGACAGACATTAAAGTTGTGCACAGGTAAACGGCCCGCGAGCTACCTTGGTTTTGAGATGAGAAAATGAATGCAGCTGACACGTTTCGTTGAAATGTGCTTTTTGAATGGTTTGAGATAAAAAGGTGCGATTTTAGACAGTTTTTCCCTCTTAAACTGAGCTTTCAAAAATATTCTTTAAATTTACATTTTGTAGAATTTTTTTTCATTTTTTTTTTCAATTCAAAACCTTTTGCTCAGGAAGTTTTGCCACGTTGTTTTCAAATTTCTTGTGAACAATTAATCGGCACTTTTCAAGGAGCCTTCGGGAGGGCAGGGGAGGGCGGTTCCTGTGAGAGCCACGTGGCGGGCGGAAAAGCCAGACCCTCTGGGGTGGAAGGGGATGAGCAGACAGAAGCGGCGAGATGTGACTGCAGGTTAGCTCCTGTCCTGCTGAAGAGGCAGCTTGGCTAGACGCCGGAGAAATCTGACTTCCATGCGCTATGGTCCCACGGGTGCAAGGCCACTCGCTGGCGAAAGCCGGGCTGCCATCAGCCACTGCAGCCAGACGCAGCTCAGACGGGCTCTGCTCACATGTGACTGCAAATGCCATTCCAAGGATACCCAAACCTAACACGATTCTCCTAGCAATAAGTGAGCGCGATGCAAAGCTGCAAAGACAAGCGGGGCCTCACACACGCCTGGTGTGATCTGAAACAACGCCTGCAAGTTCATCTGATGGGAGCAGTGAGCTGCCTGTGAACCCTGACTGGGAAGCAGCGCTTTGCACTGCCACACCACTCCTGAGCTCTCCCAGACAGACTCCATTTCTGTCCTCTCACAATGATAATTCTTTTCGAGTGCATCTGAGCCCCTGGTTCAACCCTCATTCCTGTTGCCCTTCACAAAACCTGCCTGAAACAGAGGAGATGCCCTGGCTACTGCAAAGAGATCCACTGCTGTGTCCACGCTCTGGAGGATTTTGTCCCCAAGATGAAAAATGTGGATTAAAATCTCTCCAGAACAGGGACACGCTGCTCGCATTCACACACCTCGCAAGCACTCAGCTGCCCCGATCCGCGCACCAGCCACCTTTTCTTCCTCCTGCCTCGTCGCCAGCCACCGAGCACCCTCCTAGCGGGCAGAGACGTATAGGCATGCCCCATGCCCACTCCCCTGCCTGCACACAGGGGCATGGTTACACGTAGGCTCAAGCTGGCTGCCCACACACGCACTCAGGGGCCGCCAAGGACATCTTCCCATGCAGGGACAGGGAGGGACACACGTGCACACAGAGCTGGCACGCCGGGACTCACACCTCACAGGGACACACACGGGTACCCGTGCACAGACCTCACGCACGCCGGAGAGCTGCGGCTCCCACGGCTTTTGGGACACACACAGAAGCCAAGAGACATTATGGCAGGCACTCACTTGGATTTGTTCTCCTCATAGTGAGCACTGGTCTTAATGTATCTGGCCAGTTCTATCTGCATATCGCCGAATAAAGGAACCACCTGCAGCTGCTGGAAAAGAAAACAAAAGATAGTTGAAACACGGTGGAGAGAGAGCCCGCAGCCCCAGCGCAACACATGGACTACGGAACAGTGCCCTGTGTCTCTGAAGCTATGGAATGTGTTAGGCTGTTTACAGCAAGGCGCAAACCTGGACCCAGGCGCATTTCACACCTAGAAGTGACTGAAAAAAGGCTTTTTGTGCGAGGAAGATCCTCCCCGCCAAGTGCCCTGGAGCCCTGGACTCGCCAATACTGGGCTGGTTACGGGCTGAAGAGTTCAGTCCTGTAACCAGCCAGAGGAAAGGCTCTTTTTACAACAAAAAGAGGGAAGCATATTCCTGAGCAGGGCTTATTGCCTCCCACCATAATCCCCCAAGAGACCAGAGGGATAAGAAGCCAGCACGCTGGTGGTTTGACAGCAGGCTGCTGTGGCTCCCTTCAGAGGGGAGCTATAGGATGCTTTGCTGCCTGGGCTCCCAGGGATGTGGCATCTTTCCCCAGGCACTCAGACCGTACTTTGGAACGGTGGCGGCTTGTGATGTGTCTTAAAACTTCTCCACAAAGAGAAACACACTGGCAATATAAGGTGGCTTTGCTCGCCCTTTGCACCTCAGGAGGATTTGGATGGGAAATAAACAAAGTGCACTGAACGTACCGCAAGCTCAGACAGGTCCCTGCTTCACTAAGCTTTCAGCTGCAAATAAAATTCAACCAAGAGCTACCAACTTTTCTTCAATAAAATATGAAGCTTCAACTTGAATCAGCTACAAAAGCCTTGCCCCATAATTCAGGGAAGATGGTGGCAAATTCCCTGTCCACTATCACATGCTTCTCTTCTCAGGCTGACTGGAGCAGAGGATGCGTAATGCTGTCATCAGGGATTCCCAGTGGCGCTTTCATAAAAGGTTTAAACGAAGGGGTAGTTAATTTTTGCTACTCAAATTCCTGGTCAATCCACTAGAAATTTAATCAGAAGGCAATAAGCAGATGTAGGAAGAGGAGTAGTTGGCCTTTTTGTTTTTAGATCTGATAGTCTGAAGTGGTACTGAACTGATTAGGTGTGACCAGAGCGGATGTTGGAGAAGTGCAAATGGAACAAAAAGCTGGAAAGGAGAAAGTTATTCCATGCAATGGAAGATATTTCACCTGATTCTCTGATGGCCCACAGCATTTTGCAATGAACAGCAAATCTCTCTGAGTGCACCAAGATGACCAAACCCTACAGATTACACCGAGGGCTTGATTTAAACTGAGATTCAGTGGAATTAGCAAAGCTGAACCAGGGAAAACTCAGAAGCCTCTGAGGGATGGTATGATAAATCACCTTTGCAGAGCTGCAGTCCTCAGCAGTCTCCCCAGTGACTGGAGGGTATGCAACCACCTCATGATCACCTTGTGTGTGAGGTTATAGTGTCTGTCCGTAGTGTCCTGTGTGGGCATTTCAGCCCTGATCTCAGCCCTGTCTCCAGGAGATGATGCAAATTGAGGTAAAAGGGTTCCTCTCATTCAGGGTGAGGATGCAGCAGATGGTACATCAACCTTTCATGAAACAAGCTATCTGGGCTTGCCCATTCCCTCCCCTTGCACAGACCCAGCACATCATCTATAAGCTGCCAATTTATAAGCAAGTAGGTATCCTCTACCCTATCACCACAACCGACCTCTTCTTTCAGGCTCCTCGAGCAGCTCTCTGGGTAAAGTGGCGGGGAGAATCCACTCTGCTGAAAGAGTGATGGGGAAGAAGCGCTCTCTGACTACCCCCCAAAACCATCATCTTCTCATTTTCCCTGATGTGGAGCAAATGTTGGTAACAAAAACTAATCTTTCCATCTCAGGAGAAAGATAAATACAGTGGAGGCAAAAGGGCTCTCTGGAAGGACTGTTCCAGCTCAGTAGGTCTAAAAGAAAACTAATTGCTCCGTCTGGGAAGTTATTCTGCTGTCCTCCTGCTATCCTGTTACTCTTTGCTGCCAATACATTTGTACCCTGCCAGATCTCACCATGCCTCCTAGAGCAGACCTGCCCCAAGCCTGAAAAGCCTTCTAGAGCCAGCCTGCGTGCAGAAGCAATGGAAAGGATGTGTCATTTCCTGCTGTGAGTGCTGCAGGCGGTGCTGTGCGGGGTCTCAGCTCCCGTCTCCATCTGCCACTGGTGGCCAGTGGCTCACACCCACCAGATTTTGTGGGGAAGCAACAGGGCTATCCCAAACCTTTCTCATGCTGAGTGGCCCCACGGCAATGCAGCCTGGCCTCCAGCTGTGGACCAGCCCATAGCTGGACTGAGCTGCACATGTGCATGGGCAGAGGGAGGCTGCATGGCTGCTTCCCACCCTGCCACTGGGAGCATCCAGTTCTCACAGGGCTCTCCCCCAAACCCAGAACTCAGATAACACAAAAACGGTTCATCAAACCACCAGGTGAGCCCTTTGAGGAACTCACTGAGAACCTCCAAGTCCCAGCTGACACAAGGTCCCTGACAAGCTTTTTCTGTCATACAGGGAGCAGTGTATACATGAAATAACACTGCCAGATCACACACTGGCTGACCAGCTGTGTCCTCTGTCCCTCAGCTCAGCAGCTTGCTGAAGGAAAGCACAGTGCAACCATCACCTGTACAGACCTCAGCAAACCAGCCAGGTTTGCTGGTGGCCTGAAATCATGGTGCTCCTCAAGAGACTGCAAACTTGACTCAAAAATATGCAAAGAGATAGAAGCAGTGTCAGTCTGGCACACGCTTCCCTTGTCCACAAAACATGGCCCACGCACCGTCCCCATCCTTTACCCCTCGGCAGGAAGCTGGCAGACCCGCAGTGGCAGCTGGCTGCCCAGCGAGAGCACGCAGAGTCCTGAGCTCCCACCAGCTCCAGATACATGGGAGTAGAGCCAGCCCCTGGCACTGCTCACCCATCCACAGCCTTGCTGGCACCGAGGGCCAGCATTGCTTATCTCACTCATGCTCCTTTGGCCTAGATAACTTCTTGACCCTTTGAGTTTTTTGGACCTGTAAATGATTCCTGCAGTTTCTTTTTTTTTTTGCTGGCAACACGTGCGATGGTACGGATCACTAATTCATTGGTCTGCAGTGGTCAAACGCCAGCCTCACCCAGACACGTCACTGACCTTGAAGAATTTGTCTATTTTGCTAAGGTTGATTCTCTTCTTGGCGTCCAACTTGTAAATGTTGCTGACATTGCCATCCATGAGATACAGGCCAAACCCCATCACCTGGAGGAGACGGAAAGGCTAGGTTTCATTAGCATGAAGTCAACAGCACACGTCAAAGACAGTTCTCCATCACTTCGCATGAGGAAAGACCATTTCAGGCTCCTGTACTACCTGACACTCATGAGAAGACTGTATGAAATGTGCACACATCTGCAAGGATGAACATGGTAGACATGCAATGGATTGCTTCTGTTCTCTGTGCAAAACCCCATGATGCTCACTTTGGTAATTTGTTCCTCCTCTTTCCCACACAACAACCTCCCAGAAGTCTTCTCCACCCAAAGGCAAACATTTACTGCTGGAGGAGAATTGAAAACATTTAAAATATTCTCCTGGATTGATTTTTTTTCCCCCTTTAATTCAGTACAAATCATTACAGATATTCAACCTACCCACCTTATCCTTCAAAGAATCCTAGTTGACTCATACCATGGTAATGAAGTTCTTATGGTAATAGTGACTGCAATAACTGTAATAACCGACTGACGGTAAGGACAAATATACAAAACAAGCAGAGACTTTGGCATGTTCATTCCTGCCGGCTCTTTAGAATCAGGAAACCAAACCTGGAAGGATCTGCCTTCTGCAGGGAATTATTGCTGGGAATGGGTATCAAGAAGAAAATTCAGGGTTGCACAGTTGGTGGTAATTTTGGCATGTCCCACACAGTTACTTAGGTCAAGCCCACAATCCCACACATCCATGCACAACAGAAAAACCCCTTCCAGCTCTGGAAAGCGTGGGGCACCCACCAGTGCTCTCATCCACCAGCTGAAGGCCACCACCACACATATGCTGAGTCCCAGGCAGGCAGAGCTGCTGGCAACCTTGGGAAGGATTGGGGGAAAAGGCAGAGATAGAGACGAGGAAGAGCAGAGGAAAGGGAGAGAGGAAGGAAGAATTTTGTACAGGAATGTGGGAGGAGGCCAGAGAGGACAGCAGAGAAATGATGGGAGAAGGTCCAAGTTACAGCAGGAATGGAGGCAGCTCATGGAACTGCCTAACAGAGCACTGGGGTGGGTTACCTCCAACCCATGGTCACATCCACCCTGTTCAGCTAAAAAGAAAGAGGTGAAAGGAGAGAAAATGCAAGGTATGGCAGCAGAATACGCAAAGTAACAGAGATCAGAAGGGAAACAGGAAGAGGAGGAAGGTGGCTTTGCAGCTGCAAAGCTGCATGCTGAGAGCCTTCCCACCTCATAGCAACTTGTGTCTCCAGAGGACACCGGCTCTGCAGCGGAGGGATGTGTGTAAACCCAAAGCAGCAAAAAATAAACAAAATTAAGAGCATCGTTGTCCTGGGAGGGAATTTAATTTTACTAAAACAAGTGAAACTACGCAAGCTCGCAGACTCATAAGCATCGCCAAACCTCACCTTTAAGAGCATGTGCTTCTCACTGGGAGTGAGATACATCTTGTTTTCGTAGTAATCCACACAGATATTGACAATATCAGCCAGCAATTCCTCATAGCCAGGGATAACCTCTAGTTGTTGGTGCAGACACTGAAATATCAACAGGGGCCACGTTATCCACATGGACAGAGGAACAGCAGAAACTAGGGGAGAGATGTATTTGAAGGATTAAGAGTAGAATGACAAGGTTTCTTCAGACCTTGTTTGTGTGCTTTTCTTAAGTTACTGGCAGAAGACTGACCTCATGGTACCACCTGTAAGGAACAACCTTCCTTCTGCAGGACAGTTCTCCCCTTCAGACTGTTCACAACAGCCAAACATCAGACAGTGAGATGTAAAGAAAGGTGCCTCAGGAGCAGACTTTGACTCTCTCCTCTGCGCAATATTTTACCTAATTAGCAGATGCTATAGAGTCTGTGGAGTGTGGAGGGCCATGGGGTCTTATCTTCAGTCCCCATGCAGTCACAGAGACAGGCTGGAGGGATTTCCTAGAAATCTGGGGAAGTGGTTCTGGCAGAACCTCCCCCTCCAAGAGCTCTTCTTGCATCTTTTAGACCTTCACCTTTGCCTTGACAGAGACCTTCAAAGCCACCCAGAATGACATATGAGAAGGAGATACTGCTAGAATTATACAGCCTGACCAAAAGACCATCAGAATCAGTAGCAATGACCAAACAGCTATTGCTACAGCCTGGTCTGAAGCACTCTCAGCCTTGGCGAGCTCATTGACTCTCTTTGCTCATGGAAGGGTTGAGTGGTTCAGAGAAAAGGGACCTGCCTGTGTGATGCGGTTGTGGTTTGCCAGGAACATGGAGAGATTCTGGGACTCCTGGATGGACTGGGGGTCTGCCATCTTACGGAGAAACTGGGCAGCTCTGGAAGGGAGAAAACCAACATCATCAAGGATCACTCACCCAGTGTGAGACTCTCACCACCCATCTTCCCTGTCTGACCTGCAGCTGCAATGGTCAGATCCCCCTGCGGCACAGCCCTGCTCTTTCCTTGTTTTACCAGGAGGGAACTGAAACACAACAGGGCTGAGAGATTTGCCTAAATTCACAGTGAGCCTGTGACAGCACAGAAACCCAACCTCCAACCTCCTGATGTCCACCAGACCAGGCGCTCCCTTGCAGACCAGGCACAGTCCTGTCCCCAGTCCTGCTACTTCACCCCCTCTCACCTTTTGTAGGCAGAATGGTCATTTTTGACACTGCACTTCATGTTCTTCAGTTCATCCAGGACAGCAAACATGTTGATGAACTTGCCCAGGGTGAGGAGATAGGCCTCAGAGACGAAGTCCTTCCTCCGCTCAGCGTGGCACAGGCGCTTCACCTCACTGCAGAACCGCTCAATAGCCTTGCGCTGGAAAGCAGCAGGACAGCGTCATCCCAGCAGTGGTCCATGCACAGTTATTGCACCACTGTTGGGGTCCCCCTCCACCCACCCACTGCCTCCTTCCTTTAACAAGAGCATTTTTCTGCTGGAGATGAAGGCTTCAAGGTTCCTCTCCACTGTCACCATAAAACAAAGCAGCATTACATACCACTGCAGATAAACATCCTCAGTGCTGGAGGGGAGAAAGGGGCTTGAAGCCTCTATTTGCACCTGCCCCGAGTGAGACGTGTTTTGCAAAAACAGGCTTCAGGTTTTTGGGTGGGGCATAAAGACCTTATATGATATAACACCTACAAATGATGGTGAAACTCAGTTTCAGGCAGTTATAAACGCAGGCAGTGATGGGAAGAGGTCCCTGGAGCCCACAGCAGCTCTGTGTTTGCCCTATGGTCATTGCTATGTGGGATCTAAGCATATTATTTTGTCAAGTACCTCAAGTGTAGCAACTGCTAAATTTAAGCTTTGGTGCTCTTTGCCAGCTGACTCCTGAGTTCAGGGGGCTGCAAGCACATCCCTGTTTCTGCTGGCACAGAAGGAGGGTGTCCAACTGCATGGCTGCACCCCACCCCAGGCACCAGCTGCACCACCAGCCCTCAGCTCTTCCTGGCTTTGCTTCAGAGGGATGAGCAGAAGAACGAGCCGTGCTGGCACCGGTGGAGAACAGCTCTTCACATCCACCAGCTAACACCCAGAAAAACAGGAGCCTGTGCCACCTGTTAGCTCCACATAGAGGGGGCTCTGGTTCTCCATGAACTTCACGGGCTGAGGCGTGCTCATTCCCAACTTGTATACAAGATTTTGGGGCTGAGCAAGGGACACATGGATTTTCCTTCAGACTGGTCTTAGGTATCTGCTGGTGGCTGCAAGGAAGAGACCTATCGGGGTGCCCAGGGTCTCTCCATGCTGGCCTATCAGGCAAGGATAGCTTAAGATAAGTTGACACCAAAGCACCAAATTATTTTTGCCTCTCCTTGACAACTTACCTGAAAATACATGAACTTCATAAGCTTGGTGACTTCTGGCTCCAGGACTTCCACTGTCTTCTCATAAATCTCCACTCGGTTTGGCTGTTCATTACACTTCACCTGCATTGCAAAGACAAACCATCTTTGTCAGCATCAGAGCTTCCAACGCACTTGTGGACTGCAGTGACCACCATCTTCTGCTTGTTTCACAGTGGATCGTGTCCCCATCTGAGAACAACGGAGGGACCTGAGAGGGAGCCGGTTCTCAAGGCAACAGGTGACAGCAGAAGGGGATATTTCTCAGGTGTGCAATTCTCTGCATGCATTATGAAAAGGCACAATCCTGACTCTAGGAAATAGAAGTCTTCTAATGCATTTGTCTGAGGTGGAACACATGCAACATGGAGTCTGGACTTGCTACACAATATGGGAACGTTATAAAGTTACCTGAGCACTTCTGTAGCAAAGTTCCATGGATGCACAAGGCACCAGACTACGGCTCTGCTGTACTATAGCCTTGCTGGGATAATTTTGGTTCTGTTGGCAACCCATTAAGAGTTACTGGGCTTGTATGTGGCTAGCAGCAGTGAAGTGAGTCACCTTCACTGGAATCCTAGGAAGCTAAATTTAAGGACTTGGTCAGCTGTCACCCATCTCATTTCCAAGCAGTTACTTGGAGTAACTTACTGAACTTTTAAGGAAAACCCCAGCTGCCCAGGGCAATGCATCCTGCTGTCCTCCTCCAGTTTTGTTTCCAGTTGTTGCTGACAGGAGGCTGTGATGGGGCTGACAGCTCTGGTGCAAATTTAGTAGCCCAGCAGCTGATGCACATGGTGTGAGGGAACAAATCATCTGCCTTTGCATGTGGGAGGATGCAAAAGTAGCTTTTTCCTCTCTGTAGTGGGGAATTTACTGTCCCTGCCCTGGTATTTCACACCACAGTCAGGCAATACTGAAGGCTGTGAGGATGTAACTCGCGGTAGGGAGGAGAGCTGCATATTTAGGTGTAGGCTCTGCTCTTCACCTGTAAAACCATGGTCTCTGGAAACTAGATGGTAAGTTCCTTTCCAATTCAAACCATTCTATGATTCCATGTAGCACAGGGAGGTGTACGTGACAGAGCAGCCAGGCTGGGGGACTGAGAGCAAAACCCCTCAGCTGCAGCCATGTGCCCCATGGCAACACGCAGGGGTTACTGCAAGATCCAATCTGGTGAATCTGTAAATGAACCTTCTGCTGTGGTGGTGTCTGCTTCTCCGTCACATGCGGCACTGCCTGCAGCCCTGAGGGGGAGGATGGGGCAGAGAGCAGGGACCCCACAAGCTGCACTCCGAGAGCCACAAACATCATGGGGGCGACAGGGATGGGAGGACACTAAAATGCCAAAACAGATTATCTGTAGCACTGTCTTGCCATCAGCTCAGCCACAGCCTTCTGTTAGCATAGCCAGGAAAGACAACAGCAGCACAGCATCAAATATAAATGGGAGATAAGCAAATATCCAACCAGCGGCAGAAATCTCTCCGTGGCTGGCTCTCATGAGACCATAACCCGAGGGGAACTGAAGTTTGACCCTTCCCGGGGAATCACAAACACAGGCACTGCCAGCCATGTGGAAATATTTTTTCCTTGCTCCATGGGAGAGCTTCAAACCCTTTTATCTGTAGCGTTAATGGAAGTGCACTGCACCTGCCCCAGCGCATTGTCAGTCCGCGTTTTTGCGGTGATCCAGCACGTGTTCACACTGCATAAGACAAGCTCTGAGCTGGAGTCTGAATCACCATCAGTGGAACACATGGGCAACCTTACTCATGTCTGTAGGTGTGTGCAGGATGAAGCCACCAAAATTCAGGTTGGAGAGAGAAGGACTAGGAAACAGTTGAAATAGAACTAGCAGTGGAGGTGGAGAATGATTAAATGTGGGTGGAGATCAAGATCCTCAGGTACATCAGCAGCAAAAAAATGGCATTTGGGGAAAAGTTTCATGCATCCCAGGGCTCCCACGGGAGCGGAGAGAGCACCCCAAAGTCTGGGATGCTGAAACCTGACCAGCTGTGCATGTCAGGGAGAGCCTGAGTCTGCCACGTCTTGAGAGGACCCACTGTTTTCATCTCAGGCTGCCTGGGCTCCCTTCTTCACACAACACAGGAGTGTTACTTGGCACTGGGGCAATTTTTAACTGAAGCTGAAGTTCCTGATACCATGTAACGGGATGACACCACACAATGGTATCAGGAAAGTGTGATACAAACCAATCTGAGGATTTTATTCTCAACTTCCAAAAACTAACTGCCTTTGTCTGAAGCAAACTCCATCTCCCCACAACATCAAAGAGAAAAATATTCAAGCGGTGCACCAGGAAGGAAATAACCACACTGCTTTAATTAAAGCAAAGGGTACCCATTCTCCAGACAGAGAAGTGAAAAAAGACCCAAGTGACAAAACACAGCACTATCCCAAGCACCATGCAGGACCAGAGCTCAGTCCTGTTATCAGCTGTAGGACAAACAAGCTCGTCCTGTGGGCATGAAATAACAATAAAAGTGCCTTTGGGTGTGACTGCTCTGGGGAGCAGGGGAGGGGCTCATGAAAACAGGAAATGCATATAAGGCAGGAAATGTGTATAAGGCTTGTGGTGAGTGTGAATGAGCTGAGGGGCACTGCTAGGAGGAGTCAGGGATGGAGCTTTTATAAACATGAGGGTGCAGAGCAGATGCCCTTTGCTAGAGCAGCAGTACAGATCTGCTTCTGAAATGGCTACCAGTTGCTGAGACCAGTGGGTGAGACTTCGGTGGGGTGAGGATAATCGAAGAGTCAGTGGTCTCTCAACCTTTCTATCTGCTTCAGTCTTTTCTGGTTTTTGTTCTGACATCTCCAGTCCAAACTAACCCACACTGAAGTCAAACCCAACCAGGTACTCTGGGAACAGACCTGCCTGGGAAGGGCTTGAGTACCTGGGGGATGGCTCGTGAGCAGCTCCTCCACGTGTAAAGCATAACGGCATACTCGTGGCCTTCTTCCAGCATTTCATTCTGAAAGATAGAGAGGCGTTGCTGGGGCAGGGCACACACTGAAGGCTCAGCGTGCTGGGGCAGTGCACAGGAGACTCACCATGCTGGAGTGCACCGTCGCTTGCTCGATGTACCTGGCAATGCCGGTCACAAAGGCATTTCTATCTTCAAAGTTTGTGTCAAAATTAGCCTACGGGTGAAATGGAGAGATGGGGATTAAAATACAGCTAGTTGTTTGCTCACGTCATACAGTCCAGCATGGGATGTGTTGGTAAAAAGCAGAGTCAGCAGGGCCTCTGGGGCATGGGAGCAGCTTATGAGCAGCTTATGAACAGCTTGAGGTGCTGCATCTCTAGGTCTGAAGTAGATTTGTACATGCAGCCTGAGATGGTTCTGAATCACACATGTTCATTACAGGAAATCTTGCAGATTACATGTGTGAAAACATGGCAATCAAGGCTTACAAACCCTTGTCAAATCAAGCCAAACTCAGGTGGGGATCAGCTACAGGGAGTTGCAGCCACACCAGAGAGCAAACCTACAGCAATTATTCTACGGATTTTAGCTTGGTAACTCAAAGACAGATGCAGTCTCATTAATTTCTAGTTGTGTCCTGGCTGCTAGGGGAAGACCACATCCTGTTAGCAGGAATTGCAAAGAATAAACACACAGAAAGGGCAAGGAACGGGAGGTCTGGAAAACATAAATATGAAAGTCAGCACTTATCCAGTTGCTATTATCAGTACTTGTGTTGCTCTTGCAAGCAGATGCTTTGGGATGAACAGTTGTTTTGCAAGCTGAGCTACTGCTTTGGGTTGGGAGAGGGGAGCAAGAAAGGGCAGGGCAGGGGATGAAAAAGCAGCTCCTCAGCCTCTCTGTGCCAAGTGCCCGTTCACACGCTCTGTGCTCAGGTAATTTCTTCCATGAAGGCTGGCTGATGGGATCTGCTGGAGGGCAGAGCGTACAGAGGTCTCAGACGCCCAGAGCTGCTCCCTGCAATGACATTACCATTGCAACAACCGCGTTCACCTCAATAACTGATCTCCCAAGTAGGAAGCTGGGAGCACAGAGCTGTGGCCCCAGGGCTACGCTTCTTAGTGTCTTCAGGACATCGCATGTGACCAGAAAAGCAGAGGCTGCATGTGCGTTTCTGGCTAGCAGGGGAGAGGGCTACATACAAACCAAGTCTGATGAGGAAACAGGCCTGGCCAATGTCTCTAGATCCAGTTTAGGTGAGTTTTCTTAGGCCCAGCAGTGTGCATACACTCATGGCCCTGAAAGAAGGCTGTGCCATACAGCTGGTCCCTGAGACCCGCACAGGACACAAGCCAGGAAAGCATAAAAATGATTTAAAGAAGAGATAAGCAAAGATTTTCTGGAGAGAATTGAAATTTGAACAGCTCAGAAGTGCCTTGGGGTCTGATAACCTGTAGAGATACTAATGCTCTCGAGTGAGCCCGCAGTCTGACCCGCTGAAAGAGATACTGTAATTTCAGACCCCTGCGTACACAGCACAGCAATCACTGTACGGGTGTATTTATACACTGCCATGGGTAAGCCATGAATTCAGGAGTGGCAGGATGGAGAAAGTAACTCCATATTATATTTAATCCTGGGTGTGTGCTATAGGGCAGGGTGTGGTGTGGTGGCCAAGCAGCCGAGGCACCCTGCTGCGGATCTAAAAGCAGCAGTTTGAGCCTTACCCTGGGCTCGTGCCAAGCTCTGCTTGGTCACTGCAGCTGCAGCTAAATCTGTGGTTGTTCAAGGCGAGAAGCGATGGTAGCGACTGCTCTCCCTTGCATGCCATCAGCTCCCCAAACCAGCAGCTCCAGCTGTGCTAGAGCACGGTCAAAGTCAGGCAGAACTTTGATTTTGACCTACTTAGATGCGTGCACTACCATAAAAAGGAAGCACAGAAATATGTGCATAACAAAACATCGCTGAGAACTTTCTACTGTTATCACAGATCTTATCTCCTGCTTCTTACCCGTTCATGCACCCTGGTCCTCATTTTTAACTTCTGTAAGTCTTGCTCAGCCTTAAAGATCCTTTTCACCAATCTCTAGAGCCTTCTGTTTAAAGCCTTTGGGAACAGGTTTGTGGCTAGATCTGTTCTGAACATTTCCTTAAACATGGTGAACCCAGGATGTTTTCAGCTAGTTCTCACAGCACCAAGTGCCTCTGTGCTTTGCTCGAGTTAAGGAAACAACCCTCCCGACCCCACCAGCTCCAGGAGCTGAAGGTACCTGGTACATGATGGAGGATGGAGGCGGTTCGATGCATGGCTGCTGGTCTGGAAGAGGCAGCTCCTCCAGTAAGTCCACGTTGGACAACGCATCCTCCAGTGTGACGTGAGTGGTCATGGTTCTGGATGCTCAATTTCCACACTAAATCCAAAGGAAAAGAGAGAGTGATAGACAGACTGACAGCAGCCAAAAGACCGAGTAGGAAAGTGCCAAAGGATAAAACCAGAACCTCAACTGGCTGGCACGGCAGGAGATGTGATCCTGGTTTATCTCGTTTTCCTTTTCTTGTGTATTTAACCTACTTCTCTATATCATCTCTCCTCCCGTGATTCAACAGCAGAGAAGGAAAGCAGAATAAGAGGAACACAGCTACCCCCCCATGCCCTTCTCTGCTTAACTCTATGCAAAACCGCTGAAGATGGAGCACAGCTGGGTGCTGCAGTGCAGCTTTAGCAGCCCGGAGTGAAAGCGTGTGCTCTGAAATGCAAAACGGCGCTACAAAAATTCTCTCTCAAAACAGCATGACTAGAAAAGCATGACCAATGCTGACACTCACACGCTCTCCTTCCCACATACATGAACGGCGCTGGAAGCTGTAAACAACAAATTGCATTCGCAAAGGTGAGCTGGAAAGGATTGGGTGCTGCACAGGCAAGCTGTGGCAACGCAAGCAGTAAAAAAAGAAGTTGCTGTTAAAAATTTTCCCCGTTTTTACCACACACGTGGTGTCCCCTGCACAGCCCCAGCCTGCTGTGGAGCTGCCAACGGTGCCAGCTGCACACAAAATAAAAAGCAAAGGGAAACGTTTCTGAAAGCTCACTGGCACTTACCCTGATGGGAACCACAGGACAAATCTCTGTCCCTTAGCTCCTCTGCCATTCACCTTTGCTGTAAGGGCACAGACAGCTGCTGTCACCCAGGCTGAGCACTTGCATAATCACAGCCACAGGGCTTCCCCAGTTAATACCTAATCCACATGCAATAGCTGTGGCTGACCTGGAGCTCGTGTCTCCTAGAAAAACACCCCGCTGCATTTAAACATTTGCAGAGACAAGTTGCTTTAAATATTGACATGTCATTTGATTAGCAAATTGCCCCCCCAGTGCTTTTTTTCCCCACTCAGAGCCTGCCTAGTTTCAAATGTGAGCCATCCTCATCTGCAAGACAGTAGAGCTCTCTCTATATCACAGTTCCCATCGAGATACCCACACATTCCAATAAAACACTGCAACCTTCGCTTTGGCTCAGGCATTGCCTGCCTTGTTACACAGCAGACTTTCCAATCCTTTAATCATCTCTGGCTTTTCTCCAAGCTTGATCCATTTGCAACTTTTTTGCTGAAGTGCGGACTCCGTAGCAGGGCACAAGGCTCCAGTGGCGGCTGCACAAGCACCAGATACAACAGCAACGTTAACCTCCCTCTTTGCATACAATCACACCAGTTCCTTTGGTCACACCAGCAGCTCCACAGGCACTCACATGCATCCCATGATCGGCTACAAATCCCTTTGGACCTTTTCTTTTTTCGATTGAGTCACTGTTTCCAAGAAACATAAGTTTGCTTTTCATTTCCAACACTCGGAGCATGGAAGGACAATGGCTTTGGGATGTCCACAGATAGATACACATGCACCCAGCAAGGACCATGGCCAAGGGAGATGCACACTGTGTGTGGTCCTGGGGCAGCTTCATGTTGGGTGACAAGGGATGAGTCTGCTGCTGTGCCTCTTGTCTTTGTCGCTGCCTGCACGCATGGGCTGAAGGAACATGTATGAGCCTGGTAAAACCCATTCCACTTCCACAAATGCCTCTTCAATGTACCAGACAGCTGAGAAACAGGCTTGGTTATACCTGCAGCTGAAGCACCATGAAATACGTGCCTGGAAGAAAAAATTACCTCAAGCAGCCCTTTCCCTATGCACTCAAACTTCTGTTTCCTCCTTCACCCCTTTTTGCTAAAATGGCTTCCTGTTACAAATTGTAGTAACTGTCAAAACCAGACATTACGTCCAGGCAGGCCACAGGCAGAAGTGGCTTCCTCCCCATCTGCGAGCACCCCGTGCTGCTCTGTGCCAGGTGGGAGGCTCCACTTGTGCAGTCCCACAGACCTCCTCGTCTGCCCACCACTCTCTACCACCATCCTCCAGTGCCTCAAGACTTGCCTCTGGGTTCCCAGAACACCACCCCTGGTACTCACACATGCTTCATTACATCCTTCAGGTTTGTGAAGACAAAAGCCTTCCATTTGATAGCTTTGAGGACAGTGGCTGTTTATTTGGGCTAATTTATCATTTTTCCATAAGTCAAACTCTGGCCATTTGTGCAAAGTGTTGGCAATCTGCTGTAATCAAAGATGTTTCCCCAATAAACTTGTGATTCCCAAAGATCTCATCAATTCAAGGGACAAAATTGTGGCTGCTGTTTGGGAACATGGTCTCAAACACAGCGTCAGGGTCCTGCTGTGCTGGGCAGCAACAAACCTGCAATAAGCCAGTCCCTGCCCTAAAGATCTTGCACTCAGAGGAAGAGAAGCAGCACATAGAAATAATATGAACAGGAAAGGAAGTGCCCAGCCATAGCGAGCGAGCGGTGTGACTGGCTGTCAGCCCACCCCGTGCATTGCCACGGCTGAGCAGAGTGCAAGAACCTGAATGCAGATGAAAAAACTGCACAGACTTTGCGGGTTTAACAGATGAATCTTCAAGGGGACACCCAGTTTGAGTTCTACTCTTTCTTAAGCCCAGTGGCAAAAGCAATGGAGGCTATGAGGAAAAGTGGGGTCTGCCAGGACTACCCCTGGGTCTCATACCTGTAGCACACTGTGACAGACAGCAACCTCAGAGCTGGAGTGACAGAGGGGTTACTGGTCCAGGGCTGGCAGACCTGGATCCTCATCCCACATCATCCATGGAGGAGCAGCCTTGGGCAATCCCCCATCTGCCCGTGCTGTGGCCCCTCACTGCTCTGTGGGGTGACTGTAGGGCTGGCAGGGACCCTGCTCTTGATGGGGGTCCACTGCCCATCTAGCAGTTAGAGGGGTTGTGCACTGCTGTGAAGTCTAGGGCAGGCTCTGAAGGCACCAGTGACTTGGCCTGGTCCATGGGGTGTGGCATGGTGTTTCCTCACCATGGGCACTGCTCAGGAGAGCTGAGAGGGGAAGTCCCACTGCCACAGACCCACGCCACCCTCCCTCGCTTTCCTGCAAAAAGGTTTCTAACACAAATGTGCTGGGGCTGCCCCAGCAAATGCAGTTTCATCCCCTTGGTTCAGTGACGAGGGGAGCAGCTGTCAGATAACGTGGCAGCAACCAAGCAGCTCCAGCCCCAGGAAGATGGAGATCCCCAGGGACACTCATCAAAAAGTCCTCATTAAGCCTTAACCACCATCTACCACCTGGGCCTCAGGGCAGCAGCGGCCGCTGGGAGGAGGACAGTCAGCTCGTCTTGGTGGTTTACCAATGACACTTCGGCACGCGTGACTATGAGGGGAGCAGACCAGCAGCCTGTCCAGGAAGGGGCTTTTTTGCTGCCGCAACACGTGCATGACGGGGTGAGGCTTTCCCTCGCACACAGGAAGCATGTCCAGCCTGCGTGGACTCAAACACAGCCATGCAGGCTGCTGGAACCCATCTTGCAAAGCTACTTTCTTCTCCATATCCCACCACTGCTCAGAGAGATTGAAGTTCCTTTGGTCCTTCACGTTTTGGCAAGA
Source organism: Bucorvus abyssinicus (assembly GCA_009769605.1). NCBI lineage: Eukaryota > Metazoa > Chordata > Aves > Bucerotiformes > Bucorvidae > Bucorvus > Bucorvus abyssinicus. The sequence continues at coordinate 10,812,233 of CM020041.1, forward strand.
CTGAACAGGAGCCTGGCAGAAGCTAACCCCAGCCCAGTGAAACCCGGGACGGGGATGTAACCACTGGACTCATTACCTCATTCTACCAACGAGCATTGGTGCTAACGAATGCTACTTGTACCCACCTGCTGCAGAAGCTTCCTCTCCCCATCCCACATCTCAATCACAACCCCTTTGGCCATCTCTTAGACCTTCTAAAGCCAAAAGACCACACAAAGGCTCTGGGACCTCTGGACACAGCAGGGAGCCAGCCTGTGCTGCACAGGGCATGACCCCGCCACCCCAAAATGGAAATTAAAGAGTTCCCAACATGGTGACTCTGTTGTGGCAGCAGCCTGAGGACCAGATTTAACAGACAGCATAGGAAGGCTTTGAAAAGGAGCAAAGATGGACATCCCAGATGTCTGAACTTGCAAGGCAGGTCCTACCTTCCTCACCAAAATGCTTGCCCAGAAGTATTGGTGCAATACCATCCTCTTCGCAGCCAGAGGAACGGAACAAACATGATTTTATTGTTAGAGCAGCTTGGGGGAACAAAGCAAGACTTTTAAAAGCAGGGCCACAATGAATATGTTGCATCCATGCGTGCTCAGCTCTGATGCTGCACAGCTGAGAGCTCTGGCGAAGTGGTATGGGCTGTTTCAATTTTTCAGCTTGCCTGTTCCTGCAGCAGATACTCACACTGGAGCTGCAGCAGCTACCAAGAGCAGGAAAGGAAACAAAAAAAATGGGAATTGCCCAGGAGATTGGCAGTAAGACAGGATCCAGGCCCTGTAAGTCTGGGGTGAGAAGAGCAGCAAAATCACTTTTGCTGGGGAGATGTCAATGTAGAGGAGGAAGACAAACTTCTGGTCACTTCCCGAGGATGTAGGATTCTTCTCCAGCTCAGATGCCCAGTCCCTGGGTAACCTGGGAAAGTCAATTTACTTTTGCCCCTGTGATAAAGCTTCTCCCTCTTACAACAAAATAGCATGTAACCAGTGTTCAAGAATCATCCTGACCCAACAAATAGCCCAGCAGACTGACGGCTGGGTACATAAAAGCAGAGTGTTGCTGGTACCACTGCCTCCCTGCAGCAAGCCAAGAGTGCAAAAGTTTAGTTTGACCCTTGTCTAAAGTGCACGGGATTAAAGTCCCCTGCGTTTTAGGAGGCATGTCAACAACCCCTCCTCTCCCGCTGTAAGAATTACTTGTAATTGCAACCACCGCCACAATCAGGAGGCTCTTTGCAAGAGCAAATGAACAAAGCCAGGATGAGCGAGGCTGGCAGAGCTGGGCTCCTGCCCTGCACAATAATATCCATGAAATTACCCTTCCCATTCAAAAAGGAAGCCAAACTGCACGACTCCTGAAGCTGGTTTTCTGTATGTCCACTCCACATTTTCTGCTGTTCCATTAGGGCCGAGTTCCAGACATTTACATCGTCCTTGACCCTCAGCAACACAATTATTTTGGAATTTATTTCTTTTAGAATAACTTAACCCTTTTTTTTTTTTCCTGGTGCCAAAGAAAGAGGCTCAGGGAAGGAGGCAGGTATAGGCAGCTCTATTTCCAATAGAGCTGAGAAATCTAGAGCAAGTTTACAAGCAACCCCACAGTTAAAGCACTTCTTGGGAAACTAAATCATACAGGACAGCATTGTTAATAGTTGGCCAATTACTGATCTTCCAAAACCAATCTTCCTATTTTCTATGCCAAAATTACACTTGTTTGTGAATAAAATTATTATCATGAAATCAGCATAGTCTGCTTTGCTCAAGAGACCCTGGTTAGAAAATGGAAGATTTTTCTTGGGCTTCATTAATAACAATTAACTGGACAGACAAAAGGAGAAAAGAATTAGCCTTTGCAGGGAATTACCCTAGCATTATACGTCTGTGACAGACACAAAGATACCAGGCTAGTCACCCATCCCAGTGACTAACCCCAGACAACTGTCATCATGCAAAACATGAGGCTGCTTTTTCTCTCGGTGTCTGTGCAGGGCAGGAGGGGCACAGCGAGACCCAGCCTAATTCTCTGACATCTTTGTGATCCAAACCCCCCAGCCAGGAACCCCCCGTTGGAAAGCGGCAGATGGCGAAGGGGGACAAGCTCTGCTACTGGCTGTGCCCTCCGACAGCACACACAACCGCCACCCTTCCCCCTTCTCCAGAACAGCCCTAAGCACACAGGGAGGTTTTAGTATGCGCCTCTTTTTCTTCTCCTCATTCCTTCCCGGTCCTTCCAACCCACGGAAATCTCCCGCAGAGCCCATCCATTCCTCCCCAGCGAGATGCTGCCGGCACCAGCAATTCCAGCGTCCTCGGGTGGAAAATGCCATACAAAGAAACGCTACCCGGGGCGCACCTTGCTCCGGGACGGTCTCAGGCACGGGAAACCCGGCGGTTTCGGAAGAGAACGGTTTTGCCGATGCCAGCCGACGCCAAAGCACAAACCTGCGGGCGCAGCTCCAGCCCCCCGCTCCCGACCCTGGCTCAGACCCCGTCGCTTCCTCCTTCCCCCTCCTCCCCCAGGGACACCATATTTTCACGCCACGGGTGATCCGGGCGCTGGTCGGGAGCCCCCGCCGGGGCCACCTCCAGCCCCCAGCCCGGCGCTGCCGCTCCTCCATCCCCTCCATCCTCCGTTCTCCGTGCGCCGAGCATCGCCGCGGCCCCGGCTCGGGTTAACGCCGCCGCTGCTGCCCGCGGCGGGGCCTGCAGCGCCCACCGGGCCCGGGGCTCCGCCCCTTCCCCCCCGTCCTGCGGGCGCGGAGCCGGGATGCGGCGAGGGGGGGAGAGGGGGATTTGTGCTATTTTTTCCCCCGGCGCCTTGCGGTGGCTGCGGGGAGGCTGAATGCTGCAGGTAGCTCTAAGCATTGTGGGATACATCCCCGCACATCCCGGCCCGCCCGGGCCTCCCGCCCTTCCTCTGCCCCGGGGCACCAGCACCTGCCCCGCTGCTGCCCCCGCCGCCCACCGCCCCCGCTGCGGCCGCCCGGGGCGGCTGGGGGGCACCGGGCTCGGCGGCGGGCGCAGCTCCGCGCAGCCCGGGGGAGGAAGGATGGGAGGGGGAGAAAAGGGGGGCGCGAGGCCGCGCAGCCCCCGCGGCCGCCCCCGCCCCGCTCACCTGGCGCTCCGCGGGGTGCGATGCTCCGCGCCGCGGGATGCTCCGCGCCGCCCGCACAAAGAGCAGGAAATGGCTGCAGCAAGTGCACTTCCGCGGCTCTCCGCCGGCCCCTCCGCACGGCGGCGGGGGGAGCCCCGGCCCCCGCCGCGGGAAGGGGCTGGAGCCGCACGGGCGGCTCCTCCCCCCGGGCAGCGCGGGGGATGCGCGGCGGGGCCGGGGGCTGCATCCCCCCGCCCGGGGCAGGGGCCTCCTGCCGCGGCCGCTCCGCTGGAGCGGGCGGGGTGGCGGCAGTGTGGCGCCGGGGAAGGAGAAAGCCATCAGCCTGCCCCCCCAGTGCACGGAGGGGATGGGGACGGGGGCGGCTGCCGCAGCCCCCCGGAAGCCTGGCGCTGGGTGAGCGCGTTTGGGTCCCTGCGAAGGCAGGACCCGGCTGGGATCTCCCATGTCTCTGCTGCTGGCTCTGAGGTATTCAGCCTCCCTGCCCCTCAGAGGACCTGTGCCCTCCTGAGCTTTTACCGACCATTTTAACTAAAGCCCTGTTTACAGAACACATCACTGAGCATGATCGCTGAGCATGTTAGGGACCAAAAGCAGAAGGCAATGCCTTTGCTCAGAGCTCCAAGCCTCTTCTGAGTCAGCGCTGCATCCAAAAGATCTTCCTTTTGGCATTTTTGGCATCTGGCATTTCTTCAGGGACAAGTTTCCAGTCCTTCTGCTCATGCTTCTTTTTAAAGCACCAATACAGATCTACTGTGAAATACAAACTGGACCTCTTGCAGCTTTCAGAGAAGCATTGCCTAGTGGTGATTGATAGAAAGCCTGTATGGGGCCTTCAGTCATTTTTCTGCAGCACTCTCAGCTGCGGATGCTGCTGTCTGTTTGTTGAAAGTCTAGATACAGGTTTAGATGCATTTCCTTGGTGGCCCTGAGAGCATCCCTTTTCGGGAGCATCAGCCTATGCTAAAAGCAGATTGCCCTTTGTCCCGTTGTGGAGTAGAGTGACCACTCCCGATGTCCTCTGTTGTCCATGCTAATGTGGGGCTGAGCTTGCTCCCCACGGGTATACATTGGCTCCACAAGGAAACTTGGACACCAGGTTTACACCGTGGCTCTGCTACTATAGGTTGAATGGATGCCATGGGCTGAAGGCATCGGAGTCTGCAAACTACAAAAGCAGCAAGACAGTCTTAGAAATGATCTGTGTTTTAATAGACAGGACCACACATGAAAAGATCTATTAATAGATTAATCTGGGAGTAGATTAATCTCCTTTTGCTGTATAGCATTTCTTCTATCTCACCTTTAACTGGAATCTTTTGTAGCCATCATTCCTCTTTTTAATATTTATTGCTTGTCAGAAAAAATCAGTGAGCATTGTTACTACAGATCCAAACGATGTAACAGCTAATATTGGGCTGAGGCTGTAGGTGAAACAAGGCCAGCTCCAGAAAACCATGGCAGTGAAACTGCTGTGGCCTTTTTTTTTTTTTGCACAGTTTAATCTGCTCCTATTATCAGCCAGACTCAGGGAGATGGGAATTCCATGAATGTTATGATATTATTTTAATTTTCTACTCTGTGTTGTCTCAGATCGTAGAATAATAGAATGAGCTGCTCTGCATTTGCCCTGCAGATCGCTCTGCAGGCTGGGAAGAATGTCAGCAAGGGGCAGGCCACATGCAGCTAAAGACGCAGGAGTGTGTGCATCAGCTGGTTATGCGTGGAGGGGAGAGGTATCATGATGACGGGGTGAGCTGAACAGAAGAACACACACAAATTTGAAGAGTCTGCCGAGTGAGATCTAGCTGAGCCATTCACATGAACGCTGCCCCGCTGATGAGGACAGCGTTCAGACAGGACAGAGCCAAACGTCACATAGAAACATGTTCATTGAAAAATGTTTCAGGAAATTAGTTTTTTAAGGCCTGATTTTAAGAACTGGAACAAGTACCAGCAAACCCCACTTCCCCAGGGTGACCAACACTTGCCCAGGAAAGAACTTTTCATGGCTAATGTTGCTGTGCTGCAGCCCCGGATCTCCACTGAGAAGCATCAGCTGCTTTTTTTAGATGAGGTTACTGCTTGACTGCCTTTTCCTAGCTGAAATGCCAGCCTGGCTGTGCCAGCACCCAGTCATCACAGCAGCAGGTTGGGGACGCACTGGGACAGTGCTCTGGCCCAACTGTGCCCCGCAGGCAGAGCCATGCACCCACCTCCTCTGATAACCAGTAGGCAAAAGGCGGGACAAGCGCAACCACCCACCTTTCTGAAAGGCAGCCGAGCAAAGAGGGGCAAACTGGCAAAGGGGGAATGGTTTAAATGTTCAGCATGTTGCAAATACTTTCCAAGGAAACAGGGGAGGGGTAGTCAGAGAAGGGTTATTCAGTTTGTGACAGGAGATTAATATTCTCACCTCTACTTTGTGGGAAACGTATCTAGTTAAGCCACATGAAGGCGCAGGCTGTAGAAACTGCTCTGGTGGGAGAAGACTCTGTAACAGTATATTAAGATCATGCAGTTCTCACAGTATGGCACTGGCCTTTTGAAATCCATGAAGTCCCCTGTAAATAATTGTGGGGAAACACCCTTTGGGAGCACTCAAATATGTTATGAAGATTCAGAGAATTTAAAACCACCACAATGGATGTTTTGATTTAAAAATTTATTTTTATATCTCTGTATAGTAAATTACTCAATTTGCAGAGATTCTGAGTACTTCCTACCCCCATAAACTCAGCACATCATCTAACCCCAGAACACAGCCGTAGTTCTGGGAACAGAGATTTCAGAAAAACAGAAGAAACCTGATTGCTTCTTGGTGGGGAGGATTTGGAGGAAGAGCAAGCTGTACAATTGTAAGTGCACGAGGATGGTTTTTGCATTTTTGCCAACATATAGTGAAAGCCACATTTGGCACTCTGCCATTTTATTGTCTGTAAAAATATATATCATGTACATAGAAATGCTGCAAAAGAAAACTAAACATAAAACAACACAATATTATTTTGTGCAACACTCTCTAGCTAATAAATATTACACTTACCCAAATATAAATATAATCTCAGAAACATTACCTAGAAGAGCAATATTGCTGCTACTTAATAGCCTCCTCAAGCTCGACAGATCCCTGATTCCTCCAAGGGTGGAGGGGGCAGCAAGCCAGAAGCGTAACTTCATGAGCCTGCAGATGCTCCTGCCACAGTGTCTGTGTGTAGGGAAGAATCATTTCAGAGTACCCTGCGGTTGTACGGACTGTCTTAAGTGCAACTGAGAGGGGCAGAAAATAGGGTTATGGCCAGCTGCCCTCAAATTGAGCTGTACATGTGCAGTTTACCATGGTTAGGGCTACTGAAAACTTCTCTAGCTAAATGCCAAACTTAGCATCACCAGAATGTGACAACAGGCTAACTCAGACTGAAGGATGAGAGGGACAAAGAGAAACTTAGCTTCAATTCGCTATAGGCAAAAATTCACAATCTGTTTATAGATGCTCATATTCCACATATTGGTTCAGTCTACCAAGAGATTTTGGCAGCAATCTTGATCCTGCTTTTAGGATTGACAACCTCCAGTCTGAATGTTAGGATACTCCTTGCCTGGGAGAGTCGTTCCGCATGATATTTGTAGGAGGAAACTGCAGAAAATAATGTGGAATCAAAGTGAAGTGGGAAGATGTGTAAGGCAGAGACTTGCCTGTATCCATGTACCTGAAAAGATATTCTGGCTCCTAAAAGCTACCCTAGAACCATAGGTCTGAAAAATACCCCAAATAAAGACTCCTTCTATGAAGAAAGAGTTTGACACAGGATATGTGACATCATGGGATTACATTATTTCCTTGTTCCATTTTTGTTGGCAAATGTATTTGAACTTGACTTCTGTAATGTCAGGAGAGATTGCTGCTGGAAGTTTGCACCTCAGAGTTCTTTTAAACTGGTATCAGGTAAGGTTTACTCATGTTCCCACCTGCCCAAACAGAGAAGCATCAAAAACACATGCTGCATATATGCACATATAACCCATGAGTCCTTTTGATTCTCTAGTTATTGTTAATGCTTAGCAGAAAGTCCTGATCTTATTTACAAGTTCTGCAGGACACCAACACTTACATTTTCTGGTTTTAAGGTCAGTTATGTCAAAACAGTGTCTCTGTCTTGTGGTGAAAATATGGATTTTAATTGAAGTACCAGGAAATACCTTCTGCTGCTGCCACCACATAATGTGGAACTCCTCATGGAGTAAGTACCCAGCAGTCCATTCGCATAGGACATTTTCTTTGATCAGTCCCTTTGTTCACGGAAGAGATGGAAAAGTCTTTACTCGTAATGATTCAGTTACTCTTTGAAGTACAAGAAAACTCTTCTCATCACTGAGCACATACTCTGCATGTTTTCTCCTCATGGCTACCCTTCTGAGCCCTCTGGCTCCTTCCTTCCAAACACACCCGTTCAGGAGTAGGTTCCTGCATCTTCCACAGATAATCAGATCCTGGGATCCCATCTTGTCCTGAACTGGAAACACAAAGCACTCTGCACTGCTCAGTCCTCCATACTCCATTCAAAGAAATCCGATGGAAATCATGTACTTATCTTCTGATGTAGAAAGCCTGAAGAAAAAAAATACAAACTTGCAGCTTTGACTTTTCCCCTTCAAGAATGTCTCCATTTGCATCAGAGTCCCATGCAATTTGAGAGAATTTCAAGACTCTTCAACACATTGCTGCTTCTCTTCCTTCCTTAAAAACTCACATGCACACGCAGACACCTCTTCAGCTTACTGGTTACCAGAATCCTTTCCTGTTATGCTACAGTTTCAGAGAAAATCACGCAAATGGAGAACAAAACCACCTTGAAATATCAGCATCAGAAATGAGGTCACTAAATCCAGCCTGTTTCCTTGTGTCCCAGGCTTATTCCTGTTCAGAGCTTTCAGGTCCAGCCCACTCTGAATTAGAGAGCCATGGAAATGTCTAAATGTTCCTTGCAGTCAAAGACAGGGTTTTTTTTCCCCAGGGAAGACCTTCATTTGGGAGTTCACAGAACTGGAATAGCAATGTCAGATCTCTCAGTTTTGAGGCTGTATCTTCAGGAGAAATACACTTGCTGGATTATGTGGTTCAGGAGTCTCTGCTCAATTGCTGCTTCTGCTTGTAAGATGCAAACCACATTCTTGGCCAAACCAAAGTCTGTGTCTGTCTAGGCTCTGGAAGACCTGGAGATATCTTGTCTGTCTGGAAGCACCAGACTCTGCCCTCTCCTTCTCCCCAGGCATATGGCAAGCGTCTATGGTGAGAGGATTCTTGTTAATGCTTTGTGTGGGGAAAATCCAGCCATCTGCCCTCTCAGGACTCTATTAGCTTCGCTTAGTGGCTGGTGCCAGGATTACAGATCAAACTCAGAGATTTCACTTAGCTGATACAGCAGAACAGAAAAGGACGGCCGATCATCTTTCCTCTGAGCAGGGAGAGAAGAGAGAGGGAGAACATTAATGTCAGCTTGAGAGGAATGGCAAGGTTAGGAAGGAAAACCTTCTGAAAAAACTATTAACGAAAATACAATCTATTGTTATAGAGAAAATGCCAACAGAAGAATGAGCTTCCTTCTGTGCAATGTTTCTTTTCTACTAGCAGCAAATTTTGCCTAGTGGACATGAAGTACCTTGGAATGGGTTGGCTGTCATTTCTACCATTGCTATTAAAACTCAGCCCCACAGATCTGCAGCTTGCTTAGGAAGCAAACTGTTGAATTATCTTGAGTTAGGTGCACCACGTAGACTTCTCAGTGAAGTCAATGGACTTTATGGAAACATCAGCTTAAATAAAAGTCAAAAAGCCTAGACTTCGCTTGCTAGCGCAGATGAAAGCTACAGAGTGTTTCACCTCCACAATTTTATTTTGTGTTAGCATGTGAAGTATATACTTCTCTCTCCTTCTAAAATCCAAAGGGAAGAGAGCTCTTGTCTTTGGGAATTAGGGCTCTCCCATGATAATACTAACCATTCTCCAGCAGCAGCTCATGACCTCATAAATTGCCTTGGAGGCCAGCTTGGGTTTGTAGAGCCGAAATCCTGCGTTGATTTCTTCCACCACTTCTCCATTGGTGCGATTCTCGTAGGGGATTTTACCTTCACTGAAGACCTCCCACATCAGCACTCCTAAAGCAAACAAATCAGGAAAATCACTAAGAAGTATATAAAATCCTCAGCAGGCCCACGGCCACCTTCCACCTGCTCTTCTCTGCAGCTCAACATTGGTGTCTGTTACTTGGAAAAGCATTTTCACTCAGATTCTCAGTACACATCTGAGAAATCAGTTTGAGGATGCCAACCGGGATCTCTGCTGGGCAATGGACTGTGAGGAAGTGCCAGTTTGGTCACTGCAAGTTTGAATTCTCTGCATCCTAATTCAAAATAGTCTAGGACGACAGTAATTTTTTCCCATGAGTCAGATGAAGTCTAAGTGTGTTATGTGTCAGAAAGCAGAGCAGTGAGGTGTGCCTTCTCCCAAACTCTGAAGAAGAGGGAATGCTTGTGTGTGTACTCCATCCAGATGTGTCATCTGGGAAAGAAATCTCACCTGTTGTCACTGATTCAGTTTATCTATATTTGCTTCCAGTTAATTGCAAACAAGAGACATGTCGTTGATGTTCCTGCCTGCGGTGTGTCCCACACCAGAATCTGCTTGTATTTTGGTGAGACTCAGGAGCAAGAAAGCAATGTGAACTGCTCCATTCCTGTTAGTCAACTTAGCCTTGGTATTGGGAATTCCTCGCCTGGAAAACGTCCCAGGAGGTGTGATTCACTGGGATGACAGTGGAATTTCAAAGGTTTGCAGCACATTTTTCCTCTTTTCCTAAACAGTCAAACGTTTTCCTGTGATTACCGCTCAGAGCAGTACAGAAACTCATGCTTCTCTAGTGCAGTGGAAGAGAGACAGGCAAAGACAAAAGGACTGCGGAACACATTGCAGTTGGCCACCAGATCAGAGAGGCTCTGCAAATGGAGTGAACACAAGGCATTCATGTTATTATTAGGTTTAATTTCTTTGGTCATCTAATATGACTGACTTGGTAAACTGTGTCCACATCGTATTAGAGAAGGGAGACATAGACAGACTGCTCTGAAATGAAGCTGCACAACTCCACAGTCAGCTGTGCTAAATAATGCATGTTTTCCAGCTGTGAATTCTTCAGACAGGAAGATGCAGAGAGATTGCAGCTCCTCACTAATTATATTTGCTTTCCTGAAGAATAAGCAAAGCAGTTGTACTCCCCCAGTGTGCAGATTCCTGCACTGGGAATTTCTGACACCCGTTTTGTTCTCCTGGGCACAGCAGGATTTCAGGCCTGGCAGAAGAGATGAATGGGCTGCAGAGTAGCAGAGCAGAAAGCTTCTCACAGTCCTGAGACCATGAGACAACAGAGGCATCCTCTTATGCAAAGCGCACTGGATGGGGAGATAACCAGTCTGACAGATGTACGACACTGCTGCCTGCACATTTCAGAAAGAAGGACCGGCCAGCACAAACAAAGCTCACTGGTATTTCATTCAGCCCTGAAACTGGAGTGAGCCAACTTCACAGGCTTGGCTTGTCTGTAAATCAAACTGAGCACCCCTTTTGGAAGCACGTGGCTCTCGGTGCACAGGTCAAGCTCTGATTTGTGAAGCAGAAGAACATTCTTACCAAAGCAGCATCTCTCCCCAAGTCACTGTCACTTTGCTGTGAGGTGTCAGAGAGAGCTTCACTGGCAAATATTGTCCCTTATTATTATGCAGCGAGTGCTGACAGGTTCCTCCACATGTCAGGGGACACAGAAAGAGGAATGGTGCTCTCTGAAGCATCTCTGGGTTGGGTTTGTGAAGGCAGTTGTGTGGGTCTGAGCACCCAGCTCCCACCGTGCTGCTCATAACCCACCACAGGAATGCACGACTTCAACCACAGCAGAAGACAGTAAAGGGAGAGGGAAGCACAGAATTCACAAGCGCAGACTGGCAAAGGTCATAATCCTGCATTATTTACTGCCAGGCCCGGAGCTGAGTGGCACCCCATTGACTGTGTGCTGTGCACAGCACACTGCACCGATTCATTCCGCAGTACTGCGATTTGCATGCAAGCTGGAGACGGGCCAGATAAATCAGAGCACCAGATCAGCAGACCAGGGGACAGCCTTTGTTATCTCCAGTGCCGGTGACTTTGGGGAAAAAAATAGACAACGCTTTCCTTATCTATGAGGGTCCAGAAGGGAGACCAAAGAACTGACACAAATCGTAAAACAGTTCATTGGGGAGCAGGAAATGGGCTGAGAAAATGTGAGCAGTGAAATAATATTTTCAGATTGGCATAAAGCAAATGGAGTCAGCAGCACAAACTTGGAAAGGCAGAAGGTTTGAGGGAAGCATCAACACTTGGGACTGACATGCAGAGAGGGAGTGCCTAAACGTCTTTCCTTTCCTTATATACTTGTCAGTGATTTTCCAACTTTTTCTTGGACATTCCTGCTGTACCAGCATGAAATAGAGTTCATTTTTTGGTATGATATAGCACTGCACAGGCATAATACATTAAATTGGCATAATTTGCAGTGTTCCAAAGTGTCTAGGTAGTTTACTATTCTTTCCTTTCTTTCACGTAAATGATTTAGGCTTGCTTTCCTAAGCCATTATTCAGGCAAAACACGCTTGGAGCCCAGAGGATGTAGTGTTCAGGAGAGTTTACTTGAGGACTGAGCCCGTAGGCTTTCTGTTGAATTTTTTTCTATCCTGAAAAGAGGTTCTTACCAAATGACCAAACATCAGATTTGGTGCTATAGTGGCTGTAGGAGAAAACCTCTGGAGCAGACCACTTGACTGGAAACTTGGTACCTGTGGAGCTGGTATACTGGTCGTCAAGGACAATCCTGGAAAAGGAGAAGAAGGGAGTGTGCTGAGTAACCTTCCCCATCCCGTGACAGCCCTGCAGGGAGCATGCACAGCCTCGGTGGCATTACCTCGACATCCCGAAGTCGGACACTTTGACCACGTGGGATTCCCCCACCAGGCAGTTCCTAGCGGCCTGCAAGGAGAGACGGTGCAAAGGCAGAGGGTCAGAGCTGACAGACTCTCACCACCACTCAGTTGCTTTTATCCTGGCAGTGCAGATAGTGCTTAAAAAAAGGAGAATCAAAGTGACATTGTACCATAAGAAGAGGGCAAAAACTTGAGGTTCTCATGCCTTCTGTACATTTTTCAGCCAGCATGTTCCTGCTGCCACTGAAGATGTTTAACCATCAGTCTGACTTGCAGGCCCTTGTTGCCCAGAAAAGGCAGCAAAACACCCTAAAATATCCACAGCTACTCACAGTCCTTGCTCCCCTAACACAAGATCAGCAGTTAGTGATGCAACTTGATTGAACTCCATGTAAATAAAAGTATTTTACCAGCAATGCATGTTAGAATAGGTCTTTTTGGCATCTTCACTGATTTTAGACATGAAGAGTGGTCAGTACCCAGGAACCACGGGAGCTGGGGCTCCTGGAGAGCAAGAGTCCACTCAGAGACAAACTTTGTGTCCTCATTTCTTCTCTCCCAAACACAAGTAAAGGAAATAGATTAATCAGCACTCCAGGGGATATTTTTAATAAAGTTGTCATGGGTTAAGACTGGGCTGGCTACTAGATAAATGACAGATACTCTCTAATAACCCCCCTCCATTCCCAAAGGGGAGGAGAAAGGGAATAAGAGAGAGAGACTTATGGATTGGAAAAGAAAACTGGAACTGTTTTAATGAAAATAATAACAATAAAATGAAATATTTACAAATATAGATATACAATACCAATACAGAGCCCAGCCACCCCCTGATGGCAATCATGTCACCATCACCACTGATGCTGTGGGCAGGCACTGGGGAAGTCCCAGCCTGGACACAGCAGCAGATGGGAACTGGATTCTGGAATTGGATTCAGGAATGCATGTGTTGGGATTGCACATCCTCCTCAGACACCAGCCATTGAAGAAGTGAGCCTAACCCTTGTGACCCCTCAGCTTTATACCAAATATGACGTCTATGGAATGGAACACCTTGTTCATCAGTGTAGGGTCACCTGCCCTGTTCGCTCCTCCCCACATGTGCAGCCTCCAACTTACTGCACCCCCACAATGGCACACAGGATTTAGCAGTGACCTTGGTCTGCACAGGAGCAAGTATAAGCAAGAGCCTTTCTGCACACCAACCCCTGGTAGTGACTGTAAACGTCAAGCGCTGTCACTTCTAGAAGCAGACACCGTCTGCAAAAATACGCCATTAACTTCACAAAGTGCTGTCACTTAGAAGAGAGTGAGCTGAAAAGTAAAATCACTGAACAGAATTAGTTGTTTTAACTCAAACCAGGACATAAAGTATTGATGCTGCTTCTGCAATAAGCAGAGATACTGGATCCCCTGTCAACAGATAGGTGGGAGGAGTGTGAAAGCTGAAATTAAGGAAGGCGGAAAGCACAGGGAAAAGCCCAGCTGGAGCAGAGAAAAAGTCTATGAGGGACCAACATACCAGGTCTCTGTGGATGACAGAGTTTTGCTCCAGATAAGCCATTCCTTCACACACATCTTGGCACATCCCCAGCAGGGTTTCCTTTGAAAAACTGCCCCGCTGGCTCCTGAGGTAGTCAGACAAGCAGCCATTCTCCATGAACTCAAACACCAGACATATGGGAGAGTTCTCAAAGCACACGCCATAAAGCTGGACTAGCTTGGGGTGAGACAGTTTCCTGTGGGAGAGCGAAAAGAGGCTGAAATAGGCTCAGTGCCTTCTATCCTTATAGCAAGCGTGCTACATAGAGCTGCCTATGTCACCCTGCTGCACCCCTCTCTCTGTAAAGGTCAGCTCTGAAAACAGGTAGAAGAAAATGTGTAGACCAGGTCTAGTGTCAAGTAACACCAAGTATCATCCCATATTAATAATGGTAATGGTCACCAAAAGACTTCTCTGCATGGAAAATCATCCAATCAAACAAAAATAAAATCCACTTCTGTCTATTTTGAAGGGAGGGAAATGTGAAAAATGCAAAGTCAATAATAAAGATAAATACTTTGTGCAAAGCAGAAACATTTTGCAGGTAAAGCTTTTCAATAAAATTTCCCTTAAATTTTAAGAAATTTCTCCATCTAATTATTTTTGACAAAACCCACTTTGGTCTCCAAAACATACCATCAGTTAACCTTGCCTTCCAGAAGAGCAGAGATCTGGAATAGCATTCTGGATATTGATAGAAGCATAGTAATTCACCTACACTTTGAACTGCCTTCCTTTGTAACCCCCAGAGCTCACTGGTCTCTCTCTGTGTTATTTAGACATATAGTAGGTAATCCAGGTTTAAATTCCCCATTCATATTCCTGAACATTGTCACCACCCTGGTTCAGTCTTATAAATCCTACAGGGTCTGATTTCTTTGTGAATGTACTACTCACATCAAGACTTTAGCTTCCTCAATGAAATCCTCTTCAGACATTGCTCCTTCACGAATTGTCTTTATGGCTACTTTTGTCTTCTCCAGCAAGTAGCCAAGGTAGACCACCCCAAACTGACCGCTGCCAATTTCCTGTAGGTGGGTGAGCTCAGAGGGGCTAATGACCAATTTTCCTGTTGAACATAAGGGAGAAAGTGTAAGTATCTAGCAGTAAAACGTCAAACAAAAAGCTTTTGTGAGTTAAATATTGAGACAGGACTTAAAGTGAGACTATGTGGCTCTTCCTCGAGTTGTCTCTCTGACCTCATTCAACTGTTCATGCTGCAGGTCATGTTCAAGAGTAGGAACAACAACATCCCCTTTCTTTCCCCATTTGTCTTGTCTATCTAGTTCTTCAAGGAGGATTGTTACTACCATGCCTATGTGCACTACTGAGCACAACATGGTTTTGAGTTTCTTTAGTGTCTCCAAGAGTTACAATAAGATGATACCAACAGAATTCTGTAGATAACGATACACAAATGGAGGCATCTCTCAGGAGGGACTCAGCTTTCCTCAAGTTATGCTATCTCCTACTCCTGTTGCTTTTCTTCATCATTCATTCCAGCATTTAATGTTGACTTCATTGAGACCCTGGAGTTCCCATCACCTCCCTCAAGGCACTGCATGATCAGTTCATTCAGTTATTAATGGTAATGACAAAGATCATAATCTAGTATCTGAATAGTGCAGTGTAAAGATCTAAAGAAAGCTATTTATTGTGGTGATAGTCAGATGACTATTCACCAATATCCATGGGGATATTCAGGATCACCCAGCGAGGAGTGTGATTTCCATATAGTTATGAGAGTACCATACCGTAGCTCAGCCCTGCAGTGATTGGGGCCTTTTTTCTCCAAGAAGACACAGCATACCGCAAACGAGTGACAAGACCTGAATAACAGAGGAAAAGGAGGGTTCCAGTTGTCATCACAGTCATGGAAAGCGTGGCTGTCACTACCCCAGAAGGCAGTCTGGATACTGGCAGTGGATTTATTGTACTGAGTTCTCAGTTCCACTTGAGGGCAGCTGAACCTCTACTCAGACTGTGATTTCCTGCCTGCTAGAAAGAAGCCAGTTCTGAGCAGTTTCAGCTTATTTCCCATTTTCACTCTGTCAGCAAATGTGAGCTGTGAGTCTCTATTACGTTTGATGACATTCCAAATTATATCTTTTATTTGTAGCGTATTTTTGAGGCCAGGGTTTCCCTTGGCACTCCTGGACCGTAGGGATGGGAGTCTTTGGTAACTCCCATACCTGGCTATGGATCCTGGCCATGTCAAATCAAGGCCCAGGGATATATCACCTCCTGGACAAGAAAGCCAGGCAGCGTAATTCAAACAGGTAGCTTGGTCTGGCAGTGGTGACACACCTCCATGAGCTTCCAGGAATGAAAGCTCTCTTTATAGTATGTCAGTACGACATCTGCGTTGATCATAGTAACCCTTAGGAGGATGACCAGAATGAAGATGTAAAGCTGGCAGCTGGCCCGAGATGGTAATTTTCCTGCCATGCAAGTGCCAGGATAAGTGGAAGAGAAGATGATTTCATTGTAAGGACAGAGGGTTTGGGAGCCTTCCTTCATTCAAAACAGTCACCTGGCTGCATGATAAAACAGCGACTTCCCTGCTCAGCATTGGCCTTCACTCACCTCCTGCATTGTGCTGGTGATAGTGGATGAGTTCTGGGATGCAGTCAAACACATGCTTTTCTGCCAAGTAATATCGCTTGGGAAAGTCAGTTGTCTCATTGATGTGATAGTGCTTTATAACGGGATTGTTATCTGTGCTGAAGAGGAGAAGGAGCAAGGAGTGAGCTGCAGTTGCTAATGAAAGTAGTACTCTTGTTGTTCTCCCTCTCACTCATAGATGGTCTCATCTCTAGAAAGGCTGAGGTTTCCCAATAAGAGCAGGTTGAGTACTGAGTTTCTCTGTCTCTTTTTTCCAAAACAGAACTGTCTGCCCCATCAGTGAAACCCTTTCACTAGTCTTGTATTACCCACCCCTGATGAGTCCAGCATATAGTACACGTTGATCCTACCGACACTTCAGCTGGGGGGACAATTTCATCAAAATTACAACCCTAGTGATGTCTAAGGGGCTATTTATAGGCATATATTTAGGTGCAGGGAGAAGTGGAGCCTTTAGTACACTTAGTGAATGTGTACTTTAACTCTTCTGCCTTTTTTGGAAGTGTTTTCCTCTATCATTTTCATGAACTTTCTGCTCCCTCTTTATAATGCCGAAACAACTGCAGAGATTACACTCTCATAGAAGCCATTTTATTGATGTAATTGATGAGAAAAGCCGCTGAGCTCAGCTGTACCTTAATGCTTTGGTGAAAACAGAGACTGTGTACATGCCAGGCTGCCTCGAATCTCTCACCATGAAGGCACCTTCCCTACCCTGTAACAAGAGCAAAGGAGAGAAAACTGGTTAGAAGCATAATGGAAAAAAAAAGAAGCGGGTTGGTGGCAAAGCTCTGCTCATTTCAGCCCTGTCTATGCTCAGTCATGAGAATGTGCTAAACACATAGGAAAAAAAAGAGCCATCAGCCAACAGACAGAGCTTGGTCTGTTCCACGCACAGCTC
Organism: Bucorvus abyssinicus; assembly: GCA_009769605.1. Classification (NCBI taxonomy): domain Eukaryota; kingdom Metazoa; phylum Chordata; class Aves; order Bucerotiformes; family Bucorvidae; genus Bucorvus; species Bucorvus abyssinicus. Next base: position 10,829,416 of record CM020041.1, read on the forward strand.
TGATGGTTGCCCAGGGCCTGCAGGTACACCCATCTGGTCTCTCTTGGGTGCTATGTATTTTTAGCTCAGTTTCCTGAGGAAATGAGGCTTATGCGCTCGTGCTGAGCATGCGTGGGTGTGAGCACATGAGCGTGTGTCTCTCGGTCCCTCCAAGCCACTCCTCTGGAAATTTCAAAGCCATTGATTGCTTTCAACCCTATCTGACAGAGCACTGTCAATGAGCACAAGTAGAATGAAATGGGCAAACCCCTTTGAGTGTCCTCCGTCAAGAGAGGAGCAACACAACAAGAGCACAACCTATTCAACACTTTCATACACTCCATATGGGAGTGTATGAAAGGTAATTTACCAATGTACCACAAATGGGAAGAGCTTGGTCAAGCTCCTGCCCTTTCATTGGTACCCCAGTCATCCTGTATCTCAAAATAACTGTGTAGGAAAGCAGGCCTCCTCCATGCTGGCACTCACAGAACAATTTTCCTTTAAGTTTCTCACTGAAATTGTTTTATAATCATCTGAATGCCAAAATGTATCATGGGCCATGATCCTGCAGGGCCAGGCACTAATGGATCAGACAGGAGAGGAGAGTATTTAACATCACAGTTTGGATGTCATGTGCTGTCCTGACCTATGTATTCATAATAAACCCCACATTTTTTGTCTGTTTGCAGATAAAGATGCTTTTCATCTGGCATCCTGATTATTTTGTTCCCTCCTTTGCTTTACATGGTACATTTTCATCATTTTATATGTCCTCTACTCACAACACTTAGGTGCAAACCTAACCCACAAAGTGCACCCTGCCTCAGCCTCCTTCCCACCTCCCCAGCAGACTGATTCAGTTCCTGGGGAACACAAGGGCTGCAACTGCTACTGCATCCCCTATTTGTGAACTGCTGACTTCCAGGGGGCAGCTCTGCCCAGGTGGGACCAGGCCACTGAGCTATAAACCTTCCAGCGTTGTCTCTTCAATTTGTATCTGCACAGCATCCACAATATTTACACTATACAATATCTAGCACAGGGAAGGTCTAAAAATGGTCTCCAGATGCTGCTGTAGAAGCATCTACATGATGCACAGTGAAGGCTTTAGGACTCATCTCCCTGGCAGATGCGGGGTTGCTTGCACAGGTAGGGAAGTAGTTGAGATTTAAGCACTGTTCTTGCCCTTCCATCTCACTTGACAATAAGCCTGGCCAAAGATCACTCATGAGCTTGGACACATTTCTGGTGAAAGCTGTGGGGGCTGCAAGGTTTTGAACAAGAAGGCTCTGCAGCCACATGGGGGTAGTTGCCACAGAAAAGTTGCTCTGGTAGGACCAAAAGGAAAAATGAGATCACTAAACCATGTGTGAACACGTCCTATAGGAGTTTACAGGAAACAAAGGTGTTTTTAAAACTGCACAAAAATGCTTTCACTTCCATAAAACACTATGATTTCAAGAAGCAACAGTTTATTTGGGACTCCTGTTAGTGTAAGAGCTGATTTAAAAACTAAGGTTGTGTTTGTGTGGAAAATTTGAACAAGAATTTATTCTTTTTATTTTCACTACAGTCTTCACTGGAAAACTCTGGCTCAACTGAAAAATTAAAGCTCTGTGCTCACATGCACACACACATACACAAAACTAAAAAAAATATCTACCCAAACCCCTACTCTTGGCTTTCACCCTAAGTATTTCAGCACGAGACTGGGTAGATTTTCAGAGAACTACTGGCATCCACAGGCCTCCTGCAGAGACAGAAAAGATGAGCTAAAGTCACAGTTTTCAGTCAACACAGTGTTCTGAAACAGTGTTTTCCATCAGCCCCAGTTATGGGGTGTGTTTGAGCGAAGAAGGATGGCACAGCTCTCTGCCCACGCTCAGCTGCCGTGGAGGTGAGGGGGTGTTGCTAGTGGTCCTTTATCTTGCATCGCATGGCAACACAGCAGAAACCCAGGGTTCAGCTCTCTCTTAGGCAAAGCACCCCTTGCAGGCTTCACCTCATTTGTCATTAATTAATTATTATGGCCCATCCACCCCACACATAACACTGGTTTACCTCATCCCTGAGGAGTGTTTCTGCTTTGCTTCTGCTGATGTTCTTATTGTACCATCTGAAAACATCAAAAGATTCCGAGTCAGCGTTTCCAGGCTAGTAAAGTTTCTGCCGAAAATCTGCTGAATTGAGCGTCCCCAGCACTAGCGGCGACACATTATGTGGGGTAGGGACATTCGAGCCTTGTAGCTTCTAAAACAAATCCAGGGCACTTAGAGGTACAAGAAAAACATAGGCACAACTTACTCATATATTTGCAGATTCTCGGGTGATTTTTCCGCCAGGTAGCTGCTTGGCACGTAGCCTTCATGCCTGTTAAAATGCGACATGGCGTGAGTGCGCTAGAGAGACAGGATTTTCTCTACATCTGTGGGAGTCAGCCCCAAAAATATGCCTGTTTGCATGACAGAAATGCTCGTTGTTACTTAGCAGGGTTACTGGAGAATGAAACAACTGATCATACCTCTAAACTTGGAGAGTTTCACTAGTTATATTAGAGGCCAGCATGTATGTTAATGGAACAACAAACTGGATTTAGAAAGAATTTGTAAATTGGCTGTGGAAAAGGGACTTACCCATTCTTATCTTGAATCAGCCACCAATGTTCTTCAGAGCTGTCAATCACATAATATTCCTCGTTGTATTGTAACGTCAGCTCCTGCGGATTCTGGGCTTCGTAGTCATATATGGCCATGACTAAGGCTTCTTTTGGGTCTAGCAACAATTTCTGCACAAATTAGGAAAAAAGCTTATCATTTTCTTGTTCATAAAAGCCAATGGCATGCGCTCTAAAATGAAATTTCCTTGGCAGCACTGGTGTCCTCTGGGTTCAAAAGCCTTAAAGCTAGGAAAGCACCCCAGGGTGTCTAGTGGGGTATGGTGGCAACATGAGTATTTTCAGCACTTTCAAACAATGAATTTCATATAGAAAATTTAGTTGCACAGAAAATAGTTATCTACTCCTTCTTATCTTAGGGCAGGATTACCTCTGTCTGATCTATTCTTCTCAGATGTTTCCTAAACTCTTCTTAAAGCCTCCAGTGATAAAATCTCCATGGCCTCCCTAGAAGGACTGTCCCAATGCCCTGCTGCTCTCCTGTAAGACACCCAACCCTTACAACCACCCTGCTTCTCCCTTCTTGTTAAATAAGCCAGTGACATTTTGTCCCATCCACAAGTGGATTTGGAAAGTCACTTCTCTGTTCCTCTTCACAGCACCTTTTCTCATATCCTTCCTACTTCCTCATCTTCCCTTTCTATAGATTGAAAAAAAATACAGTTGATGCTTCACTCACCATTTAAAAGCTATTTGTGAAACCAAGCTGTCTTTGTAGGACTGAACCTAACTCTAGTGGGATGCTCGTGATTTAGAGCTTAAGAAAAAACATGGAAAAGCTAATAGAAAAGCCCAGGGAATGTTCTCACAGGTGATTTTCTAGGTCTCTGCACCACGGTGAACCTTAATGAGGATATATTACCACCACTAGTTAATTACACCGGACATGAAAAACAGCTTAGCGTGCCTCACTGCACTCACCCGGTTATCTTCAGGAGTGGGAGGAAGAGGCTTCTTTGAGGCTGAAATGAAATCAAGAAAGCTAATTTGAAGTAGGTCTGGACAAAACCAGGGGAAAAACTATCAAGGTAATGAATTAATAAAGGTGATACAGAACCAGTGAATAGCAAGTCTGGATCTTTTAGGGTCAGACGTGCCAACAGCTTGCACCCACACAGTGATGCTCAGCCATGCAGCACGCGTTTGAAACTGGTGTGCAGACTACTTAAAGAATCACCCAGATACAAGGTAAAAGTGTCTTCGGTGAAGAATGATTAAATGTGCTTTTTCAGGAGACAAAGTAAAGATTACTCTTGGCCACTGAAACCACAGAGGAAATAGAGTCATGACAAAATAGGGCACATTGTGTTGAATGTGTATATCTCAAGAAAGTTGTTGTTATGGCTTATTGACTGACCTCAGCTGATCAGATTCTTAGTTCTCCATTTCATTCTGAAGACCACCCCAAGCATCACACAGAGGAAAATGTTAATTCCAAATGAAGAATGCCATATACAGTAACAGACAAGCCAGAATAAGCAATATCCCAAGAAGCCAGCAATATGTGTCTTGATGGAAATGTAACATGATATTCTTTGATGTTCTGTATGAGACAGATTTAATCCTTTGCTTCTGCTAGGAATAAATATTTTCAAGGTCAGGATGGCCTTAACAAATCCCATACCATTTTTGGTGGGGTCATACTCCACGCAGCCAGCTGCCATCTTCTCTGTCTGAGCACAGCATCTCCACTTGCCATCTATCCAAAAATCTGGATGACACTTTGAAACCACGCTGTTGTTGCTTCTGATTTCTGGATTAATGTTAGGGGAAGATAAAGGAGGGGGCAAGTAAATTTATTTGCATTTATATCAGCTCTGAAAGACATTGAGAACTGAATAAAAATAATCTGCACTTTAAATAAGCTTCTTATTCTTGTCAAGCCAAGCTTTGGCGAATATTATCAGCCTCCTCTGCTAATGTTTTCCTTTCTCCCGAAAGGAGTGAATGCCTCCACTGGAGTGGAGGAATAGCCTTCCTGCTGTCAATGGAGCTCAGACCTCACTACTGAGGAAGAACAGAATCCTACCAGCGGGACGCTCTCTTTAAACTGACAAACACCAAAACCACAGAAGGAAGTTCTCATAAAAAGAGGTAAAACCTGGTAGGTCATTTGCTGATGATCCCCATGAAAGACTACACCTCTACACTGTGCACATATGAAGGACATGGACATTTGCTGCTTTGGTGTTCAGGGGAGCTGCACAAGCTGGCATTCACTAACACTAAACTGTTTTTGCACATGTAAATACCAGTCTTGGATATCTGCAGGAGGGATTAAAAGCCCTTCTTTTTGAAGCTCAGGCTCTCTATCTGCAATAATAATTTTCCTAGAAAGAACAAAAAATTTGTGCTGGCCTCTTTCAAGAGACTATTCAAATTGTCCAAGGGAGGGGACAGTCTCAAAATGTTGAATGAGAAAGAGGTGATAAAGTAGAAGCTTGGAGCAGGTGCACTCCAGAAAGGAAATAACTGATTGCAAGAGTAAGTAATAGTATCTCCATCAGGCACAAGGTTTTCAGAGTGAACAATACAGCAGTTTTGTTATAAAGCAGGAAAATACCTGGTGCAATTTCGTGTAACTAACACCTTCGTTATGTCAAGTATTACGCCTCGTTTCTGCCTGCGGTGGTTAGTTACTGCGCCCTCACTTCAGAATAATTGCAGCGAACCACAGCACAATTCAGGACGTGAACAGGAAATGAAAGCTGCCCCCAAAAATGTTTCTTAATAATGATGATCCTCTAAGAAGGTTGTCATTTAAACAAAAAAATCTATTAATAAGAGCTGAGAAATCTTCTGCACAGGGAATATTAATTTCTTTAAAAAATGAGCCATAGAAAAACCATCATCTCTTCCTGAATAAGAAACCTCAAATTACAGTAACATATTAACAGTTTATCCTAGAAAGAGGCAAATAAAGTATTCCATGCCCAAATTTTCCACTGCTGCTGAAAACACACCCATCAAATTTAAAAGCAATTTGATTTTATAACCTCATTTCCCCATTACCACTTTGCATGTTGTGCCAGGGGAGATCTAGGTTATATATCAGGAAAAACTTCTTTACAGAGAGGGTTGTGAAGCCTTGAAACAGTCTGCCCAGGGAGGTGGTAGAGTCCCCATCCCTGGAAGGGTTTAACAGATGTGTAGATGTGGTGCTGAGGGACCCTGGCAGTGCAGGGTGAACGGTTGGACTTGATGATCTTAAAGGTCTCTTCCATCCAAATAATTCTGTGACTCTATGACTCCTCTTGCACATTTTCTCCACATTACAGCTTGTGAGAAGACTGGTCTGGGACAAGTGACTTCAACACGAGGTGGGCACAGGGGTTTTATTACCTTCCTTCAGCGTGAAGACCCATCTCTGGCGGCTCTCACGATTAGGTGCAAACACGTAGAGTATGTAGTTATCGTGGATGATCTGGAGAGGGGAGTAAAGAGGGAGCCAGCTGTTAGAAGCAATCCCAGATACACTGGGAATGACGGAGTTACTGAAGGAAACAGGCAGCAGCCCTTATACCAACAAGTTACGTATAAAATGATGATGTGGAAAGTGGAGTAACAGGGCCTGTTCAGAAACATCTCCTAGCCTCATTGACCTGATTATTTAAACGGGAGCAGAAATCCTGATCAAGAAAGAATTCTAGACAAGCAGTGTTTTAAATCAATTTTATGATGTTAAGAAATGCCCGTGAAATCAATGGAGACATAGCAATTTCGATCCGCAGAGGATGCAGTCCATTACTTGCACACAGCAGTTTATCCTTCTAAAGCATCTCTGGGGAAATGGCATCTGCTTCTCAGCAGTTTCTTGTAAGATACCTTCACTTAAGGTCCAAGAGCCAAAGATAGTTTGTTTTGTGTCAGTATAAATCTCAAGCAACTCTCTGGAGGTTATTTGGATTACTATTATTCTTAGAAGTTTTTAATAGCTTTCAGTAGGGTTCTAGAGGGGGAATAAGAAGCTGGAAGCAGATGAACAATAAGCAATCAGGATGCTGTCTTCATCAACTTGGCCTTAATGATGAACAAATGAAGGAAGAGAAATACAAAGCATTTGTGAAGTTTCAGACCAGGGACTAAAATCTTCACAAGAACTGAAATGACTCAGAGACTGAATCGGATGACTACAACTGGGTGTAAAATTTCTTGTACCACATAATCTATATTTCTCTTCCAATATTTATCTCAACTATTTAATTCCAAATGGGGCTTTGTCTCCTTGATGCACAGATGCTTTGAAAAGCTTTGACCACTCTGTTTAAACTGAGGTTTCTATAAGAGAGCAGCTGTTTTTCAAACTTTCTGCAGGGGTGTAGATGAGGCAATGTTGATTTTTATTTAAAGAGCAGGAAACATGTGCTATCTCTTGGCCTGAAGGCACACACAGCCATGTGATTCTGTTGCTTTGTATGCTACAGAGAGATCATTTATAACCTCTTTTACTAAAAACAAAAAACCAAACAAACAAAAAACCCAAAAAAAAACCAGAAAGAAAGAAAAAAAAGAAGCAGGGGAGGAATAATTCCCACTTATTTAAAGCCACTCCTATTGATATTATTATTAGGTCTGTATAATGTTGTGACAATCTAAGGCAGATTTTGAAATATGCAGTAGCAGATCTCCATAAGACTAGCCATGAGCATGCACCACTGCCCAAAATTACTCATTTCATGTCCCTCTGCAAGGGGCTCACTTGCCAGATGAGCCACACAACCCCAAAAAGCCACTGGTGGTTCCACAGAAGATTTATAGATGGTTGCAGCCGAGATATTTTTTAAAAACCCCCAGACAATATCATGTTAGAAAATACCTCAAAACTGTCTGTGGGACAAAATTCAGATGTGCTTGTGCAGGAGCGATTACCATGACCCCAGTCCATCATGACTGGTCCACTGTTACCATCCCACCAGTACTGGCCAGTACCTTCACTTTATTTTGCTGTTCCTACAAGCACTGGAGATACAGGGATATAGATTTGAAAATTCAGGCCAAACCCAAACAGATCTGAGCGTTCATTCCTTCTCTAATCCACATTCACTCAGGGTAAGAGTTTAGCTTTCGCCCAGCCTGGCAGTGCCTACCCAGCCCAAGTGAAGAGCTTTCCTGTCAGGCTGCTCACCGAGAACCGCCTGCAGCGCGTACGACACCATCTGCTGCTGCTCCCAGATGCCTCTAAACAAGGCTGTGACACTCTGATCACCTTGTTTCTCAAGAGCTCATTATGCGCCAACATAGCAACACTTTGTAATATCCCAGGACAATTTTTATGATCCTGGCTGGGGCTCACCAGGAGAGAGGGTTTCCTGACCCAGCCTAGTTTGGGAAATTATTTCCTCTCCCTTCTCATATCTCTGCAAGGTCACATTTTCCAGGGCTTAGACTAGAGCATGGTGGATATGCACTTCTAACTGCTCAAATAAATATTTAGAGAAAACTCTACAAATTATTGCATGATTTGTCAGATTGACAGGACCAAGCCAAGCCTCCAAATTGATGATAGTTTTGAGGTAACAAAAATAGGAAAAAAAACCAAAACAAAACTTGCTTTATGGTTGTCTAAAGTTATTTATATTTTTAAACATTTTTTGCATCCATGGGTAACAATCATAAGCTTTTATCTGCAAACTGAGTCCGGATAATTCACTCTTTTAAAGCCATCTGTGAAGAGAATTGGCCCTGTATTGGCTGAAATCCACACACCATAATATTAAGAGAAATACTGTCACTAATATGATAAAATTCTGAGAAATGGCAGCACAGGAAATAACGTAATAATAATGAATAAGAATAATAATGAAGTGATATCTCTATCAGTATGGTCAACAGACAGACTCACCTGGAAAGGATATTTATACTGACAGGGAATGATGATGTCACTTTTCACAATTTCCACACATTTAATCCTGGAAAGTTCCACAGAACCCTTCAAAGTCCTTTTTTTCTAAAAGACAGCGAAAAGCACTCGGTTAATGCTAATGATTGTGGATTAAGTGAATAATTAGACAAGACAGTCATATCCATGGGAGATTTAATTTTAATGGAGCAGAAGCAAATTAACTGATTACATAAGATATTTGAAAGTATAAAGAATCATTCCCATATATGACCCCTCCATATGGATTGCACATACATACATGCACATACATATATTTCAACTCAGCCCATAGATTGTTAGAGAACCATGGCTGAAATTCAGGTTTTGTATTTTTCTTCCAACAAAATGAAATGCTCTTTTAACTAAAAAGAACTATTTTCATGAAACGATCTGTTTACTAACACTCCTGTTTCATACTGAAAAGCTACAAAACAATAGTTTATTGGGTACTGAGAATGCCAAAACTTCATTTTATCTAAAATGTAACATTTTTACTGCATCTATTTTCCAAGAAACATAACACTTCTCTGTTTTTATTCTGTCTGGGTTTTTAGCTAAGAAAAAATAACAGGAAATTTTGAAATAAGTAGTATCCTCAAAAACTTGCCTACAAAACTATTTTTCTGGCAGCTTTGTTATTATTCATCATATACCAGAGAGTTGATAACAGTATGGGCAGTTAGGGAAGGGTGAGAAAGAACAGACGTCCAGTATCCCAACGACCTCGGTGTACCCTATTTCCTACTGAATCCTCGCCCCGTAGCCCCTCGGCGAGTGGCACTCAGCTTTTGCAAGAGCGGGGCGAGGCGGACGCCAAGGCGGGGCGGGCGGGAGCTGAGCTACGGCTCGCTGTCTGGTGCTCGCTTCTGAAGGATTCACTACAAATGTGTTTGCTCTTTGGAGGCAAACTGGTTTCCTGTTTTGACTCGTTTTCAGTAGGGATTAAACACTAAATGTCTCCCAGCTCAGCTTTGCAACAACGTGACGGAAATTGGTGAGATTTAAGAACCCCCAAAACACTGCAAAAGCTTCTGTTTTTCAAACAAGGCGACTGTCAATGGGAGTGAGCATGAACTTCATTGTACCTGTCACGGGTTATCACTCAGAGACACAGCGAGAATTCGGCAACCTTCTCACCCTCCCTTGGACCCCCAGCCCAACCCTCTGTGTCCTTCACCCTCCAGCTCCCTCTTGCCCCTTGCTCCCTACGTCAGCATGACCCTGCAGCTCTGCCCCGCTGGCAGTGGCCATCCCCACCACTATGCTGACCTTTGCTGCGGCTCTGTTGCTACCTTTTGTTGTTATATTTAGCCTAAAGCAGGGAAGCAGATGATGCCACTAGAGATGGGGTGATGTTTGCCAGAGTACTATCAAACAGCCTCAGAACAGAGAGGCCCCAAGGCTCCTCAAACCTCATTCTTGCACAACTGGCTATTTTGACTTTGTATATTTGGACTTGAGGAAAGAGAGGGGAATTATTAGTGTGGTCTCACATTGCTCTTGCTGGACTTTGCTCGTGTATTTGGGGTTTGTATCTGTATTTGCTTGCAGTTTAACCAGTGCCTCTGGATTTACTGGCAGGACTGTCTCCTGTAGACAACATCTGCCTCTGTAGCTCTACAGGACGGAGTGGGATTTTTTTATATCAATAAACCCAAGGCCATAAAGCATCCCTAAATGTAAACACCAATTAACTATCAAGAGTACTGCCAAGCCTTGGTAGGCTTTACTGCACCCCATTTTCACCATCTATTTTCTTTCATTCATGTCTATTCACTTCTTTCTTCCAGACTTGGCTTCTTCTGTCTCTTCTCCACAATCCCCTCTATCATCTCTTCTGCCCCTGGGACTTCTACCCTTTTGATGAGACACAAAGCCTTTTATTTCCTATAAAAACCTTCAATTTTGCTAGCGCTGAACCCTCTATCTTATTCCTTTGAAGTCCCGGAGCTTAATCACATGCCCTCCTCTGAGGCTTTCGGAAGCGATGCTATGCCAGTCATACACTCTGCTCTTTCACTGCAGACTGGTTTTTGTTGATAACTTTCTGGACTCTGCTGAATAACAGGGTCCAGCCTTCTCAAGGAGCTTGATGCAGTCATCCTGCAGCTCTTGTCCCCTACTGTGCTCCCTTTAATCACATAATTCAGCAACAGAAGCTACTCGTAACCTTATGTTGCAATGCAACGTGAGGGTGCGTCTCGCAGCCAGTGCATTGCCCTGCAGATCCTCAGCAGATGGGGCTTTGTTGATAGAAAGCAATTACAGTCCTGTAGCAGCACAAACAACTGGAATTACCACTCACAAACCAGGCATTACCCAGAAACTGGGCTGGAAGCTAAACATATCCCTGCTTTTGTGATGCTTGACTGCACTTTCATCCAACAAAAGCAACTGGGCCATTTGGGAGGGAGTGGAGAGGAAAAGCCTCTTAAAAGTGATCTCCAAAAAACCTCAGAGCCTTGTTCCTAAAAGGTCAAGACAAAACATGCTGACAGATCTCCATTTGTTATTTTCAGTTTGCCTGGTGTATAATTAAGTAGATGTTTTAGCTGGCTGGTCAGAAAAAAATCGGTGGTCTTACAGTGTCATGCGTGTGGACAGACAACCAAGACATGCTACTGTCCCACGGGGAGAAGTACAGTGTGCTGCAGATCAGTCCATCCAGTTTTATTGCATTGGGTCTGTTATTTGCAATATGGCAATTTCATGAAGGAGAGCTAACAGCTCTGAACGGAGCCAGGTGCATCACAAGCCCAATGCATTACCATCTTCACCTTTGGTATTTCACCTCCTTTTGTCACACAGCTCCAGCAGCAATTTCATTGATTAATCCTTTAGTTTGTGTCTACTGTATAAACTAGATGATTACAATGGTCCCTGTTTGCCTTAGATCCTAGGACAATTGACTATGGGACAATTAATGTAGCCCTGCCCTGCAACACAAGAAGGCATCTCACCATGCTTGCTTGGGGAATGAGCAACCTGGCATCTATCACGTGCTAAGACTACACAACCACCACTTCTACTCACCCATGCCACGGCAGCTTGGCCACCCAACAACACATACCACTTTTCACCAGCTCAGGGTCTGGGGCAGGGGAAGGAGCGAGGATGTGGAGCCCATGGCAAGAGAGCAGCGAGCTGTCAGCGGCCGCCGCAGGTGACACAGATCTGTGCTGTGAGCGCATTTCCTGACCGTGGCTTTGCACCCCCAGGCTTCACGAATGTCTGAGATCTTTTAAGGTATGGGGCTGTGCAGTCTGAGGAATTTGCTGCTTTCTGGCTAACACTTTGCTGCTGCTATTTGTGAAGCCCGTTCATCAAAGGCGCTGCACCAAGCATTTAGGCTGAAGGGCACTCAGTGCTGAACCCCAATGTATTTACCAAAGGGTGCTGGCAAAAACGTAGCCACCAGTGCTGGAAGCAGAGGGAAGGGAGGGAGGCAAGATGCTAGGGAGAGGTAAGGTAGGGGAGGGCAGAGCTTTATTTCAAGGAGCACAGGAGAAGAGAGCAGGCAGCATTTCCGGGCAGGCAGAAAGGCAGCGTGCCGTGTTCATAAAGCCGGCTTGGTTCAAAAGTTGTGCAAGAACTTGTATATTGTTTCTTTTGTGCTGGTGAGGGGAAAACCAAGCAATTAACATTCGTGTGGCCACAAATGCCTCGGCAGCGGTCAATACCAAGGGCTCTCCATGCTGCAGCTGGGCTTTCCTTGCCGCACGTCACTGGGAGTTTGTGTTCACCTTTCTGTCTCCCTGTACCTCATCCCCATTGCCTGCACATCCCTTCCTTTGCAATGCCGGCTGCTCCTCCCAGGCCAGCCAAGGCACCCTACAGCAGCCAGAACAGTCACCTCTGTAGCACTGCCATGTCCCCCCTTGGATGTGGAGTCCATGAGCCCATGTTTGTCCGCTCCTCCCCAGTTGCAGCTGAACATTTTCCCTCAGTAGAAGGGTAGGGGGAAGCTAATTCATAGCTGTGGTGGAGCAAGGTTGGAAATTCCAGGTCTCCGTAAGCTCAACAGCATCAGTAAAACTGTTCAATGTCCTTCTCTGTAGTGTCAGGGTTTTTTAGTAAGAATCTGAGCCAAACTTCATTCCCTGTTTCCACTTATTGTCTTGGCTAGAAGGAACCATTCTTAGGTGGTGATTAAGTAGATGAGGGGTCTTTGCGTTGGCCCTTGCCATGACCCACTTGTCCTGCATCACCTTCTCCCTGTCCCTCTGCTCTGGCTGGGCTCAGTGAGCAGGCTGAACAGAGGCAGAAGCTGATTTTGGGGTTTCTTATTCTGTGGGCTTGAAGTGGTGAAACCAAACCAGCATTATTTTTTTCATGCTATATATGGTCTGTCAGGAACAGGCAGGGGATTAAAAAGCAACAAAGCAAGAGCTTTGACTTCTGCATGCTGCAAGAATAAAGTGTATGTAAGTGTGAAGAGAGCATGCACAATTTGAAGTACCTTTAGAGTGGCAATGAGACTGCTGTGCTGGTGAGAGCAGTGACTTCAACACCTGCTGCAGGCACTGACCTTAAGAGGACTAGCATACCTCTGCAGAGAGCTTACACTTGCATGGGGAGTGCTCTCGAGTCCCCCATCCGCAGCTCTTACTAGTGACATGGTAACTGCATGCAGTAACAACAGATCAGCAATAACAATACTATAACGTAACCTGTTCACGCTACTGTCACCTGTAGCTTTACCCCACTGGTTTCTGAACCGTGGTGCATGTGCACCATGGTGTGATGCAGAGGTCAAAATGGGCTCAGGAGAGGACAGGAGCTAGTTTCAGGCAGCAGAGGCAACGCAGCTGCCCTGGGGCAGTGTGTCAATGCAGGTAGAACTTCAGGTGTGCCTTTTTAGTGGGTTTTTTTTTTGTCAAGAAAATCAATTTCCTTTCTAAAATTTGAAAATACAGTGCTTAGCTTCCATCTGTGCTGCTGTTTTTGGCTGCACTTCCATCTAGAAAAGTGGATTTACTGAACTTAAGTGCTGTAAATTCAACCTAGGATCTTCACACTTTTTTCTCCCATGTATGTTACCAGCTATCATGAAGACCGTGGAGTCTCAAGTTGCATTGTCAACTACTATGCAACCCTACTGCTTTTAAGAACAGAAACACTTGCACTGTTGATACATTTGCAGCAACAGGACAGAAAAAGAAGCAGAAATCCTTTCCGATTAGGGCTAAGGGTGAGCAGAAGTAAAAACAGAGAGGGCTCTTGTGTTGGCAGAGCCCACAGCTGTGGCTGGATGTCCACAGGGTGAATGTCTTAAGGAACAAAGCGACAATTTTACGATGTTGCTATTAAGAGCAGAGCAGCCAATTTTAAATATTCCCCCAGCTATGAAGAGCAAAGGGAGGCAGTCACAAATGGGAAGCGGTGTGGGCTGCTCCTGGCTCAGCACATGTTCTCAGGTAGCACCTGAGAGCAATGAGCTTAGGCTGACATAAAATGGGAAAACCAGCAAATCCCACCATAAAAAAATGCCTGTCTTCAGAGTAATTCAGGCTGATTTCAAAATGATTGAAGAAATTATTTAAAGTTGAAGAGTCCTTCCCTCATAGAGCTGTCTCTGAACTTAAAAAGGCTAAATAATATCTGAGTTTGTATGGTCAGATCCTTCAAGATATTGCCTATCAGCTTCATGGAAAACATCTGAGGCTATTTCTGTAGTTTTATTCTAAATGGCAGGTGTTGACTGCTCCTGATCACAGGCCACTTGGCTCAAGGACCGCTGGTGTGATCTATGAGCACACTTTTATATTCTCATACTCAAATTAAGCTCTAGGAATAATATAGGAACCTGTATCCATCGCTTGCTCTGATTTCTCTCCACATTACTCCGAAAGAAAATATTTGTCATAGCCATAGATTGTTAAAGCTCTACTTGAGCTATTAAAATGTCATTTTATGAGTACATGGCTACAAGGCAAGAGACACCAATACAGCTCTAACCACTGGTAGGAAATAAACGGGTCAATAAACAGACCACTCCTGACTCTTTGCAGACAGGTTCGAATCAACATGAAGCAGAACCACTGTGCAATGATACCTTCCCACGGTATTCCAGAGAGCTCAACCGGCTTGGTGGACTTCATCTTTTCAAATTAGTGACATGTTGCTGCCTTTCAGGTATGATTTTCTTCAGGTCTTTCTGAGCTTTTGAAATAATTCAGAAAGGAATTTCTTGATTTGCTGAGCTGCCCAAATTCTGTTTATGCCCATGGTGTTGCAGAGTCTTCAGTTTATTTGCTACTTAGACTCTGGGTCTCTCATAGTCATGTGTTGGTGCCGAGAGAGCAATTAGGAAGAACACAGAAAATAGTAACTAGGAGCTTATGAGATATCATGGGAACCACGTGAACTTATTTTTAATGGTAATTCTCCTCCTACAGTATTTTTCCACTGACCAAAAGACTCAAGCGTGAACTTGAACCTCCTTGAAGACTGTGTTGATACAATTATTTTCTCTCCCTTATCATATCCCTTATCTGTACATTGTGGTATGTGCTGTTTTTATCATTAATAGGATATTAAGAGCTGTTGATTGCCGGATTAATAGAAATTTTACCTGAACACTATCATCGTTCAGTTTTTTGGGAGTTTTCTTTCTTATTAGGAACACTGATCGTTTCAGGTTTTATAGGAAATAAAATAATTTGAACAATTTTAAAATGAAATTTGAAACCTAAATTCAACAATTTGAATTTTAAAAGAAACTTGTAAGGGATTTTGCATTTCCTGCCAAAGGAAAATTGGAATGAGGTGATAATTAATAGTACTGGGATTTTCAGTAGAGCCCTGACTGTTGCATTATGCTTTAATACTTCCAATATACCCCATTACATTTGATATTTAAATACCTAAATGTAGCTGCTTGGTTCACATGTCTATCATGACTATATTGTTCTCCTACTTGAATTTAAAGAAAAATAAAAGAAAATTTAAAGCTGTTTTCACATCTAAAGAACATAAAGGTGTTTTAACGTGGGCATACCCTGGATGCAGAGTGCATTGAGTTGTGTGGATTGACAAAGTCAGCTGCAATCAGTGTCTAAGATGCCTCCGTTCATGTAAGCAGGAGAGATGGAGAAGCACACCCAGGAGTCTGAGGAGGCAGCTGGAGCTTGTGTTTGCTTTGCTGCTGTAACTCATCCACCGCACCCCACTGCGGTCCTCAGTCGCTGCCATAACCGAACAGAGCAACAGAGCAGTTGCAGTTGCAGTTGCAGCCACTCTACTTCTTTTAGCCATGTTTCCAGAGACCTGCAAAGATCTTGATTCCACCCACCACCTGAAGCACAGGACATGGGAATAGGTACTGGATCACAGCAGGTTTCTACATCAGAAAGTAAATATTTCATCGGCCTGTGGGATGACACAGCGCTGCGGAGCAGTCGTGCTGCCTGCTGTCCGCACACACCGTTTCACGCTATCCGTTTGCTCACCATGCAGTGTCTCTCCCAACAACTAATTTCAAGATCAAATTTTGTTTACTGAGGCCAGTACTGTTTGTATTCAAAGCCTGTTCCACGCAAACAATCTCAGTCTGGTATCCATCTATTCAGTTAAATACTCAGTTTATCTGGGGAATATCTGCTACAGCAGATACTCCTACTATCCTTACAGAGTCCTATAGGCCAGAGCCAGTGTTGCATTTCCACCAAAATAGTTTAAAACCAGAGAAGTCTTAACTTGTTTTAAAAGGCCAGAGAAATCAATAAAGCTATGCCGAAGACTCCGAAGACCCGGACCTCAGACACTGCACACTTAGCCAGGGGTTGACCGGTTCACTGTTCACTCCTCCAGGCATGCAAAGGTGTCTGATTTCCAGAATTACATGAGATGAAAACGGAATACATGCGGGGGAAAAATGAAGCCATAACCTTTCTGCAAGGTTTCTAAGGTACAAAGCACAAATTTTCATGGGCTATGTGTATTTAATGTTCAAGTACAGAGATCCGGTGGAAAAGCACACTTGGCCATAGGAGCATTTTTCTCTTGGCTCATCACCTGGCTTCACACATCTGCAATAACCCAGTATTTTCACTGAACTCCTACTTTAAGATCAGACAAAGCCAATTCCAATGTTTACATTGTCTTAGGTCTCACCTGAGAGGATTATCAAGGTGTGCATCCCCACTATCAGCGCAAGTGATTCGACCAGAAAATCAATGTCACCATCAAGAAACAGAATTAAAAAGAGGAAGGTTCTTGGTTTAAATGAGCTTTCTAATATGATGGAAATAAATCTTTTATGTTACAAAAAAGCATATGGAACAACTATGGAATACTACATTAGTTTCTTCAAAGCTATTCTTGACTCTGGCAAAGACTGGGAGGAGTGGATTGAAGTGAATGAAAGATTCAATGAAACAAAGGAAGCTAAATTAAATCCGTTAATCACTTCTTCATTAAAAAAGCATAAGCTTTAAGAAAAGAAAAAAAAAAAAACAACTGGCCAGAAAGAATGAAAGAGTATAAAGCAACAGGGAAGCATTGCCATGATACTAGTTACAATGTCGACTGCAATATAAAGCAAAGGCAGGAACTGGAAGCAAAAACGGCCACAGTAGAAAAGTCTAATAATAATATAATAATATAATATAATATAATATAATATAATATAATATAATATAATATAATATAATATAATACAATATAATACAATATAATATAATACAATATAATATATATAATATAATATAATAATAATATTAGGCACAGGTTTGTACCTTGTCTCCGTCTTATTTCAGGTTGTATTGATTTCATTACATAAAAATTCACTGAAACAGGTGTGATGTATACAGATGCCAAGCCTGACTTCTTTGTGGGCGATACGTGTATTATTAATCAATTAGTTGGAGATATGCATGAGAAGACAGATGGTATCAAAAATGCTGGCAAGCAAACAGAACTTGTTCATAAATACATGACAAGTTATGAAGAATGACCTATCTACTCAGATATGTATCTATTTGGAAGGTGGTCTTTAAAGCCATAATTAAATTCACTTTAAATGAGGATTATAGCTTCAGGAATGTCCGGGCATGCTGAATACACAAAGCAATGAGAAATGGTATGAACAGTCACTCTGACTAACAGGAACACCAAAATGGAGAGCTTCAGAAGAAAAGGTTGGGTCTGTTTTTGTTAGAGTCTTGGGGAAACAAGTCTTCCCAGGGCAGGATGGACAAGTCGGTTTCTGTGTAGAATAATCAAGGTAAAATGGGCTGCTGGACTGAGGAACAAAGTGCTGCTTTTGTTGCTGCAGATAGCTGGACTGTTGCAAATAACCAACGTGTAGATAATGCAACGGAAGCAGCTGAAGCGTTTTGGGGATGCTGATAAAGGCTTTTCAGCCAAGTTTTTTCCTTTGTTCCTGGAAAGAGAGACTGAAAACAAATTTCAAGACACACTAAAGTGCCATCTTTATATCTGAATATCAAAGATCTGAATGAAAGAGCCCAGGACAAGGCTGACTCATGCTATGTGACCTCTTGAGCATCCAACCAGTGTAGGAAGAACAGTGCTGATGAAAATAAAAAGGGAACTCGGTCCTTTTCTGTGTGTGCCTTTCATTGCTGCCTTTAAAAGCTGGACTAGCAACAGCCCATGAGTGCATGAAGATATAAAATTAAAAAAATATTTATGAGCCTGAACCTCCCAGGTGTGAGGTGCAACTTTCCCAGCCCTGAAATACTTCTCAGATTGCCTGTATAGGACAAGATACCTATTTTTGAAGAGGGCAAATTGTGGTGTAGGGACATGGAGCGCTTCTCTGTAGTTGATACGGACAGACCCAAGCACTCTGCAGATCTGAGCCATGCCAAGATGAGCAGCTCTGATGCAGAGAGCATGTAATGGTTGCAGTACCACGTTAGTGTGGTACCAGCCCAGAAGACAGTGGCCTATTCAGCTGAGACATCTGTGCCACTTTTAGACTACAGCCAGCTTGAAATACAGGGAAAGAAGCTCGTTTCTGGCTGTCCCCGTCCAGGTATGAACGCGACGTGCTGAAGAACCTCTACTTAGCATCTGAGATATTAATATACCTCTCTTCACTCTCTTGCCTGCTAACCTGAAGGATTTACCAAACTCTCTATGACATTAGGCAAATTAACTCTCCAATTTACGTGTTTTTGCCAAATCTAAGTAAGGATATTTGAAACTCTGTCCTAGGCACCTCACCAAAGGGGTTCACTTGTCTCCTGCTTCTGCGCCCTGAGAGTATCACTTATTGTCTGCATTATTGGTTACTCTGGTAAGGATCAAACTCACTGAAATAGGGCTGGTTTACTCACATGTACAGCAGCCATAAAATCAGACCCTGGAAAAAAAGAATTTTTGCCTGTGGAAGTGATTCGCATGTTATAATAAAGGCACTTCTGATGTATTTTAATAGAGACGGGGGCTGAATACATGTCCCTGTTATCAGGGCTTTGCTTTATGTTAAGACAGCCCTACATTGTGCACTGTGTAATGAATTCTAGCAAACACAGCTTCTTATTGTTGTCAGTTATTGGGGGCTCATTCTCCTAATGAGATATGTAAATATCCTTCATTAACATTAACAGCGATTGTGTGCTTGGCCCCTGAGGAGAACAGTGCTTTGTGTCTGGCTATGGCCGTTACGATGAAAATGCCATTACAATTAGTGCAAAAATTTGCCTTTATGATGTCGGTTATCTGGACAGCTTTTGGTTTTATTTACAGAGTCATCCCTGTATCCCTTTAACCTGTTGACTTCCTTGCTCTGGACCGCTACAATAAATGTTGAAACATCTTTTTATACCCACAGCATCAAAATGCAAAGAAAGGGACTGGGTGCTAAACTCTGTTAAATACAGGCGAAACATAAGCCTGGGCTTAATGCCTAAGTGTGTGCTTTACTTTAAGCCACCCGACTGAAATCAGTGGGATTTCTCAAACTGTTAAACAGTTTGCTAATTGTTTTACTTGACTTTGTGCACAGGCTGTTGTTACTGACTGACCAGGGACCAGAGGTGGATCTATATAGTATTGAACTCTGAGTACAATAAGCCACTGGACAGGTCGGTTTAAAAAACCCACTGAAAACTCTTATAGCAAACATCCACAGATTTCCCTTGAATTATCTGTAATTTAAAAGCCAAGTCAGTGGCTGGTCCCATCTGTACGGTGCTGAGATACTCCCCACTGGCAGAGAACAGCAAGGTCCTTGCCACTTTGCCCCAAACCTACAGAGCAGGGGCACCACATGCAGGCTGGCTGCCGGCAGTGGCGGCAGCCTGTGCTGAGCCCTGCCAGCCCCACAAGTTGTCTAGAGAGTCCCTACAGAGCAAAGCCAAACTGTGCCAGAACCTGCGCTAGAGAACGAGGACTACAGACCATCCATTTCAACGCCTGCGCACGCTCCCCAGTCCTGGTTCACTCATGGGGATGGGCATAGCCGGCATGTTGCGCAGGTACCGTAATTCTCCTGTCACTGGCTGTGACCTCAATTGCTGGGGGTTCACTCTGTTTGCAGCACCAAACAAGATGGTGCTTGCATGGGCTGCCCTAAGCTTTCCTCTCCAGAACGGCAATGACCAGACCACGCAGAGGTCTCACCAGGATGGTCTAATTTTGGGGAAGATTATTGAAGGATAACGCTGAGGGTCGGTTCTGGAAGTATTTCATAGGACAAACTCTTTTCTCCCCATTCTGTACCAAGTTCTTCTACTCATGTAACAGCCTAATTTTGACAGTTTGTGTCATAAAAATATCAGCTTTTCATGGAAAATCGGATCTGTAATTACAGATATACCCAACATGCCTCAAATATGTGTAAGGGTCTAAAGTTACATGTGTGTTTATATATATGTGTCCACATATATATAATGTGTGCATGTTTATAACAGATAATATACAACATGAAATAGTCAATATACCAAACTCTTATTTGGCCCAATTGACCTTTAGGAAGACAAGGGGATAAAATTTCCCAAGACACTCACACCGAGTATGAGATCTATGCCCGAGTCATATTTTCCAAACTTATTTCAGTCTAAAAATGCCGACAGACACCTACTGCAATTCCGCAAAAGTATCTAGGCAAAGTGCATGCTGAATTCATCTCAAGTCCACTGAGACTCAGAAAGCACCAAAGAAAACTATTTGTAAAGATCTCTCGAAATACCTACAGCAGAATCACCTAGATGCTTTTGAAAATTTTACCCAGGATAATTAATGGAATAATTATAATGGAATTTAAAATCTTAAAATAATGGCATTTGAAAGATAGTTTGGATAGCAAAGACAGTCACAACTCTAATATAAGCACAGTATTCAGCAATAAATATTTTCCTATTTAAATATGGAGGTAAGAAAAACACAGACTATAAAATAAAATCAAGAAAAACAGTTGGGCATATTTGAGAGAAATAACTTGCAAATAAAATGACTGTTAACCCTTATAGCTGGTACCCAGCCTTAACTGTGTTTTGATAAAATACAATACAAGGGCACATCATACTTCGCTTTTCTTTATGGGTTCAGTTTTAGCTTAATTTTCTGGAATAGAGCAAGATCAGATGGTCTGAAGTTGCCAATGCTGGATAGCAAGGAAGCACGATCCCCAATACTGGTCTGCGTACAGTAACAGAGCCTAAACATAACAGATTAACAGCATGTTGGAAAACAAGCAATATTATTTACAATCGTAATGAGGCTCAGCAAACATCCAGCTAAAGAGAATAGAGAAATAATTCACGCTTCACTAGAACGCTTAGCACAATGGGATGCACAGATTGACTTCTAATTTTCTTCATGTTTAGCAAGTCAGGGAAATGCAAGCTTGGGGAAGTAACGCCTAGTCTGAGCATGGATCTCATCATTGCATCCCTTCTGAAGCTACCTCTGAAGACCAGATCTGTTACACATGGCAGCTGAATTAATTTTAAAATGTTGGACTGGTCTCCAACCAGCCATCAGTCTGCTGCTCTGAAGAAAAGAATCAGTGAGTGAAGATCTGTGGATGACTTTTTTCACAGATGTGATCTTTGCAATACACCACCCCAGCTCTCCCCTGTTCTCATGTGAACAGCCAGGTACACGCTCACACAGCTGATAAACGCATCAGTTATAACAGCCCGGGCCAAATTCCTAACAGCAAGACTAGATCATTTCTATAAAACAGCAAAGCAGTCTTCTTCCTCCATGTGCAGCCAATACCCACTGAGCAGACGCTCTAAATGACCCATTTGACCACTTTGCGATTCTCAGTGAATGGTGCTGTAGCAAGGACCAGAAAAGTTAATAAAATTTAACAAAGCTCATCCTTCTCTCCATTAGCATCCTTCCCTTCCTTTAACACATTTCATCCTTTCCTCCATTACTCTATTATGAGAGAGAAAATGGCTGACATACCCCGTGGCGATGTTCATAGTAAGCCAACTTGGATTTGGTTAAGACAAAGAAGCGCACTTTAAAGTTGGAGGGTGAAGTCCTTCTCTTCTGCTGGGATTTTTTGATCAGCAGTTCCTCCAGGAGCACACAGTTATTCATGGCTGAGCCAAGAATGGTCGTCTCCCAAGACATGGGATGTCCCTCCTATGTGCTGAGCGCCTGTCCAAGAAAGAGACACAAGAAGGAAGACAGTTGATTTAAAAAAAGTGTTCAAAAGGCAGTGTAGGTGCTTTGAGCTTTATCTTCCCATCTACAGCAAAGCTTCCTTTCTGCTAACCATAACCACATCCTCTCTGAAGTCATAAAGCGAACAGCACAAGTTGAATTATACGCTAAGGTAAATGTTGTGGAAAAAATAACACTTCAGGGACATTCAGTAGATGTGAGTCAATGATTAAGGATTAAGTAAAAGGGTGTGGCATGATTAAGCATCTGTCTCCTACTTGTCCATTTAGTAAATACAGTTATACATCCATGCACTGCACACGTATAGGAGGAGTATCTCTGCTGTCCTCTTAGAAGTAGATCATGCATCCATGTTTTTTTTCCAAAGGAACGGTGCCTTCCCAACTTCCAGAGTTGCTAAAAGTTGGCTGTGAGTCATACAGATTTCATACAACTCATTTTGAGCAAGTTTCCCACATAACATTAAAGTTCCCACTATGTAAGCAAAGAAAATTATATCCAGGATATAGTTGTATAAGAAATGTTAAATATTTGTAGTTAGATATTTAAACTGAACACAAAAGGTTACAGTAACTGATAAGTAATCAGTTATATATATTAGCTGATGGAGGATTGGCGAGATGGAGTCCGGTGGAATGTGGGGAAACTGTGAGGTAAGTATTTTCATTAATTTGGTATTTCTGAAAATTGCTCCAGTGTAAATCGTTTACCAGTGCTGACTGTTGGCTTTAGTTTAATGTAGCATTACGATATAAGGAAATAGCTCCCTATTGCTGATGTATTTTTAGAGCTGTTTGCAAGCTCCAAAGAAGATACTCCATTATTTTAAATTCCACTCATGAGGAAAAAAATTTTGAATAAATATCAGAATTGCAAACCGTTTAAATGAAGACTTGGATTTTACAGGGCAGTTCATAGACAGACTTGGGAACCATATATCTCAATAGAATGTATTGGTTATCCCCCCCCAAAAAAGAGGTGGCATATCCCTTCCATGCTGTTTTATGTTATATTGTTTAGGCAGCATGTTCCAGGGATCATCAAACGTTCCTTACCAATTTTTTGTCAGTGCTAATTGAGAACCTGCATTTGCCATGAAAATACAATTTTAAAATAGCACTTGATGTATAGATCTGTAAGAGAATTTGCTAAAGGATCATGGACAGAAAGAAAGACAAACAGAAGCTGCTGTGCAGTTGATCCCTGGATCTCCATCTCTATGTGGTGGTCTTGCCGAAGATGAGATGCAGCATATTGAAACATCCATCATGTGCAAGCCTAGCGAAGGTATGTTTCATTTCTTGGAAGAGTGACTGAGTTCCAAGGACCTCATGTTGAACAAGATGACACAAGTCTGCCATCTCCTGAAAAATCACCACTGCTGACAGGGGGATTTCATACCTATTTATAGACTAGGATCAATACTTGGGCCAAATTCCCCAATTCTTCTACAAAGCAGTTTGCCTCATGCAATGCACATATATAAAAAAAACGCAGAGTCTGCTGTGAGTTTTCTAAAATTGTGCTCTTTGTGACAGCAGCTATTCAGATACTTCCAGACCTTGTTAGGTGCTTGCACCTCTAAAACATAGGCCCACATTTGCATGCACAAAACTTTCCTCACGATCGAGAATTTGCTGGTTTAAATTATCAGAAATCCTTTCTTGTCATTAATAAACCAAGACATGGACAGTGGAGTGCCCTGACAAACTGTACGGACCTCACCCTGCCAGCAACAGTGAACCTCCCCAGAAAGGCTGCTGATGGTAATAGCATCTCGCTTGACTTGTCTCAGTACAGAGGACTTTAGAACCACAGTCTGTAAAGTCATTGCATCTGTAGCTGTGAACACTTCTTTAGGACTGTTATTCTTTCTAGTCTCCTCTGCACTAGCTGTAGTGCGTTAAGGGCTTTCTGAAAGGTCTTTGTAGCTTGGGCCAAGGGGGGTTGCAGACTGTTGGCAGAGATGTATTTGTCTTAGAAAAGTGAGTATAAATAGAAATGCAAGGGTGTGACATTGCAGCTCCGCAGAGAGAGCAAGGCATACAGGACAGCAAAGAGGTGAGACGCCAACATGTAGACCTCTGAGGGGAGCGGTGCTACTGGAGATGAGAGGATGTGGGGGAGAAGAGATTCAGCAAGGGTGGTAAGTAGTGGGGGAGAGCTAAGAAACTCTTTGAATGTAGTGACTGGCAGACTGATTTTTTTGTGAGATACGAGATGAGTTAGTGGAGGGGCATGAAGTGAGGAGGGATTTGATCAAATGTTCAGATAGGGGGCTTGGCAACTGCACTTTATTTGGTGTAAACATGGTATGACGTGATGCGTTGTAGGTCTGACGGGAAGATGCTGCAAGGGTCAAGGCAAGCGAGAAATGAGTGAACGAGATGTGGCTCTGCTCGTGGGAGAGCTGGACAGGGAGAGCTGTTGTGGAAGAGAAGGTGCAGATTTCATACAACCCATAGTTGTAAGAACATAATCAGAGATTATGGCCTGGAGCGATAGAGTACCTGGTAGTTATATTAGAACTAGCAGGATTCAGCAGGTGAGATCAGCCATTCTGAGTTTTCCCTGGTGAGTTCAAAGTGATGATCGTCCAGCTAAGATATTACACAGGGAAAAAAATAAGAATGACCATAAGGAAGGAAACAAGTCAACACAGCCTTATTTGGGTGCCATTGATATAAAAGCAGGAGTTGGTTTCAGTGAGAGTTGCTAACTCTTTCTGCTTTGCAATATCCTTATCAACTGATAACTCCTCACCGGTGAACTGAGGGGGAAGGTAGCGACTGACGTATTTTTGTATCCACTCTTGCCACAGATCTAACCCTTCATGCTCCTTTTTCACGTCAGTCCCAAACCCCATGTGTAGCAAACACGCAAATATTTGAGTGTAGCAAGCCAAAATCAGAATGTGAATGCTCTCTAAGTCTATTGAATATATAGCCAGGTTGGCATGTAGATACAAAGAGATACGGCCTAAGAATTTTATTTATATTTACTTACACATTTATGAGAGAGTAACCTGCTTCTGTGTATTCTAATTTATTTCATTTCAAAGATCATGATTTCTTGTCCATTTTAAAAATAAAATTCTTTGTTGCTTTCAAGACATGAACAGTAGACATAAATCATATGTCATCATCCCCCTGGGTGACTAACAGGTTACAACCCCCAGTCATTTAAGGGCTTCGGGACCCTTCTACAGTAGAGCAGGAGAATTACATATATATACAGTTACATAGAAATACACCACTTGTCTAGGACTGGCTGCAGAGCTGGAAGATGTGAGGACAAGTCTGTAGAGCTCTACATAGACACTACACAGCCCCTGAAAGGGCTCCTTGGGTCAGATGGAATATCCCCCTAACACAGGTATCTCATTTCTGGAACCTGACTTTGTATGATGGTGCAGTGATACACTGAATATAGGAGCACATTCCTTTTGTTCAAGGATTTTGGAACCACTATACATTGCATGGAACAGAAATTCTTAACTTTAATAGAAAGGAATTAAATATAATTGTCCTAAGTATCTTAAGCCCACTTTAAACCCAGACAGTTAAGAATGTCCCTTAAGACAAGGAGACACAGTCTGATAAATTTATTAGGTACCCTACCTCTTCTCTACTTAAGTACTTTTATAAAGCCTGCTACCATGTATCCTTTGACACTTTTCCATCCATATGCAGGAAAATCTGAAATATTGTCAATGTTTCAGATTGAAGTTTGAGCTAATGTGTGCACTAAATACTCCTCTGTGCTGGGCAAGTTGCAGATAAAGTTACTGTTATCAGCTGTGGCCTCAATGGGCTCCCTTCTTTTTTGTTTTAATCACCTTTGTCCCTCCCTTGCTACCTACTGCAAACTGCTCTATTTCTGTTCTGAAAAAAAATATTTCAGGGATTGGATTTTTTCACAGGGGATTTACCCAGATTATGCAGTTCACACTATTACTACTGCAGACTGTGGAAATCTCCCCACCCGCACATCCTGCTCTGATACCAATGCTTGTGTCCTGAAGGCGGCAAAGAAATTTATAAAGTTAAATATAGACAGTTTTTGTTGTTGTAAAAAAAAAAAACAGACCAGAAAGCTGCAACTATACCTTCACGCTCATAAAACGACCTGTATACTTCTACTATAAGTAACATTTGGGGCAGGTTTACTGCCTGGGTGCCAGCTCTTCCTTTTCACCAGCTGTCCAAAATGATGACAATCAACTTCCAAGCTTCCACAATTCAACCCATTTTGCTATTTAGCTTTTTTTTAGAGTGTGAGAAAGTCTATTTAGGTTACTCAGCTGTCTTGCATCTTTGGCAGTTCATTATCACCCCAATAAACATGTCTCCAGTAGACCCAAAGAACAAGACAGAAGGCTGCAGAAAAAGTGAAGAATTAGCCCGGTCTTTACGAGCCAGATGTATCCAGCTTTCCTCTAGGTCTTACAACTGCACCTTTGAATCTGCTCACACTGCTCGCAGTGACCAAGGGAATTGCTCTTGTAGAACCAGAGCAAGATTCTCCTGTGAACTGTTTGGGAGCCCAGGGAAAGTACACGCCTTGTTCTGAGCATCTGCTAGGAGCGTGTAGGGAATTATCCGTAATTTGAATGTCTGAAGCAAATCACTCCCAGGCTTACTGATGCTGGCAGTAACATAGAGAACATGTTTTATACTGGTGAACTCGCACAGGGTTAGGACAGGCTCTTCTGTGATAAAGGTACAAAACCCCCTTTGCTCAGCAGTTCTCACTTAGGCAAATATGCAGAAAAGAAAACCTCATTTCGTCAGGTTATACCCAAACTGGGAATTTGTTCCAGCTCCTTTTGCTAGTGCCTGCCCATCATGGTTCCTCTCTGTTACTATTTTGTTCTGAAGACAAAGATGTGACTTACACTGCTGGCAAAACTGCAGCGCTGCAAATCCTGCAGTTTCTTCTGGCAATATGGCACATTTCCAGCTCCCCAGGCTGCTGACGGCTGGATAGGGATTACTTCTTCATGCCATGCAGACATATTTTTTTGAGACACTTTCATTTACAAGTTAGAACAGGCAGTCACCACAGGCGTGTGACCAAGTAACGACCCAGCATTAATGTCTGGCTTAAAAATCAGGTAGGGGGGTTGCTTCCAGAAACAGGTTTGAATGTGTTTGAATCTCTGTGCTGAAGTTTGAATCTGTTTGAATCCGGTAATAGGCTGTATAGCAAGAAACCGTTCAACTGTCATACGCATCAAAGATTGGTGTGCCCCAATTTTTACATGACAGGAACATTAAACTTCTTCCCTACTTTAGTAGGTGCATCAATAGGCTGCAGCTGATATTTCAGTCTGAGGAGTCAGGAAGAAAAGGCAGCACAGCACTGTACTGCAAATTCATTAATTCCCAAAACCACAGCAGGAGACAGGGAGATGGGAATTAACCACAGCAGATGGAGACATAAAGCTTGCTTAAGTCCCCTTCACCCGCAACAGGCTCCTTTTCTCTTCCCCTCCTCTCTGGTATATCCTGCAACAAAGCCTGTAGCAATCACCAAAAAAGGAAATTCCTGAGCTCATTGCTTAACTAGGCTGTAAGATGTAACACTCAACCTAAACCCAAAAAGAGGCTGGAATTGAATTTCATTTTGGGGTTATTTTTCAGGCAACATGGTAAAAAAAACCCACCACACTTTATTTACTATTTAGAGTGCAATAGCAATCAAAAATGGAAGAAATATGTTCCAGCACAGAAGAGAGCAGCAGTGTTCTAAGACTGTGCATGAAAATGGGGTTTGTATTTACTGTGCTCATACAATGCTCGGATTCAAATTCTGCTAAAATCACTTAGCACACTGCAATGGTACACACTGTCCACACTGCTGCTGAACTAACAGAGCTGGAATGCCTGATCATGAAACATGCCCATTTGCCTAAAGTAAGTTATGAAGAACACCAAAATAAACTTAACTAAAGCAATATATTAAGAAGTTGTGTCTTTGAAGCAGTGAATATCATTGTACTAATTCACCATCTGCTGAAGGGGTGCCCGGGTTCATTCCCACAATTTGGAGATGCTGCAGGAATTGTGCTGTATACCCGCGTTAGGATTGTACTGGACAGCATCCTTATTTCAGAAAAGAGCTGAAATGTAGCAGAAAGCAAATTGTACAGTGTTACACTTGACATTCATCATAATTCTTAATTTCTCATTTGGAACCACTGTAAAGAGAAATATTAGCAACTCTCCATAGGCTGGAAAGGGTCATCTATGTGTCTTCTGAGAATCAGCCATGCTACCAAGAACGAGACTGAAACTGTTTTTTAGTTCTTTCATTAGTTGACGTTATATCCCCTCTGTCTTGGCCGCGACACACAGACTGGGAAAATGACTCAAGATCACAGAGATCATGTAAAAAAACAAGTGCTTGGCCCTCCACTGTCTTCTACTGTTTGAAGTCACAACATTTTACATCCTTGTTGCACAGTTGACTGTGTGCAAGGCACTAGAGAATTAGGCTCAGCTCCTGTCAAAAGAACGCGAAATCAAAGTCTGGAAAGTCCAATAAAGCCAAAGGTGTGTCTGTACCTCCTACTACATGGGTTTTCTCGTGCATCTCTGGAGGCGGCACTTTTCATTCTTTGCCCGTCTTTCAGGGGATGATGTAACAAGATCATTTGAGACAAGCTAAGAGCTTGCAGCCACAGAAACAAGGAGAACTGTTCCCTTCACCATTCCCCTGCCCTCCTCCCTTCTTTCTGCCTATGCACTCTCCTCTCTTAAAAGCTTACCCTGATGCTCACAGGATAGAGAGCACAAGGAGTTGGAAACTCACTAGAAGAGCTGGAAACTTAATCTAGAAAATTTACAGTAATGTTTTCTGTGGGGTTTGGAGTTGTATCAGGTCACTTTACAGTCCAGTGTCTGACAGTGATGGTACAAAGCAGTGAGAAGAACGGGCCACACAGCCAGAACAGGGGGGCTGGAGGAGAAGTGAAAGCACACAAAACACTCCTTCACTCTGTGGAAACTGTAAGTTCTGTAGCTGTGGTAGGAAAGTGGTGACTAGCAGCAATTTTAAAAACTTCTTAATTCTTTAATTTGTTTAATCTTGACAAAATAAAGTATACAGTATTTATTTTACAATCAAATCACCTTTTGTGCCCTCCAGTTTTCTTAAAGGTGGCTCTTACTAACAGATTGTGTACTAGCTCTACCACGTTTCAAATGGGTCCACGGCTGAAATGCTGAAAACTGAACACAACATGGGCAAACAACCGTATCCCATTGGGTTCCTTCTGCATTGTGCTGCCCTCTGTGGCTGCTCATTAGGATACTTCTGTAGGAGGTTTCTGTACCCAGTCTCCTGGGTCTGAGCGAGCTATTCACACCTGTGGCATTTCAGTCCGTATGGATCTGTTTCTGAAAAGGACATTAGATTAATTCACACCTTGGGGCACCACGAAATCCTTAATGTAAGGACCTCACCTCACTTTTAAAGTAATGGCAATCAAGGGCAGAAAATGTGAAGATACTGCTTCAGATATCAGATGGCATCAGATCTGTCAGTCTAGAGACTATTGACAAGTACAGATTGGGCACAGATCAATTTACTGTTGGTTTTCCCTAAATGAAAATGTAAAGTAATAATCAAATGGAAAGACTATCCTCTGTTGGACAACATGCATAAATCAAGGCCTAGTTACTTAAAAAAAAAATTATTGAGCTTTTAATTGAAAACATAACATAGGCCATATCCATAAATACATGGATCAATACTGAACTATAATCACACTGATGCCATCAATCCATGTGAATACAGAGAAAAGGAGAATCCTGTCCCTCATAGATACGAGACTAAGAAACCTGCAATAATTAACCAGCGACATCAGGTAAATGTGTAAAGACTGCACAGCACTGCCAGAGGGTGATGGCATCCAACTTCAGAATGGGACAGGCGTCTTCAGCAAGTTCACCGAAATTCTTTCCTGGGTGACAGGCACTTGCTCCCTCGTATGAGGACAAGTGTCTCAAAGGGCGTCGTTTCCTCCCCAAAATATACTTCCCTTACACATGAAAACAGATCAGCCTGTTTTGCAGCCAGAGTTGCACTCATTGTCAATTGTCGAGTGTTGTTTGGAGTATTTAAAAATATATTCAGTATAATGCGAGCTATAAATTTTCTCACGTTTTCCAGTCCAATAACCCTAACTATTCTGGAGTTGCTTTGCATTGTTCTATAAATAACCAAGAGGACCCGAAGTAATTATTATTCAGTCGAAACTTTTTCTTGGTGAAACGATCGATGGTGAATGTGTAGATGGGAAGTGCCTGCACAGGCACCGGGTCCCCGTCAGACAAAGGCCATTGCTGCCACCTGCTGAGGAAGGGGGGAAGCGGGACACGAATGGCCAAGTGTCAGAAGTCCTTTCCTAATGGCCACGTCGGGGAGGAGTTCCTGCAGAGGGGATGCCAGCGGCCCAGTTCCCCGGGAGCCACAAGATGAAAAACTGAAAGACACTATTTTTAATTCACCTCTTTCTAAAACAAAACTGGAAAAAGCCCCAGGGAGCCCGTGGGGCCTGTGCGCGGGTAGGTTACTCCGGTCAGTCGAGGGAGTGGGGCAAGCGCTTCCAGGTAACGGCTGCTCCGCGGGACCGCGGCGCTGCCGCTCACGAAGCGCGACCTGCCACGTGATCACTGCACGCCACGTGATCACTACACACCACATGATCACTACATACCACGTGATCGCCACATACCACATGATCGCACACTACACGATCGGTGGTTCACGTGTTAAGAGTTGTGTTGGCAGATCGTGATCTAAACACGTCCCTTCAGCGCGGTCCCCGCGGCAGGGACACACTGACCCCAACGCCTGTCTCCACACACTATTTCAGCGCAGCGGGGAAGTCTGAGGGGAGGCCCCAGGCCTGCAAACGCCAGTCCGGGCGCTCCCGCCCCCACAGGCCTCTGGCCTTGCCCCTCAGGAGTGGCTTCTGGTGAGGGAGCTCACCCTGGGGGCCCACAGCAGCGGTGAGGATGCGAACCCCACCCCGCCAGAACTGCGTGCTGCCACGCCCCGGGATCGGGCCCTCGCAGGGCCGCCCCGCCCAGCAGCCCCCGCCCACTCCGCACGCAGCAGCGGCTACCCCGCCCCGCGGTGCCGGCACCGCCTCCCGAGCGAGCCCTGCGCTGAGTGGAGCAAACTGCTGACCGGTGTTCGGGAGGGCCAATCAGAGCGTGCCGCCCCGAGGCCTGCGGACCAATAGAGGGGAAGGGAAGGGGGCCTCTGGCCGGAAGTGGGGTGCTGGCAGCGGTGCTGAGGGGAGTCGGCGGGCAGGTGAGGATACGCATCTCTCCGCGACCTCGGGCTTCGAGCGGGGCTGTTCCCTCTGTTGGGTACGTGCTCAGTAGCCGACGAGTTCTTGCTGTAGCGCGCCCCCGGCTACTCTTTCTTCAGGAGCGGTCTGGCGAGCCCCGCACTGGGGCTTGGGCCTTCCCAGGGCCTGGCCCGACCCGTCTAGAAGTGGAGCAGGTCATCGTTGGCTGCAGTGGACCTGGGCCGGAGGTCGCATCCTCCGCTGCGGGCAGTGCTTGCTGGCCGCCGGCCTGCGCGGTTTTCTCTCTCGTTACGTGGTGTTGGTGGGCCGGGCCTCGGCCGGGGAAGGGGTCTGCCGTTTCTTCTTATGGCTACTCTTTTTACGCCTGTCCTTTCATGGTTTGGGAATTGAATGCCGTATGCTTCTAGTGAAGTTAATCCTGCTAGAAGCATGTCTTAGTGAAAAGTGAACATGGGTTTATTGGGGAGTTTCCTGTATTTGACACATGGAGATGGCTTCTTTCTGGCTCATTTTCTCACAGACAGCTCTCTTACATTGCCTTTGTTTCTCTTTGTTTGATAAGGTTGTCACAGAAATTGTTTTACATGTAATTCTTGGGATATTCCCTAGGTGGCTTTGCCTGGCAAAAATGGGTGAACCTCAGCAAGTGAGTGCCCTTCCTCCACCTCCAATGCAATATATAAAAGAATATACTGATGAAAATATCCGTAAAGGCCTGGCTCCAAAGCCACCTCCACCCGTGAAAGACAGTTATATGATGTTTGGTAATCAGTTTCAATGTGATGATCTGATTATTCGACCCTTGGAGAGCCAGGGTATTGAACGCTTGCATCCTGTGCAGTTTGATCACAAGAAGGAATTAAGGAAACTTAATATGTCTATTCTGGTCAACTTTTTGGACCTCTTGGATATCTTGATAAGGAGTCCAGGGAGTATAAAGCGAGAGGAGAAACTGGAAGACTTGAAACTGCTTTTTGTTCATGTCCATCATCTCATAAATGAGTATCGCCCTCACCAAGCCAGGGAGACACTGAGAGTCATGATGGAGGTGCAGAAACGTCAGCGTTTGGAAACAGCTGAGCGATTTCAGAAGCACTTGGAGCGAGTTGTGGAGATGATTCAGAACTGCCTGGCTTCCTTGCCTGATGATCTGCCTCATTCAGAGGGAGGACTGAGGGTGAAAGTGGAGGCAATGGATACTGATGATGGCAGCAACTGTATTGGACTGAGCGAGAAGCAGAGAGAGCGTTCTGGTGGCAAGAGAGATCAGGTTTTAGACAAAGATGCAGCTATGTGTAGCATTATTGATGAAATGACATGAAGAAAACACTACTTTTTTGTTGGCTCACCATAGTGAGGGGCTGAATGGATTCTGAGGGTAAACGCTGTATTTTGTTTTGCTGTTGCACGAGCAGACAAAGCATTTATTGCATCCCTGTCAGAGACTGTGAGTGACTAGGCAGATGAAACTGTTTAATAGTTTGTGACCTTTGTATTTATTGGTAGAAACAAAAAAAAAATACACACTTTTTGTTAAATGTATCATGTGAGGAGATTGCCACAGATTAAAGTTAGCTTTTTTCTGTTGTACTTTCATTTGTCACTTTCTGCTTTTTTTGGCTGTGCCTCATTTTTTAAAAAGTTGCTTTATATTCTGGAAGCAAGTAAGAGAACTGCCTGAGGAATTGCAGTGCACAGTTCCTCCATTTCACATAAGTGCAAGTTGTTTACAATTTCAGTGGGTCCTTTCAGGAACGTGTAATTCAATATTAAAAATAAAATATGTGAAGAATGAAGTTTGCAAAATTTACTCCTTTCTAGTTTTGTAATAATTGCTGAAGAAGACCTAAGAATTCCTTCATTGCACATGTAAGATGGTGTAACTTCTCTTCTAGAGACACACTGTCAGGAATCTCAATAAAGGAATTAAAATTAACTGGATTTTAATTTTCTTAGATGTATATCATAATTAGACTCGAGTTTACAGATATGCTTACCTTTTTTTTTTTTTTTTTTTTACACGTAGATGCTTCAACTAACTTATATTTCCTCACTGCAAAACAATTTACTTCATCTATATTGGCTATGCAGATGCTTTGTGTTTGCCTTTTAGGTGGGCTCTGTGCCTGGCTGAGTGCTTTTCTCAGGAAGGTGAGTCTGGTTGGATATTTAGCCTTTATACTAACTGAGTACTAAGTTTGAAAGAACCTGAAGTATTCCATTAAGCGAAAGCCATATCAACCATGTTTAAAGAACACTTGAGCTGGATCAACTCCCCATTACAAGAGGAAAAGAGTGATATGATAGTGAAGAAGTGGCTTCTTTACCGTGTCCCTCCTATCAGGGAAATCCTGCTTTGGTCTCTTTGCCACGTAACACTGTAGGACGAATGTTTTCCAAAGTATGCAGAGCAGCTAAAGACCAATGGTGAGGCAACCTGCACAAACTCCATTTTTAACTGTGACTTAACAAGCTGTGTCTGTTTTGTTTGATAATTCTGTTGTTTTCGGAAATGCTTAAATGGGCAGGCAACAGTACTTGGCTGTTGGGTGGTGGGGATTGAGGTCAGTGCAGATGAAGAGGAAATGAGCTGAAGCGAGTGTATGACTCAGTGGAGGACATCATCTGCTATTTTAAGTGCACAAGACATCCTAAGTAACAAGTAGAAATGTGGGGTGGTTTTTTTTTTTTTTAGAAATATATAAATTATTTTATGAAGTTAACACTTTTGTCCTTTATTTCACCACCACTATTTCCTTCCTTCTCCCCAAACTGGATCTAGATTATATTGCTTGTAGGTTAACTAGACCAGTTGCAAGTAAGCAGAACTAGTTTGATGTGGACTTTGCAAGTGTTGTTTCATGTGGAAGATACAAAGAAACATTTAGTGCCTCCTGGATAAGAGAGGTTGTACAGTTTGCCATGGATGTTTTAACTTTGCCATTCAAAAAGAACTGTTGTAGATGCTCAATGGTTTATCTGTTGATGTTCATCTAATTTTTTGCTTCTAATCGAGTCATATCCCTGGGTACCATAGTTTCAAACTACTGCACAAGCTGAATCCTAGCAGTAACTAACAATTGCGGTGAACTCTTTTATTAAACCATTGAGGTAAATGGGGATGATGTAATTTAAAAAAAAATACTGGCGGCTGCTTTCACTGTCCAAAAAGTTTCACAATTAATTTGTTTATTCTGGATTACCTTTTTTCTATGTTTAAGGGAAACTCTTAGAAAGCTGTGGGAGGCTCCTGGCCTTCTTTTCAGCCAAAATGTGTACTTTTTTTTTTCTGTTGTAATGTCAAAGCAATGATAATGTTCCCTTTTGTTACAGCTTTGCTTTTGGGAAAACAGCGAACTGCAGCTGCAGTGGAGGCAGCGGGTGCCCATGCCTGTTAGTCCTGGGAAATGGGCATTTCGTAGGATGACATGAC
Source organism: Bucorvus abyssinicus (assembly GCA_009769605.1). NCBI lineage: Eukaryota > Metazoa > Chordata > Aves > Bucerotiformes > Bucorvidae > Bucorvus > Bucorvus abyssinicus. The sequence continues at coordinate 10,864,331 of CM020041.1, forward strand.
TAGCAAATTTGATTATAAATGGTGTTTTCTCTAATGTGTTAATTAACCTGCTCCTGATTATGAGCTCTTTCCTTACCTCAGCAAATCCTGATTTTATTTTTCAATGTGAGAACATTTGAGCTGTTCTATCCCCTGCCATGGTAGTGTGTGCAACGTGTGTTGGATTGTGTCTGCCTCAGGAAACTTGGTGAGATAAAGTTAACATTGGCTGTTAAGCCGTTTGTTTATTTTGGAGCTCAGACGTGGCCCTTGTGGAGGAGGAATCCATGTGAACCTGTGCACACCGCACAGTACTGCGAGTAACTGGCAGAAGGGACGTATCCTGGTCTGCAGGTGGATGTTTGTCACATGCTGAACCACCACTGTGCGCGGCTGTGGTGAGTGTGGTCTCTGCCCTCTGCCAGAGCCAGCTTGCTCTGTCTTTTCTGTTTGTGCAGAGTGTTTTTGGGATCTTGCTGTTCATGATCAGAATTGTTCCTGCGGCAGCTGTCTGCAGTTTCCTCTTTTCCCAGAAACAAGAGGGGTGAAGAGGAAGCATTTTCTTAGAAGTCCAGTTGGCAGAAATCCCCCTTTATCCCTCTTCCTCTTGTTTCTCTCTACAAGTATGTTGATAGTGTTTGTATGTCTCTCGGTGACTTTAATCCTTTTCCTCCTTTTCACTTAAACTGTCACTTTGGTGGCTCTGCTCTGGTGTAAGGTAGTCAGTGCGAGGCAGCTCTGTTCTGATTCTAGCCCAATGTATGTTTTTGGGTGGGTTTTTTTGGAAGCGTTTCTGCTGTTTCTGTTAGTGATAAAAACTCCTTACATCTTAATTTTGTTTGTATTAAACAGAGTACATTAGATACTTCAGCAAAGAGCATTTGTTGGCCCTAGATTAAATACACTTGATCACAGCTGCAGGTCTAGCCCAAACAATATAAAAAGACCAGTTGTCCTCAGGAAGAGTTAGGTCACCCAGGGACGGGGAGAGTGGCCAGGGAGCACCATTTATCAAAAGCTATATTTCAGCAGCATTTTGTCAACATGAGCCTTGAGCCTGGGTCGACATGGTTTCCACGCTGCTGTTAAAGTGACCTCGGTATTCAGCGTGTGTTACTTTATATTGCAAAAGCCCGGATGCGTATAGAATTTTTAAAAGTCAGATGATGAAACACTCCAACTCCATTGGGCTACAGCAGTTTAACAGTAGGACAGCTTTCCAATGCTGCCAAATGACAGCCTGCAAGGAAAATAGCCTTTGCCTAAAGGTGCTCTGAGCTGCTTCTGAGTATTAGAACTAGAAAGTTAGGATTAAAATGCTTGTGTAGTTCCTTCTAGCAATCTGTTATTTTACCACGTCCTTTCCATTTACCACAGCCTGTTACATACCCTATGTAATCTCTTATCCAAGTTTTATCTGCTAAGGCAGAAAAAAGGTGTTGGAAGCAGTATGGGGCAGTGGCTTACTGATAGTTGTGTCAACTTGGTGCCGACAACAGTTTCGTCCACTGTAATCAAGCAGATCTGGAAAAAAAAAAAAAAAGAGAAGTGGGTTTCTGAAGCACTGTTAAGTAGTTTAGCCCTGTAGTCAAACCACAGTCAGCCCGAGGTCAGCCGTGCCCGCTACCAGCAGCCGTGCTTGGCTGTGCTGCTAGAACAACAGGCTCCCCACCACAGGAAGGCAACCTGGGCAGGCGAAAGGGCATTCTCAGCTGTGGCTGAAGATGGCGTGCTAAGAAGTAAAACCAAAAGTTTATGAATAAGAGAAGTTTTCTTGAGTGTAGGTGCCCAAAGGGTGAACAGGAGTGGTGTTCCTCGTCTTCAGCCACAATGTCGTCTTATTTCTGCACGACCTGGATTCTTCTGATCCTGCTTGCAGGTAACTGAGTGGGCATAAACGAGTTGGTGAAGGTGGATGGAGGGAATGTGCATCAATGTTTCCGGGGGTGGCAAAGAGAGAGATTTTATGTTATAACAGGAAGAGTGGCCACAGGCACAGAAACAGCAGGTTTTTGTTGTGAATAGAACTTTATTACAGTGACTCAATAGTCTTGTGATGGCCTTAATTCGATTTTAGGACAAAATCATGGTGAGGGTGTGACAGTTTTAAAGATGCTGCTTCTTAGGCTGTCTGCTAGTCTTTGTTAGTGAATGATCTTCTGGGTTTTTTAGATAATGATGATCTGAGATGAGCAGAGAATGTTTAAATCATTTTAGAGGTGTAAAACGATAATATTTCACTTCGATGGGCTTTGTAAAGACACGGAGAAGGTCAACTGTGGCTTCTGGTGTTTATTAGCCAATATGAAATTTTGTTAGAGCAAATTGATAATTTTTCCTTTTTTATTCTGAGAAAACAGTCCTCCTAGGAAAATATTGCTAAGGGCAATAGCACTGAAAACAGCAGGTTGCAGAGTGGTACTAATATAGGCAGACAGACATTAAAAATTTGGTGGTAGAATACGTTCAGGAGAAAGAAAAGATGTGATTTATTCTAGTTCTTTACAAAACCTTTTATGATGAGATTCATTCAGATGTTGATTAGGTTAGGAAAGTGACTGAGCTGAGCTGGGGAAACCAGCTTTTTCACACAGGACAATTGCAGTCAAACCATGCAGCGCTTGGGATCCACTGGTGCGTGTTGGAGGACCTGCCTCGGGGAGCACCCTTCCTAATTATAGACTCTGGGCTAGACTTTTAATAGAGATAATTTGTTGCCTGTGCTTGCTGCAGAGAATTCTATCCCTGAAGTGTTAATACGAGGAGATAGTAACATGGGATCACATGTGTAAATGTTTCAGACTGATAAGAAATGTGTGGTGGTAAGAATACGGCAAACAGTTTTCTTTGCCTACCTGCAGAGAGTGTTCCTTTTTTTGTGGGTAGAGACACATTCTGAACAAATCATTATCACCCACTGCATCAGTGCTGCTGCAATTCATGTCTGCTGGTGGAAAACCCGATCCAGCAATGCCTGGTGGTGTTTGCGAGGTGGGAGGTATCGGGCTGAGATGCTTGGGTAGTTTCGACTTGCATGCACTGTGCTCAACAGCTATGTTTGTACGTTTGTCTTCGTCCACAGGCCCCACAGTATGCAGATCACTTGTGAAAGGAAAGGTCGGTGAGAATATCACTGTGCCCTGCTCTTACAATGTTCAGAGCGCAGGAGGTGTCACGTCAATGTGCTGGGGCCGCGGCAGCTGCCCCAGTTCAAAGTGTTATCAGACCATTATCTGGACAGATGGATGGAAGGTGACGGAGCAGTACAACAGCAGGTATACGTTGAAAGGAGACCTGCCAACCGGCGACGTGTCCCTCACCATCGTGAACGCCAAGGAAGCAGACAGTGGGACATACTGCTGCCGTGTGGAGATCCCAGGGTGGTTCAATGATCAGCTAAGCAATCACGAGGTTGCGATAGAGAAAGGTGAGTGCAGAGGTGCTCTCCTACATCAGTACTGATGTGGTAAACCTGCGGTTGAGTCTGGATTTCAAAGCTTGTGGTGGAACTGATTCCTATCATCACCCACAGGACCGATCTTTAGGGCTTTGCAGGTCTGTTGTTAGCGCTGTTTGAATCAAGCTGTCCTTGGCATTGTAATCCCAGCACAGTCACTGCAATTAAAAAAAGGATGTGGTGCATTGTTCCATGGTGCACAGCACTACTGAGCTTTCTTAGAAGCACTATTTGAAGAGTTTAAGAGAAAGGGCAGTATAGGGTAATTAATTCATCTGAAGCGCTATACTTGTAGTGCTCGTCATAGAAAACGGTGCTTCATTTTCCCTGCTTGATTCCAGAGTAAAGCCCAGGGACACAAATCTAGTGTAGACAATTTTTTAATGAACCCTTCCTTTGAATTTTAATTTTTCTCTTGTTTGTAAAAGCCTAATAGTATATGGAAACAAGTGTCTGACAGTTCTATGTGTGTAGCTGGTGCCAGCAAATATTTATTATAGAAACACTTGCTCCTTTTTCATTACATAAATGCTCACTAAGGTTAATTATAACGTGTTGGTTTTGTTTTATTTTTTGAACATCAGCTAGGATCTCTACTGCAAGTCCCCACACTTACACCTCCGAACAGACCACAGGTAACCTTTATCCAAGTATTCATCTCAATAGCATATATAAGCTCTATTGCAAATAGGGATCTTAGGAAGGAAACAAAATGATGATGGCTAGACATTACCATAAAACCAGAGAGAGAACTTGGATTTAAATTCTGCCTGACAGTATATAGAGTCCAGCAGAAGGAACATGTATATGTGGAAGTTTGTTTCCAGATGTTATGCTTAAGTAGATGTTTTATTGGTGCTGCAAGCATTGTTTTTCTTGTGTCTGTTGTTTTGGTGTGTTTTCTGTGTGGTATGAAATCTCACCTCGTCTTCTGGAAATGCATACCATGAACAGTAAAACAAAATTTTTAGAAGTTGCGTGTGCCCACTATTTAATCAATTTATTTGTTGATCTGTAACCTAATGGTTTTATTGGACTAGGTCAAAAATGCATCTAATTCAGGATCCTCAGTGGCAGTCAACAGCGGATGATTAAGGAGGATCATAGAAACAGGGCAGTGATTTTGCGATACAGCGCTGAAGTATTCGTCTGCCCTGGTATAATGTGTGTCTCAGAGGCTGCCCACATCCTCTGTAGCCTGTGCATGTTTAATAATGTGAGGCCCCTCATTGTAGTGGAAGAGACAGAGAACAACTCTCTCTCACTCGGTTTCTCCATTCCACTCACAGCTTTATAGACTTCTGTCATATGTGTACCCACTCAGCTGCATCTTTATTAGACTGAAAAAGAACTTTCATTTCAACACGAGAGAGTTCATAGTGTAACCATAGCTTATTCTCTGGATTCTGAAAGAAAAATTAGGGATGCCATTTGTATTTCTCCCTCCATCTCCGATATTTGGAGCTAAGTAACTCTAAAATGTTACAACAGTTGCATTTCCTTTTTGGAAGAAGAAGTGAAAACTTTCTCAGACTGTTTCTGTTCTTGTTGAAAATAACATGGCTTCCAATCTTAGAACTCATGGGTTTTCTTAACCCTGTGATGTCTTCCTTAGCTGCTGGTGGAACAATTTATGTTTTCAGAATACAAGTTCATATGTGCACGTTCACAAAGAGGGAGACAGGAAAAGGCAGATGGCCACGTGCCTCTGATGTAGGAATACTCCAGCATCTCCAGTGGAGGAGAGCAATGAAGCACGTGATCCTGTCCTCTTCTAAATAAAGCTTCTGGGATAAGGGTAACCATTTAAAATATCAAAGGAACCATCTGGGGTTGTCATAACGTGAACAGATTTTGTTTTCAGAAGGGTTGTATATCAGCCAACAACACTTGGAGAAACTGAGACTGATGATATGAAGACATAAGTTTGTAGCTCTGAATTTTAAATGTTGCAAACATCTTTGCTCTAGGGAATTATCTCAAAATATGCTGCAGGTCCTTATGCAAACGTATCACCCTTTGGTCAGTCTGTTTATTGTACAGCTTTCTGGGACTTTGAGTATCTCATGCTTTCTCAGACTCTGCCCCACTTGCTCTTTCAAGGCCCTGAGCTAACCGTAGTCAGTTTTAATCAGAGAACCTCAGTTTGCTTTAGACACCCACTGCCTCTTCTTGGATCTAAAACCAGATGCCTACCTTGGTAACTCCTTCCTTCTAGGCCCTGTGTGGAGATGACAGCAAGAGCAAAGCGTTTCCTGGAAGGAATTCAAAGCTCTGAAAAGGCAGCAGAGGCTCCAATACTGAGAGTTTTGTGCTGCCCTCTGAAAGCACCAACCTCTTAATAATACGCAGAGCCAAGTCTCCAGATAGAGAGATACTTAAGTTCAGTGGTCCAAGTCAGCAGTGCACGTTCCTCTCTGTCAAGGCAGAATGGTTCTCTGTGCAAGTGATGTCTTTGTCTTGCCTTTGCTCAGCTCATGGGAGCACCAGCGAATCATCCTCTACCTTCGCAAGAACGTGGCCGCCGGTTTCTGCTTCCGAAGCTTCTCAGACAGTAAGCGTCTCTGTGCTATAGCATACCTAGGCAGAGTGGACAGACAGGAGAGGTTGTTGGGTCACCCCTGCAGTTCACTCGTACGGCTTTAGTTTGTTTGCAGAAGAATATCTTTTTGTAGTCTGCATGTTTACTGCTTATGAAAGAGGGGAAAAAAAACTGCTTTGCATGCATAAAGTACTTCCTACTGGTGCAGGAAGCGCTTTAGCAACATCTGTATTCCCTTTCAGGCCTCTGGTCCCTGCTCAAGCACCACAGACTGCGTGGATGTAACCACAAACCTGCAGGTACTGCAGGATATGGGGAAGAGCTGAAGTTAGACCCAGTGACAGCACAGGGATGCCCTGTGCTCCCTGTGCAGAGAGGGTCAGACAGCTCTGTGTCTGTCCTGCTGAGTCCTCTGGCACGTATTGCAGAGTGACAGGCATCACCCAGATTTTATCAGGAAGACAAGACAGCCAAGCTGGCCTTTGGCAAGCCTGCTGTGATGTGCTGTGGGCATTCATACTGCTGCATGTGCAGAATGTAGGTCAGGGACCGTGCTATGCTCCAGCACCTGTCCAGCCCTGAATTCCTGATGGGAGGTTAGATATCTAATGGTTTGCTTCAGAAAGAAGTTTTACCAAAATAAAGGCCAATGAAAGGAGAAGGCACGTTTATTTTTCGGTATAATGCCTTGAATCACTACTGAGTAAGCTGATAAAAAGGTTGGGAGGGTGTGACCTCAGGAGATGTTTTAATTATAAAAAGTAAAATATTTACCAAATAGTATTAAACCTGAACCAAGGGGATTTGTCATAACTTCAGGTCCTTTGACAATCTCAAAGAATGTGTTTAACAGCATGGTTCACATTTGTCCTGTATCTCAAAGGAGGCTCTTGCTCTCGAGCATGCTCTTACTGTAGGATTGCGAACACACAAATGGCCTTTGGGTACTGTATGGGCTTTTAGCTCTCAGTGCCACTAATGCTTGTCTGTTTTGTGCTTGACAGAACGTGTCTGTATCATTTCCCAGTCAGCAATATTCAGAAAATGGGCTATACATTGGAATTGGTTTATGTGCGGTACTTCTAGCCGTCCTTATTTTGGCTCTGTTCCTCGCTAGACGTAAGTACTTTCAAGGGTTGGGCAGGTATGTTTAATCACAGCTGGGGCAGATGCCACCTCATCTGCTTCAGGGAAATGAGCTAAGGTCTCTGGATGGCCTCACTGAGCCCTGCGCTGTGGTTGCTTGCTCAGCTCTTCCCCCTTAGCCTCTGGGGCACAGAACAGCAAAGTGTCAATGAGGTCTTGTCATTTTATGTCTCAGACTTGCAACCAGTTGACTCAGGGTCTGGTGAGGAGCTGCGTGTTACAAGCCTACCTCTCCTGTCCCACTCATTTCCTCCTACCCATTCCTCAGTTGCCATGTTGTCCCAGTCCTTCCCAGTGATAATAGGAGGGGCACTGGTCTCATATAACTATATCCAGTATTTTTCTGTGTGCCAGACTTTCTGCATAGAGGCTCTTGATCAAACCAACCCATATGAATTGAATCCCATGTAAATAAGGGGGATTTCCTGTAGTGAAAACATGTGCTTAAAGTTCCTTTATTTAGTTTCTTACACTTGTATTGTCTCTCTGAACCTGCTACTTGCTTATGATGGTTTAAAGAAAATTATTTGTTTTCTTTTTCTTGTTTTATTTTCATTCTGAATGGTCCTTAGAATATTTATTCAATACAAAGAAGACGGGTGACTTTGCAAGGTAAGTATTCTGCTTCTGCTTTAGCTAAGATGACAGACTAGGCTGAAGAATAAAAATGTTGTCAGTATGCTGACCACTCCACTACATATTTGACTTGCTTTTTAAATCTCAAGTTAATAGGAAACATTGCAAAAAAAAAAAAAAAATTGAAAAATCCTGCTTGTTATCATTAGTTAGTAAGCAAAAATGAGTATAGCTGTAAGTTCATTAGGGAGCATGCAAACTTCAAGTGTGGGTTGTCTCATAAATGGGAAAATTTCTTCAGTCATGTCTAAATAAGTGTTTTTGCATATTTTACATTTTTCCAGTGAGCTGGTTGATATAGCTATCTGCTTTTCTGTGGTTCTGTTGTTTGTTTCACAACATGGTTTTTACTCTCTTGTGCAGCTTCATTGCATTTTGGAGGCCAGGAAGTGCAGGGAACCATAGTGCCCTGGAAGATGAGATCCAAACAGAGGAAAACATTTATATAATACACTAAGGACTGTATGCGTGCTTGCCTTTGTCATCGCTGGGATGTTAAAGAGTTTGCAAAATGATAGCTGCTCCCTCTGTTCAGCAGCTGAATGTGACCGGACTACTGAAGCATTATTCACATCATTCTGATAAAAAAAATAAAAGCTACACTTTTTAATTAAAAACTTTATCACCCTGTTCCAGAAACAGAAACCTTACTGGCTTGTATGGAAATTTCTGGAATCCACTTATCAAACCCTAAAGAAAGTTATTATCTGCTTCAAATTCTCTCTTCCTTTCTGGAAAAAGGAAGTGCCAGAATAGCTATTGATGCTCAACCCATCATGATGTCCTTGGAGCTACAGGATCAGTGCAGAATATTCACAGCTTGTTTTCCGAGAAACATGACTAAGTGTGTCTTCCTGTACAAAATACATCACCTTTTTTCTCTGTGGCTTTCTCCTTGGGTGTGCCCCGAGATGCCCTCAGGATTGAAAGTTTCACTTCCAAGCCTCTAACACAACTGAACAGACCAATAACTGCTTTGTAAAGTTGATGAAATTTTTAGCTTGTGGAAGTCATGGGTGTTGCACAAGACAGTGGCGGAAGGTTTGCCCTGCCTTTACACCCTTCTAGATGCCAAATGACTCTAATTTATGCTGAATTTGTTTGGCTTTTAGCTCACAAATGGGGAGTATCTGTGGCCTAGTGCCTTTCCTCCATTGTTCCACAGTTAGACCTGGTCCTCAGCTTGTATTCTCTGCACTAAACTGGTTTACTTAAATAAATGGAGACAGCTTCATGAGGATGAATCAATGCTTTATGGGTTGCTGAACAACAGATACAACACACCCAAATCAGCTTTAAGTGGAAGAATAATTTTTCCCCATCTTTTTTAAGAACACGTTTTTAAACAAAGGCTGGGGACTTCTTGAAAGAGCAGAAAAGTAGTACAGGCAGGAGAAAGACCAACTCTTACAAAAGACTGGTCAATTTTGCCCTGAAGCTCATCCTGAGCAGCAATGTGGAATACATAAGGCAGATGTGGCTGCCATGGGGAAGACTTGCAGATTTGCTGCAAACTTTCTAGCGAGTTTATAATTTTCAAGGGAGTCGAGTGAAGAACAAAGCTGTATTATCCAATGAGGCATAAAAGAGCAATAATAAAATCAGGTATTTATGTTAACAGCTGAGACACTTGGGACCATGGTTGGGTTGTGCTTTAAGGGGAGCTGGGGACAGTGGAGCAGTTACCCGTCCTTCCCCCAGCTGGTAGAGATAGGAGGGCTTGAGCAGGATGGTGAGGGGAGTGTCTTCCCTGAGGACTCCTGGAGAGCCTGGCTAAGGCAGGGTACTGAGGTGAGTGTGCTTGCAGAGACTCATGAAGGGGGCAAAGACTCCTCAGCGTGTTGAAGACCTCAATGGGGGCGCACAGATATTGAGTGATTACTGATCCCTAGGCCAGGAAAGGCGGTGGAGGAAACCAGCTCTGTCATTTTCTGTCTTCATGTCATGTTTTGCCTTGCGTAGGAAGGTGCTGAAACTAGAAAGAACCTGTGAGTGTTAGACTGGAATTTTGTATTTGACTGTTAATAACAATTACTAATCTAAAACACCTGACCCCACTGCAGACGTTTGCTTTCTTCTGCCTGGCTGAGCACATTGCTGCTGTGGGCTCTAGCCCATGACTGGAGCTGGAGGAAGTCTGATCTGGTCTCTGAACTAGATCTCAGTAAACATCTTCAGCGATTTCTGCTTTCTGCAACTTTTACCCAACCAGTCTCTACTGGGATCAGCTAGATATGTGTGAGGTTTCCAAAATTATCTGATTCTGAACACTCATGCTCTTAAGGAGTTGGAGGACCATCCTTGAAGACTGCTACTCATGGAAAGTGCTTGCCTGTAAGGATTTTTTCCTTAATATTAGAGACTAACTCAGACTAATTCTTATATCGGAGAGTATTCATGCAAAATAAAGTTCTAGAATATCTGATAACCAAAAGCTCGATTAAAGTTCCCTTTCTGCTGTGCAGTCACTTGGTAAACAGACTCTGCAAAGGGTGTGCGGAGCAGGAACTTCCCCTCGGATATGCAGTATGATAGTACAAATACATGCAGGCAGAAACCCTCTGTACTTTTTCATTACTTCCTCTCATGTCAGTGGATCTTGGAAAAGGCATTTCAAAATGAGCCCGAGATGTGCAGGTGGTGCTTGGAGCCCCTTCTTCCATTAGGAGTTTATCCAGCTGCACACAAACTAGCAGCACATTGAGCATGATAAGGCTAACTAACGAGATGCAAACTGATTTTCTGGAGACAGCTCTCTGCCTTTCCTTTTCTGCCTGCAAGAAGCCACTAGATAGCAGTACAGAAGCAGAAAACAAGCCACGTTTTTCTGGTTCTTGCCAGCACACTTGCATTTTGGGTGGCCTTTTTCAATTCACTCTCTTGCATTTAGCCCAGTCTTGCTAAAGAAATAAAGCTGGCATGATGCTGTGTTCATCCTCTTCCTTCCCTATCACCTGCAACATCCTGACCAACTCAGTTCGGACAAGCTTCATGGAAATTGGTAGCTGGCTAAAGATCCAAATTTGTACCCCAGATGGGATTCAGCTGCTCCCTGCACTGGCATCAGCTGGTCATGGGCTCACAGGTATTGCTTAATGGTGAGTGATGGGAGGCAAAGGAGAAACTGGGATCATGGCAGGCAAAAAGTCTCCAGGATATTGGACACATCAGGTTTCATTAGTTCTGTTCACGGAACGTCCGGGACTGTGTACTTGGGACTGTACGAACTGTACCTACTAAAATATAGCAAATTAGATATTCTACTAATTGCTGGTTAATCTGCCTTATAAGGTTGACAATAAGACACTGCTGTATTGTTGTGTCTGTCCCCACGGGTGGCTTTTTATGCTACACCGAAGCATGTGAATATACAGAGCAGCCTTGTGGCATCACTTCAGAATAAACTCAGAATTCACACTGCTTGAATCTGCCTCTAAACTGGCTACAGCAGCACTGGCTGGTTACATGCTGGTGCGAGAAACCAGGCATCCTGGCTCTGCTGGAGCCTAGTCGATTCGGGATCAGCTCCTTGCCACTGTAATGTAGTAGTGGTGAGATGTATCAGGGTGCTAATGGGAGGCAGACTTTCACTCCAATGTACTATTGAGTTCAACAGGTCTGCAAGCATGAGAGTCCTCTGATCCTGTGTTGGGGGCAAATATTCAACAGCTAATCCCGCTCCAACCTTCCTGTTACTCAAGATTTTGTAGACCTGTACATGATGCCCCTTAGGTTATCTCCTTTCCAGGCTGATTCATCCAGGACTACCCATCTAATCCTGTGGAAGCTCTCCTGTACTTTCCACCATTCTTTTTGCCCTTCCTGGAGAGCTTTCTGGATCTAACATATGCTTTGAGGAGCCTAGAACTATATATAGGATCCAAGGTAGATTTGAACAACGGTGTAACGCTGTCTTCTGCTTTGTTTTCTATTGCTTTACTAATAACTGCTAAAATTTGATTTGTCTTTTTTAATGCTACCAAGCAGAAGGGTGATATTTTCATGGACTTGACTACACATGGTAAGCCCAAAATCTCTGCCCTGAGGGGGTAATGCCTGGTTAAAGCCCATCATTTTATTATTGGAACTTGGAATTTCTTTTCCCATTTATACCATGCTACATTTATTTGCACAGAATTTTGTCTGTCTGCAATTCTTCATTCCTGACTTTGATGCCTTGAATTACTTTTGCTTTATTACTCATCTTTTCTAGCAAAGAACTTCCAGAAAACTTTTAAATCAATTGTTCAGGAGGAGTAAAAAAAGTCAGAAAAATTAAAAAGTCTTACTTGGAGTTGGTGTTGCAGATCTTTGGGAGGATGTGGTAAGAAAGCATTTGTGAGTCTCTCCAAGGCTGTCTTTGCCAATAGAAATTATGAAGCTGGTGAAAGAAAGACAAGGGTCTTCAGACAGAAGGCAGAATCAGGGGAAATGAAGGGATTAAGAAAATGTAAGTAAAGACAAAATCAGAGGTGGAGACTAAGCTGAATATTTAGGAGTGTAAGAGCATAGAGCTTGTTCTTGCTGCTTAGTGCCACAGAATGGTAATGGGCCTTAAGAGTTCCATGGAAAGGCAAAACAAACAGTACATTGGTGGTAGTATCTTGCTGAGTATCTTGGAAGGGGAAGGAGAATAGGGTAGCATGGGATAGGGTAGGATAGGATGGGATCGAATAGTTCAGTTGAAAGGGACCTACAATGATCATCTAGTCCAGCTGCCTGGCCACTGGGCTGACCAAAAGTTAAAGCATGTCATTAGGGGGATTGTCCAAATGCCTCTTAAACACTGGTGGGCTTGGGGCATTGACCACTTCTCCAGGAAGACTGTTCTAGTGTTTGACCACCCTCTCGGTAAAGAAATGCTTCCTAATGTCCAGTCTAAAACTTCCCTGTCACATCCTATCACTGGATACCACGGAGAAGAAATCAGCTCCTCTTTCTCCACACCCCTTCCTCAGGAAGCTGCAGAGAACCATGAGGTTGCCCCTTGACCTTCTTTCCTCCAAACTAAACAAGCACAGAGCCCTCAGCTGCTCCTCACAGGACATGCCTTCCAGTCCTTTCACCAGCTTCATTGCTCTCCTCTGGATGCATTCAAAAACCTTAAAATCCTTCTTAATTTGTGGGGCCCAGAACTGTTCACAGTACTCGAAGCTGCACCATTGCTAAATACAACAGGAGATTCACCTCTTTTGTCTGGCTTCTGTCCGGAAGGAAGCAGTTGTGGTACATAAAATCTGGAAATGGAGAAATGAGACTTCAGTGAAGCTCACTCAGCCTTTCTGGAAAGCATAGTCTTCTATCCTTCCACTCGCTGCCCCGGAGTCTCCATCAGCTAAAATGTCCCATTTTGTGCTGTTTCTCTGGATTATCATACAGATCTTTACAGGTGAGTCTTCACCTGCTTTTTGTGTGCTTGCTCAGAAAACAAAAATTTTTAAAAATTAAACCCAGAGAAGCTTATTTTGGGAAAACAAAACAGTGAAAAAGGCCGTAATTGTATACAGAACTTCAGAAGTTTTCTTAACTTACTGAGTTAATGCTGATTGAATTTTTTTCTTTTTAAAAAATGCATGTGGTTTCCTCTGCGTATAGGCTTGGTTAATTCCCCTGTCCCCCCAAATCATCTAATTTCTTTACTACTGTTAATTGTGTACTGCTGGCTTTGCTTCTTCATCTGTCTTCCGACTACACTAGGCTGCTGACACAGCCCAGGGAATTGAAATATTGAGAGAGTAATGAATGTATTTACATGATAAAGAAAGGATTTTCTGAAACTCTGAGGGCTGTCTGCTGCTGTGAACTGAGTATGGGGAAGCACGGCTATATTCCTCTCCTTTTACTTCCTAATGTTCAGCTCACCCATCTGAAATCTGAATGCTAAAACAGATAGAAGTCAAAGAAGAGTAACTTGGGAGGCTGGGTTTTGGAAGCGTCGGTGGTATCGGCTACATTTCTGCATGCGCTTTTAGGCAGCAGCAATGCAGTTTCCAAGTTGCCTGAGGTGGCTCAGGAATGTGGGATCACCCGCTTTCAGTGGGACATAAGCTCCTAATGGGAGCCGTGCTTTTAAATCACTTACGCATTTCAGGAAATTCTGCCTCAGATGACTAAGTATGAATTGGTTAACCTCTGCCAGAATGAAATATTACATATAACATCTACAGCAGCTGCGATGTTCTTCAATTGATCTGAAAAGAGGTGGAAAAGTTTGGGCAGCAGCAAGATGCACTGAAGGGCAAGAGGTCCATGCCCTTTTGAGGACAGGGTACACAACCTCCATGGTCTCTGCTGCACAAGTGGAGAGTTGCCACCACTTTGCTGTAGCACAGGGAACTCCATAGTACTTTTTGTCTTTTGCCAGTCTCAGCAGAAGAAACAGGAGGGCTGTTTTCTTGCCATACCTTCAGCCTCAAAATATATTGGAGGTACTTGCCTCCATTTGATCTTATTTTCAAAAAATTTTCTTATATGCAGAGCTATTGAAGGGTGAGAATGGCTTTTTGTTACCTTCTCTTTAACCCACCTCTGTGCTGAGAGTGGGTAGTCTTGGGAGAGTGGGCAGTTAAATACTTCTTTTCTGTTTGTCAGTCATTTTCTCTGCAATTTCATCAGTACAGAAGCTGCAAGAAGAAATGAGAAAAAAATAGAGTTGATGAGGAAAAGATGCCAAGTATGTTCTACAAAGAAGGAAAATTATTCCAGAAATAGATCAAGAAAAAAAATTGTTTTCCAACCAGCTGTCTTGGCTGGAGGATGTATTTCTTTGTCCTTCCAATGACAAGTCTACAGGAGAGATGTCCACTACAACGGCAATTATTGGAGTAAATACTTATTGCCAACTGTCACTGAGGGTTGGTTCAAGAGAGACCATCTATAAATATGTGTATATCTGTATGATTCCAATGATTATGAATAACTCTTTCTATTCTGGAAGATCGATAAACATCTGGAGTCCATTTCTCTCTCACTTGACTTCAGTGGGACTACCCAGGCATAGCTGATGCTCAGGGTGCCTTGGGTCAAATCTGGTTGCCTAGGGTCATCACTGTCATGGGCAAGGGTAGGATTCCTTTCACAATGTAACAGTCTCAGGAATCTCTTAATTTCAAAGACGTGTTCATTCAGTCCTATTTACTACTTCTTTTGGAAAATGTGCCTGTGGAAGAGGCTGCAACTGAGAAGGAAGTTATTTAGTCCTTGTAGAGGTTTATACTGTTGCATCAAGGCTATTGTGGTATTGAAGCTTTCCATACCAACCTGCAGTGCAGGCAGAAGCTAGCAACATTAGCTTCACATAAATTAAAAAAGGATTTGAAACTGAAAAACTTGTAACTTCCTAGCACCAATACTGGTGGGAAACCACACTGGAGACTCTCTTGTGCCTTGTGTCTTCCCTCTTCTTCTTTACTTCCTTTTATTTATTTATTTAGTTAATTATTTAACAAGTTCAGGGCTCTGCTTCTTTCAAAGAGAAGAGCGGGCAAATTTTCATGTGTTAAAGGGCTGCTTAAGGAAGCTGCTTTTGTGCTGGCGTGGGATGGACTGGGGTGAAATAAGAATAGAAGAGTCCATCTCTTCTCAAGCAGCAGTGACCTTAACTCCAGGAACAGTTCAAGCTGGTCTTGGTTTTGTGCACATCTCTGTTGGAGTGACTTGAAAATACGTGTTAACCCGCTCAGTGACTAGCCCTCTGCTCCCCTGGGGATACTGTCAAGGTCAACTGGATGAACTGTTTTGTCACAGAAAGAGGCTATTTTCTCTGCTTGTTTTGCTGCAACAAGGCAAATGAACCTACCCTTTCCAAGGGCTGAATAAAGCAGCCACCTTGCAAAGCCTTATCCTGTATTCAGGAATTCATTTTTTGGCACATCCTACCTTCATTTCACTGCAAAATCTTCTGCCCTTCACACCATATTGCATGTTGTTTTGTCTGCCTCTACTCTTTTAGCATTTGGAGCTGTGGAAACCTGAATGAGTTGGCTTATCTTGCCAATGGGATAAGAAATAATGAAGCTGAAATGTCATCCCAATAACAAGTCATGAGACATCCTGCCACAGACTAAAATCTCACCTGGGGAATAATCCATTAACGACAAAACAAAAGAGACATGGACACAGTTGGAAGTATCTGTTTGCTATCTGGGAGCCATGCCAAAAAGAAAAAGCATTCAAACAGCTGGCAAAAATATAAATGTTTGGCAAACCAAAGCCAAAGCTGGTGATAATAGCAGTAACAGCTCTAAGTGCTCTTTGGGGTAAGCAAGCTGGCCATGAGACATCAGATCTGTGGGATGATGCTCTTGCTGCTGCAGAGGACCAGACTGGATGCTCCCCAGGTCCCTCAGTTCCTGCTCCACCATATGTAAATGATGGGGGAAAAAAGCAACAAGGTAGGAGGGCTGACACAGATGAGATGAATGGAAACCAGAAAAGATTTGTTCCCGTATGGGAACCTTTTTGTATAGTGCCTTTCATGAAGAAGAAATCCTTTTTAGGACAATCTGGGAACTGCATAGACAGTTAAGAGAGAACAATATGTAGCAAAGATTCAAACCAGGTGCTAAGGTGGGTATTGGCTGTAAACACCAAGTAAAGCTGGTCATTAAGAGTAAGAGCACAAGGAAAGCCTGTATATGCTGCTCTTATCACCAGGATAACGCTAGCAGTTAAATTTCTATCCTCACAGAGCTCTGCGAGGTAAGTAGGGTAGTTGACAGGACTTGCTGAGAAATAGAAAAAGCAGTCCACTTTCTGAGAACAGTTTTCCATAGACAAATCCCACTGCTCTGCCAGCTTAATCAGGCTCTAATTCCACACACGAATAGCTGTTTTGGACCCTGCCGTTGAGGCTGTCTCTGAAAGGCAGCTATAACAGCATTTCTTTTTGAAGGAGATGATGGTGGACAGAGAAAACCAGTTGTATTTCACACCACGTTTCTGAACAACTTTCAAAGAGTCTCTTAGGAGAGGAGATGAGATGGGAGCAGAGTTCCCAAATCCTGTTTGCGCAGGTCTAGTCTGCGTTTGGGCTGCCAGCGACAGACCTCAGCTTCGCTCACAGCATGTTTGATATGAGTGATGTATTTTGTGAGCAGCCCTGCAGCACCTGGCTGGGACCAGGGCATGGAGCCCTCCAGCAGCAAGCCAATGTCTGTGAGCTCCTGGCTGTTGCCTGTAGTGCCCTGGGTCATTAGCTGCTCCAGGGGAAGGCTTGGGGGATCAGTCACTCTGGCCTGTCTGCAGGCAGGACTGTTTCGTTTCCTGCCTCATTGTGTTGCACAGGTAGAGTCACACGTCGGAGACTGCCAACACTCATCTTTGCTTGTTCTTCCTTGACAGTGCACACTGCATCCGAAGCAGTTAGAGGAGTAATAGGGCAAACTGTCCAGTTGCCTTGCTCCTACCACGTGGCACGACAGAAGGACATCTCCGACATGTGCTGGGGCAGAGGCCCATGCCCACATTCAAAGTGCAGTAACAAAATTTTGCACACCACTGGAAGCAGGGTGACATTCAGAAAATCTCAGCGATACAGTCTCCAGGGCTATATTTCCTATGGAGATGTGTCTCTCACCATTGGGAAACTGGAGGCAGAAGATGCAGGTACATACTGCTGCCGCATTGAGATCTCGGGTTGGTTCAATGACATCAAAAAGAACATTCAGCTGGAGGTGGTCAGAGGTGAGTTTGGGGACCTTTGTGATGGAGCCAGCAGAGAGAAACTTCTCACTGGATAGGAGCTTAAAACTGGAGTTTATGTGTGCTTTTTGGT
Source organism: Bucorvus abyssinicus (assembly GCA_009769605.1). Classification (NCBI taxonomy): domain Eukaryota; kingdom Metazoa; phylum Chordata; class Aves; order Bucerotiformes; family Bucorvidae; genus Bucorvus; species Bucorvus abyssinicus. The sequence continues at coordinate 10,881,866 of CM020041.1, forward strand.
TGGTTGGTTTTGTTTTGGCAAAAAGTGTTTCTAAATTACACAGTTGCCCATTTGAATCACTTTCAGTGACGAGTTTTGATGAGAAAATAGTAACTTTTACCTTTTTTCCTGTCAAATGAAATATTTAATTTATCGTTATGTAGATATATTTGACGTTTTAAAAGATGATGGAATTAAAGAAATTATTTATCAATTGAAGAGACCTTGGAATGAAATTCAGTTTTTCATTGGATGTTCACCCCAACACCAAAAGGCTTTTTTTTGGTTCATGTCATAAGGAGACACATGTGTTTAGAAATTGTATCTCAGAGTCTTGAAGGAGGTTTTCCCCTTCCTATTATTTTGCTGAGCTGCAGGATGAAGTAAGAGTCTTACAGCCGAGAAGAGGCTGAAAAACATTGCAAAGCACAGAGAAAACCCAGTACCCATCCTCCACACTGCAGAATGACAATTTTTGTCCTGACTTTTACAGGGTGTTAAGGAGTGCTATTGGTGCTGATGTACACAGAACTCTTGTATGCCTGTTGTAAAAAAACTGGGGGAAAAATGCTGCAATCCCATGTCTGTGCTTGAGTTTGAGGGCAGCAGAGTTCATAAAAAAGATTAGCAAGACGCTTTTAGCTGAAAATTGAGCTATTTTATTTATTTTATTTTTTTGAGGACATTGAAAAGCAAAATCACAAAGTTTGCAAGTTTTTGCATGCTACCACGCAAGGTTTCGGCCCTTCCATTTCTGTAAGAGTGTCAAGGAGGGGGTGTCTGAGACATAACCAAAAAAAAAAAAAAAAAAAAAAAGGCAAATCTGTAAATCTGGGAACTGGTCTGTCTGAGGCACATTTTCTGCTAATAAAACAACCTTTTTAAATAGCGACTCTCCCACCTTCATTGTCAGTATTTTAGCAGCTAGATAATTTCCATTTGTTTCCAGATTGGCTTTCCTCAGGGTTGGTTGTGAATGTTCTGATCTAGCTTTTCTCCTGGCTACATTTTTTTCCATGCAGCCCCTCCGGTGATGACAACTACCACGACAAAGGCTTCTGTTTCCCCGAGACTTTTTAGAAAAACAACTTTTGCTCCACAAGCAACCTCTGATCTTCAAACAACAGCAGAAGCTACTGTGTTCCTGGCAACCACTACCCCAGAAACAACTGCAACATCTAGTCTTCAAACAACAGCAGAGACTACTGTCCTCCTGGCAACCACCACCCCAGAAACAACAGCTGCAACCACCAAGTCTCCAGCAGTAATTACACTGGAGACCATTGCTCCCCCAACATTTGCTGTGACAGCAAATGATGCTTTTCCAGAAGCTATGGTGACAACCAGTGCTCTCCCAGGTTTTTCAACTGGTTTCCAAGCAGCTGACATGAGGACAGAAGATGACTATGTGTTCTGTCCAACAGAGTCTGTCCCTTTTCCTGGAGGTACAAAGGGCAACTAGCACCGACCCTTTCTTTTTCTGTGTAGCAGAGATGGTCTGCGTTAGCCTGACTCTAGCATCATAGAGGCTTTCCAGATGCTTACATTTGTATCTGTATCTGGGAAGTTTTCTCTGAGATGCCTATAGGTATGTCTCAGTAGGCTTAAGGAAACGCAGGTCAAATACTGTGGATGATGCCAAACTGGGGTGAATGGCCAAGACGGCAGAGGGTCAGGCTTGCATTCAGAGGAATTTTAACAGGCTGGAGAAATAATGTGACAGAAACCTCATGAAGTACGACAGAAATAAATGTGAAGTCCTGCACCTGGGATGGAGTATGAGATTCACTCAACTATGCACTAATTTTTTTTCTTGATTTAGGAAAGACAGTTGAAATGGTTTGCTGAAGAGGTTAGTTTAGAGTATGTTCTGATTGAGCAATAAATTCAGAATTCAAAACATGCTTAAAATTGTGTACTTACATTGTCATCCCATATGAAGACTGCTGTTATGATTAATACTTAGTTGATCAGAGTGACCTATGATCATCCTAACCATTTCTAGGTTGCTCTTTTATCCACATCGGTGAATTCTTGTCCACAGATTGATGTCTGCACACAAGGCTGGTTTTTGTACATTTCTGGGTCTTCTATCACTTGAAGTTCTTTCTGACCTGAACCTCTGAGGACAGCTTTTCTGTATCATCTCTTGTCTTTCAGCTCTAACAATGTGCCCCAGCTAAACTTGGCAACAATTAATTACATCCACAGCTGAACAGTTAAAACATCTACTCACTGGCCATGCTAGTCAAGTACATCAGTTACCTGGGTAGGACTGAGGTCCAGATTTTCGCCCCTTAGTTGCAGATGCAGAACTGTGCAAGCAATATTTAATGCCGCGTGAAGACTCTCCTAATCTGTGATCTTTATAAGCACTGCTTTTAACTTTGTTTCAGTGACTACTGAATTCCCAAGCACACTTCTGACTGCAGACAGAACTAGAAGTGCTCACACTTCTCTCACGGCGGAAGACCTGACAACTGCAGGTGAGTGGGATAACGTTGCAAGGTCAGAAGTTGCACATTTAGAGAAATGAAGAAGTTGTGATAAACAAAATTGTTGTCATACACTATTCTTGGGAGTGTACTGAACATATACTGATAGCTATTCGTTGCATCTGGAAGTAAGAGGTATCTGGGGTCCACACAGAAATTGTTTGAAATCAGGATGTAACAACAGCTGAGAAAAACATGTTTTGAAGCCTCCGAGGGAAGTAGATTTTGAGTCACTTGCTACTGTTGGGTTTCTCAGGTCTGAGAGAAGTTAAGAACTGGTCTTTGTCACCATCAAAGCTGAATTCTCAGGTATCTGATTTGTTGTCACTGTGACATTTTAAAATCCTCCTGGAACTTTAAAATTCTGTTTTAAATCCTCCCTGAGCGATGTGAGCTTTGAACCTCACTGAATATATTCAGCCAGATGTGGCTGCAGGCTCAGCTGTCCAGTGCTCAACATGTGTCCTCGGTCATGATGGAAAGCAGCAGGCAATTACTGCAGCTATCAGTCATTCCTTCAATAGAAAAGGAACTGGTATACAAAACCATACCATATCTGAGAAATGAACAAACTTACGTGAAGTTTGCACTTTATGTCTCTCAGTCAACTGTAAAAGTAGAATGACTCAGGTTATTCAGATGTGATAGCCTGCCCACCAGATGTCCTTAAAAAAAGGAAAGCTAAAATTCAAGGATGACACGTCCTATTTGGCTGTTAAGAGTCCGCTTAATTTCAACCAGCATCAAGAATCGCTTCGTTCTTATAAACACAGTATTTATGTTCTTGCAGGTTTTATTTTGTTACAGCTAGAGACTTAGAGCAGAAATAGAGTTTAGGAAACGGTTCCTTAATACTCCTGGAGAGGGCTCATGGAAGAGACTAAACTGGTCTCTGCAGCATTTGTGGAGATTTCTCACCCCAGCCTCACTTGTCGTCTTTCTGATACAGTTCTGGATAATGCCTATATTCTGCCACTGTAAACGCAAAGTATTTACATTTGTAAATAAAAAGTATCTGTAAATACGAAGTATTTACAAAGGGTCTTGCCTGTGGGATTCTGCAGGCAACCTGTAACTGTGGGCTAGGAAGAGCCACCACAAAAGCAATAACAGCAGAAAACGTACTGTGCTTATGTGACTCATGTACGCTCCCACCTGTGCGAAAACCTGTGTCACGCTATTTCCAAGAGCTGAGCTGCCATGATGTGTGAAAACGCTACAGCATAACTGAGCACTGTCTAGTAAGAGCCATAAGCCAAGTTAAGTTCTCAACTCAGTCTCCTTTTACTCTGTGAAATAAGGCACTAAGTGGACCAAGTTCAGCCTTATTGTAACGTAAGGGAAGGCTAATTTGTCGCTGAACTCTGGACTGATGTTGGCACAGTGGCTAGGACAGAAGCTCATGGCTGAGAGAGCCCTCCATGTCCAACCACAATTCTTGCCAGATAGGTTGGGTTAGCTGGGGCGGTTGGTTCTTGCTGACCAGGCTCTGATTTAGTTTCTCTTCTGTCTTTGCCTGCTTCTCCCCAGCAATAACCCTCCAGTGTCAACCACACTTCAGACGCTGAAGAGCAGCAATAGTTGCTCCCATCAGCCAGGCAGGCTGCAGCCTGCTGCCAGAAAGTTTTGTTTTGACTTGTGGGGCGTGCATATCAGAGTGAGATACGTGCTTCTTGTGTGTTTGCGAGTAGTCCTGCTGAACTACGGTTCTCTTCTCTTCTGAGAGAGGGAAAGAGGCGTCGTAAAACAGGCATACGGCCAAATGCGATGTTCACGTACCCCCGAGATTTTAGCATTTTTTATTACCTATATTTGTTTAGTTGTACTGCTTATTAGACACAATCTCTTTTCTACTCCTGTGGAAATTTCTAGTTACAGTCGTATGCATATGAGCTACCTGTGCCCTGTCCAAGTCTTTGTTAAAATGCAAGCACATTATTTGGTACGTGGAGACAAACCAACTCAGCTCTCAGAGAGCTGATCAGAACTGAGAAATTTGGAGGAGATTAGATTATTCTCTGAATAACATATTTTGAAAAGTTAAAAAAGAAATTAAAAAGCTTTTTTTTTTTTTTCTAATGGAATTTCTTGTGAGCATCTGATCACCCCCATCACCATGTGACATTCTGGGTGCCTCATGCATATAAAATTTCCTTTGGCTGTGGTCTTGGGCACCACAAGAGCGTTACATATACATGCCTCGATAAATGACTCATCTGGTCCCTCAGATGGAGGTTCCATGTCAAACCTTTGAAAGCACAACTCATCGCAGTCTTTCTACACATTAGGGCATGACCTAAAGCATAGGAGCTTTCCTGTCATAGGATGTAAGCTGAGGTTTTGATTCGCTCACTGAGTGACTCCTCTTTTAAGATTGGGTGCTTCCTGTGAGAGATCAAGTGCTCCAAATACTTAAATACCTCAGTATTTCATAGCACGAGGTCACGGCGAGCCAAGGCCCAAGCCTTTGTGACTTTAAATTCACTAGCAAAAGTGAGAGAGTAGGATCATAGGATAACAGCAGAAGAGTTTGCTGCAAGAGTTCTTGAGCATTCATTTAGTTCATCCCTATTTCCAACGTTTAGAAAACTAGAACTGAATTATTCTTAATATCTGTAGATAGAAAAAAAAAATCATTATCTCCATAGAGCTTTCTTAGATCTGTGGTAAGTTATCTGAACTTGGAGATGTTTCCGGTGGTTTTCACTAATAATGCAGCTTTCAGAAACTGCAATCACACATGAGTCAGACCACAATTACACTGAAGCAGTTTCTCCACTTAGACTTGTACTTCGTTTACCACCTCTGCTCTCTATGACACCTTGTCATGCTTATAGAAGTGGAAACTCCTTCACAACAGACAAGCTTCTGCTGTCTTGCTTCATGGGCTATCCCTGGGAAGCCTCCTCTCTCCGTGTTGAAGACTGACATTTCCCAGTGACTGTTTGATACACCATTTGGGATGGAAACAGATTGTTCCCTTTTGGTTTCTCCTGCTCAGGACCAGATTTTGCCCTCCTCCTTCCTTGAGAGTTCATTACTTGAGGCCTAAAGCAGGGACAACCACAGTGGTGCTGACTCCTTCAGGTGACCGTGCCAGTAATAATTTCAATCTCTTTTATTTTCAGGGATTTTGTCAAGTTCAGATGACAAGGCTGAGAAACTTGGTGATAACAGAGATAAGGTAAAACTTCCTCTAAGTTTCAAGAATGTTTAACTAGAAGCCAGAAGGACAGCAGGACATGCTAGTGATTGTCAATGTGTCCTGACACATGTGTTTATAAATATTAGCTTGAAGTTTTGTTTAGAAACTCAGGAACCATCTATTCACCTTTCCAGTGGACAGAGCCAAAGCCTGTGTCCATCTCACCTGGCTTGGACACTTCACAAAAACCTCATACCCCTGACATCCCTGTAAGAGAGGCAGAGGTAGCATCCTTGGGGTGTGACCAGGCAACAGGCAACTTAGAGGGGTTGTAACTCTTCTCTGTCCCTAATTAAGAGAAGGATGAGGGTGACTAAGCTCCTACTTTAGACACTTTATTAAGAAGTTCATGTTAAGTGGGATGAATCTAGTCTCAAATGCTTGAGAAGAAGATTTATAAAATACTTAACAGGTAATTCATGTTGTTTATCATGATTAATCTGATGTGTCTTCTCCATACTTTGTAGAGGCAAGCTCAGAAAAGCGTTGCAAACTCCAGCCCAATGCAGATATTTCAGAGCTCTTAGCCACTGGGGCAACCCACTCCTGAGTGAATAGGTCTGAAGTAAACATGCTTCTAAAGCCTTTTTGGTTTTTCTCTTCTGCTTTCCAGTTTCCCATCTATGCCATTCTCATTGCCTGTCTCATAGTGGTGTCCATTGTTTTCATGCTGACACTCTCATTGCTTTGGAAACGTAAGTATCCCTAAGCGCATAATGGATTCATGTTTCTAATGCTGGCCTATTGCAGATGTCCTTCTGTATCTCTGGTTAATCTGGTAAATCTGCCATGGCCCCTGGGGCAGAACTCTGTTAATTTTATGGGGGTTGCTGTCCTTACTCCAGGGCTGTGTCACCATGAGGAGACCAGGGAACTTGAGTTGGTGAGGATGCAGCAGGAGGAAGCCTGTGCGAAGAATGTGTTCACTCACTTGCTGCAGGTCTGGCTCATCTCGTTGGCTCTGGCTTTATATTAAAGTGGTCCTGTAGTTTCCTGGAATTGCTCCTGACAGACATTGGTGTAACTTAAATCAGAATGAGATCCTTTCTTCCCTGCTTAGCCCATAGAAATTTTGCAACTTGCTATCTTTGTTTCTAAATTCATTTGACAGATTCATTAGCATTGTAGATTTCTTTTTTACACCATGATATTAATATTATTTTGCTTCTAGGTAGACACACAAAGGAGTTCATAACAAAAAGGTAATCCATTTTGTCATTTCCTAGTAAAAGTTCTGGGGTAATTTTTCTTAGAGGCAGGAAGGTATTGGCCACTGATGGTAATGGGTGTAGTATTGGCTTGTGGTGCTGGCTACCAGAGTTGTATTACGAGCAAGCTCTAGATAATCTTTCACTCCAGAAGGTAAACAGTGGTTCCTGGATATTGCTTCTATGTAGCAATGAACAGACATCCAGAGCTCTGGAGAACTTCAGACATGGGTACTTGACTGCTGTGTAATGACCCCAGCTTACGGAAGCACCTAATCTGCTTTGTTCTTTGGTCAAATATGAGGGCATGACCCCGGTGGGGTTTTTTTAAAAGAAATTAAGAGATAAATGGTTATGATCATCAACTGGCAAAATGATTGCCCAGAGAGGGACCAGGGATTTATGGACAGTCCTCTACGGAGTGGCAATTCATGAAGAATGGGCCCCATGAAGGGTACGCTGCAGCAGTGTGACAAACCAAGCTTTCCACCACTAGACAAATCTTGCAGCTCTTATGGGGCCACTGTACCCCCTCACACATTCCTTGGGTCTCACTGAAGAATCTGAGGTGATCATTGAGATGACTGTTTTGAGGCAGATATGAAATACAGAACTATGATGAGTCACCATGAGCAGGTGTAACCGATCAGTTCACGTCTTCTGGCTTATCTTGAAAAAAGGATTTTCTCTAGACAAACCACAGGGTTGTCCAGTGAAGTATCATCACTTTGCCAAAGACCAGTAATTTTCAATGGTAGATGGTCCCCACTGAATACCCCACCTAGGAGATTAGTATTGGGGGCCAAGGAGGGACTCTTTTCTGAATCCCGCAGTGGTTACCCTACAACTCTCATTATAAGATCTGAACAGCTCTTTCCTATCCATTAGAATGCAAGCAAGGTAAATATTCCTCTGGTGTAAAAAGCAGGCATTGCACCACTGAAGTCGGTGGACTCAGTAGCTTCTGGTCTCTGTTTCAACGGGGTTTTGCTGATGTTACAAATAAGGATGCTCTGAAGCAGTAGCGTGCTTTTGCCCCATCCATGGTGATCTATGATTCTCACTACAGCATTGGACCTGCAGAAGACCTCGAAAAAGTTTGCAGTGGCGCTGAAGAAGAAAACAGCATTTTTTTCCCTCTGAAGAGCTCCTACATCATCTGCAGAAAATAAAAAGGGCCTGTTTCATGCTACATTGAGAGATGCTTATGAGCCCTCAAAATATCAATGGGTGTAAACCAAAAGCCAAAGCTTCAACTGTGAAAATTGAAAAACTTCTTGTGCATTTTGCCATATCACCTTTGAAACTCATTGTATAAGGAAGTTTCTTTGAGAAGGTGCTTTGTGCATTATTCATAGGTGTTTCTGGCATCTGCCTTCCTACTAATACCCTGTTACAGAACTGATTTTTTTTTTCTCCATTTTCACTAATGTTCTTCCTTGAATAAAACTTGTACTGTGAGAAACAGAAGAGGGAAGACATAACATTGAATGCTGACTAACTTCAAATTGCACACACACACCCCCCCAAAAAAAAGGGAAAAAAATCAGTAAATAAAGTTCTTTTTGCTTTTATATAATCAAGACAAAAATTAAGCCAGAAGAATGTTGTGAGTATAAATCAAAAATGCAGATTACTTAAGGAGTACCAATACAGCCTGTGATTCAGCATGTTTGAATGACCCTTGGAGACAATTTTAATAAACTTTGTAATTTACCGCTAGCAGTTGTACTTTTTATGCCGCATCCCAAGGCATTTGAACAGGAGTTAGTTATTCCCCAGGTGTTGAAATGACTGATGTGCTGTCTCAGCTCTCCAAAGAAGTACTGCAGCATTTCCAGAAGACCAGCCTGCAGGGGAATTTTTCTAAAGGGGACCCTGCAAGCCCCCATACCATTCATTTATAAATCCATGTCTCCCACATCAATGTGCGTAGGGAATCCCCAGTCGTTTGTTTGGAGTTGCCCTTTGGTCCTCATGACAATGACCTACAAAAGACTGGCACTGCTTGTGGTGGAGTCTGCTTGGCAATGCAGGGTTCCACCATGGAGTCCCAGGGTGCTTCATTTAGGGCCCCAGCACCCAGTCACAGGGTAGCATAGTGCTGTCTGGCTGGCTTTTGTATGGATGAGACTCGGGTCCCCAGTCCCACCAGTGCTGCCCATTTTTCTTGTAGACAAGTTGCAGGTGAGAAGCATAAGGCAGAGAACAAGCAAACCTTGGAAACTTGGCTGTCCCTTCAGGTGCCTGTGGGAGGTGGGTGAAGCCGTCTCAGTGTTTCTGAGCAGCATAGGCAAAAATCCTGTGATCTCCATGGAAAGAAGGGCTCTGGGGACACTAAAACCAGTGAAGACGAGATGAAGTCTGGCATTCACCTTCTGCTGTTTCTTATGGCACAGAAGGGCTGTGAGGGAGAACATTGCTGCTGCTGGGGACAGAATTTGTCCCCAGCCCTTCTCTGCAGCAGTAAGCCACCCTCACACTCCTACCCCATCCTCAAGGGCATCATCAGGACCTGCCATCCCCATTTCTGGGACTTTGGCATCGCAGAGCTGGTAGGCAGGCTGTGGCTGTTTAGCTGCTTGGACATATCCATGTGTTATGCTTAGAGCTGACCCCGAGGATGGGGATGGTTTGGACACTCTAGGCTGCATGGACACATGTGGTTAGCATAGGGGGTAGCCCAGCTCCAGGCTGTGGACCTTAGCTTGGCCCTGGAGCTTGAGGCAGAGCTGCTGGCAGCACAGAGCAGTCCAGAGAAGTCCAAAATCCTCCCTGTAACCCTCAAGCCCTGTAAATGGTGCCATAACAATAGCTCTGCAGCACTAACCCTGTCTGCTATTCAGCTGGGAAAACTGGATCCTTCGAGTGTCTACAGGGCAGATCAGCAAAGCATGACAGAGCGAAACCTGTCATTTCACCATGCTAATCACACCCTTTCTGAGAGGGGGCTTTTGCTTGTCTTTCAGCTGGGTTGAGAACTAGGCTTTAAAACACAGACTGAGTTGGTAACTAGCCTGGGGGCATTAGAGAAGTGGGACTGGCCTTGGAGGCTGGGGGATCATCTATGGGATACACTGAAGAGCTTTCGTGTATCTCATTGGGGTCCTTTCCAACTCTGCTGCAGTGACTAGAGAAACAGCATGCAAGAAGCTTCAAATCCACGACGCAGTTATCTCCATTGCCTGGAGTCCACCAGTCCCTGCTACGGCAACTCCTGGCAATGATATCTTGAAGGAAGAGCACATTGTGGGAATAGCATTTGATCAGAAGAAAACATTGTGTGTCAGCTCTGGACTTCCCCACTAGTCATGCTCAGGGCTGTGGTGAGACTTTTTGACTCTGCAGCATCTTCTTACAGGCCATGAATTAGGAGGAGGCAAGGGAAGTTCCTCTCTGGGGTCCCACTCAGTCTCTCCCAGGTTCGGCAGCCTGCTGAGCACCCTGGTCTAGCGGCTCTGTGGAAGGCAGAAGAGTCCCCAAACAGAGGATGTGGCTTGCAGGCTCCCAGGTTGGGTTTGCTCAGCTGAGACCTCTGCCTGTCCCACACTGGTTAATACATCTGCTGCTACCCCAACACACAGCATGTGCTGAGCGTGTGGGTCTGGTGCACAACAGTATTTTTCTAGGAATGAATCCCCCACAAATCTGTAAGGAACAGAAGAAGGGGAAAAACCTCAAACAGTTTTGATGTACTCCTTTAAAAAAAAAAAAAAGCTTGCCTTTCTTTTTTTTTTACCCCCAACTAAACCTGCTAATTAAGGCAGCAATATCTTCATTGCAACTTACAATTGGCAGGGCTGGACCAATCTTTTCCCTTTTATTAATTAGCTCTGCACTAATGACTTTTTTACAGCAGAGCTGGCTTTTGCTGGGGAAGGTTCTAGCACATTTGCTGGGGTGCTGGCTGGACTTGGAGGCCCTGCTTTCGGGAGCTGCACAAGGACAGAAGAAATAGGAGTCAACAAAGTGAGTTTGATCTGATCAGCCATGTGGAAATGCAGCCCAGAAACACTGTAGGGAAGCTGTAAGTGTAACTTATGTCGCTGAGCTTTTTATTTATCTTTTTATCCACCCCAATTACTGAGGCTGAGGTTTGGAATTGGAAGCAAGGAATCCGTGAGGGTTATATTTGAATGAAAATACACTGGAGTAATTTCTGAGGAACTGACCTTGACTGTTAGTACGTTCAGTGAAAGGTTAAAGGGAGCCTTTTAAAATGTTGCTGTAGGAAAAAAAAATGTTTTCCAAAAGCAGCAGCAGCCCCAGATGCAATTTCTGGGTCTAGTGAAGCAACATTTGATGAAAGGAGAAAGTTTTTAGAAAGAAAAGACTGACAGAGATTAGGTCATTGGCATCTGGAAATGTTTGTCTTTATTTTTAAGACCTTTACCTTGGAAGGCAAAGAAGTGCACTTGAGTAAATATAAAGCACTGCAGCCAAGAAAACCGTCCAGTAAGCAGCTTAAACCAACACACCGAGTCTTAGCGGCAAAGCCCTACAGGGGCTGGTGTTTCAGCCTGGGAAAACTTTGAGAAAAGGCAGCCTGGCCCCTGGCAGTGCTGCGAGGCTCGTGCTCTGGTGTGGTGGGGTGCCGGTTTCCTCAAGAGTCGCTTTGCTGCAACTTGCTGCTGCCCACTGAACTCACTGAAGCAGGTCTTCCTGCAAAGTCTGCCCATGTGCACCTTCACCCTGTCCTCGCTACCTCCCAGAGACCTGCCAATGGGCAAAACCATTTGCTTTTAAACTGTCGTGCGTTTCCCAAAAAACTCCAGTCCCCCCCAGACCTTGCCTCCCACCACCTCTCACACTGCCAAGCACTAAGACCTGAAATCATCCAGGTTTAACGCCTCTCCCCAGTGCTCTGAGCTGCTGAAGTTATGGCTGTGTTTATGGGCTCGCACTGGGAGCCTGTGGCTGGAGCGAAGCAGGTTTTAATTTCTTCAGAGTCCGTGTCAGTTCTAAACGGTATTATATCTGGGGAGTCTGGCTCTGCTCCATGCAGCAACATGGTTAATTAAAGGATTTAGCTTTTGGTCCAAGTAATAATTTTCACCGGACCCCAGTACTTTGTGGACGATTGTCTGTATCAAAATGACCGATTAAATGGGGTAAAGGAGGTCTGACGTGAAGAGATAATGACTGAACTGCCCGATTAGTACGGAGGAGGTAGCGAAAAGCAATTAAAAAGGGAGATCTGAATATTTTGGGACATGGAATCGGCTAATGAGAAAACAGGAGGAAATAATGAAAAAAAAGACAAGTGCTGAGTTAGGAATACAAATCCTTTAAAGAGAATCCAGAGGAATGAATTAAATATCATTTTGAGATTAATAAGAGACCTCTCTTAATAGAGTTTATTGGAGCTGACTGCTCCGATGGTCCCTTTCCATCTCAGCAGCACATTTCATTGTGTTTCCACGTTTGTTTCTTAGCTGTAATGTGCTTTTCTAGGCATTTTTTAAGGTTAATATAAATAAATCTCTGGGTTCCAAAAGTGGAATCTAATTGGAGCTTAAGAAAGAGCAAGCAGAAGGGAGGAATGTGGCTGAGTACATAGGAAATTAGAAATAAGAATAAAGAGCATCATGGGACTTGGGGAAAGAACAGAGATAACCGCACAGTGTGAGATGAATGCATGAAAAAGTGGAAAATTTTAGCTTGTTAGAAAGAGGAAATGGGACATGTTGCTGCAGACGTGACAGCAGATGGCAAAATTGAGCTACAGAGACAGAGCAGAGAAACAACTGGAGAGATTAGAAGAGGCTGTAAAGGTGATGCAGCTTTGCTGCCACCAAGCAGAATAAATGCAGCCTCCTCCATTCACGATGGAGGTCCCAGCCAGGAGCTCAGCTGGTGGCTGGCTCCAAGGCACACTTGGCTTGGGCTCTGGCTTTTGTGTCCTCTAGCAACACAATTTCCTGGAAGTGTCAGTAACACTGGTTTTCTTGTGCACCCGAGGCCACTGTGGCCATGCGCTTCTTGGTTTCCTCTTCCCACTGATGTCTAACCGCAGCGGGGAGCAGTGTAGCTTTGGTTGCTCTTGCTAATTTGAAACATAGAACCCAAGACTCGGCACCTCCTGTGGTCACACTGTGACAGCAGTGACCTGGCAAAAGAAATGTAAACCTCTAACCATTCCATAGTTAGTATCACCATCCACTCCCTTCTGGTATCAAGCTCATGAGAAAGGGTGGTGGTCTTGGCAAGGGGCCTCCAAATGATCGCTTGGGGGAGTGCTCAGAACTAAGAGAAACGCTGTAGGGCTTCCTACAGAGAACTCTTTGTCAGGAAGGCTTATCTCCTTACCCTGTGGTAAGCTCAGCTTAAGAGCTCCCAGTAGATTGAAGCTGAGATAGGAGCCCACGGGGACACTGGGAAGATGGATGCAAACCGGAGTGTGCAAAAAGCATTGAAAGTTCTGGGAAGGAGGATGTCAGGAAATGATCTCTGGTATAAGTTCATCGACTTTCTTTAGTCATTCAAAGACTGAGCGTTCTCTAAGGGAAAGGGAAATCCTCCACTTCTCAAAATGACTTCTTTTTTTTTTTTCCTAAGAATGAAAGAAGGAACATGTTCTACTACTGTTTCAAAAATTTATTTATTGTTTAAAATATATCTAGCTAAAATGAAAGTGTTGTGGGTATGATTTTTTTTTCTTTTTTTTTTTTTTAATACCTAGGAAAAAGAAGTGAGCTAGATTTCCAAATCAGGGAATAAGTCCTGTCTATAGTTATGTTTTCTAAAACAAAAAATATTGAGGCCTGTCTCTCCTCACTCACGTACCAGCATATGCTCTATAATTCTACTGATGTTAGTGAACCTTGAATCCTTGAAGGTAACCCCTTTTCATGCATAGATGTACATTTAATGAAGATTCAGGGCTGCAAAGTTGCTCTTGAGCACCAGAGCTGGTGTCATGCTTAACGAAGGCATCCAGTAGTTAATACATGCCACACAATCATCTGCATATTTAATTCAGGGCAGAGAATTTCTGTGGAGAAATCTATAGCTTTTAATCCAGTGATGAATCATTTATGGGATTTTGGATTATTCACTTTGCACTGAATTAAGTTGTCTCTCTTTCACAAAGTGAGACCTCCCCCGACACGGTCTGCATCACAGACTGGGCTGCACAGTGATGTATGTTACTGGGATGAATTATTTATTGGATGTTTTAGATCACTTGCCCAGCAGTGGAATTTTAAATCTGTTCATATCCATTCCTAAGTATATAAGAAGGATTTTATGTACATTAAATTCATCTCTCCTTCCTCCCTCTCCCTCCCTCCAGTGCACTAGTGAATTATCCATGAAGTTTGGGTTGGGTTAGTTTTAGATGCAAACTCTCCTTTAGGGGATGCAGTGGCAGCATCCTGGTGTGGGGGACTGTTTGTCCAAGCTATTTTTGGAGCTGGTGTGCAGAAGGTGTTTGAGTGGGCCCTTCAGCTCCCAGTTGTGTCTTACTTTAAAAATCATGGAACTGAAATGATTGTGATTTCTTAGTTTGTAATGCACATGGTATAGTCCTCTTAAGCCCAAGTGAGCTGTGCAGAGGACTTATCAGTGGACCTTAGTATGAGCAGGAGGGAAACTCCCAAAGACTGTAATGGTCAAGCACTGATTTTTTTTTTTTAATTTTTTTTTTTTTTAATTTCACCCTGCAAGCGTCAGCCCAGTCTGGAGCAGAACTTTCCCAGAGCTTTCCTGTGAGCTCTGCTTCAAGGACAAGGGGAAATCAATCTCTCAATGGAGTGGTGAGTCAATACTGCTTTTGAATTCTGCATGGTGTTTTATGCCCTTGGTCCATTATCTAATGGAGAATATGATGAGGTAATTATGGAAATACACAAATTGCAACCTCATGAATACCAAAGAAATTCGTGATGATCCATGCTAAAAGAATGCATAAAAATGCAAATCGTTTGTAAATGGGGAGCAGTAAATCTTGTTAATATTAATAACTTAGAGCATTTAATTGCATCAGGTCTGGACGAATTCTAACCAAAGCCCTCTGAAGAGAGGTTTTTAAGACTCTATCCTGTCAACTGTGTACCATGAAGTAAAGGGAAGCTCTAACTTGTATCTACTTGGTATATGGTTACCTTTGGCTCCCTCTATAGTCGAGGGAGGGAGGATGGAACTGGTCCAGAAGGTGATCCAGCCCACCCAAGGGAAGGTGGGGGATGCTCTTTTGTGGGAGAACTTCAGAACTCAGTTGGGCATTGCTAACTATGTGCAAGACCCTGGATCCATATTGTAGAGACTCACAGTATGAGACTTTGTATCTGCTGTGTGGCTTTGACAGCACAGTTAGGTTAAATAGCACTGTCAAAGAAAATGTCCTGTGTGTATAAAACCTCATTGCCTTGTCAGCTGTGCAGGCGCTGTCCTGGCTGGACCAGTGCTGGGGAGCATGGCTGTCTCTGAAGTTAATACCAGTGGATTGTCCTTGAGGTAGGATCAGCTCTCTGTCTTCTTCTCTAGGCCAAGACGTCTGTGTCATTCTAGCTTTTTAAAAGACTTTTTTTTCCCCAGTTGCATCATTAATGGTTAAGAGCATGTAGTAGGCTACCAAGTAAGGAGTTCTAGTAAAGTCCGTCACATTGTCTCTGTAGAAAGCTAGTTTATGAGCTGTAGGCAAAAATGTCATCAATCTGCTGAGTTATGCCAGTTTTCTCAGTCTGCCAGCACTTCTGACAAGCTTGTTCCACATTGGGTCTCCGATGTTAATGGTGATGCTCTGGACACCATCAGCATCATTGATCTGAGCATCTTTACAGGCTCTGTGGCAGCTGTATCACAGTACAGAGGAGATGGTAGAGAACCAGAGCCTGCAAAAGACTTGGAACTTGCAGAAGTCCATTAAGTAAATCAGTCTTAACACTGGCATGAGAGGCCATTGACCGTGAATTTCTGTGCTGTTTCTGACCAACCCGATTGCTGCTTCTCTCTAGGTCACTTGATTTACAAATCTGGGGAATGGTTTACTGGAACCGTAACTGCATCTTAAGCACGGGTATGGTGAACACAAAGGCCACAGCTGAGTGAGCTGGGGATATATCTAAGTGATGACTGAGTGCCTCTGCTTTCCCTGGGAGCCTGCTCTGCTGGGGTTGCCTCCTTCAGACACACTTCACAGGGTATGAAACCCCTCCGGTGCTGATGAGGAACGGAGCTGGTTTATTAAGCTTGTTGAGAGGTGCCCAACATGGATGTATGGATTGCAAAACCCATGGAGGTCCTGAGACAGCAGTGTCACCAGAGTTCTTTGAACCAATTTTAATACTGGAAGGAAGATGGTGGGAAGCTACAGGGCCTCCCTTTCTGCAGCTTAAGTACTGCTTGGCCACTTCTTCTGTAAATAATCACCGGGCTGGGATTTGCCCTCAGGCTTCTCTCTGAGTTTTGTCATATCACATCACATCACATCTTGTTTGGGTTTGTGGGAGGTGATCCCAGTAGCATACTGGAGAGGAAAGGGAGAAGAAGTTCCAGCTGTGTTCAGATTTTTTGCCTGTTGTTGTGATACCTCTGGCCGGATGCGTGGGGCTTTTGTTAGGAGTCTGCTGGGCTGAGATTCCCCCTAGATACCTGCTCACTAAGGCTTTCCCAAGCCATTATCAAACTCTTTCTTTGTTTCATTTCCTTGAAACTTTGCCAGGTTTGT
Organism: Bucorvus abyssinicus; assembly: GCA_009769605.1. Lineage (NCBI taxonomy): Eukaryota > Metazoa > Chordata > Aves > Bucerotiformes > Bucorvidae > Bucorvus > Bucorvus abyssinicus. Next base: position 10,898,423 of record CM020041.1, read on the forward strand.
CAGTGGCCGGGTGTTTGGTAGGGCTCATATTTATCAGCGTGTTCTTCCCTCTTCAGTTCATTCATTTCCTGTCTATTGCTGAGTTATTCTTCAAAAGAAATTAATTTTATAATACAAAGATACTGGATGACACTTTCAGACATGATGCCTACAGCTTCATAAAACCTGATGAAGGAGAGAGGAATATTCCCAGAGAAAATAAGAAAAGGTCATGATTTATTGCTTATAAACAGCTCCCCAGTTCTATTATCTTTGCCGGGTAGAAGCCTGGAGATCTAGACTAGGCTTTATAATTCACATTGAAATTCACCGTATCACGTCTCCTGCAAAGTCACATTTTTGAATGATACGGCAAACCCTATTAAACAGGTACTCATTAAACTACGACACCTTATAAATTCTTCCTGAGTTTTGTTGACAGTACACATCAAACACAAGCCATTAAGTGCTTTTCATTTTCCTGGTAGTATGCAATCATAATGCATTACATGACAAAATAATGTGTTTACATGACAGATTTAATGCTTGATCTGCTACATGAAATGCTTCCGAGCACCAGAAGATAAGAGAAAAATGTAACATTATACTTCCAAGTGTCTATTAATTCTTAACTAATAATAAATTACAGTGGGATGCTGATGGAAATGGATGCGAGATGTACATACACACGTAAGGAATTCATGAGGATCAGTGACACGGCAATGAATACTAAATACAGACATCATAACTAGAGCTAAAATTGAGCATTTCTCTGTTGGTAAGAGAGCTCCCAGAGCCCGTTCCTCCCTCCAAAATGGTGCCAGCAGGAGTCCCAGCTTGCCCTGTCCTGGGAATTGGCCAGGCACATGGACAGCCCTGAAACTGAACACCAACTCTGAGGACATGAGGGTGTCCTACACTGCCCTGGCAGACCTTTCTATCAACCCTTTGTGTTACGCTGGGGCTGAAAGAATTACCTTCTTGTCTCTCTTAAACCTTGCGAGCATTAAGGCTTGCTATAAAGAGTTGGTTTTCTTTATAAATTTTCAGCCTGTGCCGAGCTCCACAGCTGAGGGAGCACCATGGGATGGCTATGCGGACCAGGGAGCAGCCTCTGCATGGATGTTGTGGAGGGATGATGGTTTCATTGAGGGACAGGGCAATCGACAATCCTCTGCGGTTGGGAGAGACGAGCAAGTCAACCCTTGCTTGCAAGGGTTTGCTTGCAAGGGTTTACTTGCAAGCTGTCTTCCACCAGCAAAAGAAAGTAATCAAGTTTCTGGTTTTTTCCAGCCAAAAGACCCCCTCTTTTTCCCCCTCCTTGGCTTCTCTAGCTGGGAACTGGTCCATCCCTGCACCTCCTGGGCTGATCTATGCAACCTGTGCACAGCGCTGGGCAGGTAAGGTCCAGCCACTCCAGCCCATGCACTTCCAAATCAAACCCCAAGGGAAGTTTTGCACCCACATGAATGAGTTGTGATTGAGCAACGATTTCATGCTTTGGTTTGGATAGTGCGTTCTACCTGTCTTCAAAACAGAGCACAGGCAGATTTGGTCTCGGGGCATTCTGTGCGAAATTTCATTTTTTTCATTAGAAAACTTCTAAGGAAACTTTTTGCTTTTGTTTTTTTTGTTTTTATCAAAAGTTGTTGCTAGTTTTAGGGTTTCTTTGTGAAGAACCGTCCTTCAACAGATCTAATTTCTCCATAGTGCTACTAGTCCACCGCTAACCCTTTCCCTCCACGCAACCCTGCTGTAATCCATGAGTTAGTTGATTTCCAGCCCCAGCAGATAACTGTCATGCCTTGAATTTGGAATTTCAAGGGTGATATTCAGCTACTTCACAAGTTTAGAGCACGAGGGCAGTTGTGTCTATTAATCTCCAAAAAGAACCCAAAACTCGGTTTTTTATTGCAAGTGGAAGCTAAGGAGGAATTGCTATGTGGGAAAACAATGCTGTAATAATGACACACAATCAAAGGGAGGGTAATAAACCTGCTAGTTCTCTATATTTACTGGGGGAGTTTGCTGGGGAGCAGGATCTGAGGCTTGTTTTAACCACAGACAGCTTTCCCTTTCAGTTTATTATGGCTTTCTCAATCACTTTGCTCATCTGATGCTGGAGGCTTTTATTTGCTGATAAGGGCTGTTAACCAGTTGCAGAGTCAGACCAATGAAGTTACGTAAAATACAGCAAACAGTCTTTGGCAGGTTAGAGCCGTGGTGCTGGAGAGTAAAGGAGATGGGAGAGCTCCTGCCCCTCCTGCTGGAAAGGGAAACGTCCTGAGGAGAGGACAAATTGCAGTGAACCATATATATAGCTCACTGTTTTACTGCAATTTGTTCCCCCCTCAGGAGGGGACGTATATACATATATATAAGTATATAGGTGTGAGGGTGGTCACAGCACCGAGCCCGTCAGGGTTCAAGGAGCATCTGGATGATGCTGTTAGTCATATGGCCTAGTTTTAGGTAGTCCTGCAGGGAGCTGGGCTCAATGGTCCATATGAGTCCGTTCCAACTTCAGCAAGCGCTGATGGGACAATGACTCCCTCTTGCTTATTCTGTTCCTTCTTTTTCAGAGAAATTTCTGAAGTCCCCATTAATGGGGAAATGAATAACAACTGATGATTTGCAATGGGAGGAGTGCTAAGACTGCCTTGCCCCAGTCTGGTGCTGTGAGCAGCATCTCTTAGTCAGGAAATGACCAGTTAAGCTCCAGGAGGTCTTGGAGGTACATTAAAGGCTACTTTCAAAGTGACTTTGTAGTACCTTTCCTTATCTGGATGCAAGCAGTAATAGAAATGTTAAAAACCCTTGATGGTAACATTGCAGTTTTCCTTTGAGCAGTCTCTGGAGTTGTGTCTCTGCAAGCCTAGATGCAGGAACAGTGCTATGGCTGCAGCGTTTCCTTTTCTAGCAAAATGGTTTCTAGGAGCAGAGCATCAATGTGTGCCCATGGGTGCTTTGAAAAATCCCAGGCTTTGCTGAGAATTCAGATTTTCTTGTTTATAAGCCATGTCTGGCAGTGTGGTCTTATTTCATGGCATTTTGGCCCCAAGACAGTATTTCTAACCTCTGGAGCTCTGCGTATGATGCTACTGCAAAATTCAAGAGGAGAGTGCTATTAGCTTGGTTCTTAAAGGGATCTTCAGCATGGAAAGCTGGAGTGTAGGACACAAGGTCTTATGATCCATGGTGAACCTGGTTTTTTTTTTGGTTTGGGATTGGAAGTTTATTCTTTACAGGTTCTGGGTTTTTTTTTTTTTTTTTGGCAGAGGCAACAGTGATGCTGGGCGTGCTTTGTTTTCCTTTCTCATCCATTATTTATTTATTCTTATTTGCCCCTTTCTGAGAGAATTAATCTGGAACGTCATGTCTGGAAGGTCATGTACAATTTTTTTTAATATATATATGCATATAGAGTTTTCTAACTTTTAAAAATATACATAGTTTTTATAACCGTAAAAAACTGTATAGTTTAAAAAGTTAAAACCAACAACACAACAAAAAACCCCTCCTAAACTAGAAAACCAAACCCAAACCAAAAACCTTTTCCCAGCATACAGCTACTATCTTCCAGGTTCCTCTTGCAAATTGCTAACATAATTCAGTTGACCTGAGTGCACTTTTAACAGTTTCTGCAATTTTACAATTTTTAAAGGTTTCTAATTTGCTTTAGCTCATTCTGTGTCCTCAGAGTTGTGGGTTCCCTATAAACCCTGTGTTTCTCATCAACTGTTTGGAGATCTCAATTACTGGAGCACAACAACACCTAGTTTTAAAATAATTTCCCAGAAAAGCAGGCATCCTTTTCAAATCTCACCTCCATTTGGTCATCGCTTGGAAAATGAGGAGCATCAGATTTTGCAAAAGCATTTTAGTTCCTTTTAACTCTTTCAGAATCTTTTTGCCCTGAAACAAATTGGAACAATTCTGTAGTACCTTCTTATAAAGCCTCGCCTCTCTCAGACTGTGTATGATAGAAAGACACCTACCCCCTACTTTTAGTCTTGAGAAATTTCCATCTACCCACAAAGAAATATGAAGTCAAAACTGATGGCTATGGAAGTAGTCCACCGTACTGTGACAGCTCCTCTGGAGCAGAGCAGCAGCACTGGTAGCCTGGGAGAAAACTGAGGACTGCAAAAACCAATTCATTTGATTTTCCTTTTCCTCTCTGGAAACAGTTTGTTCAAAGTCCTCTGGAGTTGGGGAGACTGAGAGAATAGTTTTAAAAGATCTAGGAAGGGATTTACTCTTTGCATGAGTTGACAGACTGTGATCTTTGTTGTAAAGCAGTTGATTGAAAACCAGGGAAGGAAAGGCTGTTGAAAGGTGAGAATCCTGTGAGCTTGGCTCAAGGAAGTAAAGCCCAGCTTTCAAGCTAGTTTCTTTCCCGTTTCTTTCCTGAAAGATGTGCACGTTCAACGGATAGAGATCTGAGGGTGTTTGGATGGGTATAAAGCTGGAAGGTAGTGATGGAATGTCTTCTGTTGCAGAGCAGAGTGAGTTCAAGGTGCTCGCTGCGAAAGCTTGATGGCACTTTGACCAAAGGTTTGTTAAAGTAACAGATTTCCTCTGTTTCTATAAATGTATGTGTATAAACTTCCCAAACTGCTACTGCATCTGCTCTCTCTCCTCTAGCAGTCTGGATTTAGATCCAGTGCATTGTGACACGGTCTCAGCAGAGCAGATTGGTGCCCTGACCCTGTGTCTTCTGCTGCCTCGCAGGCTGTGATTGCTGCGTTCACACTTGATGGATTTGCCCAACTGCTTCATAGTGTGGAAGATCACTTTCCAAACTGTGGTCTCTTAACTGTGTATAATATTGGCACTGAATGTGACCCTCACTTCAGGAAAGGCTTTTATGAATCCTTCTAGACAAAGTGTCTGTCAAAGACAAAGAGTCTGCCCTTGTGCATGATGTTGTGTGCAGTGGATTCCTTTTTCCACCCTCTGCGGGAAGGATTTGAGATTTCCTTGGCTGATGTTACATTTTCTGATGGAGATGCATTAAAAATTGATTACTTTTTTTTCTTAGCAGGCTCCACTACTTTCCTGCTGGGGCTATTTATGTAGATCTAGATTAAAATTTCTCCTATTTACTCACAAATTTTATTGGTGTGGTAAAATCCATGCCATTTTCAGCCAAGCCTGTTCCATTTGGAAATAAGATAAAGATCTCCTGAGTTCAGAAAGCTTTTCTATAAAAACTCTCATCTGAGGCACAAGTGGGGTCAAAGCAAGCTAGAAGCTGAGTTCTGAAGTTTTATGTGCCGCTTCCTCACCAGAGCTGCCACCTGAGACCAAAATCTACCAGTGTGGTTTTCCCACATTAAATCCCCCCAATGATCAAAGTTTTACTTCTCGGCACTTCTACTTGTGGGTTAATAAAATCCACAATCTTAACAGACTCAGCTGCTTTCCTCCTGCTGCACCATCTTTGAACCCCTCTGAGATGCAGAAATGAGGCATGCAGCTGGCTGTCACCTCCAAGGGGTTTGCTCCCAGGGTGATACTATGCCTGGATACCAGGTTTCCTATAAAATATAATTGCTGCTGCCTTCTTTTAAGAAACAACCAGACGAAAGAGAGGTGCTGAGGGCAAAATCCCTTCTCTATAAAGTAAGCTGTGAGTTACAGCATGTGCTCATGCATTGGAAATCAGGAATTCATTTCTACCTTTCTCCTGAGGGAGTCTAAACCCTCTTCTCCCAAGAGAGTGGCTGAGCCAGTGGCTGTTCTGGAGTAGGGACACCTTCATCCATCGTCCGGAGCTAGAGTATTAAAAAAAAAAAAAAAAAAAAAAGATTTGGGTCCCACTGGTGGCAGTGAGAAAGGACTGTCAGAAAGGAGCGGGATACAGTGAAAGGGAGACCCGGGCTCTGGACCCTACCCCAGCATTGCTTTGCATTTTATATTCATCATCCATTCAACCCAGTGTACATCTTTTGGACCAGAAACAAAGTCCTTTTCCCTCTCTGTGAATGTCTTAGCAAGCAGCTTATACCCACATAGATCCTGTGTCCCTTTTGCCTGTTAAGAAGATTGCAGGTGGATCATCCCTCTGGATGGTTCGACTTTGGCAGGATCATTTCCAAGGCAGCTGCTAATCCCTGTGCAATGCCGCTCTTCCAGACCCTTCACTCCAGGACCGGGATCCACTGCAGTAGCCAAGCACCCTTACTCAACCCCAGAAACTGCCATGCCTAAATTTCAGATACAGAAGTTCCTTTCATCCAGCCCCAAGTATATGCACACAGGAATAAGTGAGCTACTTGATGAACTGATTAAAGATTTATAGTTCTTAGAGCACAAAGCTGTCTTTTGGGGAAAATGCTGGATCAGAAATCCATCTCTGTCCTCACTAATCCACGTATTATTCTCTCTCATTACTCTATATTGATTCATTTCCATTTCATGTTGCAGCATTGGGTCACCAGCGTGTGTCTGATATTGCAATACGTTATTTAGCTGTCTCCTGACTCGCTTTGGTATTTGGTGGCATCTGTTAGCATGGCACACTGCTCTCTGCTTATTTATTTAATGATAGTACCTGACTTTTTTTTTTTTTTTAATAATACCAATATCCTACTGGTCATACTCTGTCTGAATCCAAAGTTAACTCTTTTGTGCCTTCTATTTTCTTTCCATTTTACTACCTGCAAAATGCTATCAGGAGTTGTTTCTGTCTCCTCAGACTTTCCAAGGGATACAGATCCTATTTATGGTGTCATCCCACATGAATTCACAAAGGAAAATAGAGAGCAGAGAGCTCTCCTCTGCTATCACACAGCTCTAGGCTGCCATTCAAGAACTGGAGTGAAGTACCGGGATATTTAGGGAGCTTTGCAAGAGAATATGTACCCAGACTGAGTGCTGCACAGACCCAGTGTCGTAGGACCAGACTTCTGCCTATTTTTCCTCTCAATCTATATATTTTGGATGACATATTTCAAGTCAGGGATTCCTCTCTCTCTAAGGAAGGGAAGGTGGGACTTGTTTTCCTGGTTGGGGTTCCTAGTGTTATTTTAATACAACGAGAAATCCTTTCCTCTTCCCAAGGTCCACCACATCCCAGCTACTTGTCTCTAAGAATATGGGAGGAAAGCAGCAAAGGGTTCTTGCTTTCTAGTGACAAGAAAGTCGCTGCAGCAAACGCCAGCCCCAGTGCTGTGCTCCTGCTTGGGCTGAGCACAGACGTGGACTGGCATTGCTAGCACCGAGACGGACGCAGAGGAGCGCCGTGTTCCCCAGCTGCCTGCTTGCACAGCCCTTGTCTTTCTCAATGACTGGTCCCCCTGCAGAGGGGCTGCTCCATGTCTCTCTGGGCGTGACCCACTTGCTGCCTCTCATCTGTTGTGATGGGCTTTTAATATTTTAAAATGTCAGAGAACGTGTATCAGCCCCAGCGGTGATGAAACCTTTCTTCGCTGTTCCCAGGCTTGTAGAAGTGGTGTTGCAAGGGACTGCAGAGCACTTCTGTTTAGTCTCAAATCTACTTGTAACAGCTGGGCCGTATCATCTCCCCTGCTCAGAGCAGCACAGCGTGGTGACCCCTCTCAGCAGGCTGCTTTCTCAGTTTCAGCTGCATCGCTTCAGGGTGTCTCTCGGCCCTTCCTGAGATGCACAGCAGTTGCAGAGTGGCAGTATTCTCGGGATTTCTCGTAGTTTTCCTTTGCTGGACCGCCTGAGCCACAACAGCAATACCTCTAGCATCACTCTCCATCAATTAGAAAATCCTGTGAGTTTCCTAAACTGCAGCTACTCCTCTCACCTTCTCTGGATTCATAATAATAAGAAGACAGCTGGACTGTGCTGTGTAACACATTCCTTGGTTGGCCAGAACGCTCTGTTTCACAAGTTTTGAGGACATGGCAATACCTTAAATCCAGGAGTTCAGTGACACAACTATGCCAACAACTGCCCTATCCCATGGCTGGGTAGAGAAGAGTCAGCTATTGGAGAGACATCACAGTAGGGTTTAGGAGAGGCTTGGCTGCTGGAAATAAGTGATGCTCAGAACACCTTTATGGGCTCCCTCCGACTGATAATGTGAACAGAGGTCTTGCAGATAACCCACTCAAGTCTATTTGGCAGGACTAAAAGCCCTCAAATTTTAAATTCCTTTTTTATTTTCCACCTTATCAAGCACGTGGGTCTCAGCTGAATAGTATCCCTAACCAGAATGGACATCAGGTCCTGTTCTCCAGAGCGACAATTTCTGTTCAGACTTTGTCTCCCGTTCATCCAAGGAGGACTGCACTCAGAGAGCAGAGCAGTGCGGGTGTTGGTGCACCAGGGCTGGGTTGTGGGGGGTGTCTGGCGTACGCCTGTACCTGCTGTGGTAAGATGAGCTTTGACTCAGTTCTCCCACAAGAACAGTGGGATTTTGACTAAAGCATCTTCCAGAGGTGCAGTCAGTTGGGCTTTGGAGATACTGATGAGAGGTGTGGGGACTTCACCAAGAACAGTCTGAGACCTCTCCTTGTTTCGTTTCTGGGTTGACTTCACCAAGAACAGTCTGAGACCTCTCCTTGTTTCGTTTCTGGGTGGACTGCATCCAAATCACAGCCATAGTTTTTACTGTGCCTTTCTCCACTCAGCACCATTATTTCTTCCCTATGAAAACACTGATTTCCAATACTGACTGGCTTTGATTTTTCTTGATAAACAAAATTGACCTCTAAAATGTCCCATGGATTCTTACTTTTCTAAGTCTTAAGTTGTTTTGTGCTTCTTTTTTTCAGCTGGTTCAAAATTTTTTAATATGCTTTTAAAAAAAGCCATTAGCACCAGAGTTGAACCAACATTCTGGGTTAGTCTTGCCAGTGGCACAGCTGGGAATAAACCGCACCTTCTTCCTTCTGCTTGCTCTTGTGTGGTTGATCTGGATATGTCCCCGGTCTTTAATTCAAATACTTCCTGAGACAGAAAATCTATCAGGCGCTAATGGAAGATGTTCCCACGGTTAATTACTGTCTTTGATTTGCAAAAATAAATAAATAAATAAATAAAAATTTAGAAAATGACTCCAAATACTTAGCTTGGATTGATCCAGTTTCAACTTTCAGCTATTGGGTCTTATCCTGCCCCTGTCTGCTAGATTGAAGAGCTTGCTCTTAATAGAAAATCATGTGGATACTTTAGTGACCTCTTAACCTTCTCTTGGTGCAATCAAATAAACGGAAGCACTTTGGTCTCTTACTGCAAGGTAAGCTTTCCTGGCGAGGGTCAGGGCAGGCCAGCAGGGTCCAGGTCAGAGCTCACAAAAAAAGAAAATATTTATGTTCTTGGCCCACTTTCTGGAAACCCAAAATAGATGAACTGTGAGAAGGGATTGGGTGCTTAAATACATTTCCTCTCTCCCCTCTTCATAATTCAAATTCACAGAGAACTAATGGATAAAATTAATCAGGCACTGTGTCATTCATCTCCTTCATGAAAAGGGAGGTGAACATTAAGCTACATTAAATATTACTTTCTTATGAGTAAATTAAGATTTCATACAAATACAGTTAATTAAAGATTGAGACCAGCCAATCATGGGAGTATATACAAGAATGATTTGAATATGGATGCTGCAAGTTTGAAGGAGGAAAGAAGGAAACCTGTCTATGCCCCTAAAAAAACATTTGAACAACTTAGTGCTGCATTTCGTATTTAAGTGAATGAAGGCATTTACTGCTAAGGAGATGATAAATGTGCTGGAAAACAAGACTAAGCTATTAAAATAGGAAGTTCTTGGGGTATAACACTTGGCAAGTGTGGAAAAGGGAAGGAAGTGATTACTGGGAGCATCTGATAGGAAGGGCTGTGCTGGGACCCATGAGACTGACAGGCACCCGAAGTGGTGTCTGGTGGTCCCTTTCTTGGCCTCTTTGGCTTCCTGACCTTCCCTCTTGCCTCCCACTCTTCCTGATGAGCCCTGATCATGCTGTTGCTCTGTAGATCTGCAAACGAATGTGAATGAAGAGACAATCTCTGCCCAGCAATTTTTCCAACCTATGTGGACTTGTTTGTCCAAAATAACAGTACTGTAGGCTGGGTTAAGAAGCTGGTCATAGGAGCAGAGTCCTGTTGAAAAAAGATAACGCAGTCCTTAAATCATAGGAGATTTGGGAGATTCTTGAATTATGCTAGTATAGCTGGGTGAATTTCATGGTTTTAGTGACCTCCAACCAAGGACAAAAAATACTGCTTTCTGTTTAAAGCCACTTTCTGCAAAAATAAGATATAGTTTCTGGACACAGAAGAATGGAGGCGGCGTAGTTTCAGAAGCCTTCTGTGGGACTTATATTTGCAAATTTTTCATTTGTTATAACACATTGATAGGATGAATTCAATGTCCCCATTCCCTTCTGGAACTGACCTTCTCCCGGGAACAGGTTGCTGAAGCATTTAATATTTAGATTGCTGTAAAAACTACCTGCAGCAAAAACTACAGTAGGAAAATGGGACCATTATTAGGGTTTTGTCGCAGCATACCTTCATTGCCCTTTCAATTCAGGTTATGGAACATTAGGCAACGGATCTCCTTCAGATCTCACTTTGCAATTGTAGACCTGGCATTTCAGTGCACATTGCTGGGATAGTGAAGGTGGGTTTGGCTCTGCCTTTGCTTTTCTCCTGTGTTGAAGGAATGGAGTCTTGCTTTTCTGGTCATAAATCACTTTTAGTTATGGGAGGTTAAGAGGAAACTTCTCTGGAACTGGGTTATCCAGCGATTGACTACTGAGGAGGTTTTGTACCTTTCTTTGAATTATCTGTCTGTCATCACATACTTGCTTGACAGTTGTGAGGACGAGAAGGCTGTGTTGGCTCATACAATTCAGGAGACTAATGCAACAACAATCACTTACATTTTAGAGAGCGCTCATGAGGAGGGGGGAAAAATCCACTGAGTGGTCACAGGAGTGTTTTGCTCATGTCATAATCACTAAACCATAACAGCCGGGAAAGGGCTGGAGACCATCCTCCTTGGAGGATTTAGTCTTTGTCTCAGCTCTCTCAGCAGTGGCATGTACCAGCCCGCACTGGCAATGCTATGCAGGTTGGGTCAGAGGGAAGCTGAGCTGTGTGTTACGCATACATTTAGTTATGTCACATGCAGGACAGAAGAAAAAGTAAAATAATGGTTATTTTGATTTCAGATGTATAGGCACTGTCTCTGCTGGGGAAGAAAAAAAAAGAATCTGTGCAAGGAGAGGCAGTGTCTTTTGGTATGATTAATGCAGAACAGAACGGGGGGTAACACAAATGCTAGGAAAGATGACAAGGGAGAAAGGGAGGGACAGAGCAGCTCCTGGAAAATGTTCGGCTATTAAGTGACACGCTTTTGCTATGCTTCCAATAGCCAGCTCTGCAGGTGGACAACACCAGGCAGACACAAACTCTTATTTTGTGTAAGCCAAGTGTGACTGTTTCTTCAGTCTTTAGGTGTAATTCACGTGGGAACTTTACAATAAATTTTCTGATCAAGAACCTTCCGCTTCATCCAATTCCTGATTAATTTGATTCACCACTTAAATGTAATTGAAAATTCAGGAACCCGCTCCCTTGCGTTTAGAATAATAACGACCAATATATTTTCCTTGGTTTAAATCTCTTTATGTAGGTATTGTGAGGTAATTCAATCATCAGCTCCAGGGTGCAACTATTTAATTTGTGCAGAGGGTGGCATTTCAGCACCACGGAAGGTAAAGGAGTCCAAGAAAAATATGTGAATCACAAGAAGAAAGATAGGGACAATCAGGGAGTTATTTTGCTGATATTTCTGGCTGTGCCACTGATCTGTCTAATGACTTTGGTCAAAACAAAGGCTCTGAAAGCAGCACAGAATAGCTCCAAAGCCAGAGAGAGGAGTTCGCCATTTTCTGGCAGGAAAGTCTGTATAAGTGCATCTGTTCTGCCTACTTTTCCAACTGTCTTCTACTACGATAATAAAAGATAAATGCATGCTTGGCCATCCATTGAAAGAGCAGCACTGACGACTTAGATTACCTCCACATCCTAATGACTCTGTCGAGAATGATGGCTTACATGGAAAAAGCAGTAGCAATTTTTTTTTTTCAGGAGCATGTGAAAGATTTATAGCAAACTTGCATCTTAGTTCTAGTGAAGTATCTGGATTAGTACTAATGAAAGACTATATTTTAGATTTTAAAAAACAGTCACTTATGGATTGTGGATATAAAACCCTCTGGTTTTTGCTCCTGACTAAGATTCTTGTTTGTTGTTGCTGCGGTCAGCAAATGGAAAGCGCCTGTTTTCTGCAGTGTGCCTTGCTGGGAGGAAAATTGTCAACATAAGAAGTGAAGGAGACTGGTGGGGGAGGCATTATATATTCCTTTTTAATCTTTTTAATATCCATGTATAAGGGACACAGAGCCTGCAGTGACCTCTCTCCAGGTGATGGAGTGCCTCTGCTCAAGGTCACTTGTTTATGCTGCTATTTGTTTGCTCTGGAGCCCACCTATCTTCTTGAATAATTCACGAGCACGCTTGGGTCCGGGAACCCTCTTTAATGAGTTCAGGAAGCAGCCAGGGCTCAGTGCTGCAATCAGCTTCAGACTGCTGAAGTGCAGAGCATGGGGCACCATATGCCAGCCCAGGGCTCCAATGTGTACGTGAACAATATTGGTCTTTCAGCAATTTACACTCAGTGAGGACAGGAGATGGAATAGACTCCAGCAGGAGGCTGCCAGGTCCCCCCAGTGCTGCTGCTTCTTCAATCCTTCAAGATAGTTAAAGTTGGTAAGTGAGGGACAGAGATTTAATTTCTGCTAGGAGAGCACTCTGATGCTCCTGTTCCTTTCTGACTTGTTTTCCCTCTCTAGGGCCAGATCCTGCCTGTTTTGTAGGTTTAACTGAGTCATTGATGCTGGAGTAAAGCACTGCTTAATGGGAAGTGAGGGTGATCGATCTGGACCTGGAGAAGCCAGTGCAGATGGTTATAGTCTGTCTTTAGAGGATTTGGAATATGTCACTTGCTCATCTGCTGAAAGCTTCTCACTCACGACGCTGTTCACAAACCCAAGAGCAAACCAATCTTGTGCTTTCTTTTATGACAGATTTCTGGTTGTGTGGCAGAGGGAACTGGGTCTTTCATGGACTCTCATGGCAATATCTGTTATGCTATGACTCAAGAACAAGAAATGTGAAAAGATCCATGAATGCACTTGCTGTTGTAGCCGCCTGCCTTCACCCTCCTTCTGCTGAGCTCTTCCTCTCTGGGAGGAGCCAGCATGGACCAGAATTCACATTCACACAGCCTTGCTGGTGCTCGTAAACTTGCTTACAAGTTTTCAGAGAAAAATCAACTTTGCAGTTATGCTCCACTAAGCTGCAATGACTTTGGCGTTGGTTTTTCATTCCGTTGGCATGCTTGTGTTTACTTTTTTGCAACACTTTAGGTATTTTTTTGGCTGTCATCCTTTCCACATCCGTGTGAAGTAGGCAAGGCAATTTTCTGTTTGAATTGCTTCTGGGGAAGGCACATTTAAAGCCATACACATCCTTGAAAGGCACGTTAAAGATTTAAAGAGTCATCTCAGAGACCCAGCTTGAGTCCTTCGGTACATAAAAAAGGGCCATAACCTGGTGATGTCCTTCTGATCCTTTCAGGAAAGAGAAGAAAAGAAAGGCTTAATTCGCAGTAGTTTCTTGTTTGGCTATTACGGAAAGCTTTCTAACTACAAATTCATTGGAACAAGCTGAAGGATGCTTTTGATAGCAGGTTATGCCATCACCTGTCAAATGCTGATGTATTAGATCGTGCAATAAAAGAAAAATGGACTTGATGCCCTCTTGAATTCCCCGTTTCTGACCTGATTTCCCAGATAAGGGTAAGCAGGCATTGCATTATTGACCTCAGTGAGTTTGTAAAATTTATGTCTGCTTGGCTCTTCTATAAACCTGAACTAGACTGGTGGTTAGACGAGATTTGTGCCCTCCCTCGTGTAGAGATCCTGTCTTTCAGTAAGAAGGTTTTGCTCCCCTTGTTAGTAGCATGGGCTAAGATGGGATTGTCAAACCTGAAGAATGATGGTTTTGGAATATTTGTTCCAGCTGCAAAATGAGCTTTAGAGTGCAAGGTTCATGTCCCACAAAGCTATATTTTTGGATTATGGTTTTTTGGCTGGTCAATTGAAATATTTGATCTTTTCCATAATGCAAAATAAATACTGGTATGAGGAGCTATACCACACTGTTGCTGAAGGGGTTGAAGTGTTCCATCGTGACATTTTCAGGATAGAAGACAGCTGTTTCCAAGATGTTTATGGGATGGACTGTGTTTTTCTGTAATGAAAAATCATCAGTGAGCAAATGTCCACAGAAGGTCTGAACTTTAATGAAATGGGATTTTTCTGATAGAATATGTTTTGCAGAAACTTACTGTTGCTTTTTTTGGCAGTTAATTGGCATACCCTTTCTGTGCATATGCCCTTAATCCTGCCTGCATGATTTGATCAGAGCATCTTCCTCCCAGAAGACTTTGCTCTGCATACAGCTTTATGCTGTATTCCCAGCAGCTTTTTGCTCTATGGAGATGCTCTGTGAGAGCTGCCCAGTCTTTCCCAAATGGCGCAAAGGCATTCGTACTGGTCTGTAAATCGAAGTGAGCTGTGTCTTTAGAGATCGGTTGGCTGTAGCCTCAGTGCTGTCCATGAGGACCAGTGCAGGAGGTTTGTGATCAGATGCTGAAGCTGGGGTTAACCCCATGACTATTGTGGACATCTTGTGTAATAGCATGTTGGTCAACTTAGAAGTGCTCTGCACTGTTATACTTTGAAGAAAAAAAAAAAGACTTTTTTTGTGGGTATGTAAAATCTGGTCAGGCTCATATCTTCTCTCATCCTGTTTGTGTTGTGCTTGTTCTTCTGTGCTACCTATGACTAGAGTATAATGGTGGTTGTCCATTGGCTGCTGATTGATTGATCGAAAACATAACGAAGGTTATACTGTGTAAGTCTATTTTCACTACGTTAGAAAAATTAACATGAGCAAACTGATATTAAACAGAGATTCAAGGGCAGTAACCCTTCTCTGCTTGGGCAGTGAGAAGAGCTTGATGGAAAAAAGCCACATGAGACCTAAAGGGACAACGTAAAAAAAAATATGTGATGAGTGGACGTTCCCAGGGAGCAGAGGGCTGCCAATGGAGAGTGTTGTGGGAAGGTTTGCTCATTGTCACACTCATTTTCACTCCACTGTGAAATTAATCAGAAGTGATGTTCCTCACAGCATCACTGAGAGCCCATTGCCCCACAGCTGCTGGAAGAAGGGATAACCCAGCTGCAGGGATTGAAGCTTCTGGGACTCTGCTCGCTCGCAGGCTGCCAGGGCCAAGCTGGCTGGGCTGTGCTATGCTGGGCTGTGCCAGGCTGGGCTGTGCCAGGCTGGGCTGGGCTGGGCTCTGCTGGGCTCTGCTGGGCTGGGCCGTGCTGTGCCGGGCTGTCCCGGGCTGCGCTGGGCTGTGCCGGGCTGGGCTGTGCTATGCTGGGCTGTGCTGTGCCGGGCTGTGCTGTGCTGGGCCAGGCTGTCCCGGGCTGTGCTGGGCTGTGCCGGGCTGGGCTGTGCCGTGCTGGGCTGTGCTGTGCCGGGCTGTGCTGTGCCGGGCTGTGCTGTGCTCTGCTGGGCTGTGCTGTGCTGCCTATCTGAGCACTGCTGGGCACCAGCAAAGCCACCGCTGGGCTGGGCAGGCACGGTCCAGAATCTGCAGGCACACGGCTGGCTCAAGCTCACTTTGAATTTGCTGCAAGCATCGTATTCTGCCCTCAATCAGGCAGTGTTCTAGGAACAAAACGACGCAGAGATCCCCGCGTTTAAAAAGCACTGAGCTTCCATCTCGGCGTTGGATGGTTTCCCTGAAAGCCAGATCTGTATATGGACCAAATGAAAATTCCTGCTTAATACTCACCCTGCAGACCCAGACCCCTCAGCCTGGAGGAATCCTGCACTGTAGGCTTTCCGCTGCAGGTGGCACTACTGTTCCTTTTCTTTTAACCGTCCCAAATCTAAGTGATGAGTTATTCGCTATGGTCCAACGGGCAGCAGAAAAGCCTGACCAAATTTAACTAAACCAGAAGGACACAAAAAGGATTTTGAACAAAATGTGAGTGACTTGCTTGCCCTGCCCATCCCTTCTCAATTACTGAGAGCAAATAACTTGCGTGTAACGGCTGTGGGGGGAGAGGCATGGAAAGAATCAGAGAAGTCTTTTTGGCAAAAACCAGTCAGCTTTGGGTGGAAAAAGCAGATGAATTCCCCGCAAACACAGGGCGCGCTTGGCTGGCTGAGGACTTCACAACTGGCCTCGCAGCTGACACTGAGCAGTGGCAGCCTGGCACTCAGAACTCTGTGCTGGGGACCCTTCCAGACTTAATGTTCGTCCTTTGCACCCTGGTGTGGAAGAGTAGCTTTCCACCGCGCCAGTCACCCAGAATTCATGCCAGCAGGTTTGTCCTGACTTCCCTAAGGACATAATGAGAATTAGCTCTCTTTGCTCCCTGGTGATGCTTCCTCTCCTCCAGCCCGATGTGCCGGGGGTACCACACAGAAGGTTCCCAGGACCCATCACATGGGTGTTGTCTATATGATGGTCAAGGTCAGATTTTCTTGGCAGAATATGGGCAGCAAGTTTTGTTCCATTTCTTAAAATGCAGATGAAGCTTTGTTTTCCCTTGTGAGTTGTGTTGCGTTAGTGGAAGGGAGGCAACCAGTAGTAGTTAGCGGAGCACATGTAATGATCAGGTAGTGCTCAGGTAGGAGGAGGGAGCTGGTGGGACCTCTTCCCACCATCCCAGATAAGTCAGAAAGGGAATGCAGAGGTCCACCTGCCCAAAACTGTCCATCAAATCATAGCGGGTTCAAAAAGAACAAAATTTGAAGACATAAATACATGGGGCCAAAGAAGCTAAGGTATTTAGGGGTTTTATTCAAGGGAAGGCTAAGAGCTGACCCGGTCACAGCCTGTAAGTAACAACAGCTGGCAGAACAGGTTTTTAATCAAAGGGAAAGTCTAAGTAAATTTCAAAAGCTGCAAATAGAAGCTACATAAATCTAAATGGGAAACAAGGCATGTGCGATGCTTTTCAGTAGCTACCCTGGGCAGGTTACAGGAGGGTCCAAGTGAGATGGATTTCCTGCTTGTGTGCAACATCATGTGAACTAATCTGAAAAGCCCATAAAAATCTTCCTGCAGTTTAGCTTGATTCCATGCAGTACAGGAAGAGCAAACAGAGAGGAAAAGTATATGGATTGAGTTGATGGAAATTTACTTTTGACTGATTGAAACTGAGGTGACATAAAGCAGATGGAATTTTTTCTCACCACTGCTAGCTTAAGGAAATGAAATCTTTCATGATGATCCAATTTTTTTATTAATTTTCATATAAAGAACACAAAATAATGTGGCTGTGGAAGAGCTGAATATGGAGCAGAAATAAAATATGTACATAAACCAGGATAACTGACAGCTTTAATACATTTTCCATTTATATGTGAATATAGACACAATTCCCCCCAGCATAAACCTAGCACCTAGCCACAGGGTATAACATGGCAAGCTTAAAATCAAAGCCATGTGCAGCACTTGAGCAGAGAAAGGGTGATAGAGTGGTGGCAGAGGGCAGGTACTGCCTGTTGGCTTGATGGGATGAGAACCTCCATTCTTCCATGCCCACCTCTGTAGCAGGCATCAGGCTTGCTCCAGACCTGGCAGGCACAAATCTTTGGTCTTGTTGTGTAGTGTCTAACACTTTCTTCATCAGCAGCTCGGATGTTCTGCTAGAATCGGAGAAACCATCAAGGTTAAGGAGTTGATTGTAATGGCCAGGTGTGACAGAAGGCAATTTCAAGGCAAAGCTGGTGCCAGCAATCCGTAGCGGTTTCCTAACAGCTCCCAGACCACCCAGAGAAGCTACTTCAAGATTGTTCTAAATTGCACCAGGCTCCAGTCAGATCATGTGTGGCTTCAGGGCCACTGGTTCCATAAAGCCACTCTCACCACCCCGTGACAACTGCACTTCACCCGAAACTTTTGGCTCGCTTACAAAAAAAAAAAAAAAGGCAATGAAAGGAAAGAAGAACAGCTAAATAAAAAGGGCGGAGCAGAGACACAAACGCAGAGGAGCAGAATAAGAGAGTGAAGAGGTTAGCATTTTCTGCACCCACAGCAGTAACCTGTCTGACTCCCAGGATGCCCGGCTGTGCCCAGTGCTGCCTTGTTAATTATTGGCATAATCAGGTTGTGTGGCTAATCAGTACCCGGGTGTGGGAGCTCATGCTCACGCCGAGTCTCTCCCCTGCCAAGGAATTTGTTTAGCTGCAGGACACAGTGAAACCTCATTAGGAATAAGACGAGCTCTCCACAAAGGATAAGTTCCGATGAGTGGGTCTTTTCTCTTCTGCGTGAACTACAGTAAGGGCTTCTTCAGTTAATTTAATAGAAGCAGCAACAAAAACGTCTCAGACAGCTCTGAACCGTCCTTCCCTGAACGGCTTGTTTATCAGGACTGCACTGTCCTCAGCTATGTTTTTCCGCACAAGATTTGCAAATATTCAGCAGATACCACCGGGGTCTGCTGCAGCTGCTCTTCACCCCTCCAGGATGACTGGCCTTAGCAGCGCTGCTGTTGTGTCACTGGGAACCACACACTGTGCTCTGGCTCTTGAGTGGTTGTGTGGCTGAGACATCCTGCGAGAGGAAGGTTGTGCTGTGCCTGAAGAGAAATATCTCCAAGGAAAACGGACTAGGGATTTCCCGTGGCTTTTGAGGAATTAGACCCTCTCTCTAAATCCTCCCATGGCTTTCCAGAAATCCCTCCATCCAAAACCTTTCTAGAAATTCTCATGGCTTTCTAAGAATGTATCAGTTGCTGTCCAGAAATCCCTGTGTTACAAGGGTTAGGGCAATTCCCCTGGTTTTCCGGGAATTCCTGAATCTAGATTCCTCCTAGGATTCCACAGAGTGCTTTCCAACAAGTCCTTGGGCTAGAATCCATCTAGGAACTCTCCTGGGTCTTTCTAGGCAATTTCATGTGACTTTTAATGAATTTTTCCAGCTGCTTTTCAGAATTTTTTTTTTTGTAGGCAATTTTCTCACAGCCTTTCAACATGTGATTCTGAGGAAAATTTCCATTGCTTTTTTGTGACTTTTCCCCATGCTTTCTAGGAATTTTCCTGCTCTTTTCAAGGAATTTTCTCATTTTTTAGGAATTTCTGTACTGCTTTCTAGCAACACAACTTGGTTGTGTTTTAAAAAATGAAATAATTTAATTTTAAAAATAATCTCTTGTTTTCTAGGAATTTTACTGTTGCTTTTTTGAAAATTTCCCCCCACTATCTAAGAATTTACATGGTGCTTTCCAGGCATTTACCCTTAGATTTCTAGGAATTCACACGAAACTCTCCAAGAATTTCCCTACTGCTTTCTAGGAATTTTCTGCTGTTTTGAAGGACTTCATCAGTTTTTCTCCAGTGGTGCTTTGGGGGAATTGATCTGTGTTTTCTAGGAATTTTCATACTCCTTCCTAGGCATTTTCCTACTACTTTCAAAGATTTCCTCCACTGCTTTCTAGGCATTTTCCCTCTGCTTTCTGGAAATTCGCTCTGCTGCCTCGATTAGTTTTTGGAGATGAATTCTCTGTAAGCCACTACTCTGCTAGCCTCTCCTTGCTGTGCTGACGGCATCCAGATTGACAGCATGTTCCAACCGCGACCAGGTAGAACAGACCAAAGAGACAGGGCAGTGGCGTGGAGAGAAAAATACAGCAACTCTTACACCTTCCCTCGTGATTATAACTTGATTCTGCAGCTGCAGTTTCTGCTTGTGTTATGCCAAAGCTCAGTTTTGAGGAGAAATTTCTATATTTTAAAAAAGTTGATTTTTTCCAGTGAAGTAACACTTAAAGGAGTTCTGCAATTAGAATTGCTAATGTTCGTGTGTGGTAGCAGTCAAGCACGATGCAGCAGCTCTGTTTGGCACAGCACTGATGAATTGTTAGGAAAAGGAACTGATTCACTTTACTAAATTAGAACTGATGCCACAGGCACTATGAATGTTAACATCCATGTAATTATGCAAAATATTTGTACTTTTATCTACCTTAAGTATGGTACAAGTGTACAAGACACAGAGGCTGTCAGAAAGACACCCACAGCTTACCCAAAAGAAAAGTTTCTTATCTCCTTGGTTCCTGGCAAAAAGAAAAAAAAAAAAAAAAAGAAAGGTGTAGGGACAGGTTCCATCTAAGTCTAGTTTCTGTAGTGTATCATTAGACAAAAAGCAGAATTCAGGGTCTGGGGTCCCCTGCTTACTAACAGGAGGAGCTGGCCCACCGTGCTGGGAGCTGCTATTTCAGTTGCAAACTGAACTAGCAGACTAGGAAAAACAGGAGCTCACTGCTTTTCCAGTGAAATAAGATGTGAAGTTAACCATGAAGTCTAGATAATGAAATAGAAAAATAAAGTATGACCCAGAGAAATTATATAAGGAGAAGTCAGGCAGAGCTAACAGTCCTTTCTTCATACCTCTCACTAAAGTGGAATTTTGGGGTTTTTTTGAAGTCATTTCCAGGTAGCTATCACCCTTTCCTGCACTGCTAGAGGACAATTCACCTGTCTGAAGGTGCTCTCAAGACCTCAGAGTAGGGTAAGTCACATATAACATTCTGGTGGCCATTGAGTAACCTTTTCTGCTTGCCAGCCTGAACTTGTCTTGGTGGTAGGACTCGACATAGGACACGGCAGGTAACTGTCTGTGGAGACACCAGCATGTTTCACCCTGACAGCCTCTCTCAGGAAGAACTAATTGAAAGGATAAGCATGTTTACGAGCGACAGTGTACCTGTTCCACTTGCATTCACATACCTGTGGGGACAACACTGAAATCTTTGCAAATCTTTCTCTATAATGCCATTGGATTCATACTTCTCCCTATTTGGGAGAAGTAACTTCACTGGGGGAAAAGTGAGGTCAGGTTGTTTTAAGATGCCTCAAATTACGTTCCCCAGATCAGATCCACTCCCCGCTTGGTGCATTTCGGTGATGTCTGAGCAAGGAGAAGACAGCAGCATGTGTCCACCAGCAGATGTGACATAAGTCAAAGAGAAAGTCTGGTTGCAGCTGGGTGAGGCATTGCTCTTTAATCCTGTTACCTCCTTGTTGTTTCATTTTCTGGAAAGCAGGAGCTGAAATGGAATGAGGTGTTTTCCAGCTGCTGCTTTCAAGCTTGATGAATAACTGCAACTGCTGGTGGGATAGGAGGGTCCACAGTGAAAAGTTTGAAGTGCTGATTACCCCACCCTCAAGCAAGATATCGGTTTTTTTAAGCCAGAATGTTGTTACTCCAAGATTTAGCTTGGGAACAGTCTCCAAAGTTGTTTATAATTCTTTCTTATGATCTGACTAGTTGTAATATTTTCTCAGTTATGAAATCTGTTCTAAAGCCCAGGGAACTGCTGAGAAAGAAGCAGTTTGTACGTGATCACAGAACGGCGGTTTTGTCAGACTTGCTGTATATTTACAGCTCTCCTTCTGAGGAGTTTTCCTATTTCAATCAGGAGTCAGGATGCATAAGAAAAAAGCTTTCTCTGTCTCCTACATAGATCTGGGTCAGCACAGGAGAAGCAAGAAATTCAGCTGAGCAGTGACTAATGTACATAGGAGGTATCTGATTTGTATTGACTATCATAAATAGCTCGAGCTCCAACATGTGATTCAGATGGGAGACTGCCAACTTCTGTGTCAACATTGCAGTGGCAGCAATAAAAACGAAAGGAGGATAGACTACCACAGAGAGCCAGCTCTGGAAACAATCCTTCACAGCGCGACTTTCTGCATTGTTAGTCAAAGAGAGAGCAACTAATTGGAGAATTATTTTCCTAAGAGAAGCTCACATTTTGCTCTGAGTTACATGTCAGTAGCTACACTAAAGTAATTGGAATAACACCTCCAGCAGAGGAATTTCAGATACCACGGCGATGAGTGCTAATAGAGAGAGTGGTTAGAAAAACCAGGATGCATAGATGGCAGATCAGTTCAGTAAAATATATTTTACAAGTCCAAAAGTTTTTCACCTGTGGCTTTCTTTTGAACCAACACTGAACCAGATAGCTTTAGAAGTCTTCTTCCTAGAGACGGGTTCATTTGCAGGAATTTTACGTTTGCTGTACTAATGCTTCAGAGACTCAAATTCTGCTTTCTTTGAAGTCAACCGAAATTTTGCAGTTACGAATTGTGATCCTGGTTATGAAATCTTATTTATTACTGGAAATCTAGATGATATACTTTTCTACCATCTCTACTATATGATTAGAAAGAATTTTCTATGTGATCCTTTCAAAGATGTGCAGGTCATGAGTTTTCAGAGCAGGCTAATGACACCTGGGTGCTAGTTCTGAAACATGGCTAGAAAATCTGCAGGTAAACCTAAGCAGCATGTCTATAAATGTTTCATTGCTATGAATATTTGCTGAAGATCTGTTCCTCAGGCACTAACTACAGAGGACAGAAATTGATTTTTAAAATTCCGGTTTATATTTTACCCAGCTAAGCTCAAATAAGATTAACAAAACTGTTCTTGACTATGATTTTTCTTTTCTTTTCTTTTCTTGAAAACATCTGGAACCAGCTGCTAGGTATTTTAAATTATTAAACTTGTGATAACTCTGTGACAGGCCAAAGCTGATATGAACTTTATTCTCTGAGCTGTATTGCAGGTAAATTACTGTGTCTGGAGGGAACTGGGCTGACGTGGCCAAAGAAGAAATAAAACTGGTTTATATGCAGTAAAGGCAGTCACTGCAAAACCTAGATAATCCACTCAGAGCAGGACTTAGTATTCCCAAACAGTCCGTGGGAACCTCTCTAGGCAGTTTAAAGGGAGCCAATTTGCACCCCAGGCTTAAGACCTCTTCACTGGTGTCCCCTGAAAAAAGGTTGCTCAGCCGTCTAGAACAACAGCCTCTCCACCTCCTCCCTTCCTTCCTACTCTAGCACCGGTATCTTCCATCTCGTATTTACTCAGCGAGATGTACACTGGCTGACAAAGTTTTGCCTCTTTCACTAACAGTTTACTTTATAGAGGAGAGCCTGCAAAACTGATGCTTCTGAAAGCATTTGCTTACAACTGCTTGTAAGTGCTAATTGAGCTGTTCAGCCATTAAAATACCACTTGCACTGAAATACAACGGTGTGTTGAATTGTGATGATCTTCAACCCCTTTTGTTTAGGAAGCTCCAGAGGAAATAATGAAATGTTTTGGTTTCATATAGCTGAATAGTATATCAAAGCTCCATTCGGTGCAGAAGTACTGATGTTCATCCAGAAAATGGAAGCATTGACCTATACATAAAAGCCACACGCATGAATTTTTAGAAATCAAATTTCAGCTTTATAAGAGGGATTATCCTTTTCCTTTTAGCACTGTATGGAAGTTAAAGTCACTGCTTGATGAGTGGTAGCTGACAACGAAAATTATATGGTCTGACAACCTTCCTGCTTAAAGTAGAAGGTCAACTTCCATGGAAACAGGAATCATCCCTTTTATAATTGTTCTGGGTAAATATAAGTTCCTTTTACAAGTTTCAGCTGGACTCCAATATAAAAGCCTGTAGATCAGACATGGTGGGAAGCAGATTATCTCTTCATAGGTGTCTCAATGCTCATTCACTGCAAGACTTCAGCAAAAGATAACTGCTACAGGTATCCTCTAGTGATGTCATGTGGGCTCTGTTCCATTTCTTCGCTTCCTCAACTTCTGCTTTTCCCAGATTTTGTCTAAGCCTTTTAAGGCGAACAGCTTCTGCATCACATAATGCTCAGGTATGTTGTAAAAAGAAGGCTTCTGTGTTAACCCCTGCAAGAGGGCTGTAAGCGTACATTTCGCCTAGTATCACAGATACTAGAGCAGAACTAGGCAAAAGTTCTGTATTCAGGTTGTCTGAAGTTTCTTTGTGCTAATTATTTCCCTTTGTGTTAGAGATGAATCTCCTAAGAAATGTATTAATCCCAGAATAGAGCTGCAGATAGAGATACTAAACGGCTCGTATGGAATTGTTCTAAGAACAAGGTTTCCTGGACCCTATCCTCATGTATTAGTCTCCAAGTCAATCTTCCTGAAATAGTTTGTTCTGTCTATTTTATTACAAGGCTGAAAATTCACAAATTTGGCCTGAGTTCCACTTTGCAGCTAGAAGCCAGAAGTAATAGCACTTTGCTGAATAATAATGTTTCCTTCTACAAGGAAGCTCCTCCGAGTCTGTGCCAGCTAGTGGCTCGGCCAATAGATAGAGTGTGAGGTACTGGCATAGCCGAGAAGATTCAGGGCCCTGAATGGAGAAGTTCAGCTCCTTTGTCCTCCCTAACTATATGTGAAATATTAATCCTGTCTTGAAGGTAACTCAGATCTCTACGAATTCTTGGGCTAGAGCTAGGTCAGCTCACTCAGATGAGGCTCAGGCTTAACATCCGTACAACCAGATGTTATCTTTCTGTGCTGCTCTTCACATTGGTTTCATGTCTAGCCAGGGGGTAGATGAGTGCTGTTTCCACATTAAATTCATGTTACTTGCTTACCTTTATCATTTTGGAAAGCAACTTTTTGCATATCAGAGGTGTCTGACCTGTTGTCTGTAGAATCTACTGCAGGGAGTGTCAAATCAACATTTCCAAACTTCTGCCAGTTAGAGGCAAAATAATCGGAGGAAGGCATCTGTCAGTCCTCTGCCAGATGAAATCTGGGAAATAAAAACCGGTCCCAGAAAAGTTGGTGCACTGAGGCATTTTAACAGCTATTTGCTAAGCAAACATTGGTAATTAACAGAGAGCCTGAGAACATTGCTTATCAGGTTTTCCATGTGCCTGGCATCTCATTATCTATGTACAAGTCACAACTGTGTTTGTTACTCAGTGTCAGGCTGAGAGGACCACCTTAGGATGTGCACCAGGGAGAAACCAGAGGTAGTACAGTCATATTTGAAAAATAAAGGGAAAACCAAGAAACCAAGCAGTCTTGGATGGAGCACCTTCTGCACCCATGATTTTGGACTCATCTCCGCAGATTATTCTTCTGGGACAAGGTCCAAGTTTATTGGAGGCAGGAGTTAAACTCAAACTTGTGTTTAATTCCCCCAAGGACCATAGTCAAAACAGCTGTTTTCTACTACTACTACCCAGTTGTGCTGTTATTTTCCTTCATTTGGAATGAGCCACGCTTGAATGCTGGAGGCTTCCAGATCTCCTGTTTCTTGAGAAGTCCATGTTATTTCTGGGATAGTACTGTTGTTGACGGCTCCTTGCTTCCTCACTTATCCCCAACGCATGGGCACAGGGAATGCTCTGTCTGGCCAGAAAGCGAAGAGGAATGAGATCCAGAGATGGAGGTCCTTTTGGTCTGCTGTTGATCCAACACTGCATTAGTCTTATATGTGTTTTATCTGCTGCGTTTAACTTCTTCTTCTCAGTATTAATAAGGAAGAGAAGGAACTGTCTTTCCTCTAACCCTGTTGTCCCATTTTGACACTGTCTTTACACCTGCCATGCAGCAGCAGATGTCCAGTGCATAGAAACTTGGTTTCAGTGATTGATAATTAACAGTATTCAGAGCATTTCTTCCAAAGATTCAAAACTCGCTTATCTACGAAGATAAAGACCTGGAGGGCCGGGACTCCCAGCACTGCCTGTGGTTTTTCCTGTTGCAGGATTCATCCATCTACCTGGTGTTCACTAAACACATTATTCAAGGTGAAGAATACCTCAAGGTGAGATATAAGTGGTATGCGAATTGTCTTGACAGCAGAGTCTTGCTTTAGCCAGACTTACAGCCTGGGATTTGACCGAGGGCTGGATTTCTTTGCACAAGTGGGAACTATTCCTGGTCCCCAGGAGTCTTGCTCCCTTCTGGAGAGACGCAGATGCCTTTGACTTCTCACCCTCTGCAGAACTGGCTGCTGAAGAGGCTGCAAGCCCATCAGCTTAAGCTGCATGCAGTTGGCTTTAAATGGAGCATTTGCATAAGGGATGTTTCAGTCTGCTTTAGCCTCTGCCGTTGCACCTAATCAGCCCTCTCATCTTGGGAGAAATCATTGCAGAGAGGTGTCAGGATGTCAGAGGTGTTTTGTGCCAGGTCCCCCACCAAGCCAAGCCAGACCTAGCTTCCCCTTTCAGGCAGACGGGGACATAATCCATCCCATTTTCCACAATGACTGTAATCCTAGCACTGTTTATTCAAGCATGGCCATGCTACAATTAAGTGCCAAGGGCTTTAAACATGCAAATGATGCCATTGGCAGAGCTTGAGCTCCAATGAGTGAACTGCCAGCACCTCCTCTATGATTTGTGCAACCAGTAACTGAAGTGCCTTAGTGTAGTCTTCAGCCTAAGTGGACTAAGGGGCTTTTCCAGTCTCACCTCTGACTTCCATATGCTCCCACTGCTCCTTCCTTTGTCTCTGGGCTTTTAAATAGCTGACATGGTTGAACAGACCTTCTTTTTCTTCTGTAACTTTTAAACTCTCATTCCAGGCAGAACAATCTCCTATCTGAATGCTGGGTGAAGTCCTGAACACCAGCTCCAGAGCCAGAAGAGAAAAAGCTTTAATTCCTCTGGGAATTCCTTGCCATGCAGCATGTAAAAATTCCACCCACCCCCCCCCAGTATGTGTCCTGCTGATGCAGAGAAACCCCATCCTGATCACGCTGGCACGGCTCTGTCCACCCCTGAGAGGGAGCTACTTTGCACCCTGCCGGTGGCTGCTTCACCTTAGGTGTGGGCATGTTCCCACTGAAATCAGTCCTCTTCTGGATCAGGAAATAGGAGCTCATCACTGCATCTTTCAGCTATCTTTTTGCTGGAGCCTCCTGTTCAAAAGGGTTTTTGCTAAGGACGACATCTTCCTAAAGGGCTTAAACTGAAACAATATTCCCTGGGAATGCAAGTTCAAGCTAGCTGTTAGCAGGCTAATGCAGACAGGCCTTTTTCTTGTCCCAGCAAGCTTCTAATGCCTGTCAGTTACATTAAAGACTTGTAGTTCCCCTCTCTGGCTCCGAGTTCTCGTTAATCACAGCGAGGAGCCGGGCAGGGCTGTCTGCAGTGCAGTGCAGCACCAGGCCAGAGGTGCGGACAGTGGGTGCTGCTGCCTGGTGCAAGATGATGCTGGGGGATGTATGCGCCTGACATCACAGCCTGGTTTGTGCCAAGCAAGAAGTTTGTCTGCTGCTGGCTTTGAGGAGGAGAAGTGCCTCTCCTGTGCTGTGCTTCTGGGTTTCTTTGTGTTTAGTGTAAGCAAGGGACTGAATCTTGCGCTTAACTTCAGGTTTTTCTTTTTGTTTTTGTTAGTGAAAATTATCAGCTTTTAAGTCTTTGCCACTGGAAGTAAATTACCTCAGGAGGCTCCACTTGGCCTCTGGAATTGAGGGAAGCTAGAGAAACTGCCACTAGAGCAATGCGCCGTGTTTAATTTCTCTTGGATGTGACAAATTCTGAGAGCGAGAAATCTTGAGGGGCGTAGAAAAACCCACGGTGGGAAATAACAGCCTAATCGATTTTGCAGTTCAGCAAGGATCATTTAGAAACAGCCATCTATCCAACTGTAACCAACCGAGTATTTTACAAGAACATTACATAGGACTTAATCTCAGCATGGAGAAAACCCAAATGAGCCGGTGTCACTCCGTCACGATATCCTCCAGGGAGTGTATTCTTTTCTAGATTTGAGCAAAGAGCAATTGCTTCTAGATGTGCCAGAGTGTTTCTGGATTTTCAGCCTAGGTATTGTCATTGTGGCTTTTAACTATTTTGTTCAGGTGCAGATGCTCATGCACCTTGGGCTTCTGTGCAGCACCACATGGCTGGCTGGTAGTTGGCTGATGGGTGTTTGGGTGATGCGGACTCAGCGACTGGTAATTCTCCATTTCTTTGGGAGGGTAGGAGGTTAATTTAACAGTGCTGGATCCTCTTTAGGTCCTCCTAAGGCAAGAGTCAGGAATGTGTGATGGAGCTTGCTCTTTCCATTCTGCTTACAGTAAAATAACAATATTCCTGAGTCCTAACTGCTCACATAAATAGAGGAATTGTGGTCAGGTCAGATGCAGTAATTTGTTGGAGTCCATGTAACTATACAACCACCTGGCAGTGACTTCTGGTGCACATGACACCGAAGTTGTTACCGCATTAGATCAGCTCCCCACCTGATGGAGGAACCGTTTCTCAGAATTCCCAACCATGGTGCATTTATTCCCATTGTATCCAGATCTCTGCTCCAGCCCAAAGGGCTATAATGTGGGCACTGCAGCTTTCAGCCTACTGCCCGCTGCATGATGGGCTGGTTTGGGCAGTGTGCGCCTCACCCAGTGGTGAGATGAAAAGATAAAAAGATGGGTCCTCCTTTAACATGCAGTTGGGGTCACTTTATATAGGCCATGAACTGTTAATTGTATTTATCAGTTTATAAATGATTTTTAATTGAAAATAATTAATTGTAATTTATTGAATGAATTGTTTATCCTGAAGTGCCTGCCACCTCCATTCCTGCACCTTCTAAGGCTTATCTTACAGTCCTCCTTGCAGTTCTCATGCAAAGCAGGGATGAAAATGTTTGTTTGTTTGTCCCTGGTGGCTGTTCTAGTCTTGTATTTCTCAGGAAGGGAGTAGCCCACATCAACTCTCCTGAGCCAAATTGGCCTACGGTTTGGATGAATCTGTATCCAAACTGTCATTCATATCACGCCAGACTTTGCCCCTTCCTTTTAAGCTGGCTGTTCTATCTCTTAAAAATGGGAGTGACAATCTATACGTAGCCAGAGCACCTACCGATTTCAGCGGGAACTGCTTGAACTTGCAGAGCTTTCAATACTTCTGCTGTCATTTTTGCTGTCTCACATCATCTTCCTGAAGAAGAAAGAGGTATGGCAGTAAGTATGTCTCATCACTGCTGGGCTCCCTTGCAGTGGTCACCCACAGAGATCCAAAAATCAAGTGGAAGAGAAAACAAAGAAAATGAATAAGGCATGAGTTTGTTTGATTATTTTTTCTTCCTTCTCCTACAATTACTCTAAAACTAGCAGAAAGAGAGGGAGGTTTTTTGTGAAAGAAATGCCATGAAAAGTTAAAGTAAACCCAATACACTTTCTGCAGGGTCTCAGAAGCAGTCACGGCTAATGGCAGCAGCTCTTGCATTAGTAACAAATGACATCTCCAAACCCCAGACTGACACTCGTTAGGTGTTCCAAAGGTCTTCACGTGTAAGAGGGGAAAAGAGTGACAAATAAGATCCATCAGTCACTGCGGGAAGCTGGTGCCTGTGTTTATCTGCCTTTCTCACCCCTGGGACACATGATCCCCACCAGCTTCCATCTGCCTCACTGTGCTCTTACCTGTCTCTGTGATACCAGTTTTATGTGTAGTGTCCTTGTTCTGCAAAAACTGCAAAAAACCAGGTCTCTCCTTGGCACATTGTGCTCATCAGTTTTGTCCCACCCAAGTAGCTGATTTGATGGACACCAGTCACATGTGGGAGAGGCTTCAGCTTCAGAAGTCAATGGAGAAAGCAGAAAGGAAGAAAACCAGGAAAACCAGGAAAATAATCTCATGACTCTGCTGTTCTCAGCTGCTCTGCCTGGTCTGTGCTCTTCGGGAGGGAAACATTAACCATCCTCCCAACAGCCAAAGCCTGAGCAGAGTTTGCACTGCAAAGGTGTCTTAAATGTTTCACATGGTTCCTAAGGTCAGATGATGTCGACTTCTTTAAACTGTCATAGCATCTTTCTGCTCTTACCTTCAGTCCTTCTGTTGGAAGACAACACAAAGGGCAGCTTCTCACTTGCTTGGGGGATATATCATGGCTTCACCTCGTCATTCAGAGCCTACACAAGTGCGAGTCAGACTTACCAGGGATGTGATGCTGATCTTCTTCCCACAGAGAAATGCTGGCTGTCTGGACACAGGGTTTCCTTTGCGGCATTGCCAAAAAAAATCCCTCATGTCCCATCTGGCTGGCAGACTGTGCTGGGCTTGGGGACAGAGGCACAGCCAGGGTTAAGGGTGGCTGAGATGCATATATCTTTGAAGAGTGACCACTTTAAAAGTCATTGTGGGAAGGAAGCTAAACTG
Source organism: Bucorvus abyssinicus (assembly GCA_009769605.1). NCBI lineage: Eukaryota > Metazoa > Chordata > Aves > Bucerotiformes > Bucorvidae > Bucorvus > Bucorvus abyssinicus. Next base: position 10,928,519 of record CM020041.1, read on the forward strand.
TGCTCAGTGGTACCGTCCTTTAAGGGGAGCAGCAGTCTCAGCAACCCCCCGGGAACCAGCAGGACTCTGGAGTTGCTCTAGAAATGAATGAAAAAAAAAATATCCAAAAGAATTTATAAACCATTCAAACTGCAGCAGCCAGGAGCTATGTCGGAAAATGTCTACTGCTCAATTTGCATGAGTGAATGTGACCCAGCCCACCTTGTGCCTGGCAATGCCACAGGAGCTGCAGCAAGCCCAGAACAGCCCAGTCTGGGCCAACCTGCCTGCTCTGCTTTTGGTTTCTCCTAAGTCTCCCCTGGTTCTCCTGGTAGCTCCTGCATCACCCCTGTCCCTGCCCCAGGAGCTACTGAATGCAATTCTCAGCTCTGCCAGGAATCCAGCCAGGTTTGTTTATGCCCATGATCCTTGTTTGCATTAGAGAATTAAGGTGCGCAGCAGCCGGTTAGCCTGAGAGCGTGCCACGCAGCTGTGCCGCCAGCATCAGGACTGTGGCTCGGCTGAAACCGCACAGTCAAACCAGGGATCTCAGCTGAGGAGGAGAAAAAAGACCCACAAAAGCATTATTTTAATGTCGTGCTAAAGGCCAGTGCTGGTGTGGAACCCACAGTGCAGAGCCCATTCCAGTGCTGGGCAGAGACGGCCCCTTTTACAGCATGGCTATAAAGAATTAATTTAAAAGCAGGATGTGGCCTTTCTATCTCCTGATTTCATTGCTCTCGTCATTAACCTTTAAGCAGCAGCTCGCTGTACTTGTGTTTTAGCTTAGCATAAAAACAGAGCAGTGGGGAAAGGTGCAAGGCGGTGGGTGACTTCTGCCGGAGCAGTAACAGCCACAGCAGATGTCTGCAGACCAAAAAGCGCTCGTGTCTGTCACCTGGCAGTGGATGAGCGATGACATGCGCCAGTGCAGTGTGCAAGTGGGGTCACAGGGTATGTCAGGATATCAGTACACCAGGCTGGTGCTTGCTAGGAATTGGATTTTTGTTTTCAGCTTTCTTAGTGTGTAACTCATCATGTATACTGCTAAATGTCTCCTTGCCACAGGAACAGTGCACTCGTGTCCCCTGCCATCACCCCATGTTTCCTATGACTGCTAAAATGTTCATTGCAAATTAATTCATAAATAATTCATTGGATGTTGCGTTCTGTGCTTGGAAGTTCATCATGTAGGTGGTAGGTTGTGGGTTTTATTGGAAGTGACGGTGCTTTTCTCCTTTCTTTCTTCATAATAGCGTGTGTCTATATATGTGCACTCCCATAGTATTCACAGCCTGATGGTTCCTCTATATGTCTTTATAGAAGATGATAATTATTTTCAAATTTAGTTGTTATGGTTCAAGATGATTGTGTTGCAAAAACTCTCTTTTGAGATCGGGGCTTATTGAAATACCCAAATCCTTTTGGGAGTTGTTATAAGTGACATAAAAATAACACATTCAGAAACGTGACTTCCCCCATCGCCATGCACGCACACACACTCTCTGTGTCTCTCTCACTTCTCAATCAGTCAGTTATTATTTCTAAGCCTGCAGATTCTGGAAAGCAATGAGGAGTTTTTCACTGCCGTGGTTTGCAAAGACACACGCACAAAAGACAGGTTATGTTTGTTGGGTGGGTGTTAAGATAAAACGTGGCCCTCTCTGGGACCACTGTCAGCTCAAACACTGCTTATTTCAGCCCTGGGGCCTCCTCAGCTTGTTCCCATAAGAGCTCTGAAACCCATATTAATATGCCATGCGAGACACACTGGTTCCTCCTGACAGACTTCTTGCAGGGAGAGAATGTCTTGCAATGGAGCACCCTACGTGCCTCCAGGGCTCCGTCCTGCCACGCTGGGAGGAGCGGGGCATTTCCCCATTCTCTGCCCTGGTCCTGAATGCACGGGGGATGCAGCAGATTGCAGCCAACCCCAGCTGCTGCAGCTTCCATCAAAACCTCATCTGCCAGGGCACGAGACGTGGTATGTTGGTTGGACAAAGGAGAGCAGCTCAGGCTACGCGTGGCAGCCATACAGCACCAGTTCTTGGCACATGCGTGTGCTGTTTCTCGTCTTTCTTTTTTTTTTTTTTGTTAGAACTCCTCAATCTGGTGAAGCAGATGCAAGACCCATATTCAACAAGTAAAAATCTCATGTCAGTGATGTTCAGCATCCTTTGGCTGGCTTGGAGCTCTCAGCTGCTACACTCAAGTTGTGGCAGAGTTTAGGCCAGGCAATGCGGATGTATTTTTGTTTGTAAAGGTGCTGAAAGACTGAGCAGGACTGAGGTTTGATTGTCCCCTGTGTACTTGTGGGTTATGCTGTCATTTAAAATACTTCTGTTTTCTAGCCTGAACCAGGCAGAGGCATGGGAAAGAAAGAAGAGGTGGGACCAGGAGCCCCAGGAGGGGTCCAGCCCGACAGGAGCCCAGGCTGCCGCCAACTCTGCCCTGCAGCTGGGTGCTGCAGTGGGGGGAGCAGAAAAACCAAGCCAAATGAGGTTAATTCAGAGATTTAAAAGGTGTTTTGTGCTTTCCCCCTCCCTACATGCACCCACTGGATGGAGCAAAGCAGATGGCCACATGCATTCCTCAGCGAGGAGGCGGTGGGCTTGTTTTCTGCCTGCTGCTTGAGACTGAAAACAAAGCCTAAAAGTAGGGTAAAAAAAATTTCCCTGTAGGTGTGAAAAGGAAAATACCACAGCTTATGCCACACAAGCCTAGTTTTCTGATGGTCTGAAGCAGAGCTGTTATATGAAGGGCTATTCACAAACCCCAGTTTTAAGAAGTGCAGATCATATCAGTAATGTATATTACAATAGCCCGATAGCGTGAGTCCAATATTTAAAGATTACCCACACTCTGCTTTTTATTCTGAAATGACTGCAGAAAAGAGCCAAGTTCTAGCTGCTGGCCAGACTTCTTACTTTTTCTCTATAAAATGAGGCCATATAATTTTCCTCTGGGATACATTTGGCACTCAAGCTATTTAGGTCTGAATCTTCCTCACTAAGTTCAGGAGGATTTCTCTGTTCAGTTTAAAGGGAGAAGAATCAAGGTGACAGCACTGGAGAAAGACTGTTAAGGACAGATACTTCTCATCACTGACTTCTGGAAACTGTTCATAAAAATAAAAGTAATCACCCTGATTTAACAACTGAACTTCAGCAGCAGCAACTTGTCTATACTAGACTTCGATGAAAAATACAAAAACCCAGCTGCACTAATACTTCAGAACACTGAAGTTGTGTTCATTTTACAGAGTATGAAATGGACTCATTTAATCTCAATGATTCTTTTGTGCTTTTTAAAATTATTTTTTTTTGTCTGGTTCATCTTTTCTGTTTTCTGTTCAGGAAGAAAAAAAAAGAAACAATGAATTACTTATAGGGGTAGAAAGGAAAGAAAGCAAAAATTGGGAAGTACTCCTTAAAAAGTGAAAGGCAAGGTACTTGGGAAGAAATTACATTTTGATAATTTTCCCAGGAGTCAATTTTGAAAGACAAATCCTGTTTTTAACTACAGCTTCCCAGGCCTTAGAAAATGGTTAACATATTGTTGCTACTGGGTACCACACTTAGCATTTGTAGCGTGGGGGCACTGCAAATATGCTGCTGTGAAGGCTGAGTTTCGTAACTACTCACTGCTTAAATCACCACACGTTTACATCTGGCTGAGGAGGAGTTTGCTGGTACCAGGGAAGGATCCGGCCACTGCCTGCTGCGGCAGTGCTGCGTGCTGCCTGTGCAGCTACATTGAGCTGCATCTCCTATAGATGCTGTGAAGTTCCTGCCAACATGCTTCTTAATGGGGATTAATTCATGAATTATTTCATTGGCAGCTTGCTAGAAATTCCAAATTCAGGCCAAGAACTGCAGCTGAAGTTTAACTGAAAGATGTCTTTTTTTTTTTTTTTTTAAATGCAAACAGTCCAAAACCCAACGAGAGGGAGAAAGACTGTGTGTGCCCACCGAGCAGTACCGAGTGAACTTATCTGGAGCCTGGTAAACAGTAGCTCCTGCAAACTGGTAAACAAGTATCCCTACAGCCTGGATTCTGGCAGCCTCTCAGCTCGAGGACTGGGCTTGAACTCTCCGTGCACTTGGAAGGCATGCACAGCTTTTCAGCCGGAGTGAATTCTTGCTATTCGTTCAGATAATGAGCCTCAATCAATGCTCTCATTTACTGACGAAATCCAGGGTGAACAAATTCATATTTAAAACCTAGCTCCTGTGAAATGCCCTCAGAAGTGATTGCCTGGCATGTGCAGAGTCACTCATGAGCGTCTGATTAGTTAGCCAATTAAAATAAAACTGATGGATCGTTAAAGCAGCCAGAGGTTTTCAAGAGGCTTTCTGTGAGTTGGTCCAGGCTGCTGGGGTTTTTTTAATAAATTATTATTTTCTTGCAGGTAGACTTGAGCTCGTGCTCCCTACACAGTGTCCCTTTTGGAAAACCCTGAGTTCCTGGCTGGTTTGGATCACAAGCAACACCAGATCCCCTCTACTAGCAAGTGATGCTCTTTGAGAGGCTTGCGATGCTCAGGCAGGACCTCAATGCCTGCAACACCTCTGGGCTGTGCATCTCCAATGCTAGGACAAGGGTGAGAGGTTCAACAAAACTGTAAGGAAGAGGGTCATTCAGCTTTCCCCAATGGGAAGATGTTTTGTTTTGCTGATGACAGGTTTTCTTCCACCAGCCATCCACAGAAGATTCTCATCCCATCCTCTACAGCATTTTTGGCATGAATATATCCAGGGACTTGATGCTGTGAAACGGATCACTAGTGTGATCCAGTCTGGCATATCCTATGGACACTCAGACAGACAGACATATCCTACAGACCTATCCTATCCAGACGTATCGAAGGTTGAGGTCTAATTCATGTTTGCCATGCTCACGCAAACAAAAAAACCCTCGACATCCCTTTCCTTCTTAACAATCATTATTTTATTAATATATTTTACAAGATCGCAGTTGAAATCATTTAAATACAAATTTTTTTATACAGAAAGTGTAATAAAGTTAAAATAGTTCCTTGTGTAATTCATAGCATTATTGCAATGCTTACAAAATTTTGCATAGAGTGTGCAAGGATTGATGTTATTTGATAGAAAAAAGCTTTATATTTTCCCACACAATCACACACATACATAAATTAAAAAGAAAAAAGCCAAACAAATCTGAATTTCTTAATGAGAATTGTGATAAGACTTTAAATTCATTTTGTTCTGTTTACACGATCAAGGTCATTGGTGGTTATCAGATAGAGGTCAGACAAGGTATTTTACCATCACAGATGAAAACTGCCATAGCATATGGGTCATGCCTTTTATTCTAGTGCTATAGATGAACAAGGTTTTGATTCAACTTGCACTGAATGTCATTTTGCTGTTGGGTCTACCTACACAGAGCATTTGTTGGGTTGATATTGACAACTCTATTGGCATTCGTGCACAAGGAAACTAATTCATATAAGGGGTGGGCAAAAAAACCCAGAACCAAAATCCAAAGGGATCTGAGTCAGATCCAGCAGGTCAATCCCTCCCCTGCTCCCAGACTACTGTATAGTGCAGATCCAGACCGAGATCTGAGTCGCAGCTCAGGAAAAGCTCTGACCTAGGGAGGAATCCAGGTGTGAATGCTGTCAACTGAGCCCTTCTTCAATAAACATAGTATATGATAACTGCTCAGATCTGCTCTTTATGAGGTTTGAGGCATGCTCTTACTCTGCTGAGCAAGGGCAGGATTTGTTCATCTTAAATTCTGTGCTCACTTTGATAACCCACAAAAGGGGACAAGAAAGTGAATTCCTCCAGCAGCACTTGCCCTGTGAGAGCCGCTCTGCAAACAATGCCTATAACCACTGGGGCCAGCAGACCTCCCAGTGCCTACCCTGTGAAACCAGCAGACCCCCGGCACCTGCCCAGCTAGACCTTCTGCTTCATGCATTACCTACCAAATCGCCAGCTGAAATCCAGCATGGTACGTGGTGGTGGCAAGGAATGAAGCTGGACCAGTGCTGTTTTCAGGCAGCAGCTGGAGCTGGCAGCGATGGGAAGACTTGCCACAGCTCTTTATCTGCAGCCATGTGGTAAGGAAACCCCAGAGGCATGAGTATTCCCGTGTCCCAGGCTGCCCTCAGGAGCACCAGGCTGTACTTTAGACAGGGCAGCCAAACTCTTACTTTCGAGTTCACAAAAGGTGCTAAAGTTTTAGGGCCAAACCCCAGGCAGTGCAGGCTTCTAGCGAGCTAAATGGAGCCAAATCCTGATTTACCCCAGCTACACTGTCAAATCCCCATGCTGTGAATGGTGCTGTTGCACTGTCTAGCCCAGTCTCCCAGGGCAAGCATCAAGCCTTGCTGCTATTTCTAGTGCAGAGGACATGGCGATGGGATGGAGCTAAATGAGAAAGGGCAAAGCCACCCATCAGCCTCCCTGACCCTGCAGACTTCCCAAGCAGAAGGAGTGTACCAGGGTACCATCCCCATGGCATCCCCTCGGATGCTGTACAGGTATTAACAGGACAGAGCAGAGGTGGCTTTAGGAGCTACTCAGCTGCGTCTTCTGGAGTTACTGCCAATGCTTTCAAGGTGGTCAAAGGCTTATGAGAATAGCAACCAACAGCTACCAGCATTATTTATACCACTCAGAGTGCAGATATGTATCATCTATAAAATCATTAATACTGCTGAAGTGTTTCATTATCTGTTACATCAGTAACAGCACTGCTACCAAATGTCCAAGCTCAGAGGAGGACCGAGATGAAGCCAAAATTATCAGGCTCTGGTTTAGTGAAGGAGCTAACTCTCTGCTCTAAGGCAGCTACCCTAGAGACATCTTGCTGTAGTGCTGGGGGTTGGTGGTGTTTGCAACTAAGTAAGCGTGGGAGAAACTCTAACAGCAACATCTTTTCAACTACAATCCAGCCTTTGATAAAAATAGAACCACCCACAAATAAATTATTCCTTTGCTCTCCAGTGTGAGCCTGCCTCAAGATGTTCCAAGGACTTCGTTACGGGGAAGTTTTTAAAAGACCAAAGAAACTACATTGCTTTAGAAAATGATAATGCATTTAGCAGCAGCAGGCTTTGGAATGCTTTATCTCCTATTGCTGGTTAAGCCTTTTGAATGGGGCATAAATGTGAGAGTACAATGCAATTTTAAATTCCTGTTGCATGCAAAGATGCTCATGACCTATGCTTTGCAATGGGCCTAATCCTATAATGGCAAATTTGTTAGAAATGGTGAGACTTTGCGTTTGGGTAGGACCTGATGAAAGGCTCCAAAAAATCCTTTTTAATCATAAAAGAACAGACTGTTTAACTAAGGCTGCAGGTTTTTATCTGAAGTATTTGGAAGCAGGGCACAATTTCACTTTTGTGCAAATTTCTTCTGATATTTTCTCTTGCGGGAAGAAAGACTGAACCAACGAAATGTGAGACAAACTACAATTATTTACCACTCCACAGAGGACATATCCCTCCTGGTTTTTAACACTGGTTAAAAACTAACAAAAGTTCAATCCACGGAGATGAGTTTCCTCAAAGGAAATCTGGCTTCCTCTGAACAGGCAGCCCATTGCTACCAACTGGTGGCAGGAAATCCCAGTGACTGCGTGGCTTTGAGCTGTTAGGAAGGTGAGACATTTCCTGGGCGCAGCACCACTGCTAACATTCCCGCAGGAATTACACTCAGAGCAAATGAATTTTTAAAGGCCTCGCACCTCTAGTTTGAATTGACTTTGATGAGAAATCTCGGTGGTGCACTATATTTTCTTTTTCACTTTGGATAAAAATCCTGCAGCTTTAAATATCCATCTTTCCCTGTATAAACAAAGCGTGTTGCTTTTCACAAGGGCACAATGCAATTCAAGTGGCAGGACAAGAAAGTCTGAAATGATAAAGCCTCAGGGCTGTACGTGCATAACCATTGGCTTCTCAACCACAGCAGACTTAAAAGCTTTCTAAACACAAGCTATTCAGTATAATTCCCATCCGAGCCCCAAGCCACCATGGTTATTGTGAATGGAAACAACACCCTACCAATCCTGAACAGCCCAAGCTGTAAGCGGTTTCAGTGACAGTAATTCCACTGTGCACCATGAAAGATCAAGCATAATTGCCACCATATTTAGTAAAATGGATGTTATTAATTTAAAGTATAGTAGTGTAAACAGACAGAGAAGTTTGCTGCATTACTGTGATTAAGGTGGTGTCTCTCGCCATTTCTTCCCTTTCTCTCCTACCTGACTCGTTTAATTCACTCCACTCTTGCTTGAATAATCTCATCAGGACTACGTCAGTGTTTAACCCCGCTCCACTCACAGCCACAAACTCGGCTACATGAGCTGTGAAAACACAGCAATTGCTGTGCAGAACTGACCTCAAAGTCCCCAGTTTCACCTTAGTGCCACCGGTCCACTGGGTTTGGAGGTATGCGAGTCCCAGAAGTGCCACGATGGGGCTTCGAGGGCTGCTGGCTGCCTGCATGCAGCCCCGTGTGTGGCAGGACACCAGCTTCCCAAATATTACCCAGCAATTTCAGATCTGAGGAACAAGGTTAAAATGGGGAAAGCAGAAATGTTGCCAGCATTGCGCTCCTCAACAGCAACAGCAATAAAGGGGCTGGTATTTTCACATTCAAAAAGCACCAATCCAGTGCTTGGCAAAGCTTCGCAGGAATGCGCCCTGCGCTTGCTGGGGTGAATTCTGGATGATGACATTTCAAAACTTAAAATGTCAGCCATTTAAAAAAAAAAAAGAAAAAAGAGCACAACCTCTAACTTTTTTTTTTGGTTTTACTGTATGCACTTCTTTTAAAATGGAATAATTATGGCACAGTTACTCTTCTTCACCAAACAGCTACTGGAGTTCCTCCTCTGCTCATGCTCCAGCGCAGGTAAATGAACAGCCAGTGGCATTTACTCAGTTCATTTATACTTTCAGCCCAGGATGATACCTTTTAGCATTCTGGGCTATTTCTTCGCATTTCAAGTTTCAGATAACCTTGCCCTCTGTGCATGTTTAAAGATTTTTCACATTCTTTCCTTTTCTCCCCATTAATGATGTTAGAGTCTTCCTGCCACTTTTTTCTCTCAAATGCAGCTTTATGATAAACCAGTTCAAAAAAGCACCATTGAAGTTAATGCATTTCAGTCATGAGGGCAACCAGAGGAGGGATGAATTTCTCTAAGTCTTTGGTCTTTGTCTCACTCTCTTTTGCAATATGAAACTTAAAACCATAATAATAAATACGAAGAAAATTGGCTTTTGTTGTAAACAAGTGTATGTGAGCATGTGCATATCTATCTACCTACCTACCTTCGTGTGTGTGCGCACATCTTATGACAACCAAAGCTAATTTCCTTCAAGAACATCTGTATTTGCTAACTAGGTGTTGTGTGAACTAACCCGACACCTTCACAAGTTCCACAGGAATCTCTTTTTAACCTTGAAGCGATTTCTAGGGAGAGTTTTTATTATTTAGACATAATTTTGCTGTACTGGGTATCGCAGATGATATTTTTAGGCTTATGTCTTAAACTTTTAGTTTGTGCAATGTGATATTTATGATTAAAGGATGAAAAAAAAACCCCTTGAAATACAGCTGTTTGACAGCACATGACTGAGATAACCAAAATCACTTTTCACATAGTTTTCTAAAAATGTGTATGAAGGAGAGGCCTTATACATATTTTAGTAGTTACGGGCTTCTCCTTTTGATGACTTCCTTTAGTGTTAACATTTCTTTGTACTTTTAAGCTACCCATTTCACTGACTACTGGGTAATAAACCTTAAAAAGTATCCAAAAAAAAAAAAAACCAACCAAAAACCAAACAACCAACTCCCCACCAAAAAAAACCCCCAAAACCCCAAAAAAACCCAGCAAAGGAACTTGGAAAATGGATACAGTTGTATAGTCAGTATTAGAATCTCTCCTTTTGCTAATGGCAAAGTCTTTTTGCATTAGAAAACCCTTCCTAAGTCACCTATCACAGCAGAAGGGTCATGCACTACATATGGGCAAGGTACTGTCGTGGTGCACAGGTAAGCACCAACAGTCATTTTCCTGACTGCTTACAGAAGTGTGGCTTTTAAATCAGATTTAACGAGGTTCTGAAGCCCTATAAAGTCAAGCATTACAATACACAAATGCATTTATTAATCCTGCAGTGTTCATGGTTGCCTAAGGTATATTGACATTAGTATCACAGTCCCTTGACTAGCATTTCAATGGGGTTTTAGTGCTCACAGCTGCAAAGCAGACCTGCCCCCAGTGCCGAGTCAGGGTTCGGTCCCACAGCCACCCCAAGGCTGGCATCGTCACTTGAATTTTCACCTACCCAGCTCTGTCCCAGCTCAGGCTGTGGAGTCATCAGTTTTTCTTCCATTCAGTAGAAACATCCACCCCAGCCTTGCCTTAGCGCTGGGGGGTAAAACTAAAGACTCTGTTTTGAGATAAACACCATCTCCCCAAATAGCAAATGCTCAATTGAACTAAACTGCAGGGCCGATCCACAAAGAAATATACAAATCCATGTTTGATTTTGGCATTTTGTCGATGGCAGGTAGAGCATATGGATGAAATTCCAGCCAGGGAAGGTCTAATATAAAGGGACTCAGGGAAAACCAACCCCTACAGGTACAGCAGCTGTGAGGGATTTCTGGGCAAGGCAGTAGGAAAAGGGACTCTCCTGCATTTGCCTCCTCCAAGAGGTGACTGAGTCACCCCACAGCAGCCCCAAACACCAAACTGTGAAGCACGAGACAGCTGGGTGTGTTTGCATGCTGCCTTTTAAACAAAATGTCTGCTTTTCTCCCCGGGATCTGGGACACCCGGTCCTCTTTGCTCTGGTTGCCACTCCCTGAACAGCAGGATACTAATCATGTGGCCAAGACAAGTGCAGGCAGCATCATCTAAACCGCTGTCTTCAATCTCAGGTGGGGCTCAAATGATTTACAAGTCTCTAGATGGGTTCAATCTTTCTAGCACAATCCCTTGTCTTTCCACACAACATCCAGTACTAGGCTTTTTAAGATGGAAACATGATTGTAAAATATATGGAAGCAACTAGAATCCCTTTAGGCATAGTTGAGGTATCCTTTGTTCACCTCAGAGGAGCGTCTGCAGTGACGGCACAGATGTGTAAGGTCGTCCCCTAACAGCTCCTCCATAGAAATTCATACCAAAATAAATGGTTGAACTTCCTTAAGCAGTTTCATGGCCTTTCGTGAAACAAGATGGTGATAAACTCATCCAAGAGCCCAGATGAGAAGACCAGCCACTCGAAATTAACTTATCGGGATGGCAATCCTCAGCAGAGCAGGCAGAGGGTGCACAGGGATGAGGACCAAGTCACCAGCCTCTTGGGAGCGGAGCATGGAAATCAGGACGCAGCATCCCTGCTGGGTCAGACCCTGCATTCAGCCCTGCCTTTCTCACCAGCAGTGGTACTCTCAGGGACAGGAAATTTAATGCGACTGGTTTTCTGTATAGGGTGATGGCTTTGAACTGAAAGGGAGCAGATTTATATTAGACATACAGAAGAAGTACTTCATTGTGAGAGTGGTGAGACACTGGCACAGGTTGCTCAGAGAAATTATGGATGCCCCATCCCTGGCAGTGCTCAAGGCCAGGTTGGACGGGGCTCTGAGCAACCTGCTCTAGTGGAAGGTGTCCCTGCCCATGGCAGGGGCTTGGAACTACATGAGCTTTAAGCTTCCTTCCAACCCAACCCATTCTATGATTCTATGATACTCTTCCTACAGCACGTATCTTCACAACGGCTCACACAGGATTTGTTTATGAATTGGGCCGTGCTTGCTATGAGCTTTGTGATCAGTATTAAATGAAACAGGGAAAAAAATTCTACAGTAAATGTAGGACTATGAATGGGACTTCAGTTGTGGTCCCGGAGGTAACGTACACAGTATTTTGCTATATTCAACATGGTAAACAAAAGTCTGTATCACTCTAGGTGCCCCTACAGTCTTAATGCATTTCATTAATATCTGTTTTAAGTTGCACAACCAGTTCCCAAGATACCCTCCTGTCCCTCCCCCCAAATAAACTAGTTTTAATAACAAGATAAATATGATGTGCTTCTCCTTGCTGAGTGCATTGACTTAAGGCATAGGCACAATTCCCCTCTTTGAACAGAGATGGTATAGTCCTGTGTCCCAATACAATTGTTATCCTGGGTGACCCTTTGCATTCAAATGTTGACTCAAGACATAATAATTACAGGAATCATTCATTAACAAATAGTTTGAATTTGATAATTAATCAGAAAGCTTTACTGAAATAAAAGTAGATCATTCAATCCTATTTCAGGGATAAATTTATGGGAGTGCTGCTTTGTTAGGCAGCAGCACACCTAATCTAAACTCCATAGAAATCTGTCCTTCAAATCCAGTCAGTTTTGGATTAAGCCAGAATTGTTCATTAAAACAAACAAACAAACAAACAAACAAACCAAACTCTGGTACTCTCCAGACCACAAGAAAATAGGTGGAAATCTGGAAAAAGGGAATAGGCTAAATTATTTATGAAGATTTCTGTCAGCTACATTTTATCTGGAGGATTGCTTGAAGAATACCAGCTTTGCTTAGCTATCACTAGAGATGGGCACAGATCTGTCGTATTTGCACGAGGTAATATTTTCAAAAGCACCTCAGTGGCTTAGAAACCTTGCTGTCCTTGTGAGATATACTGTGACTTGGGTACTTCTGTTTTTCAAGGAATTTTACATGCATGTGGATGCAGTTATGGGTCAGAATTCAATGATCTGGGCTCTTCTCATTATTTTTCAAAACTGGAACAGTGGAAGTAATGTTACCAGATCAGATGCCATGTTTTATCCTGCCCGTAAGTAACTCCTAAACTTTAAAATAAGGAAAAATGCAACCATGAAAAGATTGAACCACAGAGTTTTTGGGCCTCAGATTCTAGAGGAACCAGTGTCCAAAGCCCTTGCTTTCCAGTAATCTGGTTTTGTCACAATCTTTATAAATCCTTTAAAAAGTCTGTTTCATTGTCAGCATCTCTGATATTTGCAGTCTCCACCAATCTAAGTGAACTTGGACTGTATATCCTGAAAAGAAAGATGACAAAAATTCTGGCATAGCATCTACATTACACACCTAATTTGTATGAATTTCTCTGTTTCTATGGGTAGAATAGGCAATTTTCTCTGTTTCTATAGCTATTGATAGGCAATGTCCAAATCTTAAATCTTCACACCTTTGCACCAAATCTTTTCAAAATTAAAGGGGCTAATGGAGAGTGTGTAGGGTGATCCAAGACACCTGTTAAATAAGGAGGTTCAGGATTTTTCTATTTAATCCAACTTTCACATTTTTTTTTCTTCCAGGCACTAAGTGCAACACCAATTTTGTTAGCACAGAGATGAGTCCAGGTTAGGGTTAGAGCTGATGCATCACATCTGAATAGCACAAGGCATCCTTGGCCATGCACAGGCAAGTCTCAGACCCCGTCAGAAAAATACATGATTACTCCAGCGAGAAGATCTGGACTTTTCTACTGGCCAAGTGCAATTCATCTCTCCCAACAGGGAGCCATGCTTCAGGTGAAAATTAAAAAGTGTAATTTAACCTCAGGTATCTCAGATCACTCTAGGTAATTAGTACAGCACATCTGGCTATTTTGTTGCTTGGTTGGTTTGGGTTTTTTCATGCCACTGATTTAATGGTGAAAAAAAAATCAGAGATGCTCCCCTTCCCTTGGTATGATGGTGGGTCTACATTGGTTCCAGGGTCTTGTCCAGCCAGCAATCCCATTGCTCTGAGAACATGATCAAAAACGAGGGGTGATCATTAGACTATATTAATACAGAAGGGTCCAGGGGAGCATCAAATCCAATTCAACAGATTGTACCAGTAAATTTTGGTGTGGGAAAGAGAAATGCTACACAAATGTAACAGGGTCACCCTGGGATTCCTTGTACTGAAACATCATTTTACACAGAGGATATATATATATTTTTATATATATATTTTTATATATATATTCACACACACGCGCGCGCACACACAAAAAAAGTCTTTGATAGGCTTTCTGTGTTCTAGTAAAAATAGTTGGCAGCTGCAATCTGTGAGACCAGAAGTGGCTTTTGTGCTGCCTGTGATGCCCCACTGCAAATTGTCTCTCAAAGGCAGACGCTTGTATTTATCTGGCAGGTTGAGCTAGTGCCTGCCTGAGACAGAAATAACCTCCCATTGGGACACACACAGAGCTCGTAGATTTTTTGCCTGGACCCTGCAGAAGAGGAAGATCCTTGAGGCAAGTTAGGTAGTTTGATTTTTGCAGAATTCAACATTATCTGAAAATGGAGTGGGGGAGAGAAAAAGAAGGAGATAGTTAGTGGAGAGCTGTTACTTTTGGTATTGTGTTTAAAGAAGCTTCCTTCAGACAACTCAGCTGCTACGAAAACATGGTAGGCAAGGCTATTAAGATGGGAAAATCTGATATAAATCAGGGTAGGCATATTATTTTCCTTACCATGAGCCACCTAAGACATCCAGTTTGTTTCTGCTTATCTACCCACCGTGTGTTCTTAGCTTGTAGCTTTCAGGGGCACCTCCATGATTGGGTTAACACCAGTGTTAGGTGGGGACTGTGTATGGTTCACATCTGCACGACTCCGTTCCTCCACTGGCACTTCTGGCACTGTGATCCCATTGCCAGTTAGGCTTGCAGGGTCACTGCACTGCCTTTTATGTATATTTTATGTATATGTGTAACACTTCTATGTATATTAAAAATAACTTAAATGCCATAACAGACCTGCATTTCTTTTTATAAAACAGAACATAAAAGTGAACACGTGGCAGTTCTTAGACACTTGGCAGCTACAGGGGAATGCTCTAACATCATGGAGAAGAGCACAGTAAGGTGGTTTTGGTTTTTTTTATACCTGACACTAAGGCTGGAAAACTTTAGCTTATGTTGGAGCCCTATCACCGGTAGGTTTGCGTTCAATGGGAAGCTCCTCCTGCCAAGGCTTTCAGTGGGTTCCCCAGCAGGAGCTCCTCAGCCACATCCTTTGGTGTCTTCCATCACTGTGGCAGGAGGAAGGGATGAGAACCGTGAGCCCATGTATTTTGGAGACACCAGAAGAGGCTTAACTCAACACCTATTTTGCTTTTGTTCCGTGTTATCAGTTTTAGTTATTCTCTCTTCCTCTTTGGAAGTTTCCCCAGTACAACAACCTGTGTCTCCTGATGGTTCCTTCCTTTCCAAAATGAAAACATCAGCTGCAAAAGCTTTTCAGATTGATTATGGTGAATTAAGTTCTTCTTACAGAAAAATGTATGATAAAAGATATAATTATGTGGGCCAAGTAAATCTTGTTCTAAAGTGACGAGGAAACAAAGAATTTAGGAGCACTGAGTATTTTACATCCACATAAATGTGCTTGAACAACAAATGCTATTACCCAAGCACTTTAAAAATAATGAATTGGCCTTTGCCACAGAGTGAAGTTTGTTTGCATACATGTTCAATCACTGCTAGCAGAAACGAAGCTAGGAAGGCCTGCTTCACTAGTGCCTTCACACCAGTGTTTGACATGGAATGGCTCAGTGACTCAGAATGCTACAAATCTGCAGGAGGTCTGTGGCTTGGTTTGGTTTTGCTGCAGGGCTTGCTGTCCTTCACTCACCTCTCCATCTTTGGATTCCAGCCTGAGCTCTGTCCTGCATGTGGCTTTCAAGCTGCCGGCCTCGGCGTTGATCTCGATGCCTTTTGGAGCCTCCATCACCAGTGCGCGCGTAGGCGACTCCAGTCTGTAACAGCAAGGGGAGTTACAGAGCTCGGTGGGTTGAATAGTTATGGTTGATCTCAATAGGTCTTGCTCAGCCTGACTGCCCATTGCACAGCACCTTAGGACCTGTTGATGTTCACATCCACGCCTGGTTTGGTCAGTGGAAAGAAGTCATGCACAGTGTGGTAAAACACATCAGAAATCTAATCTGCTAACATTTCACATCAACTTCGCTATGCTGTAAATGCTGGGACAAGATGGAAGATGCAATAAAGCTTCCCCCGTGATCAGCTTGCTCATATGCAAGATCATATTTCTAACTAACCAGTGTTAACGGGTGATACTAGCGAAGCAGTGTCCCTACAGAGAGACTGCAAGGAGTTTTCTTCCTCAAACCACTGTTCAAGCAGAAACAAATTAGTTCTCTTGACTCTCTATATTGTGAAGTTTGGAAGGGTTTAAGGACATAAGGAAATTGATGAAATAACCAGGCTGAAGACCTCCAAATTCTTGGTCCCTGGTCCTACGCTCACATCCCACTGCTCACAGCCAGGCCCCTCACTACAGTGCTTTGACCCCTTGTAACCACGGATACACCACACAGGGATCTGACAAGCCTGTTACAGCACTGTCTAACACAGCCAAACCTTTTCGTTCAGGGAATTTGGGTTAATGCTGTAAGATGTACAAGTACAAGGTTCAGTCTTCCTTGCTGATTACCCATTCATAGGTCTTGTATTATACTTTTCTCTTCTTTATAATACAGTCTCTTATTACTTTCTGTATTGAAAGTGATAATAAAAACCAATTCTTCCTCCTTGGGAATATCCTCTTAGCCGATTTTATCACCATTTATTTACTATACGATCACAAAATCTAGACTATGATCTCCGCAGGTGAAGCAGGCAGGAGGTCTGGAACAGAAGCTCCTCTGCTTCAACAGCTCTGGGCAGGCAGCTCTGACAAAACTGAAGCATGAGGCAGCACACAGCCACCAAGTTTACTTGGACAGCTTAGAGGATTTGCTTGCATTACTGCAGTGGCACTTCAGCTGTTTCTCTGCTCTTCATATATAATCATTTGTGTAAGTAAGTGTATTCTTAAATGGACTCCTGATGGTACTGAGACAACATTATGGGAAATGGGGAATTCAACTGTATTTATTGCAGCCAACAGTTCAATAAAACAAAGGCACAGTTCCCTCTGTGTGGCACTTCTCAAGTTATGACTTCCCCTTTTGGTGAAGTCTTTATATTGCTGCTTTTTGAACTCCTTTCCCTCAAGACCCCAAACTCATCCATAATTTCCTGCCTGACTCAACTAAATCTGAATTTCAGGGAAGAACTGAGGCATGTGCAGTCCAAAGACTGAGCATGGTGTCACGGTTAGCAGCCTCTACACAATCTCTCTGAGCTGCTTTTTGTTTGCTTTTTGCAGGGAAGCTACATCTTACATAAACCTTCTTCTGATCCCTCCACTGGTATTACCCCTTGGCTGGTTCCTAAGGTTAAGACTGCTGCTACTCACTTTTTTTTTTTCCTAATAGAATTGCAGATTGCACGGAGGAGAAAAAGCTTGCAAAGAATGATTGACATTAAATAGTGCTACTTGGGATATGATTCCCTCTGACCTTCCAATTGCAATAACTGCCTTTCCAATATCTGTTAGAATTTCTTTATGGTAAAAATAGCCTCAGCACACAGTCTTAGGGCTCGTACGTGCACTCTGGTGGCTTTCATTACGGTGGCTTAACTCGCTGTCTGACCTGCATTTTCCCTGGAGATTTCTGCCCAGGGATACAGTACGCTCTCATCCTTGGTGGTCCAGCTCTCAAGCTGGTGTCTATGCTGAAACACAAAGGACATGCTGCTTGCACTAAGCCCCCAGGATGTCAGCCACAGTGGCTGGGATGCAGGCACATCTGCTTCCTCCGCTCCAGAGGCATCCTCCTCCAGAGGAGAAGCGGAGAGCTGAGACCTCTAATATCTTAAGTCACTGTAGCTAAATTCACCAGAGGATGTGCCAAACCCCAAGACAGCTGAGCTAATCTGAGGATAAATTAATTCCTAAGAACCACGGCCAGGTGATTCTAGCTCTCTGACATCTTAGTGACTCTTCAATTTCTTTGATGTCTTGGCTGTCTCAAAATATTTGTTCATCTGTTAATCTTGTAGCTCTCCTGCTCACTGAAAAATAAATCTTGTAAGTGCAAAACAGTGTTCCGACACTACAGTGCACGTCCTCAACTGCTGCAGCAGCAGCTTTCAATTCCTGCTCTGTACCAGAGCAGCCTCCCAGTCCCACACCAGTGCTTTACTGGAGAGTGCAGAGAGCTGGGAAATCAGTGAATGTTTTCCCATGGCCGGAGAGATCAAGAGGGATCTTCTCCTTGCATATCTTTCCCTATGCACAAACATCCCTATAACATCAAACAGTTATATCCATGCTTTGAATAAGCTACCAAGTACCTGGGAGTCTATCAGATAACATTGTCCCAAAGTTTTATTCTCTTTTCATAGCTAGCAAACTGACTGAGTTGATCTCACTCCTCCACCTACCGAAAACCTATGAGCCGGATAACAGCATCTTACAAACACTGATGAAAAACCATGCAAGTAGACACATCCTAATCCCTGCAGAGCTTTTTGCCTCAGGGCCTCCTGATAGTCCATGGTGTAACGCGGGACAAGCGCACAATGCCGGGGCGTTGCTGCTGCTCTGTAACTCACTCTACTCTCTGCAGCATCACATGTATGTTAAAGTTAGCTGAGCTGACCCCCACACTCCGTCATCCTAAATCACTAGCTCAGACAGCCGCAATCCTGCCGACGAGCTGAATTAACCAAAACCCATCCATTTAATGTTAAAAATATCATTCTGAAGGCTAGGAGGTTTTTTTAGAACCTTAAAACTATGGAATTGAGTGCATAGTGGACTATAACAGCAAAGAGCAGCTCTTCCAATGATGAGAAACTTGGGCTTGTAGTCCACGTGGCTTTGTACTTGTGCCATGGGTTTGGAGACTGACTCGTCTCTCTCTTACACGTTCGATGTTGGGGTAACTCTGTATGTTTGCATGGGACTTTCATTCCAATTTATGCTACTGTAAATGAAGACAGAAAGGTCTTAATAAAATTTTCCTTGGTATCTGAGGGGCATATGATTGTAAGGGATTTAATTTGATTATTTTCTGATATCCTGAATAAATCTCTGAGACACCTGTCTTTAAACCAGGAGCTGAAAAATCTATACAAAGCCAGAGAAAGCAGTTGAGGATTTTATGCTCTAGGGAGTTTGAGTAATGTTTACTGAATGCTTTCATTTGAAGCAAGTGTTTAAGAGACACTCTGCTTTTAAACCTAATTCTGTGTTCCAGAGCAGAACCAATTTGGAGACTAATAATGAAACAAAATGATTTAGTGATGAACAGATAATTTGTTCAAAATCAACATTTGTTTTCCAGTGTGATACTCCGGAGCTTTCAGTAGGATTCACATCTCGCAGTTAGGTGTAAGCCTGTACTTACAGCAGTGGGCTGGAAAGGTGGCTGCGTGAATATAGATTGTTTCATTATTTGTTCCTGCTCTTGAATTTTCCATGCCAGCAATCGGCACATAAACCCTTTTTATTGACCATGAATGCTGCTTATTTTTGCTCCACTATTTCCAGGACTGGATTGAGACCTATCTCACAGAGCTGGGCAAGGAGGATAAATTCACCACTATCCACAGAGTTACAGCTGGCTGAATTCAGGACTGAGATAAGCTTCTGCCATAAAATTGCTTCTGCCCCACCTACAGTCTCCTAGGAGGTGGGTGAAGAGACAGCCTGGCTGACTACCCACGACATGGGAACCTCTCCTACAGATCCCAGGGAGTCATGCAAGTCCAAAATTTTAAAAGAAAAGGCACAAGTAACAGGATTTTCAGAACTATCAAAATACCCAGGTTCCACTTATTACAATGGGTGTTAGGTAGTTTTGAAAATCCCATTGAGCACCTAAATGCCATAACAAACCTGACCCTTAATCTCAGTTCTTAGTTCTGCAACAGAGGTAATAGCACTTCCCAACTCCACAGGGAGGATAAAAAGATAAATATATTAGTGGTTGTGAAGCGGTTATATACTGCAATAACTGAGGCCAGGTAAGTACTGTAGCCAAAGATAGATGGCTGGCAGATGGATAACTGGTCTTTCCAAAGCTGCAATATTAGGCTCTTACCTTCATCAAAAATACTGTTAGACTTGTTCCTCCCACTGAGCACGCCCGCCCTGCATATCAATGCGCAAGATGATGTATGCAGGGGATGCCTTTCTGCAGCTCACCATGCTTAATGGACAGTGCTAAATGTGCCTCTCAAGTCCTTTTACTCAAACCTATCACCGAAGCATCTCACATTTTAAAGGGAGGTGATGGCATGCAGGCATCTCACAGTGAACTCCTCTCCTGCTATTGCTGGAAATTCTGTGCTCCTGGGAATCAACAAGGGAACAAAATTTTCTGTGCCATCCCTGCTTTGCTTTGGAAGCTTCAGCAATAATTTAAAGGAAGTCGGCATATGAGTTTGTATTGTGGTTTCAGTGAAAGCCATTCTCTTGGAAAGACTGTTACTTACCCAGATTTCTAGTTTTCATTTCCTTCATCATAAACAGTCACCTAAATCACTCCAGTACCGTGGATTATATATTTCCCTCTTGTCCCTCTCCTCACCCCCTCCATGATAATGTGTCATTTTCCTTACTATTATGAACAGCCTTTTGAATTTGGGGAGAAGAGAGGATATTACAGGCGCAAAGGCAGTACCACCAGCAGCTAGGGGCGGCCAACGTGCTTCCAATGAAGTGAACATAATTTTCTTAAAAGAAATAAAGTTCAATGCGAATAGTTGAGGGGGAAAAGTATTCGCCTGGGTCCAGCATTGATGCAAACAGGACTTGCAATTCCTGGCTGGTACTGAAGCTGCAGCACAGTAGAGGGATGATCCTCAACATGTGAAAGGAGTTAATGTGAGCTGGGGACCTATTGCTGCCACTTTTAAATTTTTTATTACTTTATTTTTTTTTTACAAGGAATGAACTCAAGCTTCAGAATTTCTTGTCCTCAAGGGGGGATGTTTCTATGCGAGGCACAAACTTTGTTTGCAGTATCGAAATGGGAAGAGAAGTGTACTCTCAGGAGGTGAGGAGTGTATGATGCAGCGCTGTGGTAACGTGAGCTAATTTAATTTTGCTTAGAAACCCCTGGACTGAGCATAGAGCATGTACTACTGCAGCTGTAGCCCATTATTTCTAATGACTCTAATTATTTCTTATGGTATCCATCTGACCAGCTATAAGATTCCACATTAAGCATAAAATTAGTCGATGTTACCACTGTGCCTGCTTACATCTCATACAATTGGTAAATTATGCTAGCAAGTAAACGTAGAGCTCCATCAATTTGCTGCTAATAAACCAGTATCTCAGGTTGAAATTTGTTTTCAGTTTTAACTCCTGTGTTTCAATGAAATCAATGGAATCACCCATTCACAGTGACTTATACTTCTGACTCCATTATTTGTGTGTCGTATCTATCTATTCATGCAAGAAAAACCAATATTTTTTGCCCTATTAACTGGAAGTTAATTAGCTTTTACTGAATTACAAAGAAACCATGCTTAGATTCTATTTCTAGAATGCTTTTAAACTCTTCTTTTTTTAAAAAAAATTTTCTTACTTTTGCTTGTATTGGAACAGAAAAAGTTTGGAAGGAGGAACAATGAGTTGGGTCTGGACTCACCTGGTGAAAACCTCAACTGATCGTAAGTTCAAGCAGTCTTGTCATCTCCCAAAGAGCAAAAGGTTCTGCCTGGAGCTCTACCCTTTGTCACTAGATTTCCTTCCTACTGGAAGGCTCTGCCATTTCATGAGAACAAAATAAACTAAAATACGGCAACAACAGTGAGCCTAATATAAAACAGGAATGAGAAAAGGGAGCTGGCCTCGGTACATCAGAGCGAGAGGTTAAAATCAAAATGCAAAAATGCATCACACTTTTTTCCAAGATACCATGATTTTAACAAAATATGATACAGACGGCACACTACGAAAGCAGCAAGTGCTCTGAGAGTTTACAGAAGAGATCATCACTAATAAGAAAATATGTATCCCTGTTATTTATTGCCCTGCATTGACATAAATCTTGTTTTCAATTACATTTTAATGTAGCACACCAATTACTGTTTGAATAGGGACATCTGATTACCGTCTCAATCAACAGAAATCAATCTTGCTTATGGAAGGTTTCCAGGGTATTTTCTTTAGGAACATTAATTATAGAAGTAAACAAGGATATATTATTATCATGTCATCCAGCTGTAAATCCTGCCTATCGCTATAAATACTGTTTAGTTTGAGAACGTGTATCACCATGCAGTTTCCAGTGTTTATGCTGCAAATCTAATAACAGACAATTGCAGTGCAGCCATATTCTGAAACAGATTTTTATGGCTGGTGGCCCAAAGCCTCATGTAATTCCAAATATGATCTAGTGGACAATGAACAAAAATTCTTTCAGCTATCATCCACAAACTACGGTTAATTCCTAAGGAAAATCCAGTTAAATCTGTCAGAGACCTGACAGGAGCAGAGGTTTAATGATGCTTTACTGGAAATTTCCTAATTGAGCTAGGGTAAGTCTGGTTCATATGACAAGGAGTGCAACAACTTTGCTTCTATGTATTTGGGCAATGCAAATGCTAAAGAGATTTTGTACAAAGCTGAGTCAAGAGAAACAGAAAAAGATATTGAGAAAATAATATGAATTACCCTTGTGCTTTACTTTGTTCATAAGCTTTAATATTTCCTTGGACAGGGAACCTAGTGAACATGCTGCATGAATAGCCCTGCTTGGACCCTGCAAGTGCTGCAGTCCTTGATGGAAGAATGAATGGGTGTGCTTGCTCCATCCTCCCTTCCCCATGCACCGCATCAATCAAGTCCTGACCATTTCTTCCTGCTTCAGGAATAGCTTAATATCTTAAATCTCATTTTACAACTTTATTTTTCTTTTCTTTTTTTTCTTTTCTTTTTTTTTTTTTTAATAGAGCTCTTACAGCTGCCACACAAAAAGAAGCGCTTAATCACAAGAAGTGTAACAAGTGTACTGCTGGTTTTGTTAACTTCAGCTTAGTGCCGAATGAACCAGTTTATATATTTTTCACCTAGTTTGAGCTACAGGTACTGTGTTTAGTGAACTTTTCCTAAACAGAGTCCATGCTAAAACAGTATCTCCTGAACATATAATGGGAATATCTTAATATCCCTTCAGAGTCTACAACTCCAGGAGAAGGGCTAGTTGAGTAACATCATGAAGCAGGTCAAAGCCAGCATTAGGAAGGTGTTCAGCTAATATTCAAAGATTTGAGTGGGTCTAGATGAAGAAGGAACCAGAGGAGTTTGTAGGTATGATGCCGGCTTGCAGCACCAACCAGGTGAGAACCAGCTTTCATTTTCCTCTGAAAAAAAAGTCATTCCTCAGCAAGAGAAAAAGTTTGAGCATGCAGCTCCTCCCAATACATTGCACCTTGTTGTAGTCTTTCAGTACACTTCGGACTAGCTGAGGCTTATTCAGAGAACTAATAAGCTGTAAAAGTAGAAAAAAATGAATGAATCAAAATACAATTGTAAATTCTTTGTAATTGCCCACCATGCTAGAGCAATGGAATTGCTGAAGAAGATGCCATTGTGCAAAATTGTCCTAAATGTTTTAGGGTTTGGGTTGTGGGGTTTTTTTTGTTTTTTACTTTTTAAGTAATCTCTGGAATGGTATACATGAAGTCAAATAAAGTATTTAGAAGACAAAAGCAGAGATCAAACAAGATATCAAATTAATTTAGGGAGAAAAACGTACTGTGTAATACTATTGAGACCTAGTTTCATTATGAACTGTAGAAGTGGTGAAGTGTGGGGACTGTAAAATAAAAAAGTATGAGATTAATGTTTGACAAAGTGGAGGTATGGCTGAGAAAATTAAAATCATCTGGATAATTAAAAAATTCTGTTGCTTATAAATCAGGGAAGGAAATTATCATAGAAATTGGGAGATAGTCGAGAATGGTGTGTAGTAAATACAGATGTGGTTTTAGAAGATGATGTGTTTAAGTGGCCAGGGAAGGGATTCGGGGATGCAAAATGAGTTATTGCTATTTTAAGTGTAGAGATGACTGCAGCTTCACCCTCCTCACCTGGTGGGTTGTGAGCAGATTGCTCTTGCTCTGAATCCCTACTGTGCCTGACAGACCTGAGCGGAGGGCTGACTGCAGGACTACCTCCATCCTGCTGTGCTCAATCTTTCAGCCGTAACTGATAAGCTGGAACATCCAGAGTCATTAGTGTGCCACGTAGTGGGAAACCTCCACCTAACAGCGCCTGGCTGCAGCCAGAAGATGCTGAGTGGCTGCGGGCCACATCCTGAGCAGGCAAAGTGCCACCTTGCACTACTTGGCAGAGGTGTTTCCCGCTGAAAGCACAGGCGTGATTAATAAAACCATAGCAACTGCAGGTGGGACTGAGGCGATTCAGCCCGTAGAGTATAGCCCTGAACGTTAATACAATCTCTGCCGGGAACCAGCCCTATGAGACATTATGAAATACAGGAGCAGAGAGTCATCTCTGGCTAGAGGAAAATCAAAGGACACATGTCGCCTCTCATGGGAAGAAATTCCATGAGGCACTGGCACAGGTTGCCCAGAGAGGCTGTGGGTGCCTCATCCCTGGCAGTGCTCAAGGCCAGGCTGGACAGGGCTTTGAGCAACCTGCTCTAGTGGAAGGTGTCCTGGCCCATGGCTACAGGTTGGACCTAGATGATCTTTAAGTTCCCTTCCAAACCAAACCATTCTATGTTATGATTCTGTGATCCAAAGTGGGACAGTAAATTACAGAATCAGAGAGCTTTAACTGAGCCATAGCGCTGCTATTGGTGCCACTAGCTGGAACTTAAGTGCCTCTAATTACTTTTATCACAAAAATCTCACCACCAGATGACTCTCATCACAAGTTAGGCAGTCTGGGTCAAAACTGGTCAAGTAATGGTCTGGAAATTCCTTCATGGCTGCATGTGCTGCAGCTTGGAGCTGCAGCATGCTCATGCCTCTGCTCCTGCTGACCTCAGCTTCTCTGCACTCCCAGCATGGAAAAGGAACAGACTCAATAGTTAGACATGCCTGATCTACTACCTAAACCATCTTTTTTTTTTTTTTTCCTTCTCTGATATACCTTATTATGTAACTTATTGCAATAAAAAAAAAAATCGAAACAAAATAAAATCCTCTGCCTGTTGGGTGCATTAATGAGCACAATCATTTCACACATGGAGAAAAAGAATTACTTTTTATGTTGCCATAATTGCCGAAACCACAAATGCATTTTTCAGAAACAAAGGTTGGGCTGGTGTAAGTTTCTAATTACAGGTTGAAAGTATCTAATTAAAAGGCATAAATTGGAAGAATCCCTTTCAACCAGAATTACAGAAGAGGTTGCTAAGATTTGGGATTATCTTGACATACTGTCACCAAGTCAAGGAGAAGAAAAAGAAATAGAAACAAAGTGCTGCAGCTCTTCATCAGGGCCACTGACCCCGCTTGCTACCTAATGTCTAACGAAGTGCTGCCGTCGGCAACATGGAGGAGATGGATGTCTCACGAAAGAGGTCTGTGGGGCCACTGAGCTTCACAGCAACCCTGAGATGTTGGAGTGGGGAGAGGGACAGCTGTACTGTAGCCTGGAGGTAACAGCTGAAGCTTAAATGGGCTTTTCCCTGATGTTTATACTAGCTTGTGGATGGTGGCAGAAGGACAAAATCCACCTGAGTTGGCCTAAAGTTATAAAATGCAGTGGAAAGATGGTAGTTGGGTCAGCTAAAACTTGCTAGATTAACCCACAAAATATTAGTTAACACAGACATACAGTGCTGTACTTTGGGGTGACTTTCACGTGCAGTCAAGGGTTGCCCACTAGTTCGATTTGGGCCAATTCTCCACTACTTTAATGGTTTGCTTTTCTGCTCCACTTTGGAAGGCGGCACCACGATGCAAATTTTATCTTACTCTTCTGTTTTTACAGGATGTTAAATAAGCCTGCTGAGCAGACCAGCATGTCATCACTGCCAGGGAAATCACTTTCTTGTGATAACCCAATACACACACATCACAGAGGATTACTGGCAGGGGTGCAGTGCTATGCAAATATTGCAGTCATTATCATCAGTGCTTTGCATGCAGTCTTCTATATCAGAACTGCTTTATGAAGAGAAGAAACAGTCATCTAGATTTCCATTTTTAAGTTCCTTTTGAAGTCTATCCGTCATGGGATTTTTACCTACCATTGGGTCAGACATAAAGGAAAAGAGTCAGGTAGATTAAAATCTCACGTGGCTAGTGCACAGGTCCAGCCTACAGTGCCCAATTTACTTTTACTCTTCTCCAATGATTTATTCTATTCCCTCTAAAAAGATTGGACTTAAATTACAATGAGAAATAGAGAGCTACTAAATCTAAAAAGGATTTGAAATGGTAAATAAAAAACCTGCTGGAAAAAAAGGTGTGTCTGTGTGCATCACTCACTTGGTGGTGATACCCTCTGGAAACATGTACACACTTGCTTAAGTGGATTCGAAGAGTCTCTTCAGCATGACAAATTGGCTACAATCTGATGGCTATTTCTGAAAACCCATTTATAGGCCTTCAGACACTCACACTCCTGAGGCACATCCATTCTTGTACAGTCAATTTATAATGATTCCACCAAATTAAATCTTTATTAACAAACTTATTGACTCTGGCTTTGACTTTTTGTCCCCTCTTTTAATTAACTGCAGTAATGAGACAAGCAACATCCAATACAAAAACTGACCAAATATTTTGTTTAAAACCTGCACTTTACTTCAAGCAGCTTCAGAAAAAATGAAGGCTGAATTGCTATTTGCTAAATGTCAGTTTTCACACTCGGTTGAACCTTTTCTGAAGCTTGTCAACCACAAATCTGTAGTCATTTTCCCTCCTCTGATCAGAGCTATTTAGAACATATAACAGGTATTCAGCTACTTCTCATTTTTATGCAGAAGATGTACCTTTTGCTGTCCCCAGTATACTTCACAAAATGGTAAATACACATAAATTGTAAATCTAAAGGGAGGCATATGCTGAAGTCGTGGCCTCTTTCACAGTCACAACTTACACCAGCAACACAGTTATGACTGCACGTGTAAGGCCACAGAAATGATCCAAACTCCTCAAATCCATCCCATTACTATGCACCAATACTGCACCATCCCGCAGACTTCAAATGTGCTGGCTCCTGCTCAGAGTTAGGGCGGGGTCCGGACCACTTGTCCGCAGGTTTGCTCCCTGGTCAGAGGCACAATTCCTGCTTCCAGCTGCAATTCCCTGCCCTACTGTCCGGCAGACACAAAGCAGCCTCACTTCATCACAAGCACACGCACACTTCCTTGTACAGGATACTGCCATGGAACAGGGCAATAGCCAGTGTCTAGTCTGATTTCTGGCATAAACCAGCCTGGAAGTCAGTTGCTCATTCCTGTATCAAACGTACCTGAACTGAAATCTGCCTTTTACCATGGCAGCCAATTTTTAATGCAGCCACTGATGCAAGATTCCTTCACATCCCTCCTTTGTAACACTCTCGAGTAACCTATTTTGACAATTTGGAAAATCTTCCTGTGTACGCTTACAATGTGCAATAGAGAATACAACTAGGTGACAAACACACACATCTTCTTTGGAGGACTGCCAAGACAATCTCAGGAACAGCCAAGACTGCAGAGGACAGAGACTGAGAGAGGGGTCCAGTGCTCCTCTGTCCGACCAGTTGCCATTCCGGAACCAAGGAGGTTGGCAGGGCAACAAGAGGGATGGGGAGTATCTGCAGAAGTTAGTCTCAAAGCTCTTTGATAGCCTAGAACTGAAAATCTGAAAGCTATTTGAGATTCCCAACTAACTTCTTGCTTTCAATTTTGCAAAGGAAAATAGGTTGGGAAATGGTGCAGAGAAGAAAATAAAGGTACTGTGTGGGTGGAGGGAGGAATGGAGCAGAGAGATAAAAGAGATCAGGAACAAAAAAACCCCCAACTTGCTGTAGAAGAGAGTACAGAGATGTCTCCAAAGGGACTACTTTAATTCTGGGAATAGGATGTTTTGCAAATTCTTAGTGTCAATTTATCTTCAACTAAAAATGAAACTGTTTTCTGTTTATCTATTGCATATAATGACTCCCGAGTAAAACAAGTGTTTTGAGGTAAGGTTTGGCAATCTTTCAAGAGAGACTTGCTAGATGATATTTTTCTTAACTAAAAGAAAGACTGAGCCTGGTGGTGGCAGTTCACCACGTGCTGGGAGCTGACCATACTGGCACGAACCCACCTGTGCGCAGGGCAGCTACATCCCCGTCCTGCGCCACCTGGAACTGGTGGCAGCTGGGAGCTATGAAACACTGCATCTTGCAGGTGCTTGTCTCAAGAAGCTGTGAACCCTTCTCTTGGCTCTGCTTATGCTGTTTGATATCTGCCACTGTGCTGTCACTGGCATCCATGCTGCAGGTTTTTGATCTTGTTTGTTTTAAAGTATAGAAATCTGTTCTCCAGTTCCTTGGATCTACTACAGCAAAATGAGAAAATGTTCAATGTTTCTTGACTTCCATGAGGTTACTGCCATCTTTTCTTGGGCAAATCTGAATTTTGACTGTAATAACCTCTCTTACATGACATTTTAGGAGATAACAAAGAGACAATTACAGCTGCTAATGCAAGGGGTCAAATGGACGTGAAATAAAATGGATTTTAAAAAAAAATGAACTGATGTCAGAAAAGCCTCTGTACCACTAAGTGGCATATCCACTTCCTAGAACAGGTTTTTAGCTGGGAATTTAATTTCATTTTACTCTGTTTTACTCTGATTTTAAAAAGAGAGCCAGGCAGGTAGGAGGACTGGCTTTGTTGCTAAAGCACTGGAATCAAATTTCCAGCCCTGTGATGAACTGCCTTTGTGACCAGGTCTGAGTGCATTCAGTGCTCCCTGGGTTTATTGCAGTGCAGCAGAGGTGGGGATGGCTCAGCACCGCCAGGAGGAGTAATTCTCCCCAACACTGTGAAGTGATACAGGCAACTCTTTGCTGCTGATTTCTCCTAGTACCCAAGCCAATTCACCTGAAAACTTTCTCACAGCAGCCTGCCACCTCCATTGCAGAGCATGGTTCTGAGCCACTACCTCCACAAGGAACTTCACCAGATGGTCTTGTGTGATGGGAAAGCCCCTAGGTACGCAGAGGCAACCCCACTGACTTCCCAAGTACTGCCTTTAAAAGTCCGTAGAGTAACTTTGGGAAAGGAAATTGGACCTTAAAATCAACTTTAATTCTTCCTTTATATGGGCAAACAAAATAATAAGAATGAAGAAATATTGCAAGAGAAAAAAAAATGTGGTTATTTTAGAGTCTTTGAAACCAACAACAATCAAAGCTGCAAGGTGTAATTTTTTTCCTGGAATTCCTTGCTTTTTCTGAATTGCCTGCACCCTCATGGTATCTCCCAGCAGTCACATTATCATTATGTCTTGATTGTCCGCTTGGTAGATACCAGGAGGGATAAAAACCAGCAAGAACTTAACTCTGTTTAGGTTCCTACAGTGCACATGGAATCTGGACAACTTTCTGTCAGTGGCTACCACTGGAGTGAAAATTACTCCCATGGTCTTCATCTGTGTCAGCAACCAAAGCCATCAGTGAGCCAGGCAGGGCAGGAGTTAGGGTACGTTTCTTCCTATCTCTTTAAAATGCTTGTCTGTTTCTGTTCTTTGAAGCAAAACGTATGAGAGATGTCATGATTTCTACCATTCAAAGCTGCCACTCAGCCAGGTTCCCAAATGTCACCTGCTCCCCATAGAAAGGAAAGTGCTACATGCCAAGGCTAGCCCATCACTCCCCTAGCATGGGGAACACCAGAATTCAGCATTCCTTGTAACACCTCCATGTCCCAGCAGCCAGGATTGCTTAATTCCAGTTCCAGAACAGTGAATCCAGTCCTCACTTTGTGGCCCCAAGGAAAGGAGGAAGCTTGTATCGTGTCCATGCACCATGCTGAGAAGCCACGTTCAACACTGGACGTTCCAGTTCAAACCAGTACCACTACCCCCTTGCTAGCGTCACTAGCAACTCACTTGTTTTGACACTGAACATCAAGCCTGCCATATAAATCTATAGATCATATAGAAATCTATATATCTGTATCAGATAAGTACAGTAGAAAAATTCCCTCAGAGAAATTAGTAGCGAGGAGGCGTTTGAAGCTGGTTACTCCTGTCTCCCCGTTCCAAGATGTGTAATAATGTTCTCAATGTTAATGACTCACAGATTTTCCTATTTTTGTAAACAGTTTTCCTTTCGTTTTTCACGGTCAGACTTCAAGGTTTCGCAGATATCAAATACAACTTCTCAAGTCGGATCCAAACATTCACCATGACTTGGCAGCGATTTAGGAAGGTAACACATCCCAGTTTATTGTGGCAGTGGGTATTTGTTTTTCAAAGCAATTTAGAAGAGGATGAGAGGCAATAGGAGGCAGCCTGGGTTTTCTCCTGCCTCAGCCCCTGCGCTGCTGCGCTCCACCAGAAATATAATTTCAGCGTGCTGTGCCTGGTCTCCTTTTGTCTTTTCTTGTTTGCTCAGGACACAGGAGGTGCAAGGGCTCTCTCTTTTGCATTATGCACAGTAACAACTCATTTCATCTACAGCATTTAGGAACTAATCCTTTGTAAGAAAATATTAGCCAAACATGCTCTGGTTACCCAAAATCAATTAGCTGTAAATTGGAAGGGAAAATACTTAGAAGAACAGGATCATTAGAAAAGACTGCACATCTCTAGATATGCACATCCCTGCTGGCCTGTTTTTAAAATTCTGGTGTTGCATCTTCCTGTGCTCACTGCATGTGAAGGAGCTAAGTGTATCTTCTCTTCATGTAGTATCTGCTGCTGGATCTGCTGGCCTAAACGATTTTCATTCTTACATAACATACCACATTAACGCTCAAGGGAAGGACGCTCAATAAAACATGGACAATGAGATCATGAGTCCCATCACACAGGTCTCTCAGTAAAACCTGACTCTGGCATAAACGGGAGGCGAGAGGGAGACAGCTGTCTCTTAAAAACTTGAAAATTGCCCAAGAATTACTTTTCTGTCCATCAGATGTTATTAAGTCCACTGCAGTTCTTCCCTCCGTCTTACCCCAGTGATTCCCACAGTCCTCTTTCTTCCTGTGTACTGCTATAGCGCAAGTCACCAGGTATAAACAGGGTTTGCTGTTACCCTAAAAACAAACATTTGCAATCCTTAGTTTATATCTGATGACAGCAATGGAGTACCCAGGGCAAAACCACTGAAACCACACAACCCTCTAAACCAGCCACTTCAAAAAGAGTTCTAACAACTCCATCCCAGCAGCATTCGTTTTGGATGAGGTAGGAGCTGCCATCTTGCAGCCTGCTGAGCTGAGCCCCTCCAGGGGGAATGCCTACCCGGGGTGCTGGGTGCTCCTACAGTGGGGATGTGGAGACAAAGCTGGCGGCAGGGTTTATCCGGTGGTGCTGACCACACTAGTATGCTGCTGCAGATGGCAGTACACAGAGGATCTTTATCTCCTCTAAAGGGTATCTTTTATAAAGCAGTCACATCCTGACAGTCACGCTGCTTTAACTTTACTGCTCTAGTTAGAGGTATAATGTGGGGAGAGCTTCAAGAGATGTAACTGGACAGGCCTGTTTTAATTGTTCCCACTAGACCTGTGCTCTGTGACCTTGGACATCTACAGAGCCATAAATATGAGCTTTGACTGCTGTTCCCATAGTGACTGACAGGAAGAACACACTGGAGGGTGGACTGGGACTGCTTCAAGCAGGCAAGTAGCAACTGGAAATGATTAAGTTCAGAAGCTCTGGGGACACTAATGTCACTTCAGGTCAGCCAACCTGGAAGATAAACATTGCTGGGCACTGTGAAAATGAGTTTTCTATTTGCTTTCCACTGAGAGAGTGAACTAGCCTACACTACAGGCACTGGACCTGGCAAAGGAGCCTGTGAGCTCCTCTGAGGCAAGTTTACCAGTCCCTTCTGCTGCTGGAGATGTCAGAGCTGTTGGTGGGGCCGGTGCACTCTTGCTGTTGAGGAACAGGAGCATCAGCCCTTGAGCTCAGTTAGACCTGCAGAGCAGGCATGGCTGATGCACAGAGAACAATTCTATGTGGAGCAACACACAACGTGGGAGGATAAATCATCCCATGCAAAGCTGCCAGGTAGCTGGGCTGTCCCTCTTCCAGTGCCAAAGCCAGCACAGTTATTTCTACAGTGCTCTGCATGGTGCACCAAGGGCTGTCACAGGGCTTGGTGTGGAAATGGGAGACCTTTGGCGTCCCACTCCAAAAGGGTAAGGACCCGGTGGATGCATTTGGGGAGAGGAATGCAGCTTCGCCTGCGACTGTGACATCCAGCTCTAGCTCTCACTGTTCTCTGTGCTGTGAATATAGAAATAGAATTCAAACAGCTCTAAACTCTCCTATTTCAATGTAAGAAATGGTAGGGTTTCAGGGAAAAAGTAGAGACACATGCTGGTAGCCTGAGTATATATAAAAGCAGCTCAGGAATATTTACATTAGCAAAGTGCACAGCAGGAAAAGCCGAGTTGTGCTAAAGGCAAAGCTGCCAGAGCATTTCTGAGTGACTTGTTCACTAGCACAGCGTGGTGTCCTCGCTGGCTGCCCATCCACACACAGCTTCATTACCTCCCCAGCAATCAGGGCCTTACCCATCACAGAAGAACGGAATTCACACATGGTCAAAGCTAGCATCACTCAAAGTTATAACCCTCAAAAACACAACAGCCTCACCGTCTCCATGAGTATATTAAGGTTTGGAATGGAAGATAGCTGTTTGGCCATGCAGGAGTCATTCGGATGGAAAGTAACACTGAATCTACCTGTCTATACACTGTGTACGCTATCCAAAGTCTCCAATTCACAGATATTAAACTCTTCAGACTTCGGTATTTTGGTGACATTAATGCCAAAAGAAAACAGATAAGCCAATTAAAGAACAACTAAAAGGCACCACTTCTTCCTTATTTACATATAGCACTTTTACACATATGTACAGGTCTGTTTAAAAACCATGGCAACTCTGACATGTTTTGAAGTCAAGATTACATGGTCTTTTATGAGAAGAAATTTAGTGGCATGCCGCAGGGAGACACTGTACTATTCTCATGCAATAACTGATAATTCCAGTCTCTTCTCCATGTCTCTAGGCTTTCACTGAAAGTATCATTTTTCAAAGAGTTGAGTCAGATTTGCAAAGTCTGCGCATTCTTATAACCACCACAAGAACTTAAAGCACCAGCATTTTTTTTCTAAGTTTGGTAGTTCTTCTTCTTTTTTTCTTTTTTTTTTTTAACCAAGTAGAAGATGCCAGAATTGTCCAACACCCTTCTTTTAAAATGACCAGCTTGTGACCCCGTGATATTGATACAGTATGGACCATCACATTCTGATAATTCAAGCATTATACAACATGAATTGCTCAGGTGCTCAAATGTCTTAAGTTACTTTTGGAAATATTGACTAATAACTATTATTGCCTGCTCTGTTAATCTCTCAGAAAGTGCACATCTTGAACTGTAGAAAATGATGATACATTTTCCTGACTGCAGCAAACCATACCGAGTGGCTGATGGGTCCTGACGGATAACACATATACTAGCAGCTTCCCAGAATACTTTGAGAAGAAAGAAGCTCTGCAGAAGTGGCCTGGATAGCTCCACAAATCAATGCCACACCGTTAATTCCTGACAGCTACTAAAAATTAAGGTAAGGTCAATTTTAAGGATTGTTCCTACAAAAGTCTTGCAATCGTTCTTTCAAGAGAGCCATAATCTCCATTTGGGGAGCAAGAGAACCATTATACATAAGTATTCAGTGGGTCTGATGAAATTTCACCCTAGCTCTTGAAGGTTAAATTTGCTATTCATCACTCTAAGTAAAAGCACAGCCAAAGATGTTGCTTTTGTTTAGATACATTTTTTTTTCTTTCTGGAAATTCAAACAAACAAACAAACAAACAAAGCATTTCATGTGTTGTAGAATCGCTCAGTCCCGCTGGCAGGGTAGCCAGTGCTGTAACCTACCATAGCCTGGACTAGGAAAGCCAGACACTAAGGAAATGCTATGTGCTTTGCTTCACTTAAAGAACTGGCATCCAGCTAGAGGAAACCTTCCTCAAAGAGATGATTAGAAACCAGTGCTTGCTTTGGTATCACACAGACATTTTGACATACTGCGTGAGTCAGAGACACACTTTTAATGTGTAGCTGAGCACCTTTGCCTGCAGAACTCCCATTGCATCGACACTGATTCCCCTTTCAAGTCACATCGGTTCACAAGGTATGATGCAACATCATTGAAAATGTGCATGTATTTATTACAGGTTACAGTATAAAATATGCAGGCACCTTGAAATATATTTCAGACTGTGACGGCAGGCAGAGTGACTGAATATATGTCAGAGGTTTATGATGAACTCTGAAGTGTCTTCATTTAAGAGGCAGCATCCTTTTTTATAGGCATCCTTTATTGCTTGATTTATTCTTTCTATCTGTAACTAACCTCTAGACTCATAGATTTAGATTCCTGGTGTGATGTTGCTTGAATGCCATGCACTTCAGTTCTCTGCAAAATATTCTGACAAAGTCATTGCTTGGTCCTCTCTCGCTGTTCAGAACAATGCTAATGGATGGAGAGTTTAAATGATACCCAACTGCTCCACTGAGAACCCATAAAATCAACATATTTAGTGGGCGTTTTAGAAAATTTGTCACATGCTAAGTAGGAAAGAGCAGGAAAGGACTAGGAGAGATTTAGTGTTCCATTTTCCCACTCTTTACCAGTATTGCCCTTGATATTTTCAGTAAGATTTTTTTTAATTATTCGCAAAGAATTAGGCATGAACTGATGGTGGGCATGAGGAACTGAGCCTAAGTGAATGACAAATTACTCCCTTCTTGATACAATCAGTTTGATCCCATGTAGCAAAACTGAGCATTTACGGAAGTATGCAGGGCACAGATGGGCCAATTCCCACGCTAAGGCAGCTACCAGATAGCAGGGCTGAATTCAGGACCTGGCTTTCCAGATGTGCAGCTCCTGCAGAAACACATACAATGTGTTTATAAGATGACCTCATTAACTTGAAGCGAATTATATAGAAGTGATTAAGGGACATAACGTGCTGCGTAAGGCCATCATTACCTCACGACTTCATGGGAACTTTTTTTAATAAAGCCAAAGCACTGCCTACAGGATTTAGCCTATTAATAAAAACACCAAAACTGCATCAGTAATCCCACATTGCCAAAGTTTCTGTACTTCAAGAAGTATTAGTGAATTAAGCCAATGTCTGAAGCATGATATAAAACTCAAGGTTTGGATTTGGCGAGGAGCAGAAAGCATTGCCCAGATCTCCTGGCACTGTACAGCTGGGACTGGCCTTTTCCGCTGCGCTCCCAGCAGTTCCTTCTGCTCCAGGGGAACAGGAATTGATTATCGGTACCCAGAGGTTTGGCAGCTTTAGATAGAAATGAACAGCAATAACGAAGGACTTAATTTTTGAACCCTAAAAGGCTCTGTCAGAAATACAATTTGTAATTAATTAGAAGTGTATAAACCAGATAAAAGCTTGTTCAAGTCAAATAGCTTTTAACCCAGGGAACTCTGGGTTTCTTCTGCTGGCTGAAAGCTCAGGACCTGTTCACAAGTTTCTCTGTGCTTTCCAGGTGATCCTTCTGGCAGCACTTGAGATTCCAAAATGAATTCCTTCAGGTTTATAAAAAAGCTTCCATCTTTAGACAGAGCTCCTCAGCTAACTCTTGTAAGACATCCTGTTTTTCTAAAGAGAATGTTATTGCAATATGAATTTATTACAAACCATTTCACATGCACACATTTTCAATCATACCTTGCGGGTCATAACAGAGAGAATTTAATTTCAGAAACCTTAGGAAGCAATAATAATCTTTAACCTCTGGCATTGTAAGTGAAGATACTGCATATTTTCTATCAAAATGAACAGTTCTAATAACCTTCCATTAATATCCATTTATATTTATTGCTCTTTCATTAAAGTTAGGACACCAAATCCTTAATAAAAAAATTAAATTGACATTTTACTTCTTTCTCTGTCTTGTAAAATGTTAATACTTAAGGAAGTGGACAGGACATGACATATTTTTATCACTGCCACACAGTTCAGCACCAGCAGCATAAACCCTTTGTGTCTTGCTTTTTGCCCTTATTATTTCAAATATAAGCAGATTTCCACTGAGTTCACTGGCAGGGAACATCTCCTTACAGCAGCACATCCCCTCATTATCCAGCCTTCTCAGCTGTTCTCACACTCACCAGGAGGCTGTTTCCCCTCTGCTTTACAACTTCTTTTATGATCCTTGATGGCCTAAGTTTGGGTTTTTTTTGGTTTACTTTCTTGCTCGATTCCCCCGTATCACTTTATAACGTCCTCAGCCGGCCTTCCCACAACCATCCTTAACGACATGAAACCAGGCAAAGAGGGAGACAATGTGTTTTCCTTTCTGTATTGTGAAAAGCAAGAGATAACTCATGAACCGAGGTCAACTCAACATGAGAAACAGAGAATTGCAGCCGAGTTTCCACTGGCAAAACAACTGCCAGGAGGGTCCCAAGAGCCCAACACCCACTCGCATTAGCCTAAGCTGGGGGAAAGTTCCTCTCCTTCTGCAGCTACTGCCCACACCACGGGAGATTTCCTCCTCCTCCTCTCTGGGGAACCGAACTGTATTTCTGAACATTTTTTTCAGGCTTTCTTGGAGCCACTCACCTGCTTTTTGGCTATTACTGGGTTGCAATCACATTTCTGCTTCCTCATCTCCTGCATGGCCCTGAAGCCACACAACACCATGTGAAACACAGGCTAATGAGTTTGGCTTCTTCTATCCAAGGACACACTGTCCTTGTGCAGCTGAAGGGAAACACAGCGTTATTTTACTTGCCAGCAAAGCTGTGTGTATGTATTGAGGTATGTATTTATAGCAGTCACCTCTGCTGATGGATGAAATCGTAGCTGCCACTGCCTTTCAAACCAGCAATGTTCCACCCTTAATACAGTGCTTTCACATGTTTGGCCTCAAAAAATGCTGCTTTTATCAGAGACTCACTTCAATGCCAACCCAGCTGGCAACCAGAGCAGGGGAGTGCCAGTTTCAGAGTGTCAGCAGAATCTGGAAATGAGGCAGCAAAGTCCACGGGCTCTCACTAAGACAGAGAAGAGAAAGAGGAACCACCTGCCAGCTTAGCCTACACTGCCAGCACAAGCAGCTTCTGCATTTTCATTCCCTCCCTTCATGGGATGTGACCACACACAAGGTGAAAGATGGGTCACTGACCATCTCCAGTCCAGCGTTGCTGAGTCAACTCACTGCTGAGCCCAGCAGAAAGCCCACAGCAGCTCATGCTCACACACTAATAATGTGTTATTGTCAGTCTAGAGGCAGAGACCAGGGGAGCAGCTATGAGTTGTGCAGTGGCCCCCAAAGAGGGACACAGGTTTGACTGCTGAGTCGTATTTTGAAAGGGGTTCTCAGTAGCCACGTGCTGCCTCCACACAGACAGAGCCGAATCCAAGCACCATTCAAGAGCAGAGAGTGACATTCCTGTAGTATGAACTCGGCAATGTTATTTGATCAGAAATTATTACTATTGACAACAGCCAGAGGTGCCACAATAACCCACAAGATAAATCCATACTGCAAAATATACATGAGGAGTAGAGCAGCAGCAGCCACCGCACATTAAAAAGCTAAAATCAATTGAAGTCATGAGGAAATGACATAGCTACTCCTGTTTGGCCTAGAGAAAACAACTCTATTCCACAGCAAACATAAATTCAGAATAAAGATTCTGTAGGCACAGTGAATATTTATGATTCCTCTTAATAAGTACAAAACATACTTCGTTCAAAAGAAAGAATCCCATTATAGTTATGGACACATTTTTCTCCTCTTTAATGGGGTTATGCAACAGCTATCGATTCCTGACTGCAGTCTGAAGTACAATTAGTGGATTTGTAGAAGTGCCCTTTTTAATCACGGTGGACTTGTATAGCTCAAAGTACCGCCCACACAGTAAATAATAAGTATTAGTGCCTTGATACAGCCAAACCCTCTGGCATCAGCAGACAGCAGTAGGTAGCAAAACCCTGAGGATCTCCTCACTTGGGCAGGAGTCCACACTTGTCCTTCCTTATTTTGTAGCAGGTTAAAGAAAAGGCCGTGTTATATGCTCGGTTTTAAGGAAGCTGGTTCCTAACTGCTGCTCTTCAGCAGACGAAAACCCAGTTGTGGTTCCCGTGATGGGCTCTGCAGGGCTGCGGGTGTGGGGAGCTCTCTTTGAGGGCTCCCAGGCTCGAGTGCAGAGACGCAGCAGGGAGACAGTCCTTCCTTAAAAGCAGGTACCAAGGGCTGAGTAAGGCAAAGATTTTTATTTTGCCTGTTTTGCTCTTCACTTTGGGTTTTAGAAATGTGAGATACACAGCTGGAGAGAAGTATAAAGGGATAGAGAGAAATATTAAAGAAAACTGTGCATTTTCTACCCAAAAGCAAACATGGTGCTCAGTGGATTACATTCCTCCCATTCTTTAAGATAAGAACAGTGTTCAAAGACAAATCTTCTCTGCTGAGCTATTCAGTTATTTTGAACATGATTACATCCTAGATATCACAGTATTTGCAAAGGATTGGGCTCACAGTGATAAGTGGGTAAGGTGCTTTCCTTGCCACCTTTCTATTTACTTCTGTATTTCTTGCTCAATATCCTTAGTACGAATAGCTCTACCTCCAGTACAACCGTTATGGTAAAACCATAGTTATTCAGCTTCTCACAGAGCATTACAAATGCCGCATCTCCCAGCTACCCTACAAAAGAGCAGCACTAGCCAGACTCTGCTACAAGGGAAACATTGCCCAGCTTGCACTGAAACAGTCGCTGGTTTGCCTGCCCTTCTCTCCCAGTAGTTGTCTAATGAGTGCTTTTAGGACACTTAGGGCTGCAGTTAATAGCCTGCAGATCCTATTACAGTTGATGCTCCAAAAC
Source organism: Bucorvus abyssinicus (assembly GCA_009769605.1). Classification (NCBI taxonomy): domain Eukaryota; kingdom Metazoa; phylum Chordata; class Aves; order Bucerotiformes; family Bucorvidae; genus Bucorvus; species Bucorvus abyssinicus. The sequence continues at coordinate 10,967,504 of CM020041.1, forward strand.
TGGTCCTTATTGCCTGCAGACCACGTATTCCCCCCAGGGCATGAGAAGTAAGGTATGTCACTCTAGAACATTACAGCCCTCCTTAATCATTATCAAAATGTAAATGAAAGGCAACATTTTCTCTAAACATCTGCATTCTAGAGGCTAAAGGGTATTTTCATCTTTTTCTCTAAGACCTTCCAAAAATACCACCTCAGGGAGCAGACTAACCTACTAGACAGATACATCATGTTAGGTGTGTCACCGCATCCTTTTAATCAGTGCATAGTCAACATTATGTACTATACGAATAACTAATTAGCTCTGCAACTGATTTCCACAGATGTCATTGCAAAATCTATCTGAAGAATGTCATCTGCACTTGAGAGAAGGACAAGCATTGTAATTAAGTATTAAGACATTTCACCAGTGTGAGTCTGCCACAGGAGTGTGAAATGGCTGTAATTCACGTTTTTCAGACCTCGCATTTATTACCATCAATTTTCTCCTCGAGGTTAGCGGTGTGCTACGCAGAGAGTTAAAAAAGGCAAAAAAACCTCATGTTTGCTATTCAAATGGATATATGTGCATGTTTGACTGTACAGATCGGTCACACCGGTAAGAGTTTCTCTCAAGTCCCAGATGACTTCTGGCTTATGCACCTTTGAGGATGGCACTCGAAGGTTAGATGAATGCTCTGATAATGGGACAAGAGACATTCTGCTGTTGAAAACTAATGACAATCCTGAGCGCAACACACCTAAGTGGGATACAGATCTTGTATACAAGAAAGATATTCAATCTGAGGTAACAGTCAGGATTGATGATTAATATCTCCTAGAAAAAGGCTTTGTTTGCATTAGGAAACCCCTACAGAATAAATGCAGAGAGAGAATAATGAACCAAGCTGTTGTATATTATTCAGGACTCAGGAAAAGTTAAACTGATCTCTGTCCGGAGCCACTGCTCCAATTGCAATTATGCTGCTTAATTATATGCAGGAGTCTTGTGTATCCTGCCACCAACCACCAAATGAGAGGGATATTTCTGCTGCTCTCCATCCCATAAGCTATGTAACTTGGCAGCAATTTCCTTTAGAAATCTGCCCTTTACTTCCCTGTTCCCACTCCTGCTTTCACTTGAAGGGCCACGTAGCTCTGGCGGAGTATGTACACTCTCGCACCCACTCATTCCTGCAGCACAGGGGACACGAGTGCCTCTGGGAAGAGTGACGCGCCCAACCACAAGCTGCTCAATCACCAATTCCGACTGCTTTCTCTTTTTCCCTACCTTGAGCCTATCTCATTTTTTACTTCAGCAATATACTGTGTTCAAAACACCTTCCTGCCAAGCTCTCCTTCCTGCCAAGTCTGCTTTCACTGTCCATTAGCCCTCTTTGAAGAGGATGTGCCTGTCTATGGACAGATGCCATTAGTAGCACTGTGAACAGGGCAGGGCCATGAATTATCCAGCTGGGATAAATCAGCAAAGTTCTGCCAACACCTCTGCCATTTCCCAGGCATGTGCTCCTGAGCATCTCATCCAAATCTAGGCTTCACCTGTTAAAAACAGTGAAGGAAAGAACACCAAGAGCTAAACCCTCCCTTCCTGGTGCTGGGTGTGAAAGAGTGAAGGCCATTAAAAGAAGATTTTCTGGGCTAAGGTAACAGCAATACCCCTCTCCCCTTCTTTGCAACAGAAATACTTCAACAGATGGAAAGCTCCAACAATCAACTGCCTCTTTAACTCCAAGCCTTATATCCAATGGGATAAATAGATCTTAATACACCGCCCACAGGAAGCCTATGGAAAGACTGCCTTTGATTTGGGAAGGCTGTGGCTTGTCTTCTATGATATAAGAGGCAGCAGCTTTGAAGGGATGTCAACAGGAGGAAAGGCTAAAGCAAAGTGGCTGTGAAATCAGTGTGAATTCTGCTCTGAGAAAGTTTCATCCAACTGCAAGCATTTCAGGAAGCCTTAGCTGTCATGGGAAAACCGTTAGGTCAGATGTGGTCTCCTAGATTAGAAAAAGGAGAGTGATGAGGACCTCTGCCATTCAAAAGAAACTCATTAAGGTCCACTTAAATTAGCTTTAAGCTTAGAAAGCAGGAACCTGTTCTCTCAGTGTTACGCTAACAGGTATGTGTTGACTTCAGTGGAGATAGTCATATTTATCCAACCCACCTGTGTCATGTAAACATAGTTATTTTTGTTACAGTGTGGAAAGTAAAGCTCATCCCAAGGCAAAAGTCTGTTGTCTTTTAAGATGGTAGGACTCCCAAAATTATTGGGATTGCACTGGTACAGCAGAGAAAAGAACTGTATTCATTGTGGTAAATCAATCGGAAAATAACACCACTAGGTATGAGGCTACATTGGCCATTACTCCCTTGCTGACAACTCACAGGAATCCCCAAGTGTTTGCTGTAAACTAAACAGTGTTTCAGTTTCACACACTAGTCTTTACAAATGACTTCTATTTCTCACCAATGATTTCCTCTTCCATACCATTCATTTTTTGCACTTCCTCTTAATTTTTGCTGTCTTAATCTTTATTAATGTAATGGGTTTTAGACAGAAACATTATTTGTGTTCATACTTACTGAAAACGTCTCCACTGCCGTGTGTAACACAGCTGAGAGAAACCTTAATCCGGTAAGAATTATTGTTTTGCAAAATGAGTATTGTTACATTAGCTGAGCGCTGTATTTAAATTGCTTTTTGTTACAATGGGTCTCACTTGGACTATTTGGATGGTTCAGTACTGTACATAGTAAGGTAGAATAGCACTAATAAAATCAAGCTGCAAGTACATTTCATCTGCCATTTGGTACTTTCAGTGCTTCATAATTACCTTTGGTCAAAAATTACCCCCTTAAGCCCAAGGGATTAATTCTCCCTTAACCATATTTGTGCATTACAGGAAAAACAGTCATCCCTCGGTCTCCTGGCCTTGGATGAGCAGTTTACCGCATTTTTAACCTACAACAACTGCGGATGAATTGCAGGTGTGTGCTTGCCCCTCACAGAGTGAATTTCATGCTGTCTGATTTCTGCTATTTAACTCTGGGAACGGAAATGTCCTAAATCAGGTTTCCATGCTCCAGGTACCCCTGCCTAGCATGGGCTGGACATTGGGGAGGTCCTCAGGCTAGCTCTGAGCCCAAGGACCGGGATGGACACTCTAACACAAGGGCCTATTTGGCACACACCCTCCCAGCTTCTGAACGTAGAAGTTTAAAAACATGCTCTGGGTATTTTTTCTTATATTGGATCACTCACTTTTTAATCCCCTCCCCTCAAATTATTTCCCTTCTGCCTTACTCATTGGCTAGTCTAGCCTTTTATCCCTCACCTTGGACGAGTGCTGATCTTGTGTTTGCTGGACAGATTCTGTTAGCCTCCTTGGCATATATTTGCCTTTTGGAAGAAGATAAATAGAGAAAGGCAGGTGATTCCTGCCAGTGTCAAGGAGAGGCTCTCAAGACAGGCTCTTGACAAGGTGCTTGGATGCTACTAAAATAATCCAATGAGAAAAGGTCATGAATTCAACTTCTACACATAGGCAATCACATTACCATATGTCAAAGAAACCAATGTGCATTAGAAAGAGTCAAAGCAGATGAGTACAAATATTTCAATGCCCAAACAAATCTCTCAAGCCCTTCCCCTAAACTATCTTGGGATGATACGGAACAGCAATGTTAAAAATTGCAATAATTTGAAAATAATTTGATTTAATTTGTTTTCCTTTTTACTGTTTTTGACCAGATTAGGACCCAACGAAAAACTACCAAAACTTTCAGAGTCTAAAATTACTTTAAATAAGTAAAACCATGAAAATGTTCACAGAAGTACATCAAATAGTTTTTCAATCACCTCTAGTTTTTTAGGTCATTATTAAAGAATATTCTAGATGCCAAATAGGAATCAAGAACCATTAATAACACCCTGCACTAAGCAAGACATTTATGAGCTCTGGCATTCCTAATACAACTGATAAGGAATAGGATTGTTTTAGGACACCTCAGTCTGTCTGCAGCATGGGAGAGCACCTCCTGAGAAGACTCAGCAGCAAAGGCCAGACCCGGCTCAAACAAAAACCAGCCCGACTCCTGCAGCCTTGTAATGGGCTTAGCATGTAAGGAAAATGCTACGCACATATTGCCACCTGAATTTTCTCTATCTAAACCATTGCAGAAAAAAAAGTATTTTAAAAATGGCACTCAGAAAAGAGGACCCCACCTTGTCTGCTCTCCCAGATGGTGACCATGTTGTAGAGCAGCCGGTTACTAATACACAGACTAGGCTTTATAAACTGAACACTGTCAGCTAAACAGGGACAGAAAGTCTGCTGAGAACGTGTGTGCTGTCGCTTGGAGCGTGTCGGTCTTTGTGACACATGGTCATGACTGGAGACCTTTGGGAGATGGGAGGAAAAGAAGGAAAGAAACAGAGAGGACTGGCGTGATAGCCTACTGCCTATCTTGCAGGGGAAATCAGTCTGTCTGTTAAGGAGAGGAGGAAGGGAAGGAAGACATACAGATGGTCTGACTCCCAGTGGTGACAGGAGCAGTTGGTCTCCTCTCCTTCTGATAGTGACAGTTGCTGTCACCTTGTTTTGAAGTCTCCTAATGAAAAAGTGGGAGTCAGTATGGTACTGAAAAGAGCAAATGGGTAAATCACGAAACTAATTGTAACCATTAGGTCTAGGAAGAGTGATGGAGGATGGTGCCTGGTGACAGCCTGTGATAGCTGAATGTACACTTTCCCACCTCAAGAACTTTAGCCTAAGGACGAAAGAAAGTTTGCACTACTTATTATAGAAAAAGGTCTTTTAGAGTCAAGCCAGCTACTGCGTGCATGTTTACAATGCTGCTTTCCTAGCAATGTGTGACAGCTTGGGACCCATGGGCTGCCATCCCATTCAGGCCCATTTTACTGCAGCATCTTTTAAAATAGGCCAAAAGGACACCTTATGCACGCACTCTGCTATCAAAACAGGAAGGTACCAAAAAACGTCCCCCCAGAGTAAGATTATTTTCTCTGTTAAGTCTGTACTGCACCCAAAAGGCACCGTTTTACCTAAGAAGCAGCCACTGCTCCAACATTTAGAGAGAGAGATGGATGGTTTCTGCTTTGGGGAGGAATAGAGCTCTTGGGAAACCCCGCTTTCTCTACATAGTGCTACCACTGGGTTTTTTTGTCTCAGGGTGGTGGAAAAAACTTATTTTTGCCAAGACATAATTTTAAGAAGCACACAAAATAATTCAGGATCCTGGGGGACTTTTGTTTTGAGGTAAATCCTACTCAATTATTTTCCCTTAAAAAAAAAAAAAAGAAAAAGACACCAGATTTTAACAGGATTCTTTTCTCAGCCAGTCCAACAATTTAAAAGAAAGTCAGTTATCTAACAGCTCTCTACACAGAACAAGTGAAATAACAACATGAATTTAAAGCAGATCAAATACACTGAATCAATCCCTCGCATGGATAATGCCATTAATTAATTTAGATTTCATTTAGCTTAATTCTCTTTGGAACAGAAGCATACGCAATCAGATTGAGGCCATTTTAATTCACATTTGTCCCCTCTAATATTACATCCTACAATTATCTGGATTGAATTCCCTTCCCATGTTTAGAAAAGTCCCAAGTAACCACAAACTTAGATCTAAATCTCACACCTCTCCTGCACTCCTGAAAATGGGACTTGGTTTTGTAAGTTACTCAGATACTGTTGGATATTTTAACCATGTTCTTGGTGTTTTGTTGTTTTTTTTTCCTGAAAATGTCGGGAACCACAGTCTATGCCAGAAAGCCTTTGTTACCTGAACCTCACCTACAAATCTACCCACCCACCGACTGCTTCGCTTCCTGGCTCTGGGTGGAGAAATGGAGAGTACATGTGCTCTGCACCACCACACCCTGTTCTCCTGGGGCTCCTTCCACCACAGCAGAGCCTGGAGCTGCCCTGACAGCTGCATTTCAGGGTGAGCAAAGACCTTGTTTCCTCTTTTTTAAAGGAAGTATACCAAGACTGGGAAAACCACAAGGCGGGGTAAAAGTCACTGCTTCGAGAAAGAAAACAAACTTCCATAACAAAATGAATCACAGCACCACTGCACTTGTCTGACATACGATCACCAGAGTGCAAAATGGGAACAATCAGTGTTTCCAAACAGAAACGGAAAGAGAGAGATAGACCCAAGGGGAGGCAGCCAGGATATTCTTCATCTTCACAGTGATCTAGCTGGGCCATAACCATCCCTGGTATCAGAGCAGACAGAGTTACTGAGAGGTCCTCTCCCATCTCGGTGCATCCACAGTACATCTGCAGCTCTCATGTGCAACTTCAGCCTTCTGAAGATTGCTTCATCCCCAGCAGTTTCCAAAAAAGGAGAGTTTGCAACCCAACACCTAAGGACAAGATGGCCTCTGGAGATTTTTTTCACCTTTTCTCTTTCTCTCTTTTTCTAAGGAAAGATAATTAGAGCATTGAGGACAAACCCCTACAGCCCTCTTGGTCAGAAGGTATCAGGAGATTCAGTCAAGATTTTACTAGGTCACATGATTAGTCTCTTTTCAGAGACTAGCCATCCAAAGTAACCTGCAGTGCCACACCTTTCTTCTTTTTTTTTAAAATCAGTGTAATGCCCAGCATTAGCTTGAGGGCAAAGCTGGTTCTCAAGAGCTGTGCTGTTTATTGCCTCCTGGTCTATTGCTGTCAGCAAGCAGCATCTCTGTGAGTGTCAGCAGTTACATGCATGTACAGCTAGACCCTGTGTAAGTCAGGGAGAGTTTGCATTTCTGCAAGACAGATAATGCTGGAGACCATTATCCTTTTGCCTGCTGCTACTCCCTATGATTCAGCCCGAACTCCAGTACCTCCCTGCACAATAAGGAAAAGATTTCTCTACTTGTTTTCAAATGCTTAGGCCAGGATATGCAGAGCATGTTACAGAGGAGAAATGATGCTCTCATGGCCCGTGATTGCCTTTAGCTCATCATATTACATGTAAACATGGCAGGTCCCTTCTCTTCCATGGCAACCCCTCGGCGATGCCTTCCAAAGTGAATCCCCAAGCTCTTATGCAAAAGCAGAAAAGATGCCCAGCAGTACGCACAACTCCAGCAAGGTGCCACTGAGTTACCGTTAAACCATATTCCAAAGTTTACCTTAGTTCCTTGAAGGGGTCTGCCCTGACATTAGGAGTTTCTATAGATTTAGGGAACACTGTGCCTTCTGCTCCTGAAATCACAAAACAAAACAGAAGACAAATTGTAAACATTATAAGCTGTTATCAGGGGAGTGATTGTCAAATCATGCCTAGGTGCAATTTAACCCATCGCCTGACCCCATTTCTCTCTTGCACACATCCCTTCTCTCCCCAGGAAAAGCCAGACCTTGATCACCTGAAATTGGTTCCCTTGATTACAACTGGATTTGCCTGTAAGCTGCATTTCTGGATGTAAAAGCAGCTGCTTGTACCTTGACTGTGGGAAGTGTTTGCCAAACCAGCTGATGCAGTGAGCTTGGAAAAGATACCCCTTTGGTAATCAGACATCTAATTCAGCTACATCCCTCATTAATGAATTTGGATGCATGTCATGACATTATTTCTTTTCCTGGGCTCTGAGAGATACCCAAAGGAGAAAACCAAATTTTGTCTCAATCACTGCAAATATCTCTGTGGTCAGGCCATACTCCTGCCTGGGGAAAAGGAGGGAGGTGTCTACCTGAGGAAATGCAGCACAAGCAGGCTGTAGTCCCAACCCAGAACATGTGGCCCAGAAGTCACTTAACTTTTGCTAACTTCCCTCTTCTCTTAAAGGCAGAGGGGAAGGCAGCACTATCCCCATTTGCTGACTGCTTTTAGATCATGAGCTATAAACTGCGAGGTAAACAAACAGCCTTCCTAAGTTTCAGGCCAATGCAATCCTCTTCTGTGGCCACCTGCATAGCCCAGGTTGGGTCATTTAACCCAGCCATCACTGCATCAGGGTCATATTTTGTGACCGAGCCATGCTGTGTCTCTCTAGAAAGAAATGCTCTCCCCATATTATTGTTTTAAGGCATAGGCAGCCTGTGCCATCCTCTGGCAAGCCTTTCCACTAATTGTTCTAATTTAAAAATGTGTATCTAATCTGAATTTGTCTCCCTTCAGTTTTCAACCACTAAATCTTCTCGTGTCCTCGCCTGCCAGCCCTGCATGAGCAGATTCTCTGCCTTCTGTAGTTAGTTACTGATGGTGACCCAACCACCCCAATCTTCTCTGATTCTCTGAAAAGTTACAGCCTTCTGAACCATTCATTGTGAAGCAGATTTTCTGGGCTTCTCACTGCTCTTTTCTGAACCCATTCCACTTTTAAAACACTCTGTTGGGACACAGGAGTCACCAAGTGCTGTCACTGATGCTCTCTGCTGCAGAAGGTCACGTTCTCACTCCCATTGAAACCTCCAAATAAAATACGGCTAAGAATGGTACCAACTGCCTCACCACAGCAGTGCACTAGAATAAACGTTCATGTTCTCTAATATATAGCTGCCTACCCAGTGAGCAAGTATTACCTATGTTCTTAAATTTAGATCCGTGGTCTTGCGTTCAGACTCATTGTGAACAATTAGCCATTCATTACCTGTAGTCATCACACCAATTTCAGCGCCAGCATGCAAACAGCACCAGTGGCATTTTTTTATTTCCTAGTTTTTTCTTTGATAAAGCTATTGGTGCAACCTACAGATCCTGATGAGACTTTTTACATGCACTTTTTGAGACATTTCTTAACATGTGCTATTATAATCTTCACCTATGTGCAGTCCTGAAGTCACCACTATAGAATAAAAATGTTTTGAGATGATGCAGAACACGTTAATGCAACTATGTCTGTAACTTCTGCTATAAGTGAAAAACACCTGTGGCTTCAATAAGACTACACTTTCTTTGCACTGAAATAAATTCATTAAGCTGTCCCACTGTCTTAAAGAAAAAAAAATCAGAATGAAAATAAGCACTCTAACATTTCTAAAAAAACCCCCTAACTCCTTTTTAACCTAGAGAAAAACAAAGTAATCTCAAAGATGACAAAAGCAGTCTGAAGTTTGAAGCTTTAAATTTGGGAATTGAAATTGATCCTATGGCACAATACAGGTACTTAGCTCTTAACTTTACTATAAGCCTTCATCGTTACAAGTTGTCAAAAGCAGCTGTAACTTGCCAGCCATGAAGGTTATTATTATCAGATCTGCCTTCTCGCAACAGTTTCCAAATGATTTAAGTCTCTGCTTATCCATATAATTGCCTTGGCTATTAGCTTTGCAATGGAACTTAGCAAAAGATGCAGCCTGCACACATCTGCATAATAAACCAATGATTTTTTGAGGGGAGGAAGATGAGAAGTGCGGCTGGAGAGGTGCAGATAGATACTCTCGTACTCTTTCCTCCTGTGTTGCTTAAATGGTGACTTTATGCGGGTAATTTTAATTCATTTTCACACACCTTAAGTCAGCTACTTCAGTTATGCAAAGCCCAAACTAATGATCTGCCCGTAACCAGAAATGCCTGTAGAATAAGGAGAGATTTTAGCACATTTCTAATGACTTGGGGTTTTCCAGGCTTTCATTATTTAATTTAAATACAGGAAGCAACTTTGGAAACAAAGCCAGGGAAGACTCCAATGCAGTCCTTTCAGGAAGCCTGAAAACACAAAAAGCCTGCTAGTCCTTTCCTCCATCTCAGTTTTCTCCTTCTTTTTTACACAATTCTCAAATCCCCTTTTCCTGTCTTCTTTATTCCGAGATGCATAGAAGAGTCCCTTATGCACTGAGAACAGGTCTGAGATTTCCAAATCCTACTGTTTCTCTCCTTTGATACGAATTAGAAGAGAATGCTACCTGCCTTGATAAGGCTTCCTGCCTGGACAATATAATTCCTTATTATTATTCTGTTTTAAGAACACAAGATCTCCCAAAGGGCCACCTGTCCCTGTCACTGCGTAGGACATCAGCCACCAGGGGATGCTGAGAGACCAGGGCTGAGACATCCTTCCCTTGACTCTGGCTGTCAGCAGCTGAGGGACTCCTTTGAGCTGGATGTGTCATCCAGCCACTGGAGAGACGCTGATAAGCCTTCCTCACCTCACCTAATTATCATTTTAAGTGTCCCCATTTCAGTGGCAGGGGGCTCACAGAATAATTAAATACTCTGGAGTAGTTCTTCCTTTGGTTTCAACTTGCTGCCTGATGATTTCACTGGATTCTTGTTCTGCCTCAGACTGTGAAAAACAGTAAATAACCATTCTCTTCTTTTTGTGCTACTGGAAATTGGGCAGACCTCAAATGTGCCCTCTCTCTTCTACGCTGGAGTCTTGGTCTCTGCCTGGGAGATCAGCAGCTCCCACTGAGCCTCCCAATGGAAACAACTGCCTTGGACAGATGCAGCTACACTGGACATGTGTGTCAAAGTCTGGCTCGGCCATTATGGAAGTCCCTCGGCTATGATAGCATCACTGTTGGACGGTTTTGAAAGTGAAGGCATTAGGCTGGAGGAAGTGACCTCATTTAGTGTTTTTACTAATGGCTTTGGCAAAAAAAGAAGGAAAGTTTGAGGGAAATGTGCTGTTGACAATGAATTGGGCTATTCTGGCTCTTCAGAGGAGAACTAGGATATAACAGACAAACAAATGTTTGACCTCAGGAAGTAGAAGAACAGAAAGAGGGTGAAATTTAAAAATACGAAGTCCAAGGTCATGTGCTCAGAAAGTAGTAAAAATATATTTTCCATTTTGGATGCTTCCAGGTCGGGAACGTTCCTGGATAAAGGCTGAGTGCTACTCATGATTCATGGCAGTGGGACAGGGCCAAAGGGAAGGGAAATATGACATTAAAATGAAAGGCAAGAGGCAAGTTGAACAGGAACATGAAAAAAACCACATTATTTTAAGAATCACCAGTGAATCCTTGAACTATTACACAGCCCCCAGCTCATCCCCACTGAGGAAAGCGTTCTGAGAGGAAATACTGTCACGACTGCATAAACAGAAAAAGTCTATCCTACAGAAGAAGACTGGAAGGACCTGGCTTTTTAACTTAGCAGCATGATGGGTAAGAAAGGATATGAATGCCGTGTATAAATACATTAGGAGGAGAAACAACATGAAGGAAAAACAACTACTGGCTCTAGGCCAATGCTGGCATGAGAGCAAGTGGCAATAAACTGGTTCCAAATATACCTGGGAAGAAAAGTAAGCGTTTTCTAGCCAAAAAGTGGAGCAGCTTTTCAGTTAGATGGGACAGACAATCTAACAGATTTGACAAACTCATGATTATAAGATGTGAAGTCTCAACTCCAATCGTTCATGAATTAGCTGCTACAATTTCCCTTCTCAATCAAAGCTACTATGTCCCTCTTCTCCCTTTGCTGAGTATGAAGCAAATGTAAATTAATTTTATTATTGTACAACACGGCTTCTGCTTCCTGAATTAGCTGCTATTAAAACATCTGCTATCTACCACAAAAAATGCATGACACAGAATTTCTATTTTTTTTCATCTTAGGAGACTCTCTGCTGCTGCTAAGGGTAACTTACCTGCAAACATCACAGATAGGAGAAAACAATCATATAATTTGTATTTAAAAATACTATACTGTACAGCCTAGGCAACAAATTATTCTTTCGCACAGCACTAAATCAGAGCAACTTCTGTTAAAAGCCATACCTACCGATTCCCTCTTCTGACACTGTGTAATTTACCACCGATAAATGTTCATAAACAGTTTGACTGAAAAATCCATAAAGCCATTTCAGCTTTATTTTAAGTTCCATTTAATGTCCCTCAAAAATGATTTCATCAATGTGTTTCCATTAGCTAGTTCTCTGCCCAGTAACTTAACTCCACACAATCAGTCAGGAACCTATAAAGGATATGACAGGATCTACCTGAAGTGTTTTGAATCACCATAAAGATTGACTTAAAAAGTGGGGTGGGTTCTTTTTTTCCCCTTCTAGTGCAAAAGGTGTGGGGGTACAAATGTCAAACACCCCTGTATGTGGTCACTTCATGCAAGAACTAAAAGCACGAGTCCCATGGCAAGGAAACACTCGTGGTTCAGTTTCAGGGTTTGGGGATTTTTGTTTTGTTTGTTTCTCTTCCTTGGTCTGAGACTCAGAAGAAAGACTGCACGAGACTAGGTCTTCCAACTAACAGCTTGTATCTTCTCTGGCAGGAGTGGTTTCTTAGAAGGAACTGTCACATGCAGGAGATGAACCTGGGCCACTACATGTGAGTTGCTGGAGCAACATCCAGCTTCTGGACCTCCTCTTATCTCCCTTTTCCCATTCTGCACCTGCCACAGGAGCCTCCAGTGCCGCTGGTCTGTTACATCTTCTGAACAGCTCCAGCTCTTGCACAGGAAGACACTGTCTGTTCTTGCTGCAGAGCACATGCCTGGCACAGCAATCTGCCCTCTCTGTTGCCAATATGGAAGCAACAAAAAGAGCCAGTGGGCTGGGCTTTTGGCAATTGTCTGGCTCTATAACATAAATTCAAGACATAGCATAAAACAAGGCAGATTTGTATCCCAGTTTTGCACTGAAACAAAGCAGAAGCATCACGTTCTATATGTGCATGCTGGCCTGCCAGTCTCCTGGTGAAGAGTGCCTTTGGAAGCATTAGCCCTCTTCACCCAAGTGTGGAGTTGGTTGATCAATCTCATGAGCTTTGTGAGAAAAGACTGGGAGATTACTAACATGCTGCAAAAGCAAAGGCTCCACGTTGGTTGGATGCCAGCAACTCCGTAGAGGAAAGAGGAATTACAAATGCCCTAAGAAGGGAGCAGATCTCAGCTGGAATGTGCATCTTCTTAACCAGCCGCAAATCCAACCAGAAGAAAGTAGGCATCAACAGCCCAGCTTCCCAAGCTCTTGCTTTCCCTGTGTGCTGCAAAAGTACCCAAGCTGCATGACACTGTTCTGCCACCTTTCCTGGCACAAAGGCAAGGGCCATCCCTGCTCCCTCTGGCCAGAACTGGGCTCCAGCCATTGTGGTGAGATACTGATCACATCCCACTCCCTCTGCACAAAACTGGCTCTAGGCTTCTACTGCTATCAGCTGGAAGGGAGAGAAGAAGAGCTCAAATGCAATGCAATGAGAGGTATTTTTATCCCAATGATTGATGCTCCTGCTGTCACAGGTAGGTGGCAATCAGATGAACAGCACTTGGGGATGAACAGAACACGAAGGAGAGAAATCAGGGTTCTGCTCAGGTGCAAATGCACCTGGTTAGCTAATCCCCACTTCCCTTTTTCTTTTCTTTCTAGACAACACATTTCTTTCCCACTCTGTGTATTCTTCTAGTAATAACTCCAGACCCACACTACAACTTTAGTTGTATCACTGCTTTACAATGAAATTGGGGTCTCAGAGCCCTGTGATGGCTTAAGAGTAACTTCTCTTCAGCACTCTGCATTAATGTAGTACTATGCAAGTGAAGGGAGAAGGAGAAGACTTTTTTTCTAGCTAAAGTTAAGAGACAATGTATAGCATGCTGGTGATCTCCACAAACTACCTCTATTCCCACTGTTATTGATCAGGACACATTAAGCAATTTGTTCATGAAAACACCCATCTGACGAGGTTCTCTCCTTTGTAGGTCTCATCAGAGTAATATGTGACAACTCAGAAAGGTGTTTGTGCAAACAGATGCCCAGGAAGTAAATCCGATATAATACAGGTCGAAATGATTTGTGCCTGCTTCTTTTAATTCCTAGCTTTAAAAGCCTTATTCATTCTTAATTTATGTTTCTAAATGGATGAACATAGTAATTGCTGTTGCTCCCCTTGAATCCCATCAAATCTGAAATCAATAAGAGCTCCATTTCAGGGCCCAACAATAATAGCCTGGCTAGGTTAAGCAAGCACACTGAACAAAATCCATAAAGCTTCATTCATGCTTCTTTCTAGGATATTATGAAAACAGTTCATTACAAAGGTCTATCTGTCTGCCTACTTTCACTGTCAAAGTGTTGAGGAGTTTTTCCTTTAATGGCAATCTAAGCAATGAAACCATGTGCAGCATCAACAAAGGTGTTTATAATAAAAATGCAATATAATTTAGTATCTTTTAGATGTTGGTCTTGGCACTGCATGCACATGGGAAGTGAGTCAACCCTTAGGCACTGGGCTGTGGTTGGGTTAGGCCAGATGGGAACTCCTTGTGACTCCAGCACCATCAGCTCTGCTGGGTGGAGAAGAAGCAGTTATCTGATTCATACTGCCACAAAATAAATGAAGCCTGGCTTTAAGCTAGAAAACTTGCAAACAGTAAGACGCTTATTGTTGCAGCTTAGACCCGCGAGCTCTAAGATGAGCATGTGGGTCATCAGTCTATAGACACACATTGATCTTCAAGTGCCCAGCTTCAGTGGTTGAATGTCTGAGAAATATAAAGGGAGTAACAGAAAAGAACAGAAGGGCTTGCATCCAAGCTGAGAAAAGATATACCAAGAAAGGTTGCTACAACTTATGCTGACCTCTAGATACTTCCTTCTTGACTAGTTTTGGGGTGTTTCAACACTTTTTCTGCAGCTCAACAGTAGCAATGTCATCACTGAATTCCTTTGAAGCTCTTCTTGGCATGCTTGTGCAAAATTGCAAAGGAACTCAGGAGAGCACCTGAAGTAGGAATACACAGTGGAAATTTATCAAGGAGAATATTACGTGAGCATCAAACACATCAGGTTGTGAGGCTGGGGAAGACACTTAGGAAATAAAATATAAATCTGCCACACTTTTAAACTTGATTTCAGTGTTTGGTAAGTGTACAGTATGTTTCTTTCATAATCTTTGAGACATTTAATCAATATTAATCTGATGGTGGATGATTATTCTTTTTCCTTAAAGAGGATTAATGTAACACAATCTGAACACAGACTTCAGCCTGGACTCAAGGCCTGGACACTTTACATAAACACCCTCCTTTTTGCCTGGAATGTACTTTGAAGTAAAAGCAAATACAA